>OY856412.1:827050791-828445791 GCA_963693085.1 Alisma plantago-aquatica
GGTTAGAGAGAGAGATAACAAATCAAGACATATTATGATGGATGGAATATATGATCATTTTGTGATTAGTGTGTAGATATGTGTGTGCGATTGAGTGGAGTTTGAGATAGAGAGGTATGGGACCATGAGTAAGTTTTTTCAAAGTTTTATTTCATATTATTTGTTGTAATTTTGGGAACAAAAAATGAGATGATTAATGAGGGACAGTGAGGAGTGTTATCAAAAAGATTTAGACCTTGAAATGTGTTTTTATGGTTGGATTGCCACTATATATTTTATATAACTGGAGTGTAGAGGGGAGATCGAGAAATAAAAAGGGTTGGAGTTTTCTGCGGCATGAACAAAGATGCTGAATTCAGATGAGCACTTTGGTGACAACATTCATTGCACAACTCGAGAAGAATTATGAAGGCACAAGGAAGATAAGTTAGTTAGTGAAAACTTTAGGGAAGGCCTGTAGTGAGGAAGAAAATTTGTGGCATATTTTAGTGGAGACACCATTTGGAAAGAGTTTGTTTTGTGGATTCATTAGTGGGGAATGTTTGAGGAAGTGTTTGACAGAATTAATAGAAACTTTTTAAAAAAAAATATCTGCAAAGATATAGCTAGGAGAGTGCGGAGAAAAGGAAAAATAGAAGTCGACCTTTGCATAATAGGAAAAAAAACATTGTAAATTAAAATGAAGAGATAAAAGAGGTTAGGATGGGAGGAAATATGAATTGGCGATTTAGAATAAGAAGGAGAGTATGTGGAGGATCGATGGGGGTTGAATTGTGTTTTAGGAAATATGGTCTAATGGGGAAATAAAATAAGAGAGAGATATGTAAAAAAATGAGAACAAATGGAAAAATAATACTTGAGGACAAAGAAACAAAGAGTATGTAGGGATTTTGAGTTTTTTGCTTCCGATTGGTGAGCATGTTGTATAAAAAAAATAATGACACAATTATAAACATTATACTCATTCACTTATTTAATATGTATATGTATATGTACATATATGTATATAGATATGTACATGTATATGTATATAGATATGTACACGTATATGTATGTATATGTATGTATATATTTACGTATTTAAGTATTATATGCATGTCAATATATATAATTGACTGTGAAACCAAGTATTCACTATAAAAAAATAGTGACGAAAATTGATGACACGTGTTTTTAGTGTAGATATTGTATACAACATTTTAAGAAAACCGTTAAGCATTGATTACATCTGTTATAAGAACCTGATTGAAAAAAATTAAGACAGATACAGAAAGGGTTACGAGAATGATAATTTCACATCTTGTCGTATTCACTAATTAATATGGAATTGTTGTGTAATAGGATTGATGGCGATAATTTTGCTTGGCCTAGAATCCTAAATATGATGTTACAATAGTCGTAGGGTTTCTTTACTTTTTCACATGCTTTTGTCTTATCTTGCAATTCAAAGAAAACTAAAAACATGAGTAAAAGCATCATCATCAAGTTGCGTGCCTTTATTGTTTTTAATTTTCTGCCGTGATTCCTCTAGGAATCAACTGCATAGGAATGTTACTCCCTTCTTTTTTGTATTATATTTTAATGAACATTGCCGGATGTTAGCAAACATAAGATTAAAGGGATCTCTACATAAACAAAGTAACTTAGTGCTTCTTATTACTACCAATTGTAAGGTTAAGGAGAACAACCACACAAGCTATTTCCAAAGTGCATAAATGACACTAACCTTTCAGATAAGCGTTCAATGTCTTAGCCTTCTTCTATGCCACATTATGCATATTCATTGACGATGGATTGTCAGCTGCCTCAATTTCCTTCTCACACTTACCCTCTGTCTGATGGAATATCCCAACTGCATTGCTGAAAGAAAAAGTAACAGTTAATCCTAGAGTACCAAATGTACATAGGCAATCAGACTATAACATGTGGTATGACCAATCAGTAAAGTGGCAGCCAAATCACTTCACGTCTCGAGGAATTGATATAACTCCATAAGCCGAGCATCTCAGTTATTGGGTTTAAAATCAACAGCGTGGTTGTTCAAAGTAAATAATTAATTATAGCTTCATTAACCACTATAAACAACAATTATGTAACGGGTGAGTAAAGAAAAATTACAGAAATGAGAATAAATATTATCATTATGTGGAAGGTAGCGGTAGGTTTTTTTGGAAGCGTGAGGGTGAGGGGGCGATGGGCATCATTTCTGAATGAATGGGTGATTTATTTTGTATTGCAATAAAGACAGGTAGATAACTGAAACCAACATCACTCTGTTATGTTCTGGTAAATAATAAATGAATGTTAATCACATAGTCATTGGGTTGAGGACACGTACTCAAGTTAAATGGTGAGAGAACATATCAAAACATGGAAAGTATAGAAAACCCAGTTAAAATATTGCCTACCCTTGATGTTACGTTACAGTCTTTTAAAGTGAGACCAATCTATTACTTAGACTTACAATGACATATGACCACTACCTAGACTTATGTCAAAACATACATAAAAGAACCTAGGCGAGAAATTGGTTAAAAAGCTTCAAGGGAAACTGTTACAGAACCGATCTAGTTCAAGGTGGCTTCTTGATTTTCAAATTATGACAAAGTAATGTATCTACCTCCCTACAAGGCTGCAACAATCCATCTCATTAGCTACAATAGATTTTGGTTCTTCAATTCCCTGCTTAGTTTCTGCATACTACCCAATGAAGTCGTGTATATCTTTGTAAGCACACAATTTATGAAAACGGTCTGGAAAGATTGCCATTTCTGATAAGTATATATGGAGTTTTTCTCACCTTCCGCATCACCTTGACAAAGAGTATATACTTCTTGAGTTCCCTGTCCGGACAGGTCCTAACAGAGGCCTAGGCAAGCCTTAGTGGCAACTATAGATCCAACAAGGTGAAGCCAGGAAGTATCGGTGAGGCTTTGCCCTCCTTTTTCTCGATCCGCAACTGCTGACGCTTCCTCCACCGCCGTCTACGGAAAGTCATTAAGGAGTCATAGAATGATAAGTAGAGGAGAGACGGCAGCAAGGGGTTACCAGCGCGCTAATAGCCGGGGCGTGATATGTGGAATGGATACTGAGCGGTTGTTCTTCCGTGTAGTCTGGTATACCGGAAGTGCACGTACTGAAGTGTGAATTCCAAGAGATTGAAGTAGTGGCCGAAAAAGTAGACGGTTAGACGATAGAACATATAACAGTTTCGTTTTAATTTTTTAGTAAAGTGCTATAAAAAACGTGAGAAGACGGAGTGTCGAGCAGATTGTAACATTTCAAAAATGCTACAATGTGATTGGCTGGTGGCACAATTGTAATTAGTAGAAAACATTCACTCTTTTTATAGTAGTATAGATATATATGTATACATATATATACATATATATATATATATACATATATATACATATATATACATATATATGTATATATATATTATATGTATACATATATTATATATATATGTATAATATATATATGTATATATATGTATAATATATATATATATGTGTGTGTGTATGTATATATAATATATATAGGTCTTCATTCAATACCCGGATATAGGTGTTCATTCAATACCAGGCAGGCAGGTAGCCTGGATTTTCGCTACCCGTCAGCCAAAAAAGTAACTATATGGTCAAAAAAGTAACTTTGTAAACAAAAAAGTAACTATGTTGATGAAAAAATAACTATACAACTAATAAAGTAAATCTGGAAAAAATACACAACAAATATATATATATATATATATATATATTTGTATTTTTGAAAATGTTATTGCAAATATAACTATATGTATATATATATATATATATATATATATATATATATATATATATATATACTCATCAACGTTCTAGAGATATAAGCAAGCAAAGAAAGAAGCAAAAACGGTTGTTCAGGGGGCAAGGTCTAGATACTTTGATGATATTGATAAGAAGTTGGACGCTAGAGAAGGGGAAAAAGATATATATAAAATGGCTTGTATAAGAGAAAGGAAAGGAAGAGACTTGAGTCAAGTAAAATACATCAAGAATGAAGATGGTAGAGTGTTGATAAAGGACGATGATATCGAGAACCAATGAAGAAATTACTTCCATAAGCTATTCAATGGAGGTACTGTAAATAATTTTAGAGACTCGTAGTAACATCTCTAACCTGGGTTATGTACTAACCCTAGGTGTTTTGCTTAATTAAGTTGATTAGATGCTTGCTCTTATCTTTTTAAAAGTAATTAAGGCTCTTGACGAACTTATATTTCAATTTCAGTCCCTTTTGAATAATGTTAAAACATTGTTTTGTTAATTTTGGACTAAAGTGCAAATTACCCAAGTTGAGGGGTTAACTTACAAATTGCTCATGAAAAAGTATTCCTCTGATGTTGAGACATCATAAGAATGAATATGATGTAGTGGTATGGTTTCCACAAGCTTGGGCACTAAGATAAAGCTTGTAGAGCAATCCTTGTGCATTAAAACCTAGTTTTGGTGTAATGTGCAATTTACCCAAAATCTAGGGTTCAATATGCAATATATCACCTCTAGAGGGTCTCTAATATTTCTTGGCATCAATTAGAGCAAAGAAAATAAGAGGGGCACCTCATTTGAATGATCTTGGAGGAGAGAGAATCTTGATATTAAAATAATCAAGATTTAAGCATAAATGGCTCTTTAATATAATTAATGCAAAAAGAAATAAATTAATTGAGGAGCCCTTCAAAAAAAAGTTTAAGGATGTGTTTGCAATATTTTGGATGAGCTTGTGCCATGCTTGGGCACAAGAAGATCTTGGTTGAGTGGAAGCTATTCACATTAATATACTATAAAGCAAAATCCACTAAAAGGATGGATATTAATATAAAACTCTTTAAGGTGCTTAATTCCTTTTCCATTTATCCTTGGATAATGGAGAGGTTTTGCAAGGTTATGGAGATGGCTTCGTGGCCAAGGAATGGAGTAGGCTTTGGTGGAAATTAGTTGGAATTAAAAGAAAAACAACTCTTTTTCTCTTTCCTTGAAAACCCATATACATATCCTTTATGCATATCTTTTTCCAACATACTCAAGGATCGTTTCCTTAGTTTCTTTTCTCCTCACTTGCTTTGGCCGACCAAGGAAAAGCTCAGGAGCATAGGAAGGACGACCATAACCAGCTTGGTAAGATTTGATCATCTTCTACCTCGGATTCATGGTGGAAACCCTAAAGCAATGGTTAATTATTGGTTTTCCTCACTCGATTTCCAATTCTAGCCATCTTGTTCATCCAAAAGTTGAAGGACGGACCTTGGACAACTACTGGAACTCCATCCACCATTAGAGTCGTGGAACTTGGAGCTTGGGATCAGTTCTAGAGGCGGGTTTTATAACTCTAACCCTTAAGCATTGCTAATGCATCCATTCCTTTAATAATCGTTGGTTACTTTTCTTCTTTTCATACTCTTTTGAGTTCTTTCTAAAACTCCCGTGAAGAACAACAAATGTTCTTGGTTGAACAAAGGAAGACTAAGATGACATCATCATTGATGCTTATCCAAAAAGTTACTTTATCAAAGGGACTTCAATCTTAGCTCAAACGGTTTGCCAAACCGTTTGGGAGTAAACGGTTTCAAACCGTTTGGAATGAAACGGTTTCACCCAAACCACATGGAGGGAAATAGTCCCAAGACCGTTTGGTGGCGTTGACCAAGTGTTGACCGTTTGGAGACCTATTGAAAATAATGTAGGTTAATGACCCATCAATTATTATTGATTAACTCTAATTGGTTCACTAGTTGAAGGTCAATCAATCACCTAAACCCTAATCGGGTTAAGTGTTGATTTCATAAGTGGTTAAGTTTGAAACTTGTGTTGATTGACCCAAATGGTTTCAAAACTGTTTGGGAGACCGTTTGGTGATCACCCAAGACCGTTTGGAGGTCTAGGGTTAGGTATGGTTGAGCAATTGAAGGTCCAAAGATATTAAGTTGAAGTATAATTAATTACTGATTTGGTGACCAATCCTAGGATCCAAACCTTAATGGAATGACATGGTTAATGATGATGTGATGAGAAAACGGTATCAAGACCGTTTGGGGGTCACCCAAGACCGTTTGGAGGTCTAGGGTTGACTATGGTTAGGTGTTTGAAGATCTAAAGGTACTAAGTTGAAGTGCAATCAAATGCTGATTTGGTGATCAATCCAACGAACCAAACCCCAATTGGTTGACTTGGATTTTGATGTTGACATGGGCAAATGGTCTCAAGACCGTTTGGAGGTCATCCAAATGACCTCAAGACCGTTTGGGATCAGGTCATGTCCAATTTGGATGATGGTTTAATGGTTTCAAAGTAACTAATCTCACATTAATTAATGTTGAAGGATCAACGTTTCCAAACCCTAATCCATTTGATTCAAACCCTAATTAATGATCAATTGAGGGTCAAATCAGTTGAAGGTTGACCTAATTAACTCAATTGATATGTGGTGATAGGTCCAATTGATGAGTAGTTCCATAGACTCAATGTTCGAAGGAATCGACGATGGAAACCCTAAATCGATTTGACTAGTTGAGACCATACTTGGTCCATGCGGTTTTGAGGAGGTTTGGACCAAATGGTCTCAAGACCGTTTGGGTCCAAACGGTCCCAAACCGGTTGAGTTCATGCGGTTTCAAAAGTCAACTTTGGGCAAACGGTCTTCACCACTTACTTTACTAAACGGTTTCAACCCCAGCTTTAGCAAACAGTCTCAATGGTTTGTGCAAGACCGTTTGGAGGTCTAAACGGTCTTAGACCTTTTGGAGGCTTTTTGTGCAAGACCGTTTGGGGTCTATATGGCCAAGATCGTTTGGTGGATAATCAACCAAAACCGCATGAGTACTTTAAGTGGTTAAAGGACAAAGTGATTGGTTGATTAATACATGATGTAATCAAAGATGATTATAGTAATTACATCTTAATGAGATAGGGTGATTAGTACCCTTTGTATAGTTAAGCTTTAATAATCATGGTGATAATGACATAACCCATGATGTCAATTCTTCCTCAATATTGAGTTGACTTAGCTTAATCAAGGCTAATGTAAACATCATCTTATAGGAAATGAGAGAGAAGACTCCCTACATGAATGTTGATTATGTAATGGACTCTCATTATGGATGAATGTCTAATTAGGGTATGATCCTTCATAGTGAGATCATGAAACCCTAATTATGAAGGATAATGAATCATAACCCTAATTGAGGGCATTAATAGGTGAAATCCTAATGCATGATGATGGTATGAACTTAATTCATAATGATGACATGATAAACCTTAATTTAGTGTACCTTGATGATCATTCCTACTTGGGATGAATAGTAAACCCTAATCTAGGGTGATGTGATATGAATAGTAAACCCTAATTGTAGGTTATTGAACTTAAACCCTAATCAAGGGTGATGTAGGGTGAATAGTTAACCCTAATTCCCAATAGGGTAAATGGAATTGTGAAACCCTAATTTTGGGTTATACCTTATAGCATGAAGCACTAAGGTTGATAATGAAATGATAAGTCATTAATCCTAATTGAGCTAAAGGGGTTGATTAACCCTAATTGAATTGAAAAGGAAAACCCTAACCCTAGTAAGGGCATAGTGGGGCAAACCTTGAATAGTGATGTTATCATTATTTTGCATTATGCTGATATGAAATTGATGTATTTGTTATCATATGTACTAATCATGCAGGCTTTTTGAGATATTGAACATAGCCAGGTATGAGATATGATGTTTTATTTATTGAAAGTACTTCATGATCCTTGTAAGCAATGATATGCTTTGTTGCCTAGTGAAAGGTAACAAAAGAGATTGATAGGCTGTAAGAGCCATATGAAATACCTACATTACAATTATCATGTTTACATTGATAGATGACTTGATGGCATTAAGTTACATGTCATAGTGGTAACAAGTATTTTGACGATCTGAGGGTTTGAACACCTATATTCATGAATCATGATGATGAGATGATAAGGGATTGAGTTCCCAATGATAATAATGTTGTGAAATGAACTTGATAGAAATAGTACTCTTTCTTTATAGCAAATGTTATAATGATTTATGTTTGAAAACATGCTTGATGCTAAAAGAATGATGTAATGTACTTAAATAATCAAGTGAAATAATATAATGTAGAGCCCTGACCATAGATCCATCATCGTCAGCAGTTAGGTGATGGTGAAACAAGTTTTCCTTAGGGAACTCCTGGAGAGCATACTTTTGAGTATGTGGGGGTAATGGGCGCGAATATCCTTACGCCCTAATGGAGGAATTGATGTGAGATAAACATTAAATCTCTCAATCCTTCATTATATGTATATGTCACGAAGATGTATCACTAATCTCTCGATGACGATGTTAATGCCGAATCGATGCGAGATAAACATGAAATCCCTCGATTTCGAAGAGAGTACAACATGCCACTGTAACTCTAATAGCGAAGTTACCAGTATACCCTAGAAAGATATTTTTGGCAGAGACACGAGATGTCCTGCATGTTATTCCTCACACTGATTGAGGAAGATGAGGTCATAGGAATCTGGCTCTTCTGATGACCTATGCATGGTACCGATTTTGATTTCGCAATGGTCGGTTGGAGTATGAGCGGTATACCTCATCTCCTCAGGGCATAAATATGTTTGTAAAATGTAATCAGCCGTGTAGCATATTTGCCTAGGGTTGAACTATGAGAATCAATGATTGATGATACATTGTTTATTATGTCCTAGGTTGATAAATAATATACATGTTCTTCATATTCCTTACTGAATAAATGATGTGCTGCTTTATCAAGTTATAACCGGAATGATTGCATAGAGAATACTGCTCTACTTAGCTTAATCGATGTTTTACCTGCTGTTGAATATTTATAATTCTACTACTCAGTGTTATTCTACTATTAGCAATAACAATGCTTCTGGCGAAGAGTTATATATCTCACTGGGACAATTTTCAATTGTCTCGCCCTCGTGGGATTCAACTTTTTAGGTAGACGCCGAGGAAGAAGAAACCCTTCAGTGAGTGAGCAGCAACAGCAGTCACAGCAGCAGCAACAACAAGGGCAACATTGATCCACAGGTGGAAACATTGTCTGTTTGTTAGGTTCTGCATATAGAGAGTCCTATGTCTCGTATCTGTACTCTCAGGTCCTAGGAGTCAGTAGATGGTTTGGTATAGATCTAAGATTTTTGTATTGATGCCTCGAGATTTTTGTACCCTACTTAAGTACAATTTAACAGGGCAGTCAATGTTATGACTCTCGAGATGAGATGATACATAGATGTACGGATGTACCATAATGTAAATAAATTACTTTAGTTCTTTATGAAAAAGTTTTAAAGTTTGTGGATCTCTTTGCAAAAAGTTTTTAATTTTTAGTGATTTTCAGTAATTCCGCTGCTAATATTTCGCTTCCGCATTAGTTAATCCTGTTTTCCCGAGACGGTCGTCACAATTTAGTGGTATCAGAGCTTTAGGTTCGCTGAGTCCACAGAGACATAGGACTAAGGTTGTTCAGTCTGTTCTAGTGTCTTCCAGTCTATCTGATAGTGTCTTCTGCTCATATAGGAGGAGAAGAGAAAACTAAAGAAGTCTGGATCACATGATGAACATGTTGCAGAAAGTAGTGTCGCTGCACCCGGAGGAGGTGCAAGAGACCAAAGAAGGGAGGAACATGTGCCTAAAACACCCCAGTTCAATCCAGATGACATGGGGAACCCAGCCTTACAAGCCATATTTGGGTAGTTCATGACTGCCATGACACACATGATTGATAGGATGCCCATACCTGCACCTAGGGCACCTGCCCATGATGAAAGACAAGGAACTCGCAAGACGTTTGAACGATTACGCCGGGTTGGAGACACAAAATATACGGGAATAGCTGACCCATCAGATGCTGACATGTGGCTAACCGAACTAGAGAAGGCCTTTAGAATCTTGAACATCCCAGAAGCTGAGAAGGTTAGACATGTTGTATACCTTCTTAAGGGGAGTGCTGGTCACTGGTAGACCATAGAGGAGGGAAAAAGGCCAGGTGTGGAAATCGAATGGGAAGTATTTCGACAAGAATTTGTCAACAAATACTTTCCTAAGATGTTCTTGGATGAGAAAATCTCTCAGCTTGAGAGATTAAGACAAGGACCAATGAACATTAGCGAGTACGAGGCTAAGTTCATGGAGCTTCTGCGGTTCTGTCCGCATATGGCAACCACCGATGAAGAAAGGATTCGGCGTTTTGAGAAGGGGTTAAACACTGAGTTGACCACCCCTGTGTCTGCTCTAAAGAACATGGAAAGATTTGCTTCTTTCGTAGAATCTGTCAGAAGAATAGAGAGGTCTGTGATAGATAAGCGACAGACCATAGACAAGAAGGTGTACCCCCAGTTCCAAGGATCTTAATCTAAAGGTTTCAAGAGACCGAGGTTTTCCGTGCCTACACCACCACCTAGATTCAGTACCCAGACGCAGTGGACGTCAAATAGGGGTAGAGGATGAAGTTTACCACCAGAAGGAGCTCGCAACTCAGCATCCGTGTCGGTTATAGGACCATCCAGACCACAACAAGGGAACATAAGTTGTTTCATATGTGAAAAAATGGGGCATCTGATGAAGGATTGCAGAGCCCGAGAGGCAAGTGTGACCCAACCTCAAAGGCAGAGCCAACAATGATCTCAAAGGAGATAGTTTCCAGGTGGCGTTAGAGGACGTGGACAAGTGTCCCAAATCGGATCATCGACACCCAGTCAACGAGCACCGAATCAACCACAGACAACAATGAGGTTCTATGCGATGAATCCACTTGATGTAGTGATCAACCCTCGGGTTGTGACAGGTCAGATGAAACTATTTTATTTTGATATGTCTACATCCTGCATCGTATCTGTTTTAATTGATCCGGGTGCTACACATTCCTTTATCACTCAAAGAGTGATTCTTGACTGCAACATTACTATAAGTCATAGGGCAGAGAGTTTGAAGTTAGAAACTCCTTTAATGGGATTTTCTGTGTTGTAGGAGGTGTGTTCTCCCTACATTCTTTTCTTTTCTGAACATCACATTCAAGTAGATCTTATACCACTTGAGATGCACGGGTTTGATATAATCCTTGGGATGGATACCTTGGAAAGGTATAAGGTTGTCTTGGATTTTAAGTCCAAGCAAGTTGTGTTCACTGATGAAAGTGACACACGGCTCTTTCAAGGAGATAGAAAGATTCTTCCAACCTATCGTGTGTCAGCTATGGTTGCTGAGAAGCTGATGAGGCAAGGATGTTATGCATTCTTGGCCCATGTGGTAGATACCACTATGGAGAGTTCTTATCAAGTTGAAGTTCCTGTAGTCAGGGAATTTGAAGATGTATTTCCTGAAGAACTTCCAGGTGTACCTCCGCCCCGAGAGATTGATTTTGAGATTAATCTAATTCTGGGTAGGCAACCAATAACACAAACACCGTATAGGATGGCGCCTGCTGAGATGGAAGAACTCAAGAAACAACTGCAAGAGCTGCTTGAGAAGGGTTTCATCCAACCAAGCACTTCACCCTGGGGTGTTCCAATCCTCTTTGTTAAGAAGAAGGATGGGTCGATGTGGTTGTGCATTGACTACAGACACTTAAATAAAGTAATTATAAAGAATAAGTATCCTTTGCCTAGGATTGATGATATCTTTGATCAGTTGTGTGGTGCAACTGTCTTCTCAAAAATAGATTCGAGGTTGGGATATCATCAGCTGCGTATTAAGGAAAGTGACATATCTAAGTCTGCCTTTAGGACAAGGTATGGTCACTATGAGTTCACAGATATGTCGTTTGGACTAACTAATGCACCAACTACATTTATGGAACTCATGAATAGAATCTTTCGACCTTTTCTTGATCAGTGTGTTGTTGTCTTCATAGATGACATCCTGATCTATAGTAGAGATGCTCAACAGCATGAACAACATCTTCATCAGGCTCTAACTCTGCTAAGAGAGCATAAATTATATGCTAAGTTTAGCAAGTGTGAGTTATGGCTACCAAAAGTTTCTTTTCTTGGACACGTAATATCCGCTACAGGTATACGTGTTGACCCTAAAAAGGTAGAATCTTTCTTGCAATGGGAGCAACCAAAGACACCGACAAAAATTCACAGTTTCTTAGGGTTAGCAGGCTACTATAGGAGGTTCATTAAGAACTTCAATTCTATAGCCTTACCCTTAACTAAGTTGACTAGGAAGGATGTTCCTTTTGCCTGGAACGACAAGTGTCAGCAATCATTCTAGTTGATGAAGGAAAGGCTGACAAGTGCACCTGTACTGGTGCTACATGAGCAAGGGAAAGGGTATATAGTTTTCTGTGATGCTTCTAAGAATGGACTAGGATGTGTGTTGATGCAGGATAAACAAGTGATTTATTTTGCTTCTCGACAGCTTAAGAAACACGAGGAGAATTATCCGACACACGATCTAGAACTAGCTGTTGTAGTCCATGCTTTGAATATCTGGATACATTACCTCTATGGAGAGACATTCCAAATTTTCATAGACCATAAAAACTTAAAGTATATCTTCTCTCAGCATGAGCTTAACATGAGGCAACGCCGCTGGATGGAGTTAATCAACGACTATGATTGTACGATTGATTATCATCCAGGGAAGGCCAATGTGGTTGCCGAAGCTTTGAGTAGGAAATCAGCAACACCAGCCTTAGACAAAGCACAACTGAATTCTTTGATGTGCTCCAGGAGGGATATGCTTATCTTTTTAAGGCAAGACAATGTACAGTTAAAGGTATCATTGTTATCCGGGTTGTTAGCTGAGATGCACATAAAACCTACTCTAAGAAAACAGATTAAGGAGGCACATCAAGATGATGTTGTAGTTCAGCAGATTAGATCAGAGTATGGTAGTGAGAAACGAGATGGTTTCTATGATTCAGATGATCAGGTAGCATGTTATCATGGTAGAATGATAGTGCCTGATGTGGAAAATTTGAGGAAGTTAGTCCTAGAAGAAGCTCATTCTTCAATGTATGCTATGCATCCAGGAAGCACCAAGATGTATCATAACTTGAAAGATATGTATTGGTGGCCTAGTTTGAAGAAGGATGTTGCTGAGTTTTTTATGCGATGTCTAGTGTGCCAGCAAGTTAAAGCTGAACACCAGAAGCCCGCAGGAACACTACAACCTTTGCCTATACCACAATGGAAGTGGGATCATGTAACCATGGATCTTGTGGTTGGTTTGTCCAGAACAGACAAAGGTCATGATTCCATCTGGGTAATGGTTGATAGGTTGACAAAGACAACACATTTCTTACCTGTCAAAACAACCTATTCTGCTGAGAAGTTAGCACAGTTATATGTAGATGAGATAGTGCGGCTGCATGGGGTCCCAGTTACCATTGTTTCTGACAGAGGTCCCCAGTTTACGAGCCATTTTTGGGAGCGACTTCATAAAGCTTTAGGCACACAATTAAGGTTTAGTACAACCTTTCATCCTCAGATAGATGGATAATCAGAAATTACTATACAGACCTTGAAGGACCTGCTTAGGGCATGTGTCCTTCAGTTTACAAGAAGTTGGGATCTGCATCTAAGTTTGATAGAGTTTGCCTACAACAATAGCTATCAACACAGTATAGACATGGCACCTTATGAAGCTTTGTATGGTAGACGTTGTAGATCTCCCCTATGTTGGTATGAAATTGGTGAATATCAACTTTTGGGTCCTGATCTTGTGCAACAGACCACCGAGAAGATTAAAATAATACAACAATAGTTAAAGACTGCACAGGATAGGCAGAAATCTTACGCTGATAAGCGTCGTAGACCTTTAGAATTCCAGGTTGGAGACAGAGTGTACCTCAAGGTCTCACCCTGGAAGGGAGTTCTTAGGTTCGGAAGAAAAGGAAAGTTAGCTCCAAGATTTATGGGGCCCTATCCAATCATTGAACAGATTGGAAAGGTAGCTTATAAGTTGCAGTTACCACCTGAGCTACAAAAGTTACACCCAGTGTTCCACATTTCCATGCTAAGGAAATGTCATCCTAACACAAAATCAGTTCTGCAACCTATGGAAGTAGAATTGAACAATGATATATCCTATGTTGAAGGACCTATGTTGATTCTTGATAGAAGAATTAAGAAGTTGAAAAAAAAGACATAAGTCTGGTAAAAGTCCTCTGGAATCATTGTGGCTTTGAAGAAGCTACATGGGAACTAGAGGAAGAAATGAGGAGGAAATACCCTACTCTTTTCTCTTAAAAATGTTTTGTTAATGATTTCGGGGACGAAATCCTTGTAAGGGGTGGATAATTTGTAACATCCCTGACCTGGGTTATGTACTAACCCTAGGTGTTTTGCTTAATTAAGTTAATTAGATGCTTTATCTTATCTTTTTAAAAGTAATTAAGGCTCTTGAGGAACTTATATTTCAATTTCAGTCCCTTTTGAATAATGTTAAAACATTGTTTTGTTAATTTTGGACTAAAGTGCAAATTACCCAAGTTGAGGGGTTATCTTGCAAATTGCACATGAAAAAGTGTTCCTCTTATGTTGAGACATCATAAGAATGAATATGATGTAGTGGTATGGTTTCCACAAGCTTGGGCACCAAGATAAAGCTTGTAGAGCAATCCTTGTGCATTAAAACCTAGTTTTGGTGTAATGTGCAATTTACCCAAAATCTAGGGTTCAATATGCAATATATCACCTCTAGAGGGTCTCTCATGTTTCTTGGCATAAATTAGAGCAAATAAATAAGAGGGGCGCCTCATTTGAATGATCTTGGAGGAGAGAGAATCTTGATATTAAAATAATCAAGATTTAAGCATAAATGGCTCTTTAATATAATTAATGCAAAAAGAAATAAATTAATTGAGGAGCCCTTCAACCAAAAGTTGAAGGATGTGTTTGCAATAGTTTGGGCGAGATTGTGCCATGCTTGGGCACAAGAAGATCTTGGTTGAGTGGAAGCCACTCACATTAATATAATATAAAGCAAAATCCACTAAAAGGATGGATATTAATATAAAACTCTTTAAGGTGCTTAATTCCTTTTCCATTTATCATTGGATAATGGAGAGGTTTTGCAAGGTTATGGATATGGCTTCGTGGCCAAGGAATGGAGGAGGATTTGGTGGAAATTAGTTGGAATTAAAAGGAAAAAAACTATTTTTCTCTTTCCTTGAAAACCCATATACATATCCTTTATGTATATCTTTTTCCAACATAGTCAAGGATAATTTCCTTAGTTTCTTTTCTCCTCACTTGCTTTGGCCAACCAAGGAAAAGCTCAGGAGAAGAGGAAGGACGACCATAACCAGCTTGGTAATATTTGATCATCTTCTACCTCAGATTCATGGTGGAATCCCTAAAGCAATGGTTAATTATTGGTTTTCCTCACCCGATTTCCAATTCTAGCCATCTTGTTCATCCAAAAGTTGAAGGACGGACCTTGGACAGCTGCTAGAACTCCATCCACCATTAGAGCCATGGAGCTTGGAGCTTGGGATCAGTTCTATATGTGGGTTTTATAACTCTAACCCTTAAGCATTGCTAATGCATCCATTCCTTTAATAATCATTGGTTACTTTTCTTCTTTTGATACTCTTTTGAGTTCTTGCTAAAACTCCCATGAAGAACAACAAATGTTCTTGGTTGAACAGAGGAAGACGAAGATGACATCATCATAGATGCTTATTCAAAAAGTTACTTTATCAAACAGTCTTCAATCTTAGCTCAAACGATTTGCCAAACCGTTTGGGAGTAAACGGTTTTAAACCGTTTGGAATGAAACGGATTCAACCAAACCACATGGAGGGAAACGATCCCAAGACCGTTTGGTGGTGTTGAACAAGCGTTGACCATTTGGATACCTGTTGAAAATAATGTAGGTTAATGACCCATCAATTATTATTGATTAACTCTAATTGGTTCACTAGTTGAAGGTCAATCAATCACCTAAACCCTAATCGGGTTAAGTGCTGATTTCATAAGTGGTTAAGTTTGAAACTTGGGTTGATTGACCCAAACGGTTTCAAAACCGTTTGGAGATCACCCAAATGGTCTCAAGACCGTTTGGTGATCACCCAAGACCGTTTGGAGGTCTAGGGTTAGGTATGGTTGAGTAATTGAAGGTCCAAAGATATTAAGTTGAAGTATAATTAATTGCTAATTTGGTGACCAATCCTAGGATCCAAACCTTAATTGAATGACATGGTTAATGATGATAATTGATGAGAAAATGGTCTCAAGACCGTTTGGAGGTCATCCAAACGATCCCAAGACCATTTGGGGGTCACCCAAGACCGTTTGGAGGTCTAGGGTTGACTATGGTTAGGTGTTTGAAGATCTAAAGGTACTAAGTTGAAGTGCAATCAAATGTTGATTTGGTGATCAATCCAACGAACCAAACCCCAATTGGTTGACTTGGATTTTGATGTTGACATGGGCAAATGGTCTCAAGGCCATTTGGAGGTCATCCAAATGACCTGAAGACCGTTTGGGTTCAGGTCATGTCCAATTTGGATGATGGTTCAATGGTTTCAAAGTAACTAATCTCACATTAATTAATGTCAAAGGATCAATGTTTCCAAACCCTAATCCATTTGATTCAAACCCTAATTAATGATCAATTGAGGTTCAAATCAGTTGAAGGTTGACCTAATTAACTCAATTGATATGTGGTGATAGGTCCAATTGATGAGTAGTTCCATAGACTCAATGGTTGAAGGAATCAACGATGGAAACCCTAAATTGATTTGACTAGTTGAGACCATACTTGGTCCATGTGGTTTTGAGGAGGTTTGGATCAAACGGTCTCAAGACCGTTTGAGTCCAAACGGTCTCAAGAACGTTTGGGACCAAACGATCCCAAACCGGTTGAGTTCATGCGGTTTCAAAACCGGTTGAGTTCATGCGGTTTCAAAAGTTAACTTTGGGCAAACGATATTCACCACTTACTTTACTAAACTGTTTCAACCCCAGCTTTAGCAAATGGTCTCAGTGGTTTGTGCAAGACTGTTTGGAGGTCTAAACGGTCTTAGACCTTTTGGAGGCTTTTTGTGCAAGACCGTTTGGGGTCTATATGGCCAAGACCGTTTGGTGGATAATCAACCAAAACCGCATGAGTACTTAAAGTGGTTAAAGGACAAAGTGATTAGTTGATTAATACATGATGTAATCAAAGATGATTATAGTAATTACATCTTAATGAGATAGGGTGATTAGTACCCTTTGTATAGTTAAGCTTTAATAATCATGATGATAATGACATAACCCATGATGTCAATTCTTCCTCAAGATTGAGTTGACTTAGCTTAATCAAGGCTAATGTAAACATCATCTTATAGGAAATGAGAGAGAAGACTCCCTACATGAATGTTGATTATGTAATGGACTCTCATTATGGATGAATGTCTAATTAGGGTATGATCCTTCAAAGTGAGATCATGAAACCCTAATTATGAAGGATAATGAATCATAACCCTAATTGAGGGCATTAATAGGTGAAATCCTAATGCATGATGATGGTATGAACTTAATTCATAATGATGACATGATAAACCTTAATTCAGTGTACCTTGATGATCATTCCTACTTGGGATGAATAGTAAACCCTAATCTAGGATGATGTGATATGAATAGTAAACCCTAATTGTAGGTTATTGAACTTAAACCCTAATCAAGGGTGATGCAGGGTGAATAGTTAACCCTAATTCCCAATAGGGTAAATGGAAGTGTGAAACCCTAATTCTGGGTTATACCTTATAACATGAAGCTCTAAGGTTGATAATGAAATGACAAGTCATTAATCCTAATTGAAGTAAAGGGGTTGATTAACCCTAATTGAATTGAAAAGGAAAACCCTAACCCTAGTAAGGGCATAGTGGGGCAAACCTTGAATAGTGATGTTATCATTATTTTGCATTATGTTGATATGAAATTGATGTATCTGTTATCATCTGTACTAATCATGCATGCTTTTTGAGATATTGAACATAGCCATGTATGAGCTGTGATGTTTTGTTTATTGAAAGTACTTCATGATCCTTGTAAGCAATGCTATGTTTTGTTGCCTAGTGAAAGGTAACAAAAGAGATTGATAGGCTGTAAGAGCCATATGAAATACCTGCATTACAATTATCATGTTTATATTGATAGATGACTTGATGGCATTAAGTTACCTGTCAAAGTGGTAACAAGTATTTTGATGATCTGAGGGTTTGAACACCCATATTCATGAATCATGATGATGAGATGATAAGGGATTGAGTTCCCAATGATAATAATGCTGTGAAATGAACTTGATAGAAATAGTACTCTTTCTTTATAGCAAATGTTATAATGGTTTATGTTTGAAAACATGCCTGATGCTAAAAGAATGTTGTAATGTACTTAAATAATCTAGTGAAATAATATAATGTAGAGCCCTAACCACAGATCCATCATCGTCAGCAGTTAGGTGATGGTGAAACATGTTTTCCTAAGGGAACTCCTGGAGAGCATACTTTTGAGGATGTGGGGGTAATGGGCGTGAATATCCTTACGCCCTAATGGAGGAATTGATGTGAGATAAACATTAAATCTCTCAATCCTTCATTATATGTATATGCCGGGAAGATGTATCACTAATCTCCCGATGATGATGTTAATGCCGAATCGATGTGAGATAAACATGAAATCCCTCGATTTCGAAGAGAGTACAACATGCCACTGTAACTCTAATAGCGAAGTTGCCAGTATACCCTGGAAAGATATTTTTAGCAGAGACACGAGATGTCCTGCATGTTGTTCCTCACACAGATTGAGGAAGATGAGGTCATAGGAATCCGACTCTTCCAATGACCTATGTATGGTACCGATTTCGATTTCGCAATGGTTGGTTGGAGTATGAGCGGTATACCTCATCTCCTCAGGGCATAAATATGTTTGTAAAATGTAATCAGTCGTGTAGCATATTTGCTTAGGGTTGAACTATGAGAATCAATGATTGATGATACATTGTTTATTATGTCCTAGTTGGATAAATAATATACATGTTCTTCATATTCCTTACTAAATAAATGACTTGCTGCTTTATCAAGTTATAACCAGAATGATTACATAGAGAATACTGCTCTACTTAGCTTAATCAATGTTTTACCTACTGTTGAATATTTATAATTCTACTGCTTAGTGTTATTCTACTATTAGCAATAACAATGCTTCTGGCGAAGAGTTATATCTCTCGCTGGGACAATTTTCAATTGTCTCACCCCTGTGGGATTCAACTTTTTAGGTAGACGTCGATGAAGAAGAAACCCTTCAGTGAGTGAGCAGCAACAACAGTCACATCAACATCAACAACAAGGGCACTAGTGATCCATAGGTGGAAACACTACCTGTCTGTTAGGTTCTGTATATAGAGAGTCCTATGTCTCGTATCTGTACTCTCAGGTCCTAGGAGTCAGTAGATGGTTTGGTATAGATCTGAGATTTTTGGCTTGATGCCTCGAGATTTTTGTACCCTGCTTATGTACAGTTTAACAGGGCAGTCAATGTTATGACTCTCGAGATGAGATGATACAAAGATGTACGGATGTACCAAAATGTAAATAACTTACTTCAGTTCTTTATGAAAGAGTTTTATAGTTTGTGGATCTCTTTGCAAAAAGTATTTAATTTTTAGTATTTCCGCTGCTAATATTTCGCTTCCGCATTAGTTAATCCTATTTTCCTGAGACGGTCGTCACAATTTAGTGGTATCAGAGCTCTAGGTTTGCTGAGTCTACATAGACATATGAATAAGGTTGTTGAGTTTGTTCTAGTGTCTTCAAGTCTATCTGATAGTGTCTTCTACTCATATAGGAGGAGAAGAGAAAACTAAAGATGTCTGGATCACATGATGAACATGTTGTAGAAAGTAGTGTCGCTGCACCCAGAGGAGGTGCAAGAGACCAAAGAAGGGAGGAACATGTGCCTGAACCACCCCAGTTCAATCCAGCTGACATGGGGAACCCAGCCTTCCAAGCCATGTTTGGGCTGTTCATGACTGCCATGACACACATGACTGGTAGGATGCCCATACCTTCACCTAGGGAACCTACCCATGATGAAAGACAAGGAACTGGAAAGATGTTTGAACGATTACGCCGGGTTGGAGCCACGGAATATGCGGGAACAGCTGACCCAGCAGATGCTGACATGTGGCTAACCGAACTAGAGAAGACCTTTAGAATCCTGAACATCCCAGAAGCTGAGAAGGTTAGACATGTTGTATACCTTCTTAAGGGGAGTGTTGGTCACTGGTGGATCACAGAGGAGGGAAAAGGACAGGTGTGGAAATCAAATGGGAAGTATTTCGATGAGAATTTGTTAATAGATACTTTCCTAAGATGTTCTTGGATGAGAAAATCTCTCAGTTTGAGAGATTAAGACAAGGACCAATGAACATCAGCGAGTACGAGGCTAAGTTCATGGAGCTTCTGCGGTTCTGTCTGCATATGGCAACCACCGATGAAGAAAGGATTCGGCATTTTGAGAAGGGGTTAAACGCTGAGTTGACCACCCCTGTGTCTGCTCTAGAGAATAGGGAAAGATTTGCTACTTTCGTGGAATCTATCAGAAGAATAGAGAGGTCTGTGACAGAGAAGCGACAGACCAGGGACAAGAAGGTGTACCCCTAGTTCCAAGGATCTTCATCTAAAGGTTTCATGAGACCGAGGTTTTCCGTTCCTACACCACCACCTAGATTCAGTACCCAGACACAATGGACGTCAAATAGGGGTAGAGGATGAAGTTTACCACCAGAAGGAGCTCACAGCTTAGCATCCGTGTCGGTTACAGGACCATCCAGACCACAACAAGGGAACATAAGTTGTTTCATATGTGAAAAAATGGGGCATCTGATGAAGGATTGCAGAGCCCGAGAGGCAAGTGTGACCCAACCTCAAAGGCAGAGCCAACAAGGATCTCAAAGGTACAGTTTCTAGGTGGCGTTAGAGGACTTGGACAAGCGTCCCAAACCGGATCATCGACACCCAGTCAACGAGCTCTGAATCAACTAAAGGCAACGACGAGGTTATATGATATGAATCCACCTGATGTAGTGATCAACCCTCGGGTTGTGACTGGTCAGATGAAACTATTTTATTCTTATATGTCTACATCCTGCATCGTATCTGTTTTAATTGATCTGGGTGCTACACATTCCTTTATCACTCAAAGAGTGATTCTTGACTGCAACATGACTATAAGTCATAGGGTAGAGAGTTTGAAGTTAGAAACTCCTTTAATGGGATCTGCTGTGTTGCGGGAGGTGTGTTCTCCCTGCATTCTTTTCTTTTTTGAACATCGCATTCAAGTGGATCTTATACCACTTGAAATGCACGGGTTCGATATAATCCTTGGGATGGATACCTTGGAAAGGTATAAGGTTGTCTTGGATTGTGAGTCCAAGCAAGCTGTGTTCACTGATGAAAGTGACACATGGATCTTTCAAGGAGATAGAAAGATTCTTTCAACCTGCCGTGTGTCAGCTATGGTTGTTGAGAAGCTGATGAGGCAATGATGTTATGCATTCTTGGCCCATGTGGTAGATACCACTATGGAGAGTTGTTATCCTTTTGAAGTTCCTGTAGTCAGGGAATTTGAAGATGCATTTCCTAAAGAACTTCCAGGTGTACCTCCGCCCCGAGAGATTGATTTTGAGATTAATCTAATTCTGGGCACGCAGCCAATAGCACAAACAATGTATAGGATGGCGCCTGCTGAGATGGCAGAACTCAAGAAACAACTGTAAGAGCTGCTTGAGAAGGGTTTCATCCGACCAAGCACTTCACCCTGGGGTGCTCTAGTCCTCTTTGTTAAGAAGAAGGATGGGTTGATGCGGTTGTGCATTGACTACAGGCAGTTAAATAAAGTAACTATAAAGAATAAGTATCCTTTGCCTAGGATCGATGATCTCTTTGATCAGTTGTGTGGTGCAACTGTCTTCTCAAAAATAGATTTGAGGTCGGGATATCATCAATTGCATATTAAGGAAGGTGACATACCTAAGTCTGCCTTTAGGACAAGGTATGGTCACTATGAGTTCACAGTTATGTCGTTTGGACTAACTAATGCACCAGCTGCATTTATGGAACTCATGAATAGAATCTTTTGACCTTTTCTTGATCAGTGTGTTGTTGTCTTCATAGATGACATCCTGATCTATAGTAGAGATGCTCAACAACATGAACACCATCTTTGTCAGGCTCTAACTCTGCTAAGAGAGCATAAGTTATATGCTAAGTTTAGCAAGTGTGAGTTCTAGCTACTAGAAGTTTCTTTTCTTGGACACGTAATATCCTCTTTAGGTATACGTGTTGACCCTAAAAAGGTAGAATATGTCTTGCAATGGGAGCAGCCAAAGACACCGACAGATATTCACAGTTTCTTAGGGTTAGCAGGCTACTACAGGAGGTTCATTAAGAACTTCAGTTCTATAGCCTTACCCTTAACTAAGTTGACTAGGAAGGATGTTCCTTTTGACTGGAATGACAAGTGTCAGCAATCATTCTAGTTGATGAAGGAAAGGCTGACAAGTGCACCTACGCTGGTGCTACCTGAGCAAGGGAAAGGGTATATAGTTTTCTGTGATGCTTCTAAGAATGGACTAGGATGTGTGTTGATGTAGGATAAACAAGTGATTTCTTTTGCTTCTCGACAACTTAAGAAACATGAGGAGAATTATCCGATACACGATCTAGAACTAGTTGTTGTAGTCCATGCTTTGAAGATATGGAGACATTACCTCTATGGAGAGACATTCTAGATTTTCACATACCATAAAAACCTAAAGTATATCTTCTCTCAGCATGAGCTTAACATGAGGCAACGCCGCTGGATGGAGTTAATCAAGGACTACGATTGTACGATTGATTATCATCCAAGGAAGGCCAATGTGGTTGCCGATGCTTTGAGTAGGAAATCAGCAACACCAGCCTTAGACAGAGCACAACTGAATTCTTTGATGTGCTCCAGGAGGGATATGCTTATCTCTTTAAGGCAAGACAATGTACAGTTAAAGGTATCATTGTTATCCATGTTGTTAGCTGAGATGCACATAAAACCTACTCTAAGACAACATATTAAGGAGGCACAACAAGCTGATGCTGTAGTTCAACAGATTAGATCAGAGTATGGTAGTGAGAAACAAGATGGTTTCTATGATTCAGATGATCAGGTAGCCTATTATCATGGTAGAATGATAGTGCATGATGTGGAAAATTTGAGGAAGTTAGTCCTGGAAGAAGCTCATTCTTCAATGTATGCTATGCATCTAGAAAGCACCAAGATGTATCATAACTTGAAAGATATGTATTGGTGGCCTGGTTTGAAGAAGGATGTTGCTGAGTTTGTTATGCGGTGTCCAGTGTGTCAGCAAATTAAAGATGAACACCAGAAGCCCGCAGGAACACTGCAGCCTTTGCCTATACCACAGTGGAAGTGGGATCATGTAACCATGGATTTTGTGGTTGGTTTGCCCAGAACAACCAAATGTCATGATTCCATCTGGGTAATGGTTGATAGGTTGACAAAGACAACACACTTCTTACCTGTCAAAACAACCTATTCTGCTGAGAAGTTAGCACGGTTATATGTAGATGAGATAGTGCGACTGCATGGGGTCCCAGTTACCATTGTTTCTGATAGAGGTCCCCAGTTTACGAGTCATTTTTGGGAGCGACTTCATAAAGCTTTAGGCACACAGTTAAGGTTTAGTACAACCTTTCATCCTCAGACAGATGGACAATCAGAAAGGACTATACAGACCTTGGAGGATCTGCTTAGGGCATGTGTCGTTTAGTTTATAGGAAGTTGGGATCTGCATCTAAGTTTAATAGAGTTTGCCTACAACAATAGCTATAAACACAGTATAGACATGGCTTCTTATGAAGCTTTGTATGGTAGACATTGTAGATATCCCCTATGTTGGTATGAAATTGGTGAATATCAACTTTTGGGTCCTGATCTTGTACAGCAGACCACCGAGAAGATTAAAATAATACAACAATAGTTAAAGACGTGCACATGATAGGCAGAAATCTTACGCTGATAAGCGTCGTAGACCTTTAGAATTCCAGGTTGGAAACAGAATGTACCTCAATGTCTCACCCTGGAAGGGAGTTCTTAGGTTCAGAAGAAAAGAAAAGTTAGCTCCAAGATTTATGGGCCCCTATCCAATCATTGAATGAATTGGAAAGGTAGCTTATAAGCTGGAGTTACCACCTGAGCTGCAAAAGTTACACCCAGTGTTCCACATTTCCATGCTAAGGAAATGTCATCCTGACACAGAATCAGTTCTGTAGCCTATGGAAGTAGAATTGAACGATGATATATCCTATGTTGATTCTTGACAGAAGAATCAAGAAGTTGAAAAAGAATAACACACGTCTGGTACAAGTCCTCTGGAATCATCGTGGTGTTGAAGAAGCTACATGGGAACTAGAGGAAGAAATGAGGAGGAAATGCCCTACTCTTTTCTCTTAAAAATGTTTTGTCAATGATTTCGGGAACGAAATCCTTGTAAGGGGTGGATAATTTGTAACATCGCAGACTTGGGTTATGTACTAACCCTAGGTGTTTTTCTTAATTAAGTTGATTATATGCTTGATCTTATCTTTTGAAAAGTAATTAAGGCTCTTGAGGAACTTATATTTCAATTTCAGTCCCTTTTGAATAATGTTAAAACATTATTTTGTTAATTTTGGACTAAAGTGCAAATTACCCAAGTTGAGGGGTTAACTTGCAAATTGCACATTAAAAAGTGTTCCTATGATGTTTAGACATCATAAGAATGAATATGATGTAGTGGTATGGTTTCCACAAGCTTGGGCACTAAGATAAAGCTTGTAGAGCAATCCTTGTGCATTAAAACCTAGTTTTGGTGTAATGTGCAATTTACCCAAAATCTCGGGTTCAATATGCAATATATCACCTCTAGAGGGTCTCTTATGTTTCTTCACATCAAGTAGAGCAAAGAAAATAAGAGGGGCGCCTCATTTGAATGATCTTGGAGGAGATAGAATCTTTATATTAAAATAATCAAGATTTAAGCATAAATGGCTCTTTAATATAATTAATACAAAAATAAATAAATTAATTGAGGAGCCCTTCAACCAAAAGTTGAAGGATGTGTTTGAAATAGTTTGGAAGAGCTTGTGCCATGCTTGGGAACAAGAAGATCTTGGTTGAGTGGAAGCCACTCACATTAATATAATACAAAGCAAAATCCACTAAAAGGATGGATATTAATATAAAACTCTTTAAGGTGCTTAATTCCTTTTCCATTTATCCTTGGATAATGGAGAGGTTTTGAAAGGTTATGGAGATGGCTTCATGGCCAAGGAATGTAGGAGGCTTTGGTGGAAATTAGTTGGAATTAAAAGAAAAACAACTCTTTTTCTCTTTCCTTGAAAATCCACATACATATCATTTATGTATATCTTTTTCCAACATACTCAAGGATCGTTTCCTTAGTTTCTTTTCTCCTCACTTGCTTTGTCCGACCAAGGAAAAGCTCAGGAGTAGAGGAAGGACGACCATAACCATCTTGGTAAGATTTGATCATCTTCTACCTCAGATTCATGGTGGAATCCCTAAAGCAATGGTTAATTATTGGTTTTCCTCACCCGATTTCCAATTCTAGCCATCTTGTTCATCCAAAAGTTGAAGGACGGACCTTGGACAACTGCTGGAACTCCATCCACCATTAGAGCCATGGAGCTTGGGATCAGTTCTAGAGGCGGGTTTTATAACTTTAACCCTTAAGCATTGCTAATGCATCCATTCCTTTAATAATCGTTGGTTACTTTTCTTCTTTTGATACTCTTTTGAGTTCTTGCTAAAACTCCCGTGAAGAACAACAACTGTTCTTGGTTGAACAGAGGAATACGAAGATGAAATAATCATAGATTCTTATCCAAAAATTTACTTTATCAAACGGTCTTCAATCTTAGCTCAAACGGTTTGCCAAACCGTTTGGGAGTAAACAGTTTCAAACCGTTTGGAATGAAACGGTTTCACCCAAACCACATGGAGGGAAACGGTCCTAAGACCGTTTTGTAGCGTTGACCAA
Source organism: Alisma plantago-aquatica (assembly GCA_963693085.1). Classification (NCBI taxonomy): domain Eukaryota; kingdom Viridiplantae; phylum Streptophyta; class Magnoliopsida; order Alismatales; family Alismataceae; genus Alisma; species Alisma plantago-aquatica. The sequence goes on from OY856412.1 coordinate 827,076,899, forward strand.
GAATTGACCATTTGGAGACCTGTTGAAAATAATGTAGGTTAATGACCCATCAATTATTATTGATTAACTCTAATTGGTTCACTAGTTGAAGGTCAATCAATCACCTAAACCCTAATCGGGTTAAGTGCTGATTTCATAAGTGGTTAAGTTTGAAACTTGGGTTGATTGACCCAAATGGTTTAAAAACCATTTGGGGATCACCAAAACGGTCTCAAGACCGTTTGGTGATCACCCAAGACCGTTTGGAGGTCTAGGGTTAGGTATGGTTGAGCAATTGAAGGTCCAAAGATATTAAGTTGAAGTATAATTAATTGCTGATTTGGTGACCAATCCTAGGATCCAAACCTTAATTGAATGACATGGTTAATGATGATGTGATGAGAAAACGGTCTCAAGACCGTTTGGAGGTCATCCAAATGATCCCAAGACCGTTTGGGGGCCACCCAAGACCGTTTGGAGGTCTAGGGTTGACTATGGTTAGGTGTTTGAAGATCTAAAGGTACTAAGTTGAAGTGCAATCAAATACTGATTTGGTGATCAATCCAACGAACCAAACCCCAAATGGCTGACTAGGATTTTGATGTTGACATGGGCAAATGGTATCAAGACCGTTTGGAGGTCATCCAAATGACCTCAAGATCGTTTGGGGTCAGGTCATGTCCAATTTGGATGATGGTTCAATGGTTTCAAAGTAACTAATCTCACATTAATTAATGTTGAAGGATCAACATTTCCAAACCCTAATCCATTTGATTCAAACCCTAATTAATGACCAATTGAGGGTCAAATCTTTTGAAGGTTGACCTAATTAACTCAATTGATATGTGGTGATAGGTCCAATTGATGAGTAGTTCCATAGACTTAATGGTTGAAGGAATCAACATTGGAAATCGTAAATCGATTTGACTAGTTGAGACCATACTTGGTCCATGCAGTTTTGAGGAGGTTTGGACCAAACGGTCTCAAGACCATATGGGACCAAACGATCCCAAACCGGTTGAGTAAATGCGGTTTCAAAACCGGTTGAATTTATGCGGTTTCAAAAGTCAACTTTGGGCAAACGGTCTTCACCACTTACTTTACTAAACAATTTCAACCCCAGCTTTAGCAAACGGTCTCAGTGGTTTGTGCAAGACCGTTTGGAGGTCTAAACGGTCTTAGACCGTTTGGAGGCTTTTTGTGCAAGACCGTTTGGTGGACAATCAACCAAAACCGCATGAGTACTTAAAGTGGTTAAAGGACAAAGTGATTAGTTGATTAATACATGATGTAATCAAAGATGATTATAGTAATTACATCTTAATGAGATAAGGTGATTAGTACCCTTTGTATAGTTAAGCTTTAATAATCATGGTGATAATGACATAACCCATGATGTCAATTCTTCCTCAAGATTGAGTTGACTTAGCTTAATCAAGGCTAATGTAAACATCATCTTATAGGAAATGAGAGAGAAGACTCCCTACATGAATGTTGATTATGTAATGGACTCTCATTATGGATGAATGTCTAATTAGGGTATGATCCTTCATAGTGAGATCATGAAACCCTAATTATGAAGGATAATGAATCATAACCCTAATTGAGAACATTAATAGGTGAAATCCTAATGCATGATTGGTGCGATTCCGCTAGTGGTGCTAACACACTACTCGATATAATAGATGTGCCCCACGAGGTCGGAATGCACGGTGGATGGGGGGTTTGCTTTCGAAATTTATAATACCTAAACTAGCTACCTACGTCTACTAAAACACTACACCCGCAAGCGCACGGGGTCGTGTCGTAGTATAGGAAGGTGGCAAGTAAAGGGTCGATCCACAGGGAAAAGAGGGGGCGCTAGAGCTAGGTTAGTTTAGCTGGGTTCCTACTGCGGAGACTAGGGTTAAGGGTTTGAAGGTGATTTTGATTGTTAACTAAGGATGAACAAGCAATCAATTAAAGGCGAGAATGAAATCTATATTAACCCTAGATTAGATTAAGACTAAGCAAGCAAGGAAAGACTAAGCTAGGTATGAAAAGGCAAGTTACACTAAGGCAAGAAAGAGAGAAGCAAAAGAGCAATTAAAGAACTAAACTAGCATAAACAAGGCAAGAAGCTAACTAAGCAAGAAAAGAACTAACTAAGCTAAGCAAGCACAAAACTAGGGTTTTAAGCAGTAAAGAGATGTGTGGGATGTTTAGGGGTATGAACTTATCACTTAAGTTGGGGGGTGACATATGAACATTATGATTCCATTTAGATTATCCAAACCAAACAACAAGTTAGAGTCTAATGAATTAACCTAAGCTACTAACTGGCCATTGATATGCTAGGTTGTGTATAGGGGAACTAGTCCCTAACACCCCCTACTACCCTTACGAGGCTCAATTGGGTTAGGGATTAGGTTCAATTCAATTAGATTCTAATCAAGTCTAGGTTTCTAGATTAGGCATTCCTAGGGCAATTAGGGGCCGAGGGTAGTAATGGGGAGGTGAGATTAGGGTTTTGGACCCCAATTCCCCCGCATTCTAGCCTTGAGAAGGCACCATGCTAATTGCACTAGAATTATCTAATCTAGCTACTAAGATCTCTCACTTAGGTTTAGGGAGATTGATTAAGATGTAGGAAGATGGGAGGCAACCTATGGATCCAAGAATTGTACCTAGGGGCAAATCCCAAAATTCACACATATAAGCAATTTGCCTAAATTCCTAGGTGATTTCACACACAAACCAACAAGTAATCCATAGAGAAAGAGATGCAAATAGAATATAATCATTAACAAATGAAATCACAAAGTTTACATGTCATTTTCCCCCAACATGGTATCAAAGTAACATATTTTCCCCCAAACAGCCCACCCAAGGGGCCTAGCTACTCATAGAAATGGAAAATACAAAAAAAAGGAGAAAGAGGTAGAAGAAACCATGGAGCTCGGTGTAGATGAAGAAGTCCTCCTCTCCAGTAGCTGCAGGGATGTCCTCCTTCTTCTCCTTGGATGAAATGGTGTGGAATGATGGAGGGAAGTGGATGGAAGGCTTAGATATGGGGGGTTATGTGGTGGAAATGGTGAAATGGAGTGGATTTGAGGTGGATATGGAGTGGAATGGAGTGGGTGGCGATTTGGGGAGCTAGGAAGGGGTAGAAGGTAGCCAGCCTCGTGCACCCAGCCGCCACCTAGGTATATATAGGTGTGGGGGAAGCACTAGGTTAAGTTAGGGGAAAAATGGGGAAAGCAGTGAAAAAGTGGCTAGATTATGTGAGTAGAACGGCCGTGGTGGGGTACCACGGCCGTGGTGGGTAGGGTAGGCCACGGCCGTGGTGTAGGAGCACGGTCGTGGGAATTAAAATGGCTAAATGTCAGGTTGGTGGTCAAAACGGCCACGGCTGTGGTGGGTTAACACGGCCGTGGTGGAGGTGGTGTGCCACGGCCGTGGTGGCTGGAACGACCGTGGTGGTCCTGGTTGATGTGGTCATGGTACTGCTGCACCACGACCGTTTTGTGGAGCACGACCGTGGTGTCTTCCCATTACACGGCCGTGGTGCTCTACACGACCGTGGTCTCTCTGCTTCACTTGGATGTTAAGCATGTTAATTTCTAAGTCATCTAGCACGGCCGTTCTGTGGTACCACGGCCGTGCTGGGTCCTAGATCAACACTTTAACTTGGATCTTTGGCTTTTCTTGGACTTCTTTGCTTCAATTGATCTTTGGCCACTAGGGGTAGGTTGAGGGAGAATCAGACTTCAGTTTGGGCCTCTCCAAGTGCAGAGGAACCCTAGGATCGCCCCTTCTCTCTCTCTTCCATCAAGTGTGGTCCAAAAGCCTGAAAAACATGCAAATAATGTCCATAAGTGCATTTTATATAAATAAGCATATTAGGGGGAATGAAATGCAATCTAACAGGTATAGATGTGATTGAAGAGCAAAAAGACACAAGATGAAGCCCTAAAATAGGGCTGCATCACCACCCCAAACTTAAAACATACTTGTCCTCAAGTATGCTCCAACTCAATCTCTCTACAAACTTTCACAAAAAGAAATGACAAATGCAATATAAAAGACGATTATTGCTGAATGGGATCAACGATGACTAAGTACACGCATTTCACCTCTATCCTCTCCTTTCACAATCCAATCATGAAAAGAGCACAAAGCATATGAACTTCAAATATAGCACATAGAATACACAAGTTATCCATATTTCTTCCATTAAGTTCCGGGTAAACCGTTTCATGGTGGCGTTAATAAAAAATGACTAGGAGTGCTGTTTCACATTCATGCATTCAATCTTATATCTCAAACCACACCAAACGACCCACGTGGCTGTGGAAAAGGGTAAAATGAGCTAAGTTTGATGTTTCCTAGCTCAATGGGTATGAAAGTGGAAGAAAGGGTTGCGGTAAGATTTTTGGAGTGTTTTTACACACTCATCTTTTCTTTATTTGAATGCTCTTAAACAGGAGCATCCTTTTATTTTATTTTATTTTGCTTTTCTTTTGCTTTTATTTTCTTTTTCTTGCCCTTCGTGTAGATAGGGCATATGGTGGATAGAGTGAAGCGGGGAGATAAAGATATGGCCACCCCAAACTTTAGAGGTGGCCAAGGCTGATTATGTGCACTAGGGCATCTTTTTATGAGACAGAGGGGGTATGAAGATGGTGGAAGAATAGTCGGGTCAAAGAGGGGTCATTGGTATGATTTTCCACATAAGACGTCCTGCATGAAAATTAATCCAACACTTCATTCAAGATATCACACCACATGAATGAACAACATGAAATTGATATATCAAATATGTGATTCCACAAACACTAAGCGTTCAAAGCTTGCTCAATTTCATAATTCAACCAATTCAATCACAATCCTAAGAGAGGTGATGCACATGTAAGAAGTCAAACATTGATACCACTCAGCAATAAACAATGGTGATTCACTTGCATTTGTCAAAGGTCAACATTTTAATTCAAAATAGTAGAGATTGGGTCAAAACACAATTTTTAGACAAGAAGTTCCAAATTTGGGCAAAATTGGCCAAAATGGTGCCAAGTTGCCTTCAATCACATCTAAGCCTATATTATTGAACTTAAAGCAGTAAACAAGCAAATCCTAGCTAAAAACATGCAAAAATTACCAAAAATCTACATGGTATGCAATGCATGGCAACAGACCAAAATTTTTGAAAATTATGCAAAAAAATGACAATAAGGTAAACTACTTGGAATGCAGGTATGAAAAGTGGTAAAATTCTAGACTAGATAGCAGGGCAAGCAAAAGAAATGAAAAACAACAAACAAAAAGTAAAATAGCAGATGAGATGCAAAAATGAGTGAAAGAAGAATAAGGGCATACCGCCCTACCACCCCAAACTTTTGAACCATGCTGTCCTCAGCATGACACTAAAGTCTAGGGTGATAGGGTAGATGATCACTGCGGAGGTGGTGGAGGTGCTCCTCCCTGTCTGTAGTAGGCGCCCCAGTAGTTTGACTGTGAAGGCGGATAGCTGTCCTGAAAAGATGATAAAGAACTCCACCAGTCTTCACCCCACTGTGGGTTCCTCTGGGCCTGGGCATTGTGAAACTGATAAAGGTGGTTGACCTAGTAATGCATATGCTGGTGGTCCAACCACATGGCATCCTGTGTCCTCTGAAAGCCCTCCTGTGCCTGTAGAATTCTGTCCTGCGTCGTCTGAATGCCCTCCAGCTGTGCATGGATGGTACCCATATCATATGCATTCACTGAAGGCTACTGTGGCTCTGACGCTCCCATTCTTTCTTCTCTTAGCCTCACCCGTCTTGCCGCTCTCTCCTCTGCCGTCCGCCTCTGCTCTGCCACCTATGAAGGCTCTCTTGGACTCCCTGCAAACCTCACCTCAGGGATTTCCTCTCCTTTGGGGTTCTCCTCCTCGTACCTCCTCAACTTTTCCAGAAAATCTGGCATTGGTCCAAACTGTGCCATGAGGGGAGGAGTATGGTAAGGCAGCTCCAATGTGACTCCTGGGTAAGGTGGGTTGATTTGGTAAATGATCTTTTGATCCGTAACCGTAATCATGGATGAGCGAGCCAGGTAGTGCAAATCAACCAACTTGCCACCCTCGACCTTTGTATATCCTGTCATGTCATGCCCCAAGGCCGTGGCAATAGATGTTACTATCCCCCCATTACAAATGGATTTGTGCTCTTAGACGGGATTGTCCTCATGTGATCAATCAATAACGCCCCCAGGTTCACATGTCTCTCCTTTGCCATCCAACCAAGCACAAAAAGATCTTTGTTGGTGCAGCTGCCTTGATTTTCATACCTGCCAAAGATGGTGTTTGCCAACACCTTCTGAACATAGCAGAGAAATGGGCTGTGAATACCACTTGTCTTTGATTTCCCTGCTACAAATGTACTTTGGCCGATGAAACACTTCCACATGGCTGGATACGTGGAACTAGAGTCATTTTCTGTCCTTCCTCCATCTAGGAGGACAGTCATCTCTCCACTTGGGGCAAAAATCTGATTTAGCATCTCTGAGGTTATTTTCCACCTCTTATCCCCAATCGTTACCTTAATTGCATTCTCACCATCATTGGTTGCTTTCTCTAGCATGGAGAAGAACTGCTGCGTCAGCTCGATGTAGGTTTCCTGCTGCAGTGTCAGGATCTCAAAAAGCCCCAAATTTTCCATCAATTCTTAAAAACAGACAAAGAACCCCATTGCCTCCATTGACGCTTGGCATGCATATCGAGTAGCTAACACTCTGCGTGTCAGGCATCCAGGGTGCTTGGGCTCCTTTGCCCTGCCTGTAGTAACCTCTGGATGTGAAAATGGGCGTTGTGGCTGGTTTGGTTGCTGCTCAACTTCAGGCATGTCAGTATCATCTTCATCACGTAAAATGAGGCGTCGACGTGGTCGTCGTTGTGGCTCGGGCTGCGGTTGTGCCGCAGAGGAGACGAACGGCCGTGCGGCTGAAACTGACGACCGCGTGGCTGAGGCGGAAGGTCTCTCGGATGAGACAGAGTGTCGGGAGGCAGACGGCGGTGGCTGCGACGAAGATGGTGCTCCCCGCTGTGGCTGTACGGTGGCTTCTTCAGTGATGAGATCTACTATGGCATCCAATTCTGCCTTCGTCAACTGGGGGTGGTTGTTCCTTGGCTTCCTTTGGTAGGGGATGACACCCCTAGTCTTCTCTACTGCCTTCCTTGCAAACTTCTTCATTCTTGCTCGAAAATGGAGGTGGAATTAGAAAAATTCAGATTTCTCCGAAGAACGGGGCTGTTGGGGCGAAATGGAGAGAAAGTGGTGCGTTTGTAGATGGAAATGGGTGGGATCTGGAGATTAAGGTAGTGGAAATGGTAGGGGAGTGATTGGGAATGGTTCGGGGGTGATTTGGTGGGGATTCGAGGGGTGGAATGGGCGGGCGGAGCGCTGCACGGTCGCTAGGGCGCGGGGCATGTCCGTTCTGTTCTTCAGAGAAATGAGCAAGTGAAAAAAAAGTTTTGCAAATTCTGACTTAAATCTGCTGGAATCGGGCTGCTGCACGGCCGTGCTATGCGGCACAGCCGTGGTGGATTCATGTACCACGATCGTGCTGCCCTGGTTCAAAACTTAGCCGATTTTCACACTTTTTTGATCATTTCTTTGTTGAATGTGAGTGCACCACCACAACCGTATTGATGTACCACGGCCGTGTTGGGCACTGTAACAGCAGTACGATACTCGAATCTTGTTCAAACATCAAAGATTGATCTCAAGCTAATATTCTATTGATTCTTTGTCAAAATTTCATCTATTCTTCTTCATTTCACTCTGTTCTCACATGCACATCTCAAAACTATACAAAAACTATCAAATACGAGTGTGTGTGTGCTTTCTTAGAAAAATGTAAAAACAAAGCAAAAGTATCAAAAATGTAGATTGGGTCAAAAATTCCCAAACCTAGGTGGGTTGCCTCCCACAAGCGCCGAGTTTCTTGTCTTCAGCTAGGCTTCTTGGTGATTCTTCAAAATTCATCCGTTCGACATTCTCATGTGTCCATTCTTGCAAAACATGCATCCTTCCTTTGCACTCAATCTTTTTTCCTCATCCCTCTGATCACAATAATCATCATTAACTTCTTCACCCTGATTTCCTTCTTTTAAATGCCCATTTGGACTTGTGAAGTGATCATGTCCAATATCCCTATCTCGGACTCGCCGGGTTGGGGTCCTGTACATGTTGATCTTGATCTTCATGTCCATAAATGAGACTGTCATGGTGCCACTACGTACATGAATGTCGACATCAGCTGTAGATAAGAATGACCTCCCCAAGATGATGGGAATCTTCCTATCCTCCGGCTCCATATCAAGTACAATGAAATCCGCCGGGAACACCGCGCCTTTTTCCTTGTCTATCATCACCAAGACATCATCCACTCTACCTCTAGGCACTTTTATGGATCTATCCGCCAACTGGAGAGTGCAATGTGTCATCTTCAACTTGCCTAAACCCAGCTCAACATAGACATGATATGGCATCAAATTCACACTAGATCCCAAATCAAGTAAGGACCTGTCTATGCGATGTCGCCCTATGTAACTAGGTATGAGTGGGGCTCCTGGGTCCTTTCTCTTTACGGGAAGTGAGTGTTGTATGATGGAGCTCACTTGTTCATTCAATCTCACCTTCTTTGGAATCCTCCCTGTTGTCCTCCTTTTCACAGTGCATAGGTTCTTGAGGAACTTGGCATATGATGGGATTTGCTTGATAGCATCCAAAAGTGGAATGTTCACCTTTACTTGGCGAAACACCTCAAGAATATCAACGTTGTGCTTTTGCCTCCTTTTCAACTCCGGTGGCTCATCTAGTGCTTCTACAAATGGAGGATCACTAGTTTTTGCCGCACTTACATGAACATGAGGCGGAACACTAGGGATGGTAGGACCTACAAAAGGGATATGTGTTGGATCACATGGAATCCCAAACTCAACATGCGGTATCACAACATCATCTTCGGCAATATCAATCACAGTATCACCACTTGGCTGCCCTTGCTTTGCTTTATCAACCTTTTTTTTGACTTGCGGGTTGCTCAAGAGTTTTTCCACTCCTTAGAACTGTCACGACACTACCTTTCTCATGGTGGAGAGGGGGAGCATGTTGTGGCTGTGGAGGAGGTGGAGGTGATACTTGGGGTTGAAATTGAGGTGGAGAAGGGAATTGAGGGGGATGAGAGAATTGGGGCTGGAAAGTGAAGTTTTGTGAAATTTGAGGTGAGGGAGGTGGTGGAGGGGTGTAAGGCTGGGGATAGCCTTGGAAGGAGTGAATGGGATGCACTTGCATGGGGGGTGGACTGTAGAAAACTTGTGAAGAGGGCATGGGTCCACTTGCTTCATGGTGGCTCGCGATGGGTCTTGAAGACAATTTTTCCTCTTGAGAGCGATGATAGAAGATAGTTGCTCTATTCTCTCTTCTAACCTTGCAAAATCCCTTTGAACATCATCAAACACTCTCAATCTAGAAAGAACCTCTTCCTCAAACCTTGAGCTGTATGTGGGACTTTGTGGTTCCTGGTAGCTATAGGAGTGAGGTGTCTTCTTTTCTTCCCCATAGAACTCAATAGAATTGACCGAGTGGCAAGGAGCATTTGTCACCTAGTTCTTCATGAAGTTCACCATGTCACCAAGAATCTTCATCACTTGCGGGCTTGAGTCATCATGAGTAGGGGGTGTCACACCAAAGGCATACCCTCTTTCATTCATCATGCTAGAAGCTCACATTCTTGATCCTTCAACCAACTGCTCAAACAAAGGCCATATCTCCTGAGGTGGCCTAGCCATGAAAACTCCTCCACAAGAAGAGTCCACCGTGTCTTGGTCCTTTAGAGACAAACCAGAGTAAAATGATTGAACTAGCTGCCACAAAGGGATCTCATGGTGAGGACACTCTCTCAACAACTTCTTGAATCTCTCCCATGCATTATGAAACTGCTCATTGCCCATTTGGCTAAAACTTGTCACGGAACGCCGCATTTGTGTCAACCTTGCTATAGAGTAGAATTGTCTCAAGAAAGCATTCTTCATTGTTTCCCAACTCATGATGTCCTTTCTTGAGTCATACCAGTCTTTAGCTCTATCTTTGAGGGAGAAAGAGAATAAGGTCAACCGGATTGTATCATCACTAGCCGTCGACGTCCTGAAGGTGGAACATACTTCAAGAAAGGAGTCCAAGTGCTTGTAGGGGTTCTCACTCTCTGAGCCGTAGAAGATGGGCAGGAGCCCAAGAAGACCCGGAGGAATAGAGAATTGCTCCCCTGGCATTTGATCAACCCTTCTAGCAATTGGCGATTTGTAGTTGCTAGGCATGAAGTAATCTTGAAGCGGCTTGTGAGGTGCACTTTGGTCTTCCATCTTGTTTCCTCTCGAATAGCTTGTCACATGCACAAAGCACAACCAAACAAAAGAGAACAAATTAGCAAACCAATATACACCAAGAATACAAAGAAAAATGAATAAAGAATAGCAATGATGAGGGCAGTAGGAAAAGTCAAAGCAAAACTAACTAGCTAGGCCGAGCACATCAAATCCCCAACAACGGCGCCAGAAAGCTTGGTGCGATTCTGCTAGTGGTGCTAACACACTACTCGATAGAATAGATGCGCCCCACGAGGTCGGAATGCACAGTGGATGGGGGGTTTTCTTTTGAAATTTATAAGACATAAACTAGCTACCTACGTCTACTAAAACACTACACCCGCAAGCGCACGGGGTCGTGTCGTAGTATAGGAAGGTGGCAAGTAAAGGGTCGATCCACATGGAAAAGAGGGGGCACTAGAGCTAGGTTATTTTAGCTGGGTTCCTACTGCGGAGACTAGGGTTAAGGGTTTGAAGGTGATTTTGATTGTTAACTAAGGATGAATAAGCAAGCAATTAAAGGCGAGAATGAAATCTATGTTAACCCTAGATTAGATTAAGACTAAGCAAGCAAGGAAAGACTAAGCTAGGTATGAAAAGGCAAGTCACACTAAGGCAAGCAAGAGAGAAGCAAAAGAGCAATTAAATAACTAAACTAGCATAAACAAGGCAAGAGCAAGGCAAGAAGCTAACTAAGCAAGAAAAGAACTAACTAAGCTAAGCAAGCACAAAACTAGGGTTTTAAGTAGTAAAGAGATGTGTGGGCTGTTTAGGGGTATGAACTTATCACTTAAGTTGGGGGGTGACATATGAAAATTATGATTCCATTTAGATTATCCAAACCAAACAACAAGTTAGAGTCTAATGAATTAACCTAAGCTACTAACTGGCCATGTATATGCTAGGTTGTGTATAGGGGAACTAGTCCCTAACACCCCTACTACCCTTACGAGGCTCAATTGGGTTAGGGATTAGGTTCAATTCAATTAGAGTCTAATCAAGTCTAGGTTTCTAGATTAGGCATTCCTAGGGAAATTAGGGGCCGAGGGTAGTAATGGGGAGGTGAGATTAGGGTTTTGGACCCTAATTCCCCCACATTCTAGCCTTGAGAAGGCACCATGCTAATTGCACTAGAATTATCTAATCTAGTTACTTAGATCTCTCACTTAGGATTAGGGAGATTGATTAAGATGTAGGAAGATGGGAGGCAACCTAGGGATCCAAGAATTGGACCTAGGGGCAAATCCCAAAATTCACACATATAAGCAATTTGCCTAAATTCCTAGGTGATTTCACACACAAACCAACAAGTAATCCATGGAGAAAGAGATGCAAATAGAATATAATCATTAACAAATGAAATTACAAAGTTTACATGTCATTTTCCCCCAACATGGTATCAAAGTAACATATTTTCCCCCAAACATCCCACCCAAGGGGCCTAGCTACTCATAGAAATGGAAAATACAAAAAGAAAGGAGAAAGAGGTAGAAGAAGCCATGGAGCTCGGTGTAGATGAAGAAGTCCTCCTCTCCAGCAGCTGCAGGGACGTCCTCCTTCTTCTCCTTGGATGAAATGGTGTGGAATGATGGAGGGAAGTGGATGGAAGGCTTAGATATGGGGGGTTATGTGGTGGAAATGGTGAAATGGAGTGGATTTGAGGTGGATATGGAGTGGAATGGAGTGGGTGGCGATTTGGGGAGCTAGGAAGGGGTAGAAGGTAGCCAACCTCGTGCCCCCATCCGCCACCTAGGTATATATAGGTGTGGGGGAAGCACTAGGTTAAGTTAGGGGCAAAATGGGGAAAGCAGTGAAAAAGTGGCTGGATTCTATGAGTAGCACGGCCGTGGTGGGGTACCACGACCGTGGTGGGTAGGGTAGGCCACGGCCATGGTGTAGGAGCACGGTCGTGGGAATTAAAATGGCTAAATGTCAGGTTGGTGGTCAAAATGGCCACGGCCGTGATGGGTTAACACGGCCGTGGTGGAGGTGGTGTGCCACGACCGTGGTGGCTGGAACGGACGTGGTGGTCCTGGTTGATGTGGTCGTGGTACTGCTGCATGACCGTTTTTCTCTGCTACACCACGGCCGTTTTGTGGAGCACGGCCGTGGTGTCTTCCCATTGCACGGCCGTGGTGCTCTACACGGTCGTGGTGCTCTCTGCTTCACTTGGATGTTAAGCCTGTTAATTTCTAAGTCATCTAGCACGACCGTTCTGTGGTACCACGGCCGTGCTGGGTCCTAGATCAGCACTTTAACGTGGATCTTTGGCTTTTCTTGGACTTCTTTGCTTCAATTGATCTTTGGCCACTAGGGGTAGGTCGAGGGAGCATCAGACTTTAGTTTGGGCCTCTCCAAGTGCAGAGGAACCCTAGGATCACCCCTTCTCTCTCTCTTCCATCAAGTGTGGTCCAAAAGCATGAAAAACATGCAAATAATGTCCATAAGTGCATTTTATATAAATAAGCATATTAGGGGGAATGACATGCAATCTAACAGGTATATATGTGATTGAAGAGCAAAAAGACACAAGATGAAGCCCTAAAATAGGGCTGCATCAATGATGATGGTATGAACTTAATTCATAATGATGACATGATAAACCTTAATTCAATGTACCTTGATGATCATTCCTACTTGTGATGAATAGTAAACCCTAATCTAGGGTGATGTGATATGAATAGTAAACCCTAATTGTAGGTTATTGAACTTAAACCCTAATCAAGGGTGATGCAGGGTGAATAGTTAACCCTAATTCCCAATAGGGTAAATGGAAGTGTGAAACCCTAATTCTGGGTTATACCTTATAGCATGAAGCTCTAAGGTTGATAATGAAATGATAAGTCATTAATCCTAATTGAGCTAAAGGGGTTGATTAACCCTAATTGAATTGAAAAGGAAAACCCTAACCCTAGTAAGGGCATAGTGGGGCAAACCTTGAATAGTGATGTTATCATTATTTTGCATTATGCTGATATGAAATTGATGTATCTGTTATCATTTGTACTAATCATGCATGCTTTTTGAGATATTGAACATAGCCAGGTATGAGCTATGATTTTTTGTTTATTGAAAGTACTTCATGATCCTTGTAAGCAATGATATGCTTTGTTGCCTAGTGAAAGGTAACAAAAGAGATTGATAGGCTGTAAGAGCCATATGAAATACCTGCATTACAATTATCATGTTTACATTGATAGATGACTTGATGGCATTAAGTTACATGTCAAAGTGGTAACAAGTATTTTGATGATATGAGGGTTTGAACACCCATATTCATGAATCATGATGATGAGATGATAAGGGATTGAGTTCCCAATGATAATAATGTTGTGAAATGAACTTGATAGAAATAGTACTCTTTCTTTATAGAAAATGTTATAATGGTTTATGTTTGAAAACATGCCTGATGCTAAAAGAATGTTGCAATGTACTTAAATAATCAAGTGAAATAATATAATGTAGAGCCCTAACCATAGATCCATCATCGTCAATAGTTAGGTGATGGTGAAATATGTTTTCCTAAGGGAACTCATGGAGAGCATACTTTTGAGTATGTGGGGGTAATGGGCGTGAATATCCTTACGCCCTAATTGAGGAATTGATGTGAGATAAACATTAAATCTCTCAATCCTTCATTATATGTATATGCCGGGAAGATGTATCACTAATTTCCCGATGATGATGTTAATGTCGAATCGATGTGAGATAAACATGAAATTCCTCGATTTCGAATAGAATACAACATGCCGCTATAACTCTAATAGCAAAGTTGCCAGTATACCCTGGAAAGCTATTTTTGGCAGAGACACGAGATGTCCTGCATGTTGTTCCTCACACTGACTGAGGAAGATGAGGTCATAGGAATCCGACTCTTCTGATGACCTATGTGTGGTACCGATTTCAATTTCGCAATGGTCGGTTGGAGTATGAGCGGTATACCTCATCTCCTCAGGGAATAAATATGTTTGTAAAATGGAATCAACCGTGTAGCATATTTGCTTAGGGTTGAACTACGAGAATCAATGATTGATGATACATTGTTTATTATGTCCTAGTTGGATAAATAATATACATGTTCTTCATATTCCTTATTGAATAAATGACTTGCTGCTTTATCAAGTTATAACCGGAATGATTGCATCGAGAATACTGCTCTACTTAGCTTAATCAATGTTTTACCTGCTGTTGAATATTTATAATTCTAATTCTCAGTATTATTCTACTATTAGCAATAACAATGCTTCTGGCGAAGAGTTATATCTCTCGCTGGGACAATTTTCAATTGTCTCACCCCTGTGGGATTCAACTTTTTAGGTAGACACCAAGGAAGAAGAAACCCTTCAGTGGGTGAGCAGCAACAACAGTCACAGCAGCAGTAACAACAAGGGCAACAATGATCCACAGGTGGAAACACTATCTATCTGTTAGGTTCTGTATATAGAGAGTCCTATGTGTCGTCTCTGTACTCTCAGGTCCTAGGAGTCAGTAGATGGTTTGGTATAGATCTGAGATTTTTGGCTTGATGCCTCGAGATTTTTATACCCTGCTTATGTACAGTTTAACAGGGCAGTCAATGTTATGACTCTCGAGATGAGATCATATAGAGATGTACAGATGTACTAGAATGTAAATAACTTACTTTAGTTCTTTTTGAAAGAGTTTTACAGTTTGTAGATCTCTTTGCAATAAGTTTTTAATTTTTAGTGATTTTTAGTAATTCCACTGCTAATATTTCGCTTCCGCATTAGTTAATCCTATTTTCCCGAGACAGTCGTCACACTCATGTGACAGGGATACAATATATATCATTTACACACGACGAGTTTCACATTTTGAGGTCAAGAATGCCTTGAAAAATATGAAAATGAGAAAGGCATGCAGATCAGACAATATTCCCATTGATGTATGGAAGAGTATGGGGGATGAAGGAGTTATGTGGTTAACAAATTTATTTAATAAGATCATGAAGACAAAGAAGATGTCAGATGAATGGAGAAATAGTATTATAGTCCCCATATACAAGAACAAAGGTGATGTTCAGAGCTGCACAAACTACATAGGTATCAAGTTGATGAGTCACACAATGAAGCTTTGGGAGAGGATTACTGAGCAGAGGTTAAGATCTATAACACATATATCAAACAATCAATTTGGTTTCATGCCTGGTAGATCAACAACATATGCTATTTTTCTGATAAGGAGGCTTATGGAGAAGTATATGGAAAGAAAAAGAGATCTTCACATGGTTTTTATCGATTTGGAAAAGGTTTATGATCGAGTACCCAGAGAAGTGTTGTGGATGGTTTTGAGAAAAAAGGGTGTGTCAATCCAATACACTGACTTGATTAAAGACACGTATGGTAGCTCTACTACAAGTGTGAAGACTCATGGAGGTGAGACACCAACTTTTCCCATCACATTTGGGGTACACCAAGGATCCACACTCAGCCCATATATGTTCATTCTTGTTATGGATGAATTGACAAAGAATGTTCACGATGATGTTCCTTGGTGTATGTTATTTGCTGATGATATTCTATTGATTGACGAAACTAAAGATGGTTTGAATGATAAAGTTGAACTTTCAAGAAAGGCATTGGAATCAAATGGATTGATGATTAGTAGGAGCAAAACTGAGTATATGCATTGCAATTTCAACCAATCCCGCAGTGTGAATGGTGGAGCCAAGTTGGAGGAGTAGATATACCAAAATGTGATAAATTTTGTTACTTGGGCTCTATCATTCAAAGATATGGTGATGTCTAAAATGACGTTTGTCATAGGATCAATGCAGGATGGTTGAAATGGAGGAGTGCAACTGGAGTATTATGTGATCGGAAGATCCCTCTCAGACTAAAAAGCAAGTTTTATAAAACTGCTATACAGCCAGCCATGCTCTATGGGAGTGAATGTTGGGCGGTGAAGAAAACAAGGACTCAACAAGATGAACGTGGCTGAAATGCGTATTTTGAGATGGATGTGTGGGAACACAAGAAAAGATGGCTTGAGAAGTGGCTATATCTGGAATAAAATGGGGGTGACGAGCATCGGGGACAAGTTGCGTGAGGACCGACTCAGATGGTATGGACATGTGCAACGCAGACTGACTAATGTGCCTATACAAAGCAATACTATTGAGGCAAACACAATAAATAGAAGAAGAGGAAGACCTAAATTAACATGGGAAGAACTTATAAAGAAAGATTTTAAATCTCTACATCTCAACTAGAATATGACCCATGATAGAGCTGAATGGAAAAGAAGGATTCATGTAGCCGACCCCAACATAGTTGGGATTGAGGCTTAGTTGATGATATATATATATATATATATATATATATACTCATATATATATAGGCCATTCATTCACTACCCGCATGGGTAACTAACTTTAGTTAACTGTGGATCTATTTTGTAATAGAAAGGTACATGTTTGTAATGAGACAGACAACGTTTGTAATGAGATGACAAAATTTGTAATACAAACACTCGTTTTGTATTACAACATAAACTTGTGTCATAAATATCATTTTTCATGTAATAAGACGTGTAATACAAAACGAGTGTTTGTATTACACATTTGGTCATCTAATTACAAATGATGTCTTTCTCATTACAAACAGGTACCATTCTATCACAAAATAGATCCACGGGTAACTAAAGTTAGTTGCCCATGCGAGTAGTGAATATATACCTATACATATATATATATATATATATAGGTAGATACATATCATTTGTTTTGTTATGTCAAGCGTTAGGACATGTATATACATATATACATGCACACACACACACACACACACACACACACACACACACACACACACACACACACACACATATATATATATATATATATATATATATATATATATATATATATATATATATATATATATATATATATATATATATATAGTTTTGTCATGTCAAGTGTTGTGTCTATGTCCCATAATTTCCAAAATCAACTTGTCTCATGTTTGTATTTGTGTTTCCTTGGTTGTTGCCAAAGCAAACACAATAACCGTTGTCACAGGCAACTGCCATCATCTACACCCCCTCCCCCTACACACCTGACTTTTCCCGCTCCATTCCCCTTTTTCTCCCCTCCCTCCATGCCTCCTATCCTAGCGCCCCTCCCTTTCTTATAATGCCAATTTGACCAATAGAAGCAAAAGCAAGTAAATAATGTCAAGACTCAGGACAGACCAGATCCTAAAATTAACAAAAACAAAAATGACAACTGGAGATATTAAATCTTGATATACGTAAATATTTACATATATGGTTCAATTTTTTTTGTTGTTCTCAACAAATAATCTCAACAAATAATCTCAACATATATCTCAATCCACAAAACAAACTAAGACTCCCCACTCTACAAATATCTCAACCCACAAAACAAAAAAAGACTCCCCACTCTACAAAACACATTCGTCATCCGCCGTATGATATGTAAAGCCATCATCAATACATGTTGCAAACCGGTCATAGAGAATATTCTTCAATTTGCATACGTAACCAACGATATTGATGGCATATAGATACTATAATAATATAACAACAACATGACTTTAATTTAAAAACACATATTAGCAGCAGAAAGATATGATATCTTATGTAATTTGACCATTATCATTAGCCTTGTCTTAACAAATTGACTATAGCATATCAACGATCGGCGATCGCTCATTGATTTTTTTTGTGACTTTTCATTCAAGAAGTCTTAAGTATATTACTTGACGTTTAATCTTAGTCTTATTTCAATTTATAACCCTAGCCAGCAGCAGAAGCACCCTCTGGTTCAAATAAGCCAGCCAACCATGTTTCATGTTATATTATTCCTTTATTTTGTTTTTGATCTGTATGTGGGGTTCCTACTCATTCTAATCGTACTTAGACACCGTACGAGTCTTTGACTTCCCACCGTCAAGTGTGATTGGCCTTGCATCAAACAAAGGGTTTCCTATACCCAGAAGAGATGAGACTTCTGTTGGGGTGCCAATGTATTTTAATGCTAATCAATAGTTTTAGTATTGAAGTATACATTCATCTTTAACTTGAATGAACAACTGTAAATTATATAATAAGGTCAAGATTCTCATAAACCCAAGTATTCACAGTGGCTGTACATTTCATTGGTTTTCTTCGTTTTTGTAAGATTTTCAGTAATTAAGAAGCAATCACACGCATTTGATCATCGGGCCTTAATCTCTTAAAGTTGTGTGATCAACTTAGTCTTTATAGTCAATGTGTGCCTTGCAAAACTCATAGTCACGTTTATATAGAATTCGAAATACACAACATATTAAGCAAAGTTAGTTCCTAGGAAAGACGGACACCACAAACACCTGGGGTGAGCCACGACCACCCTATACGAGTGTCGTGAAGGGACAAATCATGGGCATGCATGCAGACGGGCTAGACGCAGGAAGCCGACAAGAAGAATGGAGGTGGTGGAGCAGAAAATCGAATGTGGAGGAGCAAGGCTGTGGAGCAGAACTGGATAATTTTGAAAAAAACTTATCGTCTGGGCAGATGATGGTGGAAGCGGCTTCTACTACTGCTGGCAAGCCGCTGCGGTCACTGCGCGGTCACTGCTACAGGCGGCAACTGCCGGCGAGCTGGAAGCCCCTGCAACTATGACAGTGGTAGGGGCGGATGTGTAGGGACGAAAAAATAGGTGGGGATGTAAAAAGGTCAGGGAGGGGAAAGGAAAACAGGTGCATGGAGAGTTATTAAGAAAATAATATGGGTATGTTTGTGTGCGAAAAAAGATTGAGAAGAACATTTGCACGCGGTGAAGGGAGGGGAGGGGAAGGGAGGAAAAAGTGTTTTGACTGTTTGGCTGTACAAGGAGAAGGGGAAGGGAGGGGAATGGTGGTGGGAATGGAAGGGAAAGAAATACATATTTTTTAGTCATTTTTCTTTCATTCTCTTCTAGTTAGTGGAGATAGGAGAAAAAATTTGGCGGGAAATGTGTTAGATGTATTAGAAAAAATATAAATTTGGGAAGGAATACACAAAAAATAGTATAACCTACAACTTATGGGAATACAAAAAATATAGCATGTCACGTCTATCTACATCACTTGGAGGGATGTATAGAATGATTGATGATTATTTAAAACATAGTAAATTTTTTAATTAAAATGAAAGGTAACTAAAATAATTTCGCCTGCTTAAAAACTTAAAATATTTTATTTTATATTAGGATTTTTAAAAGTTTGATATTATTATGCAAACATAAAAAGTAAAAGAAAAACTGATAATTGAAAAAATATAGTGCGTTGTCGTAGTTGGATATGCAGAGGGAACTTTTCTTTTTGCAAATTCACAAATATGAAGTAGATACTTCTATTATCAAAAAGAATATAAATAAATAATGGTAATCTCGTTTAAATATCACCAGTGTTTTGCATCATTTGAATTCTTCGTGTTTACAATGTCCTTCATGTTCTCCTTCCCTCCCCCTCCCTTCCCTCCCCATGCTAAAACTAAATAGACTAACATAATGTCCATCCTCCCTTCCCTTCCCCTCCCTTCCCCTCCCCTCCCCTCCCTTCCCTTCCCTTGCCCTTCATTAAGAAAAACATTTTATATATATTTACAGTTTTTATTAGATTAAGATTTAATGAAACAATTGACAAAAATAAAAAATTTACTTTGTATTCAAGATGTGTGAAATCATCATAACGTAATAACACAAGAAGGAGAATCTTTAACAATTCTATTTCTCATTGAAGATTATTGAAAACAAAAGCACCATTAACAAATTTGTACAAATGAAAGTTGCTTCATGAAAGTTTTTATTCTTAATAGTTACAACAAGATTTGTCTTTTTAAAACTTCTTATTATGACAGAATGTCATATATATAGCTCTGCCTCAAGGTATGATGTACTGGAAACACAATATAACATAAACTTGACTAATGCTAATGAGTCTGAGAGTAAACTCAACCAGCTAATATAAGAGAAAATAAATAACAGAAAGTTCCACTAACACTCCCCTTCAAGCTGGAGAGTATATATCGTGTATCCCCAACTTGCGACACATATATGAGAAGGATGAGAGTGGAAGAAGCTTGGTGAAGATATCAACAGTCTATTCTCCAATCTTTACAGTTCGTGTAGTGATCTTCTCATCACGAATCATGTCTTCTCGAAGTGGCAATCAACCTCAATGTGATTAGTACATTCATGAAAAACTTAATTATTATGTATATGAATAGCTATTTGATTATCACACTTGAGAGTTGCTGGAGAAGAGAAAGCAAAGCCTAATTCTCAAAGAATATATGTCACCTAAAAAATTTCACAGTAGGTGTGTGTTGTGATGCCTCAGTATGGAAATGAGTCACAACATATTGCTTTTTGCTCCGCAAACTGACCAGGAACGACATCCCAAAAGAACACAAAAGTCAAAAATAGATCTCCTATCATTCACATATCCAACCAATCAACATTTGCATAGTAGTTCAAAGAGATATATGGAGATTGTGATTTCTTATAGAGGAGATTTCTACCAAGTGCACCTTTTAGATAGTGTAGAATGTATTGCACCTGACTCCAGTGGCACACAAGAGGTTTGGCAACGTGTTGACTGAAAACACTAATAGCAAAAGCAATATGTGGTTGGAAAATTGTAAGATAGACGAGTTTCCCAATTGTGCATCAATATTGTTCATTATCAGAAAAAGGCTCCCCCTCAGACAGAATTTTCTTGTGATTATTCATGGGTGAAAAAACATGAATATAATTTAGCATATCAGAGTCCTTCAAGAGGTCGAGTACAAACTTCTAATGAGATAAATAAGTGCCTTGACGAGAACATAGCATATATATGCCCAAGAGGTAGCAAACTTGTCCAATATCTTTGGTATGAAAATATTGTTGGAGTGTCTTCAGTGATGAAATCCCATAAACATCACTACCAACAATATTGATATCATCAACATAGATAGTAAGTATGATGGATCTATCTTAAGAAAACTTAAAGAGTAGACTCACTAGATGATATGGAGAAACCTAAGCTAGCAAGAACGCCACTGAGTTTTGTAAACCAGGCTAGTGGTGATTGCTTGAGATCATACAAAGAGCATTTGAGATGACAAACTCTTTGGGAAGACTCCCCCTAAGTACAAACTCATGGGGGATGTTTCATATACATTTCCTCCTTAATGTAAATCTAAAACAAAGTTCAGTGCACGTGAGTAGCAAGGGAGTCTACAATCTTGACATAAGCAACATCCGTGATCGGTGAGATGGTTTGAAAGAAATCCACACCATATGATTGTGTGAATCTTTTGGCAACAAGCCAAGCTTAAGTTTTTTCATCGACCCGTTTGAATAAAATTTCATAGAGAAGATCAACCGACAAGCAACAATATTTTTATACAACGGAGGAGGGACACGATTCGAGGTCCTATTTTTCACACAATGTTGTCATTTCCTCAAGCATTTTAGCTTTCCAACCTGGGTGTTGAAGGACCTCACGATAGCTTTTAGGAATCTATATAGATTTGAGCTATTAGGCAATAGATTTAACAATATAGGAAATCTTTGGATAGGAAAAATGTATGAGATGTATGATGGCGAAGAGTGCAAGAGTGGATACCTTTTCAAAAATCCATGGGAAGGGCTAGATCCTTATACGTGAATATTGGTGTCGGTCATGTGTCATAGGAGGAGGAATGACAAGGTCGTGTGGGATGGGTTCATGATCCATTGGGTCAGAAAGATCAAGCCAAATGAACTCAGTTTGAGGTTGAGGTTGAGATACAAAGGATAATGACATAGAATTAAAGAACATTTCAAATCCATGAAAAGGTAAAATCGGTAGAGATATACATGCCACAGTTGCTTGGAATATAACAGTCATAACCTTTCTAAAAAGGTAGAATGACCAAGCAAATTGTCTTCATAAAGTGGGGATCAAGTTTATCCGCTCTTAGATCAAAATTTTGCACAAAGGCAATACACCCAAAAATAGATGAAAATCCATTTGTATGGGAAAAATAACCAAAAAAGGACTCTTGCTCTGAAAAATAGAAGATGGTTGTCATTGATAATGTAGTAGGTTGTGAGTACAGTTTCAGACCAATAAGTCTTAGATAATTCATCCTGAAACATAAGAGCATGAGGGATATCAAATAAATGACAATTTTTATGTTTTGCCACTCCCATTTGTTGTGGGGTGCAAGTGCAAGAATGATTATGGATGAATCAGTTCTAGAGAAAAATGGACATCTTAGTTGAAACATATTCCAAGGCATTGTCGGACCAAAAAATTAATAGATATATTCAAATGTGTTGAAATCATTTTATGAAAATTTTGAAAAAACATTAATTATTTCATCATGAGATTTCAACAGATATAACAACATCATGCGGGAGAAATCATAAACAAAGGTAATGAAGTAATGAAATTCGTTAAATAGTGGTTCGAAAGGGACCACTAATGTCACTAAGAATAACATCCAAGGTAAATTTATAAGAGAGACTAGTTTTTCTAGGGAACAAACTCATATGATGCTTCCCAAACTCACATGAGTAACAAGAAAGACTTTTTAAACTAGATAAAAAGGGATCTAGGT
Organism: Alisma plantago-aquatica; assembly: GCA_963693085.1. NCBI lineage: Eukaryota > Viridiplantae > Streptophyta > Magnoliopsida > Alismatales > Alismataceae > Alisma > Alisma plantago-aquatica. Next base: position 827,099,862 of record OY856412.1, read on the forward strand.
GAGTCAACTTCTCAAAAGAGGGATGGCATCAACTTTGGTGTAGCTGAAGAGGCGTTCTCACAAGAAGAAGAGAAGATAGAAATGCATCATCAAAGTAATAAAGGTCACTGCCTCTAGAACTCAAACCAATCACCCAAAAAGTTTGAGAATCTTGCATCCCCAAAACCATTACTACGAAAGGTGACTGATGCGATGATTTTGAGTCGCATTTATAGACCTTTCTGATATGTATTTTGTGCTTTTATTAGTCATTTTTTATGGTTAATATTGCATAATTCACCTATTTTGGTCTTTGCCATCATTTTATGTCAAATCCCCTTAGTTTTATCATTTTGAGCATTAATTATCACATTATCATAATTCGTGTGGATGTATTTGATCTTGTCTTGGAATTTCAGGAAAAACAAGTATCTGCTTCCGTCGATACCATCGACGGAAGTCGATACCATCGACGAGGCCACAGGTTTCCAGACGAAAGGAGCATCACAAAGTCGATACCATCGACCCAAGTCGATGGCATCAAGATCCCTTTAGGTTGCTGGCGAGGAAGCTGTCGATAGTATCGACACCCAAGTCGATACCATCGACGCATGGAGGCTACATCGTCGCTAAACGAGAAAACCGACGCTACAGAGAGGTCGATACCATCGACCACAGTCGATGGTATCGAGATGGCTACAGGCACTCGGATGAAAAGACAAGAAGGCTGTCGCTACTACACTGGGTCGATACCATCGACCCGCGTCGATGGTATCGACACCGACAGATATGCGTTGGATTCAGATTGATTTCAATCGGACGGCTGGAGTTAATTGACGACCTAATTAGGGACTTATACCTAATGACGGACGCCGAGACGAGATCATCATCTAATTTGCCATTGCACAAGTGCCGAGGAGAGAGAGAGGAGAACGGAGGCCAGAAGTTCATACCTGTCGATCCGGACGCTGCCGAAGGTGGATTTCACCACCGAAAGGCGGGAAAGCTTGTGTTCTACGCAAAGGATCAACCGGTTCTCCTCCGTTCAGGGGTTTTCCCATTTAATTCACGTTTTTCATATGATTTCCCCTATTTCTACCATGTATTTGTGCGAGATGAACATGCGGGGCTAATCCCCTCCATCTTTAGGACCGGGAGTAGCCCGGGAATGCATTGTATGACAGTTTTATATTAATAATTCATATTTTCTCTCTTAAATCCGTGGTATAGTTTCGTTTTCTCCATATATTGTTATGCTTGATCACCATAATAATAACTTAATGCCCTTAATCACTTCGACAGAAGGATTAACGGTTGAAAAGAGACGAAACCTACATTAATCGATAAATCCCTTGACAAAGGAGGTGTAAAATTAATGGTGGAAACCGAGAGATCATTCGTAATGCACTTAGTTTAGGGGATAGATTACTACGACGGTGGAATCAACCTAAACCTAAGTAGTGAATTACACCACGACAGTGGGTAATTCTATTTTCAGGCCACTACCCGGATGGAGAGAGAAGATTGAGGAATTATATGAAACCTAATACAATGATAACCCGCGGTGAAACCGCAATCCTAAAGATACCCTTTTGAATTGATTAAATTAACATTTAATCGATTGGTTGTTTTATTTTATTTTTACTTTCTTTTAAATTTGACAACAAACTCCAATTTGTTATTCGGCTTAGCTGATCGCAAATAGTTAGTAGGAGTCTCCAATAATTCGGCGTATCCCTGTGTTCGACTCGGGCCTCACAAAGGCCTGTACTACTCGACGCGTATACTTGCATTTTTAGCGCGTAGTAAAATACACGTCAAGTTTTTGGCGCCGTTGCCGGGGATACGGCGGAATTGTTGGCACTTCGAGTGCTACAAGCGGCCACTCTAGGCCACAAATTTCTTTTTAATTTTCATTCAAATTCAAATATTTTTACATTGCACTATAATTGTTATACTCGTCTAAGCATAGTACTGAACTCGATTTTTTTTTAATTTCAGGTACTGTGTATGGTGCATACACGTAGTACAGACTACGACAATCGCACACTCGAGGTTCCATTTCCGGGACCTGAGGACGAGGAGCATTCTGAACACGAGTACCAAGAAGAGAAAGATTCTGAATCTGAACCAGAAGACATGAACGAGCCACAGACCATATGGGAGAAGATCAAAGCTTCTTCTTCATCAGCTTCAAAGGGGCCTATAAAAAAGCAGGCGATCAACATACCGACATATAAGATCGATCCAACGTTGATTAATTTGGTAAAATCAAATGCGTTTCATGGGCTGAAGAATGAGGATCCTGTTGCACACATCAGCCAGTTCGTTGAAAACTGTGACATGGTAAAGATAGACAGGTTTCCACAAGATGCTTTGTACCTCAAGCTGTTCCCAAGTTCCTTGGCAGGAGCAGCAAGAGAGTGGCTACATAATCTAGACGATGAGTTCGTTGAGTCTTGGGACCATATGGTGGAAGTTTTTTTTGAGAGGTTCTTCCCTCCTGAGAAGACTAACGACATGATCCGGAAGATTCACAATTTCACCCAACAGGCGGGTGAAACATATTCTGAGACCTGGGATCGATTTCAGGTTATGTTGAGGAGATGTCCGCATCACGGGCTGGACAAAGAGACACAGGTGAAAATCTTCTATTTTGCTCTCTCTGAGCATGATAGGAGTAATCTGGATTCAGCCGGGTCGGGATTTTTTCTGAATAACACTGACACTAGATGCTGGGAAATACTCAAGAACATGGCAAGAAAGTAGTCCTGGGGAGAAAGAGAGAGAGGCCCAGTTGAGCAAGCACGAGTCGCCAGTGAATCAAAGGCAATGAGAGAGTTGAATGAGAAGATGGATCTTCTCGCAAAGAAGTTACTGCAAAAAGAAGAAAATGAGTCCGAAGATGAGGCTCAAGTCAAGTACATGAGACAACAACAAGGGTACAGGAACAATGACTGCTCATGGAGAAAGGACAAAAAGTTCTCATGGAAGGATCCAAATAATTTTCTGCAGGATCCGGAAGCCAAGCCCGCACCAGCTGCAGAGGACAAGAGCACAGAGTTGCTCAATCAGGTCATCAAGCAAAATCAAGAGTTAATGAACACATTCGGGCAGCAAATCAAGCAACAAGGTGAATTTATGAATCAATTTGGGCAGACATTGCAGAGCCATGGGGCTCAAATGAGGACCATAGAGACCTCCATGGCGCAGATGGCAACTGAAATTGCTAGTTTGAAGAAGCCAGCACATCCGGGTTTTCCGGGGAACACCAATGTTCCCGGGGGAAACCAGCAAGCCAAGGCCATTTTACTAAGAAGCGGCAAGAAGGTGTTGAATCCAAGAATGGATGAAACAAGCATACCGCAAGATAAAGTTGAAGGTGAAGCCACTACGGAGCAGCCCACACCAGTCACAGGGCATGTTGAAGACATAGCCGTGGATGGTAATGATGAACAGGTTGCTGAGGAGGAACCGCAGAAAATGACGCCTTATGTGCCACCTCATCAAAGGGCACAAGCCGTTCCGGTCCCCTATCCGAATAGTGCAAAGGCAAGGAAGGTAGATGCACAATTCAAGAAATTCTTGGACAGCTTTAGGAAGCTTTCGGTCAATATTCCGTTATTGGAAGCTATTGAGCAAATCCCTTCATACGGGAAGTTTTTAAAAGATGTCATCACCAAGAAGAGGAAGATACCAGATACTGAGGTCGTTGTACTAAAGGAGCAAGTGAGTGCCTTCATTATGGGCACTCTACCGCCAAAGAGACAGGATCCCAGGTGTTTCAACATTTCTTGTTATATCGGGAAGTTTAAATTTGGAGAGGCATTATGTGATTCAGGGGCAAGCATCAATTTGATGCCCCTTTTGACATTTAAAAAGCTGGGATTAAAGGAGTCACGACCGAGCAATATGACTATCCAATTGGCCGACAACTCTGTGGTGAAGCCTTATGGAATCTGCGAAGATGTCTTAGTGAAGGTGGATCGATTTATCTTTCCGGCTGATTTTGTGGTTATGGAGATGCAGGACGAGCATGGTAATGAGCTGTTACTTGGACGTCCATTCCAAGCTACAGCCGACATGACCTTAGAGATGGGGAGAGGTCGCTTGACCTTAGGCATAGCAGATGACCGCTTTGAGATGGTCATGCCCTCTAGCACTGCGTCTTCTAAAGCAAAAGAACAATGTAATATGGTGAAACACATGGATCACAACATCTCAATCTGCCTTGGAAAACCATTTTTGGACATGGCTCATGTGATGAGCAAGATAGATAATGGAAACTTAGCTGTGGATATTATGGAACAAACTAAGGTTGTTTCTTTGTGCAAAGCTGTTGGATTTCCGAATGATGAGAATGAGGACATTCCACCTTCATGGGAGGATGATGCAATTGCTATTTCGATTGTTGATGCATATCCGGAATTGCCGTTAGAGGCTTGTATGTTGAATGTTACCTATGATTGGATGCGGAGTAAATCACTCAAGGAGTGCGCTAAAATGCTTCAGATGCTTCCATGCTTCTATGTGAGGCACTATGAAGATTTAGGTGCACTTCCCCCACCGTTGCATTCATCTCTTATCAGCCCGCCAGATTTAGAATTGAAGCCGCTGCCCCCGCATCTCAAGTACGTCTTTCTAGCTGAGAAGGACAAGTTACCAGTGATCGTATCTGCTTACTTGAGTGCGGATGAGGAGGAGCAATTGCTGATAGTGCTCAAGAACCACCGTGGAGCTTTTGGGTGGTCTGTTGCAGACATCAAGGGGATCTCCCCTACTCTTTGCCAGCATAAGATTCGGCTTGAGGAGGGAGCCAAGCCAGTTATTCAGCCTCAAAGATGTTTAAATCTGAGCATGATGGAGGTTGTGAAGAAGGAGGTCATCAAACTTCTTGCTGCAGGGATAATCTATGCCATATCAGACTCGACGTGGGTGAGTCCCACACAGGTAGTCCCTAAGAAGGGGGGAATTACTGTCACTAAAAATTTGTTGAATGAACCTGTCACCACCCGATTGGTAACCGGGTGGCGAGTTTGTATTGACTACCGTCGTCTGAATGCCGCCACACTTAAGGATCATTTTCCCTTACCATTTATTGATCAAATTTTAGAATGTCTTGCCGGTTGGTCGCATTTTTGTTTTCTGGATGGGTATTCGGGGTATAACCAGATCTCAATTGATCCTTTGGATCAAGAGAAGTCTACGTTCACCTGTCCCTATGGGACTTTTGCTTACCGACGAATGCCGTTTGGTTTATGTAATGCACCGGCGACATTTCAACGCTGCATGCTCGCCATATTTTCTGACATGGTAGAGCACTGTCTTGAGGTTTTTATGGATGACTTCTCGGTTTATGGTGCATCATTTGATGAATGTCTCTATAACCTAGACAAGGTGCTGTAGCGTTGTGAGGACACACACTTGGTCCTTAATTGGGAGAAATGTCACATGATGGTGACAGAGGGAATAGTGCTAGGACACAAGGTGTCTAGCAAAGGTCTTGAGGTAGACCATGTGAAAATTGAGGTGATTTCCAAGTTGCCCCCACCAAATTCTGTAAAAGGGGTGAGATGCTTTTTGGGACACGCCAGGTTCTATCGGCGATTCATGAAGGATTTTTCTAAAATTGCAAAACCTTTATCCGAAGTGTTGGAGAAAGATGCGGTTTTCGATTTCAACGATAAGTGTCTTCACACATTCGAAGTTTTGAAAGAAAAATTGATTTCGGCCCCGGTTGTTCAAATGCCGGATTGGACAAAACCTTTCGAATTGATGTGTGACGCTTCGGATTTTGCAGTAGGAGCCATTTTGGGGCAAAGGGTAGATAATAAGCCCGCTGTGATTTTCTATGCTTCCAAAACTCTGAATGATGCTCAATTGAACTATACAACTACTGAAAAAGAATTACTTGCCGTCGTGTTTGCTTTTGAAAAATTTCGGCAGTATTTAGTTGGATTTAAAGTAGTTGTATGGACCGACCATGCTGCGATAAAATACTTGATGGAGAAAAAGGACGCAAAGCCTAGACTCATTAGGTGGATTTTGCTCTTACTAGAATTTGACATTGAAATCAAGGATAAGTCTGGAATTGAGAATGTAGTGGCTGATCATTTGTCTAGGTTAGAAAGGGTGAATGAAAAAGATTTGCACATACCCATAACCGAGACGTTTCCTGATGAACATCTTTTGAAAATTAATTCTAAAGAACCGTGGTTTGCTGAAATTGTTAATTATTTGGCTTGCGGGATCATCCCGGAAGACTGGTCATATTAAGAGAAAAAGAGATTCTTTCATTCTTTAAGATACTACTTTTGGGATGATCCAATTCTTTTGAAGCAATGCAGGGACGGTATCTTACGCAGGTGTGCCTGAGGTGGAGTACGAGAGTGTTCTCCACCATTCCCATGCATCGCCTACGGGAGGACACCATGCCAGTTCGCGAACAACAGCTAAGGTGTTGGAAAGCGGCCTTTATTGGCCAACTTTGTTTCGGGATGCCTATGATTTTATAAGGCAATGTGATCCGTGTCAGCGATCAGGTAACATTTCAAAGCGACAAGAGATGCCCCTGAATGTATTTCAGGAAGTTGAAGTATTTGATTTGTGGGGCATAGACTTCATGGGACCCTTTGTGTCCTCGAACTCCAATTTGTATATCTTGCTAGCTGTTGATTATGTGTCGAAGTGGGTGGAAGCAATCCCCACAAGGACTAATGATTCTACTGTAGTGTGCAGGTTTGTGAAGGAAAATATTTTCTGCAGGTTTGGGATACCCCGAATGATAATAAGCGATGGGGGTACACACTTCCGGAATCAGAAATTCTCGACACTATTGAAGAAATATGGGGTCAAGCACAACATTGGCACCCCATATCATCCACAGACTCAAGGCCAAGTGGAGGTCTCAAACCGTGAAATCAAGAAGATTCTAGAGTGAACGGTGGCATCCACAAGGAAGAATTGGAGTGCCCTACTACCGGATGCACTTTGGGCATATAGAACGGCTTACAAAACACCTATAGGCACTATGCCTTTTAGGTTGGCGTATGGCCGGGCTTGTCACCTCCCGGTGGAATTGGAGCACAAGGCCCATTGGGCGCTTAGAAGGCTAAATTTGAGTTATGATGAAGCTAGGAGAAAGAGGATGTTTGAGTTGAATGAGCTGGACGAGTTGCGCATGACGGCATATGAGAATGCCTGCATATACAAGGAGTGCATAAAACTGATCCACGATCGCCATATCGAGCTGCGCATGTTCAAGAAGGGAGATAGTGTTCTGTTGTTTAACTCCCGACTCAAGTTGCATCCCGGGAAGCTGAAGTCCCGGTGGAGTGGACCGTTCGTGGTGGAAGAGGTAAAACCGCACGGTGCGATTCTGGTGCGTGATGGAGATGCCACGTTCTTGGTGAATGGACAGAGGCTAAAACTGTATTTTGGTGAGAATTACAAGAGAAAAGTGAATGAGGTCAAACTCATTACACTTGCGGACGAATGAGACGCTCGGAAGCCGTCTAGCCTAAGACGTTAAATAAGGGCGCTTGTTGGGAGGCAACCCAACCATCGGTACATTAGGATAGTTTAATTATAATCATAGGTTGCTTTAATTTCGTTAAAATTTTAGTGTAAAGAAGATACCTTGATCCGTATGTTCATTGTGCAGGCTGAGGCAGAGTCGATACCATCGACACACTGGTCGATGGTATCGACATAGGGTCAGATTGACAACTGCAGAGTTCGTTCTGCGTCGATACTATCGATGGTCTCGTCGATGGTATCGACACATCTACAGGAAAGTCACCAACAACAGTCGATAGTATCGACACATCAGTCGATACCATCGAGATCTCTGGAGAAGTTCAGAGTGATTTGTCTCAGTCAACTCGATACCATCGACGGCCTCGTCGATGGTATCGACATGGTCACAGGTTGAAGTGAAAAAGTGGCGGTGTCGCAATGAAGCCAAGTCGATACCATCGACTCCTGTCGATGGTATCGACCATCCATGTCACCGATCCGCGCAAAGAAATTGACGGTGATCGCGGCATCCATGTCATCAATCCGGGTGCTGCGTCGATACTATCGACTTGCGTCGATGGTATCGACAGGTCGGCAATCCGGGTTTCACGATCCAGCAATCGTCAGCCGTCGATACTCGCGAGGGGGGCGGATAGCATCGAGACGTGTCGATACCATCGACTCGCGTCGATGGTATCGACGGGTCAACAGTGGCGCCGGCCAAGTATATATAAAGAGAGTCATTACGTCATTTGACGTCACACCTTCAGAGTGATCTTCCTCCTTCGCGCCGAGCACTCCCCCGAGCCATCCAAGATCGAAGAGAAGCAACACCGAGCAAAGATCTTCACCGAGCGGAGAGTCGATTCTCCATCTTCCCCGAGCTCTTCTTCTTTAATCCCTTTCTCATCGCCACCATGGTGCATACAGCCGGAACATCGCCCTCACGCGCAACTCCGACGGAATTCGTACCGCCACCAACGACATCAGTTGCTCGTCCCCGACTCATCCATCCTTCCCCGGAGATTCGAAAGATCTACGAGGAGATAATGAGGAGGAAGATCGAGCCCACCCGTTATGTGGACCGGGAGATGGTGCGCGATCTGGGATTCGAGGCCAACTTGGCCTATGTTCTTAACGGACAGGCCCGTCACACTCGCATAAGGCCTGGCAAACTGGAGTTTCATCAAGATGGCCAGCCATTCTTTAGTGACTGGCCGACATACAAAGAGCTGGTAGCCGAGTTCATGGCGTCGTTGGACGTCTGCATCTATCCCAACGACATCAATGCTACTGACCGAGAGTGGATCCAGGGCCGGATATCTTTCCGGCTGTACAACCACGACTACGTCCTCACTCTACGGCAGTTCAACAAAATTTTTAACTGGAACCATTCCCAGTATGATCACCGGAGGCCGGACCACCGCACCGATTATGACATGATCTTCTGTGAGTTGGTGACGGTGCCACAAGGGAGGTCGGTTAGCTACCACAACGCTGCGGTAGCTGACTTCGAGCACCCCTTCGTCCGGGTCTTGCATCGGATGCTGAGTTCTACTGTTTTTGTGTGGGGTGATCTGGCCCTTAGCAAATTTCAAGGCTCCGATCTCTTCTTTCTATACAAGATTCTGAAGAGACAAGAATGCAATTGGGGTACATTCTTTTTACAGCGTGTGATGGACGTGAAGAGGAGTACGAGGAAAGCGCCGATTCATTTCGGTGGGCTCATCACCAAACTGGCATCATACTTGGGACTGAATCTCCAATCCCTCACTCCTCTTTCTACTAGAAGCAAGGTCAACTTGCAACATCTTCACCGGGACAACTTAATTCTTCTCCGGGATGGCGTGGCATTTGCACATTGCCACGTGAATCAAGCGTATCAGGAGTGCGCACTGCCGGATCCTGTCTTCAACATCGAGGGCGCACAACATTTCTGATGGCCAATCATAGCCATCGACTCTGATGAGGAAGAAGGCGGCGATGACGACAGTGACGACGGACAGGACGACAAGGCCGAGGAGGAAGAAGAGGCCTTTACACCTCTTCGCGCACGAGTAGCACCCCAGAAGCATCCTCGGATGCATCCAGGTGCATCATCATCATCACGGCCTCCATCTCCACCGCCACAGCCCTCGCAGCAGAGCGAGGATGTTTATTCTATGCAGGGCATGTACAACATGCTCCAAGACATTCAGCAGACGCAGCACAGCCACACCGCTACATATGCCGGTATCCAAGACACCACCAACCGACTTTTCTTAAACCAACAGGCGATCTTCGAGAATGAGCGCCTTCTTTTTGCCAATCAAGAAAGCATCCATGATCGGCTGCATAGGATGGAGCAGCAGCAACAACCATTCTATGACAACTACTGGAGTCAGGGCTATTTTGGTGGGTATCCACAGCCTCCACCAATGCCCCCGTATGAGCCGAACTTCCAAGGGCAGTTCCCATCTTGGGACCCCACTTCTCCGCAGCCACCTCCACCTCCACAAGAGTGATCGGGTATCTCTGTTCCAATCTTAAGTTTGTTTTTGACTATGAGGCCATAGTTAGATTCAAGCTTAGGGGGTAGTTGGAACAGCTCTATCTTTTATTGTTTTAGTTTTTAGCATTGTTATTTCTTTCTTGCATCTTTAGTTTTTATAGGATCCACGTGCTATCTAGTGTAACTGTGGATGTCGTAAAAGTTTGTCATCTTGCTGTTAGTTCATGGGAAATTTAAGGGAAATTTAAAAAATTTTTGTGTCTTGGATAGCTTGCTTTGGTTGACCTTGGGGAACACATCCTACGAAAATGATTGATTATGTCAACTTTAAAACAACATTTCACATCTGTACTCCTAATGATTCATGAAAAGTGGACAGTAATGGTTGTTTGAGCCTAACCTAACCAAATGGTAATGAGACCTTAATTGGATGTAAGAGAGAGAATCCTCTAAACTACTACACAGGTCTGTGAGGAGGGACACATAATATCTTTCTAAGGTTCAATCATCTAATCTTGTGATCATTCCACTTCATTTATCCATAATCCACCTAAGAATTGGAAGTAAAGTGCAGTTTTAATTCCTTTTTGTGTGCATAGCATTTAGATAGGACTTGCAGTGATATTTTCCATACTTTTGCATAAAAAGAAAAAATATAGGGATTCATGCACATTACCTTTAGGTGCATGCCATGTAGTTGTACTCATGATTTTCATGCATAAAGTACGCCATGTATCTCATTTTTTCCTCAATGGTGAATTAAACTGTTCCATACCTTCTAAATATTGAAAAAATTTCTGAGCATGAAGAAAATAGCCCAATAAACTTATCTTTAAGCAATTATGGATATGTGGGCTAAAGAAAAAATTCTGAAAATCTGCAATACATAAAAGAAAAAAAAGAGAATTTAGAAGAAAGTGAAATAAGAAGGAGAAAGGAACATGATATCACTCGCATTTCAGGAAAATTGAGTACATGATGTAGTTAGACTAGATATCCATCTCATTTTGAGGTGGAAGGTTAGTGCATGCATCATTTCACCTAATTTCAGGCATTAGGGCATTTTTAATGTGCATTGGCATCATTTAGGACATTTTGTATTATGCATGTTGAAACTGTACTTTACTTCCCAGTTCTTCCATGAACCACCCATTTTCATCCACCCGTTGCTCGGATTGGTAAGCCACCGTGAATTTCTCCTCACTAATGATTATCAGGAGAACTGCTTCCATGTAGATGGTAGTTAGGGCGAGCAACGTAGTGTAGGCGATCACAAGATGCACCAATGCTGAATCGGCGAATTTTATTATGTTAACTGCCTTATGTGATAGTGTTCATCGGTTTGGAGGTTAATTTCTTTTATTGATGATTACTGTCGCCTTTAGGGTAATTACTGTTCTGTGGTTAGAGAAGGCCGGTTTGAGAACGTTCAGTGGGAGTTACATGGGATGTTGGGTTGGTGTGTTGTTTTTCAGTTGACATTTGCAATTCTATTCTAAGGATTAGTTGCTCGAGGGCGAGCAATGTTCAAGCTTAGGGGAGTTTGATGCGATGATTTTGAGTCGCATTTATAGACCTTTCTGCTATGTATTTTATGCTTTTATTAGTCATTTTTTATGGTTAATATTGCATAATTCACCTATTTTGGTCTTTGCCATCATTTTATGTCAAATCCCCTTTGTTTTATCATTTTGAGCATTAATTATTACATTATCATAATTCGTGTGGATTTATTTGATCTTGTCTTGGAATTTCAGGAAAAACAAGTATCTGCTTCCGTCGATACCATCAACGAGGCCACAGGTTGCCAGCCGAAAGGAGCATCACAGAGTCGATACCATCGACCCAAGTCGATGGCATCGAGATCCCTTCAGGTTGCTGGCGAGGAAGCTGTTGATAGTATCGACACCCAAGTCGATACCATCGACGCATGGAGGCTACAGCGTCGCTAAACGAGAAAACCGACGCTACAGAGAGGTCGATACCATCGACCACAGTCGATGGTATCAAGATGGCTACAGGCACTCGGACGAAAAGACAAGAAAGCTGTCGCTACTACACTGGGTCGATACCATCGACCCGCGTCGATGGTATCGACACCGGCAGATATGCGTTGGATTCAGATTGATTTCAATCGGACGGCTGGAGTTAATTGACGACCTAATTAGGGACTTATACCTAATGACGGCCGCCGAGACGAGATCATCATCTAATTTGCCATTGCAAAAGGAGAACGGAGGCCAGAAGTTCATACCTGTCGATCCGGACGCTGCCGAAGACGGATTTCACCACCGAAAGGCGGGAAAGCTCGTGTTCTACGCAAAGGATCAACCGGTTCTCCTCCGTTCAGGGGTTTTCCCATTTAATTCACGTTTTTCATATGATTTCCCCTATTTCTACCATGTATTTGTGCGAGATGAACATGCGGGGCTAATCCCCTCCATCTTTAGGACCGGGAGTAGCCCGAGAATGCATTGTATGACAGTTTTATATTAATAATTCATATTTTCTCTCTTAAATCCGTGGTATAGTTTCGTTTTCTCCATATATTGTTATGCTTGATCACCATAATAATAACTTAATGCCCTTAATCACTTCGATAGAAGGATTAACGGTTGAAAAGAGACGAAACCTACATTAATCGATAAATCCCTTGACAAAGGAGGTGTAAAATTAATGGTGGAAACTGAGAGATCGTTCGTAATGCACTTAGTTTAGGGGATAGATTACTACGACGGTGGAATCAACCTAAACCTAAGTAGTGAATTACACCACGACAGTGGGTAATTCTGTTTTCAGGCCACTACCCGGATGGAGAGAGAAGATTGAGAAATTATATGAAACCTAATACAATGATAACCCGCGGTGAAACCGCAATCCTAAAGATACCCTTTTGAATTGATTAAATTAACATTTAATCGATTGGTTGTTTTATTTTATTTTTACTTTCTTTTAAATTTGACAACAAACTCCAATTTGTTATTCGGCTTAGCTGATCACAAATAGTTAGTAGGAGTCTCCAATAATTCGGCGTATCCCTGTGTTCGACTCGGGCCTCACAAAGGCCTGTACTACTCGACGCGTATACTTGCGTTTTTAGCGCGTAGTAAAATACACGTCAGTGACATTTCAAGTAAAGACATCAACTAACTTAGAAATGGACACTAAATTAAAGTGAAAATGAGGAATATAATGAACGGATTGAAATTTGAGCCTATGTGAGACATTAGCACTACCACATAGTTTAATGGACCCATCTACGAGAGTGGAATATGAAGTAGGAATACGAGGTTTAGTGGATGAAAGAAGGTGTCTCATACCAATCATATGATGGGTGGCCCCAATGTCAACAATCCAAGGACAGTTGGATGCCAACATAGAGGTTGTGACATTACCTTGGTTGGAGGCCAGATGCGTTGAAGATGTTGCAGTAGATTGCATGGTCACATAATCCCCAAATCATGTAGATTGTGGAGGAGCCTATCGAGAAGCCTGCAGAAGTTGGTCATACTCAACTGAAGAGATGGTAATAGGCTAACTTTTTGATCCTTGGACAACATGGGTAATCCCAGTGTTACAACCATGCCCATAGCAATAACCGTGCTTTTGATAACACTTTTCCTACATATTGACTAATTTGTTGCAGGAAGTTCATTGTGTCCCAGGGGGATGTCCCCCATGACCACACCCTCATCCATAGGAAACATCAACGATCACAAGTTGAAAATTGGGAGGATTACAGGTCAAGTGACATGCATCAAACTATCGAACATGAGAGAATACATCTTCTAGAGTAGGAAAGGTGTCACCAGCTAAGATAATGTTGTAGACTGGAGCATAGGATGTATGAAGGCAATTGAGAAACTTGTCCATGACAAGATTGTCCCTCTTTTTTATTTGATCCTTGGAAGATACATGTTGAAGCTAGTCAAGCTACTGAGATAAGCTTACAATAGAATAAAAGTATCATCAAGGGTCTTATCCTCCTAATTTTACCAAACTACTTATTCTAGATTTTATAAAGTCTCAAAACATTCTTTTCACGCGCATAGTGGCCACGGACAACTGATTTCTAGTTTTATAAAACATGTCATTTGGAGGCAATAGAGGGTCCATGTTGTTTTGTATCTAGGATTTGACTTGGCTATTTCCCCAATTTTATTCAGGTGTACCCTCAGCAGGTTTTTCAATAAATTTCAGCTTGTCTTTAGACTCTAGGATGGTTTGGATTGAATTCATACAGACCAGACAATTTTATCCATTCAACTTGATTATGGAGATAGTATCATTGTCATTATAGACAACGGTCTGAGTTGAATCTTTATCATCAGTCATGTCTTCATACAATAGGAAAAAAATCACATTGTTAATATGTCGATGGAGAAAGATATCACGTTGAATGCAGCAGAACACCCTGATGATATTGGTTGTCTTTTGTGACAAAATCACAAGTTCTCGATGACTCCCATATTCTCCAGTTGATTCATTGCAAGGTAATAAACCTAAGGAAGTTTCCTTCATTTCTGCTTCATCTAGTTACATATATATGCTTGCTTTGCTCCAACAAGGAGTGTCATTGTTCTATATCCTCATTGGCAGTTGTGTTCCTGAACTTGTCGTCACCCCGACCACACCGTTGTGCCACGATTGATGATTTGATTGCAAGAGGTACCAACGACCCACAATCCCTCATAGACTCTGGAATGAGCTTATAAAACTCCTTGTCTTGCGATCACCCATAACCCACCTTCTTCTCTATTCGTCTCATCAGCGGGTGAAGTGGTTTCTGATATTCTTGACCTAATGTTCTCATGATCATCTCGCTTGGTCTGATGCCACCCGAGGAACATCTACCAATAGGGGAAGGATGAGAGGGTAGTCACAAAGTGGTAGTTAGTGATTAGGGTCCATCTTATCCATTTTTATACTGACTCGTCGAAGTACAAGCTCTCTGATTTAGTCAGCCCTAACCTTGGCAAGGGGTGGTCTCAATACACCTCAGCCTCCCTCTTAGGTTGGTCGTGGTTCCCCTCCTGGAGCAGAGGCGTGTTTTGAGGATCTGTATCAAAGCCAAGCATGGAGCAAAGCTCCTATTTAATATCCATGGCGTGAGAATTAGTCCTTGGGGTGAGGTTACCCGGGTGCCCATGGTGTCACAGTCCACAACAGGTAGCCCCAGGGGTATAATAGTAATTTGTCATGTTTTTGACTGTGTTTGACCGAAGGTTTTTCACTAACTTACTACTATAGTTTAGTATCACACCGATGTCTTATATTCAACATTTATTCAAGGGTACTTTAGTCTTTTCTCTATTTAATTTCCTTTTGATTCTAAAAATGAAGTTGACTTGTAAAATTCATATGTAATAATTAAGTTGTCCAAATAATACATGTAAATACAATTTTGATATCAGAGAAATACAACAGATTCAATGGGACTGATTTTGAATCTAAATTTACAACTTACATTAGGGTCATTTTCTAAGTAAGAGGATAAATGGATTTGTATTAATCGAATGCATAAATATTGTTTTAGGTTGTGAAAGCCCTGACCTTGAGCTTAGGGAGTGTTATTTAATAATTAATCATGATCCTAAGGTATGCACATCCTCTATTTTATTTTGGGCATTATTTGACTTAAACTTGATTCAGCTAATGAGGCATCTCTTGAATATTAATTCTACTTGAAAATCAATTGTTGGACATTCACGTTTACTTATTTGGATTCATTCAAACTCTTTTGATTGTTGGATTACTCTATTATAATGGGTCTTTGGACCCCTCCTACTATGACTGGAATTTATGTGAAATTGACTAAAATACTTGTCACTCTATTTGTGCATGCTACATGTTTGAGTAGAATATCTAGA
The DNA here is from genome assembly GCA_963693085.1 of Alisma plantago-aquatica. Taxonomy (NCBI): domain Eukaryota; kingdom Viridiplantae; phylum Streptophyta; class Magnoliopsida; order Alismatales; family Alismataceae; genus Alisma; species Alisma plantago-aquatica. The sequence continues at coordinate 827,115,720 of OY856412.1, forward strand.
ATAGTGGTACTTATGTACAACCAAACTTATATAGGGCACATGTATTCTGCCTGGGGTGTGTGTTTCCACCCTTATTTCTTTTAGGCCATAATCGTATGTTATTATGGCCCTATTTTAAGTATATTTAGTCTACATTATTATGCATGCAAAGTTGTAATGTTTAAATCAAAATATGGCTGATTGATATGCCAAGACATTTCATTCTTCATGCTTGTACTTTGAATCTTAATATGCATCATTTATCTTGATATAATTATTTTGAACTTACCTAATTGTGATTAGCCCCCTTCTCGTGGAACATCTCTTTTTAGACTTCTAACCCAATATAATGTTCAAAGTGTTTATTATATGTACATACTCATCCTTTACTTACCTATACCTTATTTCCTATGTTTGGGTGATGTTCCCTTTCACCCAGGTGTAGGCACATTAGAGGACAAGGATGCAAACATATCATATATAGGACATTACACCTAAAGATAGCTTGGAATGGCCAGGTTGCCCTCTGCAACTTGTCTTGTATGTTATTAGATTTACTAAATGTGTACCTTTTTACTTTTCTATACCACCTTTTTATGGTGAGAAACAATTGTAGTTGGATCATCATGTAACTTTGTAATAGTTTTGTTTCCGTTGTGATATTATTACATGACTCTAGTATTTTATCATTTGAGTGGATCCCCTATTGGGTCCCACTCTTTACCAAATGGTATCAGATCCAAAAGTAGTTAGTAACTTGACTATTTCAAGTTATCCTCGATTGTTCCTTAATTAGGTACTTAGGTGACCCTTTACATGTAGTTGGTGTAACACACCGTTCGAAGAAAACATGACTTAACTAAGCGAAAGCATTCATTCACAGCGGATTACTGAAAATCACTAAAAATTTAAACCTCTTGCAAAGAAATCCAACACAGGAAAACTCTTTCAAAAAGAACCAAAGTATTTCATTTACATCCTGGTTCATAAGTACATAACATGTACCATCTCTTCCCGAGAATTACATACAACAGTTGCTTTGTCAAACTATACATAAGCAACATAAACCTTGAGGCGTCAAGCCAAAATCTCAGATCGATGTATTAAAAGTACTAGCTACTAACTCCGAGGACCTCAGAGTATAGAGATGACACATAGGACTCTATATACAAGACATGACAGCCAGTGTCTCCACCTAAGAATTCACTATTGTCCCTGTTGCTGCTACTACTCTTCCCCTACTGTAGGTCTCTACCTCTTCCTCTACGTCTACCTAAAAAGTTGGATCCCACGGGGGTGAGACAATTGAAAATTGTCCCAACGAGAGATATAACTCTCTGCCAAAAACATTATTATTGCAGTTATATAATATTAAACTGAGTAGAGAGGATAAGCAGTTTAGACATTCTCATATATTAAAGCATTGTAACAATCTTTGATAGAGTAGTAAATCATCTATTCTCTTTATAAGGAATAGGAAGAACATGCATATCATTTATCTATCATATCATTTCAACATCTCAAGCTTTTCCTTATTATCCTGATATGTCACCCATGATTCATTCTTATTTCCATCTATTGGCCTTAGCCAATCTACTAAACAGATATTAAATTATACCAGACATAAGAGTATACATCATCATATTCTATCTAGGCATTGGACTATGTCAATTCTTTGGTTATAGGCTTCATACCTTTGTCAGGTATTGGACCATGCCAATTCTGATTTCATAGTCAGGCATTGGACTCTAACCAATCTTGATTACAGGCTTCATGCCTCTACCAGGTATTGGACTTTAACCAAACCTGATTACACCGTCAGGCATTGGACTCTACCAATCCTGATTACACAGCCATGCATTGGACTCTAACCAATCCTGATTACATGTTTCATGCCTCTGCTAGGTATTGGACTTTAACCAAACCTGATTACAGGCTTCATGCCTCTACCAGGTATTGGACCTTAACCAAACCTGATTACACCACTAGGCATTGGACTCTACCAATCCTGATTACACAGCCAGGCATTGGACTCTAACCAATCCTGATTACAGGCTTTATGCCTCTGCCAAACCAATCCTGATTATAGGCTTCATGACTCTGCTAGGTATTGGACTTTAACCAAACATGATTATAGGCTTCATGCCTCTTCCAGGCATTGGACTTTAACCAAACCTGATTACACCGCCAGGCATTGTACTCTACCAATACTGATTACATAGCCAGGCAATGGACTCTAACCAATCCTGATTACATGCTTTATGCCTCTGCCAGGTATTGGACTTTAACCAAACCTTATTACACCGCCAGGCATTGGACTCTACCGATCCTGATTACACAGCCAGGCATTGGACTCTAACCAATCTTGATTATAGGCTTTATGCCTCTGCCATTTATTGGACTTTAACCAATCCTGATTACACCGCCCTAGGTACCACATCCTTTTACTAGCATTAAACTTTGGCCATGCCATCATACTTAATCACCTTCTTTATGTAATACAAGTATTCCTCTTTTCCCCTTTCAGCATATTCAAAAACATGTATGATCATGATTTCATTATTATTGTTGTATCCATTTATTATTATTATGTTACTAAGTTTCCATTTCCCCATTTACTTGAACATTGTAATTGCTTTCATGAAACTTTTATAAACATCTTGTTACCTCTCACTAGGCAACAACCATCCACATGGCTCATGAAGCCCGTTAAACATCTTATCACCTCTCACTAGGAAACAACCATCCACATGACTCACAAAGCCCAATAAACATCTTGTCACCTCTCACTAGGCAACAACCATCCACATGGCTCACAAAGTCCATTAAACATCTTTTCTAAGATATTTATTTCATCATACTTTGTTATTTTGGCTTACCCCTTTCTCAAGGTATGCTAGCCTACCCTTATCAAAGTGCATTACATCTTAATGTATTAATTATCATAATACACTTCATGTTTTACTCATCCAAGTATATTGGATTTAGGGTACATTAATGTGTATGAACTTTGAGGTGTTGAATGTGATATCTATCACATCCTAATGTTTCACTTCCCTCATCACCTTGATCTTACTTGAGTTCATCAACTTATCTTGTATTAGGGTAATTCTCATCCTAATACTCTATGCACCAGTTCATCACATACCATGTATTGTATTGGTCATAAGCCACTCAATTGATTTATTCAACAATTATTGATATAAGATTATCCATTAATAGGAATGGGGTTTCCCTTCTTTATCAATTAGGGATTTTCATAACATCACCTTATGCTAGGATTTCACATGGCATCACCCTATATTAGGGTTTCACCTAACATCACCCTATATTAGGGTTTCTCATGGCATCACCCTGTATTAGGGTTTCACATGGAATCACCCTATATTAGGGTTTCACATGGCATCACCTTGTTTTAAGGTTTCACATCACATCACCCTGTATTAGGGTTAGGGTATACTATTCACATCAAATTGGGGTTTATCATTAAAATCCCCTAAATTAGGGTTTCTCATGTCATTTCCCTAAATTAGGTTTACACCATCACCCTAGATTAGGATTTCACATAGCATTGCCCTAAATTAGGGTTAGGGCTCATTAACCTCCTCAATTATGGTTTCATGATCTCTTTATCAAGGATCATACCCTAATTACATATTATATTTATTTTGGGTATGCTGAGGCTTGATTACTACATGATTATTATACATGTATGAATTTCTCTCTCTCATCCTCTCTAGGATGTTAATTACTCAAATATTGATTTGATTGAATAAATCTTGAATGAAGGGTTAGCATAGTGTATTAAGTCATTGCTTCCATAAGCATCAAAGGTTAACCCCTCTAAGGGTACCAATCATCTAAGTACTTTAGGAATTTAACCATTGTACTTATCTTTGATAATCATCATTATCAATCATAGGATCAACTGATCTTTCATCACTTTAAGTCTCCAATCAATTTTATATGTATTGAACCTTCAATCGGTTTTGACCTTCTAAACCTCCAAACGGTTTTGGAGTCAATTGCCCTCCAAACGGTTTTGAAATTGTTTGGGCATCTAGGGTTGAGATCGTTTTCCCTACAAAAAATTTTGAAACCATTTGGGCATTCAACCCTAGAGACCTTTTGAACAAATTATCTCTGAAACCGAATGAACAACAAATTTTGAATTTGATTGGATATTGAAACCGATTGGATGTAGAAATTGATTGGATGTTGAAACTGATTGGATGTTCAAACAGTTTTGAAACCATTTTATTCCAAATGGTTTCAAGACCGTTTGGACTCAAACGGTCTCAAGACCGTTTGGTCCAAATTACCTTGAAATCGAATGGGCCATTTAGGGTTTCTTGCAATCATTCAATTAGGGTTTCAGTTATTCAACCCAATTAGGGTTTGTCTTCAATGTATCCTTCATACTTGAAACTTTTATAATCAATTTAAATGAAACCCATGGATATACATCCATCCACATCAGCACTTGAACTCCAAATGGTCTGAGACTGTTTCATCCCAAATGGTCTTGAGACCGTTTGATCCCAAACAGTCTTGAGACCGCTTGATCCCAAACAGTCTTGAGATCGTTTGGTTTCAAATGATCTTGAGACCGTTTAGTCTCAAGTCATTGAAACCGTTTGCACTAGATTTTTGTTAAGGTGTGTGCTTAATATGACATCATCATCTTCAAGATACAAACCATCAAAGTTTACTGTAATTCTTCATGGTGATTTCATCAATCAATTAAAAGGAAATCGAAAGATAAGAAAGGTTCAACATATGATGATTAAATGAAGGCAATAATGACATTTAAGGGTTCAAGTTATATAACCCGCCTCCAAAGAAGCTTCAAGGCTTCAAAATACACGTCTTCAATGGTGGAAGAAGATTTCTCAACTATCCCAAGCTCGTGCTCAACTCTTTGAGTGAAAAAGATTGGCTAGGATTGAAGATTGATTGGAGAAAAGAAGAAATCAAGCATTGATTTGTGATTTCCACCATGAATTCGAGGTTGAAGATGATAAAGGAGCTTACCTACAGGTTGGAGTTCGTTCCCATGCTTCTCCTAAGTTCCCTTGTGCTCATCCAAAGCAAGGAAGAAAGAAAATCCGAAAAAGAGTCTTTGGTTGAGTGGGAAATGAAGTGTTTATAAGGAATTTCAAGGAGAGAGAAAAAGTTGAAAAGCAATCCTTCAACTCCCCAAATTGGTGCCACTTAACCCCCTATACTCCTTGCATACGAATGCATCCTCCGTTTCCTTTAATTCTTCTTCATTATCTACAATTTAAAGGAAAAGCAATTAAGAACCTTAATTCATATAATACTAATATCCCATTTTTAGTGGATATTACTTTTAATTAACTAATGCGAGTGGGATCTCCACTCACTTAGATATTTTCGTTGCATTTTCAAGGCACAAGGACGTACACACTTGTACAAATTCAACCCTCTCATTTTTGGTTGAAGGGCACTTCCATTAATATATTTATTTTTGCATTAAATTGAATTATGTTTCCAACTATGCTTAAATCTTGATTATATCAAGATTATCTCTCCTCCAAAGTGATTCAAATGAGACAACCCTCTCATTTTATTTTCTCTACATGATTCCAAGAAACATGAGGGACCATCTAGAAGTGGTATTTTGCATATGGAACCCTAGGTTTTGGGTAAATTGCACATTACACCAAAACTAGGTTTTAATGCACAAACATTTCTTAACAAGCTCTTTCTTGGTGCTCAGGCTATCACAAGCCATACCTCTACATCATTCTCATTATTATGATGATTCAACACTTAAGGAACATTTTACCATGTAACATTTGCAAGTTAACCCCTCAACTTGGGTAATTTGCACTTTAGTCCAAAACAAGCAAAACAATGTTTCAACATTATTCAAACATGACTAAATTGAAACATAAGTTCCTCTTGAGCCTTAATTAATTTTCAAGAAATAAGAGCAAGCATATAATTAAATTTATTAAGAAAAACATCTAGGGTTAAGGCATAACCCAGGTCAGGGATATTACAGTTGGTGTACCTAGTCTTGAATAGTGGAATATCAAATAGGGTTTCAATCCCTGTCCATGTTGACGATATCCACTCCCCCAAAAATTGTATAGTCAAAACTCAATTTTAGAAACCCTAGTTAACCCTAGACCCTTTATGGAATTTGGAATTTCCCTACATAGGAATTTACTCTCTTGGTCATTAGATTCTATTTCCTCATCTTAGGGGAAGATGGTTCATGACTAATAATTAGGTTGACTTAAACACCCATGTATAGGCTTAACCCTAATTCCTGCATAGACCCATTCTTTGATGTTTTTCTAGCACGCCTAGAATACATCCAATGAGAGGATTGAGCATGCATCGATGATAAACATAGAACTTTGACATAAGTTGTAGAATGGTCATGATCCCCCTAACACTAGGTGATGACCTGAATTAGATATGTCATGGTTAGACATGCCTTGCCTTTAACATAAAGTATGTCCTCATAGCTTATCCCAAATCCATCTATCTAAGGGATGCATACCATTCTTATTGATCTTGTCATTTCTCATACAAGATAATTGGTTGATGAAAATTATAAGTTTTATTTTATATCATTAAGTTCCACCTCTCTCATTTCCAATAGTGTACTTGATTTATTTAGTGATGGAGACGAGTAGTGCAACATCATAGGTTACCTCATATTGTGAAGACACTACGGTTGCAAACCAACCAGTATTGGGAAAACCATGAATCTCTTCCTATAAAACTGGATAATATGATGACTCCTATAGATGTCAAGATGAGGCAGTGTGAATTATGATTATGAGTTACACATGGTATGGTAATATCGTGTCTTAATAGATTTTGATAGTAGTTGACTATGTGTAATAAGAAAACCCTTCTCCCTCTTGCATGTACATGTTAGACACTTAGTCGTATGATCCTTTAGGTATTAGAGGAATTAGTCCCTACATAGGATTGATGATAGAATCACAATATATGTGTTGTGTTTTATAAGGTGACTTGATTCTCAGATCGATTTTGGCGCCAATTTTAGATTTTCATCTCAAAGTTTTTATCATTAAACTTATTTTCATTATTAAGTTGTATGTACAAAAAGATAAACTTTCATATTATATCGATGCTTTTGGAACCAAGTCATTGCAAAAAGAATGCTTGCATTGTACATAAACCCCATAGGAAGAAACTCTTGATTGGAATGATCAACACTAAGGCCTTAGGCCTAACTATGATGTAGGGACTGTGAATAAAACTTTTTGGACACATAATAATTGGTTGAGTCACCCATGTTTCCACTCTATACGTTTGGTTAAGTTATATTGTAATGACTATGACTTGGGTTATGAGTTAACCCTATTTTTTGGCTAAGTAAGTTGCTTAGAACTTTAATATAATCCTTGAAGGTGTTTTGTTATCATGTGACACACTTATGTTCCAAGTTTGGTCGTGATTGAATGTTGTTTGAGCTATGTTCCTTTATTTTGGACCAAAGTGCAATTTACCCAAGTTGAGGGGTTATATTGCAATATGTCACATGTTGAACGTGCCCTATATGTTTTAGCATCATAAGAGAGAGATTGATTCTAAGTGGTGGCTTTTGGAAAGCCTAAATGCCAAGTTCGAACTTGTTTGAATAATGTTAGTACCTTGTGCACCAATTTTGGTACAAATTGTAATTTGCCCAAAATATAGGGTTGATATGCAAATTACCACCTCTAGAGTGTCCCTAATCCCTCCTAGTATAATGTATAGGAGAGACAAAGAAGGAGACACCATGTTTGAATCTATTGTGAGTGATGGTGATCTTGGTGATGAAATGACCAAGAAAAAGGGTTGAATATGAAACCCTAACTTGAGTTGTATCAAGTTGAAAAGCTTATATATGAGTGCCTATCGGCCAAGGATCCATAGGAGGAGTCTCATATAGGTTTTTGGACTCTTGGAAAATCCCATTATGTGCAAAGCACCTCAAGTAGTTGAAGTGTATCAGTTTACAACTTCCTTAGAAAAGTTGTATCAGGTTGTGAATAAAGTGGTGATTTAGTTGATATATCTTATTCAAAGGGATAAGTAATGGACGAAATTTCATATCTATATTATCCTCAAGTGTTTTGCATGACAAGATAAATGTTAATGCATGCATGTAAACATGTCAACCATGTATGGACACGTGGCACCTAGTAGCTCAAATTGATGACACCTCATTTATACACTCTTTCATGAACCTGAAGTATATATACCCCTCCTATCACCCCTTAGTGAATTTTGTTTGAATCCTACCACCTCCTTTCTCTTAGTGCATAGGGTCCTTGTATCGTCCAGTAGTGAAGTGTATCGTGCATAGGGCCTTGGGTATCATCCATAGCAAGTTCAAACCGGCCAAGTAGGGTGATATCGGCCTAGTGAGGTGATAATGGCCATAGTGGAGTGTTTTGATCACAAGTGAGGGGGATATCAACCAAGAGTGGTGGCATATCGTGCATGAGTGGTGGAATATCGTGCATGAGTAGTAGTGTATCATGCAAAGGTGCTAAGGAGCAAGAAGGAGCTCATACTTAACCCTAAGGTGAGGCTATGAGCATCTTCAACCTTGGATTGAAGCATGAATCTAGGGTTATGATCTTCCTTTCTTTTCTTCTTCTTCACAAATTGCTTATTCATGGTGGTTCTTTGCATATAAAGGAGTTGTGAATTTCATCTTCAACCTTGGGAACGTGAATCTTTGGATCTTGGAGCTTTGAAGTTGTTCTTGAGGCGGGTTATATAACTTGAACTCTATCATGTTATTATTCATCACCTAAATTTCTATACTTAATGATCTACTTTTAATTATGAAATTTTCTGAAATAGTTGATGACATTATGAGTTCTAGTAGTTTCTTAGACCTGTTGCCATGAACTATAATAGTTAGAAAGAAGGTCTAGAGCTTGAAGAAGATGGTATCACCTTATAAAGTGATATCAGGTTCAAGCAAACAAGCAAGCACCTCTAACCCGATATGATGATGCACCTACTTCACTAAAACGATATGGATATGATTTTATACTTTCTTTCACAATACTGTGGTGTAGTATACACCTCTTGCACGATATGAGGTCAAGCATACACCTCAAAAATGATATTGGGTTAATCACACATCTCTTTTCCCGATATGGTGGGAAGCACACACACACCTCTATGCCCGATATGGTGTAAAGCACACATACACCTCTAAAGTGATATGGTAAGCACACACACACACCTATAAAGTGATATGGAAGCAAGCATAAACCTCTTTGCCCAATATGGTGTGAAGCACACACACACCTCTCTATCCGATATGGTGTAAAGCACACATACACCTCTAAAGTGATATGGAAGCAAGCATACACCTCTTTGCCCGATATGGTGTGAAGCACACACCCACCTCTTTTCCCGATATGGTGTGAAGCACACACACACCTCTCTGCCCAATATGGTGTAAAGCACACATACACCTCTAAAGTGATATGGTAAGCACACATACACCTCTAAAGTGATATGGAAGCAAGCACACACCTCTTTTCCCCATATAGTAAGCACACATACACCTCTAAAGTGATATGGGTAGAAAGCATACACCTCTAAACCGATATTGGGTTAAGCATACACCTCTTGTACGATATGGTGTTGAGCACACATCTCTAAAACAATATGGTGGGTAACCCAATACACTAGATGACAAAAGTGTAAAGGTGGCTAATACCCTAGAACATGTGATGGCCAATACACTAAAGTATGGTGTGGCCAATATCTTCAAGAGAGGTGAGGACGTTATACTCATGTATGGTGAAGGCGATACACCATATGATTGGTAGGATTGATACCTTGATGGGTAAGGGTATGAGGGATATGATGATGTCTAGCTCAATATACACCTAACCCAATACATGTGTTCAACTTGACATACATGATTCAATATGATGCACCTTGTAAAGGAGAGGGTAAAAAACTCTTAGGAGTGATGTGTGTAATACAAAATAATGATGTGGTTAATACCTTGATAGGTGAAACACCTAAAGTGATTGATAATAGTATATCAACAATGCCTTAACTCGAGATGAGTCCATATCACTTGATGATAGTTGGGTAATTCAAATGTGTGACTTATGGGCAATACACTACATGATAAATGTGATGTGTTAGTGCATAAAGTATTAGGATGTGATATACCCTAATACAAGATAAGTTGATGAACTTATGTAAGTTAAAAGTGCTGAGGGAAGTGATACATCAAGGCATGATAAATACCACATCCATCACCTCAAGGTTGATGCACCTTGATGCACCTTAAATCCAATATGCTTGGATGAGTAACACATGAAGTGTGTCATGTCAATTGTTACATTAAGATGTAATGAGTTTAATGCACTTTGATAAGTGTAGGCTAACATGCCTTGAGAAAGGGTTAAGCTGAGTTAATAAAGTATGATGTAATCAATATCCTAGTAAGGATGAGAGAGAAACTCATACTTTGTGTTGATTATCATTTAATGATAAATGATGAGAATAAATAAGTATGATTGAATACTTATGATATCAATGTATGTTCGTAGATGTGTGGAGCAATGAATTAGGGTTTGAATTAATAATATTAACTTGAAACCCTATTAGGCTATAAAGGGAAACCCTAACCCTAATAATGGGAAGGTTGTATTTCTCTTATTGCATAAGCCTTGTAAGGCATGTTAAATACTTGTGTAACAAGTATAATAATTAGTGGCCTTGTGAGCCATGTGAATAAGTTGTTTCCTAGTGAGAGGTGACAAGATGTGTAATGGCCTTATGAGCCATGTGAATAAGTTGTTGCCTAGTGAGAGGTGACAAGATGTGTAATGGCCTTGTGAGCCATGTGAATAAGTTGTTGCCTAGTGAGAGGTGACAAGATGTGTAATGGCCTTGTGAGCCATGTGAATAAGTTGTTGCCTAGTGAGAGGTGACAAGATGTGTAATGGCCTTGTGAGCCATGTGAATAAGTTGTTGCCTAGTGAGAGGTGAAAAGATGTGTAATGGCCTTGTGAGCCATGTAAATAAGTTGTTGCCTATTGAGAGGTGACAAGATGTGTAATGGCCTTGTGAGCCATGTGAATAAGTTGCTGCCTAGTGAGAGGTGACAAGATGTGTAATGGCCTTATGAGCCATGTGAATAAGTTGTTGCCTAGTGAGAGGTGACAAGATGTGTAATGGCCTTGTGAGCCATGTGAATACTTGTGCAACAAGTAAAATGAATACCTTGGTATGAGGACCTAGAGGTAATAGTTACCTAATAAGTGGTAATAGTGTTCAATGATGAACTAAGGGTTTGAATACCCAGATCTAGTAATCATGATGATGATAATGTTGAGGGATGAGAATTCCTAGTAATGATATAAGGGATTGAGATCCAAAATGTTATATGTGTTTTAAATATTTGAAAAGTACTTGATAGATATATTACACCTTTCTTGTAGCATTTGTCATAATAACTCATGTTTGAAAACTTGACTGATGCTAAAAGAATATGGTAATGCACTTAATTAATCAAGTGGAATCTTATCATGTAGTACCCTGACCATAGATCCATCATCGTCAGTAGTTGGTGATGGTGAAACATGTTTTCCCACTGGATCTCCTAAAGGGCATATTTTTGAATATGCGGGGGTGATGGGTGTGAATATCCTTACGCCCTAATGAGGGATTGACGTGAGATCTCCTTCATTATAAATTCCGAGATGGATGTATCACGAATCTCCCAATGATGATGAATCTCGGGATTGATGGTAGATAAATATGAGATCTCTCAATCCCGAAGAGAGTGCAGTTGCCGCTGTAGCTCTATAGCGAAGTTGCCAGTATACCCTGGAAAGCTATTTAGCAGTTGACATGAGATGTCCTACTTATGGTCTCGCACTGACCGAGACGGCAGAGGTCATGGCAGGCTACTCTCCCATTGACCTTGTATGACACCGATTTTGACTTCGTAGTGGTCAGTTGGAGTATGAGCGATATACCTCATCTCCTCAGGGCATAAGTGTGATTGAAAAATGTAATCATCCGTGTAGCATATCTGCTTAAGGATCGAATATAGGAAACATTGATTGATGTGCACTTCAGTTATACATCTTAGTTGATAGATGATATTTATGCTTCTTTACATTCCTTGTAAATCAGATAGATGATTGATAACTCTACCATGGGTAGATGCAATGTTCTCCTTAAAAAAGGAGATTACTTCATTCTATTCATACAATGATCTATCCTATCTATTAATATAAAAATAACCTCTGCTCAGTTTATAAATGCTTAATCTATGATAATAATATGGTCAACGGAGAGTTATATCTCTCGCTGGGACAATTGTTTCACCATGTGGGATCCACATTTTTTTAGGTGGACATGCACAAGGTGGTGAAGATCTTTCTGCAGAGGAGGAACAACAGCTGAGACAGTAGTGACAGCTCAGGTTGAGTGTACTGCCTATCATGTCTTGTAGATAGAAGTCCTATATGTCGTCTCTGTACTCTCAGATCCTTAGAGTTGGTATGTACTAGTTTCATGAATGATCTAAAATTTTGGCTTGAATGCCTCGAGGTTTTATGTTGCTCCAGTATGTGTTTTGATAGAACAACCGTTATATGATGTCCTCGAGATGAGATGGAACAATGTTGTACACTGTAAATTATGATATGTATGAGTTTTGGATCTTTCAGTAAAACTCTTTTGGACAAGGATCTCCTTGCAAAATGGTTTTAATTTTTAGTGATTTTTGTTAATCCGTTGTTTATGTTTAATTCCGCTTAATTGTAACAATTTGTTTGTCGGTTTGATGACGATCGTTTCATATATACTAATCTTTTAAGGGAGTGGAGTCTTATACACTTGGAGTGTAGATTAATTCAAGGGATAAATCAAAATTAATAGTTGTCACAATAAGTATTACTTGGTAACTCTTAATAATGTCTAACATATGAAGCTACATGTTACTAAGATTGTGAGTGAACCTTGCTAATTATACCACTATAAATGTTATTTTGATGTTTAAAATAAATTTAGAAGTGTATATTCCTTTATCCTTAAAAGACAAACTTAAGTCGAGTAAATCATTAAATTAGGTTTTAGAAAAAGATTGATCTATACCTAAAATCTTGAACTTAATGCCCACACATTTCATATTGCCTAAAATGAATGGCATGGGTGACACTACTCTAGGAACTAAGTCGAACACACTAAAGATAAAAATGTTGACGAATGTACGTCTTGCCCATATGATCAAAACAAACTAAAGGCAAATTTAACTAATTACACCTTAACCACAACATACAAAATGTATTGTGTTCCATAAAACATGGAAGGTTAGTTCATAAATGTCATGTAATACACTAGATTGTAGAAATATAGATGGTAAATCATGGTTTCTAACAAAACCATAATTTTACACCTTACCCCTTATGTTACGATAGTCACCAAACTGACAATCATTACTAATTAAGCAGAATAAACATAAACAACAGATTAACAAAAATCACTAAAAATTAAAACCATTTTGCAAAGAGATCCATTTCCAAGAAAACTCTTTATGGAATAACCAAAACTTGATATTCACATTGATCATATATTGTACATACACTATACCATTTCTTCTTGAGGACAATATATAACATTTGTTTTCTCAAAACATATACTTAAAGCAACATCAAACCTCGAGGCATATAAGCCAAAATCTTAGATTGTTCATAAAACCAACACGTACTAAATCCAAGGACCTGAGAGTACAAAGACGACACATAAGACTTCTATCTACAAGACACGACAAATAATACACTCATCCTGAGCTGTCACTGCTGTCCCTGCTGTTGTTGTTCTCCTTCTACAATACGGTCTCAACCCCCCTCGTGCACGTCCACCTAAAAAAATGTGGATCCCACGGGGTGAGACAATTGTCCCAGTGAGAGATATAACTCTTTGCCAACAATGTTATTATCACAATTAAATAGTATTAAATTGAGCAAAGGATAAGCAGTTTAGAACATTCTCAATCTTTTAAAGCATTGCAACTATCTATGATAGAGCGGTAATTCATCTATTCACTTTATAAGGAATATGAAGAACATGTATATCATTTACCCATCATACTATATCAACATCTCAAGCTTATCTTGTGATACTCATTATCATGGTATGACATCCATGAATCGTTTTCATTTCTATCTATTGGCCTCAGCCAATCTACTAACCAGATATTGAATTGTACCAGTCATGTGAATGTACATCATCATAATCTGTTCCAGGTATTGGCTTTGCCAATCATGTGCAACTATTCCATGTATTGGACTATGCCAATCCTTTGATAACGGCCAGGTGTTGGGTTATTACCAACCCTGTGATAACAACCAGGCATTAGGTTATTACCAATCCCGTGATAACAACCAGGCATTGGACTCTACCAATCTTGTGATTAACAACCAGACATTGGGTTATTACCAATCATGTGATTAACAACCAGGTATTGGGTTATTACCAATCTTGTGATTAACAACCAGGCATTGGGTTATTACCAATCCTATGATTAACAACCAGGTATTGGGTTATTACCAATCCTGTGATTAACAACCAGGTATTGGACTCTACCAATCCTGTGATTAACATCCAGGAATTGGGTTATTACCAATCCTGTGATTAACAACCAGATATTGGGTTATTACCAATCCTGTGATTAACAGTCAGACATTGGGTTATTACTAATCTTGTGATTAACACCAGGTATTGGGTTATTACCAATCCTGTGATTAACAACCAGGTATTGGAATCTACCAATCTTGTGATAAACAACCAGGTATTAGACTCTACCAATCCTGTGATTAACAACCAGGTATTGGGTTATTGCCAATCATGTGATTAACAACCAGGTATTGGGTTATTACCAATCCTATGATTAACATCCAGCCATTGGATTATTACCAATCCTGTGATTAACAGCTAGGCATTGGGTTATTACCAATCATGTGATTAACAACCAGGCATTGGGTTATTACCAATCCTGTGATTAACAACCAAGTATTGGGTTATTACCAATCCTGTGATTAACAACCATGTATTGGACTCTACCAATCCCGTGATTAATAGCCAGGTATTGGGTTATCCCAATCCTGTGAAACTATTCCAGGTACTGGACTATGCCAATCCTGTGCATCTATTCCAGGCATTGGACTATGCCAATCATGTGCATCTCATCACTGAATACCACATCACCTTTACTAGGCATTATACCTTGGCCAAGCCATCATACTTATTCACATCCTTTATATAATACAAGTATTCCTCTTATCTCCTTTAAGAATATTCAAAACACTATAGCCCTTATTTGGCTATATGCATAAAGCATGTATGATTGAGATTTCATTATTATTATTGTATCCATTTATTATTATTATTATTATGTTACGAAGTTTCCATTTCCTAGTTTATTTGAACATTATCATTTCTTACATGAGACTTTTATAAACATCATGTTACCTCTCACTAGGCAACAACTATTCTCATGGATCACAAGGCTCATTAAACATCTTGTCACCTCTTACTAGGCAACAACTAATCACATGGATCAAAAGGCCCATTAAACATCTTGTCGCCTCTCACTAGGCAACAAATAATCACATGGCTCACAAGGCCCATTAAACATCTTGTCACCTCTCACTAGGCAACAACTAATCACATGGCTCACAAGGCCCATTAAATTGTATTATATGTATCATCATAGCTCATACTTAGCTATGCTCATTATCTCATGCTACCAGCACGATTTTAATATGGTTAAGGTTTCCCTTTTATTAAACAATTATAATTTCAACTCTTATCATTACCCTTCATTAGGGTTAAGGTTTCCCTTATAAAACCATATAGGGTAATCAAGTACATTTATCAATAATCAAACCCTAATTCAGTCTCCACACATACTAGGAGTATCAATGTATGCTCATTTCATGATTATCATAGAAGTATGAGTTTCTCTCTCATCCTTACTAGGATGTTGATTACTTCATACTTTATTAAGTTGGATCAACCTTTCCTTCAAGGTTCATTAGCCTACTTAATCAATATTAATTAAAATCCATACCTCTTAATGTATGACTTGATATAAGACACATCATGTGTTACTCCATCAAGTACATTACATCTAAGGTGCTTTCCTTCATATGGGTTTTGAGGTGCTTCCACCATATCGGGTATAAGGTGTGTGCTTGCTACCCATATCACTTTAGAGGTGTATGTGTGCTTCACACCATATCGGGCAGAGAGGTGTATGTATGCTTCACACAATATCGGGCAAAGAGATGTGTGTGTGCTTCACACCATATCACTTTAGAGGTGTATGTGTGCTTCACACCATATCTGGCAGAGAGATGTGTGTATGCTTCAACCATATCGGGCAAAGAGGTGTGTGTGTGCTTCACACCATATCGGGCAGAGAGGTGTGTGTATGCTTCACACCATATCAGGCAAAGAGATTTGTGCGTGCTTCACACCATATCAGGCAAAGAGGTGTGTGTGTGTGCTTCACACCATATCGGGCAAAGAGGTGTGTGTGTGCTTTACACCATATCAGACAAAGAGGTGTGTGCTTAACCCAATATCATTTTTGAGGTGTATGCTTGACCTCATATCATCGAGGA
This sequence comes from Alisma plantago-aquatica, assembly GCA_963693085.1. Lineage (NCBI taxonomy): Eukaryota > Viridiplantae > Streptophyta > Magnoliopsida > Alismatales > Alismataceae > Alisma > Alisma plantago-aquatica. The sequence continues at coordinate 827,132,384 of OY856412.1, forward strand.
GGTGTATACTACCTTACCATATCATACAAGAAAGTATAAAATCATATCCATATCGTTTTAGTGAAGTAGATGCATCACCATATCAGGTAAGAGGTGCTTGCTTGTGTGCTTGAATCCGATATCACTTTATAAGGTGATACCATCTTATTCAAGCTCTAGATCTTCTTTATAACTGTTAAAGTCCATGGCAACAGGTCTAAGAAACTAATAGAACTCATAATGTCATAAACTATTTCAGAAAATTTTGGAATTTAAAGTAGTTCATTTAAGCATAGCAATTTAGGCGATGAATAATAACATGGTTGAGTTCAAGTTATATAACCCGCCTTAAGAACAACTTCAAAGCTCCAAGCTACAAATCTCCATGTTACTAAGGTTGAAGATGACTTATCAAAAGTCCAAGGCTCGTTCAAAACTCCTACATATACAAGGAATCACCATGGATAAGCAATTGATGAAGAAGAATTGAAAGGAAGATCACAACCCTAAAACCATGCTTCAATCCAAGGTTGAAGATGATCATGGCCTCACCTTAGGGTTAAGTATTGAGCTCCTTCTTGCTACTTAGCACTTTTTTACGATACCTTACTACCCTTGCATGATATGCCATCACTTGTGGCCGATATCCCCCTCACTTGTGATCAAAACACTTCACTATGGCCGACATCACCCTACTTGGCCGATATGATCTTGCTATGGATGATACCCAAGGCCCTATGCAAGATACCACTTCACTCCTCCATGATACAAGGACCCTATGCACTATATCTAAGAGCAAGGAGGTGTTAGGATTCGAAAAAGTTCACTAAGTGGTGAAAGAAGGGGTATATATACTTGTTGTTCATGAAGAAGTGTAAAAATGAGGTGTCATCAATTTGAGCTACTAAGTGCCACGTGTCCATCATGGTTGACACGTGTACATGCATGCATTAACATTTATATTGAAATGCAAAACTCTTGAGGATAATCTAGGGATGAATTTTCGTCCATTACTTATCCCTTTGAATAAAATATATCAACAAAATCACCACTTTATTCACAACCTGATACAACTTTTCTAAGGAAGTTGTAAACCGATACACTTCACCTCCTTGAGGTGCTTTGCACGTCATGGGCTTTGCTAAGAGTCCACAAAACTATATGGGACTCCTTATATGGCTCCTTGGCTGATAGGCACTCATATATAAGCTTTTCAACTTGATACGACTCAAGTTAGGGTTTCATATTCAACCCCTTTCTTGGCCATTTCATCACCAAGAGTACCATCACTCATAATTGATTCAAACATGGTGCCTCATTATTTATCTATCCTCTAAATGATACTAGGAGGGAGTAGGGACACTCTAGAGGTGGTAATTTACATATCAACCCTACATTTTGGGTAAATTACAATTTGTACCAAAATTGGTGCACAAGGTACTAACATTATTCAAACATGTTCAAACTTGGAATTTAGGATTTCCACAAGCCACCACTTAGCATCATTCTATTTCTTATGATGATAAAACACTTAAGGCATGTTCAACATGTGACAATTTGCAATATATCCCTAGGTAAACTGCACTTTGGTCCAAAACAAAGGAACATTGCTCAAACAACATTCAATCAGGACCAAACTTGGAACATAAGTGTGTCACATGATAAAAAAACACCTTAGAGGATTATATTAAATTTCTAAGAAACTTACTTAGCCAAAACAAATAGGGTTACCTCATAACCCAGGTCAGGGTCATTACACCTTATCTGCTTAATAGCTTGTAGATAATGGCTTGGTAGTCAAATGTAAGCTAATTAACTTCCCTGGCTAAAATTTGTAAATATATTCTACATAAGAGAACCCTAATACTAGAAAGAAAAGAAGATATATATGCATGTTATACCCTAATTTCTATAGGTACCCAATATTTAATAGACATGGTAATCACAAAGAAAAATTAACTTAATAGTAATAACAAAGGAATCATGGTGTTTGAGGATTGATGTTTCTACACAAGTTTAGTTCACCAATTTAGCGATCACAATCAGAATGGTTCTATTGGGATTTCTATTGTTGAAGATTAGTCATCCGTGCTTAAGTAATGGAGAATGAGGAACTATATAACAACCTAGTAACCTCATGTGTGTAGTAGTGCAAGGCATGTAAGAGGATGATGAAATTGTCATAGGAAAATAGGTAAGCTTAATGAATGTAGCACCTCTAATATAATCTATTTCTTGGTGTAAAAGAAAAATATTCTAGCTCAATTCAAAATATGATGAGATCTTATGGGGACTTCATGCATGATATAATATAGGTTCACCATGGGGTTTTGGATATAAGTATGATGTGGTGTGTTGTAAAATAATATGCTACATTAAGTGTATTAGAAATATTAGATTGGTTTAGAAGTATGACTTAGTAAACCTATCTACTGATGGATGGATTATGGGGACAAAATCCTCTTCAAGGGATGGAGTGTTGTAACATACTCAATCCTAGTCATATAGGTTTATCCTCCATTCTTCTATGCCCCTACTCGACTATGTTGTTATCCAATTTTCTTCTTTTTTATCTTATTGACCCTATTTCATATAAATACCATTAGTATGCATAATTTCCTATTTTAGTGTATATTAGACCTTTTCAGGACCTTTTGACCCTAATTGACTCATTATTACCCCAAGGACATGAAATCTTAGGATGTAATGACCCTAATAATTGAATCATGGGAAATTGGTGAATGATAACGCTAAACTATAGTACTAATCATAATTAAATAGTCTAGTGTAATACTAGTGTCTTAGAGTGAGTAATTTTATGGATGCCATAAGAGAATTCACCTTAATTAACTACTAGGTTAAGCTTAATATCATAATTAAATTATCAACATGTAATGGGGAAAATACAAAACAAATAACCTCAAAATGCAAATCTAAACCCAATTCGTGTTTTTTTCATGTTTGTCACACCATGATTATCCTACAAATATTTTTTTATCTTAATTAGACTTATTTTGCCCCTCTAAATAAATTTAAGAAAGAGATATATAGTTTGAAATAGGTTAATTGAGCAAAATTGAATAAAATAGCCTAAATCACCTAAGTATGTTCTAATTATCTGTGACACACATTATTTACTCATTGCCACGTGTTGTGTAAGGTATAATGGATTTGTTTAACGATGCTTGGACTCCACAGAGCCATAGGATCATGATAAAAGGGTCAGACTTTGTCTCGTACCTCCCAATCCCCCCGCCGACACTTGCACTCAGAAGCACTCCCTTGGATGACTAGTTCTCTTGTTGTTTCTCCTCTTCAAGCAATCATTCCTTGTGATTTTCCCAACATTGAACTCACATCACATTCGCTTTCCATCAAACCATGGTTTGGTCTGAGTGGAACCCTATGCAAAAACATCTCTTCTTGTCCTAGGCTGCCACCATTGTCCAGGCTTGTGGCGCTAGAACAATTAGCTACCCTATTACCCATCGATCACTCGAGTCTGGGATTCCCCTCCAGTGACCTTCCTCATAATTTCCCTCACCCAATTGCACCTCGATCATCGTAGAACACCCTATAGATATTGGTTGTCTTCTCTGATGAAATCACAAGTTCTCGATGAATCCCATCTTCTCTAGTCAATTCATTATAAGGTAATGAAGCTAAGGATATTTCCTTCTTTCTGCTTCATCTAATTACCTTATATCCGTCTGCTTTGCTCCAATGACGAGCGTCATTGTTCTATTTGCTCGTCGTCAGTTGTGTTCCTGAACTTGTCGTTGCCCCGACCATACTATTGTACCATGATTGATGATTTGATCATAAGAGGCGTCGACGACCCAAAATCCCTCATAGACTCTGGAATGAGCTTTTGGAACCTCCTTGTATTGAGATCACCCATAACCCTCCTCCTTCTCTGTTAGGCTCATAAGTGGGTGAAGTGGTTTCTGATACTCGTGACCTCATGTTCTCATGATCATCTCACTTTGTCTAATGCCACACGAGGAACATCCACCAATAGAGGAAGGATGAGAGGGCATGAATAAAGTGGTGGTTTGTGCTTCGGGTCCGTCTTGTCCATGTTTTGGCAGACTCGCTGGAGTGCATGTTATCTGATTTAGTCAACCCTGACCTTGGCAAGGGGTGGTCTCCATACACCTTGATCTCCCTCTTAGGTTGGCTATGGTTCCCCTCCTGGATTGGAGGCATGTTCTAAGATGTCTCGAAACCAATCATGGAGCAGATCTCTTGTGTAACATCCATGGTGTGAGACTTAGTCCTTGGGGAGAGCTTACTCGGGTGCCCATGGTGCCGCAATCCACAATAGGTAGCCCCAGGGGTAAAGTAGTGATTTGAATTTTTTTTTACCACTTTGGACCAAAGGTTTATCAGTAACTTACTACTATAGTTCATCATCACACCGATGCCATATAATTAACATTTATTCAAGGGTACTTTAGTGTTTTCTTTGTTTAATTTCCTTTTGATTCTGAAAATTAATTTTGACTTGTAAAATTCGTAAGCAATTAATAAGTTTTCCAAATAATACATGTAAATACATTTTTAAATCAGAAAAATATGACAGATACGATGGGAAAAATTTTGAGTCTACATTTACAACTTACATTAGGATCATTTTCTAAGTAAGAGGATAAATGGATTTATATTTATCGAATGCATAAATATTGTGTTTAGGTTGTGAAAGCCCTGATCGTGAGATTAGGGAGTGTTATTGAATAAGTAATCATGATCACAAGGTATGTACATCTTATATTTTATTTTTAGCATTATTTAATTAAACCAATCATTTAATGAGGCATCTCTTGAATATTAATTCTACTTGAAAATCAATTGTTGGACTTGTTGGATCCTAGATGGGTGATTAGATGCTCTAGAGGTGGGGGGTGAATAGAGATGAAAGCACTTAAACAAAATTCATCAAACCGTCAAGTTATATCAAAAGATAAGGTTGCTAAATAGGTAATTTGAGTGCAACTAAAACATTCATAGCAAGGATGAGAGAGATTGAACATGCACCAATTAGACAAGCTATTTGGAGTGGTTCCACACTTCAAACTAGAAGTGTGTCAGTCCACTTTCCTATAGAGGTCAACCTCTAGGACTTCCAAACTATTACATTCTTATATTCATTCATAAGACTTACAATACATGACCAAACAAAGGACTTACCTATCCAATACAAAGAGTCTTCAACCTTACCAAGGACTTACCCACTTTGCAAGAGTCTTCGGCCTTCTCCAAGGACTTACCCACTCTTGCAAAAGTCTTCAGCCTTGCAGGAATTACCCACTCTTCTTGGATCTTCCACCTTTGACTTCACCTTCACTCGGAGAAGCTTCCACTAAGGTCTTACCCACTTGAGCTTGAGTCTTCTGCCTTCTCCAAGGGCTTACCCACTCTAGCTCCAAGTCTTCAGCCTTGATCTTCACTAAGGGATGCCTTCCCTTGTTCTTCTTCACCTCTCTGGGATAAGAGAGAGAACCTTCATCTTCATGATTGCAAATGAGAGATGGGGAGGTTGTGGAAGTGAGAGCCTCACAAGATATACATATAGGACTAGATCTCTTATAGATTTCCTACTCACTCTAATGGATGTAGCAAGTGATTAAGCTTAGAGAGAGAGAGGAGGCTGTAGGAAGCACTCAACTATAGAATAGGAGCCTCACATAGAGTTTGCAATGAATGCTCAACCTTGGAATGAAGCCCAAGGGGTCCTATTTATAGCTGGGGATGCCTCTTAGCCTTAGGGAACACTTGTGAACGAAAACTAGCCGTTTTGTGGCTTGCAACAGATCTATTTTCACTTGTTGCAACTCCACAACAGCTAGAAACACTTTTCTGCACTTTTCCGTACAGTGCAATCGGTCGAGTTTCTATAAGGGTAACTCGGCCGATAGAGTAAAAGACAAAGCCGATATTCAGACCATCGGTCGAGTTTGTCCTGAGGAAACTCGACTGACCAATGAAAATCAATTTGGTCAGTTACTCCATCGGCTGAGTTCTGTGTAAACACAACTTGACTGATGTAATATCCAGAAAATTGATCAAGGATGATCGGACGAGTTTTCAGGCTGGGAAACTCGACCGACAAAGTACCTGTAATCAATTTTCGAAGTTGCATCTAAAGTGCTCTAAAATTCGATCTAAGTGCTCCTGATATTTTTCTAAGCTTAATTACAAGTCATACAATCATTACAAGTGATTTACAACATGATTCTAATGGATATACATCATATTACAAAAAACATCTACTTGTATGACTTTGACTTGTCTTTTCTCCAATTTGATATGCGCAAGTTAGGGCATTTGGAGTGTGTCTATACCTAATCTGAAATCACTCAAGTAGAGACATTAGAAACCAATATGTGGAATGGTTAGTCATCATCAAAACATGGGTTTAGTCAATTTAGACGTGAGTCAACATTGACCTAATTGACCTTGAGTCAACAATCTCCCCCTTTTTGAAGATGACAAACCATTCCATAAATGTATTGAAAGCTTTCAAGTAAAGTCATACCTTTGGAGAAACCTAGGGGTTTCAATATAATGGAGTTCATATGCTCCCCCTCAATTGATGCACATGGAGTTCTCATACTCCCCCTCAATTGATGTTATTTCTCCTGCATGGTTAGCTTTCATAACATTTATAGAGTACTATGTCTTCTACTCATATATGTTCTACACATATATGTCTTCTCCCCTTTACCTACTCCCTTTACATGAACATACTTCTCTTCTTCATGTAAGACATGCCTTCTTCCTCTTTTAAAAGAAGACATACCTTTCTCCCCCTTTGTCATGTCAAAAAGTGGGGTTATGAAGAAATAAGAAACATCACTTGTTAAAGAGAAAGGAGATAACACAAATATATATAAGGAGAGTATAAGAGCACAGATAGGGGCTTGTCCAAGCATAGAAAGAAAAGCAAGTTAAAGCATATACTTGAACAACCCAAAAAGCAAGATGAAGTGCTGCAGAAAAACAATAAAGCATACTTTTGACCCTCAAGATGACGAAATTTGACCAAAAATCATCAGAGCTCATTGCAAAGCAATGAGTCTTGCTTAGAAGGTTGTTTCTTCATAAAAACACTATACTTGCACCAAAAACTAAAACTGGAGCAAAATCTGCATAAAATCCAAAAATACTCCAATTTCTACATATAATGTAGATCTATGTACCCTGCATCACAATGTTATGCAAGCAACTCAAGATAGTAGATATGCAATTTAAGAACCAATCTTGGGCATGTATGAGACAAGATACAAGCATAGCATATAGATGAGCAAAGATGCCAATTATAAGCAAGGTTAGAACTACATGTATATGAACTACTGGTAGATGATATCACAAGTTAGGACTACTAGTAGGATCTAGATCATAGCAAAAGATACCAAAAGATACACAAGATAAATAAAGCTATGAGTAGATGTAGAGATATATCCAAACAAAGAGAAGCAATTTTAGAAGCATGAAAGGATATAACTCACATACCAATCTGCATCCTTACCAAAAGATGATTACCACTAAGAACCTCAAGGTTGTATCAACACAAGATATACACCTAGATAGATGTAGCAAGTTAGAGAACAACAGAAGCAATTTAAGACACAACCAAGAGATCCAAATAGATCATCATCAAAACCTGCAAAACAACTCAAAGCAAGTAATTGCAACATATAGATATACCAATTTAGAGCAATTAGACAGATAGAGTTGTAAGCAAGATAGGCAATTTAGAACATGGCAATATGCATATATAAAGGTACCAAAGGAGTGCCAAAGAATAGGGCTATTGGTTGAGAAAATCTAGTTGAGAGGGAAATTCTCATTCAATAAGCCAAATGTATATTCTGTGCACAGTGTTATCGGTTGAGTTTTGTGCATTGACAACTCGACCGATGACAACTATTGGCAACATCCATTGGTGCCTATCGGTCGAGTTTCTAACAGGACAAACTCGACCGACAGACCAGCTGTCAAAAAGCACATATATATCATAAAAACATATTTGAAGGCATGCTAAATATACAAACCATATCCAAACATGTCTAAGCAAGTTAGTAATGCACTATAGAAGCATTAGAAACAATTTTTGAGCAAGAGTGTGAAGAGAATCACAAAATGCCACTTTTGACTCAAAAACCATATATATATAGTGCACACTAACTTGACAAAAACAAGTTAGAAATGGTTATAAGCAAGAAAACCTTTACCTTTGTTCTTACCATTTCTTTTCCACTTGTTGTCACCCTCTACACATACCACCTTTCTTCTTTCATGTGGATTGAGAAGTCAATTTGCAATTCAATAGTTCAAGTCAATCCATTTGCAAGTACCTACAAGAAGAAAGATGAAATGGTCCCCAATCATGTTTTTGGGTCCGGAGGGGTTAGTTTAGCAATCCAAATCCTATTGCTCTTGGATGCTTTCCTAAAAGGACAACAAGTAGAATAATGACCAATTTCATTGCAATAGTTGCATGTGCCCATAGTCTTGGAACTAGAGGATTCTCCATGGAAGATTGGAGGTCCTTTGCCTTTGTTGTTCCCTTGACCACTATCATACACTAAACCATGTCTACCAATTTTTTTAGTAGTATGGTGTAGGATATCATTAAGGCTCTTCTTACCAACTAAGAATCTTTGCAAAGAAGATCTCAAATTATCATTATCATGCTTAAGAGAAGCAATAGTAGAAGACAATTGATTAATATTATCTCTAGCATGCAAAAGATCATTTTCTAAGCAAAGAGCTTTAGTTAAATAAGAATCTCTATCAATATGAAGAGCAGCAACATCATTCTCTCTATTTGTAGAACTAGAACAAGATTCATGCCCATTAATTTTAGCAAGCAAGGAGGCATTTTCTATTTCTAACTCATGCAAAACAAAATCTTTGTCCTTGTTTTCAGATTTAAGAACATCAATATCATGCATGAGAGAATCAACAATTAAAGTATGCTCTTCATTAGAACTAGGCATGAGAGGTTGAGCTTCTAGAAATCTAATCTTATCAAGCAAACTAGCATTTTCAAGTTTAAGAGAGTCTACTTGGCTAAGACAATCATTTTTATCATCAAGCAAGCAAGAATTACATGTTCAAGATCATCTAGTTCTACATGCAAATTATCAACAATTTTAGCAAACTTTTTCCTTTTTCTTTTAGAAGATTTAAGAGAGGCACAAGTATCATAAATAATAGCAATCAAAGATTCTTTATTTAAAGAGTTTAGATTTACCTCACTTGAGTCTTTACTTGTTGATGCTATAAGAGCAAAATGGCATTATCCTTCATCACTAGAGCTTGAGCTTGATCCTTCACTTGAATCTTCACTTGAGCTTGAGTTGGAGGAGCCACTTGAGCTTGATTGCCATTTCTTCTTGTGAAGATGGGTCTTTTTGCCTTGTGGGCAATCTTCCTTGTAGTGACCCTTCTTTCCACATGTGAAGCACCGGATGGAGGAGGACTTGCCTTTGTAGAGTTTACCCTTGGAGTACATGACATCTTCTTTATCTTGAGAGGATGGAGAGACTTGTTCCATGATAGCTTCAATTTGAGCCTTCATTTCAACCTTCTTCATTCTCTTTACCTCTTTCTTCTCTTGCCTTTCTACTTCCTCCCTCTTGTCAAGTGTAGCTTCATGTGCTTGTAGATTTCCAATGAGCTCTTCAATATGAATATCCCTAAGAGACCTTGCTTCTTCAATGGAAGTCACCTTGGGTTCCCATCTCTTGGGGAGAGTTCTAAGGATCTTAGAGTTGATCTCTCCACTAGACATAGGATGTCCTAGAACAGCAAGGCCATTCAAAATGGTGTTGAGCCTTGAGTACATGCTGGCTATACTCTCCTCCTTTCCCATCTTGAAGTTCTCAAGCAGCCCTTTGAGCATGTAGACTTTGCTTTCCTTCACTTGATATGTTCCTTCATAAGTGATGCAAAGCTTTCTCCATACCTCATAGGCTGTTTCACATGAAGAAATCTGGTTGAACTCGGTGGGGGTCATGGAGGCATATAGGATGTGCATGGCTCTAGCATTCAAGGTTGCTTTCATCAAGGTAGCTTCATCCCATTCTTCAATCTTTGTATTTGGTAGCATGTATGGGTTGTTCACCATTTGCCACATCTCAAGACTTGATCCTTAGATGTAGAATTGAAGCCTTCTTCTCCAATAGAGGAAATTGCTCCCATCAAAGATTGGAAGGCTGGTCGAGAATCTCCCTCTTAGGTAGTCACCCATCTTCTCCTACTTGTTGAAGTATGCTTGGAGAAGACCCGCTCTGATACCAATTGTTGGATCCTAGATGGGTGATTAGATGCTCTAGAGGGGGGGGGTGAATAGAGCTAAAAGCACTTAAATAAAATTCATCAAACCCTCAAGTTATATCAAAAGATAAGGTTGCTAAATAGGTAATTTGAGTGCAACTAAAACATGCATAACAAGGATGAGAGAGATTGAACATGCACCAATTAGACAAGCTATTTAGAGTGGTTCCACACTTCAAACTAGAAGTGTGTCAGTCCACTTTCCTAGAGAGGTCAACCTCTAGGACTTCCAAACTATTGCATTCTTATATTCATTCATAAGACTTATAATACATGACCAAACAAAGGACTTACCTATCCAATACAAAGAGTCTTCAACCTTACCAAGGACTTACCCACTTTGCAAGAGTATTCGACCTTCTCCAAGGACTTACCCACTCTTGCACAAGTCTTCAGCCTTGCAGGAATTACCCACTCTTCTTGGATCTTCCGCCTTTGACTTCACCTTCACTCGGAGAAGCTTCCACCAAGGTCTTACCCACTTGAGCTTGAGTCTTCTACCTTCTCCAAGGGCTTACCCACTCTAGCTCCAAGTCTTCAGCCTTGATCTTCACTAAGGGACGCCTTCCCTTGTTCTTCTTCACCTCTCTTGGAGAAGAGAGAGAACCTTCATCTTCATGATTGCAAATGAGAGATGGGGAGGTTGTGGAAGTGAGAGCCTCACAAGATATACATATAGGACTATCTCTCTTACAGATTTCCTACTCACTCTAATGGATGTAGCAAGTGATTAAGCTTAGAGAGAGAGAGGAGGCTGTAGGAAGCACTAAACTATAGAATAGGAGCCTCACATAGAGTTTGCAATGAATGATCAACCTTGGAATGAAGCCTAAGGGGTCCTATTTATAGCTGGGGATGCCTCTTAGCCTTTGGGAACACTTGTGAACGAAAACTAGCCGTTTTGTGGCTTGCAACGGATCTATTTTCACTTGTTGCAACTCCACAACGGATAGAAACATTTTTCTGCACTTTTCCGTACAGTGCAATCGGTCGAGTTTCTATAAGGGTAACTCGACCGATAGAGTAAAAGATAAAGCCGATATTCAGACCATCGGTCGAGTTTGTCCTGAGGAAACTCGACTGACCAATGAAAATCGATTTGGTCAGTTACTCCATCGGTCGAGTTCTGTGTAAACACAACTCAACCGATGCAATCTCCAGAAAATTGATCAAGGATGATCGGTCGAGTTTTCAGGCTGGGAAACTCGACCGACAAAGTGCCTGTAATCAATTTTCGAAGTTGCATCTAAAGTGCTATAAAATTTGATCTAAGTGCTCCTGATATTTTTATAAGCTTAATTACAAGTCATACAATCATTACAAGTGATTTACAACATGATTCTAATGGATATAAATCATATTACAAAAACATCCACGTGTATGACTTTGACTTGTCTTTTCTCCAATTTGATATGTGCAAGTTAGGGCATTTAGAGTGTGTCTATGCCTAATCTGAAATCACTCAAGTAGAGACATTAGAAACCAATATGTGAAATGGTTAGTCATCATCAAAACATGGGTTTAGTCAATTTAGACGTGAGTCAACATTGACCTAATTGACCTTGAGTCAACAAGACTTTCATATTTACTGAATTGGATTCATTTAAACTCTTTTGATTATTGGAGTACTCTATTGTAATGGGTCTTTGGACCCCTCCTTCTATGATTGCCATTTATGTGAAATCAACTAAAATGCTAGTCTCTCCACTCTATTTATGCATGCTACATGTTTGAATAGAATATTTAGAATAGTGGTACTTATGTACAATTGTACTTATATAGGGTGTGTATTCCACCTAGGGTGTGCATTTTCACCCTTATTTCTTTTAGGCCATGATCTTATGGTGTTACGACCCTGTTTTATGTATATTTAGTCTACATTTTATGCATGCAAAATTTTAATGTTTAAATCAAATTGTGGTTGATTGATATGGTAAGATATTTTATTCTTCATGCTTGTACATTGAATCTTAATATGCCTAATTTCTTTTGATATAATTCTTTTTGAACTTACCTAATTGCAATTAGCCCCATTCTTGTGGGAACACCTATTTTTATATTTTTAACCTAATATAATGCTCAAAGTGTTTATTATATGTACATACTCAGACTTTGCTGACCTATACCTTATTTCCTATGTTCTGAGTGATGTTCCCTTCTATCCAAGTATAGGTACATTATAGGACAAGGATGCACACAGATCGTATATAGGACATTAGACCTAAGGATAGCTTGGGATGGCCAGATTTCCCTCTACAACTGGTCTTTTATGTTAATAGTTTTACTAGATTTGTACCTTTTTACTTTTCTATACCACATTTTTATGGTGAGAAACAATTGTGATTGGATCATCATGTAACTTTGTAATTGTAAGGATCCTGAACTCCGTTTTGGGCTTACCCTATTTGCTTTGCCTAAACCTTGTGTTTAGAAGTTTGCTAATCACTTGAGTTGTGGTTAGGGTTTGTTTGTGCTTTGTTGAGAGTTTGAGGTGCAACTTGTAATTTACCCAAGTTGTAGGGTTGGTGTGCAAGTTTATCACCTTAAGAGATGTCTTTCTCTCTCCTTGCATCCTCTAGGGTTGAGAGGATGGGTCAGGCTCTTTGCTTGAGTAGCTTTGGGCTTTGTTGAGCCTTGTTGAGGCTTGGTATTGGGTTGGACCTTGGTGTATCAGCCAAGAGTGCTTACTTGTATCGGGAAAGCTGTGTATCAGACATGGTGTGTCAGTTTGCCATGTTTGGCGACACACACACCCTCTTGACTTAGCCTCATTTGTGTCACCATTCTTTGGACAAGTGGTCGTTGCTTTGCTTGTGGGTGGCAAGTCATGGACAAGTGGTTTGGGGTGCTAGCATGTGGCATAACCCTTAGACAAGTGTACTATGGTCGGGTTCCACCTTGCCATTCTCCCTCCCTTCACTACTTAGTATATAAGCAACCCTTCTTGCTTGCTAGGCCTCTTTAGTACCCTTAGTTGCTCCCTTTCCTTTGGTGGCCGAGCTAGGAGAAGAGAAGAGGAAGTGGTGGCCGATACAGTTGGTGTCTTGGCTGATACCCTCTCCTTGGTGGAGCTTGGAGGGCGACATAGCTTTAGTCTTCTTCTTCCTCTAGTGGTGGCCGAAACCCTAGAGTGTGCCTTGCTCTTTCTTCTCTTATGGTGAGTATCTTTCTCTCTTTCCTTGGAACCCTCTTCTTCTTCTTCCTTTCTTTACGACCATGGTGGTTATGGAGTCCTCTTCTCTCCTAGTGTTGGCTGAAGGTGGTGCCTTGGAGCTTGGAGCTTTAGAGATTGCTTGAGGCGGGTTACATAACTCCTAACCCTAACTATACTACCTTATTTCCTTGTTGCATTGTTATATGCTATCTTGATCGACCATGTTATCTTGCTAGATATGTTTCTTGCTGTAATGGTCATATTGTTGCCCTAGATGAACTATGGATCTTATTGGCCGAACCTTGGATGTGGGTTCCTTAGGCAAAACCCCTCTCACTTAGATGTTGAGAGGTGAGCCTAGGGTCTCCTCACTCAATGGTGTTATGTGGCGTGTTCTTGGGGGCAAAACCCCTTTCTCTCCTTGGTCTTGAGAGGTGAGATTAAGTTCTAGATGTGTGGGAAAAACCCCTCTCTTTCTTTGTTGTTGAGAGGTGAGTTTACACTCTAGTTGCTTGAGAAACACCCCTCTCTCTCACCATGGATTTGAAAGGAGAGCCTTTGGTTGGATGTTGACCTAGTTGAGGTTGGAGGGTTGGCCGATATGGTGATGACCCACCTTGCTGCCCGATATGTGATAGAGGTTGTGCATGACCCCTCTCACCTAGATGTTGAGAGGTGAGACAACACTCTTGATCTTTTAGGGTTTTTGGTGGTTTCCTTGAGGTTGAAGATGACCAACCCGATAGGTGGTGTAACCCGATATCTTTGACAACCCAAGATGTCTTGCTGCCCGATATCATTTTGTGTAAGGTGGTGCCCGATATCCCTCTCCTAGGGTTGAGCTTGGACGATGTGTTAGATGGGTGTTGACCTCTTTGACCGATATGGGTCCTTACCCAAGATGTGTTGTTGGACGATATGCTCTTGGGAGATATAGTGTTTACCCAATATGGAAGATAGTACCTTGAGGTATGTTGACCGTTTTGATCCTTGAGAGTGCTGCCTGATGCCCTAGAACCTTTGGGCGATATGGCTTTGGTGTGCCTTGAACGATACCCTTAGATGTGTGACGATATCCCTCTTCTCCCCTAGGGTTAGGGTTGAGACGATACAGTAGATGAGCAGCTTGTTATTCCTTCACCCGATACAGTCCGTAAGAGTGGAGTTAGTTGGAGGCTGGTACCCCTTGGGCATTAGGTGGTCTGTGTTGAGCATCATGGTAGGTTGGTGCCCTGCACGACATCCTCTTAGATGGTGGTACCTGACACCTTGTTGGATGATGTCTTGCCCGATATGGGTTCTTATGTTGTGACGACCTTGTTGGATGATAGGGTTGTATCCCTTGGTCGTTTTTCCCCTGGTGAGGTGATCCTCTTGGGTGTTATGGTGTTTTTCCCGACACGATGCTTCATGGGCGACGAGGGTGTGCTGTTTGGGCGACATAGGTGGTTCCTAGTGTGCTACTCATTATTGACCTGTTGGGATCGGTTAGCTGTGAGCCCGTTATGTGACATTCCTTGTATGTGCCACTTATCAGTTGTACACAACTAGACGTTAGTCCAAGGTAGATGTTAACCTGATACATGGTGATAGACGATATCCATGTCATCCCCTTTATGAATTGATAACCAAGACAATGTTGAACGTTACACCTTTGGTGAGGGTTGATACACCTGTAGTGAGGAACGTTATGGGCTGTGATACCTTTGGTGAGGGTTATCCCTTATCCGAAATATCTATAATGAGGATTCTACTTTGTGTTCGTTTGGTAACCCTAATGCTTGATTGAAAAGTTATATATGAGAATGTCATGCTTAGATATGCTCATCCAATAGCATAATTATATCTATCTTGATATATGAAATAAGTTTAAGATGTTCCTTGTATGAGTACAATTGTACCTCTACGCTTATGCTAACCATGCAAGTACCATTTGTATGATGAGGTCACGGTGATGGCATGATAATGATATGATGTGGAACATTAAGGGTTATGATGAACCCAATGATATATGATGGGTGTTACCCATGGAATGGCAATGTGTGCCTTGATGATGGGATTGAGTCCCTGTGATGTTGATCCTTGAGATGGATCTTGATGATTGGCAAGAGGCTAAGTGGTAACATGTAATGTTGGATCCTTGTGATGGATCAAGATGATTTTTATGGCTTTGAGAATAAGAGTAACAATGTAACACATGATAATGAGATCTATGTTGTTTACTTGTGTTTTAGTTTACATGTTACATAACTTGGTTGAATCTTGCAATCTGCTTAAAATATGTTAATTAATTACATATGAACCTTTCATGTAGTTTGCCCTGGCCATAGATCCATCATCGTCAGTAGCTGATGATGGTGAAACGGGTTCTCCTACGGGTTAACCCTGAGCACATATTGTTGAATATGCAGGGTTTCTCCTAGCCGAAAATAGGGGGATTAGAGTGCAACTGTGGTTGTAGACTCAAGATGTGTATAGAGCACGGTGAACAGGCCCATGGCTCAATGTGATAGAGCATGAATGTGTTCATGGCTCAGGAGCATGGTGAACATGCCCATGGATCAATGTGATAGAGCATGAATGCGTTTATGGCCCAGGAGCATGGTGAACATGCCCATGGCTCAATGTGATAGAGCCTGAATGCATTCATAGCTCAGGAGCATGATGAATAGGCCCATGGATCAATGTGATAGAGAATGAATGCGTTCATGGATCAGGAGCATGGTGAATAGGCCCGTGACTCAAGGTATACTAGCGCCGAGACCTGTACCAAGGTGGGATAGAGAAAAGGGTAGCCTGCAGAGCTGACCCTGTGACTGAGGTCACGTAAGAATGAGACTGTGTCCTGCTTTGGATATTGTGCACTGACTACAAAGAGGAGAGGTCGTGGAGTCCGACTCTTCCATTGACCATGTATGGCACCAGTTTTGGGCTTCGCAGCCGAAGGTTGGATTTGAGCGGTACAACTCACTTCCTCAGGGCATAATAAACAGTAATCCATCCATATAGTATATATTGCTTAGGGCAAAACACGGAACATTGGTTGATGCCTTGTTTGTATAGTTGCCTTAGTTATATCTTGCAGCTAATTACATGTTACTCAGATGTTATGATAAGATCCTATCAGACTTGTCTTGTCAATCATGTTCCATGTATCATCTGTTTATATGCCTCTTAGACATCCTAGTAAGATGTTATAGATATAGTTCTGCTCAGTATGTTGCATATATGATTTGCTTATATCAGTTACCTATTTTATCTGTTATAGCTTTCCTTTGAGGTTTTATAGTTTCGACGGGGGTTATTTTTCATGCTGGGATTGTGTGTCTCACCCCGTTGGTTTAAAACCTTTTTAGGTGGACGTGCTAGACGTGGAGGTGATCATGGTGTTGCAGCTGAGCAACAAGAAGAACAATAGAAGGCAAGAGATGGATATGCTGCTATTTTGGGGAGTTTTGTAGTAGAGTCCTAGAGTCATCCCTGTACTCTCAAGTCCTTAGAAGTGTTTTGATGAGGTTTCATGATGTATGATATCAGTATGGTTTTTTCCTGTATCCTGTTAAAGACTTGGTTAGGTCTGATATGTATATAAACAGGTGATGCATCCTTTATGGATAAGAGACAGCTGGATCCTATGAACTACAGACATGTATCAAGTTTATGTATATTTATATAACATGTTTCTTTACAGGATGTGGATCTGGTTGTAATAGTTCCTTTCTTATCTGCTTTCCGGAATCGATTTTAATTAACCCATATTTTTAGTAATACAATGTTTATGACGGTTCTGCACGTTTTCGCGTGGTATTTCATTGTCCGTATCATAGAGAGATGTCACAAGTAAGTTGGTATCAGAGCTCTAGGTTTGTTGAGTCTACAGGGATCTAGAACTAGGTTTTGTGTATGTTCTTGTGATTTTTCCATATTTTCTCACATTAACCTTCTACCCCCCAGTAGAAGATAAAGTTAAAAGATGTCTGAAAGTCACGAAGAACATGCCACTGAGAGCAGTGCCACTGCATCAGTTGATGGAGCGGGTATGCAGGCACATGAAGATCGGGTGCCTGAGGTCCCCCAAATTAACCCTGTCATTCTTGAGAACCCTGCTTATCAACACCTCATGGTGTAGGTAATGGCTATGATGAATCTCATGGTGGAGAGATTACATGTGCCTTCGCCAAGAGCACCGGTTCCCCATGGTGAATCTTTGGGTATTGGGAAGACCTTCGAGCGGCTTCGCTGAGTCAGAGCTTTAGATTATGCTGGAACGGCTGATCCAACAGATATAGATCTGTGGCTGACAGGTCTTGAGAAGGCATTTTGGATCCTTGACATCCCCGAAGCAGACAAAGTCAAGCATGCTATCTACCTTCTAAAAGGTAGTGCTGGCCACTGGTGGGCCATCGAGGAAGAGAAGCGACCCAGTGAGGTGATCTATTGGGACATCTTCCGATGGGAGTTTGTGAGTCAATACTTCCTGAAGACGTATCTGGATGAGAAGATCATCCAGTTTGAGCATTTGTGCCAAGGCTCTCTGAACATCACTGAGTATGAAGCCAAGTTTATGGAGCTAATGAGGTTTTGTCCTCACATGATAGGAACAAATGATGAGAGGATCAAACGGTTTGAGAAAGGTTTGAGTGCCGAGTTGTCAACACCTGCTGCTGCTTTAGAGAACCGAGAACGGTTTTCCACGTTTGTGGAGTCTGTCCGAAGAACTAAATGCTCAGTTAAGGAAAAGAGAGAGACAATGACCAAGAAGAGGCCTGCTCAGTTTCAGGATCAGAGGTTTGACAGCCACAAGAAGTCGAGGTTTTCTGCACCTTCTGTGATGCAAGGTTCTAGTGCACCATCTCAGTGGTCACCAAGTAAAGGAAGAAGGCATGGTTATTCTCCATCCAAAGCCTATAGTACAACTTCAGTAGCAGTGACAGGGCCATCTAGGCCGTAGTTAGAGGACAAGTCATGCTATCTTTGTGGGCAGACAAGGCATATGAAATTGAATTTCCCAAGGAGAGATGTCGAAGTGACGCAACAACTGAGATAGAGTCAACAAGGTTCAGATAGACAATAGTTTAGTGGTGCCCGAGGGCAAGGACGTGACCAAGCATCACACGCTAGATCGTTTGCTCAAGGAAGCAGAGGGTGTGGACGACATCAAGCAATGACTCGATTCTATGCTATGAGTCAGCCTGAGGCGATAGTCAACCCGTGAGTGGTGGCAGGTCAGATGGAGTTATTTCATTCTGATTTGTCTTCTTCTTGCTTTGTATCTATTTTGGTTGACCCGGGTGCTACACACTCTTTTATCGCTCGTAGTATGCTTGACAACTATCTTTTACCTGTTAGTTGTAAGAAAGATAGCTTGTTGTTAGAAACCCCTCTTGATGGTTCCTCGATGCTTCAAGAGGTGTGTCCATATTGTGTTCTATCCTTTTCGGGACACAACGTACAAGTGGATCTCATACCGCTTAATATGCATGAATTTGACGTAATCCTTGGAATGGATACCTTAGAGAGGTATAAGGTTGTGCTGGACTGTGGTTCCAAGCAAGCAATGTTCGCTGATGACGATAGGAAGCGGATCTTCCAGGGAGATAGGAAGATTCTTCCGACATGTTTAGTATA
This sequence comes from Alisma plantago-aquatica, assembly GCA_963693085.1. Taxonomy (NCBI): domain Eukaryota; kingdom Viridiplantae; phylum Streptophyta; class Magnoliopsida; order Alismatales; family Alismataceae; genus Alisma; species Alisma plantago-aquatica. Next base: position 827,151,492 of record OY856412.1, read on the forward strand.
AGCTATGATGGTAGAGAAGTTGTTGCGTCAAGGTTGTAGGGCGTTCTTGGCTCATGTTGTGGATACCAAGGCATGAGGTTCTAGCCTTAAGGATGTACATGTGGTCAGAAAGTTTGCAGACATGTTTCCCGATGAGTTTCCCGGTGTTCCCCCACCTTGAGAGATTGATTTTGAGATCAATCTAGTGCCAGGGACATAGCCAGTTGCTTAGACACCATACATGATGGCTCCAGCTGAGATGGCAGAGCTAAAGAAGCAATTATAGGAATTGATGGATAAAGGTTTCATCAGAGTGAGCACATCACTGTGGGGTGCTCCAGTTCTATTCATAAAGAAGAAGGATGGATCGATACGTCTGTGCATAGATTACCGACAGTTGAACAAAGTCATAATCAAGAACAAATATCCTTTACCAAGGATAGACGATCTGTTTAATCAATTGTGTGGTGCTATAATGTTCTCAAAGATCGATCTACGGTCTAGATATCATCAGTTGAGGATCAAGGACGATGACATACCAAAGTCAGCTTTTAGGATGAGGTATGGTCACTTTGAGTTTGTAGTTATGTCGTTCGGGCTAACCAATGCACCTGCTGCTTTCATGGATTTGATGAATAGGGTGTTCCATCTATTTCTAGATCTTTTTGTTGTGGTCTTCATAGATGACATCTTGATCTATAGTCGAGATAGTCAACAACATGAACAACACCTTCGACAAGCGTTTACTCTCCTTCACCAGCACCAGTTGTATGCTAAGTTCAGTAAGTGCGAGTTCTGGTTGAAGGAAGTAACTTTCTTGGGTCATGTGATATCCATGGAAGGATTCAGAGTGGACCCCAAGAAGGTGGAGTCAGTTGTAGAATGGGAGCAATTGAAGACCCCGACTGAAGTTCATAGTTTTCTGGGTTTAGCAGGATACTACTGGAGGTTTATAAAGGACTTTAGTGTGATCGCGTTGCTGTTGACAAAGTTGACCAGGAAGGATGTACCTTTTGTTTGGGATGATCATTGTCAGTGCACTTTTCAGAACTTGAAGGAGAAGCTGACTAGTGCTCTAGTGTTTGTGCTGTCAGAGCCTGGGAAAGGCTATGTTGTTTTCTGCGATGCTTCCAAGAAAGGTTTAGGTTGTGTGCTAATGCAGGAAGATCATGTGGTTTCTTTTGCTTCATGATAGCTTAAGAAACACGAGGAGAGTTATCCGACACACGATTTGGAGCTGACAGTAGTAGTCCATGCGTTGAGGATATGGAGACACTATCTTTACGGGGAAGCGTGTCATATCTTTACGGATCATAAGAATATGAAGTACATCTTCTCACAGAGTGAGATGAACATGCGTCAGTGACTCTGGATGGAGTTGATTAGAGATTATGATTGCACCATCAAGTACCACCCAGGAAAGGCGAACGTAGTAGCTGATGCGCTCAGCAGGAAGTCTTCTTCTATGAAGAAGGCACAGTTGAGTTCTTTGATATGCCATAGGCGGGATATGTTTGTCTCCTTGCGGTAGATGAATGTATAGTTAGAAGTCTCCTTGTTGGCAGGACTATTGGCACAGATGCAAGTGAAGCCTATGTTGAGACAATAGATCAAAGAAGCACAGTAGGAAGATGCTACAGTACATTTAATCTGGACAGAGTTTGGTAGTGAGAAGCGTGATGGCTTCCATGGGTCCGAGGATGGACTAGTTTGTTATCATAATAGGATGACGGTCCCTAATGTTGATGATCTAAGGAAGTTAGTGCTCAAGGAAGCGCATACATCAATGTATGCTATGCATCTAGGTGTCATCAAGATGTATCATAATATGAAGGACCTATATTGGTGGCCTGGCTTGAAGAGAGATGTGGCCGAGTTTGTGGCTAGGTGTGGTATGCCAACAGGTCAAGGCTGAGCATCAAAAGCCGGCAGGTACGTTGCAACCCATGCTAAAACCGTAGTGGAAATGGGATCATGTAACCATGGATTTTGTAGTTGGTCTTTCAAGGATAGCTAGAAATCATGATTCCATTTGGGTAGTAGTGGACAGATTGACAAAGTCTGCCCATTTCATACATGTGAAGACGACATATACATCAGAGAATCTTGCTCAGGTGTATGTGGATGAGATAGTGTGTTTGCACGGTGTACCCGCAACGATAGTCTCTGATAGAGGTCCTCAGTTCACGAGTCATTTTTGGAAACAATTGCACAGAGCGTTGGGAACACAGTTGAAGTTCAGTACCGCTTTCCACCCGTAAACAGATGGACAATCTGAAAGGACTATTCACACTTTGAAAGATCTTCTTAGGGCTTGTGTTTTGCAGTTCATAGGTAGTTGGGACGTGCATCTCAGTCCGATAGAATTCGCCTACAACAACAGTTACCAATGGAGTATCAGAATGGCACCTTATGAGGCTTTGTATGGTACAAGGTGCAGATCTCCTTTATATTGGTATGAGTTTGGCAAATATCAGCTTTTGGGTCCTGAGTTAGTACAACAGATGACAGAGAAGATCAATGTGATACAACAACAGTTGAAAGCAGCACAGGATAGACAGAAGTCGTATGCAGATAATCGTCAATGACCTCTGGAGTTCTAGGTGGGAGATAAGGTGTATCTCAAGGTCTCTCCATGGAAAGGCATGCTGAGGTTTGGCTGGAAAGGCAAGTTGGCTCCCAGGTACATGGGGCCATATCCGGTGATAGTACGTATTGGAAAAGTGGCTTACAAGTTGAAATTACCTCCAGAGTTGCACATGTTGCATCTAGTATTCCACATCAATATGCTAAAGAAAAGTCATACGGGAACAGAGATAGTGATACAACCAGTTGAGGTCGAGCTTGATGAAGACATGACCTATGAGGAAGGCCCAGTGTTGATCCTTGACAGAAGAGTAAAGAATCTAAAAAAGGAATGACTTGGTTCTTGTGAAGGTTCTTTGGCATCATCGTGGCATTGAGGAAGCCACGTGGGAGCTTGAGGAAGAGATGAGGAGGAAGTATCCCTCACTTTTCTCTTCAGATTTCGGGGGCGAAATCCTTTTGTAGGGGTTTATGGCTTGTAAGGACCCTGACCTCCATTTTGGGCTCACCCTATTTGCTTTGCCTAAATCTTGTGTTTAGATGTTTGCTAATCACCTGAGTTGTGGTTAGGGTTTGTTTGTACTTTGTTGAGAGGTTGAGGTGCAACATGCAATTTACCCAAGTTGTAGGGTTGGTGTGCAAGTTTGTCACCTTAAGAGATGTCTTTCTCTCTCCTTGCATCCTATAGGGTTGAGAGGATGGGTTGGGCTCTTTGCTTGAGTATCTTTGGGCTTTGTTGAGCCTTGTTGGGCCTTATTGAGGCTTGGTATCGAGTTGGACCTTGGTGTATCGGCCAGGAGTGCTTGCTTGTATCAGGCAAGTTGTGTATCGGCCATGGTGTGTCGGTTTGCCATGTTGGGCGACACACAAACCCTCTTGACCTAGCCTCGTTTGTGTCACCATTCTTTGGACAAGTGGTCGTTGCTTTGGTTGTGGGTAGCAAGTCATGGACACATGGTTTGGGATGCTAGCATGTGAACCCTTAGACACGTGTACTATGGTCGGGTGCCACCTTGCCATGCTCCCTCCCTTCATTCCTTAGTATATAAGCAACCCTTCTTGCTTTCTAGGCCTATTAATACCCTTAGTTGCTCCCTTTCCTTTGGTGACTGAGCTAGGAGAAGATAAGAGGAAGTGGTGGCCGATACAGTTGGTGTCTTGGCCTATACCCTCTCCTTGGTGGAGCTTGGAGGGTGACACATATTTAGTCTTCTTATTCCTCTAGTGGTGGCCGAAACCCTAGAGTGTGCCTTTCTCTTTCTTCTCTTGTGGTGAGTGTCTTTCTCTCTTTCCTTAGCACCCTCTTCTTCTTCTTCTTCCTTTCTTTTTGGCCATGGTGGTTATGGAGTTCTCTTCTCTCCTAGTGTTGGATGAAGGTGGTGCCTTGGAGCTTGGAGCTTGGATCTTGAAGCTTGCTGCTTGGAGCTTTAGCGCTTGCTTGATGTGGGTTACATAACTCCTAACCCTAACTATACTACCTTCTTTCCTTGTTGCATTGTTATATGCTATCTTGATCGGCCATGTTATCTTGCTAGATATGTTTCTTGCTGTAATGGTCATGTTGTTGCCCTAGATGAACTATGGATCTTGTTGGCCGAACCTTGGATGTGGGTTCCTTGGGTAAAACCCCTCTCACTTAGATGTTGAGAGGTGAGCCTAGGGTCTCCTCATTCAATAATGTGATGTGGCATGTTATTGTTGGCAAAACCCCTTTCTCTCCTTGGTCTTGAGAGGTGAGATTAAGTTCTAGATGTGTGGGAGAAACCCCTCTCTCCCTTTTTTGTTGAGAGGTGAGTTTACACTCTAGTTTCTTGAGCAACACCCCTCTCTCTCACCATGATTTGAAAGGAGAGCCTCTGGTTGAATGTTGACCTAGTTGAGGTTGGAGGATTGACCGATATGGTGATGACCCACCTTGCTGCTTGATATGTGATAGAAGTTGTGCAAGACCCCTCTCACTTAGATGTTGATAGGTGAGCCAACAATCTTGATCTTTTAGGGTTTTTGGTGGTTGCCTTGAGGTTGAAGATGACCAACCCGATAGGTGGTGTAACCCGATATCTTTGACAACCCAATATGTCTTGCTGCCCGATATCATTTTGTGTAAGGTGGTGCCCGATATCCCTCTCCTAGGGTTGAGCTTGGACGATATGTTAGATGGGTGTTGACCTCTTTGACCGATATGGGTCCTTACCCAAGATGTGTTGTTGGATGATATGCTCTTGCGTGATATAGTGTTTACCCAATATGGAAGATAGTACCTTGAGGTATGTTGACCGTTTTGATCCTTGAGAGTGCTTCCCGGTACCCTAGAACCTTTGGGCGATATGGCTGTGGTGTGCCTTGCACGATACCCTTAGATGTGTGACGACATCCCTCTTCTCCCCTAGGGTTAGGGTTGAGACGATACAGTAGATGGGTGCCTTGTTAATCCTTCACCTGATATAGTCCATAAGAGTGGAGTTAGTTGGAGGCTGGTACCCCTTGGGTGTTAGGTGGTCTGTGTTGAGCATCATGGCATGTTGGTGCCCTGCACGACATCCTTTTAGATGGTGCTGCCCGACAGCTTTCTGGATGATGCCTTGCCCGATATGGGTGCTTATGTTGTGACGACCTTATTGGATGATAGGGTTGTATCCCTTGGTCTCTTTTCCCCCAGTGAGGTGATCCTCTTGGGTGTTATAGTGTGTTGCCCGACACGATGCTTCATGGGCGACAAGAGTGTGCTGTTTGGGTGACATAGGTGGTTCCTAGTGTGCTACCCATTATCGACCTATTGGGATCAGTTATCTATGAGCCCATTATGTGACGTTCCTTGTATGTGCCCGTTATCGGTTGTACACAGCTGGACGTTAGTCCAAGGTAGATGTTAACCCGATACATGGTGATAACCGATATCCATGTCATCCCCTTTATGCAGTGATAACCAAGACAGTGTTGAACGTTACACCTTTGGTGAGGGTTGATACACCTGTAGCGAGGAACGTTATGGGATGTGATACCTTTGGTGAGGGTTATCCCTGGTCTGAAATATCTATAATGAGGATTGTACTTTGTGTTTGGTTGGTAACCCTAATGCTTGATTGAGAAGTTATATATGATAATTTCATGCTTAGATATGCTCATCCAATAGCATAATTATATCTCTCTTGATATATGCGATAAGTTTAAGATGTTCCTTGTATGAGTATAGTTGTACCTCTATGCTTATGATAACCATGCAAGTACCATTTGTATGATGAGGCCACAATGATGGCATGATAATGATATGATGTGGAACATCAAGGGTTATGATGAACCCAGTGATATATGATGGGTGTTACCCATGGAATGGCAATGTGTGCCTTGATGATGGGATTGAGTCCCTGTGATGTTGATCCTTGAGATGGATCTTGATGATTGGCAAGAGGCCAAGTGGTAACATGTAATGTTGGATCCTTATGATGGATCATGATGATTTTGATGGCTTTGAGAATAAGAGTGATAATGTAACCCATGATAATGAGATCTATGTTGTTTACCATTGTTTTAGTTTACATGTTACATAACTTGATTGAATCTTGCAATCTGCTTAAAATATGTTAATTAATTATAGATGAACCTTTCATGTAGTTTGCCCTGGCCATAGATCCATCATCGTCAGTAGCTGGTGATGGTGAAACGGGTTCTCCTGCGGGTTAACTTAGAGCACATATTGTTGAATATGCAGGGTTTCTCCTAGCCGAAAATAGGGGGATTAGAGTGCAATTGTGGTTGTAGACTCAAGATGTGTATAGAACATGGTGAACATGCCCATGGCTCAATGTGATAGAGCATGAATGCGTTCATGGCTCAGGAGCATGGTGAACATGCCCATGGCTAAATGTGATAGGGCATGAATGCGTTCATGGCTCAGGAGCATGGTGAACAGGGCCATGGCTCAATGTGATAGAGCATGAATGCGTTCATGGCTTAGGAGCATGGTGAATAGGCCCGTGGCTCAGGGTATAAATACACCGAGACCTGTACTAAGGTGGGCTAGAGAAAAGGGTAGCCTGCGGAGCTGACCCTATGACTGAGGTCTCTTAAGCATGAGACTGCGGTCATGCTTTGGATATTGTGCACTGACCACGAAGAGGAGAGGTCGTGGAGTCTGACTCTTCCATTGACCTTGTATGGCACTGGTTTTGGGCTTCGCAGCTGAAGGTTGGATTTGAGCGGTACAACTCACTTCCTCAGGGCATAATAAACCGTAATCCAAACGTATAGTATATTTTGCTTAGGGTAAAACACGGAACATTAGTTGATGCCTTGTTTGTATAGTTGCCTTAGTTATATCTTGCAACTAATTACATGTTCCTCAAATGTTATGATAAGATCCTATAAGACTTGTCTTGTCAATAATGTTCCATGTATTATCTATTTATATGCCTCTTAGATATCTTGGTGAGATGTTATAGAGATAGTTCTGCTTAGTATGTTGCATATATGATATGCTTATATCAGTTACCTGCTTTATCTGTTATAGTCTCCTTTGAGGTTTTATAGTTTTGGCGGGGGTTGTGTTTCTCATTGGGACTGTGTGTCTCACCCCGTTGGTTTAAAACCTTTTTAGGTGGACGTTCTAGATGTGGAGGTGATCATGGTGTTGCAACTCAACAGCAAGAAGAACAGTAGAAGGCAAGAGATGGATATGCTGCTATTTTGGGGAGTTTTGTAGTAGAGTCCTAGAGTCATCCCTGTACTCTCAGGTCCTTGGAAGTGTTTTGATGAGGTTTCACAATGTACGATATAAGTATGGTTTTTTCCTCTATCTTGTTGAACACCTGGTTAGGTCTGATATGTATATAAATAGGTGATGCATCCTTTATGGATAAGAGACAGCTGGATCCTATGAACTGCGGACATGTATCAAGTTTATGTATATTTATATAACATGTTTCTTTATAGGATGTGGATCTGGTTGTAATAGTTCCTTTTTTATCTGCTTTCCGCAGTCAGTTTTAATTAACTCGTGTTTTTGGTAATACGATGTTCATGACGGTTCCGCACGTTTTCACGTGGCATTTCATTGTCTGTGTGATAACAGGGTGTCACAGTAATAGTTTTGTTTCTACCGCTTTTTATTACATGGATCTAGTATTTTATCATTTGAGTGAATCTCCTATCTGCTCCCACTCTTTACAACACCGATAGAATGAAGGTGGAGAAGGATATCACAAAATCACATTGGTTAGAATAATGGTGGATATGAGCAATCATTGGTAAGATGCATGGTAAGAGGGGAAAGACAAAAAGAAGCATAGATTGATTCACTATCTCATGAATTATGCACTATGGTAGGAAGGAGATAATAGATCCCTAGTGATTATTGGCACTCACCCATGTATGTCAGGAAAATACATGGGAGGAAATTAATAAAAACGGAAAGCTTAGGGTAGTTACAATCTAGTTTTTAGAAATAGTTTCCTATTGTGCCAAGATCAACACACCACCATATTGATCTGGTTGGTGATAGAGAAGGGGTGGAGTACCAATGAAATTTATGAACGTTGCTATGCCAACAAGTCAATGACCTACGACTCCCCTATCAAAGATCAAGAAAACCAAGATAGATATCCCCCCAATGAGATAGCAGGATGGAGGTTGTCTACCTAGAAAACTGCCTTCACTAGAAGTGGCAGCATGCCAGGCCACGACTGGCAGTCACATGCCCAGTGGCCATTTGTAGTGGCTGGCCGTCGGTGACAGACGGGCGGGTGGGCATGCAGGGGTGGGGGCACCAAAAATATTCATTATGACTTGACCATGATGTGAACAGAAAAAAGGCTCATAGAGTGATATCACTTATTTTAAAATACTTGGAGGTAAATATATTTTTTAGAAATATGTGAATGGAAATAGTAATCTATATAACGATATTGTTGAAGGAAAGTCATTGGGAGGAAAATGTTGTTTACTAGAAGTTCTTTAGTTGGAGGAAATCAAACTATTACAATATGATTATTTATTTGGATTGAAACAAATGCTAAGTAGAAGTAAAACTTTTTACATGAAGTTTTTAGTTGAAAAAGCAAGATCTCGACATGACATATATACTAGATTTTGTTTTTTACTGATGGAGATAAATGAAATTCTTGACCATAAATTTTATTTGAAGAAAATAACATGTTTTTCAAGCAGATAGAAAGATTTTTTTGGAAAAAATGTTTTAAACAAAATAAATCAAATTGTTAGTAGTAAGAAAGATTCTTTGAAGGAAGTAAGAAAAAAATATGTTGTTTGAAACAAATTCTTGGTAGGAAATTGATGTGCCCAAATTGCCCACTTTACATGCTCAATTACCTCCAATTTGTTATATTAAATCGTGAATGTTTACTATATTTTTTATTTCTATTTAGTTTTTACAATTTCCATACCTAATCGCCTTATTTCATGTGATTCCATGGTTGAAGAATTCAAGAAAAGACATGAAAGGATGGGAACCTATCTTCACGAATACCATTCTAGGATTTCTTACACTTCCAAAAATGATATCATGAATTTTGAGAATCATCACAATCATTTTAGAAGTCAAAAAGAAAATAAAATGCAATCTACAAGGTCACTAGACCTTTAGTAGTTCGATCGGATTGTCCTATGGTTGACTAGATACAAAATATCAAAGATAAGAGCAACAAACACCTCCACCCAGTCAATTAGATGTAAACTAGTCGAGTGGGTCTCCAATAAAGTGATTGTACACCAACTCATCAATTGGGTTTTAACTAGTCAATTAGGGGCTCTAATCAATTGATGGGCCACTATCCAGTCATTGAAGAATTCTACATACATTTTAGCAGCAACTAAACGATCGACTAGCTTGCTAGTCAATTGATTGGGTCGTCAAGTAGTAGAAATGTGAATTAGGGTTGCCTCCAAATATCCTAAAATTGCAACCCAAGCCACCAAATCCTATAAATACACTCCCCTAATAAAAGGGGGATGGGATCTAGTATCTTGAATCTAGAAGAGAGTTCTTTGGAGGAGGAAGCAACTGATGATAAGAGAGGAACAAGAAGGAGTAGATATGGACATATGTTAGATTTTCCACCACATGGAATAGTGGAATTGAAATATTATATCCCGCTCCATCACAAAGTTTTTGATGTGAGCTGAACCCACTAACTAGGGTTTAAGCCCACCAAAGAGAGATTAGACTAACCATTTACTTTTAATCAATGCTTTAAATTAGACTTAATTCTTACCTCTCCAAATTATTAGAACTAGTAAATCATCATTTTAAGATAAAAGATAACATCTGAATTAAACATAAGCATCACATGTTCAGAACAAGGTTTTATTCTTACATCTTAATTAACTAAAAGAAATGAGTTATGGTTTAAATATGCATCAACTACAATGTACTAAAAAACTACTCTCAGTCCTGATTCTCACATTCTCAAGACCAAATCTAACTAAGCTAACTATTTTTCTCAATACCTCAACTGATCTACTACTGACAATAGATGGCTTCTAACTCCTCATGTTGACCTAGATGTGTTTCTAAAAGTTTCAATAGAGTGTGTGAGTACTAGCTCAATGCGTGGAAAGTCAACAAGAAAGCATGATAATTTAGATGTATATTTTTAATGAGATTTAGTATATAAGAATATAAGCATGCCAATTGAAATATATAAACCATAGAACATGATAGAAATTCTAATAATATCTAAAACAAGTAAAAAAACTAAATTCATTCATAGATCATTTATTCCTTTTTATTATGCACTAGACCCGCATGAAGTGTAGCACAACATTTATAAGTATTATAGCAAGTTAAGATCTCACTGTATAAGACTTAGAGTAGACCCACAAATCTAAGTCTACTAAACTAGCTACCTAGTCTGCAATGGAGCCCGCCACGTCTAGCCTCGATGGCTAAACAACTGGTCGAATAAACTGAGTTAATCCTCTAAACCTAGGTACTCAGTCAGAGAATCAAATCACTTGTCCTAACTACATGCATCAGTGATTTCACAAGGACAGAGTCACATGCCAATATCTAAATTGTACTTGGTGACAATGGAATCTCTGACTAATGTTGTGTAATTTGTGAATTTAAGGAGATCATCTTCATTGGGCTAGTCCCATTTACCTCTCTCGTATGCTTCGACTACCTCATCCTACACTCTTCCGTTCGGTAGGCATGTTTCCTCCTTCATGGTGCAAACCTCCATGATGGATTCTTTGGTTTTTAGGCCATCCAATTCTATTTGTTTTTTAGTTTCACTTATAAAATTATAACTACATTATTCTTAGCTTAACTTTGTACTTAAGGCTTCTAACTTTTTAAATATTGACTTAATCTAAATCGTCAACATTAATAATGTAATATGCTTGAAAAAATAAAATGAGCATATTGATAATTACCAACATGAACTATTCTTTGAACTACATAATTAATTAACTTGTAACAACAATTGACTAGATCATAGATTCATAATATGATTCAATATTGTAGAAACTAGAGCACGCACAAGGTTCTGATGCTTCAAACTCTAACAATCATTTTTTCCCCTAAAGGACAAGGAAGAGAATGCCCATATGAAAATTCACCGCACCTTTCCTAGCTACAACTTCTTTTACATCGAGAAAGAGTCAGAATCAATCATTCGCATGTCATTAACCAATCGCTAGGGAGGAGATTCTTGAACCAGGAAAAGGATCCAATTACTTCAAAATAATTGAATGAGGATCCATATGAGGTTAAAATCTCATGTCTAGAACTTAAAACATCTATAAGACATCAAAAATATGCTAAACCAATAAATATCTCAACCAAATCTCATATATTGGCCCAATAAATCAAAACAATAACCAACGAGTCAAATAATATGCATGATGTGTTATTTCTCCCCAATATAAATATTTTATAGGTGACTGAGAATGTGATTACTCTCCCCTCATCTAAAAGTTGAGGTCCGACAGGTTCCTCAACACTATTTAGTTAATTTAGTCTAATATTAATCATTCATTCAAACTCATTATTATTTATTGGTATTGACAAGAATCTTTTGTTATATGCCTCATTCTCTTGACCTTCTCATCTTATGATGAATCTATACCCTTATGTTTCATTATTTTTCTTATCTTTGTTTCTTGTTCATTATCTCTGACACATAGCTTATTTCTTTCCTTTGTTGGGTGCTTTCCCAACCACCCGGGAATAGATCAAGGAGTTGAACAAGATCAAAGAGAACTTATCTTTCAGCATAGACCTAGCTCTTGGAGATGTTGCTTTGGAGACAGGACTTGAAGTAGTTTAGACTTCCCTCTATATAGATCCTTTTGTTGTTGTAAACCCTTTATGGGAGAATGATGATGTACACTTATATAAAATTGAATAAAGTCATGAAATTATATTCCACTGCAATACTCTTTGGTCTTTTGTATACCATATAAATAAATAATTGAAAATTTTACACATGTTTCAACATGCCTTTTGAGTATCTTGGGAATGGAGGTTTGATTCTTCAAATTTTTAGTAAATGGGTGATTTCACTCTTTTACAACATGTGTCTTGAAGGGAGGTATTACACGATACTTTTCTCATTTTTTATTATATCTTGATACATAAACCCTTTTTAATGAAAAAAATAAAACATCATAACCTCATCACGATATATGACATCGCAATGGTGTATTGGGAGTGTCTAACACCTTCCTCAAGTGTAACTTGACACCTTATCCTTTTGTCTTGTTTTCCTATTTTCTTTTTGTGCCCCTTTTTTGAAGTTTTCCTTCACGTTTTCCTTAGTTTTCTACATAAACATGGAGACGAGTCTATCTTCCCAACTTGTCCATAGGAACTGACCCCTGATTTCCACCGCACACTAAAACTACATATGAAGATCAATCAAACCCTGAAATAATGAGGCTTTAGGGATATTGATAAAAATACCAACCTTGAGGACATTGTACAATCCCTTTAGGCTGTGTTTGATGCTAACCCCTCATATTTTAATGGCAAGATATTCAAAGGGATGAACATGATTTGGAGGATATCTAGATTAATAAGGAGATCCTTTGGGGGATAAGGTCAAGGTGAATTGGCTACATGACGAAGATATGAAGATACATTTTTACCACATTGATAATACATAAGAGTAAGAGGAAGACTGTCAAAAGAGTAGTGGAGGAATAAGTTTTTTGTGACTAATCTTGAATAGATGAGTGGTGAGGCATTCTTCTTCTTCTTTGAGAGACCATACAACAATGTGGAGGATGCTGATGAGTTTGAGAATAACAAGTTCCTCAATGACATATCATAGGTTTTGTCTATGGAGGGTAACTTCACACTTTTAGTCCAACCTACTAAAGACGAGATTTAAAGACCATTCCAGAGATGGACTGCAATCATATGCCCATATTGGATATATTCTTGGTGAAGTTCTATATTACTGCATGGAAAATCATCAAGGATGATCTTGTTGCTCTGGAAGCCCCTTTATCTCTAGGGAGGTTGTATCATAGTATCCCCAAATTCTCTATACTTATTTTGATTCCAAAAATGATGATGCTTACTCCTCAAATACTAATTTTAGATTGATCTATATTAAAATGTGTCCATTAGGATTTCTACATGCATATTCAATAATGGTCTTAACATATTTTCTTCCTTTTATGGTTTCTAAGGAACACACAGATTTTGTGAGATGTCATGATATTATCCTTAACATTCGGCAGGCCAAGGAGCTTATCTATGACACTGACAAAGGTGGTCTGGAAGATAATTGGTTAAGTACAATATATCTAAGGCCTATTATTGGTGAGGTGGAATTTTCTCAAAGTTGTGTTGGCTAGGTTTGGGATGATATATGATATTACTAAGTTGGCAATGTCCTAAGTTGAGGGTTCACAATCATCTATCTCCTTTAATGATGTGACTCAAGGTTTCTTTCCAATGAAGATAGGCCTTAGAAAAGGCACCCCAATATTTTCATCTTTTTTCATTTTATTTTAAGAGTGCATGTGCCATGGATGAAAAGTTGATATGGATAGGGAAATACTTGCTAGGTTTTATATATTAATGATGTTATCTACTTCACCAACACTATACCTTCATCATTCCTCCACATACCCCATTTGATGGAGGGGTATGAGGAGTGCTAGTCAACAAGTGAACAACAATAAATTTGGATTTATTATAGAAAGACTTCCCCTATATGCATGATACCTACTTGATATGCATGACAAGGGTGACAACCTTGATTACTTAGGGGGTAGCTTGTTTAGAGGAAGATATCTCACAACACACTTTTTCATGTTGGTGTATAAGATCTGGGGTAGGTTAGCTCTATGGAAGAATACACTCTTATATTTTGTTAGGTACATGACTCTAATTAAACAACACCTTTCCTCTAGTCCTCTCTACACTAATGCTTCATGTGTCGTGTTCATGGGTACTATGAGAAAATTAATGTAGTCTTGGATATTTTCTTTTGGCAAGTTGTGGAAGCCTCTAAGAGATATCACTAGGTGTCCCACAAAATAGTGATGCAATAGTAGGGGTTATCGACATCCCCTATTATAGATATCAAACTAGGCTTTTGTTTGGAAGGTAAAGTGGAAGATCCACACTAACAATTCCTTGTGGGAATGTTTTTACAATGTGAGGTACGAGAGGGCAATCTATTTGATGATTCCCAACACATAGGACTCTAAAGTGTAGATCTTTTATGTCCCCTCTTTAGAAGGTGACTAGGAAAGTCTTCCCAACAATTATGAGATATATACAAATGGGTGATAGGCAGAGGGGGTCGATCCTTCTAGTATGATCAATGGTGTGCCTCTCCTTTAACCTATCTCGCACAGTTACACCAAGATTTCATCATTTTGTGAAGACTATAGACCTCTATATACAATATTTAGGATGTAATTAGGATACCCTCCTCCGTGTTCTTAACCTTGATGCAATTTAGCTCATTTTTAAGGCCTTGACCTAGCTTAACCCTAATGAATCCCTAATCTTTCTTCTTAATCATAAATGAATTCTTGATTCAATTTTGAAATTGACTTGTAAAGCTGAAATCCTATTTTCCACATTCCTGGTACAATATTTTTGTAATTCCTCAAAAGAATGAGTATTAATTTGCAAGCTTACCATATATGAGGACCCGATTGAATTTTATGAATTTTGTTTCTAATTACATATTTATCTCTATGTATGTTTTTTATTTGATATCCTTTGGTGATTTTGATCTTTGGTTGAGTTGGGTTTCTTCCTTGGGTCCTAACCCTAACCCTAATATAAGGCTTGGTGTTTGAGTGAGTGAGGATCAATAGACGACCCTTGACATTTGATGGCCTTGCCCCTACCTAGCCTTAGTATAACTTACCTTGATGGTTAGATACTTGATGTCTTAGGTATGGTGGAGCCTTGATGGAGGTGATTGAGGTTGAAACTTGATAATTAGGTGTCTAAGTGAGCTTCTATTAGGGTCAGTAGAGGGCTAACTTGATAGGTGCTAGGGGTACCTTGATATATTGGAAGATTTGACCCCTTTTTTTACCCTCAAAACGTGGGAAGTGTGAGATTAAATAGTCCTTGTGAGGACCCTTGATGGGCTTAGAGGGAGGAATCCTCTATAGAGTTGAATCTCGGTAGCATTGAAGTTAGAGAGACTCAGTAGCTCTCTTTCCATGGGTCTTGATAGGGTGACTTTAGAGGGGTTATTTTAGACTTTTCTCCACCCTTGAATATATATAGCCATCTACCCATTGACCCTAGCCTCTTTTGATGACTAAGAAACCTTATCTAATATGAAGGAGGAGCCATGGAGTCTAAGAGGACCCTCATAGTGGTTGATCGCCATGGTTTTGTGCTTGCATGTGTATGAAAATTGAAGATCTTGTACTACTTGGTGAATCTATGTCTAGATATCTTAGTTTCAACTAAAGTCTAAGAGGACCCTCATAGTGGTTGATCGCCATTGACCCTAGCCTCTTTTGATGACTAAGAAACCTTCTCTAATATGAAGGAGGAGCCATGGAGTCTAAGAGGACCCTCATAGTGGTTGATCGCCATGGTTTTGTGCTTGCATGTGTATGAAAACTGAAGATCTTGTACTACTTGGTGAATCTATGTCTAGATATCTTAGTTTCAACTGCAAACCATGTAAGATCTCCATTTATATCTTATTTCTTACAAGTCCCATCTATTCTTCTTCCTTTCCTGAGATACATGGAAATCCATGGTGGTTTTAGCTTCCTAGAGCTAAAAATAACTATTTTTCTCTCTTTGCCTTGGTTGAGGTTGGATCTAGCTAGAGGGATACTTGGAGGAGCTTTGATGGTATTATTGTTTTTTTTTTTTATGAATTATGCACACATCATATCTAAGAGGTGGTTTCTTTCACACATTTTTCATGTGGGTTTCTTACTACCTCCTTGATTTAATCATGCATGCATGTCATAAATATAAGGAAAAGTGCTTAGAGCTTGCTTAACATGCCTAATGATGGATTTCTTATAGGATTTTGTGATATATTAAGATATAAAACATTGTTTTCTTACGCTACCTTATAATTATGATCCATGATGGTAATGATATGCCCCTTTAAGGCCGCATGGTAGAAAATTTCAAAACATACACATTTTTGCCCAATGACTCTTTTATGTATTTTTGATACCATGTTGATGGAAAATGAATTATGTAATCTTTATTACTGTTTATATGTTCATCTAATATGAAAATGAGGTGTTCACCTAACTGTTATGATGCTGAATTTTTGTGGAACCTAGGTTTGACACTCAAAATTAGCATTTTAATGCATAATATTGCCCTATGCATCTCTCTCATACTTAGGAATCTAATAATGAATTTTGGCATCATATTTTGTTGTCGTGGTTCTAAGTGAACTACATCCTTGAATATTAATGTGGAATCCCTTTTAAACTTGGTCTTTTTGTGGTTTGAAATGATGAATTGTACCAAATATGGGTACATTAATATATGCTATGCAACATTTTATATTTTGTAGAGTTTCTTATACCTGACTCGGGTTTAATGCTGAATCTACAAGTAAATATATGCATGTAAATTAATTCATGGTATTATCAAACTAAGAAAGTAAGTATGAGGTGATTTGAAGGAAATACTTAGTGATTTGAAGGAAATACTTACTCAAATTCATGTAGACTGATTGTGAATAAATAGAATATGAAAGTATGCATGATATTGTTGGTTTGTTTAACATAGTGTAGCTCTTTGTATTCAATGTTCATATTACATATAGATTACTCTTTCCCTACTTTAGATATTGCTTTTGCACAATAAGATAAGCATAAAATCTCTAACTGGGTTAGACTAAGCAAGATAAATTTTAGTGTATGAAATGAATACGGAAGACAAGCAATTGGGATAAGTACGAAGTGTAACCTTAATCATATAGTATATGCCATAGTAACTTAGAACTATCCTAATGTTTAGATCATGGGATAGGGAAATGAGTATCCTTGTATCAGCCCGAGGGTTGTAAGAAGGTGATGGAGTTGTATAAAGTTGAGTATACATAGATGATCGATGCATGTTTCCTCAACATCCTAATGGAGTTTATTTGTATGAGTGAAGTCAAGTTTGTACTTTCACTAGTATGTGATAACATGAATGAGATATGTGACATGATTATAGGGTCTTTACCCATATTATGAGGTGTCATGACATGAGTTTCAAAGATGACTATCTTGTTGTAGACTTCCCTTTGATTCCTCTACCATTAGGTTCAACCGATGTGAGACTTCTTTGTTACTCTTTTTGACCAAGGGGAATGGATCCTATATATACTGTTAATGCTAGGATCTTGTATAGCAGGCTTAGGGACTTCATAGTCATAAGCTTGTAATTTGGATGACACATTCCAAATGAATCAAGGAAAGAATGAAACACATTATACGATTGAGAAGGTTACAAATGATATTGCTAATCGTGATATTTGCAATATGTTTGTTTTTATTATCTAAATTGGTGTAAGTGATGTTATTTCATTTCTATTTTAGATGGATGCGACATGTGATTAACATTTTAGTAATAAAAAAAAATTCACCTTGTGATAAAGATCTCATGTTTTGAATTATGAGATTAAGTGGATAATTAGAATTTTGAACTGAATAATAAGTACTTTCTTGATTCATGTACTTCACTTAATATGTTTTATATACATGTTCGTATCTTGACAAGAGTCATCCTCTTATTGGGACTCCTTATGAGTCTCACATGGTTATCCCATGATGTTTTAGGTATACCAATGCAACAAAAAGGACACAGTGATTTAGATTTAACAAGATAATTATGTGATGTCTAGAGTGTCCCTATACTCTCACTTTTTTGAGTGATGGATGAGTAGTTCTTATTGTATGTGATGAAATTTTCTCCTTGGTGTTTCTATACCATTGTACGTTGTGATATGGTTTGGAACTCATATGTTGTTTTATCTTAATTATAACACCCATGCACCAGATAACCCAAATAACCTGGGATGTGGTGCTAAGGGATTACTAAAGCCCAAAAGGTAATTCTAAACTAAAAAATAGAATGACCACTATTTGATCAGCAAGAGATACATCATAAATGTTAACATAATCGTGTCACATGATGAGTGGGACTAACCCAAAACCATCCTTGTCTAATCTAAGAGGATATAATACAATTTCAACACGAACTTTGGTTCACATAAGTAGACTTTCACATATATTATCACAATTCACATAATCAAATTATTGCCTCAAGCATTGTTCTTATATACAACATATTCCACACATGATACATCATTCTCTATTATACATAATTCAAGGCTAAACAACCAAGACTAAGATGTTATATTACATATATGAATAAAGTTAGGAGATACAACAAACACAACAGAGCCAAGATCAAGCCTAAGAGAATCTTACTATCAAAACTAACTTTAGCAAACCATCACCATAGACACACTTAATACCTCAAATACAATGCACACTCTAATTACCTTATGTGCTACTTCCATATTAGTAAATGGGTACTTCTCACTCTGAGATAAATATAACTTAAGGATGTATATATACTTGTTGCATGGTTATAGAGAAAGAGTAGCTTATAAACATGATAGGGTATCTTAACACACAAAAGCACATCAATATTGTCTTCTTTACCACAACATCTTTTTAGCATCTTTCTTAATCATGTCTTGTTCACATTAAGCTTGGAATACATAATATCAACACAAGGATATGGTACTGCCTAAACATAAACAAGCCACATCCCCACACACTATCCAATGTCTCTTAGAAATGGCACAAGGGCCCAACTACCTAATGTGATATGATATGACAAGGGTTCATATCCCTTATAAAGGAGCTTGCCACAAATGGATTGTCACTCTCTTCCTTCATCTAATAAGGATTGTGGTTTCTCTCTCATCTCATTGGGAATTACCATAATCCTTAGGGTTGAGGGATTGATCTAACTCTACGAGACTTCTTTTAATCCATATCTATCTTACACGTCATCTCACAATCCATTCATCACATGGCTGCCTTGATACGTGACATCATCAACATCATTACAAGCAACACTTAACCTGACTCATGTTTATGTTATCATTCACATATTCATCACATACACATTGCACATTCTCAAGACTTTGGGCATGAACATGCATTAAGGTTATGTGTATGCTTTACAAGAATTAGTATATGTACTTAATATACCATTAAGGTACCATCAGATTCATATTAAAGTTGTATTCTTTCTTATGCATTCATATCCATCATGAAGGAAGCATATTTTCATACGATAAAGGATTTCCACTAATCACACATATCCAAACAACATGCAATTCATATTCCAAAGAAGAAAAAACAAGAAAGTCCCCAAATCAATGGATACTAGTCCTACTCAATTATATATCATCATTTCTAGAGTTACTAACCAATGCTTGCTAACAACTTTTTGATCTTATCAATGTTTAATTGTCATTCACTATTTAGTATAACTAAGAAGTTAAGAACAAGATCATGTATGAACTCCATTAAAAAAATTCATGTAGGAATCCAGTCTAATTAGCAAACACATCACACATCAAGAAAGCATCAAACAAAAAATGAAATTCCCTACATAGAAGTAGCATATGCAGAAGGGATAACGTAATAACTTCACCTTATCCTAGCATGTAGATATCATTTAGTGTTAGACAAATGAGTTCTAGAGATGGGAATAGTTTCATCAATATTCAAACAACATGAGGGATGCTAGAGAGGGAAGGTCATAACATTTCTTTCAACAAGCAAGGTTTGTAAACCGATATCTCAAACAAACACAACACAGATAGAGCATCACTAGTACAAATAACACCTATAGAGTCGGTTAAAATAGACTTATAAGGTCAGTTTTGTACTGACACCTAAGTGTGCGACACTACAACTAAGGACCTTTTGCGTTAGTTTCTAGGGAATGGAAAATCTGACAACATATACTTAGTGTTAATTGGTATGAAAATAGAAATTGACAACTCAACCAATGACTTAGAGCGATATCAGGTCATGGTGTCACTTTGAGCTGTTAGCTTTGCACAAAAGAACCGACGCTATATTCCTTATGGATCAACAGTTATAGTATTAAAATAATAGATATTGTCTTCCTTGTCAAGTAAAATTTTAACAGATAAAGGTAGACGTGTCTTCAATTTTGGTGATAAAACTAATGACGTAGATCTACAATATTGATTTCTGTATAATAATTGACTCTATAGTCCTACTGTGTCATCGATTATAATCTTTAAAACGACGATACACTCCCTTATCAGATAAAAATTTAACTGAGAAAGGTAGATGTTGTTGGTAAGGTATGCCCATAGAGCCAATCATGTGATGATTGACATGACATATACCTTAAAGTGTTGATACAGCCGTTTGGAAGGATAGGATAATTAGAGTTTGAATTGGCTAAGTTCTGCCCTTGAATTGACCGGTTCAATGTGATTGAACCGACCGACTCATCTCGACTCACCAGATGGGTGCCTGGGTGAGTGAGACGGGTGTCTCACCTGAGTGAGATGGTTCGGTTGGGCCAAATGAATATTCTGGATGTTTTTCGAATAGTTTTGATTGCACATACTTGGAGTGCAAGTAAATTTATATGTGATATTGATTGGAATCGAAATTTTCAAATTTGTATACGATTGGGAAACTGCCAAACGGCTATTTGGCAGTGCAAAATGACCGTCTCGTACACCAGATGACTGTTTGGCATCTCGTAGGTTGTGAAAATTCAAGATCTTCCAGTCCCTTCCACTCCTGCACAATCCCTTACAGACTGGGAACACTGACCCTAACCCAGCCTATAAAAGGAGGGGTACTGGGGGCTTCCTAGAGCACAATACAGACAACTAAGAACTAGTTCCTCTAACAACTGTTGTCCTCTCTATTTGTCATAATCAAGAGATCCCAAGCAAGTCCTACCCAATAGCGAGGGATAGCTACATGAGAGAAATAACTGGTGATCGTTATTGGTGGGAGAGCAGGTTGGTGACTAGTACACCAACATGAGGCACAACTCCTTCCTGTTCATTCTTGGTGAATGACAGGAGTTCTAGTTGGTCTACTACTCTAGAGGCAGGAGTCCTTTGACTACTGATCAGAGAGCAATGTCAACATGCATTCTGTGGCAAGACCACCAGAGTCACTGCATAGGTTGCACATATAGATGTTCGTGTTTGCTATTTGTTGTGACGACCAAGAGCTACACAACCACTGTCCAAGAGCAACTAGTCAGCAGTTGCAAATAATTGAGTTTTTTGTTGGACTTGCTCCAGGACTAGGTATAACTTGCTATAACCATCCTTCCTATTTTATAGTAGTTGATGTAATCTTACTGTTATGGGAATACAAATAGATAAAATTTTGTTTTCGCTGCTATACTTTGATCCTATATTTCCCAACAGTGGTATCATAGCCACGTTAATTTATTATGATTTAGGATAATTGATATGATCAAATTTTTGGTTTAAATCATTTATTTATTGCATACAGTATCTCATATGCGTATCTGATCAAAGACCATATAATCCCAAACTAATATATATATATATATATACATACAAATATATATATATGCAATTTACACGCGTCTCCCTAAAAGAGGTTTTGATGGTGGATGTGTAGCATGGTTATGGATTATACCCTATATCTATGTGTGGTTGGATGGATTGGTTCATGTTTATTTCGTTCTACGTACTAAGCCTCTACCTTCCTCTTCCTAATGTAAAGTTATTGCTTTCCTACCTTTGATCCCTCGAATGTAACTCGAGGTTTCTCTTATTCTATGTAATAAAGTAGCAATAGGATATTTTCTTTTCTTACAATGACATTGAATATGTTCATCGCCGGGTGAGAAAACTAGTTCATGAGATGAGCCAACCGTCTGGAGGACCAAGGAGGATAGAGCGATGGAACCAAACAACCACCTAGTGAATCTAATCGACCCGTTTGGAAGGAGTCCAGGCATCAGTTGGATAGGAGGCTAGAGGACCATCTCAAAAGGCCCAACTAATAATTTGGAAGGAGTCCAAACATCGATTGGATAGGAGGACTGATTGACCATCCAAGAGGCAAGACGATCGGTTCAAGGGTTGGACCGATCTACCCAGATTGGCAAGCACATGTCTCACCAACAACAAGTTCATACATGTAATGTGATGATTGACTTGGGTTATAGTAACTCCTTGTTGCTCTAAGGAATTATAAGTAAACATGGCCATAACCATCACTTTTTGTTTATATTGTATGTTTATGTTGTGGGATATATAATGTATATGATACATACTATATATGTGGTGATTGGATACAATATATGTATATTTATGATATATATAAAACCCCTCAATCAAACATATTAAGTCTAAGATGCTTTCCATTAGAAATACACATGAAAAGCTTGATCGACCAAGCATAGATTTTCACAAAGCATGGTGCACCATCTATCTCATGGAAGTATGATGGTAGATATGTAGATTTGCAAAAAGCATGGTATGTATCCATCACATTGGATATTGGGTCAGACTTAACTGGTGACTTGGAGAGCCCAAGCCCAGAGGCATGTAGATGATCGTGGAAAAAAGTTGTGCATATCATCTATTTAAGAGTTACATGTGATGTGATTGTCATGATGGCCTACCTAAATAATCAAGTTGGATGATTGAAAAAAGCTGACCCATGATTTGATGAATAATGGATCTTGGCTCATTAGCAAATTATTTCTTGTAATTTTCTAAATTGATGCTTGAGGGTTATCAATTTGAACAAAATAATGAGAATGATAATTAATTAAAGTCCTAATTATTATCGCCCAAATTCTAATCAAATCAAATCAAAAATGAGTTTTTGACAAAATTGCAATTCTTTTGTATAATCAAATGACAACAAACAACAATCACTTTTCTCCGTGATCGGTCCTTGAAAAGGACAAACTTAGTGGGAACAACTTCCACGAGTGGTTCAGGACACTGAGAATTGTTCTCACATAGGAGCGAAAGATCTGTCATGGAAATGCCAGAACTAGAGGAACCAACTCAGAATGCTCCAAGGGCTGACATTGA
The DNA here is from genome assembly GCA_963693085.1 of Alisma plantago-aquatica. NCBI lineage: Eukaryota > Viridiplantae > Streptophyta > Magnoliopsida > Alismatales > Alismataceae > Alisma > Alisma plantago-aquatica. Next base: position 827,174,648 of record OY856412.1, read on the forward strand.
TGCTTACAAGAAGCATACTGAAGACACCATGTATGTCAAGTGTCTGATGCTATGCTCCATGAACTATGAGTTGCAAAGGCAGCATGAGAACATGGATGTTATTGAGATGGTAACACATCTCAAGAATATGTTCCAAGATTAGGCAAGATAAGAGAGATACGATGTCTCCAAGGCGTTGTTCAAATGGTAGAAGGAGATCTGGTAGATCCTCATGTGAAAAAGCTTATTGGGTATGTGGAGAACCTTGCTAGACTGGGATTCCCATTGGTTCAAAAGTTGGCCATTGATGTGATTCTGTAGTCTCTGCCAGAGTCATATAGTCAGTTTGTCATGAACTACAACATGAACGACTTTGACAAACCGTTGACAGAATTGTTAGGCATGTTGAGAATAACTGAGACACAAATGAAGAAAGCAAGCCCATGTATGTGATGATGATCAACAAGACAAAGGGGAAGTTAAAAGGCAAATGCAAAGCTACGAAAGGTTCTAAAGCTAGCATAAGCCCAAGTCTTTGGATCTCAAAGCAAAAGGTGGAGTCAAGAAAACAAGAGGCGATTGTCACCATCCTGGACATTGAAAAAGAAAATTCCCACTCTGGTTAGAGGAACTAAAGAAGAAGAAGGAAGGCACTGAGGCCTCCACTTTAGGTATAAAGATTATAAGATAAATTTGATTACTTCTTCATTTTGATATGTGATACCAAATAGAGATCTGACATACTAATGTGCATGATCTGACAAGAAGTAAAGGCCCTCATAAGAGGACAAAGATGGACATGGCGGAGCAAGAGTTTCGGAAGCCTTAGTCTAGATTTAAATTTATCTTAGCCCAGTGGCCATGTAATAGAGTTATAATAACTTCTATTTCATTATGCCATATGAATGAAACATTTACTTTAAAGCATCTTGTATGACAAGGATGATTCAATAAAGTGAGATATTATGTTTTGGCTTCTAAAGATATGATCTTTAATGGCAATGCCCAATCATCTGAATGCTCTTTGAATGAAAGATTTTAAGATGAATGTTTATAATATTTATACCAAAGGAATATAATTGATAACTCAAGATTATCATTAACATTAGTCATTTTAGATTTACATATAAGAAATGCATATCTAGAAATACATATCGATGTAAATCTAAATTCCCTTGGTTATTGAATCTAAGGAAACATGCAAAGTTTTGTTTACACACAAAGTAACATGTCATCCTTCACTAGATGTAGTGGGAGGATAAGTCATCCATCAAATCTCATACATGTGATGCATGAATATCTTATGGAATTAATGCTAGTTACTTCATTTCATTTACTGGTAAAATGATGATATGTACCAAGTAAAAGGAATCATGAATCTCTTGAAGTGTTCAAGGACATTATAAATGAAGTATAATTTGATGAAAATATTAAGAAACTTTGATGAGATCAACTGTTAAAAATACTCCAGATCAATACCTTGAGTACCTTCAAAGCAAGAATTGTGATAATGTATCACAAGTCAAATCCATCTGAACATGATGATGTGTCAGAAAGATAAAATTATACGATGATGAACCATGATATGATTATCAATTAATCTAGTCTTCTTATACCCTCATAAATATATAATCACTAAATAACGTACCATCTGAATAGTTTATAAGACATCATATATAATATGATTTGGGAATGTCCCAATATGTTTAAAGGATTAAGAACATGCATTGAGAAAGTAGTTTCTTGAAGAAGGTTTATTCATAAACCATTATTGTTGAACATTACTATTTTTTTTGGTCTCCCAAAGCGTGTTGCTCCTCTTTTTATAATTTCCATGAAAGAAGATACAAAACTGTCCCCCTGGAAAGGGGAAAGAAAGGTACTACAAAAGCAGACCAAAGAAAGGAAAGACACAAACTGTACATGAGACAAGAAAATAGAAAATATCCATGTATTTCTAAAACTATAACTATCTGTACATAACCTAAAGAAGTAACTCTATATCCTTTTTGATAGCCTTCCATATCCTCTCAGGATGACAGTCTGCTCCTTCAAAAGTTCTTTGATTCCTCTCACACCAAATAGCATAAATGATCATATGAGAACAGGTCCAACTCTTCTTGCTCGAGTACTGCAACAGACAAGAAATTGACGTAGGAACTTCTTTAATGAAGTCTTCAATAGTAGAAAAAACCCAGACACTCTTAGAGAACGCACACCCACAGATAATGTGTTTCAAGTCCTCGTTACAACCCCTACAAAGCTCGCATTTGGATGCAAAGACAAATCCTCTTCTCTTCAAGTGATCATGAGTAAGCAACTTGTCAAGCATGACTCTCCACATGATAAATTTACACCTAGCTGGCGATTCAGCCTTCCAAACCCAGCTGGACCAAGAAACACAAGGGATTTTCTCTCACAGAGCATTCCAGAAATCCCCCATCCTATGAGGTTCCTTTCCATCAAGATAGATAGTGCTTTTGATAACATAAGTAGGCTGAAAATAAAACTTGATGACATTGGTAATTCTTGAATAATTCCTGGAGCTCCGCTCATGCCAAACACCATCTTTAAAAAGGCTGCTTAGCTTGGCAAAATTCCCTTTACCAAGCTTTAGGATATCTTTCTGATCAAGCACACTATCCAGAAATTTCCCATTGGGAAGCCAAGGCTATCTCCAAATGAGAGTATTAATATCCGGAATAACAAGAATTCTGTTAACAATCAGGTCCCTAGTCCTTAAAATATGGCTCCACATCCAAGAAGAACTAGAAGTACCTTCACACTTCCAAATGGAGTCACCCTTGAGGTATCTAGTGTGAATCCAGCGCACCCACAAAGATTCCTTCCTCATAGAAATATTCCAAATGTTCTTAACAACACAGGCTTTAACCACATCAGAAGTTATCTTAATGCCTAAAGCACCTTCTGCTTTGGGTTTGCATAACTTACTCCATGCAACCGCATGAGAAACCTTCTCACCTGAAGAACCACTCCATAGAAAATTACGACAGAACTGGTCAATTTCATCAGTAACTATGGAGGGAAGAGGAAACGAAGAAGCCCAGTAGATATGGAAAGCAGACAAGGTAGAAGTAATAAGTACAAGTCTCCTTGCATAAGATAGATGAACTGATTTCCAGCCAGCTAACCTATGCTTAATTTTATCAACTATAGGAGAACATAAAGACCATGTGAGCTTGCCTTTAAAGAGGGGGAGCCCAAGATACTTTAAAGGCAACTTACCTATCTTAATGTTCAAGTCAGAGTGCTTCACAATATTAACAACAACTTCATTACAGATCACAATACTTTTGTCAAGACTAATGCTCAAGCCCGAGACCTTACTGAAAGTGTTGATCACCAACTTAACACCATCAATAGATTTCAGGTCAACCTCAGAGAAAAGGACCACATCATCCGCAAAAATGGCATGAGAAATAGCAAAGTCATGAGAACCTTTAATGGGCCTAAAAAGGTTCTGATCAACATAGGACTTGATGACACTAGTAAAACCTTCCATGGAAATGACAAACATATAAGGAGTAAGGAGATCACGTTGCCTGATACCCCTGCCTGGTTTAAAAGAAGCACCAGGGACACCATTGATAAGAACCTGCATGCTAGTGGACTTGAGGAGAATATTAATCCAGTGAATGAAACAAGAAGGGAAATTCATGTTTTGAAGCATCAACTTAATAAAGTCCCAACTAATAGAGTCATAAGCCTTCATGATATCTGTCTTGACACACATCTTAGGTTTAGAACTCTTATGAATATTGTTAATCAAGTCATTAACAAGCAAAACAGAATCACTTATGGATCTACCTTTGATGAAAGTGCTCTGCTCAGGGCTAATGATGGAGGGCAGAATACTTTGTAGCCTGTTAGTCAAAAATTTTGATATAATTTTGAAAAGCACATTGCATAAGGAAATGGGCCTCCAATCCTTGATAGAAGTAGGATTACTGGTTTTGGGTATAAGGGTAATGAAGGTCTTGTTAACCTCCTTTAAAATCTTACCACTAGAAAAGAAATTCATAACAGCCTTAGAAACATCTTTTCTAATAATGTGCCAACAAGTTTTAAAGAAATGGAAGTTATACCCATCAGGCCCAGGGGCTTTTTCCCCCTTAGAGTGTTTGATAACATTTTCAATAATGTTGAACATTACTATTAATCCCAATCCAATAACAAAATTGTTTTTTTGATAGGATAACTGAGTTCCTAAAGAATTAGTGGGAGTAAAAGTAAAACTAGAAACATTTGAGGTCAACAAAAGGGTACAATGAGAAACATAAGAATCACAAGTTGTTGTGGAGTCTCAGGTTCATCATGTAACATAGAATAAAATAGTTCTAATAGAACACATATGATATTGAAGGATTGTGAACCCAACGATTTAGATGAGTTGGTCATACATGATGAGCCAACTAGTCAAATAAAAGCTATTTCTGAGTAATATGTGATCCATGTAATCTAACAAGGTAGGACCTTGATAAGCGCCACCTTCAAGGGTAACATATAAAGCATAAGGTTGCAATTCCCTACCACCCACAGATGTCAGGCCAAGTTGAAGTATCCAATCAGAAGATCAAAGAGATTTTAGAGAAAATTATTGGCAAGACCCGCAAAGATTGGTCCATGAAACTTGACAATGCATTATGGGCCTACTGTACTACATAAAGAACACCAATAAGGTATACTCCCTATAGGCTTATATATGGGAAGTCGTGTCATTTGCATGTAGAACTAGAGCACAGAGCCCTTTGAATCCATAATTTTTTTAATATGTATCTCGACAAGGAAGGAAAGAAGTGGTACCTACAGCTACATGATCTTGAGGAGCTGAGGTTACACACCTATGAAAATGCTTGTATCTACAAGAAGAGAACAAAGGTGTGGTGTGATGCCCACATAAAGAACAAGGATGTATTAGAAGGGGACAAAATCTTATGGTTTGACTCAAGGATCATATTATTCCCATGAAAGCTTAGGTCCAGGTGGTCTCGGCCTTTCACTGTGATCAAGATCTACCCATTTAGAGTAATGGAAATTACCAGTGAAAAGACCGGTACTTTTAAGGTGAACAGGCACAGAGTAAAAAGGTATTATGAAGACAAAGCTTTCTTAAGGAGATTAGAATTGGACTTAGAAGAGCCACAACCAGCACCAATAGAGGACCCCTGAGAAGTTTTATCAGAAAGTCCAGCTAAGGACTATAAATTAGCGCTTCTTGGGAGGAAAACCAAGGATTTAGTATTTTCTTTAATATTATAAGGCTTTATTTTATCTCCATTAAGTCTAGATTATGTACATATTTTGAACTTTCCTGCTCTAAGTAACTTCAAATTTCTCTAAAATACGTGATCAAAATTGAAATACCAGCTTAGTCATTGCATCTTTTGCTTTAAAATGAGCAAGGGTAATGTTTAAATCAAAACTTGTGTAATTATTCTTGAAATCCTTGTATCGACCGAAGCACTTCATTGGTTGTATCGACTGATATTTCCTTCCTACTCATTTTGACCGCTACTCAAGAATACCCCTTAGATGAGTTGTTTTGACCACCACAAATTTAGAGTATTGATCTATATTGATTCCGGTTGAAACACGGACCGGACGGTCACGGTCATAACACTACTTTAGCCATTTCGGTCGAAACACCTTTTTGTTAACCTAATATAAAAGGGTGTATTGGAAATAGTAAACCCTTTCCTCCTGATATCTCTCTGACTCCAAGCTTTCCTTCGACAAACAAAAAGGCGATCAAGACCCTCGCGTCTGCGGTGGACTTCCAAAGGTTGAAGAACATCGGTGGTAAACTTTGACACTGTGGTGATAGAGGATCTGTGACAAAGTGGTTTTTGCTTTAATTTCGAGGACGAAATATCTTTTAAGGTGTATAGGATGTGATGGAGTGGACTTTTAAAATCCTAAAATGTCCAATGACATGAGTGGAATCATAGGGTTGGATAATATTAATAGTTCCAAGCCTTCGACAAAGTAGGTGTGTTGATGTGATGTTGACATAATGATTAAGACATCTCTTTTAATGCCTTTTTGAGGAATTTAATTAAATGGTCTAATAGATGAGTTTGTTCACCAAATTTGAATAGAAGGTAGCTCGAGAAGGAAAGAAGCTATGGTTAAAATTTGGTGGAAATTGGATGTTCCTAGAGGAAGATATGTAGGTTTGAATGTTATGAAATAATGTGAATTATTAAGGATGTTAGCCTAAGTAGTTGATCAAATAAGGTGTCACGCGCCCCTTGGTTTGGGCTGGGCACGTGTGACCGAATCTTGGCCGTCCATATCTGATCTGGCGGCTGGGACAGTTAGTTTGATTGAGCCGCGGATAGGTTCAAGTCAGGACTAACTCGGACCACAGGATTAGAGATCGAGGGTCTTTAGATTGTCCCCTACCTTGCGGTTAGAGCAAGGTAGTGGGGCAGCTGACCTCACGACCACCTCGGCCACCACTCGTCCAGGTCGTGGGACGATGGGGACAAGTGACTGAGCAGTTATCTTTGCCTTGTCAAGAGGGTCAGACCGACCCCTCATTCGAGGGCAGTGGGTGAGAAACTAAGGAGAGTGACCCCCCCCTCATCCATCGTTTCTCCACTGCTGTGCGGAGGTGGTGCGGGCAGGAAGAATCAGTGATAGGAAGGGGATACGAGGAAGATGAGTAGGTAGGAGGGAACGCCGGGATCAACTGAGTCTCATACGGGTGTTTTCGTGCCCTGTATCTCTGAGTTCCATGGCCGCCGAAGCCATGGTTGGTCGGAGGTGAAGATGCAGCTCGGAGGAGGGTTGTAGGACCTCTGCACCATTAATGGAGGACATGGAGGAGTTCCTTGAGGTGCCGCACAGGCTTCAGGAGATTCGGATCGACGCGGGGAGGAGTAGAGGCTTTTTGCCCCTTGTCTCCGCCGCAGCCAAGGATGGCGGCGGCGCTCCCACCTAAACGGAGTTTTAGAGGCAGAGGACCTGAGGCGAGCGACCGGCGGCATCCAGGGAGGAAGGGCGAAGGTGATGGAGGCCTTCGGAGCTGACGAGGAGCTCTCGAGCATGGGCTATTGCTCACCGGAGAGGCTGCCTCGCGGCGGCACTCTGTTCGCTGGATCGCGTGGAAAAGAGAAGGGAAAGGAAGCGGGTGGTTCAGATGGTGAACCGGGCCCAAGTAACTTAAACTGACTGAAGGCAGTGTTGAACCAGAACCAAACCGGGTCCAGGTGACTGTGAACCACCGGCCCAACCAAGGAAAGGAGCCGCGCCATTCAGTGGACACGTGGCGAGGTCCTATTCGTCCAAAAAGGTAAAATGCTCAGTTTTTCAATAATTCATAGAAATTGCCTCGATTATCAGAAAATGACATATAATATACCAAAATGTTCAGAAAAATGCGTAGAACAATCTAAAACTATAATATCAGACTTTTGATGGTTAAATATCAGTGATATCTTGTTAGTGGTGAAATGCCCTTATAATGGATAATAAATATCAAATGATGTTCTAAAATTGTGGAAAAATGCCAATAAGTCTATAATAATGCTTATAGTGCACCTGATGTCAAGAATGATCATGATGATGTACGAAATCATGTAATTTAATTAATATAGCTAATTAGGGCTAATAACCCTATATTAAATGTAATAAATACTTTAATGCTCAATAGATGATAGAAATTACATAGTAAGCTCATATCAGTAATTAGAAGACAGTATGTAACTCTGAGATCAGTTATATATATGGAATTAATAGAAACATGATAATGACTCTTCATGTGATATAAAACCCTAATATGCTAAATGAATATGATCTAGAGTTAGTATGTACACATAATCATATGTAATGAAATAATCAGATTATTGATCATAATCTGGAATACAACATCAGTAATGTCAATCCCAGATAACAAGAAGAGATAGATAAGAAATAATAATGAGAATATACTTAAGAGATAAGCTAAACCCTAATGGACATAACTAGGGTTAAGATGAAATATAAGAGGATAAGAACCTGATGATAGTATGTGATCTTGTCTTGATCAGGGTTGACCAAGGATGTAGTTGACATCAGGAGTATATATGTGAATAGGATGTCTTGATCTAAGGTACGCCATTACCTCTTACTTGGCTTATTATACAATATGCTTGTGCTATATGCATAGTAAAATACTTGGCATATGATATTGGATGAAATTATTGTTCTTGTATGATATCTTGCTTGATTTTCCATACTTATGGCTATGAACACTTGAAACATAATATATCTGTTCCATTATATGAAAGCACTATATCTCTTTGGTAAGCGTAGTGCTTAAAGGTGATCTATCTCTTTGGTAAGCGGATCACCATATGAAATGATCTATCTCTTTGGTAAGCGGATCATGAGTCCATAAAGCATCTATCCCATTGGTAGGCGGATGCATGAGTATATGATGGAAATATGATTAAAATATGTGTTCTCTTTTGTTAATGAATATCCTTGTGCAAGTATGTGCTTTTCTTATAATCTGCTGTTACTGCCAAGTATTAGTTTTATTTTATTGCCAAGATATGATGAGAGGTATATAAAAGACACGTAGGCGTACTCAGTACAATATTCTTGAATATTATGCTGACGTGTACCGCATGTAATCTTTTGTATAGGTTGTGGTTACGCTCTTGAAGATCCAGGATAGTGAAAGTTGTGTGGCGAGCTGATGTACAGGTGGACCTGTTGTCTTAAGATCCTGTAGTTTAGATGTAGTACATGTATATGTTATAGTGTACCTTTCAATGTGTAATATCAAATGTTGTAACAATTCATGTTGTAATTATATGTTGAATGGTGAACATGTGTGTATGGTTTATTATTGTTCATGTACATGTGCTACTGATTGTTTCCTTCTGACTTCCTCTGATTTTCTTCTTCTTAGCCTAGTGTGGGGCGTTTAAATATGGGATTCTCGCTGAGGTGAGGGTTTCAATTTGGACGTCACACATCAGATTAAGTTTTAGAAAATCTGGGGACGTCACAGGATCTGTTTCCGACAGTTGATCATGAAGACCCCTTTCTCTCCCCATCTCTCCCTCATTTCTCCTCGACTTCTAGTAGGTATGGTCACTCTGGTATCTTTGCCCGTCATCTTTTCACTTTCTCTTTCTCCTTTGATGATCCTGCCTCTCTTTGAATCATTTTCCTCCAACCCTCTAATCACTCAAGTTGCGATCGAAACTCCCACACCGATGTTTCGACCACTCAAATTGCTTCAAACAGTGTGTCACCCTGTCAATTCATCTTCTAGTTCGATGTTTTGACCACAATTGATATTCCTGGCATTATTCGCTATCGTTGGGACCGCCAATTCACCTTCTTATTTTGATCAACCTGCTTTCCCCCATATGTCCTTGGTTGGTTGCTACAACCATAACATTTAGACCATGACACATGTGGAGGCATTTCGGTCACTACGTAACCTTAACCTTAATCAAGGTGTAAGATGTGTTATGATTGCTACATCAAGCACTAGTTTCGATCAATACATATGATCCATGTTTTGACCAACACTCCCGATTCTTGTATCGATCATTACACCCGCACTTGTTTTGGTTGAGACATATGATCCTCGTCACGACCTTTAGTAGAGCATATATGAATATTCCACATGTGATGAGGAATGTCATCTCAATATTCTGAATGTTGAGAACTGGCATGAAAACACATTCAACAATGAAGGATAAGGTGAAACCTATTATGAGATAAAGATCAAGACCTATGAGATAGTCCTTGAATGTTTCACTATGGAAGTTTGAGTGCATACAATAGTAATGTGTTGAAAGACTTCAACACAAATGGATTCAACGAGAGAGAATCTATATTAGTCTTTCATGAACCATATGTTCTGATTCTTTTGAAGAATGGAAACAACATGATTAAGATTCCATAGGCTGGTATAATAATGGATCTATCATGAATGCTATGAATGTACTTATCCCATAAATATTTTATGTATTGGACATGAAAAGATGATATAAACTCCAATAAGGGTTATTGGAAAGTCATTGAAGATATCCATTAGTATTTGACAAGTGACTAAAGATAGATTGCTAGTCAATAAGGATAGCAATAAAAGGAACCGTTGGATGTAAATGGTTACATCAATGCAAGCTTCCATAACGACCAAGTGATCGCAATAAAATATGTTTAATTATAAAAGAGAAAAAAAGTTATTAGTTGGAAGGGTTATGAACTAATAGCCATTAATTTTATTCTACAATAGAGGTTGAGATACTTGTCTTGTGAGCACAGAGTGATACTATATGGATCTAAAGGTTCATATGATGAACTTATAGATGTTCCAACCATTGATGACTCAGTAGAAATACTATGACAACAATGGAGCTAATTGTTTGGCAAGAAATATCAGATAACATATTACGACAGTTCTGACTCATACGAGAAATCGTACAATGAAGAAATTAGGAACATGCAATATATCGACTATAAGCAAAGTGTTGCTAACCCACTAAATCAGCACTAGTGCAACATAATCATGTTGGAAATGTTAAGGTCAATAAGGATGAGATCCACTGGTGATTGGATCTAAGTGAAAGTGGGAGTCTATTGGTAAGGTATGCCCATAGAGCCAATCATGTGATGACTTACATGGCATATGCATTAAAGGATATGATTAATACTTATAAATTCAAGCTTCCAATTCTTCTATTTCACCAAATTATGAGATAATGAGGAAACATTATGAATGTCTAGAGAATAATATTACTCAATGTCGTATGTCTTCAAGTATTAACCTTGTTGAAATGAGATCATACAAATGTTAAGAGTACATATACATATTATCATTATGTCCCTAGTCAGTTGTTACTGTAAAAGGCAGATAGACACCAATAACACATAAGACTGAAGTGTGAATTGGTTGATGACTGAGTCTCACTAAGTCATGATATGGAAATATCAAACCAAGCACATAGATACATGTTAGGGAACAATGTATCAGACAGACCCACCTTGAGAGTGACACATGGTTGTGGTGGTCACAATCATCTCTCATAATGGAGGTGGTGATTGTGATTCTTAGACCTAAAATCACTACACTCGTAACATGTTGCTGGATACACTTTGACATCATCAAACCCAGTCCTGTAATATGGGATGTTATAATGGTGATGATTGGGTGACTTTGACACATGGAGATAGACTGTGAGTGATAGATATGGGATTTGTCCCTCCTATTAGAATATGATATCCTGGCCACTTGATAAGTGCGACTGAGAAACGCATGCACATGCACATGTGAATCAATATATGATATTGAGATAACATTATCTCAGACAGTCTGCTCTTGGTTCATGCAACATGGATTGAATGTTAAGAGGATGACCTTCCATTCCCCGACTTCATCCTAGATATCAGAGATGAAGGAATTATACAATCACTACAACACCTTATACAAATTGTAGGTTGAAGTTGTTCTCTAACTTTCCATTCACTTGGGTAGCACTGATGTGCGACTAGGCATCATTCCTTACTTGTAATGTCATAAGCTAGTTATGGACATTCACTGCCAATGTGATATGAGACCTATAGGGTCACACACAAAGGAACTCATCTACAATAGGAGTTTATCTTGAATGATTATTAGATTGATTACTAAAGTGTTTAGGTATTCAATTCACACAACATATCGACTAATTGGCTGACTGGATTGCCAAATGACCATATCGATGAGTGAAATGGCCGTTTGGGCATGCCAGACGGGCATCTCAAGTGTTGAGACAGAAGTTTGGAAGGACATGCTAATCATAGTTTGAATTGGCTAAGTTATGCCCTTGAGCTGAATGGATCATCTCGACTCACTAGACATGCATCTGGGTGAGCGATACACCTTAGTTTGACTGAACGAATATCGTAGATGTTTCTTAAATAGTTTCAGTTGCACATACTTGGAGTGCAAGTATTTTAATATGTGATATTGTTTGGAATCAAAATTGCCAAATTTGTATACAATTGGGAAACTACCAAATGACCGATTGACAGTGCAAGACGACCATCTCACACACTAGATGATCATCCGAGTGTGCCAGGTGACCGTTTGGCGTCTCACAGGTTGCAAAAATTCAAGATCTTCTGATCTCTTCCACTCCCACACAATCTCGTACAGAATGCGAACCCTGACCCTAACCTCACCTATAAAAGAAGGGATATTGGGGGCTTCTCAGAGCACAACACAGACAACTGAGAACTAGTTCCTCTGACAATTATTGTCCTCTCTGGTTGTGATAATAAGAGAGCCCAAGCAAGTCCTACCCGATAAGGAGGGATAGCTATAGGAGAGAAACAAATGGTGATAGTTGTTGGTGGGAGAGAAGGTTGGTGACTAGTACCAAAGGGAAGGACAACTCCTTCACGTCTGCTCTTGATGAACGACAAGAGTTCTAGTTGGTTTGTGTGGACTACTCTAGAGGCACGAGTCCTTTGGCTGATGCTCAGAGAGCAAAGTCAACCTATAGTCTGTGGCGAGACTACCAGAGTCACTGTAGAGGTTGCACAGACAAATGTCCGTGTTCGTTGTTTGTGGTGAAGACCAGGAGCTGCACAACCACCGTCCAAGAGAAACTAGTCAGTAGTTGCAAAGAAGCGAGTTTTATCGTTGGACTTGCTCCAGGATGAGGTATAACTTTCTATAATCATCCTTCCTATTTTATAGTAGTTGACGCAGTCTTGTTGTTATGGGAATACAGATAGATAAATTTTTGTTTCCGCTACTATACCCTGATCCCATATTTCCCAATAGATGTCTCATCAATTTTGATGATAAAATCAACGATGTAGATCAATAATGTTAGTTTTTTATATGATAACCAATGCCACATGTCTGTTTTTTTATATAGTAGGTCTACAGACTAACTATCTGACTATTCACCAGGATGTAGATACTGTAGTTAATTAGAAATACAAGTTCCATCTTGTGTTTAGCTTAACAACATGCTATCACACTTGCAAAACCCGCAATAACAAACACATACACACAATTCGTGCACCCACATACATATCTGTTCCCTAATTCCATTCTCTTCAACTCTTAATTCTATTCTCATTCACATACACAATTTAGAAAACACACATGCAATTACATTCTCCAATTTCATTCTAATGACATTTACAAATGTAATTCTCATTGTATTCATTCCTCTTCACATTTAGTCACACTCATTCATATATACACATATCTTTACATATGCACCAATAATTCACTACATCAAAATTAAAATTGTAAAAAGTCATAACCATCATATGTATACATAAATAATGAAACTGAGTTTTAAAAAATTGATATTTTATCCCAATCAAATTCAATTTTGACTTCCTTAGCAAAGGAGTGTTCCCACTCTCCTTGTATCTCATCTAGCTCTTAATTTATATGGGGCTCTTTCTTGTCAAAAAGCTACAAAGAGAATGACATAATTCAAAAGTTTGGTTTGATCTTTTCATATTATCAAATGAGACTATTTTCTTATGAGGATCAAGGCTATATAGATTACCTTTTGTATACAATGGATGTATAGTGCCATCTGTCTAACAATTAGGTCCATATATTACATCACGTAGTATCCACATGCCCAATTATTATTTTGTATATGACACTATAAATTTTACAGTTATTTAAAATGTTAATATATAAAAGTAAGCATAGTTGAAATATATATGCATGGACTTTGAAAACCACCTCAACATTCTTCCAAATTGATATTTATCTTTTTTATCTACCTTTCCTCCGACCTTTTTGAATTATTTTATACCCCTATAAATTAAAGTATTACATTATTGAGTTAGTACATAGTCATGTAATGATGCACACATTAATATATGTTGATGGACATGCCCTATATAAGTAGTTGTAAAACATAAATGTATGCATTAATATATGAGAAAATGGATCAACATATATTTTCACATATATAGAATAAGGTATTTAGCTGTAAGATCTCACCATATCCAAAGTTCTATTGCAGTTGTATTCAACCAAGCATAAGTAAATATTTTTTCAATATCTATCATGAATACGTTAGTATTGTGACATTGACTTACAACATCATCCTTAATATGGACCATCACAGTCGATCCTTCTTCTAAGTCACTTATCCATAGTGCCAACTCCTATACTTATGATCTAGCGAGTCGAATAGGTCCTTTTCAATCCAAGCATGTAATTAAATATCTTGAAGAGGAAGTGAAGGACAAACTATAGGGGTGTTCTTAGGTGCTGATATATATATATATATATATTTCATATTAATTATCAATTATATACACAAATATAAAAGAACAATAATACAAATGAAAAGAAAATTTAGCATGCATCGGTATAGATAAATCCTGCTTTGGGCCATGGGACCAAGACACCTTCTACATCACCTATTATCTCATGCTCAGGGTGGTCATATGGCTGTGGTATGTTTTTCTAAGCATTGTAGACAAGACTTAATAGACACACGAATCACATCGATATGCATTGAAACACCATAAATCATATAAGTTGGAAGGGGTGGGTAAGCGTCGCTCAATGCAATGACATAGAAGCCATGCTCTATTAATGTAAGATGACATGGCCTCAACTTCTACAAATTAATATATATGGATATATATGTAAACACAAACACATAATAAATTCACCTAAAAGACTATTATATCACTAAAAAACTTACATCAGGCATGTCATCTGGAGGGTCCATGGGATTACTCCCAACCACCTTTGTCATAGGGGGTCCACCCCATATAAAGAGAGGGGTAGAACATGTACTGTCTAAGGGGGTTGAGAATAAGAAGCTTGGTACTATCTCATTGCATCCTCTATTCCCTTTGTAATCATGTATTGTACTTGCTCTTGTGACAATCCTCCTTTTTGACATATTTGCACTTCTCTAATGATACAAAAAAGATCTGATAATGACACCAGACCCAGTGCCCCAAACACGGACACGATACTCTAGAGTACCCAGAGAAATGACCAATTCATCCATTTGGCCCACATTGATGAACTTCCCTTATTTTCTTTGCTTGTAGATCTCCCACTCATCATCATCAGTAGCAATTTGTCATCAAAACATAACAAACAACTACAAAAATGAACATGCACTCTGAGAGTTAAACTTTACCATTTTGCAACCACCTCTGTGGTTACGAGGTTGGCTATTTCTCCATATTGATTTGTCCTCGCACCTATCAATTGGTATGGTATGCCCAAAGAGCCAATCATGTGATGATTGTGATGACATATTACATAAATGATTTGATTAATAATAATAAGGCAAGCTTCCAATTCATTATGTTTCACTCATCTATGAGATAATGAGGAAACATAATGAATGTCTAAAGAATAACAATACCCAATGACGTATGTCTTCAAGTACGTGACTTGAACAATGCGATCATATAGATGTTAAGAGTATGTACATTCTTATTATGTCCCTAATTGGTTGTTATTGTGGAAGGAAGATAGAAAACAATAACACTTAAGACTAGAGTGTGTGTTGGTTGATGACATAATCTCATCGGTTATGATATGTGATATCAAACCAAGCACACAAATACTTCTTAGGGAACAATGTATCAGACAGACCCACCTTAAAAGTGACACATGTGAACCATAAATGGTGGTCATAGTCATCTTTCATAGTGAAGGTGGTGATTGTGGTTCTTAGACCTAAAGTCACTACATTCATCACATGTCATTCAATATACTTTGACATCATCTAACATAATCCTGATTAAGGGTTTCCATCACGATGATGAATGGGTAGTTGTGACACATGGGGATTGACTGTGAGTGATGTAGATGGGATTTGTCCCTCGTAATGGAGTTTGATATCCTGGTCACTTGATAAGAAAGACTGAGAAATGCATGCACATTCACATGTGAATCAATATATGATATCGAGGTCACATATATCTCAGACAATCTGCTCTGATTCAAGGAACATGAATTGAACATTGAGAGGATGACGATTCCATGCCTCAAGTTCATTCTGAATATCAAAGACACATGAATTAGACAATCACTATAACACCTTACACAAATTGTAGGTTGAAGTTGTTCTCCAACCTACCATTCACTTGGGTAGCACTGATGCATGACTAGGCACCACTCTTTGCTTTTGACATCATAAACTACATATGGACATTCATTTCCAATGTGATATGGGACCTATAGGATCACACACATAGGATTTCACTGAGAAGAGGAGTTTAATCATGAATGACGATTGAATTGATTACCAAAGTGTTTGGGTATTCAATTTTAGCAACAAATCAACTGACTAAACTCCCAACCGATCAACTCATGTGATGAAATGACCGGTTGGAGTGTCAGGTTGATTAGAAATTGAATTGGTTGAGTCATGTCTGAATCGGTGAGCGAACTGACCGGTTCACTTAGTGAACCGTTCAGTTTGGGTCACCAACCGACTGTTTGGGGTTGTGGAGATGACCGAATCATAAGGGTGAGACACCCATTTCATTGAGAAATTTGATTGCATCAAGGATTAGTGTCGACGTCATGTCATGCATTAATTGGATTCAAATTGCTAATTCATATGCGTTTGGGAAACATGGCAAAATGATCGATTCATTGAGTGAATTGATCGACTGGCATGTGAACCAACCAGCTTGCTTGCGAACCAACCAATTTGCCACCTATAAGTTTCAAAAATTCATGATCGTCTGGTCCCTTCTACTCCCACATAGACAGGGAACCCATACCCTAACCCCTCCTATAAATAGAGGAGTATTGGGGGATTCTCAGACACCACTACAAAAAATATGGTCTTTAACTATAAAAAAAAATTTGTAGCAAAACCCCCAAAATTTGTAGCTAAAAGCTTTGGCTACATTTATCCTTACATTTAAAATCTGAAGCTTGAAAGATCTAGAGGGGGGTGAATAGAGCTTTTTGGTACTTTAAAATTAATTAAGCAATTAAACCAAATAAGGAGAAGGAAACAAGGAGGACACAAGGATGTAGAGTGGTTCCTACCTTTGAAATCAAAGGTAGTCAGTCCACTACCCAATGGTTTCCAATTGGGATTTTGAAAGTGATTTATTTTATTACCTCTCGAGGATGTTACACAAAATACAATCACCTTCCTTCTACAACCTTGAAGTAGCCTTAACCTGAAGTAGCTTCAACCTCCTTGAAGCAGGCTTCTTGAAGTAACTCCAAGTCAAACAGTCTTCACCTTCTTGAAGTAGCTTCAACTTCCCTCGAAGCAACCTTCCTTGAAGTAATTGCAAGTACCTCTTGAAGTAGCCTTCTCCACCACAAAGTAGCCCCGATAAACCTCCTTTCAACATCCTCCAATCCTAGGAGTAGTTAAGGAGAACAATATACAATATAAAAGAAAGAGATTGGAAGAAAGGAAACACTTCACCAATTTAGTACAGTGCCTTGATCCTATATCAAGTGTTAGACCTCTCAAACCACTAAGGATGAACATTTCTACAATGTGGTTAAGAGGCTATAGCTATAGGACATGCAATTTGAGCTTGAATAAATAAGATGGCAAGAGTGGCTTTGCTTTGTTTCTCACAAGAATGTGTTATCAAGTGTAATTGTGTGCTTTAGGTTTCCTAAGGCCTGTTCTATTTATAGGGATGGCTTACAAGTGCTTAGGGATGTTCTAGAGGGTTTCTAGAGTGTTCATAGTGCTTAACTAGCCATCAGGAGTCCACTAATTATCTTGCAATTGCTAATTGTTTTGAGCTGAAAAGAACAATCCAAAACCTATCTCGGTCAAGGAACTTGTCGACCGAGATGTGTCTCGGTCAAGCTATTCTTCGACCGGGGAAGGGTTTGAGGGAAAAATTGTTGCAATGGCAATTTCCAACCCCCAACCACCAACTAATTGATCTAACAGTCATGGACTTTGTTCGAAGCTTGCTCGGTCAAAGATATTGTCAACCGAAAACCTATTTTAGGGCACAAATGTATAAGTTATTTATCCGTGCTTGTAACTTCGACTGAAATAATTCTCGATCGAGTAAGTCTTCGATCGAGTGTGTATCAGTCGAGAAATTTGTTGACCGAGAGTGTCCTTGTTTCTATTAAATCACCTTCTAAGTGTGTGTATCATGGGTGATGGTGACTCTAACTCTGGGGAAAACCTATCTAAGGGTTGTGAGTGGATGAGGAAGACCAAATGCTTTATTTACATGATATCTAGGTACTTGTACATTATATACTTGTACAACGTTTTACTTTGAGTACAATCATGAAAACATTGAACATTTAAGCACATTAATCTTCCATTTGTGTTGATCTTCAATTATCCAATTCCTTATTTCCTTGGACCCTGAAATACTCAAATAGCATGTTAGATCTAGAAGAATGAAATGTTTGTCATAATCGAAACAAAGGGTTTATTAATGTCCAATTTAGCCAACAATCTCCCCCTTTTTTGAATATGACAAACATTTCTAAAATATAATCAAAAAAATTTAAATAGGATGAGTTTCATACTTGAGACTTACCTTATATGAGACATTCTCTTGTTTTTCATGAAGTGTGTGCTAATTATCCCTAAAGTGGTATGGAACATAGTATACATCTCTTAAGGAATATAGAATCAATTTATGTCAAGCTAAGAAAGCATGAAACTAATTGAATTTGATTTATATCAATTCTCCCCCTTTGTCATTTCAAAAAGATAACCAAATAATTATTTATTATTACTCCCCCTTATTTGGATGTTCCCCCTCAATTTGATACTCAAATTTAAAAACAAAGTAATGGAAAAATGTCCAAA
This sequence comes from Alisma plantago-aquatica, assembly GCA_963693085.1. NCBI lineage: Eukaryota > Viridiplantae > Streptophyta > Magnoliopsida > Alismatales > Alismataceae > Alisma > Alisma plantago-aquatica. Next base: position 827,193,436 of record OY856412.1, read on the forward strand.
GCAAGCTACAAAATTTTATTATCATGACTAAGAGAACAAGCTCAAGTACATTGATAAGATAAATTTTACTAGTAATAAAAGTGATTACAACCAACTCACTACATAGTTCCACATCACTGAAAAGAACTCAAGATTACATCAACTTTAGGATCTTTCCCAAGGAATAGAGTAGCACCATAATATTTGACAAGTGTCTTCCAATCAAGTGCACCTGTCTTTGCAAGAGCATATGCCTCCATAAATGTGGGTGCTCGATCAAATCAGAAATGGACATCTATATCCTGGAGTTGCATGGGTGAATATTGTGTATGGGAAATATCATGGGAGGGTGGAGGTGGAACTTGGGTATAGTTGATTGAAGGGTTGTAAGGATAGAGACTCCTTGGGTAGAGTGAATGAGGGTAAGTATTTGGAGTATTAGGAGACCGAGTTTGCATTCTTTGGTTAAGATAAGTCATGGCATGGTGATTGTAATCCAATTGTCTCCCAAGATGATAGGTGGCCCCAGTGAGGTAGCAAACATTATTGGATAGATTTTCTAAGGAGTATCTAGGAGGATCAGGAGGTGGAGGATTTTCTTGGGTAGATGTGTCTCCTTTAGTCCTAGGCCTCTTATGCCCAAAATCAATTCCCATTTTGTCTACTGTGTTTCTAGTAAACTTTTGAGGTTGCCTATCATATTTATACCCTAGATCCTCTAGGTTTTTGGTTAGACAGAATTGGGTTATTTGGCAAATGAAATTAGCATAGGGAGGATGTCCAAAAAATTCAAACATGTTGGAAAGAATAATGCAAATGAAGTTTACTGGAATACTTTCTAAGATGGCATAAATGAGATACCTTCTAAATTGTGGGATTTCCATTTTATTTGCTCTAGGGTAGATGTTGTGGGAGATAATACGGTTTACTACCCTAGCTTCAGGGGTGAGAGATGTTCCATAGTAGGTTCCCCTATTCTCATGGCATGAAGTGTTAGGAAGAAAATTGGTCTTTTTGACATCTCCTAAACTAATGGTATTGTCATTGGTGGAGAGTTTGGATAAAGGATTAGTGGTGGTTAGGTCTATGCAATCTCCATATGCCTCCTCATCTGTATCTAATATTTTAAGGATATCTTTTTCAAAGAAGTAGAAGCCTAACCAATCAACCATGGAAGTGAAAGAGAAGGGGTTATTGGAGTCCCTAGTAAGATTAGCATAAAACTCATCAACTACTTGGGTGGACCAAAAATGGAATGATGGTTGAAGAAACTCTATCAATTTTTACACCTTGAAGAGCTTGGGGAGATCAAGGAGAGTGATGAAGTCATTTGTGTCCACTGGGCATCGAGGAAGAGGAGTCTTTGAGGTAAGCTTGAGGTAGCGTTCTCCAGCACCAATGTCATTGAAGGTGATGTCGTTGATGATGCTCATAGCTGGAGTGACTTGTCTTTCCTTCCTCATTGCAACTTGCTTCTTCCCACTGCATGCCGAAGATGAGGCTATTTTACACAAATGAATGTGGAAGAAGAACTAGGGATGATAGTAGAAGCATGTTGCTCAAGAATAGCTCTAAAGAATGCTCGAGAGGGACTTCAGAAGAGAGCAAATGAATTTGTGAAGAGAATGGCCGATTTTGGGCTCTATTTATAGCCAAATTAGGCACTTCCTCGATCGACGATTTTGTTGACCGAGAGCCCAACGGTTCTCTGCCAACACGCTCCTCTCTCAACGGCTAATGGGTCGGTCAAAAATTTGAAAAATAGCTGTTGCCCCTTTTTTGTCGAAAATTGCTTGTTAGAAGAACTGAGGGAGGATGTCCTACCACGTAGGTCTCAGTCAAATAGGGGGTCCACCGAGTGGCTCTCGGTCGAACTATTTATCGATCGAGACCTATTTTTGGTCCAAATTTGCAAGAGAAGCCTAGTGTATTGTGGTCGAGAAGAGGTTCCACTGAGTGAATCTTGGTTGACAAATTTGGAAATGTAAAACCATAATCATTCAATACTTGTTGCATATAAAGTACTTGAGCACAATAAGAACCAGCCACCACATATTCGGCTTCAGTGGTCAAAAGGGCGATTGCATTTTGTTTCTTACTAAACCATGATACTAAAGCTCTTCCTAACAAGAAACAACCACCACTTGTGCTTTTGCTATCAAGTTGAAAACCAATATAATCGACATTGGTATAAGCTTTTAAGTCTAGCGATCGACCTTTAGGATACCATAATCCATAGTTGGTAGTACCAGTGAGATATCTTAAAATTCTTTTAACAACTTAAAAATGAGATTGCATTGGTTTGGATTTAAATCTAGCAAAAAGCCCAATAAAAAACATAATGTCTGGTCTAGAAGCAGTTAAATATAGCAAAATACTAATCATGGCCCTATATAAGGAATCATCAATGGGTTCTCCATCATCATCCTTGTCAATTTTGGCAGATGTGGCCATTGGTGTGGTAGTATGCTTACAATTATTCATTCTAAAGCATTTTAAGAGTTCATTAGTGTATTTCTCTTGGCTTAGAAGAATTCCAACGAGCGTTTATTTTATTTAAAAACCAAGGAAAAACATTATCCTCCCATGAGACTCATTTCAAATTCTTTTTGCATTATGTCACTAAATTGTTTGCATAAAGAATGATTTGAGGCACCGAATATGATATCATCAACATATATTTGAACAACAAGAAAATCTGATTCGTATGTTTTAAAAAATAATGTAAAGTCTGAATTTCCAATTGAGAAACTATTGTTGAATAGATAGTTTTTAAGTCTTTCATACCAGTTTTGTGGTGCTTGCTCAGGGCCATAAAGTGCTCTCTTAAGTTTGTATACACGATCAGTTTTGCCAATAATTTCAAATCCAGGTGGTTGGGCAACATATACTTCTTCTTCTATGATTCCATTTAAAAAGGCACTTTTTACATCCATTTGGAATAGTTTGATGTCTTTGTGGGCAACTATAGCTAATAGCATTCTAATAGTGGGGATAAAAAAAAGAAGCATTCTAATAGCTTTGAGTCTTGCCACGGTGCATAAGTTTCATCAAAATCTATTCCTTCTTGTCGGTTATACCCTTGAGCCACCAGTCTAGCTTTATTTCTAACTACCTCTACAACTTCATTAAGTTTATTTCAAAAAACCCACTTAGTTCCAATGTTGGTTTTGTTTTTTGGTTTAGGAAATAAGTCCCATACATTGTTTTTCATGAATTGATTTAGTTCTTCTTGCATAGCCATTATCCAATATTCATCTTTTAGTGCTTCATATACCTTTTTGGGTTCAATAATTGATACAAATGCCATATTTGCAACATCTCTAAATGATGATCAGGTTTTTACTTTATCAAAAGGATTTCCAATGATTAAATCTTGAGGATGATCTTTGATTAATCTGGGGATTTTGTTGTGTCTCATTTTTTTGGTCAATTTTAAAATTTTGATCATCTTTTGGAGACATAGTTAGGTCTTCAATTTGATGAGTAATGTCATTTATATTTTCATTTTCATTTTCTGCATTTTGAGTTGTTATCTCATGAAAAGTGATATGAATTGATTCTTCAACTTTTCTAGAGATAGTATTGCAGATTCTAAAAGCCTTGCTAGAAGTTTAATATCCTAGGAAGAATGCTTTATGTGATTTGCGATCAAATTTGTCTCTATCATGTTTTTTATTTAGGATATAACAAGGTGTACCAAAGGTATGAAAATAATCAACTCTTGATTTTTTGTTGAAGATGAGTTTATAGGGAGTTTTCTTAAGATGAGAATGTATTGCTACTCAATTTAATACATAACATGATGTATTTACCGCTTCGGCCTAAAATGTTTTAGGTGTATTATGTTCCAGTAACATTGTTCTAGCCATTTCTGGTAAAGACCCATTTTTTCTTTCTACTATGCCATTTTGTTGTGGAGTGCGTGGAGCTGAAAAATTATGAGTGTATCCTTGAGATGTACAAAATTCTTCAAAAATGTGATTTTCAAATTCCCCACCATGATCACTCCTAATTGTACATATTTTATTTTGTAGTTGATTTTCAATCTTAGAGAAAAATTGTATAAAAATTCTAATTGTATCATCTTTATTTGAAAGAAAGTGAACCCATGTGTATCTACTATAATCATCTACAATGACAAAGTAATATCTTTTTCCACCAATAGATTGAGCTCTTATAGGACCAAAAAAATCCATATGAATGAGCTCCAATGATCTAGTAGTGCTAAGCAATATTTTAGATTTGAAAGAAGTTTTATTTTGCTTGCCTAAAGTACATGGTTCACAATCTTCAAGTTTATTAAAGGATATTTTAGGTAAGCGCCATACAAGATCATATTTAATTAACTTTTTTATAACATGTAAGCTTGCATGACCTAATTTTCTATGCCATAGTTGTAAAGATTCATCTTTTGCAAGAAGACATTTTCCAATAATAGTTTGCACATAATTAGGTCTAAGTATGTATAGATTTCCTATTCTCTTTCCTTCATAAATAACATTATTAGTGTTTTCAATTAATAGTTTGCAACAAATTTTATTGAATAGGACATCATAGCCACGATCACATAATTGACTAACACTAATTAAATTGTGATGCTAACCATCAACAAGTAAAACATTTTTAATTTGAAGATTTGTACCAATATTGCCTATTCCAACAATTTTTCTTTTAGCATTGTCTCCAAATGTGACTGTTCCACTTTTCTTTTCTTCAAATATTTGAAAGGCTTATTTGTTTCCATTCATATGCTTGGAGCAACCACTATCAACCACCCAATCTTGTAAAAGAATTAGATTTTGGTACCCATGTGATGGTCCTTTTGGTTAGGAACATTTTTATATTTTATATTACATTGTTATGGAAGGGTTTTGTAGATTTGAACAACAGATTAAGTATAATTACATGTTTATTAATAAAATAGTTGAATCTGAACAATACTATTCTTGGTCGACAATTGTCTCGACCGAGATTGGTTTCAGTCGAGTTAGTTCAATTGGATGATTTACCAGAAAGTGCAAGCTTAAGACAAAACTTTCTTGGTTGACAATTTTCTCGACCGAAGAGTGTCTCAGTTGAAGATTTTATTGATTGAGAATGTTTTTGCCTCTTTTCAGCAATTTTATTAATTTCAATTTGAGAATAGATTACTTCAATAATGCAAGGTAATGGTAAGTTTAGTTGAGATAAGACATTATGAGTGTCACAGTAAAGCTTTAGGTCAAATCTCAACTAATCGTTTTCAAGTTTCCTAAGTTTGGGGTCTTGGAACCCAAACTAAGTCAACATCCTTTTTCTTGTAAGGGCATGAGAATGAGTAATGTCCAATACATCAATAGTGACAACAGATGGAATCAATTTCATTTCTCTTTTTATCATTGTATTAATGAGTTGAGTTATTCTTGGGTACATATATCACTTTGGTCTTCGGTACTTGTGTTTTTCTAGATTTGGATTTTTGATGAGATTTATCTTTGGGTACATAACCTAGACTCTTCTTAGAATTTGACCAGAAGTATCGTTTAGAATTTTATCAAGAATATCCTTGTTTTTCAAGTTACTAATTTCTTTTTGTAATTTTGCATTTTCATCCATTTTCTTTTTAATATTTAAGTTTTCTTGATCTTGATTAGAAGACAAACTATCTCTTTCTTTGACAATAGCATCATAATCAGAATGAGTGCATAAAATCGGTCAAGTTTGAAGATTATTTATTTTAGCAAGCAATTCAACTTTTTCTTGGCAAAGAAAGTTATAGTTTGTTTATACATCAGGCAACTTGATGTTATGCTCATTAATTGAAGATTTTAGGGTATTTCTTACAGATAACTTTCATTTTCAGAAGAGAGAGTTTATAGTTTATCATGCAAGTCATCATTTGTCTTTGTGAGCTTCTTTAATTTCTTCTTGCAATCAATATATTTGTCGTGTACTTCTTGAAGACTAGTAACTAAGCCTTATTTAGATAGTTCAAGAAGGCTTAGCTCATTTGAGTCTTCATTCTCATCTTCCTTGGCCATAAGACATTCTACATCTTCTTCTCCACTTTCACTTTCATCACTTGACTCATCCCAAGCAGCTTTGTAGGCTTTAACTCCCTTGTCTTTCTTCTTAGATGAAGGTTTCTTTCCTTTCTTTACTTTAGAACACTCATTTTTGACATGTCCCTTTTTGCCGCATTCAAAGCACCTAAGAGAAGAAGAGGAAGAAGCACTAGAGTTTTTGCTAGATTTATACCTCCTATATTTCTTGCCATTTACAATGAGTGCATCTTCATCATCATCTCCTTCACTTGTTTCATCATTTTCTTGAGTGATGACCTTTGATTGGACCTTTGTTGTAGCTTTTAGAGCCATGTCTTTCCTTCTTTCTTTTTGAAGATCAAGCTCCAATCTTTCTTCTTCCTCCAAGGTGACCTCATGAGTCTCTAGGCTACCAATGACCTGATCCATCCTCAATCTTGTGAGATCATTAGCTTCTTCAATGGTCGTTACCTTTGGCTTGTACTTTGGAGGCAAAGACCTAATAATTTTGGAGACTTGATCTTATTCACTTATAGATTTTCCTAATGCACTTATACCGTTAATGATAGTAGAAAATCTTGCATACATATCACTAATAAATTCATTTGGTTGCATACAAAATTGTTCAATTTTTTTTAAGCATACCAATTTTAGAATTTTTAACTAGAATGGTTCCTTCATGTGTAATGGAAAGTTTATGCCATATGTCATAAGCAGTTTCATATGAAGAGATTCTAATGAATTCACTTACAAAAATAGAGCACTATAGTATGCTTACCGCCTTAGCATTTAATTGAGTTTGTTTTACCGCGTTTGGATCCCATGTAGCATACTCGATTTGGGGAAGCTCATAGAGTGTAGACACCATCATCCATAGATCCCAACTGATTCCTTAAAAGTAGAATTACATTCTTCTCTTCCAGTAGTTGTAGTTGCTTCCATCAAATGGTGGTGGCTGAGACATGTGGGTTCCCTCTAAGTTAAGGTTGTTGAGTACGCCGTCCCCCATCCTTCAAGACCTGTTAAGGCTCCTTGAAGACCTACTCTGATACCAATTGAAAGATCTAGAGGTGGGTAAATAGATCTTTTTGGTATTTTAAAATCAATTAAATAATTAAACCAAAGAAGGAGAAGGAAAAAAGGAGAACATAAGGATGTAGAGTGGTTCCTACCTTTGAAATCAAAGGTAGTCAGTCCACTACCCAATTATTTCCAATCGGGATTTTAAAAGTGATTTATTTTATTACCTCTTGAGGATGTAACACAAAATACAATCACCTTCTACACCCTTGAAGTAGCCTTCTCCTGAAGTAGATTCAACCTCCTTGAAGCAGCCTTCTTGAAGTAACTCCAAGTCAAACAGTCTTCACCTTCTTGATGTAGCTTTTACTTCCCTTGAAGCATCCTTCCTTGAAGTAATTGCAAGTACCTCTTGAAGCAACCTTCTCCACCATGAAGTAGCCCCAAGAAACCTCCTTTCAACAACCTCTAAACCTAGAAGTAGTTAAGGAGAACATTATACAATATAAAAGAAAGAGATTGGAAGAAAGGAAGCACTTCACCAATTTAGTACAACACCTTGATCCTATATCAAGTGTTATACCTCTCAAACCACTAATGATGAACGTTGCTACAAGGTGGCTAAGAGGCTATAGCTATAGGACACGAAATTTGAGCTTGAAGAAACAAGATGGAAAGAGTGGCTTTGCTTTGTTGCTCACAAGAATGTGTTCTCAAGTGTAATTGTGTTCTTTAGGTGTCCTAAGGCCTCTCTTATTTATAGGGATGACTTACAAGTTCTTAGGGACATTCTAGAGGGTTTCTAGAGTGTTCTTAGTGCTTGACTAGCCATTAGGAGTCCACTAATTATCCTGCAATGGCTAATTGTTTTGAGCTAAAAAGAACAATCCAGAACCGATCTCGGTTGAGGAACTTGTTGAATGAGATGTGTATTGGTTAAGCTTTTCTTCGATCGGGGAGGGGTTTGAGGGAAAATTTTTTGCAACAGCTATTTCCAACCCCAACCCCAACCCCCAACTACTTGGTCTAACGGTCATGGACTTTGGTCGAAGCTTGCTCGGTCGAAGATATTATTGATTGAAAACCTATTTTAGGGCACAAATGTATAAGTTATTGATCCGTGCTTGTAACTTTGACCAAAGTGATTCTCGGTCGAGCAAGTCTTCGATCGAGTGTGTCTCGGTCAAGAAATTTGTCGACCAAGAGTGTCCCTATTTCTATTAAATCACCATCTAAGTATGTGTATCATGGGTGATGGTGACTCTAACTCTAGGGAAAACCTGTCTAAGGGTTGTGAGTGGATGAGGAAGACCTAACACTTGATTTACATGATATCTAGGTACTTGTACATTATATACTTGTACAAGTTTTTACATTGAGTACAATCATGAAAACATTGAACATTTAAGCACATTGATCTTCCATTTGTGTTGATCTTCAATTATCCAATTCCTTATTTCCTTGGATCCTGAAATACTCAAATAGCATGTTCGATCCACAAGAATGAAATGTTGGTCATCATCAAAATGAAGGGTTTATTAATGTCCAATTTAGGTTACATCAGATGGAAATATGTGAGTAACTCATCAGAAGCAAGCTACAAGATCATATGGAAATATGTGAGAAGCTCATTATAGGGAAATAATGCAATAAACAATTCAAATCAATTGCACTTCAATCATTAGACAAAATAATAGATGAAATAATTATATTTTGGGATGACTAACCATGAAATATTATGGATCAATATGTATCTTTTCAAGAAGTAACATATTGTTGTGTTTGACTTCATCACCTCTACAATTTGTAGTGCTCATGCTTCTTTTAGAGCTATAGAGCATGCCTCTAGAGTGCCTCCCATCTAAGGAAACAAGAACCCTTCACAGACACTCTCTAGTAGGCTAGTAGCAGATGTATTATAATTCTATTCGCTTAGATTCAGAAGGCCAATAGATGATGCACCTGTATGGAAAATATGGTTTAATACTCTATCCAACTACAATTTGTACCTCAATGAAACCCTACTAGAAAGAAGTATAATGGAAACAAACTATCCTACATAGACTGTGATGGTGACACTTTACATGTGAATCATTCATGTGATGGTCCAAGCACTGGTATTTAAGCCAACTCCTCAATATTGTGAGTAGAAAAATAATCAAGGACAATTTCACATCAAAGAAAACATTCATGTTGAAGGACTCATCTACTATCACTCATACTATGCCCTAGAAACATGTAGAATGCTATATGTAGATTTCACATTATTTTTATTTGAGATAAGATGTATCAGATGCTAATACTTTCCCCATATAGATAAGGTTTTGTAAGATGTGGACTATTTGACCCTATAGCCAGTCTAGAGCCATTGACATGTACTAAAATGTTTCTGTGTGTCAACTCCAATCTAATGTACATGCCTCAGGCAACAACCTTTTCCCTTACATAAACAGAGAATTCAACTAGAGTACTGACAACTTGCTTTTGAAGACACGAATTCCATTAGCAGTATTGTTTACTTAGTAGAGTTGAAGCTGCGAAAACTAGTTTCCATGCAGCATATGAATGTTCCAATTGGGATAAACACCAATACAACTCAGATGAATTATAAAGAACATCAACATATACTTCAACAGAGATGATCAACACTACAGTTCTAAGACTTTATAGATGTAACCTAATCACTTAGGCAGTAAGCTTAAATGCTATGTACCACATGGAAACCTAAGTATAAGAATACTAGGATGAAAGGTTATACCTTTTCTGGTGTAAAGAGTGCTTTAATAGGAGCAACATCACCAGGTAAGAAACAGAGCAGATGCAAATGTCACAACGAAATAACAATTTGTTGGTGTGTGTATCTGACGAAATAAGAATTTATGTGTGTCTCACATAATAAGAATTTGTCCTATACTAACCAACTCCCTACTAGTGTGAACACATCAAAATTCCATATCAACAAGATTGATCATTGTGATGTCAACTGCAATCTGAAACAAGATTATATATATCCCTGGAGTGTTCCAATTCCAAACTACTAAGGTATGAGAATCAATGATAGTGGATACTAAATTATATGCCACGTAGTGATTTGTAGCTTATTTTGGCTGGTTCCAAAATTAAATTGATAGTTTCTTGATGCTAAAAATCTATACATTATTTTTGGCCGGCTCAATTCAACTGACTCCATTCTTTTGTTCATTATGAGAATCAACTGTGCATGTTTGTGTTGTTCTTGCACTTGATCAACATGTGCAACATGATGTTTTGATGGTGCAGAGGAATTTATTGAGGTTGGTTCATGTGAAGGAGTTTGACCAAAAGAAAGACCTTGGCATTATAGAGGAAACCAAAATATAAAGAATCACTAAAATAATATCACAAACAACAAACCATCAAATCATCATTGTGGTACCTAGAACCTAGTGTATTGAGTGAAGATCTTCCGCACATGGTCCATCTTGTTGTTCATCCCAACAAGCCCCACACTAAACTAGAAAGCATAGTAGATGTCTTCATGATAACATGTTCAAGTCCCTACCACAACATGTTCAAGTCCCTAAAAATATATACATAATTAGAAGCTTATTTTTGGGACCAATCCTTGGGCCTAATATGTTGAAGCTCAGCTTAAAAGTAGTGATTTGCCCAATACTACAATCATGTTTGAATAGATGATGATGCCATAAATAGTAAAATATAAATACCTCAAAAAATTATTATCTCTAAAGGAATGATTGGGACCTACTCATATCACATGTTGTGGCTCTATTTCAGCAAACATGTCACTAGGAACTTGACAATAAAGTTTCATCCTATCCCAAGATTGTTTGTTTGCATGATAGGAATGTTGATCATGTCTTGTCCTGGTGCATACTGTAGATAGAACAATAGACTTTGTAAAAGAACTTCAAGTGCTTAATGATGTCGAAGCAGTAACAACATCTGCAGATTGCATATCTACTATGGATATCCTGACACTCTGGTCAAAGGTCTCACATATTTGACTAGTTACAATGTTTAGTGACAAATCTACACATAACAAATCTTCTTACTAAACTTGGTAAATGGGTGACTATGAATATTTCAACAAAAGTTTAGAGACTATTCATAATATGCATTAGTATCATTGTCTGATGTATTTGAAATTGCACCTGAAACTTCCACATCCATCATGCAAATTATCATTACCCAGAAACTCTAGCATGATGAACCAATAGATCAAATACTTGTATCAAAGAGTCTACAATGCTTCTAAGTATTTAATAATAAAGCAACAGAGACAAAAAAATTCATAAACATGTTCCAAAGGGCTACATGGAAAAGGTCGAAGAGATACATGCCCAAATTAGATCAAGTTACAGATGGAAAGAAAATATAATTAAAAATATTACTATAAGATAATCAATAACCACCTAGAAACATTGCTTGTATTAGTGGTAATGCAGACAAGAAATCTGCAATATTGTCCACTAACTTGCAGCAGACTGAAGGCTGTATAGTTGATTTTATATATTTTAAAATGGTTGAACAGAGAGATTATACCAAATGGTTTAACTCATCAAAAAACACTTGCATTTAATATGCAAGACATTGTCAAAGCAGAGTTCAATTACCATTTAAATTCCCCCGTACATAACATGATCTCCACAACATGGTTCATCTGATCGCGATCAAGATTTAAAGAAAATAGTGCAAGTTTAAGAACTACCTGGAGCATCAACTACCTGCAATGTTCTGAAGAAAAACAAAGTACATGACTTGTTCATGTACAAGTGAATCAAGGAACATTATATGATAAGAAGATTTGTGAAGGACTAATGCCTTTGTATGGAAACACACGTAACAATCCCTACATGTTGTAGTAGGGTGCAAGATTGCCAGTTGATGATCATTTCAAATGTGAGTGTTGCATTTACCCCAGTGAAGAGGGTATATACACCTGTTCCAATGGAATGAACTATTTAAGGAACTTTGAATAGGTCTAGAGATGGTGGGTCTGGCTTCCCTTTAAACTAATAAAAATCATTGTCGTCCATGGTTCAAATCACAACAACTGCTAAAAAGTATCAACAATAATTTAAAAGCAGAGTGAAAGTGAGAGGTACCTAGATGGCAGTTGACTTTCATAGATCTCTTATGAAGAGCATAGGTACAAAGTGTTGTCCCTATTGCTGGAGCTGTGCACATACTATTATTAGATCGGAACATCAGTAGGTAATTAGAAATAGTGATGTTTAGAATAGTCTAAGTCATATAGAAACCCATAAATGGTTACACTAATCAATACATCACCAATAACAGGAAAGAAACACTTTACGACTTTGATGTAAATGTAGTCTACCTAACTTATGGTATATGTCAATTGCAAAATAACAATTCTCTCTAGAAATACATGCTAAAAACAGTTAAGCATGAATGATAAGGTCTTCAACCATATGATTATTGTCTTTTTCCTATTTTCTTAGGCACTTACCTTAAACAATAATATGAATCTTTATATGATAGAAAAAATGTACGACTGATTCAGAAAACCAAACATTCTTTTCAAAAGCTCTTGTCTCATCAATCTGTGAGTTTGAGGCATGTTTCTCATAAGGAGCTAATTGTTTAAAATGATGCTGATTTGGTTTAGAATATTGTGGTGGAAACTGCATTTGTCCACCCACTGGATGACGTTTGGCTCAACATTGGAGGTTTTGAACTGGATGTAGGAATCATAGGTTGTGATCTAGTAATTTCCTTGGCATCATAGGTTGTGATCCAGGAATTTCCTTATATGAAACATATATCTTTAATTAATGAAAAAGCTATGTCATACATGGAATCCCATTTACAAAATAGATACATAAATGCATGCATGGTCGTCTTTTTGCTTCTGGGTAGGAGACAACTAAAACATGAATATAAATTTCAATTCATAGATTGTAATAGAGTTGAGTATATACCAGGACTACATTTCTATTTTGGGTTATGATATCCAGCTGGTGTTTGGTTTGTAGCTTGCATTAGTGTGTCATAAAACCTCTCACTATTTGGCTAAACAGGGAGAAGAGGGTACCCTTCCCTCACTCCATATGAGAAAGAGTAATGTGGAGCTCACCCAATGAGACTTCACATGCCACCATCAGATGGGCACAATGCCTGCAATGAGGGGAAAAGTAGAGGAAGAAGAGGGTGGTGGGCTAGTATAATGAGCATTAATGTTATACAGTTGTTGTTGGGTTGTAGAGTCAGGAACCCAATGTTTCTATCATAGCTCTGCCAATGTATAAATAATATAGCCAAAGCAAGCTACTGCTCAAGAAAAAATCTGGGAATAATCTTAATGAGTTTACTCTCATATTAGATAAACAATCCATAGCAAAAAACCACTACTCAAGACACTGGATGAGTAGAACATATGTCTATATTGTTTACGTAGAGATTGGAGAAAGAAGCTCGAATTTCCTTTAGGATCACACATCCGGATGGTGGCATTTGTACCAAAAGTGCTAAGAGTTACTAATACTTATTGCATTTGAGGACCATCCTATGGCAGGTGAGTTAAGCAATACAACCGTGCTTCTTTTAAATTACTCTCATGTAAATACAACAACTTGAATCCGTGCATGTCATGTTAGATAAATGAAGAACATACAATATCATAAAGAGATAATTAGTAATAGCTGGAGTCTCACGTTTGTCACTGCCATTAGTCATGGAAGTCAAACCTCTATAATAAAAAAAGGGAAAATAAAGGTGGAAATCAACTGGACAAGGATGTTTTATATCCTAAAATGCAGGACATTTTAGACAACATTAGAATATGCAATCCTCACATCACAACCTCTTGAATAAGATGAGTAAAGAGATGTCAACCATTATGTTGTAGATATAGGATGGCCTATGCTGGTGTTAATATTCATGTTACTTGTATGAACATGCATATAAAGTTTGATTTTATAATATTAATCTCTTTTACCTTTCTCTATATTTTGCATACATGTGAAAGTAGAGAAAGAAAAAGAACCAATGAAGCAAAATACTTAGAACCTAGCTAGACCGCCTACAAAATCCTAGCCACCTGACCCAATTGAACTATTTCTTTATGACAATATGTACTAGAGTTGTTTGACACAATAGATTACTAGTGAAGGGAAATCAACATGCAAAAAGTATAACCTATCAAGCCTTCATGTTCGGGATACAACAAACCAAGTATAGACATCACTCTATGTGTGCATGCGTTCGCTTGTGTGTGTATTCCGTTCAGTAGTTTCTTCATCAATTCCATTTAATCTTCATACGATATATATAGGAATTGTAAATAATGCTATCAAACTTAGAAAATGGACTAACCTGCTATGTGTCAAGCAACATTCCCTGCCATTGTCTGGTCCTTTTATGTAACAAGTAATGCAACCCTTGATAATTGAATGAGGGAATGTTACACCACTGAGTACAACGTCAAGCTGCTTCCATTTCTTGTCATCTAACCAGACTGGGTGCTCAAATGCATTTCTCTAGATCTTTCTTTGGCCATCATAGGCATACTAAAGACAACCTTCATCCCCAAGACACTACAATATTAAATAGATCTGAATGGCTCTTTCTAGAGTTGTGTACTGACAGTGCAAGACAAAGAGAACACAAGACACATTATGATCCTATGCTATATTGTACTAGAAGAACGTCCAAACCAAGATATAACACACACAAAATTGTGATGAGTGGAAATTTGATTAATGCATGGAATTATCTCTGGATTCATGAATGTATGGTTCTACAAGAGAATACATTACGAGACATACTTTACAAACTAAAGGATGTGGAAGGTAGTTTCATGGAGGCACAGAATGGAATCTTAGATTCCTTAATGATCAGTGTAATACTACTAAAAAAGAAGTAATCTCATCAATCTTACCACCAGAAAACTGAATATGTAGTAGATGATTAAAATTAGAATCGGACCATAGGTCAAAATTTCACAATCAAATCAACATTACCAATTAGCTTCTACAATAAATATGTCATTACAACAGGGCGATGGAAGACAATATGGAACACCCCTCTACCTTCTAGGAAACACATATTATTTTAGTTGTTTGAACAAGGAATGTTTATGACCAATGAGGAATGACACAAAAGATATGCCAACAAATGACCCTACTATGAAAGGTACAACTATGCCACATAAAACATCATGTACTCCTTGAGAGATCATAAGTATATATAACTGAAGTGGCCTAATGAGATTGGTTTCAGATATGTTTATATTATTTTTCTTGTCCTAGCATTCTTATCAAGATGCCTAATAGGTCATGAAGTTACTTTGTCTTCCTAGGTAATGTGCATTTGAAGATTCATGTAAGATTTGTTTAACGTCAAGTGTGTTGTTAGTGCTAATCCTTATTTTCCTCATGACACTTACCATTGTGTAACTTTATATGTACTTCCTAACACAAACAACAGACCCTTGTTGTTTGTAGGTTGATCTTGATATTTCATGTAACAAGGCATTCGTTCTACATTTTGCAAGCTGATCAACCCAAAATTCACTCACATGGACACAAAGGCGAAAAACATCTAGTACATCACTTACAAACATCATTCAGGTTAAGAAAGCCATAGTTGGTAGGTGATCCAAATTGGTGTAAGGGTTTCATATCACATGGAAGCTTCTATTTGTATAGAATGCTATAGGGTAGGGCCAAACTGCAATAGAATTCACTAAGACATATTTGATGATTTGTGCAAACACTTTAGTTGTTTTCCTTATTGTGATAATGATATTTGTATTGTGCCTGGTGCCACTATGTGAAAATAGACCTACGTGAAGGTATTCTCCCTTCTTTCACATCTTCTCTTGTCCTTAAATATATGACCTGGAAACCATCTCCTCCAGCCACCAATGATGATGCTCGCCGAGTTGTATCTTTTGGTTCCAGATCCAAATGGACTATGACCACAGTTCCAATAGCATCAGCTTGACAAATGCTTGCTTGCTGCAGAGGAATTTCCCTTTCAATCTCCAACATCAATTATGGGATCCCCACAACATCAATTATGCGAACCATCATGATACACATGGTACAATCCTAGTTTGTTACAACAAGAAGACTTGCACTACGAGTTGTAGGAAGAAATTAGAGATTGTAGAAATTCTAACTCAAGTGATTCACTTTTAAAAAAATAAATGAAGTTGGTCTAGTTTTTTGTTGTTGTTTTGGGTGGACCGTAATTGGGGAAAGTCGATTGCTTAGTATATAGTTTCGAATTTGAGTCCAAAGTGAGGGGTTTAAGAATGCAGTGAGGTTAAAAGTATTAATGAGAAATAAACAGAGTAGTACCTTTTTTCCTACTCATAGATTCAAATGTCTGGCCATATTTCTTATTTGGTCAAGTCCGTCTGAGTTTGGTAAACGACCAATGAATGAATTGGCCTATAATTTTCAAACAAAACAAGATCCACAACGCGATTCATATAATTAATTGAAATATATGCCTTAGGTACCTCTTTCAGATTCCTATCCTTGGAATTAGATTCATCTCTGGATATTTAAAGCATTGGATAGCTTTGGAAGCAACTATACAACCCATAACATGAGAAGAGTAAGAATTCCCATGCAAAAGTGCCATAACCTTATAACCAACACAAGTAAATAAATCTTTCTAAGACAAATTCTGAAGCAAAGATAGTTCTGCATGTTGGTCAGGACAACTAGAAGAAAATATTTGCATCTACTTTTAAAATTATTTGAACCATTATTAGATCAATGCCCAATTCCTCACACATATTAATAGAATCAAAGAGGGAAAGGAAATAAGACCTCCCCTCAACATAGAAATTGGGCAAATAAGATTGTAATGGTTCATTAATGCTGAGAAAAGTCATGGGAACTTACAATGTTTTTAAGTAAAAACCATGGTGTCAAAATATTCATTACAATGTAAAATACCTCTACTTCATTCCTCCACAAGCAAGCATTCTCGCTGAGAAAAATCATGAACTTCTAGTGAAATTATGAATTGACTTCTTTGAGTCTATGAGATACTTTTATCTACCATGGATAATCATGACATACTTGTACCTTAGGGAAGCAATTTAGATCTTCACTGTAGGTTCCTTTCTCACCTTTTTATGACAAACCCAAGACTCTAAATGTGCAGGAACCATCATAGACATTTTCTTTGATGGATGTATCATCACCCAATATGTACTGACATTTTTTGAGTATTTTCTTATCTTTTATTTCCACACTCTCTAAAAGTTCATGGCCTCTTGCAATTGTCTTCTTCATTCAGAGGTCCCAACTGCAATGCTGAATCCCAGAATCTTTGCATTATCTTGTTGGCTACCTCATTTCCATCTCTAATGTTCTTCCCAACCTACAATTTGGTTCAGTTAATAATGGTATAAATGACTCCTCAACGTTACTTACATTGTTAGATCATAGTAATGCAACAAGTAGTAAGGTTAGTGACACCATCACAAAATCATATATGATGGACTAAGCAACAGACTAAGAGGTGGCTCAGTGGATAGAGACAGGTTCACCATGGAAGTGGTCCATATTCAATCCATGGGTAACAAGGAGCCCCTTGATTAGGCAATTAGGTATCCTATGTGGTTTGTGAGATAGCAGAGTTTTACCCCTTTGGTTGTTCCCATCTATCATAAATGATCCCCCCATGGGGTGGGGTGTGTCATGGTGTTATTCCTTCTGATAACATATTATTCTTTTTTAATCAAAATATTTTCAAAGATTAGGTACAAAAGTATAACAATATGAAATGTTTCATACTTCAAGCCTTTCAAGGTCCACACTAGATCTGAAGCCTATACATGATCATCACATGAAACAAACAACCAGATCTAAAAAGACCAAGAATGTAATGACAAATGAATGGTAAGAATGTCCACTTCGTTCTCCCATTCCCTAAGACCATTCTCAGCTTCAAAAGAAGTGTTGTTTTCTAAGTGTCCATCAGTGTCAATGCTATCAAACTACCTAACAATGTCTATGAACTTTTCAACATCTTCCTAGATGCACACTTGCATTACATTAAGAAAATTGCTATAGTGAAAAGACTGCCAAGACTTAATGTATGACCTACAATATCTTTAGCATAAGCATATAAATGAGCCATCAACAATTTCCCAATCACCAATTCACCTTTTTTTGAATCATCAATCCAAACATTGGGAACGAATGGAAACCTCCTAAGAAAAAGAGAAGAAATAAGAAATGAGAATAAAAAAACAAACATTTCAGAGATGAAAAAGACTAAAATGAGAAATTTTTGTTAGAAAGCATGTGCAGAGGCATGGTTTACATGTAGTGCTCCCATATCTTCATCTCAATGCATCTATCTGGATTGGCAAATCTATCTTTCCAATTTCAAGAAATGGGTCAAGACTAGAGAAACACCAGTAGAGGATAAATTACAACAATGAGAAGATGTGTGAAACACCAATAGAGAATAAATAAAAATCCTCAGAAGTGATCAATTGACTATTCATAGAAGAAATTATAACATGAAGATACAATGGTTATGAACCATGCATGTAAATAGACAAGAATCTATCAAGATTTGTTGGTGAAAAATGATTAAAGCTAGAAGCACTGGGCGGGAAAGGGCAATGAATTTACCAACTAGATAAAACTTCTACACTTGCATCATTTAATGGTAAGCATTCTACTTCACCTGCCATATCCAATCCCTTACATGTAGGATCAATGTGCCTAGATACCACCTTAAAGGAGAAAAGCTGAAAATGAGATGAAGGCAGGGTATCTAGGTATATACCAACCTTGTTACCTTTTTCATTACAAATGAAAGCATTTGAGCAGAAAATAGTTCTTGCTGGCCAACCACAAAATCAGACCGTAGAAAATCTGTAAGATCTAAACAACCCACGTTCAAAAGTTTCAGTCCCATAACAACTGAATTCACCATCCTCACAAGTTAAAGGAAATCACAAGATATGATGACTACACTAAACTAAATGCATGATTCCATATGATATCCATGACGCTAATCAACAAAAATAAACATTCATAATTCATGTAGTCTTCAAAATAAGGATTGAGAAAGCCAATTGTTACCTTGAACTAGAAAACCAAATGGAGCCATAATTCTAAAAGTAGGCTAGCAACATCCTTCTTGTGTGACTTCCTATGCATATACAATACAAAAAAAGCTTGAATAAGGCAAGTAGAGAACTAGAAGAAAGTATAATCAGGGTATCTTCCCAGAATCACTACATTAATCCCTACAATTTTGATGAAGATCCATCACTGAATGATCACTAAATTGTACAACAAGGCTTCTGGCTCCAATTGGTACATGGTATAGAACCAAGAAAGACAATAATTAAATCAGTGTATATATTAGTTCATAGAATGATGGTCCACCTCACAAACAATGCTATACCACATGACATGTATGCATGAGGTCGGTTGTTTGAGTGTAGTTCACAAAAGAAATCTATTTGATTCATGTTACTAGCATCTCAATTGGAATTATTGATCAACTTGAAACAGGGCCTTGTAAAATTGAAGGAACTACCTGAGGAGTTTACTGACATGATTCCTACAAATTTATTAACTGTAAGAGGGTTACCCTTAGATTTTCTTGTAAGCTATAGTATAATGTCAAACCGAGACATGGCAACTAGAAAACTTAAAGAAAATAGAGAATACATATTTTCAAAATGCCTTGTTGCCTCCTTGTTCCAGCATGTGGCAAAACTAATACAACATGCTCTAGGGACCCAAAGATAGTCAGCTGTATCCAATCAAAATAGAAAAAAATTGAAGGGCATGTGTTTGATGGTTAATTATAATGCAGAACCATGAAGAGAGTATATATCCATGAAGATGAGATCATCCTACTACAAAATCATAAAAATAGAGAAGACAATCTAATACTGATAAACAAGCTAAGGAATCAAACATAACTATTATGAATAATGCTATAGGTGTCTTTGGGAATTGGCACTTTCCTGTTCAAACTACTAGTCATTGTTTTAATTGCTGGGAGTAGCTGATGGTGGTGAACATAACAATAAGCTACCTTTGCATGAAATCTTATGAATCATCACCCTCATTTACAGAAGCATAGAAGACAACTAAGTTCAAATCCACTGTCTAGATTTCACTTTATAAAAGCAATGAATATCCAATTTAGAGAAAGGGATCCACCACCAACTCCCTTATATCAATTTTGATATCAAACTCCTTTCTTATTATCCCAGTGGCCGCATTATATGTATTCTTGTTTTGCACCGTAAGATCAGACATCATTCAACCTCGAATGATAATCACACAAGAAATTATGATTCAAAGGTAATATCTAAGACAGAATGTAACCAATACAAACATAATGAGAATAACACAAGAAAATAGGTTTCAAAGGTTCAAAACTTACAACCAAGATAATGAAATAATGAATGCTACTAAAATATGTATGCCATCCATATATATTTAAAATCAACTAAATATAATAATGAATGATTGACTTCTATTTTTACTAAATCCTATCGATTCATATGATATGTGAATCGCTATATTGATCAAATGAGAGTTATTCTTGGTTTCCACATCTCCGAATGATTCACCTACAATGATGAAGCAAAAGTTAAGAAGTACACTTCTTGTATTGAGATTAATTTATAAAATGTTACCTGTCAATGAGTAATTTCTTTGGCCAAGCTATCACTGTCCCAATTACATCCTCAATGACTTGGTGTTGACCAAAAGGCCTAATCAACTACTCTTGAGGTTGGATTGGTACGACATAAGTTGGACTTGCAGAAGTAACGTGTCCTTGTACTACAATTGATTTCCCATCATCAAAACTTAACAAGGAAATGACCATAAAATTTATAAAGAATGTGTCATATTTATACCTAAAATTCAGATTGAAAAAAATTAATCAATAAATGTTTGGATATAATAACCTATCCTTCGGTAATGGGTGTTCCACTACTCGATTGATTTGGTATGGGTAGTCTTTCATTGGTGGTCCTTGTGATATTCTACAAAATAAATTGGTTACTATAAGAAAATCAAAAATTTGAAAATATCACAATATAAGAATTTGAAGAGTTACCTAGTTGGGCTAAAACGAACCACTCAGGTTGGAATTTCTCAGCATCATAGCTTCAAGATTTTCAAAAATTTTCTTCATTTCTAAAAAATCCATTTGTTGAGCCTCGTATATATGGGTTTGAGCATCAATAACATGTTCTAAGTCTTTGATTTTATTATCAAACCCCTCCACATATGAATTATGAGACTCATTTATCACATGTTTCACATGAATCTTCTTTGGGCCCAAAATATGATCAAATATCTCATCTTCATCAAGATTTTCATCATTACTTGCAAGTGCCACATTCAATTTGTCCTACATTACAATGTTAATGAGAATATTTTCATTCAATGAAAACTAAATTTGTTTATTGAATGCTTCCAACCAATTTTGAAGATTTTGCATCCACAACAATACCATCCTTCTTTAAATGGGTGGCCTTAAACAAGTCAAATCTGCTGACATTGCCACCATTTTTCTTTTCTTGTAACTATTTTAAATAGTAGAAACATATATGAGCATAGTAGTATGAAAGTTTAATGCAAATTTCAACAAGAATATAACTCACATTATCCTTCACACAAGCATACAATGTTGATTCCGATGTATGTTGTCAGGAGTGGGATCCCAGAGGGGAACCACCTACTAGAAATAAAAAGGCAACATCCCTTGAACCAAACACCACATAATATTTTCACCAAAGGGATGAAGACATTTCATTCAACATGTATGTATCATAACACAATAAGTAGCAGTGGAAAAGAAATATATCCAACTATTACAAAGCTTGATGTCTTTTACATCACTACACCACTCATGGGTAAGTTACAAACTATAAGGATCTAGCTGAGGAACATGTAACCACCTCTTTCAAGTCTCCCAAAAGCTCAACTACAAAGGTTTTTGTCCAAGTCCACCTTGCTTAACCTCTCCTTGATCTAAACCTGGGGATGGAAGCATACCCCACATAAAGGAGAAGAAAAGGAAACATCAGCAAAGGCTAGATGTGCATACGAAATAAAAAAATTGAGAAATATTATGAAAATAAGGGACAACAAATATAAAAGGCTTCCCATAGAAAAGACAAGGAGTACCCAAACAAGGCATAAAAGGAAGAGAACAACAATAAAAGGGATACTTGACATAACCAAACAAATAAAATCGTGCTATACTAGCACATATGAAGAAAGTAGGGCACACACCCCATAATAATCAACCTGTATGCTTGTGAGATAAACATAGCCCTAGAACAATATACAGACAAAGGTGGACAAGGATTCACATCCTTGAAACTTGATAGAGAATGACGCACTGCCAAACTCCCAATATATAAAAGTTGAGCCAAGGCTTCACATCCTTGAAACTCGGGTATGGGACACCACCACCTCATCCCAAAAATAGGGGCACACACCCAAAAACCAATGCAATTACACTACTCTAGTGCTACTAAATCACATAACATATTTAATGTAGAGGTAAGTAGAAAGTATAGTCAGAGTTATACAATGTGGCCATCACACAATGGACAACACATACATCCACATGCAAGTGGGCACAAGAGATCACATATCACCAACTAAACATCCACCTTAAAGTGGGCACATATAATCAAATAAGTCCAATATGCACCAAGCATATGAAAAAGAGTCCAAGACAATATCTAAGATTACCACAAACAAGATAGTTCACAAGAACCATGATTTTAAAAGATAAGAGCAATGCACATAGGCTATTGTCCATAGGACCAAGAGAATGATAAAGTAGGCTAATTACTCAACATAGAGTAATAGGGGATACAACATACCTCAACTTCAGAGTCTAAATAGTTGAAGTCAGTCTTAGATCCAAGTCTAGGCTTCCAAAGCACCTATTAACATATATGTGGGATTAGGGTTAGATTTACATTAATTATTCAAAACCCTAAAAACTTTCTTTTTAATATTATTGAATTAGGTTATCAAAACCATGCCAAGTTTTAGGTTATATTTTTTGAGTTCAAAACATATTTATTAGATTTTTTTCCGACTTATAAATTATTATTTATGAATTTTGAAATGTATTATCTATTTAGATTAATCCATTAAAATTACTTACCATTAATCATTGTATCTAGGTGACAAAACCAACACCACAAGATAGCTCTTATTTTTCTGAATCCAAAAACTATTTTTCCTTATTTTTCTGATCAGTGAGCATATTATTATGAATTTTGCAAGATTCCACAAATCACAAAATTCCATGTGGAAAATCCTTTGAGAAAGAGGAAGAAAGAGGGGGAGTGGGACGCACGCTCTGAGTTGGCCCAATCAGGGCTTGCCAACTCAGCTGACCCCATAGACAACTGGGCAAGTTCGCATGTATTGAAAAGGAAACCAAAATACTGGTGAAAAGATGCTTTTACCCTTTATAGAAAAACTCAGCAGAATGAGAAACAAGAGGGGTATAGGTGAGAAACAACAATGGGGATTCATCCCCCTCGATGCGAGCCTGCCATGGCTACAAAGCAGCTTCAGGCCAGAGACAACTGGGGTCTCCAGGGTGACAAAGCTCCCAAAAACAATGCCATCAACTACACCATGTCACCACGGCTCTGTGAGCAAAAGAACTAGCAAGTTTTAAGGTCAAAACCTATAAACGAACTCCCGCCATGAACTAAACACAGGTCGAGATCAACTTCTCACAAGCAACAAATGTTCTACAAACAAAGGCCGATAAAACCTTCATGGTGATTAAATGACAGAAATCGAGGAGCAAGAACTGAGTAACCGGGATAAAAGCACCCTGAGTACGCCATGTCCATTGTCAGAAAATAGAGCTTCGAGGAAAAATCCAAAACTGAGATATTCCCCAGTGCGTGAGACGAAACCTAGCGGAAAAGAAAGAGGAAGAGTTAAGGAAACTTACCATACAATAAATTGCACCTACGGTGACAGAGGAGATAGGGAAAAAGCACAACTATCAGAAAGCAAAACCGAGCAGGTCAGGCACAGTGGTGAGGCGAGCTGGCAAATTGAAAGTGGAGACGGGTCGCTAGGGGACCAAGGTCGATCCCAGAGTACCTACACGGGAACAAGACGTGGTGATCGAGTGTCTGTGAAAGACCATGGAGAGGGGGAAATTGGGGGTTTTGTATTTATAGAACTTTAGGGCATGAACATGGGACGAAAAGTTCAGAATCGAGAAAGGAATCCAACGAAAGAAAACCCGTGAAACAATTAAGAAACGAGGATGCTATACAAAAAGGAAATCCCGCTGTACTGTACATGGTGGGTCGTTCTCCTACTTGAGGTAGGAGATGATGCCACAACTGTTGGATGAAAAAAATCGACAGCCCAAATCGCACGCATAATCAGATTAGGAAACCAAGGCGTGACAAAATCAATATAATTTAATAAAGTGACATTGCATTAATTTACTTTTTCTCTTTCTTCATTTAAGGGTTCAAACATTATCCAAATTAAGAATAATTTTGCATATAGGCCAATTAAGGCATATAGATTCCGATTATGCAATTAGATTTTCTTTTGAGGAGTTTTAATGTGTTAAATAACTCAAATCCCATTTTCTCTTACCTCATGCATTAACGACTTTAATATTCTCCAAAATTTATGAAACTTCACACATAAGTCATATTTAATGTGTTGGATACGAATTTACCATCAATTTTACATGTTGGAGTTGTTTATACATTTATTTAATATTTTGAAGGTTCTACACACTTTCTCTCTCCTGATTTCCCCCCTTAAGAGAACTTTCTCCAAATTGGATGAAAATTCACCCAAAGGCTATATTTATTTTGTAGATTATGATTCCAAGATTTTTCCCTCTTTTGGAGTCATTTATTATTTTATTTGATATTTTGGGGAAAACTTAGATCTTCACTTTCCAAAATGAATTAAATTGATTTTTATTATGTGAATAATGTGAAACTTGACTCCCAAGGCAATCGGGACCCAAGAAACACGATTTTTAACTTATATTCCACTTTTGGAATTTCTTTTAATGAGATATGTCATATGGCCCATTAGTGGCCCAATATCCAAAACTATTCATCCAATTAAGTTCTTTGAGTCATATGTGATTATTAAGCAAGAATTATCATGTATTTCATTATATACTTTAGGTGTCACATTTTATGTTCCATTATTGGAATAAATCTAATGTGAGAACATTAGGTTACATTTGGGTGATTTATACATGCACTAGCTCATTAGGGTTATACTAAACCTTGTTTGGCTAAGTCCAAAAGATCAAACTTATAGGGTAGGGTTGGAGATCTAGTATGTTACAACACACCACCCCTTTAAAGGGATTTCATCCTCAAAATCAAAACATCCACATATAAGAAAACAATTTATTCACTACCCCTTAAATGATTCATCTTATTAAGTCAAAACTATTCTTTAGGTACAAAGGATTCCACTTACTTATATCCATACATAAAAGCATCATGCAAAAAGAGAAACATAACTTATAAAGACTAACTATAGAACTATGGATTATCCTGATCTTGTTCATCTTCATTAACTTCTTCACCATCCAAAGCAAAAACTTTTCCAGCTCACCTTTCCACAAGTCTTCTACCATTATTACCATTATTGTTGCCCTAAATATGAGGAGGTGCTTGCTGTTGTTACACTGGAGCTTGTCCATTACGATGCTTAGGGCAATCAGGTCGAATGTGTCTAGGTTCACTACAATATTGGCATACCACTGGAGCACCATGATGACATTTGTCCTAAGAACACTTTCCTGGAGGATGGTAACCATTGCGCTTAGCACACTTGTACCTTTATTGTTCATCTCCTGAGGGCTTCCTCTTCTTGTCAAACTCCCTAGGTTGAAATCCTGGGTAAGATTCTACAACCAAAAATCATCTTCTGAAAGGTCAAAGGCAGTTGTGGGATAAGAGCATGACCGACATTGTAGTTGAGTCCTTGCAGATATAGGTTAGCCCTATGTTATTCACTAAGTCCAGAAGCATATCTCTCAAGCAACAAGAATTTTTGCACATAAGCAGAAATAATCATTGATCCTTGCTTCAAACTATAGAACTCAACTTCCTTTTTCTTCAAGGCAGCAATGCAGATATACTTCCCACAGAAAAGCACCAAAAACTATTTCCAAGTCATAATGGAGATATCATGAGTCTTTGATATTCCGTTCCACCAAACTCGAGTAGGTCCATCCAAAACATATGAAGCAAACCTAACCTTCTGGTGTGGAGGACAAACCATACCATCAAAAGTCCTCTCTATGGCTAACACCCAATCATCAACTTTGTCGAGCATCTCTATTTCACCTTCACCCTTGAAAGAGGGTGGTTGCGCCTTCATGAACTCCATGATTGAGAACTCCTTAGGGTTTTCAAGTACAGACAGGTCCTTCATCTTTCCTGCCATGGTAGTAGCAAAAAGTTGTCGAAACATGGCCAACTCTTGCTCTGGAGTGATGATTATCTCCGTATTAGTAGCAGTAGAGGCTGGGGTTTCTTGTCCTACTGATGGTCTACTTTTGGTTGGAGGAGTTCCTTGTGTCACTGGAGTAGTAAAGGGTGGATCCATCCTTGGCATCCCAAACCTAGGATTCTGGGGTGTCTCATAACCATACTGGTTGTCAACAGTTGAGTTATCTCCCGCCATTAGGGTTTTTCCTACACAAGGAAAGGTACTAGGTATAAGCAACCTAAGATGAAGGTAAACATCCTAAGGGAGACGAGATTGAAATAGTTAGATAATCGACTGCTAGTGGCTCTAATACCATGCTGTATGGAGTGGGATCCCAGAGGGGAACCACTCCCTACTATAAATAAAAAGGAAACATCCCTTGAACCAAACAACACATAAAATTTTTCACCAAAGGGATGAAGACCATTTCATTCAACATGTATGTATCATAACACAATCAATAGCAGAGGAAAAGAAATATATCAAGCTATTACAAAGCTTGATGTCTTTTACACCAGTACACCACTCATGGGTAAGTTACAAAAGAAACTATAAGGATCTAGGTGAGGATCATCTAACCACCTCTTTCAAGTCTCCCAAAATGTCATCTACAAAGGTTTTGTCCAAGTCCACCTTGCTTAACCTCTCCTTGATCTAAACCTAGGGATGGAAGCATACCCCACAAAAAGGAGAAGAAAAGGAAACATCAACAAAGGCTGGTATGTGCATACTAAATAGGAAATTTGAGCAATATTATGAAAATAAGGGACAAAAAAATAAAGGCTTCCCATAGAAAAGACAAGGACTACCCAAACTGGGCATAAAAGGAAGAGAACAACAATAAAAGAGATACTTTCCATAACCAAACAAATAAAATCATTCCATACTAGCACATATGAAGAAAGTAGGGCACACACCCCACAATAATCAACCTGCATGCATGTGAGATAAACATAGCCCTAGAACAATATAAAGACAAATGCGGCCTAGGCTTCACATCCTTGAAACCTAATAGAGAATGAAAAACTACCAAACTCCCAATATATAAAATTTGAGCCAAGCTTTGATTTGACCCTCATCCTCAGCAATCTTAGCCAAGCATGTGAGGTTCTCCATGACAAGAGTGAAAAGGAGCGGAGATAGGGGATCCCCTTGACAGAGGCCATTCGAGGCTCTAAAGAGACCATGCAAAACCCCATTAATAACCACCAAAAAGGAAGTAGTTTGAAAACACTGCTTGATGACCTCAATCCACCGTGGAGAGAAACCCAGAACCTGCATGGAACTCCACAACACCTCCCATATAACCCGATCATAAGCTTTAGAGATATCAACCTTGATACAAGATTTCTTGGAGGAGTTCTTCACACCAAAGTCAACAAGAAAATCTTTAGCAAGAAGAGTGTTATCAGAAATGGCTCTTCCTTTCACAAAAGCAGCTTGGTTAGGTGACACAATGCTCGGTAGGATCACCTTGAGTCTGTTTGCTAAGACTTTGCTAATAATCTTATACCAGACCGTACAACAAGCAATGGGATGGAAGTCAGTAATATCAGAAGGGTTCATCTTCTTAGGAATAAGTCTGATGAAAGCATGGTTAGCTTGCCTAACCATTCTTCCACCCACAAGAAACCAACAGACCACTCTATAGATGTCCTGTCCCACCACCGTCCACCCATTCTGGAAGAATTTGGCATTGAAGCCGTCAGGTCTCGGTGCTTTAGAGGTGCCAATGGAGAACACAAGTACATGAGGGGTGTCCATCATCTTCTGCAAAGCTTTGGGAAGCTTACGAGTCTCTACATCTATGATGTTAAGTCTTAGATTTTTTTATCTAGATCTTGTGACTCCAGAAGGGGCCGGCTAAGAAGGGCTGCTCGCCTGGATGAGGGTCAATTCCCGACAAGGTATCTTGGTATTCCTTTGTCTGGAGGAAGAGGAAGGGGTGCATACTACTTTGAATGCGTGGATGATCTTAGAATGATGGTGGACAGATGGAATGGGATTCTGATCTCTATGGTGGGTAGGGCTGTTCTTTGTCAATCCATTCTGAGTGCTAAAATCAACTACTGGTGAAGACAGACTGACCTTCCGCTTTACATTTTGGAGAAGTTCAAGTCTATTGTTGCTAGTTTCCTTTGGGGTGGTGGTTCCCATGCGGTGGATTGGCGTATTGTTATCTTGCCCAAGTATGTTGGGGGCCTGGGCATTTCCTGCCCGCTGGAGGTGGCTTGGACAGCTATTTCTAAGAGAGTTGATAGGTTCCTCAATTGCAATGACTCCTTATGGGTGAGCTGGTTGAGAAGCAGATATGGGGAGCTAGGGGCTGAAATTCAAAGCGGAGACTCTATTGTTTGGAGAAAGATGAAATTCCTAAAAGACCAGCTTAGTAGCACTTATCTTCTGCAACATCATGACGGTGGGGAGCAGTTCAAGTCTTGGCGCCTTAATAGGCACTTTCCGCAAGTGGCCTGGTTCGACGTGATCTGGACTAAACCGTTGTGTCCTAAGTGGAGCTTTGGCTCTTACAGATCCATTAGGGAGAGGATCCCTACCAGGGACCGGTTGCTGGGTTGGGGGCTGACCTCCGAAGCTAGTTGTGTGCTTTGCAACGGGCAGGAGGAGACACATAAACATATCTTTTTTGAGTGTGGGTTTACGACATATCTTTGGAGGAGAGGGAGCCTCAAATGTGTATTGGGGGGGCTTGCACCCCTTGGTATGTCAGAGGTTTTCCTTTGGATCCTAAAGGTGACTGAGAAGAACAAGAAGAATCAGGATTTTGGGGGCATTTTCTTCTCTTCCCTCATTTACCATGTTTGGGGGGAAAGAAATGCTAGAATTCATGGGAAAAAACTAAAAGATAATTTGCAACTTTTTGATGTAAT
Source organism: Alisma plantago-aquatica (assembly GCA_963693085.1). Lineage (NCBI taxonomy): Eukaryota > Viridiplantae > Streptophyta > Magnoliopsida > Alismatales > Alismataceae > Alisma > Alisma plantago-aquatica. The sequence goes on from OY856412.1 coordinate 827,222,878, forward strand.
TAGAAATATCTTGGTTTAGTTATTTAAGACCAACTCGAAGAACATGGTTGGTGTTGACACCATGGTTCTTAGCATGTGGGACCTTGTATAGGTTGTGTACAGTATATGGGGTTTTTGTTGTGTCCCCTATACTTTTGGTGGTTTAGTACATTTTTACCTTATCCAAAAAAAAAAGTTGAGCCAAGGCTTCACATCCTTGAAACTCGGGTATGAGGCACCACCACCTCCATCCCAAAAATAGGGACACACGCCCAAAAACCAATGCAATTACACTACTCCAATGCTATTGAATCACAAAAAATGTTTAATGTAGAGGCAAGTAGAAAGTATAATCAGAGTTATACAATGTGTCCATCACACAATGGACAACACATACATCCACATGCAAGTGGGGACAATATATCACATATCACCAAATAAACATCCACCTCAAAGTGGGAACATATAATCAAATAAGTCCAACATGCATCAAGCATATGAAAAAGAGTTCAAGAGAATATCCAAGATTACCACAATCAAGATAGTTCACAAGAACCATGATTTTAAAAGATAAGAGCAATGTGTATAGGCTATTGTCTATAGGACCAAGAGAATGATGAAGTAGGCTAATTGCTCAACATAGAGTAATAGGGGATATAACATACCTCAACTTTAGAGTCTAAACTATCCAAGTCAGTCCTAGATCCAAGTTTAGGCTTTCAAAGCACCTATTAACATATATGTGGGATTAGGATTAGATTTACATTAATTATTCAAAACCCTAAAATTTTCCTTTTTAATAATATTGAATTAGGTTATCATAACCATGCCATGTTTTAGGTTATATTTTTTGAGTTCAAAACATATTTTATAATATTTTTTGACTTATAAATTATTAGTTATGAATTTGCAATATATTATCTATTTAGATTAATCCATTAAAATTACTTACCATTAATCATTGTATTTAGGTGATAAAACCAACACCACAAGATAGCTGTTATTTTTCTAAACCCAACGACTATTTTTCTTTATTTTTTGATTAGTGAGTGAATTATTATGAATTTTGCAAGATTTGACAAATCATAAAATTCCATGTGGAAAATCCTTTGAGAAAGAGGAAGAAAGAGGGGGAGTGGGCCGCACGGTCTGAGTTGGCTCAATCAGGGCTTGCCAACTCAGTCATCCCCACAGACAGCTGGGCAAGTTCTTGTGTATTGAAAAGAAAACCAAAATACTGGTGAAAAGATGCTTTTACCCTTTATAGAAAAACTCAGCAGAACGAGAAACAAGAGGGGTATAGGTGAAAAATAACATTGGGGATTCATCCCCCTCGATGCGAGCCTGCCATGGATGCAAAGCAGCTTCGGGACAGAGACAACTGGGGTCTCCAGGGTGACAAAACACCCAAAAAAATGCCATCAACTGTGCAGTGTCACCACGGCTCCATGAGCAAAAGAACGAATAAGTTTTATAGTCAAAAACCTATAAATGAACTCCCGCCATGACCTGAACACAGGTCGAGATCAACTGCTCACAAGAAATGAATGTTCTATAAACAAAGGCCAACAAAACCTTCAGGGTGGTTAAACGAAAGAAATGGAGGAGCAAGAACTGAGTAACTAGGATAAAAGCACCCTAAGTACGCCATGTCCTTCGCCAAAAAATAAAGCTTGGAAGGAAAAACCCAAAACCGATATATGCCCCAGTGCTCGTGACAAAACTTAGTGGAAAAAAAAGGAAGAGTTAAGGAAACTTACCACACGGTCAATTGCAGCTGCGGTGGAGGAGACAGGGAAAAATCCACAACCATCAGAAAGAAAAACTGAGTAGGTCGAGCATGGTGGCGAGGCAAGCAGGAAAATTGAAAGCGGAGATGAGTCGCTAGGGGACCAAGGTTGATCCCAGAGTACCTACGCAGGAACAAGACACGGTGGTCGAGTATCTGTGAAAGACTTCAGAGAGGGAGAAATTGGGGGTTTCATATTTATAGAACTTTAGGGCATGAACAAGGGATCAAACAGTTCAGAATCGAGAAAGGAATCCAACGAAAGAAAAATCATGAAAAATGATTAATAAATGAGGATTCTATACAAAAAAGAAATCCCGCTGCATTGTACATGGCAGGTCACTCTCCTACTTGAGGTAGGAGATGACGCCACAACTGTTGGTTGAAAAACATTGACGTCCCAGATCGCGTGCATAATCAAATTAGGAAACCAAGACGTGACAAAATCAATATAATTTAATAAAGCGACATTACATTAATTTCCCTTTTCTTTTTCTTCATTTCAGGGTTCAAACATTATCCAAGTTAAGTAAAATTTTGCAAAGAGGCCAACTAAGGCATGTAGATTGTGATTATGTAATTAGATTTGCCTTTTGAGGACTTTTAATGTGTTAAATAAATCAAATCCTATTTTCTCTTTCCTCATGCATTAATGACTTTAAGATTCTCCAAATTTTATGAAACTTCATACACAAGTCATATTTAATGTGTTGGATATGAATTTGTCATCAATTTTACATGTTAGAGTTGTTTTATATTTATTTAATATTTTGAAGGTTCTACACACTTTCTCTCTCTTGATTTCACCTCTAAAGCAAACTTTCTGCAAATTGGATGAAAATTCACCCAAAGGCTATATTTATTATGTAGATTATGATTCCAAGATTATTTTCCTCTTTTGGAGTCATTAATTATTTTATTTTATATTTTGACGGAAAACTTTGATCTTCTCTATCCAAAATGAATTAAATTAATTATTATTATGTAAATAATGTGAAACTTGAGACCCAAGAAATGTGATTTTTAACTTAGATTCCTCTTTTGAGATTTCTTTTAATGAGATATGTCATATGGCCCATTAGTGGCCCATTATCCAAAGCTATTCACAAGGCTTAGATTGGGATGCGAAAGGTACACTTCTGCTCCGTCCACCTCTTATAGTGGCTGTCTCAAACATCTATCTGGGATGGAATTCATCAATCTACAAGAGCCTATGACTACATCGGGATAGGAGTTTGCATAGCCGTTAGAAGAGATTACCATCATGAAGACAACGAATGGTCACCTGAAAAAGAGCTTGACCACCAAGAACCAACACAAACATAGCACCCCACAAACTGGGCAAGAGACACAACGACCGACTAAGAAAACAAAAGGAAAAACAAGCACAGGACAAACGTCGAGCACTAGGAGTGCACCAATCAGGAGACCCGAGAAGGAGGCCAAACCCCAACTGTGCAAATACAAAGGAAGGATGGCTCATGCAGGTACAATGATGGGGGGTAGAGGGTACCAGAAACCCCACCACCACTCCTGACCACCACTATGAGCAGGGACCGGAAGACCCGCACGAAGCACAAAACCCAGCTTCCTCCTCCTCTGCCTAAAGCACTAAGGGGCTCCTGCTCCCCGTACACCCACGAAGGAACCTGAGGCACGACGACACATGACACCAACAACCTAGACATGTGAAAACCGAAAGAAAAGAAACACAAAAGCAAACGCAAAGATCAACCCCCCAAACCTACAACTACAAACAAGCCGAACAGACCCACCCGATTCACGGTGACTAAAAGCAGCAGAAGCTACACAAAACACCCATAAAGGATGACAACCTACGAGAACTCAATATAGGAAAGCAAGAAAACGAAAAGGGGGGAAGGCACAGGGGCCCAAAGTCGAGGTAGAAGGCAGGAAAAGGGGTGAAGCAGATCCAAGACAGCTTCATAGCTGTTCAGAGTAGACAGATGCCAGATCCGTCTCCCAAGCCGCGCCGCCGAGATCACCACTAGGGGAGAAACGCGAGGCCCTCTGACCAGAAGCTATGGCGATGAACGAAAGCTGCTGGGATCTAGAACCCGGAACCTACCCACCAACCACCTGAACACTACGCGGGCCAAGAAAAGCCCAGGGGGAGCGGCCAGGCGCACGTCGGCGGCTGAAACCTCTCCCCCAAGCTGCCACAGTCATTGGAGCCCTAGTCGCCTCCGCTGTCTCTAGAGCCCTAGTCGCCTCACAGTTGGAATGGATTATTTAGGGTGATTTAAACATGCACTAGCTCATTAGGGTTATACGAAACCTTGTTTGACTAAGTCCAAAAGATCAAACTTCTAGGGTAGGGTTCGAGATCTAGTTTGTTACATACGTCTCATCATTACAAACTTTCTTCTCATAACATTTTTAGCACTCCTTAGCTACATACAATGAATTATAATATAATTATATACAATATACACTGTTGAATTCTACAAAGTTAAAGAAGAAATTGTTTTACTTTTCGATCGTAAAAATTGCAAAAATTCACAAGAAATTTCCATTGATCAAGATCAACACGAGATGGGCAATCATTAAGTCGGTCAGATGTTTCTTTGTGCCGCATATAGTGGTTTTTTTATTTCCACTTTGAAGTTTCTCCAACAATCCCTCACCGTTCGCAAAACAAAATTCTTCCCTTTTATGTTGATAAAAAACTTGGTCTATAACAAAAGAATCAATTTTTTAAAAAAAATTCACAACATTATATTATATCTCAAAGACTAGAATTACCCCCACATATTTCCATATAGCAGTTTTGTTTTCTGTAGGTACTTGTCGCCAATCAAGATAGTTTAATGGTGCAAGATTAGAATTTCTAGCAATAGTTCCCAAAAAAGAAGGCATGTCATTCTTATGTGGTCCTATTGGATCTCCAATCTCATACAAAGTAATAGGCAACTTTTTATCCCATGTCTTACCCCATAATCAGATACACTTAGAATAGCCCCTTGTTTTTTTTTATTTGTAGCCCCCCCTAAAAAACCATGAATATGATGTAAGCATTTACAAGAATATACATATGCACATATAAATAACTAATAGTTTGTGAAAAATATAATGCATATTTTTATCTAAATTTTCTTACCTTCACTCTGCCCAGGATCAACAGTAGGAGAATCAACCATAGAATGTTGATCTTTATCTAAATTTATATCATTTAAATTATCAACTTCAACCTCTTGATTAATACTGACATCATTTACCAAATGTTGCATACTTGCTCCTACATGCACTCCTTGATGAATTCTTTTTTCTAAGTGTCTTTTAGAATGATCGCCTTCTCTAGCATTATTTGAGATCACCACCATATGACTTCTACCAATGGTACCAACTCCATCATTTGTGATAGAGTATTTTTTTTCTTTTGCAAGGTTCACAGAAGAACTTTTGTTGCTGTTTGCAGTTGATCCTACCACAGTTTTACTGTTTCTAAATCCTTCTTTTACAATTGAACACCCCCAATCAGAATTTATCAAACCAAGATATCCTCCTTTTGGTCATTTGGAAATACCTACAACTAAAATGAAGAGATGAGTGGTTCTAAGAAAGATATTAAATGATGTAATTTGTGATTTTACCTATCATACTCCCATGAGTTACTCCTTCATTACAGACATCATCAGTAAGGGGACACAGTAGCTGACTGTGTCTTTTCATTCTCCTAAAAAGACAATTGATATAAAAAATATTGAATTAAAACTGCAATCATAGCATACATTCTATAATTGTGGTCCTCAAATCAAAATAAAAAATTCAATAATATTTATATTTTGTTGATGAAGCCAACATCCAACAAGAAAACAAATATAATAGATTAACCCAAAAGAAAACATTTTTGCAACAAATGTATAATCATGTAAAAGAATATATGACCATTTTATAAATAAAATGGTGATAGGAGTGTTTCCACTATTTGACCCAACTAATAAAATAAAAAGAGTTACATAAGATCAATGTTGGGGATCATGACCCTCGTCATAAAAGGTCACACCCTCCATGTCTTCTATGACTAAATTAAAGTCATCACAAATGTCACTTAAGATATCTTCCAAATCAGTTGAAGTATTATCTTGAAATAAGCAGGTTCCATCCATGACATTATCATAAAGCTTCTCCTCCATGTCGTAAGTACCACGAGGTGTAATGTGCACAACAAAGCTCCAATTTTTTTGACTTATGTCTTTAACATAAAACACTTGTTGTGCTTGGGAGGCCGATGCAAATGGATGATCAGTACAACAATATGTTTTAAATTGATCATTGTGAAGTCATTTTTAGATTTTCTAATGCCTCTATTTGCATTAAACGAGTCACATTTGAACAATACAACTTTAATTTGCTCGTAATAACTGATCTCGAAAATGTCTCTTAACACTCCATAGTAGGTAACTTGACCCATTACAAGATTTTTGTCCTTGGGGATGGCAAAACTTTCAGTTTGAGCGTTCACCATTATTCCACTATTTTGTGTTTTTCTACCACATTCTCGATCCTTGGTGAGAAATATATAATCATTTGTTACATATTCCACATATTGCATCATCATTTGTTGTGGCCCTCAAGCCAATACTAAAAGGTTTGGTGGCACAATTGTAGACTTTGCCTTCTCCTCAATCTGAAAATATTATGAGTTTAATTATTTATATGTTTTTGTTATCATGCTAATGGAAATAACTTATTTAAACTTACATGTTTCTTAAACCATTCATTAAAACTGTTCATATAAAGTTACTGATTTTCCATTGTCGTGAACGTGAATTGACTTTCTTCAAGTACCAGATGTGCTCCCTGCTAACAAATACATGTAACACACCTAGATGTAAACATGAAATTACATACCAAAAAGTAAACAATGATCTTACTTCACGTATGGATCAACTACATCACAGTTGGCTAAAATATATTGATGTGTAGTTTTGAGCATTGCGCTATCAAGCGTAATAGGAGTCTTCTTTCCTAAATGACACCCTTTATGAAAGAATATAGACCACTCATCATCATTATCTATATCTTCATCGTCCGCATCATTTCTAGACAATTTAGTGAACCTTGTTTCAACTCCCGAGAGATATCTCAGATAGAATTTTAAGCATTCGTCTGCTAAATAACCTTCTGTTATAGAAGCTTCTGGAGTAGCTTTATTTCACACATATTTTTTTAAAGTTTTTAAGTGTCTACAATAAGAAGAAGAAAAGATTTTGTAAGAACATCACATACGATCAGATGCAAAGTCTGAACAAATTTAATTGTTAGAAAGATTACCTCTCCACGGGGTACATCCAATGATAGAATATCAGTCTGACTATCTTTGCTTCTCGTGGAAGATGAATGACCACATGCTCCATCACATCAAAGAATGATGGCAGGAGAATCTTCTCCAAGTTATAAAGAGTCACTGCTATTCTGGATATTAACTTCTCAAAAGTATTTGGATTTATGACTTTAGAGCATAAGTCTTTGAAAACTTGGACAACTCAATTACAATAAATATAACATTTTTGTTGGGCAACGCTACTTGTAAAGCTAATGAGAGAAACTGTTGCATCAATGCATGATAATCATGACTCTTCAATGCCATCAACTTTCTTTCTTTGACGCATGCATTTATAGCTATATTAGAAGAATACCCATTAGGAACTCGAGCATACTTCAACATCTTACAGAATAATTCTTTTCCTCCTTCAAAGTCATCTTACAAAATAATTATTTTCCTCCTTCTTCAAAGTAAAACATGAAGGCAAGATGATATTTTTATTTCCGTTCTTGATAATGTGAAGTCTATGCCTTATGTCCATCTCTTTGAGGTCATATCGAGAATTTTCAGTGTCCTTTGACTTCTCCATTCCTAGTAGTGTGTGAATCAAACTCTCACATACATTATTTTCTATGTGCATCATGTCAATATTATGATGTATAAGGTTATGCTTCTCGTATCGCAACTCAAAAAATATACTTCACTTTTTCCAGTTATACGGTAAATTATCTACATCTCTAATTCGACCTAGAACTTGACTTCCAGACAACATCTTAGGAGCACTTCTAGATTCTTCTTTTCTATAAAATGATGAAGCATCTTTATGAAATTCATGATCCAATGGGAGGAACCTCCTGTGACCCACGAAACATGCTTTCTTACTATATGGTAGTCTGCATGAGCATATGTCTTTGTTGCAGAAAGGATATGCAAGATACCCACTAATTTTCCAACCAGATAGATAACCATATGCAGAAAAGTCAGTTATCATCCATAGTAAGGCATCATGCAACTTGAATATCTATTTACGATCAACATCATAAGTATCAACAACAACTTCCCACATTTCTTTTAACTCCTCAATCAACGGTTGTAGGTAGACATCTATGTCCATTCCTGGTTGAGTTGGATCAGAAATAGTCATGGACAAGATAAAATTGGGAGAATTCATGCACAACCATGGTGACAAGTTGTATGGAATCAATATGATGGGCCAAATGCTATATGATAGACTCATGAGGCCAAAAGGACTAAATCCATCGAAAGTTAATCCAAGGAGAACATTATGAGAATCAGAAGAAAACTCAACATGCATATTATCAAATGTCTTCCATGCTGGAGAATCTGCTGGATGTCGAATAATACTATACTTGGTACTAATCTCATCGTGCCACCACATTAGGGGTGACAATTTTGAAGACATCAACAATCTCTTCAACCTAGGAGTCAAGGGAAAGTAGCACATAACTTTAAAAGGAAGTCCTTTCTTGTTCATACGAATATTTTCTACACCTGCTTCATCAATTCTAATTTCTTTATCTCTAGAAGCACCACATTTCAGACATTAATTCTTATCTACAAAATCCTTTTAATACAAAATGCAGTGATTTTTGCAAGCATTGATTTTATCATAGTCAAGTCTAAGGTCCCTAATTATTTTCCTAAATTCATAATAAAAGTCGGGCAATGTCTCACCCTCTGGAAGCAATTCCTTCAAAAGCTCAAGTAACTCAGAAAATGACTTATTACTCTAATTATTGCACATTTTATGTGAAACGGCCTCACAATAGTGTACAATTTAGAGTACTTCTTACTTCCAGGGTACAATTCCTATGCAACAATGTCTAATAGTTTGTAAAATTGCTCAACTTCTGTATCATCAACAAAAACAAATCGATGGTCATTGTCTTCCATATTCTCTCCATCCTGTGATACTCCATACACACCATGCAACATGTCTCTCATGTCATCTTTGGACGTGTCATTTTGTATTTGTGAACCCTCAGAGATATCAAATGAACCCTCATTGTGAAAAATCCAATTTGTGTAGCTGGTCAAGAATCCATTCCATAACAAATGTTTAGTTGTGACTTGTCGATTCTGCCTATGCACATTTAAGAACTGCTTACAAGGACATAAGATAGTCCCATCTCTACTGGATTTTGAAAATGCATGCTCTATAAATTTAACCACTCTAACTAAATACGTTGGGCTTGTTCTTAGTTCCTCATTGATCTAATTTTTATCTATCATGACTACCTATAACAATCAAGCAAAAAGAATATAAAGTCTTTAAAAATTGTTATATAACTTAATTTCAATATAGAAAATTTAAATATTAATACATAAATTAATTTTAATGAAAAAAATAAAATAAAAATAAAAGTTAGTCTCTAATGGAAGAGAACAATTGTTTAGAAAAAATGATATTATTCCCATTAAAAAAATTATCTTTCCCTTCGTGCCAAATATTGGAGGAACCACTAGGAAATCTCTCTAACTTTAGCATCTCTAAGATCGCATGACAACTGCAGCTCTTACTGGATATTGAACCTTAGCACATGGCCTAAGCCTCCTAATACCCTTTTTATATGCTCGGAAACCACCATTCCCGTAGCTCTTGTTACTCCTATCTGATAGGCTGACATGCCTGCCGTCCTATTCTTGTAGTGCCACAACCACCCAATGGCACCGAATAGAAAAATTACAGAGTCCTCAAATTAGGACTTGTAAGATCAGAGATTCAATGTGCAACTTTTGGTCACATAGAATCCTTCTAGTTTTGTATCTCTACTTCCTTCCTGTCTATTGAATAGATCAGTTAAATCTATATTTTTAAGGTGCTTCACTTACAATGTACCTCGCTGGCTTTGATAATTAGCACCATAATACCACATTCATTCAAAATGAGCGTCTGCTTCTGGTACCTCTTGTTTACATCTCAAAATCATAGTGGAGGGAGGTCATGCCCATCATTAGCTTACCATTGTTATGAAAAATAGAGAAGACACTCATAACAAGTTTGAGAAAAATGAAACATTCGAACCGTGCCTATGGGACCATCTAAAATTCTCAACAACTGATTTGTTTATACATGTTAGATAAGACTTGCCACAACTCAGAGGTGGAGTAGATATTTAAAGTGGATGACAACCAAATTATAACACTCATCGTTATTACATCAATTTTTTATAAGCTTAAACTCAATTCATGTACAACTATTAATAGTAGAGACATTTAAACTAAAAAGAAGAATGGATGAAAAAATATATTTACTCCTAAAATAAATAAATGATATGTCCATATATATAATGGGTGATGGCATATCTATTAAGAAAAGATCAAATCACTAAAATAATAGCATGTGCTACATTATTCTTTAATATAGTTAACAAATATGTCAAACTAACATGTTAGGGGCACAGAGAAAATAAATGATGCTTTTAGATCAACAGAACTAATAATTATAGAATAAAGAACCAAGTTCAAATGCATGACTTTTGTGTGACATCACAATATAATATTTGGAGCAAGGATGGGTGCAACACAAAAAAGAAAATACCTAAAAACAATGTGGCGGCCAGGTAATTAGAGACAGAGGCTAGCGGTGTGAGGTGATCTACTCCTCTCCATGTCTTGTCCATAGACGAAGGCCAACAGATGATCTTGTCTGCAAGGAAGGAGTCAGGGAGTCGTCCAACATCCTAGCGACCATCAGGAGTCCGACAACGCAACATTCTGTAGGGGTCCGATGATTTCTTCCTACTCTCGTTTCCTACCCAAAGATGGAAGCGGATTGAGATTTAGAGGGCGCATGGAATAAGCTCTTGCCAGAGAAGCAGTCAATGGGTGGCGACCGTCTGACAATGACAGTCAGCTATGGGGAGGGGTGCGTGGAGAGAAGGGGGACACATTTGATGCTGCCACTTGGGAGAGAGACGTCACGATTGGGTGAGAGGGGAACTCGTGTCATGCGATTTGGGTCGAGGGGACTGTTCACATGGGGGATAACAGGGAGAGAGTGCGAGAGTTTTTCCCTCTAGTCCTTCTTATGACATTTCTTCTGGATACAATTAAAAGGAGAAAAATTTGTAGCTATACCTTATTTATTGAGCTGGATATAGTTATTTAAGTTTCACAAATATATTTTATAAGTAAAAATAGCTTTCGCTACACATTATTTAAATGTAACTGAAACAATCATAGTTAAATCATATATTTTTTTCTAGTACACAACTTAATTTTCTCTGACAATTATTTTTCTCTCTGGTTGTGGAGAGACTGAGTAAGTCCTACCCGCTAAAGGGTGGGATAGTAAGGGAGAACAATTGTGTGAGAGTAAGTTGGTTACTAGTACACCAATGGAAGGGACAACTCATTCCTGTATGTTCTAGTAGAATGAAAAGAGTTCTAGGTGGTCCATGTGGACTTCTCCAGAGGCGAGGAGGCTATTGTCTGTGTAGGGAAATACAACATCAAATAGGTAGTGGAAATAAATTTTCAACTGACATATTTATCATTAACAAGCAGATCGTGTCAATAACTATGTAATAGGAAGGATGGTTTCACAAAGATATACTTGGTCCTGGAGCAAGTCCAATGACAATCCTCATCGATGTAGATATCTTAGACGGTGTCTGTGCAACTCCTAGTTGCACTGAGACTCGTCTGACTGCTCCTCCATATACAATAGACTCAAACAACTACTACATCAGCTCCTATGATCTCGCCACAGACTGTGAGTTGATGTTGCCCTCCTAGCAGTAGCCAAAGGACTCGTGCCTCTAGAATAGTCTACACAGACCAACTAGAAGTCCTGTCGTCCTACTAGAATGAATAGGAAGAAGATATCCCTCCCGTTGGTGTACTAGTCACTAACTTGCTCTCCCACAACAATGATCCTCAGTTGTTCTCTCCCATGGCTATCCCTCCCTAGTTGGGTAGGACTTGCCTGGGCTCTTGTGGTTACCAAAACCAGAGAGGACAATAATTGTTAGAGCAACTGATTCTCAATTGTCTGTGTTATTCTCTGGGAAGGCCCCAATACCCCTCTCTTTATGGTAGAGTCCAGGGTCAGGGTCCCCAGTCTATGTGGGAGTGGAAGGGATCAGAAGACCTAGAATTTTCACAACAATTCTGAAAGTTTCACAATCTGTATGCACTGAAACATTCATATCGTAACCAAGATGGTCATCTCGCACACGAGATAGTCATTTATATAAGCGAAGTGATCATTTCATGATGTTTCCCAATCGCACCTGAATTTTCATTCGAAACTAATTAATGCTCACCATGACATCAACACTAATCCTTGATGTACTCAAATTTCTCCACGAACCGGGCATCTTACTCTCACGAGACAGTCATCTCACTTTCCAGTTCAGACAGAACTCAGCCAATTCAGTTCTAATCAACCTGACACTCCAAATGAAAGCCTCAACAATTGATTTGAACGTATGGCAGTCTATTCAGTTGATTTGTTGCATGAATTGAGTACATAAATACTTTAATAATCAATTCAATCATCATTCATGATCAAACTCCTCTTCTAGATGAGTTCTTATCTGTGTGACCCTATAGGTCCCATATTACGTTGGCATTGAATGTCCATAACAACTTATGACATCAAAAGCAATGAGCGGTGCCTAGTCACAAATAATTGATACCTAAGTAAATAGAAAGTTGGAGAACAACTTCAACCTACAATCTGTGTATGGTGTTATAGTGTTTATATAGTTCCTTTGTCACTGATATCTAGATTGAATTATAGGCATGGAGTAATGATCCTCATTATCATTCAACCTTGTTTCTTGAACCAAAGCAGACTGCATGAGATATATGTAAGCTCAATATCACATATTGACTCACATGCATATGACCATACTTTTCTCAGTCTCTCTAATCAAGAGGCCTTGGATATCATACTCCTATAAGAGGGACAAATCTCACCTCTATCACTCATAGTTAGTCCCCATGTGTCAAAGTCACCCAATCATCACCTTTATAACAACCCATGTTTCAAGATTGCGTTTGATAATGTCAAAGTGTACCCAATGACATGTGATGAGTGTAATAATTTTAGGTCTAAGAACCACAACCACAACCATCACTGTGAGAGCTGACTATGACTTCCATGATGATGGCTTCCATGTATCATTCTCACATTGGGTCTATCTGATACACTATTCTCTAACATGTATTTGTGTGCTTCGTTTAATATTGTCATATCATGACTAATGAGACTCTATCATCAACCAACTCACACTCTGATATTATCTGTTATTGATGTCTATCAACCTTCCACAACAAGAACTGATCAGGGACATAATATGAGAATGTGTGTATGTACTCTTAACATCCGTATGATCTCATTTATTCCAAGTCACGTACTTGAAGACAAACGTTATTGAGTAATATAATTATCTAGACATTTATTATGTTATTCATGATCTCATAACTAAATATACAAAATAAATTGGAAGCTTTCCTTTATTATTAATCAAATAATTTACATGTTATGCCATTACAATCATCATATGATTGGCCCTCTGGGCATACATACCAACAATCTACTGCTAGGAGGACAAAATCAACCCACAGTTCATGGTGAAGACCATGAGATATACAAATGTTGTCCTAGTGCAACTAGTAGTGTTGCACTACGACAATGACTTATAGTCACTAGAATTTCTCCAGGACAAGGTATGAACTTGTCGAACCATCATTTCCATTACATAGTTGTTAACGCAATCTTGATGTTCTAGGGAATATGGATAGATAATTTTTTGTTTCCACTGTATACTATGTGCCCAAAATTTTCTATAGTGGTATCAGATCCAGGTTAATTTACTATTTTTGGGATAATTGATATGATCGGATTTTTGGTTTTCATCTTTTATTTATTGCATATGACACAAATATTTAAACTGTTTGATTTGCATATCCAATCATAAACAACATCTAATCTCAAACTAACACACACACACACACACACACACACACACGCACACACACACACATATATATATATATATATATATATATATATATATATATATATAACTTACACGTGTCACCTTAAAATTGGTTTTAATGGTGGATGTGTAGAATGGTTATGAGCAATAACCCAAATATCTTTGTGTGGTTGGATGGTTTATTTTATTCTTATTTATATCTGTTTGCATACCAAGCCTATGCCTTCTTCTTCCCAATGTAAAAGTATTATTCTTTCCTACCTTTGTTCCCCTCAAATGTAACTCTAGGTTTCTCTTTACTATGTGATACGTTTAATAGCAATATGATAGTTTCTTTTCTTACAATGCCGAAGATGATGATCATTGTTAGGCGAGCTGACTGTTTAATGTGACAAGCTGATCAACTAGAGGACCAAGCATGCCAGACCGCAGGAGAAGCGAACCAATCAGCTGGTGGGCCTAACTGACTATTTAGAAGTGTCCAGACATTGATTGGACAGGAGGTCAAACGATCATTTTCGGTGACCAACCGACTGGCCAAGAGGTGAGATGACTGGTTCAAGGGTTGAACCGATTAACCCAGATTGGCAAGCACATATCTACACCAACAACATGTCCATGTATGTGATGTATACCTAGGTAGTAGAAATTCCTTGTACCTTAAATGAATTAAAATTGATATGGCCATAACAATTACTAATGTTTTATATTGCATGTTTATGTTGTGGGATATATCATGTATATGACACGTACTTATATGTGGTGATTGGATATGTATATGTACATATATATATATGATATATACATAAAATTACTCAATCAAACATATTAAGTCTAAGATGCTTTCCATTAGTGGCACACATGAAAATCTTGATAGACTAAGTGTGGGCACCCCAAAGGTGGTGCACCGTCTATCTCATGGAAGTGTGATGGTAATAATGTGGGCTTAGAAAGCATGGTACATTATTATTGTGTTGGCTTTTGGGCCAGGCTTAACTATATGACCTTAATGAGATTAAGCACCAGAAACATACATATGACTATGGAAAAGAGTTGCACATATCACCTATCCAAGAATTGCATAAGATGCAATTGGCAAATGTTTCTTACATTAATTATTGATTATGGACGATGACGTTGGCTGGGTAATAATTGAACTATATTGGATCTTGGCACATTAGAAGATTGTTCATTGTAATCTTCCAAATTGATAATTGATGGTTGTTGATTTGATCAAAATCATGAAGCGATAGCTAATTAACGACCTAATTAATATATCAATTTTAATCAAATCAAATCAAAATGAGTTTTTGACAAAATTGCAAATTATTTTATATAATTAAATGGCAAAAAACAACAACCATTTTTCTCTCTGATCAGTCCTTGAGAAGGACAAGCGAAATGGGAATAACTTCCATGACTGGTTTAGGACGTTGAGAATCGTTCTTACACAGGAGCACAAGCTTTATGTCCTGGAGACACCAAAGCTAGATGAACCCCTTTTCGTTGCACCTAAGGTTGACAAGGATGCCTACAAGAAGCATACTACAGATATCATTGATGTCAAGTGTCTAAAGCTATGCTCCATGATCTATGAGTTGCAAAGGCAGCATGAGAACATGGTTGCTATTCAGATGGTCACACATATGAAGAACATGTTCAAATATCAGGCAAGACAAGAGAGATATGATGTCTCCAAAACACTATTCAAATGTAACATGACAGAAGGAGATCCAGTAGGTCCTCATGTACTCAAGCTCATTGGGTATGTGGAGAACTTGGCTAGAATTGAATTCCCCTTGGGTCAAGAGTTGGCCACTTACATGCTTCTATAGTCTCTACCTGAGTTATACAGTCAGTTTGTCATGAACTACAACATGAATGAATTTGACAAGTTGTTGAAAGAGTTATTGGGCATGTTGAGAACAACTGAGGCACAACTGAAGAAAGACAAGCCCAAGTCTGTGATGATGATCAACAAGACAAAGGGAAAGTCTAAAGGTAAAGGAAAAGCTAAGAAAAGTTCTAAATCTAGCCAGAAGCCCAAATCTTCAGATCTCAAAGCAAAGGGAGGAATAAAGAAAAGAGGCAATTGTCACCACTATCACCATCCTGGACATTGGAAAAGGAATTTCCCTCTCTCTTGGGAGGAATTAAAGAAGACGAAGGAAGGTAAAGAGGCCTCTACTTCAAATATAAAAATTATAAGATAAATTTGATTACTTCTTCATCTTGGTATGCGATACTGGATGTAGATCTAACATACGTTGATGTGTAATATCTAATAAGAAGTAAAGCCTTTATGAAAGGACAAGGGTGGACTATGCAGAGCAAGAGTTGCTACAACTTTAGTCTACATTTAGAATATATATTAGTCCATTGGGCATGCAATAGAGTTACTTGAACTGCTATTTCATTATGCCAATAATAGAAACATTTTACTTTATGCATATTGTATGACAAGGATGATAAATCAATAAAGAGTTGTTAATGCTTCTATTTCAAAGATGTGATCTTATATGGATATGCCCCCATAATCTATTGATATTTATATGAAAGGATCTAAAGATGAATGTTTATAATGTAAATATTGAAGGATTACAATTGATAACCCAAACAATCTGTAGCATTGCCATCTAGATCACATATATGAGAAATGCATTTCTAGAATACATATCGATGTTTATCTAGACTCTTTTGGTTATTGAACCAATAACAGATATGAAAGTCTTAATTATGAGAAACATGACACAACACCTTTCACTATATGTAGTGGGAGGATAAACATTCTACTAGGCCTTACACATATTGATGTATGATGATATTATAGAATAAATTTTGAAGGTAGTTGTTTGTACTTCACTATATTTACCGATGATCTCTATAGATATTGGGTTTGTATTTGGTGAAATACAAACATAAATATCTTGAAGTGTTCAATGAGATTATAAATGAAGTATAATTTTGATAAAAGTATTAAGAAACTTTGATATGATCAATCAATGGTTTGAGGACCTCCAGATAGACAATGATAGTGTATCATAAGTCAAATCCACCTGAAACACGATGATGCATCAGAAAGAAGGAATTACATCTTGATGGATCATGATGTGATTATAGTTTAATCTAATCTTCTAATCTCCTCATGGATATAGACTTTACACTAAAACAATGTACCATCTAAAATGGCTTAAAAGACATCATATGCGATATGATATTGGAATGCCCCGATATGTCTTAAGGATTCAAATTCATGTAAGGAAAATAGTTTCTTCAAAAGGGTTTGTCCAAAAAATCATAATTTTTGAATAATACCTTTAATCCCAAACTGACAACAAAGTGTTTGTTGCTAAGATAACTGAGTTCCAAAAGAATTAGTGGGAGTAAAAGTAGAACTCAAAAGGTTCGAGGTCAACAAAGAGGTACAAATGGAACAATTGGGAATCAAAAATTATTGTGGAATCTCAAGTTCCATATGTAACACAGAACCTCATAGTTATCAAGAACACATCTGAGATTGAAAGATTGCGAATCCAACAACTCAGATAGGTTGGTCATAAGTGTTGGATCTAGGGCTCTAGAGGGGGGGTGAATAGAGATTCAAAATTCTCACAAGATAAGTTAGACCTTAAAATTATATCAATAAAAAAAAAAATAGCTTAAGAACAATTTGAAGTCCTATATAAGCAAGCATAGAAAGGATAAAAGAAATTAAAACATACACTTTGACAAGGTGGTTTAGAGTGGTTCCAATCTCCAAACTAGGAGATAGTCAATCCACTACCTAGAGAGGTCAACCTCTAGGATTTAGCAATCCGTGTATACTTATAATCATTCATAAGAGATACAAGGAGACCACCATACATCCAAGGAGTTACCTACTCAAGACAAGAGTCTTCCACCTACACAAGGACTTACCCACTTGATCAAGATGTCTTCAGCCTTTAACAAGGACTTACCCACACTTGCAACAAGTCTTTGGCCTTGAAGAATTTACCCACTCTTCTTGAATCTTGGCCTTGCCCTTCTCCTTCACCTGGAGAAGATCTTCAACTCTTCTTCAATATTAAAGAAGACCAACAACAGCTTCACCTTCACTCAGAGTAGCTTGCTTCAACCTTTGCTCTTTGTGAAAGGGGGTAGGGAAGATGGAATGGAATGAGAGCTTTACAAGAACATGGAGGTAGATCTCTTACAACTTTCCTAACTCACTCATAATCACGAAATGCTTTGTAAATGAGAGAGAGAAAGGGGATCAAAGGGTTGCAACACACCCAAATATAACAAGGACTTAGAATAGTATGAATGAGCAAACTTGGAATCAACTCCAAGGGGTCCTATTTATAGTTGGGGGTGTTCCTTTGAGTGTGGGATCACTTAAGGACAAAATATAGTCGTTTTACAAGTTACAACAGATCTATTTTTTCTCACAACAACTCTCCAATGGTTATAATGACTTTTCTACATTTTTCGTACAATACATTTGGTGGAGTTTCAATAAAGGTAACTCGACCGATCCACTAAGTGACAAAGTAAATTTTCAAACTATCAATCGAGTTTGTTCTAGAAAACTTGACTGATGAGTCAAAATCAGTTTTGCTTAGTTGATTGATTGGTCAAGTTCTGTGAGTACGCAACTTGATCAATTGGTCATTTCAGAAAATCCACACTGGAGCGGTCGAGTTTCCAACTCGACCGATAAACAACCTATGACAAATTTTCTAATTTGAATTTTGAGTGACCAAACGTTGGAATTAAGTATCCCTAATTTTTTCTCACCTTAGTTACAAGTCATATCATCAATACAAGTGATTAAAAAATTAATCTAAGGTCATTTAGAGTGATTTCCCAAAACACGCACTTGCATTCTTTTTTACTTGAACTTGAATAAGCTAGGGCTTGTGTAATTTGATCCTTTGTACCTAAATCTTGAAATCAATCTTGAACAAACATATTATATACATAGGAACAAAATGGTTAAGTCATTATAAAAATATGGGTATAACTCTCAAGTCAACATTCTCCCCCTTTTTGACAATGACAAAACACTCCTCAATCATATTGAAAAGGATATGTAAAGTTATACCTTTGCCTTGTGAATTGCAAGGGGATTCAGAATTTTAACAATGTGAATTGCTCCCCCTCAATCTATGCTTACTCTTACCTACATAGTTAGTCAATCTACACAAAACAATATAACATATATACTATATGGTCCTTTATCAAGTCACATGAATAAGAAAGGGATCACATAGGCAATAAGAGAAATATGGTTGATCTTCAAAACATTGAACTTCTCTCCCCCTTTTGACATTATAAAAAAGGAAGGGGGTAGAAGAGCACACAAATATGTCTTCTTCAAGCACAACCAAAAACATACATCCACAAGATAAAACATGCAATCTCAAAGCATACACCAAACAAAGATGAGAGAGAACAAGCAACCCAATTCATAACCAAAATATGGTAAAAATGGCACAAACTCATGAGATATAGTAAATCAAAGAGTAAGCGTACATATGATTAAGATTACAACATTGAAAGCATGTCCTCAAAAACAACTACAAGCCATAATGATGAAAACAACATGATGATAAACAATACATTTCGAATAGTGTGCCCAAATGTTTTTAGTACAAAATAGTCCAGAAAGATATATATGATCAACATCTACATACTAAAAACTAAAACATCTAAAGATCTAGGTCATCTATGTCCACCGCATCATCATCAACATCATCAGTAGAGGCTTTTGGCTCATAGTCATCATCTCCGTCTAAAGGTGCAATAGAGACAACAACATCACCTTCATCACCAGAACCACCAGTAGAGCCATCAGAACCATCACCACCATCATCCTCATATGCCTCCTCATCAGCAACTATAACTTCCTCATCAGCCTGATCTAGCATCTCCTCATTGTAGAGGAACCGAAACCATGACTGGCCACCTAGCATTCTACTCATCCCAAGACATACCAAGGTCATGTAATGAGCTTGTGGAAAGGTAGGAGCAGAGGTTCCAAGTCCTACAAGCATGGTAGCTATAGGACCCGTAAGGAGAGGTTTCACAATAGGGGTAGATTCACCAATAGCAGAGGGTGTAGCAGCAGAAGCAGTAGGTGGATGGGCATGGTAAAAGTGATCATATGCATAGGATGCATAGTCACCTCCTGGGTAGGGCTGGTAGGCAGGATAAGGATGTGCACAGGAAAGGTTCATGGTAGACATGATGGCACATAGATCCTGATGCATATACTCATGAACCTGAAGGTTATACACATGTTGATGCATCATGTAACCAATGAGGGTTTCATTTGATACATGGAAAGAGGTGTAGGAAGGTCGGGATGGCTAAGGTGGTGGAGGTGCACAGGTGGAGGTAGAGGCTCAAGGTGTGGTAGAGGAAGGGATAGACAAAAACTTCTGAAGTGTGGTCTCATTGATGCAAACTCCTTTATGGGAATGTTTGTAATGAAGGTCATGGAAAAAATATTTGCCAGTGGCAGTCTAAAAAAGACCACAAATCAGGGCTAAGTAGGGTGGGTGGGTGCCACAGGTGTTCTTACCAGAGTCAAAATAGGTAAAGTGGTAAAAGACACATTTGGCCCATTTGAATATGATGTTCTTCAAGATACAAAACATAATCACCATAGTGTTTTCTACAATTTCAGTCTAGTTTTTCTTTGGATGAATATTGCAACTAGGGGGAGTATGCGGTTCATGAGGTCTAAGGCTGAGGAGGTAAGGGTACACTTCTTCCTATAGGGAAACTGAGGATTCTTCAAGAATTTATGAATATCAGGAAGAGTGAGATCATATTTTTTGTAGAAGGCCTCAGGGTCAACAAGGTTAAAATACTTAGGGTAATCCTTCCTCCAAGTGTCAGTCACTTTAGTACCTCATAAAAAGATATTCAGGGTATTCTCAGAGATTTGGAATTTCTTTCCAGCTATCATGGAAGGACTACTTGAGAATTAGGTGAGGGTACGAGAGTGTCATAATTCCATTGCAAATTAGCATAGAATTCATGACTGACTTTGGTGCTTGTGATGGAATTGTAGAAGCACACACATTCAACACTTAAGGTGGAGAGATGGTTGTCATATAGCAACTCGACTACTTGATTGATAACCCTTTGTCGACATGGGGTTGGCTCAAAAAGGGCATGAAAAGGAAAGGGGTTCCTAGGAAGGAGCTCCTTGTACCTATTTAGAGCATCATTTGAGACAAAGAAAGTATCATCAAAGGGTATAAGGTGCGAGTTGGAGGAGGAGGATGGTGCTCTAGCTGGGGTGGCTCTCTTTCTCGTATTTGACGCCATGGAGACAAAATGAGAAGAATTGAGAGAGAAAAAATGCTGGAAACACCACCACAAACCATCCACACACCTAGGGTTGATGGGAAAGAGGTCAAGGGAGGTCAATCTAGGTTAAACTAGGGCTAGAGAGATGAAGGTCGAGGCTAGGGTTGAGAGCTTAAGGGAGCTGGAGGTTGGAACGGTCAATTTTTCTCTAGTTGAGAGGGAGAAAAGTCGGCCGAACCTAACTTAAGTTTGATCCAGCCCAACCATCAATCGAGTTATGTGACTGAGAAACTTGACCGAATGCCTCTTTTAAAAAGCCCTCGGCCAATGATCGGTCGAGTTGCCAACTCAACTGATGGTCAACCTGAACCAACTTTAGAAATTTTAATTTCTAGCCATTAGAGTGCTAATTGAATTTATTTTTGAAGTTCATTTTTCATTTTAAACATACTTAGGCACATATCACTCATCATTGGGTACTATTTTGTGATAAAACAAGCATTTGTGTAAAATACCCAAAAATAAGCAAAAAAACAAGGCAAAAAGAACATGAAAAATAGATTTTAGCATATTATCAAGCAAGGGTGATCAAAACATAAGTAAAGCATATATGATAGATGACAACTAGCTAGAAGGCATATCAAATTCATTCAAAGAAATTATGAGTAATTTATATCTAATAAAATTAAATTGCTCTCTAGTTAGAGGTTTAGTAAAAATGTCCACCAACTGATTTTCCCTGTCCACATGTGTGATAAGATATCCTTTTTGGCAATGTGATCATGAAGAAAATGATGACAAATCTCTATATACTTGGGTATACTATGCAATATAGGATTGTAGTACAAATTAATTCACTATTATTATCATAATAGGAAGCATCAAAATTAATGTTAAAGTCTTGGAGCATTTGCTTCATCCATAGGACCTCGACACAACAACTCCCGACTGCAATGCATTCATCCTCAGTGGTTGACAATGCCACTGTGCTCTATTTCTTGGAGAACCAAGACACCAAGCATGGTCCTAGGAGAAAGCAAACACCACTTGTGCACTTTCTATCAATCAAGCATCCTGCGTAATTCACATCATTAGAAGCCGTAAGAGTAAAGTCCCTTGACTTGGGACACCATAGTCTAAAATTTGGAGTTTTGGCTAAGTACCTTAAAATCCTCTTAACAAATATAAGATGTGATTTTTGGGATTTGATTGAAAGCGAGCACACAAGCCAACACTAAACATTATATCAGGTCTAGAGGTAGTTAAGTAAAGTAAACTTCCAATCATACCTCTATACAACTTCTCATCTACCTTCTCACCTTCTTCATCTTTATCAAGTTTGGTAGTGTTTGACATGGGTGTGTCCATAGGCTTGGTGTTCTCCATCCTAAAGCATTTAAGTGGCTCACTTGTGTACTTGCCTTGGTTGATGAAGTACCCATCTTTCGTTTGCTTGATTTGAAAGCTGAGGAAGAATGTATGCTCACCCATCATTATCATCTCAAACTCACTCTACATAAGACCACTAAACTCCTTGCAAAGATCAAGATTAGTTCCTCCAAAGACGATATCATCAACATAAATTTGAATTATAAGAAAATTGTTAGAAGTGTGTTTAAGAAACAAGGTAGAATCTAATTTGCCCATGATATACCCATGATCTAACAAAAAGTTCTTTAATTTCTCATACCAAGCTCGAGGTTCTTATTTGAGTCCATGGAGAGATTTTTGCAACAAATAAACATGGCTAGGTAAACTATCATGTTCAAAGCCCGGGGGTTGTGCAACATACACTTCCTCCTCAATTTTACCATTCAGAAATGCACTTTTAACATCCATTTGATAAATAAGAAAGTTTTTGTAGCTAGAAAAAGCAAGCAACTTACGAATGGACTCAAGTCTAGCTATAGGTGCATATGTTTCATCGAAATATATACTTTCATGTTGATTGTAACCTTGAGACACTAACCTTGCTTTGTTCCTTACCACTTTGCTGCTTTCATCTAGCTTGTTGCGGTAGACCCACTTGGTGCCAATGATATTTCTATCACTTGGTCTTGGCACTAGGGTCCATACTTTGTTCTTTTCATACTTCTCCAACTCTTCTTGCATGGCTAGGACCCGTTCATCATCCCCAAGAGCTTCTTTAATGCTCTTTGGCTTGAGTTGTGAGATGAAGGCACTGTTGGCTTGTTCTTTGTTGAAGGCAGCCTACATCTTTACTTTTTCAAATGGGTCACCTAAGATCATCTCTTTTGGATGATTCTTTGCAAAGAGGGGGTTGGATCCCTTTTCTCTTCATCTTTCTCTTCTTCTTGAGTGACCACCTCTTTTTCATTTTGAGTGATGTTGAGTTCTTTTGGAATAGGAATTACCCAACCTGCATCATCATCATTTGGAACAATATCTTTGGGAATAGAGGGGTTAGTATCAATAAACTTAACATTAATAGATTCTTCTACTTTAGCAAGATCAAAATTAAACAGTCTATGAGCCTTTCTAGTAGTGCTATGGACAAGAAAGAAAGCCCTGCAATATTTTAGATCAAACTTGTCGAGAGAGTCTTTCATATCCAAAACAAAACAAGGACATCCAAAAACATGGAAATACTTGATAGAAGGCTTCCTACCACACCATAGCTCATAGGGGGTTTTCTTCAAAGAAGGATGTGTACAAATCCGATTTTACACAAAACATGAAGTACTAATGACTTCGGCCCAAGGCTTCTTTGGAGTGCCATACTCTAAAATCATGATCCTAGCCATATCCTATAGTGACCTATTCTTCCTCTATACAACCTCATTTTGTTGAGGTGTTCGAGGTGAAGAGAAGTTATGTGCATACCCATATTCTTCACAAAAATGTTCAAAAAGATCATTTTCAAATTCTCCCCCACGATCACTACAAATGGAAACAATCCAGCAAGAAACTCTATTCTCAACTCATTTACAAAAACTAGAGAAAGCATCAAGCGTATCACTATTGGAAATGAGAAAGAAGGTCCACATATATGTAGAGAAATTATCGACAATAACAAGGCAATACTTGGAACCATGAAGCGATTGAGTTCTCATTGGTCCAAATAGATCAATGTGAAGAAGTTAAAGAGCTATCTTGGTACTAAGGACTTCTTTGGATTCAAAGGAGGACTTGGTTTTCTTTCATTGGGTACAAGGTTGGGATTCCTCATCCTTTTCAAAATCCAATTTGGGAAGTCTCTTGACCAAGTCCTATTGGCTCAACTTCTTCAACTGATGCATATTTACATGACCAAGTCGACGATACCAAAGAGAAATATCATTCTAGTTGACTACTAGGCATCTACCGACAACATGCTTAATAGATTCAAGCACAATTACATAAAGATTACCACTTCTAGTTCCCTTAATATGACTTGATAGGTGAGGGAATCAAGAATCAAGCATTCAAAAGAAGAAAATAGCACACGGTAACCATTATCACATAATTGACTTACACTTAAATTGTGATGTAGGACATCCAAAAAGAGAACATTCTTGATACACAAGGATTCACCTACATAACCCTCACCTTTCACCTTACCTTTCTTGTTGTCCCCAAGGTAACTGAACCTCCTTTCTTCTTAATGAAGTTGTTGAAATGGCTTATATCACCTGTCATGTGCTTAGTGCAGCCACTATCAACAATCCATCTACCTTTTTCCTGTAAGAAAGGAGAGTGTCGGTTCCCAACTCAAACTTTGGGATCTGAAGTTAGCTTGGGGACCCATTTCATCTTTGGGTTGGTCCCCTTAGGCTTGTAAGGACAATAAGTAGAGTAATGATAATAACATTTGTAATGAGAACAAACCATAGGGTTCTTAGTGCCAGAAGACTCTCCAATGAAAAAGGAGGTTTCCTTACTCTTTTTCTTACCTTTGGCTTTGTTCTTTCCCTTAAGTGTTCCCCCTACAAATCCCAAACCACTAGTACCACTTTATTTGGTAGAATGGTCAAGGATTTCATTTAGGGAGTTTTTCCCTTTGAGGAATTTCTACAAAGAGGCTCTAAGTCTATGATTGTCATCATTAAGAGATATAATAGTAGAAGACAAACTAGCAATATCATCTCTAGCATGAACAAGGTCAACCTTTGAAAAGAGGGCTTTAGTCAAATAAGAATCTTTCTCAAGAGAAATAGAAGCAACATCATTACCAGGCAAGATAGGTCTAGAAGATAAATCATTAACTTGACCAAGAAACCTAGCATTTTCAGATTTAAGCACTTGAATTTCTTTGAGATAAACATCCCTCTCATTCCTACAAGCATCAATAATGAGCTTAAATTTAACATTTTTAGTTTTAAGGATTTCAACCTCATTTAGGCACTTTTGGTTATCTTCCTTAAGAGTTTTAATGTTCTTAAGGTAAATACCATTCTCTACCTCAAATCCATTGTATTGGAGCTCAAGATCAAGAAATTGGCTTTGCAAGTTATCAATTCTCTCAAGATGAGTTTTCTCATTTTGCCCAACAATATCAAATTTAGCATACAAACCATCAATAATTTTTCCTTACCTTTTTCTTTTAGATTTACATTTAGCAAAACAAGAACGGGTAGAAACAAGCATATCAATAAGATTTTATTTAGATAACTCATGCAATCTTACCTCACTTACCTCACCAATTTCTTCACTTGTAGAGGCCATGAGTGCAAGGTGGCACTCTCCATCTTCTTCGGAGCTAGAGCCACTTGAGGATGATTCTTCCCAAGTTGCATGAGTTGTATTCTTGTATCTTTTCTCCTTCTTTTTCTTTGTCTTGTACTTGCTCTCCTTGTTGTACTCTTCCTCCTTCTTGGAGCTTCCATTGTGGTGTGACTTTCTTGATTTAGGACATTCACTCTTGTAGTGTCCCTTTTTCCCACACTTGTAGCATCTAGGAGTTGAGGAGGAGGATTTCTTTCCCTTGAAGTGCTCACCCTTTGTGTAGTTGGATTCATGCTCACTAGGGCCATCATCTTCACTAGAGGAGGAGGGAGAGGTCTGGAAAGCAAGTTGTTGTTGAAGGATGACAACCTCTACTTGGGATTTGAAGGCATTATCTTTGATCTTCTTTGCTTTCTTATTCTTGTTTGGCTTCTTCTTCTTGCTTATCAAGTCTTAGATCATGAGCTTGTAGGTTGCCAATGAGCTCTTCAATTGGGATGTCACTAATGCTTCTCACTTCTTCAATTGAGGTCACCTTTGACTCCCATCTCGTTGGTAGAGTCCTCAAGATCTTGGAGTTGATTACACCTCTATCCAAAGTGTTGCCTAAAGAAGCTAGGCCATGGATGATGCCATTGAGCCTTGAGTACATTTCAACAATCCCTTCTTTCTTACCCATCTTGAAGTTCTCTAGAAGGATGCTAAACATGTAGATCTTAGCCTCCTTGACTTACTTTGTGCCCTCATAGGTAATGCACAACTTATCCCAAATCTAATAGGCACTATCCCATGAGGAGATGTAGTTGAATTCCGTTGGGGTAAGAGATGCATAGAGGATGGTTATGTCTTTGGCATTGAGCTGGGCTTCTTTTAGTGCAACTTCATTCCATGTTGATACAACTCCAGTTGGCTCCTTGTATGGTGTGACCATCACCTTCCACACATCAAAGTTCATCCCTTGAACTTAGAACTGCATATGCCCCTTCCAATAGAGGAAGTTGGTGCCGTTGAAGACCAGAGGACACATGGAGAATCCTCCCTCTAGGTTGTGTGAAACAAGTAGGTTGTCACCCATCTTCTCATCTCATGGGAGATTGCTGGAAAAGATCCTTGGATCTGATACCACTTGTTGGATCTAGGGCTCTATAGGGGGGGTGAATAGAGCTTCAAAATTCTCACAAGATAAGTTAGACATTCAAATTATATCAATAAAAAATCAATAGCTTAAGACAAATTTGAAGTCCTATCTAAGCAAGTATAACAAGGATGAGAGAAATTGAAACATGCACTTGGGAAAGGTGGTTTAGAGTGGTTCCAATATCCAAACTAGGAGATAGTCAATCCACTACCTAGAGAGGACAACCATTAGGACTTTGCAATCCGTGTATACTTATATTCATTCACAAGAGATACAAGGAGACCACCATACATCTAAGGACTTACCTACTCGAGACAAGAGTCTTCCACCTACACAAGGACTTACCCACTTGATTAAGATGTTTTCCTCCTTCAATAAGGACTTAACCGCACTTGCATCAAGTTTTTGGACTTGAAGGATTTACCCACTCTTATTGAATCTTGGCCTTGCCCTTCTCCTACACCTGGAGAAGATCTTCACCTCTTCTTCAACCTTGAAGAAGACCAACAACAACTTCACCTTCACTCAAAGTAGCTTGCTTCAATCTTTGTTCTTTGAGAAAGGGGGTAGGGAAGATGGAATGGAATGAGAGATTTACAAGAACATGGAGGTAGATCTCTTACAACTTGCCTAACTCAATCATATTCATGTAACTTTATAAATGAGAGAGTGAAAGGGGCTCAAAGGGTTGCAACACACTCAATAATAGCAAGGACTTAGAATAACATGAATGAGCAAACTTGGAATGAACTCCAAGGGGTCCTATTTATAGATGTGAGTGTTCCTTTGAGTGTGGGATCACTTAAGGACAAAATATAGCCATTTTACAAGTTACAATGGATCTATTTCTACACATAACAACTCTCCAATAGTTATAATCACTATTTCTACATTTTCTGTATAGTACATGCGGTCGAGTTTCAATAGAAGTAACTCAACCGATCCACTAAGAGACAAAGCCAAATTTTAAACTATCGGTCGAGTTTGTTCTGGGAAACTTGACCGATGAATCAAAATCAGTTTTACTTAGTTGATCGATCAGTCGAGTTTTGTGAGTGTGCAACTCGACTGATTGGTCATTTAAAAAAATCCATCATTGGATCGGTCGAGTTGGAACAACCTGTGACAAATTTTCTAATTTGACTTTTGAGAGATCAAACATTGGAATTAAGTGTCCCTAATTTTTTCTCATCTTACTTACAAGTCATATCATCAATACAAGTGATTATAAAATTAATCTAAGGGAATTTGGAGTGATTTCCCAAAATGCACACTTGCATTGCTTTTGGCTTGAACTTGAACAAGCTGGGGCTTATGTAATTTGATCCTTTTCATGTACCTAAAGCTTGAAATCAATCTTGAATAAACATACTAGATACATAGGAATGGAATGGTTAAGTAATTATCAAAATATGGGCAAGGTATAACTCTGAAGTCAACAATAATATGATGAGCTAGAAAATCAGAAGCTATTGAGAACCAAAATCTAAGAAGTGGATGAAGGCCATTAGGGAGTCCATGTACACAACAAGGTATGACCTTGGTAGTACCACCTAAAGGGGTAAAACCCATAGGGTGAAGTTGGGTTATCATCGGAAGGCCGACATGGATAACCTAAAAGGATAGATTGGTCACAAAGGTTTTCAAATTGGTTCAAATTATTGAACATGAAGAAATTCCTTCACCAATTGACATGCTTGCTGTTGAAGCTAGTATAGACTATGAGATTTGGCATATGAATCTTAAAACCACATTCCTTAAAAGGAATAATTGAAAGGATGTGTACGTGACACATCCTAAAGGTTTAATAACTTCAAATGCAAATAAAGTCTATAATCTACAATGTTCAATCTGAGAGATTGAAACAAGCGTCTAAGCGATGGGATAATTTGACTTGACAAGACAGTCAAAGAGTTTGACTTGAATTAAGATAAAGATGAAATTAGTGATTACAAAATATTTAGTGGGAGCATATATGAATATTCCACATATTGATGGGGAATAGCATAAGTATTAAGGTCTAGCATGGAAAACATCTTCAACAACGAAGGATTAGGTGAAAAATCCTATGTGTTTGAGATTAAGATCCATATAGATAGTTCTTGAAAGTTTCATAACCTAAGTATGAGCACATATATAAGCATGATGTGAAAGAGTTCAACATGAAGGATTCAAAGGGAGATAATCTGACCATGTTCCATGGGATTAATCTCTCATGAACCCTATATTCCAATTCTTGTGAAGAATGGAAAGACATGAGTAAGATGTGATATGCACTACCAGTTGGATCTATCATGTATGATAATGTACTCATCCCATAATCTTGTATGTGTTGGACATGAAAAGATGATTAGTTCCAATGAGGGTCATTGGAATGTCACTAAAAGACATCCATTAGTACTTGAGAATCACTAAAGGAGAAGTTGTTAGATTATAGAAACAAGTAAGAGTTGGGTGTAAAGGGTTACACTGATGCAAGCTTCCAGAATGACAAAAATGTTCGCAATATAAAACATGTTAAGTTTTAAGAAAAGAGTTTTGAGTTGGAAGGATTCTGAACTATAAAAGGTTGATTCAATTCTACAATAGAAGCCAAGTATCCTAGTGTTATGAACACTAGATTGGATACTGTTGTGTGATTTCTATATCACCTTTTCACAATGCTATCACACACAAATTTAGTTCATTCTGATACTATTTAGCCTCTTTTCATATTACTTTTTCCATCTTTTTGTCACTTTACTTATCGCATAACTTGTATTGCAGATATGTCAAAAAAAGAATTGATTTTAGAGCTTTTTTATGCTGAAACAACAGAATGCATAGCGTGCAGGATGGATGCACGACGTGCACCTTACCAGGAAGGTTCTATCTCGCCCAACCAGAAGAGTGCACGGCGTGCGTCCACATGCACGACGTGCTCCTGGAGCGTGAAACAGCCAAACAAAGTTTTGGAAAGTCACACGACATGCATATCTTATGCGCACGCTGTGCGCAGTTCATCCTGAAGCAAATCTCACTGCATGTGCACGACGTGCACCCAAATGCACGGTGTGCACCTTGCAGTTTCAGAAATATGAAAATTTAGAATTCAATTTTAAAGCAAGGAGGGAAGGCAAGGGGCAGTTACGTTCAGTCATTTGAGAAGTTTTTCTCATCCCAGAACTAAAGGAGAACAGAGGAGGGCAATCTTGGAGGAATCGAAGGTGGTTCTTTGCATAAAGGAAGCCATTTCTTTTCTTCTTCTTCTCCATTGTCTTCTCCAAGGTGCAGCCAAGCCTTCTCAACTTTGAGCAGCTACTTGGGAAAGGAGCTAGTCCATTTTGGAGGAGCTAAAGAAGGAGAATTTCATCCTCAAGACGGAATTCTTTCTTCTTGTGGTTATATCTTTGGATCTCTTTGTCTTTTCCTCTCTAAATCATGTTTAGAACTGATTTTTCTGTAACAAATATGCAAAACATAGTTATGGACGAGTAATTCTTCATTTCTTAGGCATGGGAGAGTAGCTCCCATGTCATAGCATGTATGGAACAAGTAATTTCGTACTAAATACTATGCTTCTTGTTTTTCTACCATGAAAGTACCGGTTTATCTATTTCTTGCATGTATTACTGACCACTTTATGTGCACTTTTTCTGCTTTCTTGCTTGATCTGAGAAGATGAGTAGGAATGTATGGAGGTATTCTTCTTGGCAACTCTTCCTCCTTTACGAGAGTATAGAGGAATGAGTTGAGGAATTGGTTGTGATCTAAAATGAAATGTGCACACGAGAGTGTGGCTTTGAGTTGCGATTGTTACACTTACACCGGGAGGTGAAGTGTAACACATCTTTTCCTTGAGACAAGAACTTATGTATGTTTAAATTATCATGTTCCCTTGATTGCTATGATGTGTGAGCAGAATCCTATTGTCCAAGATTCTTTAATTTTCTGAAATCAAACTCCTTTTAGTAACTCTTACTTTACTAGTTAAATCTGAATTTTCTGCTTTGGATAAACATCATTTTTCCTTTTATAAACTGACCTAGATTGTTGAACTTTAGTATTGTTATGCTCAATTGAATTAGCTAAGCTCCTTGTATTCGACCTCGACTATGCTACCTCTGTATACTTGTAGAGATTGGTTAAGTTAGGTAAACTATCCTAGTTTGGATTGAAACTCGTTAGCCTAAATAGCCAACAAGTTTTTGGCGTCGTTGCCGGGGAGCTATGGAAATTTAATTGGAGTAATAAGTACTACTTAGTAATTCGAGACTAGATCATCATTTCCATATTTCAAAATTTCATATACCTTTTAGTTGTGTTCTTAATTCCTTTTGCAATTTTTCAGGTTGTATGTGTCACTCACAACGAGGTCTTCAAACATCTTCTTTGTTAGACCTTGAAATCGAGCGTACTCTTTCAAGCTTGAGAAGTACAAGAAGAGTGGAACAACCACACTAGGAGGTACTCCGCCGTCACCATCATCACCACCACCGTCTTCTTCACCTTCTGTGGTAGCTACACCAAGCAATCCAGCCATGGAAGATGATCATCCTTTAAAGGATTTCACGATGTCGGTTGCCACAAATATCTGTGGAGCCATTGACTTGCCTAATGTAGAAGCGAACAACTTCTCAATCGCTCGTTCTATGATGCAAATGATACATCAGAATCATTTTGGAGGTACAGCCAATGAAGACCCAAGTCTTCATGTTGCCGAGTTCTTGGAATATCTGAATACCTTCAAGATAAACGGAGTGTCCGTTGATGGAATTAGACTCATTCTATTTCCCTTCACCTTAAGAGATAGAGCTAAGGCATGGCTTTTATCTCTTCCAAAGAAGTCAATTAAAAGTTGGGACCAACTCCTTAATGTATTCCTTGCAAAGTATTTCCCACCTAGCAAGACAACCCATTTGAGAAACCAGCTCACCAATTTCTCTCAGAATGAAGGAGAAACTTTATATGACACATGGGAACAGTTTAAAGATCTTCAACATCTTTGCCCGCACCACGGGCTAACAAACTAGCTTCTACTTCAAACTTTCTATAATGGACTGTTCTACAACACCCGATTGACATTAGATGCCGCAGCTGGTGGTGCATTAATGACTAAGTCTTATAGAGAGGCTTATGATATTATTGAAGATATATCACTAAATCACTTCCAATGGGGAGTAGATAGAGGAGCAAAGTCAACCTCTACAACAAGTTCTTCAACTGGAAAACAAGGAGGAAAACACACTGTTGATGTCGTTGACCTTATTGCTGCCAAGTTGGATGTTCTTACACAGAAGTTTGAAAAGATGACCACCTTGCTGATTCAATCTGCTGAAGAAATATGTGAAGCTTGTGGTAATGCAGGACATACTTCTTCATGTTTTGCACCTAATGCGATAGAAGGAAACTTTGAGTAGGTCAATGCTATTGGAATGCAAGGGAATAAGCAATACAATCACTATTCCAATCAATACAATCCGGGCTGGAGAGATCATCCTAATTTCTCCTATCGGAATATAAGCCACACTCAAAAATTTCAACAAGGGCAGCAACAACCGCAACAACAACATGCCAACCATCAAGGGAATCCGTCGGGTTTCAACAATACGGGTTATCAACAGCCACAACAACCCCAAAGTTCTTCTCTAGAAGCTATGATGGAAAAATTCATATCTACACAAATGCAGCAAAATGAAGAACTCTGGGGGAATGACAAGCTTCTGAAAGATGCTATCGCTCAACTTTCTGCAAAGGTGGATGGTATTTCCACTCACACCAAGATTTTAGAGAACTGAATAGAACAATAAGCTCTAAACCAACAAAGAACTCCGCAATCCAGTTATCTTCTAAGCCAATCAGAAGTGAATCCAAGACAACAAGATCATGCAATCATTCTAAGAAGTGGAGCTGAGATTGAAAGACCTTCTCCATCCAAGGAGAAGAACATAGAGGTAGCTGATGAGGAGGAGTATAACACTCCAAATTGCAACAAGGACAAAGGTAAAGCTGAAACACCACCTTCATTTAAAGTCACTACACCTTTTCCTCAAAGGCTTGCCAGTAAGAAGGAAGACCAGAAGTTTAGGAAATTTATGGATATTATCAACAAATCGCATGTCAATCTTCCTTTTGCTGAAGTTATTGTGGAGATGCCTTCTTATGCTAAATTTCTTAAAGACATTTTGACTAAAAGAAGAAAAGTTGATCAAGTCGAAATAGTGATGCTTTCAGAAAGAGTGAGTTCTATTATTCAAAATCATCTTCCATAAAAGCTTGATGATTTGGGAGCTTTTACATTGCCATGTAAGATCAATGATACCACCTTTGATAAAGGCCTAGTAGACCTCAGTGCTAGTATTAGTCTCATTCCATCTACCCTATGGTAAGAACTAGATCTTGGGGATTTAAAGCCGACAAAGATGTCTATTGAGTTAGCCGATCATTCTATTAAAGATCTGAAGGGTATATTGGAAGATGTACTAGTGCAAATTGGGAAGTTCTATATACCATGTGATTTTGTTGTTCTTGATATGCTAAAAGCTCCTTCCAATCCCGTTCTTTTTGGAAGGCCATTCTTGAGGACTACCGGATGTCTTTTTGATGTTCGGGAAGGAAAGCTCACTCTATGAGTTGGGGAGGAAGAAATGGAGTTCTCCGTCTATGATGCCATGAAAGCACCCACATGTGTCAATGAAATCTATTTATTAGACACTATTGATCCTATTGAGAATGATAATGAAGATAATGCTGATTTGATTGTCAATCTTTATGATGATGATGTGAATAAATTCAACAATTCTGGAAATTCTGGAGCAACTTTCTATTCTTAAAGCACAAAATATTAATGAAGGCGCTACACTTGTTGATGATAAAGTTGATGAAGGAACAACAACGAAAAAGGTAGAACTAAAAGCCCTTACACCCAGGCTGAGGTATGCATTTCTTGAACCAAATTCTACATCCCCTATTATAATAAATAATGAATTAACCAATGACCAAGAAAGTAAATTACTTGCCAAATTGCGTTTGTATAAAGACGTCATTGGTTATTCCATTGAAGATCTCAAAGACATTCATACTTCAATATGTATGCATAGAATAAATATGGAAGATGATGCCAAACCAACTGTTGAACCACCTAGACGCCTAAATCAAAATATGCTTGAAGTGGTAAAGAAAGAAATTTTCAAATTAATTGATGCTGGTATCATTTATCCCATAAGTGACAACCCTTGGGTTAGTGTCATTCATGTGGTACCTAAGAAAGGGGGTGCAACTGTCATTAAGGAAGACAATGACGAGTTAATACAAACACACACAGTTATCGACTGGCGTATGTGTATCGACTACCGACGTTTGAATAAGGTGACTCGCAAAGATCATTTTCCGCTACCTTTCATTGATTTGATGCTTGAACGCCTTGCTAAACACCCTTATTTTTGTTACTTGGATGGGTATTCCAGATTTTTTCAAATTCCTATTTATTCTCCCGACCAAGAGAAAACCACATTCACTTGTACGTATGGAACATATGCTTATCGCCGTATGCCATTTGGTCTTTGCAACACTCCCGCTACTTTTCATCAGTGTATGATGGCCATATTCTATGATTTTATTGAAAATATAATGGAGATTTT
This sequence comes from Alisma plantago-aquatica, assembly GCA_963693085.1. Taxonomy (NCBI): domain Eukaryota; kingdom Viridiplantae; phylum Streptophyta; class Magnoliopsida; order Alismatales; family Alismataceae; genus Alisma; species Alisma plantago-aquatica. The sequence goes on from OY856412.1 coordinate 827,257,637, forward strand.
TATGGATGATTTTAGTGTATATGGTGATTCTTTTGATCAATGTTTATTGAACCTATCCTTAGTCTTACCCAGCTGTAAAAAGGTTAACCTAGTGCTAAACTGGGAGAAGTGCCATTTCATGGTACAATCAGGTGTAGTACTAGGACATGTTGTATCTAACAAGGGCATTGAAGTGGACAGGGCAAAGGTGGAAGCTATTGAGAAAATGTCTACTCCATCTTCTGTTAAAGATATCTGAAGTTTTCTAGGCCATGCAGGTTTTTACAGAAGATTCATTAAAGACTTCTAAAAAATTGCAAAGCCACTGTGTTCTCTACTTGCAAAAGATGCAGAGTTCGTGTTTGATGATGATTTTCATGCTTCCTTTTCTAAGCTCAAGGAGGCCCTCATTTCAACCCCAATTATTCAACCTCCAGATTGGGATTCTCCTTTCGAGCCAATGTGTGATGCAAGCGATTATGCCGTGGGAGATGTTCTAGGAAAATAGAGAGATAAGAAACTCCATGCCATCTATTATGCTAGCAAAACTCTTGATGAGGCGCATATCAACTATACAACCACAGAGAAAGAAATGCTTGCAATTGTATACACATTTGACAAGTTCCAACAATATTTGGTAGGATCCAAGGTGACTGTATATACTGATCATGCTGCCATAAAGTATTGGCTGAACAAAAAAGATGCTAAGCCACACCTTATTCGCTGGATATTACTTCTACAAGAGTTTGATCTTGATATTCGAGACAAGAAAGGTACATAAAATTGTGTTGCCGATCATCTTTCTAGACTGAACACAAAGGCTGGAGATATATTGCCAATTGAGGATCATTTGCCTATTAAAAAGCTCTATGCACTGTCATCCACTCAAGCACCTTGGTTTGCGGACATCACCAACTTTCTTGCTACTGGACAACTCCCACCGGACTTGACGTATCAACAAAAGAAGAAATTCTTTCATGATGTGAAATTCTATTACTGGGATGATCCATTGCTATTCAAGCATGGAAGTGATGGGCTAATCCATAGGTGTGTTGTTGAAGAGGAAGTTCCAAACATCATTGCTGAATGCCATGCCTCTCCTTATGGAGGACACTTTGGAGGAGAGAAGACTGCTTCCAAAATATTACAAGCTGGTTTTTATTGGCCCACATTATTCAAAGATGACAATCTATTCGTTAAATCTTGTGATAGATGTCAAATGACAGGAGGTATATCCCACCATGACGACATGCCACTCAACTCTATCTTAGAAGTTGAAGTGTTCGATGTGTGGGGAGTGGACTACATGGGACCATTCCCATCTTCTTGCAGATATCAATACATTCTTGTCACTTGTTAATATGTGTCCAAATGGGTTGAAGCTATTCCAACCCAAGCACCGGATGCCAAATTAGTAATTAAGCTTTTTCAAAAGATTATTTTCCCTCGGTTTGGAGTTTCACATGCTGTAATTTCTGATGGAGGCACACACTTTTCTGAAAAACAATTCAACAACCTTCTCTCCAAGTATGGTGTGACTCATAAGATCTCGTCACCCTATCACCCCCAAACATCCGGGCAAGTAGAGGTTTCAAATAGGAAACTGAAGAATATTCTTGAAAAGATTGTCTCTAGTTCAAGAAAATATTGGGCATTAAAGATAGATGATGCACTATGGGCACATCGCACAACATATAAAACCATCATAGGTACTACTCCATTCAAGATGATCTACGACAAATCATGTCACCTTCCACTCGAGTTGGAGCATCGTGCTTTGTGGGAAATTAAGTTCTTAAATTTCGATATGAAGAGAGCATGAGAAAAACACCTATTGCAGCTGCAAGAGCTTGAAGAACTTCTCCTTGATGCTTATGAGAATGCAAAGTTGTACAAAGAAAGGACAAAGTCTTGTCATTATAAGATAATTCATAGGAAAGACTTCCAAGAAGGAGATAAAGTCTTACTTTTCAACTCTAGATTGAAGCTATTTCTAGGGAAGCTGAAATCAAAATGGTTCGACCCGTTCCTAGTACTAAAGATTTTTCCATATGGAGCAGCAGAACTCCAAGACAAGGATAGCAAATTCAAAGTGAATGGACAACGTTGCAAACTCTATTCTTGTGGTGATGAAGTGGAGAAAGGAGCCTCTTGCTCCCTCCAAGATGCTTGAAGAAATTGAAGAGTCTTACTCCAAACTTTAAATGGAGGACCTTGTGGGAGTTGACCCCACATTAGGATAGATTTCTTTTTAAGTTCTTCGAGTCAAAAACACTCTTTAATTTTGTTAATAAGCATGTCATGGAATGAATGTAATAATTTATACTTCATTTCTACCATATCCATCTTTGTTTACTGCTGACTTACTGCAATTTTCTACAGAAATTTCAAAATGCACGATGTGCACCAAAATGCACAGCGTGTACCTCATAAAATGCACTAGAAAAGGATCTGGAAACGCACACGGCGTGAAATTCTCACGGCGTGCACCTGGAGTATGAAACAACCAAAGAAAGTTCTGGAAAGTCGCATGACGTGCATATCTTATGCGCACACCATGCGCAGTTCAGCCTGAAGCAAATCGCACTACAGGTGCACGACGTGCACCTGATAGTTTCAGAAATACAAAAATTCAGAATTCAATTTTAAAACAAGGGGCAGTTACGTTCGGTCATTTGCGAAGTTTTTCTCATCCCAGAGCTAAAGGAGAACAGAGGAGGGCAATCTTGGAGGAATCGAAGGTGGTTCTTTGCATAAAGGAAGCCATTTCTTTTCTTCTTCTTCTCCATTGTCTTCTCCAAGGTGCAACCAAGCCTTCTCAACTTCGAACAACTTCTTGGGAAAGGAGCTAGTCCATTTTGGAGGAGATAATGAAGGAGAATTTTGTCCTCAAGCCAGAATTCTTTCTTCTTGTGGTTATATCTTTGGATCTCTATCTTTTCCTCTCTAAATCATGTTTAGAACTGAATTTTCTGTAACAAATATGCAAAACATAGTTATGGATGAGTAATTCTTCATTTCTTGGGCATGGGAGAGTAGCTCCCATGTCATAGAATGTATGGAACAAGTAATTTCATACTAAATACTATGCTTCTTGTTTTTCTACCATGAAAGTATCGGTTTATCTATTTCTTGCATGTATTGCTGGCCACTTTATGTGCACTTTTTCTGCTTTCTTGCTTGATCTGAGAAGATGAGTAGGAATGTATGGAGGTATTCTTCTTGGCAACTCTTCCTCCTTTACGAGACTATAGAGGAATTAGTTGAGGAAATTGTGATCTAAAATGAAATTTTCACACGAGAGTGTGGCTTTGAGTTGCGATCGTTACACTTGCGCCGGGAGGTGAAGTGTAACACATCTTTTCCTTGAGACAAGAACTTATGTATGTTTAAATTATCATGTTCCCTTGATTGCTATGATGTGTGAGTGGAATCCTATTGTCCAAGATTCTTTAATTTTCTAAAATCAAACTCCTTTTAGTGACTCTTACTTTACTAGTTAAATCTGAATTTTCTGCTTTGGATAAACATCATCTTTCCTTTTATAAACTGATCTAGATTGTTGAACTTTAGTATTGTTGTGCTCAATTGAATTAGCTAAGCTCCTTTTGTTTGACCTCAACTATGCTACCTCCGTATACTTGTGGAGCTTGGCTAAGTTGGGTAAATTATCCTAGTTTGGATTGAAACTCGTTAGCCTAAATAGCCAACATATACTGTATGGATCTAGAAGTTCATATGGATGAACGTAAAGATGTTCCAATCACATATGATATAGTAGAGATATTGTGACAATGATGGAGATACTATTTAGACAAGGAAAATAAGATTACATATTACAACAGTTCCGTCTCATACGAGAAATCGTACAACAAAGAGATGAGGAACATGCAAAATATCGACTTTAGCAAAGTGTTGCTAACCCTCTGGATTAGCACTTGCACAACATAAACATGGTGTACATGTTTGAAATCACTAAGAATGAGATTCATGGGTGATTGGATCTAAGTGTAAATGAGAGTCTGTTGGTATGGTAAGCCCAGAGAGCCAATCATGAAATGATTGTGATGGCATATTACATAAATGATTTGATTAAACAATAAAAGAAAACTTTCAATTCATCCTATTTCACTCACTTATGAGATAATTGATGAAACATAATGAATGTATAAAGAATAACAATACTCAATGACATATGTCTTGAAGTATGTGACTTGAACAATGAGATCAGATGGATGTTAAGAGTATGTACTGTAACATCCCTAACCTGGGTTATGCTTTAACCCTAGGTGTTTTGTTTAAGAAAGACAATTATATGCTTGTTCTTATCTTTTGAAAAGTAATTAAGGTTTAAGAGGAACTTATATTTCAATTTTAGTCCTCCTTGAACAATGTTGAAATAATGTTTTGCCTGTTTTGGTCTAAAGTGCAAATTACCCAAGTTGAGGGGTTAAATAAAAAATGTTACATGATAAGATGTTACTCAAATTTTGAAGCATCATAAGGATGAAAATGATGCAGTAGTATGGCTTGTGGTAGCATGAATAACAAGAAAGAGCTTGTTGAACAATGTTTGTGCATTAAAACCTAGTTTTGGTGTAATATGCAATTTACCCAAAACCCATGGTTCAATATGCAAATTACCACTTCAAAATAGTCCCTAATGTTTCTTGGAATCATGTAGAGGCAATAAAATGAGAGGGGTGCCTCATTTGAATCACTTTGGAGGAGAGAGAATCTTGATATTAAAATAATCAATATTTAAGCATAATTGGAACTTTATTTCAATTTAATGCAAAAATAAATATATTAATTGAAGACCCCTTTAACCAAAAGGTGAGGTATGAGTTTGCAAGAGAATGGACGACCATGTGCCTTGCAAAGTCACGAAAATATCCAAAGGAAGTGGATAACTCACTCACATTATTAAAAGAAAAAGAAATATCCACTCACTTATGGATATTATTATAATATGATTTAAGGTGCTTAATTTTCTTTTCTTTAAATCATGGATAATTGAGAGGAATAAGAGGCAAGGAAGGTAGCCTCGTATCTAAGGAAGAGAAGGGGGCAAATGGCAAGGATATGGAGGAGTTATCCCTTACTTTCTCTCTCTTGAAATGAATTTAATAAAAATGCATATAAGATCTAATTTGGTTTCATGCGGTTGCAAGCCGCAACATGATTTCAGACACAGGAAATTCAAAATAGGAAATTGAACTACAAATCTATCATTTGGTTTGATGCAGCTTCAACTAAAGTTTTTGGTTTATTTTTGTTTGGTTGGACGTTGTCATGTGTTCTGGTTACCTACTGGTGAATGTACCATCAAGAAATCCATCATTATCAGCTATGATATCAAGCTTTTCAACTGTAGTTATGAAGAAGGCTGCACGGTGAACAGAAAGGAGCATACCCTATTGCAGCAACAGAGAAAGAGGAAACGAACCGTGCCCAAAAAGGGCGCATTCCGTTTTCCATAATTTTCTACAGAATCGGACATCGCGTGGAGTTGGTTCTCTTGGTGTGGGCTTCAACAACATCCAACCAAACGTTGGTAGTTAGAACATACGATGAGTTGCAACGTGACCAGTTCAAACACGACCCAACCAGACGGGCCCTAAGCTCATTTATCCATAGCTTGAAAGGGGAATTTCAAACCCACTTTCATTCTTTGCTTGAAAAACAACCAAGGGGGCTAAGGAGCAATAGGAGGACGAGTTCCAACCTGTAGGTAAGCTTCTTAATCACTTTCAACCATGATTTCATGGTGGAAATCGAAAATAAATGATGGATTTCTTCTTTTCTCCATTCAATCCTCAACCCTAGCCTTTCTTTTCACTCAAAGACTTGAGGACGAGCTTGGGGACAGTTGAAGGAGTTGCATCCTCCATTAAATATGTGGAACTTGAAGCTTTGAAGCTCCTTTGGAGGCGGGTTTTATAACTTGAACCCTTAATATTGTTATTGCATTCAATTCCTTATCAATTGTTGATTCTTTCTTCATTCTCAAAATTTTATTTGGTTGATTGATGCAATCACCATGAAAATAACAGCAAGTTTCATGGGTTTAGAGCTTGATGATGATGACATAATCATAAGCACACACCTCCAAAAATATCTATTGCAAACAGTTTCAACTATATGGTCCAATCGGTTTCATCAAACTGTTTGGTGACCAAATGGTTTGCAAACTGTTTGGAGGTTTGGACCCCAAACTGTTTGGATGGGTTGACCATTTTAGGTCAGGACCCTAGTACATTTTGTATGATGATCCCATGAAACCAATTGATTAATTCAATATATGGACAATCCTCCAATTAGAAACCCTAATCGGGTTAAGTGCTGAAATTTTAATTGATTGACTTAAAATTTTGGGTTGATTAACCCAAATGGTCTCAAGACCATTTGGAGGTCACCCAAATGGTCTCAAGACCATTTGGAGTTCAACCAAGACCGTTTGAAGGATTAGTGTTGAGTATGGTTGAGTAATTGAAGGACCAGAGATGGTAAATTGAAAAGCAATCAATTGTTCAATTGGTGATCAATCTAATGATCTAAACCCTAATTGAATCTCACAAAATTTCTATGATGGATGGGGAAAACGGTCTCAAGATCATTTGGAGGTTATCCAAGCGACCTCAATACCGTTGGAGGTCAGGTCATATCATAATTTGATGACGATTCATTGATTTCAAATTGAATCAGTTTCACAATGTAAATCATTGAAGGTTCCTCGATTTCAAAACCCTAATTGATGGTTTCTTGATTATAAACCCTAGTTCAATTGGGTTCAAAACCATAATTTAAGGTCTATTTAAAGGGTGATTCAATGGTACAATTGAATAATAAATTATTTGTCTAATTGATAGATGGTTCAATGATTGAAATCATGAATTGATAAAGTGATGGAAGACCTTTTTGGTCCATTCGGTTGTGATAGAGTTTGGACCAAACAGTCTTAAGACCGTTTGAGTCCAAACGGTCTCAAGACCATTTGGGATCAAACGGTCTCAAGACCGTTTGAGACCAAACGGTGTCAAACCGTTTGGAAACCCAAGTGGTTTCAAGTATAATTGTCCATACAGTTACAATTTGTTTTGCTTAAACGGTTTCAAACCGTTTAGAGCATCAATGGTCAAGAACGTTTGGATGTTCAAATGTGATTAAGTCAATTGGAAACGTAAGGTGATGAAAGATAAAATGACCCTATGGTTGTCACTGATTTATCTTAAAGATAATCACTAGGGTTGTGCCTTTAAGGTACTAAGTAATTGGTAACCCTAGATGAGTTAATCCATGAAGCTTAAGTAAGCAATATTTCAATATACTATGTCAACCCTAATTGAATGTATTTAACTAAAGGGTTGTTTGACCTAATTTATCCAAGTTTGACATAGTCAACATCCTAGAGAGGATGAGAGAGAGAGAGGAATCCATACATGTAGGATAATCATGTAATGGATAAGCCTCAAACACTTCCAAGATGAATAAACTAAGATTTAGGGTATGATCTTTAATGAAGTGATCATGAAACACTAATTAAGAAGATTGATGAACATTAACCCTAATCTAGGGAAATGCTAGGTGTAACCCTAATCTAGGGTAAGGATGTAACCCTAATTGAGGGTGATTCCATGAGAAACCCTAATGAAGGGTGATGCCATGTGAAATCCTAATTGAGGGTGATTCCATGAGGAACCCTAATAGAGGTTGATGCCATGTGAAACCCTAATTGAGGGCGATGCCATGTGAAAACCCAATTGAGGGTGATGCCATGTGAAACCCTAATTGAGGGTTATGCCATGTGAAACCCCAATTGAGGGTGATGCCATGTGAAACCCTATGCAATGGTATGATGAGGAGCCCTAATACAGGGTGAAGGTATGTGAAACTCTAATTTTGAGTTATAATACATGAAGCCCTAATCTTGGGCAATATGATGATAAACCAAAACCCTAATTACTAGGTAATGGTATGGAAGAACCCTAATGCTAAAATAGTGGGTAATGCCTTATAAAGGTGAAATATCCCAAATGGTTGATTATAGGAAACTTTATAATAAGTAATGTCGTAACCTAAAATGAGTCCATATCATTGAAGATAGCTGGACCATTCTTATGTGTGACCTATGCACTTCATGGTAAAAGTGATAGGTTAGTGGATGAAAGTATTAAGATGGGAAATACCTTAATACAAGATAAGTTGATGTACTTACAAAGGTCAAATGAGATGAGGGAAGTGATGCATCAAGATATGATAGATATCACTTTTAGCATTCCAGGGTTGATATACCTTGATGCACCTCAAATCCAATAGTCTTGGACAAGAAACACATGAAGTATGTTATGTAAATTATTACAATGAAATGTAATGGATTTGATATACTTTGATAAGTATAGGCTAATATACCTTGAGAATGGGGTTAAGCCAAACTAATAGGTATGATGTAATCATACCATGATAAGGATGAGAAATGAACTCATACCTTGTATTGATAATCATTTAATGATAAATGTTAAGAGTGATAAACATGATTGAATACTCGATATGTTAATGGATGCTCCTAGAAGTGTGGAGCAGTATAATAAGGTTGATTTGATAAGTATGAAATCCCAATTAATGTGAGATGGGAAACCCTAACCCTAAATTGGGTAATGAGACATGAGAAACCCTAATGTGACGTGAATAGTAAACCCTAACCCTATTGAGGGAATAGTGGTGTTACTATTGTATTACATGAGGTAATATGTTATTGTTGCCTAGTGAGAGGAGACAAGATGAATAATGGCCTTGTGATCCATATGTTTAGATGTTGCCTAGTGAGAGGTGACAAGATGCTTTGTGGGCCTTATGAGCCATGAGAACAATTGTGGTATAATGAGAGGTACCAAGATGATTATAAAAGTTTATTGTAAGAAATGATAATGTTTTAATAAACTTAATAAAAGGAACATTTGCATTCAATAAAGAATGTGAAAAGCTATGAAGGCTAACCTCAGAGTTCAAAGCCTAGAGAAGGATGTGATGATCAATTATGAGTTAAAGGAATTTATATTCCATAAGCTGTGAACATGAGCTATGTAATCAGATTTGGTTAAAGTCCAATGCCTGGCTGCGTAATCAGGGTTGGTTAAAGTCCAATGCCTGGCTGTGTAATCAGGGTTGGTTAAAGTCCAATGCCTGGCTGTATAATCAGGGTTGGTTAAAGTCCAATGCATGGATGTGTAATCAGGGTTGGTTAAAGTCTAATGCATGGCTGTGTACTCATGATTGGTTAAAGTCCAATGCATGGTTGTGTAATCATGATTGGTTAAAGGCCAATGCTTGGCTGTGTAATCAGGGTTGGTTAAAGTCCAATGTCTGGCTTTGTAATCAAGATTGGTTAGAGTCTAATGCCTGGCGGTGTAATCAGGGTTGGTTAAAGTACAATGCCTGGCTTAGTAATCAGGGTTGGTTAAAGTCCAATGCCTGGCTGTGTAATCAGGATTGGTTAGAGTCCAATGCCTGACTTAGTAATCAGGGTTGGTTAAAGTCCAATGCTTGGCTGTTTAATTAGGATTGGTTAGAGTCCAATACCTGGCTATGAAATCAGGATTGGTAGTGTCCAATGCGTGGCAGTGTAATCAATTTTGGAAGAGTCCAATACCTGGCAGAGGCTCAACGCCTGTAATGATGACACAAGATTGGTAATAACCCAATGCATGTATTAATGATATATGAGTACATGGTAGATATAATCCCATATCTGTTTAGTAGATTTGCTAAGGCCAACAGATTGAAACAAGAATGTCTCATGGGTAACATATCAAGATAATAAGTGTCACAAGAGAAGTTTGACATGATGGTATAATATGATTGATAAATGATATACATGTTCTTTCTATTCCTCATTAAGAAAATAGATGATCTATTGTTTTATCATAAATAGTTGCAATGCTTTAAAAGAAGAGAATGCTTTAAACTACTTATCCTCTACCCAGTTTTATATCATTAAACTGCAATGATAATGTTTTTGGCAGAGAGTTATATCTCCCGCTAGGGCAATTAAAATTGTCTCACCCCCGTGGGATCCAACATTTTTTAGGTGGACAAGCACGAAGGATACTAAGAACATCTTGCAGAGGAAGTACATCAACAACAATAGAGATAATAGTGATAGCTCAGGTGGAGTGTACTGTCTGTCGTGTCTTGTTGATAGAAGTCCTATGTGTCGTCTCTGTACTCTCAGGTCCTCAGATTTAATAGTTAGTGCTTTTAATGAATCGTATTGAGATTTTGGCTTGATGCCTCGAGGTTCTTATGATGTCTGTGTTAAGCTTTTAACAAGGCAGTTGATGTTGTAAACCTCGAGGAGAGATGGTACAAGATACATACTTATGAACCAGGATGTAAATGTAATACATTGGTTCTCGTTGAAAGAGTTTTCCTATGATTGGATCTCTTTGAAAAAGTTTTTAATTTTTAGTAATTTTTAGTAATCCACTGCAAATGATCGCTTCCGCTTAAGTAAATTTTGTTTTGTGAGTTGTTCACTACAATTTAGTGGTATCAGAGCTCTAGGTTTGCTGAGTCTACAGAGACATAGGACTAAGGTATCGAGTCTGTTCTAAGTGTACCTCAGTGTATCTTATAGTGCCTTCTGCTTATGCAGAAGAAGATATATAACTCCAAGATGTGGGGAAAGCATGAGGAACATGTTGCTGAGAGAAATGTTGCTGCACCAGTAGAAGGTGCCAGGGATCAGGTAAGAGAAGAAACAGTGCTTGAGAATCCCCCTGTTGATGAAGTCATGATGAGAAACCCAGATTTTTCTACTCTTTTTGGGCAATTCATGACTACAGTGGCGCATATAACAGACCGAATGCCAGTACCACCACCCAGGGCACCAACCCCCAATGAAGGATATGGGTCTGGTTAGACTTTTGAACGATTACGTCATGTTGGGGCCATAGAATATGTTGGGACATCTAACCCAGTAGATGCTGATTTATGGCCCACTAAGTTAGAGAAAGCTTTTAAGATCCTCAGTATCCCAGAGGCTGACAAAGTTAAACATGTTGTATACCTTTTGAAGGGTAGTGCTGGACATTGGTGGGCTATTGAAGAAATAAAAAGGAATGATGAAGCGGTTGGTTGGGAGGAATTTCGTCGAGAATTCATCAATAAGTATTTTCCAAAGACATACTTAGATGAAAAGATCTCACAGTTTGAGAAGATTCGACAGGGAGTCATGTTGATAAATGAATACGAGGTTAAGTTTATGGAACTCTTTCATTTTTGTCCTCAAATGGCTACTACTGAGGAAGAAAAGATTCGACATTTTGAGAAGGGACTGAATGCTGAAATGTCTATTTTGACATCTTCCCTAGAAAGTAGAGAGAGGTTTGTCACATTTGTGGAGTCAATTCAAAGGATAGAAGGGTCTATGACAAAGAAACATGAGACAAACCTTAAAAGGAAGTCTAAACAGTTACATGAACAAGGAATTAGTGGTACTAAACAATCAAAGATTTCATTAGTACCGACTCAAGTACAATATAGTGCACCGAAACAACAGTCACCTAAAAGGCTTCGAGCTTGCTATAGATGTGGACAGAGAGGACACCTGAGGTGGCAATGTCCAAATAAAAAGTGATGAGGTGACTCAACAGACAAGACACTAGATAACTTGTAATAAGTTGACATGTCAAGCTAGAACTTTCTATTTTGAATTATCTTGCACTCTCTACTATAAGAAGGGTAGTTGTTGTTTAGTTCATCTGTAAAATCCTTTGAGAATATGAGGAAGAGATTAGTAGGATGAAAACTTGTGTTCAGTTTAATATTCTTTTATATGTTTTGAAATTTCTCTTTCTTCTTTAAGGAAGAGAAGAAATGAAAAAGGAACTCAGAGAAAATCTGAGATATTAAGTATATCAAATTTAAAGAAATGAAAACATAAAATAAAATAATGCATACTACCTAATTTCAGTTCTTGAATACCCTGGCCAGGTGTTCATCTATTGAAGGCAAGGTAAGTATGACATACCTAGATTGTTATCTTTTTGATTACTCTGATCAAGTAATCATTCTGAAACAATCCAAAGAAGACTAATCAAGAAGGAGATGTGGCATGGATATTTCTACCACATTCTAATTGATATACGAAAGAATTTGATTTAATTATAAATCAACTTATAGACAAAATAAGAATATGATTCTTTGTTTTCTTTCCTTTCAGGGACATGGCAATCAAGTGGGTCTTAGGACACTTGATGTGTACAATTAAAAATGTTTATTTGATGGATACTTAGAAAAACAAAGTATCAGTTTGTCTTGGACTTGGGTTACAAGAAAAAGATGTGTGTAACAAGTAATGTCCCAGGATGAAACAAAGATGAATATGTGATGTGTTTCCAACACATGTAATGGATACCAAGGTAAGTGATTCTGGTATCAGATAAAGTATGTTGACCACCTAGAGTGGTTAACTGTGAAATTAGATCAGTTATGTAATATAGCATGGACATCATATGTTAGGGGTTTATGCCTTGAATAAACATGACATTGAGATGTTATAAGACTTGATGATATGATATATGAATAATATCTGTCTCCCTTTATCTGGGATTTTGGGGACGAAATCCTTGTTAGGGGTTTATGATTTGTAACATCCCTGATCTGGGTTATGCTTTAACCCTAGGTGTTTTGTTTAAGAAATACAATTATATGCTTGTTCTTATCTTTTCAAAAAATAATTAAGATTTAAGAGGAACTTATATTTCAATTTTTAGTCCTCCTTGAACAATGTTGAAATAATGTTTTGCCTGTTTTGGACTAAAGTGCAAATTACCCAAGTTGAGGGGTTAAATTGCAAATGTTACATGATAAGATGTTCCTCAAATGTTGAATCATCATAAGGATGAAAATGATGCAGTACTATGGCTTGTGGTAGCCTGAATAACAAGAAAGAGCTTATTGACAATGTTTGTGCATTAAAACCTAGTTTTGGTGTAATATGCAATTTACCCAAAACCCAGGGTTCAATATGAAAATTACCACTTCAAAATAGTCCCTAATGTTTCTTGGAATCATGTAGAGGCAAGAAAATGAGAGGGGCGCCTCATTTGAATCACTTTGAAGGAGAGAGAGAATCTTGATATTAAAATAATCAAGATTTAAGCATAATTGGAACTTTATTTCAATTTAATGCAAAAATAAATATATTAATTGAAGACCCCTTTAACCAAAATGTGAGGGATGAGTTTGCAAGAGAATGGAAGACCATGTATGTGCCTTGCAAAGGCACAAAAATATCCAAAGGAAGTGGATAACTCACTCACATTATTAAAAGAAAAAGAAATATCCACTCACTTATGGATATTATTATAATATGATTTAAGGTGCTTAATTTGCTTTTCTTTAAATCATGGATAATTGATAGGAATAAGAGGCAAGGAAGGTAGCCTCGTATCTAAGGAAGAGAAGGGGGCAAATGGAAAGGATATGGAGGAGTTATCCCCTACTTTCTCTCTCTTGAAATGAATTTAATAAAAATGCATATAAGCTCATTTATCCATAGCTTGAAAGGGGAATTTCGAACCCACTTTCATTCTTTGCTTGAAAAACAACCAAAGGGGCTAAGTAGCAACATGATGACGAGTTCCAACCTGTAGGTAAGCTTCTTGATCACTTTCAACCATGATTTCATGGTGGAAATCGAAAATAAATGATGGATTTCTTCTTTTCTCCATTCAATCATCAACCCTAGCCTTTCTTTTCACTCAAAGACTTGAGGAAGAGCTTGGGGATAGTTGAAGGAGTTGCTTAAAAAATTAAAGACGTTGATATTGAAGCTTTGAAGCTCCTTTGGAGGCGGGTTTTATAACTTGAACCCTTAATGTTGTTATTGCATTCAATTCCTTATCAATTATTGATTCTTTCTTCATTCTCAAAATTTTATTTGGTTGATTGATGCAGTCACCATGAAAATCACATCAAGTTTTGTGGGTTTATAGATTGATGATGATGAAATCATCATAAGCACACACCTCCACAAATATCTATTGCAAACGGTTTCAACTATATGGTCTAATCGGTTTCATCAAACCATTTGGTGACCAAACGGTTTGCAAACCATTTGGAGGTTTGTACCCCAAACCATTTGGATGGGTTGACCGTTTGAGGTCAGGACCCTAGTACATGTTGGATGATGATCCAATGGATCCAATTGATTAATTCAATATATGGACAATCCTCCAATTAGAAACCCTAATCGGGTTAAGTGCTGAAATTTTAATTGATTGACTTAAAATTTTGGGTTGATTAACCCAAACGGTCTCAAGACCATTTGGAGGTCAACCAAGACCGTTTGAAGGATTAGGGTTGAGTATTGTTAATTAATTGAAGGACCAGAGATGGTAAATTGAAATGCAATCAATTGTTCAATTGGTGATCAATCTAATGATCTAAACCCTGATTGAATCTCACAAAATTTCTATGATGGATGGGGTAAACGGTCTCAAGAACATTTGGAGGTTATTCAAACGACCTCAATACCATTTGAGGTCAGGTCATATCATAATTTGATGATGATTCATTGTTTTCAAATTGAATCAGTTTCACAATGTAAATCATTGAAGGTTCCTCGATTTCAAAACCCTAATTGATGGTTTCTTGATTATAAACCTTAGGTCAATTGGGTTCAAAACCATAATTGAAGGTCTAAATAAAGGGTGATTCAATGGTCCAATTGAAGAATAAATCAGTGGCTCAATTGATAGATGGTTCAATGATTGAAATCATGAATTGATAAAGTGATGGAAGACTTTTTTGGTCCATTCGGTTTTGAGAGAGTTTGGACCAAACAGTCTTAAGACCGTTTGAGACCAAATGGTCTCAAACCATTTGGAGACCCAAGTGGTTTCAAGTATAATTGTCCATACAGTTTCAATTTTTTTTGCTTAAATAGTTTCAAACCATTTAGAGCATCAATGGTCAAGAACGTTTGGATGTTCAGATGTGATTAAGTCAATTGGAAACCTAAAGTGATGAAAGATAAAATGACCCTATGGTTGTCAATAATTTATCTTAAAGATAATCACTAGGGTTGTACCTTTAAGGTACTAAGTAATTGGTAACCCTATATGAGTTAATCCATGAAGCTTAAGTAAGCAATATTTCAATATACTATGTCAACCCTAATTGAATGTATTTAACTAAAGGGTTGTTTGACCTAATTTATCCAATTTTGACATAGTCAACATCCTAGAGAGGATGAGAGAGAGATAGGAATCCATACATGTAGGATAATCATGTAATGGATAAGCTTCAAACACTTCCAAGATGAATAAACTAAGATTTAGGGTATGATCTTTAATGAAGTGATCATGAAACACTAATTAAGAAGATTGATGAACATTAACCCTAATCTAGGGCAATGCTAGGTGTAACCCTAATCTAGGGTAAGGATGTAACCCTAATTGAGGGTGATTCCATGAGAAACCCTAATGAAGGGTGATTCCATGTGAAATCCTAATTGAGGGTGATTCCATGAGGAACTCTAATTGAGGGTGATGCCATGTGAAACCCTAATTGAGGGTGATTGTAAGGCCCTTGAACTTACTTAATGAGTTGAATGAGCTTAATTACCATAATTGAATGCTTAGAACCCTAATATAACCTTTTTATATGTTTTGAAATCATAAGACAAGCTTAAGTTTCAAATTTGGTCCAATTTGGACACTGTTTGAGCAAGTTATGCAATTTTCTGTACATTTTGGACTTTTCTGCAATTTACCCAATTGAGGGATTTTCTTTGCAATTTGTCACATAAATTATGTTCCTTATTTGTTATATTATCATTATTGAGATTTTTGAGCCATGGGGCTCCTAGTTGAGCCATGGTTTGAAGGTGTTTTTATCAAGGGTATTTTAGGGTTTTTCCCTTCATGGATGAGCTACCTTTAGTAGCTATCAACTAAGGAATTATGTGATTGGCTGGGAATTTCGCCAAAGGAAAGCTAAGAAGGTCTAGAGGGACGGTGGGAGCGATGTATTTACCACCCGCCAGTTATCCGGGCTATGGCTGGGCAAAGGACGCGGGGGTAGTTAGTAATGGCTGTCATAATCCTTTTTTTTTACTTATCCAAAAGCCCCCAAACGAGCCATTTCCTCTCCAGTATCTCTCTCCTTCTCCCAGCTTCGTACTCCCTCTGTTCATCTGCGATTTTTTCTGCCCAAGGAAGAAGAAAGTGGGGATTCTCTTGGAAAAAAATTCTAGGGTTGAAATTGATTCTCTTTTTGGGTGTATGAAGCTTCCCCCTAGTGATATTGACCTAAAAGTGTAAGTTTTTTCCTTATTTCCTCCGTTTAATTCTTTTTTCCTCTTCCTCCTACATCTCTCCAGGTCGGAACCATGGTTTTCCATGGTGAAAGTTCCCCTAGAACTCAAAACTCCTTCCTTCTTGTTTCTTTTCTAGGGTTTTGCTTGTTTGTGGAGAGAATTGCATAGTTGGCCAAGTTCAAATCTGAATCCAAGGTTTCCTTGCCCTATTTTCTCGAGATTTGTGCTGTTGGATATCTGATCTACTCTATAGAGGCGAGTTATATAACATTCTTCACTTATATTGCTTACTAGAAGCTTGTTGGTTCATGATTATGCTTGAATGTGGTGATCTAAGCATAGAGAAATCATGCTTGTTTAGAATTACGAATTTTGTGGTGTTTCCTGTTTTATTCCAGTTCTATATGAACCTGTAAACATGTGTAAATCCTTTATAAGGTGTAACATGATCTGTTACAGGTTGATAGCAAAAACCTATGGTGCTATGTACAAAACAAATGATGGTTCAAATTAGGGTTTTCAAGCTATTTCCTTCCCTATCACATAACTGATTGTCATACTATTCAACAACCAATAGTGTTGCTATCTTGGCAATTGATGTTCATGATCAAGGGTGTCCAATTTATGGTGACAACCTATGGTCACCACCTTAGGTCAGGTTTTGACTCAATTAGACATTTAATTATCATCCACTAAGTATTTTAATGATGTTATCAATCGATGATGATATTGGCTTATTATTTGATGATGTTAATTGAATGTATTACTGATCTAGCAACCAATGGTGACCTGATGATCACAATTAATGGTTTATTAGGTCATCACCATATATGATGAATTAGGAATGTAATTGTATATTTGACTAAACCTTGAACCAATGGTTCCTTGGTTCAATTGATCTAATGGTTAGACCTATACTTCAATTGATAACCTTGAACAGTGAACCTGATCCAATGAATATTATTGGATTCTTTAACATCCAATGGATTAGAATAAATAACATGTTATTATATGTGGGTCATAGTGAAGATAATTCAATGGTTTAATACCATTAATTGGTAGTCTTACCTTTTCCATTATATAGTTATATTTAGTAAATCACTATAATAAGTGGATGCGTAACTCCAATGTGATCTAGCTTGTTATACTTAACCTTAATGTGATTATATGATGTTTATTGGTTATAATCAGACCTCTTGAATGATTAATGTGATAATTAATTACACTCTTCTTATGTTGAAACCACAATGTATTATTATTTGAATATCGTAGTGCCTTGCCATGTTAAAATCTATGGTCATACATGTGCTAATGATCTTTTGAGCCTTGTTTAAGGTATGGAATGATGATGATAACCTTACTATGAATAATGTGATGGTCTTAAAGACCTTTGGGCATGTTTGAATCCATGATTGAGGTGAAATCCTCTTCATGTTCCAATAAGGGTTAAAACCTTGGAACTTGTGATAAGATATTGGTATCTTGCAACAGTATGATGATAAGTGTGGTCCGTTAATTTGCAATGAATGATAGATGTGGTAATGTGATTAAGATTTATATCTCAAATGTTTTATATCTTTTGAAGTTGTTATACATATACTCTTGTTAGAAAAGAATTAGGGTTTGAATGTCCACTTGTATGATAAAGCCTTAATGCATTCAATTGGCAGTAATTAATCAAGTATAACCTTAATCATGTAGAGCCCTATGTCGTAGAGCCATCTTCAGTGTCAGAACTTACTGGATGGTGAAATAAGTATTCCTAAGGGAAACTCGGAGCGCATACTGTTGAGTATTCGGGTGTGGCAAGTTGAGGACATATACTTGTCATCCCCAATTGTAGGTTATGGAGGATGGCTAGGGTCATGCCTCAAATATTTGATGTGATTGAGGACACCTGTGATTTTACCTCAGATTAGAGGGTTTTGTATACCCTATTTTCTAGTGTCGTAACTTGTACCAAGTACGGACTAGTTGTTATCAGTTGACTGTATGTCACTGTTGGCAGTTTGACTGGTATGTCACTACAGTTTACTCGTACTGACTGAGGGGAAGAGATCTTAGGATACCAACACTACGGAACTGAATAGCACTTCACAGTGGTCAGTTGGACTTTGAGTGGTACAACTCAAACTCCCCAGGGCATAATAATAAAAGATATAATACCAACCTTGTAGTATAATTGCTAGGGTTTAATATGTATCACATTGGTTGATTAACCCTTGTCTTGTCTTTATACTACATAGTTCTTACATGATGCAGACTTATGACAATTGTACAATTCTACTTGATGTTACAACTTATTTGCTTAACTGCTTAGTATGCTTAAACTGTTCAATCTGTTCATATTGTTTATTCAATATCCTAACTGCTCAATGTATTTACTGTTAATTAATGTTATAATAAATATATGTTGAAGAGAGTTATATCTCTCGCTGGGAATGGGTCTCACCCGTGGGTCACCACATTTGTTTAGGTGGTCGCGGGCAATGAGGTCGAGGTCGTGCTGTGGAAGAGAACCAACCTGGTGATCAATAGATTTAGAAGGTTGGTTAGTTGTAGATGTTAGTCATAGATATTAGTAGTAGAGTCCTAGTGTCATCCCTGTACTCTCAGGTCCTGGTATGGGATGTGTTTTCTAGATGATATAATTGTATCAACACTAGATTTTGGTATTATGCCAATGTTTGTAAATATATGGCACGTACATGTGAAATATATTTTGTATGCAAGATGTGACTGAGGTCTTTGGACCCATATGCAAATGCTTGTTAAAGTATATGAGAATGGAATGATGGACCTTTTATAAATGTTCTAGAGTTTATTTACATTGTTGGAATCAATTTTAATTGTTTCACATTTTTGATTATGTGATTAGTTAGTAGTTGATCGTGTTTTGTGTTTCGAGCAATCTCGTTTAGCATGATGAGGTGTCACAGTTAAGTTGGTATCAGAGCTCTAGGTTTACTGAGTCTACAGGGACATAGGACTTTGGTTTGAGTTTGTTCTTATGTATCCAACATATCTGATCATAGTTTATGCTTATGCAGATATGTCTGGAGGACATGAAGAACATGTTGAGAGTAGCTATGTTGCACCAGGAGGAGGTGCAGGGAGGCAGGCACACGATGAGAGAGTGCCAGAAGCAGGGCCAGAGCATCCCGCAATGCCTCATCTAGACCCGACAATGATGGCCAATCCTGAGTTTCAGTCTATGTTTAGACAGATGATGGCCACAATTACACATATTGCTGACAGAGCGCCAACACCTCAAGCTAGGGCACTCGCCTCTAATGTGGAGTCCCAAGGTGTCGGGAAGACATTTGAACATCTTAGACGTGTTGGGGCAATTGAATATGCATGTACTTCTGATCCAGCAGACGCTGACATGTGGTTGATTGAGTTGGAAAAGGCATTCAAAATCCTAAACATCGCAGAAGAAGACAAGGTTAAGCATGCAGTATACTTGTTGAAGGGTAGTGTTGGCCACTGGTGGGCCATAGAACAGGAGAAAAGGCCAGGAGTTGTGATAGGATGGGAGGAGTTTCGAAGGGAATTTGTTAGTCGATATTTTCCAGAGACCAACCTAGATGAGGAAATCTCTCAGTTCGAGAAGATTTGTCAGGGAGCTATGACTATCAATGAGTATGAATCAAAGTTTATGGAACTTCTAAGGTTCTTCCCGCACATGGCAGCAACAGACAAGGAAAGGATCCAAAAATTTGAGAAGGGTCTGAGTACGGAGTTGACTACTACAACATCAGCCTCGGAGAACAGGGAAAGGTTTTCCACCTTTATGGAATCTATCAGGAGTATTGAGAGGTCTGCCATAGAGAAGCGTGAAGCTAATGCTAAGAAGCGACCTATGTAGTTTCAAGGGAAATCATCTGGAGGCTTTAAGAAGCCAAGGTTTTCCCCACCACTGTCACAACCAAGGTCAACCTTCACTGAACCAAGATCACATGCACCATCACAGTGGACCCCGAGTCAGGGTAGAGGTCACAATTTTCCACCGACTGGAGCCCACGGTACCTCATCAGTTTTAGTGACAGGGCCATTTAGGCCATATCAGGGCACCAAAACATGTTACAAGTGTGGGAAAGTGGGGCATACAAGACCTTATTGCCCTATGAAAGATGAGGAGGTGACTCAGCAGCCAAGGCAAAGTCAACAAGGTCCACAACAATGACAGTTTAGTGGTGGCATTGGCAGAGGATGTGGTCAGGCATCCCAGGAAGGATCCTCTAGACAAGCAAGTAGAGGACAACAGGCGACAACTAGGTTCTATGCCATGACCCAGCCAGAAGTAGTGGTCAATCCTCGAGTTGTGATAGATCAGATGGAGTTATTTCATTCTGATATGTCTGCATCTTGTTTGGTATCTGTGTTAGTAGACCCGGGTGCGACACACTCTTTTATCACCAGAGAGGTGATAGATAGTTGTTATCTACCTGTTAGTCTTCGATCTAATAGCCTACGGCTAGAGACTCCTTTGGTTGATTCCGCCGAGTTGCGAGAAGTGTGCCCTTCTTGTGTTCTTTCTTTTTCTGGACACAACATTCAAGTGGATCTTCTGCCACTTGACATGCATGGTTTTGATGTAATCCTTGGAATGGATACGTTGGAAAAATACAAGGTAGTCTTGGACTGTAGTACTAAGGTGGCGACGTTCCATGATGGAGATGTACAGTGGATTTTTCAGGGTGATAGGAAGATTCTTCCTACATGTTTGATGTCATCTATGATAGCTGAGTGGCTGATGAGGCAAGGATGTGAGGCTTTCTTAGCTCATGTTGTGGATACCAAGGCGGTAGGTCCTAGTATCCATGAGTTGCCAGTGGTGCGAGAATTCGAGGATGTCTTTCCTGAAGAATTTCCTAGCATTCCCCCTCCTAGAGAGATTGAGTTTGAGATCAATATTCTCCCTAGAACACAACCCATAGCACAGTCAACATACATGATGGCACCAACAGAGCAGAGATGCAGGAGTTAAAGAAACAGTTACAAGAACTGTTAGAGAAGGGTTTTATTGCAGGAGTTAAAGAAACAGTTACAAGAACTGTTAGAGAAGGGTTTTATTAGGCCGAGCACTTCCCCTTGGGGTGCTCCCATGTTGTTTGTTAAAAAAAGGATGGTTCAATGAGGTTGTGTATAGACTATAGACAGTTGAACAAGGTGACAATAAAGAATAAGTATCCTTTGCCGAGGATTGATGATCTTTTTGATCATTTGAGAGGTGCCACTGTGTTTTCAAATATAGACCTGAGGTCAGGTTACCATAAATTGAGAATTAAGGCTAATGACATATCCAAGTCAGCTTTTAGGACTAGGTATGGTCATTATGAGTTTGTGGTTATGTCGTTTGGGATAACCAATGCACCTGCAACTTTTATGGATCAGATGAATAGGGTGTTTAGACCCTATCTTGATCAGTGTGTGGTTGTGTTCATAGACGATATCCTGATATACTCCAAGGATAGTCAACAACATGAGCAACACCTTCGCCATGCACTGACATTGTTGAGGCAGCATCAACTATATGCTAAGTTTAGCAAGTGTGAATTCTGGTTATCTGAAGTGTCTTTTCTAGGCCATGTTATATCTGCAAAAGGCATTTGTGTTGATCCCAAGAAAGTGGAATCTGTACTAGAATGGGAACAACCAAAGACACCGATAGAGATCTGTAGTTTCCTAGGTCTGACAGGTTACTACAGGAGGTTTATCAAAGACTTCAGTTCTATAGCGTTACCCCTAACTAGGTTAACCAAGAAGGATGTTCCTTTTTCTTGGAATGACAAGTGTCAATGTTCCTTCCAGCTTTTGAAAGAAAAGTTAACTAGTGCACCGGTGTTAGTACTGCCAGAGCAAGGAAAAGGCTATATTGTCTTTTGTGATGCTTCAAAGAATGGGTTGGGATGTGTGTTGATGCAGGATAAAAATGTGATTTCTTTTGCTTCACGACAGCTTAAGAAACATGAGGAGAATTACCCAACACATGATCTGGAGCTTTCAGCAGTGGTCCATGCCTTAAATATTTAGAGACACTATCTTTATGGAGAAAAGTGTCAAATCTTCACTGACCACAAGAATCTACAGTATATTTTCTCAAAACAGGAGTTGAATATGAGGCAGAGGAGATGGATGGATCTGATTAAGGATTATGATTGCACAATAGACTACCATCCAGGGAAAGCTAATGTGGTAGCTGATGCATTGAGTAGAAAGTCATCTTCATCATCAATGGTAGATAATGCACAATTAAATTCTTTGATGTGCCATAAGAGAGATATGCTAGTGTCTCTTCGCCAGATGAATGTACAGCTAGAAGTTTCCTTGTTGGCAGGATTGTTGGCACAGTTACACGTGAAACCTACCTTAAGACAACATATTCATGATGCACAATAAAATGATACTATGATACATAATATCCAATCAGGGATTGGCAGTGAAAAGTATGATGGCTTTCATGAGGCAGATGATGGTATAGTTTGTTACCATAATAGGATAGTAATTCCTGATGTTGATGGGTTGAGGAAGATGGTACTTGAGGAGGCTCACTCCTCCATGTATGCAATGCATCCTGGAAGTACCAAGGTGTACCAAAATTTGAAGGACATGTATTGGTGGCCAAGTCTAAAGTGTGATGTGGCAGAGTTCATTGCCAAATGTCCAGTTTGTCAGCAGGTGAAGGCTGAGCACCAGAAGCCTGCAGGGACATTACAACCCTTGCCAATACCACAGTGGAAATGGGATCATATTACTATGGACTTTGTGGTTGGTCTTCCTATGACAACCAAGGGTCATGATCCCATATGGGTGATAGTAGACAGATTGACTAAGTCAGCTCATTTTATGCCAGTTAAGATGACATTTACAGCAGAGAAATTGGCACAAATATATGTTGATGAGATAGTCCGTTTGCATGACATTCCAGTGACTATAGTTTCTGATAGAGGTCCATAGTTTACAAGTTGGTTTTGGGAGCGTCTGCATTCAGAAATGGGAACACAGCTGAGATTCAACACAACTTTTCATCCACAGACCGATGGCCAGTCTGAAAGGACTATTCAGACTTTAGAGGATCTCTTGAGGGCATGTGTGCTACAATTTCTTGGTAGTTGGGATGTACATCTAACTCTGATAGAGTTTGCGTACAACAATAGCTATCAAAGAAGCATAGATATGACTCCTTATGAGGCTCTGTATGGGAGACGATGTCGGTCTCCTCTTTACTGGTATGAGACAGGTGAATATCAACTTTTGGGTCCTGAGCTAGTACAACAAACTATAGAAAAGATTAAAGTGATACAACAACAGTTGAAAGCAACCCAGGACAGGCATAAATCTTATGCAGACAACCGACACAGACCACTTGAGTTCCAAGTGGGAGATAGAGTATATCTTAATGTTTCTCCTTGGAAAGGTGTATTGAGGTTTGGAAAGAAGGGTAAGTTGGCTCCTAGATTTATGGGACCATACCCTATCCTAGGTCATGTTGGAAAGGTAGCATATAAGTTGGAGCTACCACCAGAGCTACATAGATTGCATAATGTCTTTCACATCTCTATGTTGAGGAAATTCCATCCAGATACTGACCAGACAATCCAACCAGTAGAGGTTGAGTTAGATAAGGATATCTCCTATGTTGAGGGTCCTGTGTTGATCCTGGATAGAAGGGTGAAAAAGCTGAAGAGAAAAGATATTATACTAGTGAAAGTTTTTTGGAATCATCATGGCATAGAGGAATCCACATGGTAACTAGAGAATGAGATGCGTAGAAAATACCCATCTCTTTTTGCGTAGGATTTCGGGGCGAAATCCTTGTTAGGGGTTTATAGTTGTAAGACCCTTGAACTTACTTAATGAGTTGAATGAGCTTAATTACCATAATTTAATGATTATAACCCTAATATAACCTTTTGATATGTTTTGAAATCATAAGACAAGCTTAAGTTTCAAATTTGGTCCAATTTGGACACTGTTTGAGCAAGTTATGCAATTTTCTGTACATTTTGGACTTTTCTGCAATTTACCCAATTGAGGGATTTTCTTTGCAATTTGTCACATAAATTATGTTCCTTATTTGTTATATTATCATTCTTGATATTTTTGAGCCATGGGGCTCCTAGTTGAGCCATGGTTTCAAGGTGTTTTATCAAGGGTATTTTAGGGTTTTTCCCTTCATGGATGAGCTACCTTTAGTAGCTATCAACTAAGGAATTATGTGATTGGTTGGGAATTTCGCCAAAGGAAAGCTAAGCAGGTATATAAGGATGGTGGGAGAGCTGCTTGTGTGTGTGCTTACGTATTGTTAATAATTTAAAGCCATGGACACTTGGATATATACTAGAATTGCAACTTTTTCTTTTTCATAATATTAAAGTGTCATATACTTATCCAAAAGCCCCCAAACGAGCCATTTCCTCTCCATTATCTCTCTCCTTCTCCCAGCTTCATACTACCTCTGTTCATCTGCGATTTTTTCTGCCCAAGGAAGAAGAAAGTGGGGATTCTCTTGGAAAAAAATTCTAGGGTTGAAATTGATTCTCTTTTTGGGTGTATGAAGCTTCCCCCTAGTGATATTGACCTAAAAGTGTAAGCTTTTCCTTATTTACTCGGTTTAATTATTTGTTCCTCTTACTCCTACATCTCTCCAGATCGGAACCATGGTTTTCCATGGTGAAAGTTCCCCTAGAACTCAAAACTCCTTCCTTCTTTTCTAGGGTTTTGCTTGTTTGTGGAGAGAATTGCATAGTTGGCCAAGTTCAGATCTGAATCCAAGGTTTCCTTGCCCTATTTGCTCGAGCATTTTGCTGTTGGATATCTGCCCTACTCTATAGAGGCGAGTTATATAACATTCTTCACTTATATTTCTTACTAGAAGCTTGTTGGTTCATGATTATGCTTGAATGTGATGATCTAAGCATAAAGAAATCATGCTTGTTTAGAATTACGAATTTTGTGGTGTTTCCTATTTTATTCCAATTCTATATGAACCTGTAAACATGTGTACATCCTTTATAAGGTGTAACATGATCTGGTACAGGTTGATAGCAACAACCTATGGTGCTATGTACAAAACAAATGATGGTTCAAATTAGGGTTTTCAAGCTATTTCCTTCCCTATCACATAACTGATTGTCATACTATTCAACAACCAATAGTGTTGCTATCTTGGCAATTGATGTTCGTGATCAAGGGTGTCCAATTTATGGTTACAACCTATGGTCACCACCTTAGGTCAGGTTTTGACTCAATTAGACATTTGATTATCATCCACTAAGTATTTTAATGATGTTATCAATCGATGATGATATTGGCTTATTATTTGATGATGTTAATTGAATGTATTACTGATCTAGCAACCAATGGTGACCTAATGATCACAATTAATGGTGTATCAGGTCATCACCATATATGATGAATTAGTAATGTAATTGTATATTTGACTAAACCTTGAACCAATGGTTCCTCGGTTCAATTGATCTAATGGTTAGACCTATACTTCAATTGATAACCTTGAACAGTGAACCTGATCCAATGAATATTATTGGATGCTTTAACATCCAATGGATTAGAATAAATCACATGTTATTAAATGTGGGTCATAGTGAAGATAATCCAATGGTTCAATACCATTAATTGGTAGTCTTACCTTTGCCATTATATAGTTATATTTGATAAATCACTATAATAAGTGGATGTGTAACTCCAATGTGATCTAGCTTGTTATACTTAACCTTAATGTAATTATATGATGTTGATTGGTTATAATCAGACCTCTTGAATGATTAATGTGATAATGAATTACACTCTTCTTATGTTGAAACCACAATGTAGTATTATTTGAATATCATAGTGCCTTGCCATGTTAAAATCTATGGACATACATGTGCTAATGATCTTTTGAGCCTTGTTTAAGGCATGGAATGATGATGATAACCTTACTATGAATAATGTGATGGTCTTAAAGACCTTTGGGCATGTTTGAATCCATGATTGAGGTGAAATCCTCTTCATGTTCCAATAAGGGTTAAAACCCTGGAACTTGTGATAAGATATTGGTATCTTGCAATAGTATGATGATAAGTGTGGTCCGTTAATTTGCAATGAATGATAGATGTGGTAATGTGATTAAGATTTATATCTCAAATGTTTTATATCTTTTGAAGTTGTTATACATATACTCTTGTTAGAAAAGAATTAGGGTTTGAATGTCCACTTGTATGATAAAGCCTTAATGCATTCAATTGGCAGTAATTAATCAAGTGTAACCTTAATCATGTAGTGCCCTATGCCGTAGAGCCATCTTTAGTGTCAAAACTTACTGGATGGTGAAACAAGTATTCCCAAGAGAAACTCAGAGCACATACTGTTGAGGATACGGGGGTGGCAAGTTGAGGATATATACTTGTCATCCACAATTGCAGGTTATGGAGGATGGCTATGGTCATGCCTCAGATATTTGATGTGATTGAGGACAAATGCGGTTGTACCTCGGATTAGAGGGTTTTGTATACCATGTTTTCTAGTGTCGTAACTTGTACCAAGTATGGAGTAGTTGTTATCAGTTGACTATATGTCACTGTTGGCAGTTTGACTGGTATGTCACTGCAGTTTACTCATACTGACCGAGGGGAAGAGATCTTAGGATACCGGCACTCCTAGATCTTATACGGAATTGAATAGCACTTTGCAGTGGTCAGTTGGACTTTGAGTGGTACGACTCAAACTCCCCAGGGCATAATAATAAAAGATATAATACCAGCCATGTAGTATAATTTCTAGGGTTTAATACGTATCACATTGGTTGATTAACCCTTGTCTTGTCTTTATAATACATAGTTCTTACATGATGCAGACTTATGAAAATTGTACAATTCTACTTGATGTTACAACTTATTTTAGGTGGTCACGGGCAACGAGGTCGAGGTTGTGCTGTGGAAGAGAACCAACCTGGTGATCAATAGATTCAGAAGGTTGGTTAGTTGTAGATGTTAGTCATAGATATTAGTAGTAGAGTCCTAGTGTCGTCCCTGTACTCTCAGGTCCTGGTATGGGATGTGTTTTCATATAATTCTATCGACACTAGATTTTGGTATTATGCCAATGTTTGTAAATATATGGCACGTACATGTGAAATATCTTTTGTATGAAGGATGTGACTGAGGTCTTTGGACCCATATGCAAATGCTTGTTAAAGTATATGAGAATGGAATGATGGACCTTTTATAAATGTTCTAGAGTTTATTTACATTGTTGGAATCGGTTTTAATTGTTTCACATTTTTGACTATGTGATTAATTAGTAGTTGATCATGTTTTGTGTTTCGAGTCGTTTAGCGTGATGAGGTGTGACAGTGATGCCATGTAAAACCCCAATTGAGGGTGATGCCATGTGAAACCCTAATTGAGGGTGATGCCATGTGAAACCCCAATTGAGGGTGATGCCATGTGAAACCCTATGCAATGGTATGATGAGGAGCCCTAATATAGGGTGAAGGTATGTGAAACTCTAATTTTAAGTTATAATACATGAAGCCCTAATCTTAGGCAATATGATGATAAACCAAAAACCTAATTACTAGGTAATGGTATGAAAGAACCCTAATGCTAAAATAGTGGGTAATGCCTTATAAAGGTGAAATATCCCAAATGGTTGATTATAGACACCTTTATAATAAGCAATGCCGTAACCTGAAATGGGTCCATATCATTGAAGATAGCTGGACCATTCTTATGTGTGACCTATGCACTTCTTGGTAAAAGTGATTGGTTAGTGGATGAAAGTATTAAGATGGGAAATACCTTAATACAAGATAAGTTGATGAACTTACAAAGGTCAAATGAGACAAGGGAAGTGATACATCAAGATATGATAGATATCACTTTTAGCATTCCAGGGTTGATATACCTTGATGTGCCTCAAATCCAATAGTCTTGGACAAGAAACACATGAAGTATGTTATGTAAATTGTTACAATGAAATGTAATGGATTTGATATACTTTGATAAGTATAGGCTAATATACCTTGAGAATGGGGTTAAGCCAAACTAATGAGTATGATGTAATCATACCATGATAAGGATGAGAAATGAACTCATACCTTGTATTGATAATCATTTAATGATAAATGTTAAGAGTGATAAACATGATTGAATACTCGAGATGTTAATGGATGCTCCTAGAAGTGTGGAGCAGTATAATAAGGTTGGTTTGATAATTATGAAATTGTAATTAATGTGAGATGGGAAACCCTAACCCTAAATTGGGTAATGAGACATGAGAAACCCTAATGTGATGTGAATAGTAAACCCTAACCCTATTGAGGCAATAATGGTGTTACTATTGTATTACATGTAGGGCTGTAAATGGATATGGGTATACCCGCTTACCCTTAAACCCATACCCTCTAAACCAGTCATGGGTATAAATTTTTATAACCATATAATTGCTTACCCTTGTACCCATGTACCCGCCTCTCACTGGGTAAGGTTATGGTTATGCATATACCCATATCCTGTATACCCATATACCCATATACCCATTTAATTATATGATTTTATTGATAATTTATATTAGAATGTAATAGTGCATATTGTAGGACTCACAACTAGATGGTATAAGGACCTTATCATAGTAAAAATTTATATTAGAATGTCAGTTCCATATCATAACACTCACATCTAACATGTATAAGTACCTTGCAATAATAAAATAAACAAACCCACCAATGCACCCTTATAGCGACGCAAGTACATTTCATTAACTTGAGAAGTTCGTAAAGTTATTCTCTCATTCTGCTCTTCTCTCCTATATTCCTTGAATAATATTTTTCCATAACCTACCCATTTAAGTGTGGTAGTTTGGTATATCTCAAAATTTATAGTGTATTATTATAGCATGTTTATCAATAACCGTATACCCAATTACCCATCCATATACCCAGTGGTTATGTGGATATGGGTATGATGCGAGTATAGATTTTGACAATGCGGGTATATACCCATACCCGCTTAACTAGATGGTTATGGTTATGGATATGACCATAACTGCATCATACCCTACCCATTTACAACCCTAATTACATGAGGTAATATGTTATTGTTGCCTAGTGAGAGGTGACAAGATGAATAATGGCCTTGTGAGCCATATGTTTAGATGTTGCCTAGTGAGAGGTGACAAGATGCTTTATGGGCCTTATGATCCATGAGAACAATTGTGGTATAATAAGAGGTACCAAGATGATTATAAAAGTTTATTGTAAGAAATGATAATGTTTTAATAAACTTAATAAAAGGAACATTTGCATTCAATAAAGAATGTGAAAAGCTATGAAGTCTAACCTCAGAGTTCAAATCCTAGAGAAGGATGTGATGATCAATGATGAGTTAAAGGAATTTATATTCCATGAGTTGTGAACATGAGCTATGTAATCAGGTTTGGTTAAAGTCAAATGCCTGGCTGTGTAATCAGGGTTGGTTAAAGTCCAATGCCTGGCTGTGTAATCAGGGTTGGTTAAAGTCCAACGCCTGGATGTGTAATCAGGGTTGGTTAAAGTCCAATGTCTGGCTGTGTAATCAGGGTTGGTTAAAGTCCAATGCATGGCTGTGTAATCAGGATTGGTTAAAGTCCAATGCCTGACTGTGTAATCAGGATTGGTTAAAGTCCAATGCCTGACTGTGTAATCAGGGTTGGTTAAAGTCCAATGGTTGGCTGTGTAATCAGGATTGGTTAGAGTCCAATGCCTGGCTGTGTAATCAGGGTTGGTTAAAGTCCAATGCCTGGCTGTGTAATCAGGGTTGGTTAATGTCCAATGCCTGGCTGTGTAATCAGGATTGGTTAGAGTCCAATGCCTGGCTGTGTAATCAGGGTTGGTTAAAGTCCAATGCCTAACTGTGTAATCAGGATTGGTTAGAGTCCAATGCTTGGCTGTGAAATCAGGATTGGTAGTGTCCAATGCCTGGTGGTGTAATCAGGTTTGGAAGACTCCAATACCTGGAAGAGGCTCAACTCCTGTAATGATGACACATGATTGGTAATAACCCAATGCCTGTATTAATGATATATGAGTACATGGTAGATATAATCCCATATCTGTTTAGTAGATTTGCTAAGGCCAATAGATTGAAACAAGAATGTCTCATGGGTGACATATCAAGATAATAAGTGTCACAAGAGAAGTTTGACATGATGGTATAATATGATGGATAAATGATATACATGTTCTTTCTATTCCTCATTAAGAAAATAGATGATATATTGTTTTATCATAAATAGTTGCAATTTTTTAAAAGAAGAGAATGCTTTAAAATTCTTATCCTCTGCCCAGTTTTATATCATTAAACTGCAATGATAATGTTTTTGGCGGAGAGTTATATCTCCCGCTGGGGCAATTACAATTGTCTCACCCCTGTGGGATCCAACATTTTTTAGGTGGACAAGCATGGAGGAGACTGAGAACATCTTACAGAGGAAGTACATCAACAAAAGCAGAGACAACAGTGGCAGCTCAGGTGGAGTGTACTGTCTGTCGTGTCTTATAGATAGAAGTTTTATGTGTCATCTCTGTACTCTCAGGTCCTCAGAGTTAATAGTTAGTGCTTTTAATGAATCATATTGAGATTTTGGCTTGATGCCTCAAGGTTCTTATGTTTTCTGTGTTTAGCTTTTAACAAGGAAGTTGATGTTGTAAACCTCGAGGAGAGATGGTACAAGATACGTACTTATGAACTAGGATGTAAATGTAATACATTGTTTCTCATTGAAAGAGTTTTCCTATGATTGGATCTCTTTGAAAAAGGTTTTAATTTTTAGTAATTTTCAGTAATCCGATGCAAATGATCACTTCTGCTTAAGTAAATTTTGTTTTGTGAGTTGTTCACCACATGTACATTCTTATTATGTCCCTAGCTTATTGTTACTATGGAAGGCAGATAGATAGGAGTAGCACCTAAGACTAGAGTGTGTGTTGGTTGATGACGGAATCTCATCAGTCATGATATGTGATATCAAACCAAACACACTTATACTTGTTAGGGAACAATGTATCAGACAGACCCACCTTGAGAGTGACACGTGGAAACCATAAATGGTGTTCATAGTCATATCTCATAGTGAAGGTGGTGATTGTAGTTATTAGACCTAAAGTCATTATACTTATCACATGTTGTTTTGTATACTTTGACATCACCCAACGTAATCCTAAATAAGGGTTTCCATAACTACGATGATTGGGTAGCTGTGACACATGGGATTGACTGTGAGTGATGTAGATGAGATTTTTCCCTTGTACTGGAGTTTTATATCCTGGCCACTTAATAAGTAAGACTGAGAAATGCATGCGCATGCACATGTGAATCAATATATGATATTGATGTCACATATATCTCAGACAATCTGCTCTGGTTTAAGGAACATGGATTGAACATTGAGAGGATGACGATTCCATGCCTCGAGTTCATTTTGGATATCAAATACAAAGGAATTAGACAATCACTATAGCACCTTACACAAATTGTAGGTTGAAGTTGTTCTCCAACTTTCCATTCACTTGGGTGGCACTGATGTGTGACTAGGCACCACTCTTTGTTTGTGATGTCATAAACTACTTATGGAGATTCACTGCCAATGTGATATGAGACCTATAGAGCCACACACATAGGAATTCACCTAGAAGAGAAGTTTAATCATGAATGATGATTGAATTGATTACCAAAGTGTTTAGGTATTCAATTTAAATAACAAATCAGTTGATTGAACTCCCAACCGATTGACTCATGTGATGAAATGACCAGTTGGAGTCAGGTTGATTAGAAATTGAATTGGCTGAATTCAGCCTGAACTAGCGAGTGAACTGACCGGTTCACTTAGTGAACCGATCGGCTTGGGTCACCAATCGATCGGTTGGGGTCGTGAGATGACCGGCTCGTAAGGACAAGATACCAAGTTCATGGAGAAATTTTATTGCTTCAAGGATTATTGCATACATCATGTTGTGCATTAATTGGATTAAAATTGCCAATTCATATGTGATTGGGAAACATGGTGAAATGACCAGTTTGTTGAGAGAACCAATCGACTCACATGTGAACCAACCAGCTCACTTGCAAACCTATAGGTTCATTGCTTGTAGGTTGTGAAAAATTCATGATCTTCCGGTCCCATCCACTTCCACACAGACTGGGAACCCATACTCTAACTCCTCCTATAAATAGAGAGGTATTGGGGGCTTCTCAGACATATCTCAATTTCCTCTAACAATTGTTGTCCTCTCTGGTTGTGGTAACCAATAGAGAGTCTGAGCAAGTCCTACCCACTAAAGGGAGGGATAGTAATGGATAACAATTGTGGGAGAGGAAGTTGGTGACTAGTACACCAACATGAGGGACAATTCCTGTATGTCTATTCTAGTAGAACGACAAGAGTTATAGGTGGTCCATGTGGACTTCTCTAGAGGTGAGGAGGATATTGTATGCTACTAGGAGACAACGTCAACCAACAGTCCATGGTTAAGACCAAGGGCTACACATATATCATCCAAGTGCAATTATGAGTGTTGCACTACTTCAACAAGTTATATTTGCTGGACTTGTTCCAGGACCATGTATGAACTCATTAAACCATCCTTTCCATTAAAAAGTTTTTGATGCAAACTTGCTATTTTGTAGAATATGGATACATTGATTTTTTTTCCGCTGCCTACTCTGTGCCCATATTTCCCTACACTATCCACTCCTCATGGTGTAGTAAAGATGCAGATGTGGAAGAAGACTCTTCAAACCCAGGAGTAGACTGCTTCGGAAAAGATACTTCTAGTCTCTATTGTCAATGCCTTGTGTAGTCACCTGGACCCAAGTTGTGGTCATGCACATTCTTTGTACGACTTTCTTTTTTAGCATAATGTAAAACCTAGTTAATCCAAACTATATGTTAATTACATAATATATTGAATTGATAAGAATGTATTTTAAATGAGGAGTCTTAATACCTTCAATTCACCTATTTGTCTTGGAGAAACAAATGTCCCACACCTTTGGGTCAATATAGGACCATTACTCAGTGGTAGCCTTTTTTTTTCTTTTCACTCATTATGTATTCTCTTGTAGGATTTGCCCTATAAGTCCTTGATAACCTCCCATAGCATTGCATCACCTTTTTAAGATGCAATTTTTCATCAAGATCAAAGATCCTCTACGAGATTTCATATACTTAATGACATCTTTATAAAAATGGAATTGTGAATATCTTTAAAAATTAGAATATCTCACAACTATGTCCTTCCATATTTAGGCTTTTGTGGAAGGATCAACTTTATGCCAAGATTATGTTGTTATATTCACTTTTTTGGGAGTAATAATCCATATATTTTGTGTGAAAGTAGTGTGATTCTTCCCAATAGGATTTACTACACATAAAAGTCACCTGTTAGCTTTGGTTATTTACCCCTTTGCTTTACTAATGTGTTCATCAAGGTGATGCCTTTTTTACATGAACAATCATGGTGTTCCTCTATAAATCCAACAATACCTCAGGGTGCTCATCCTCAGGATGATAATCCTAAAATTGTCAAGAAACACATATAAGTGACAAAAATGTAACTTATACAACCGTGATATATGTAAAATGCACATCTATGTAATAAAACAATACAACTTACACCAATCTCATCCCCACAGTGCACATCATCATGGTTCTCATCCTCATAGTCAGATTCCATTTTAAAATGTCATATTAAAAATGGTCAAAGAATAAAATGTTAGTGATAAGGAATGTAAGATATACATGTATCATACGAAACATATATCATAGTAATAAAGAATATAAAATGTACACATAGCATTTAAAAAATAATATACATGCCTCTAGTATTGGTGGGATCTTTGATCAATTAATATTCCTTTTGTGTGATTTCCACACATATATAAGTCTATGATAGGTTCAACTTTTGGTGCTATCAAGCCAACTGAGAATGGACTGGAGTCATCATACTTATCATAATACTCTTCTTCATCTATAGGATTTGCAATGAACAACCTTTTCCCATGAAGAACGAGAAACCATTTTTCATTTGCAAGATCATCAATGTAAAATGCTTGCTTTTCCTATGATGTCATTATGCATGGTTCACCCTTCTTGCCAATCTATTTCAAAATTCACTAATGTGAAACTTAATTCATCCACTACAACTCCTTTGGTGTTATCAATTCAATTACACCTAAAGATAGGAAATTTGAAATATGTGTAGTCAAAATCAATATGTATTTAATAACGCTATAATAAGACATTTTAGCTTTACGTGGGCTCTTATACTTTGCATAAGAAAAATAAAATGAAGATGATTGAAGGGTGACCACACTATTTTGTACCATACTATTTTGGATGACACTCTTGTCATCTTGATGTTTTATGTACTATGAAAATCCATTTGCATCAAACCCTTCATAAGACATAACATTCATTTTTAGTTTAGAGGTGATCCATATCATATTTTCAACAACATTATTTGGTGTTTGATATCGTTGACGGAATACTTTATCTTCAAACTACCTAATAAATGTTGTATTTTGATCTATAGCAATCCACATTGAGTTTGTTTGAGGATATTTTTGTCTCGATAAAGTTAGTATGTTCGATGATCTAAATACCCACTTTGTCATTGTTGTGTAAAACATACAATTGTGCTTGTTCTGAGAGCTCATGACTAATTACTTTCACTCGTGCTCCTAAAGTCCCTTTGTTGATATTGGGATTGATATTCTTTTCCTTGGCTTGGTATTCATTACAAATCAGAAAGTCATTCAAAAATTCCATAAACTCCCTAGTGACATAACCTCAATAATACTCCCTTCAGGCTGATAACGATTCCAAACATCACCTTTATAAACACTCATGTACCATGTAAAAAAATACATCCAATGCATGAAATTCGGAACCAAAGTTTTCACATCCCTAGTCAAATGGACAATAAGATTTAACACGATATCAAATAACAAAGGAAGAATATACATATCAAGATGGAATAAAGTGGAGACCACTTCTCTTTGCAACTTCTCAAGATTCTCGGGATCAATAACTATGATGCATAGAGCGTTGAAAAAGAAGAATAGCCTGGTGATTGCAAACCTTACATTATTTGGCAATATAGATCGAATAGCCACAACCAATATTTGTTGTATTAGAGTGTCACAATCATTAGATTTAATACCTATTAACTTCACATACTTCATTGATACCAATCTACATATATTGGAAGACTATCCTTGTGGTACCTTAACATTAAGCAAGCACTCACAAAAACTTTTCTTCTTCTGTCTAGACAATGTGTAACAAGAAGATGGTATATATGTTTTTTGATCATTGCTAACTTCTATTGTTAATTTTTTCCTTATATCTATTTAACATAGGTCCATTATGGATTTGATGCCATCTTCAGTCTTACCTATTGTATTCAGCAAAGTACCAATGACACTATCACATACATTTTTCACAACATGCATGCCATTGATACAATGCCTAACTGCCAAAGAACTTCAATAAGGAAGATCCCAACATATTGGCTTCTTCTTAATTAAATTTTTTCCAATCCATGACAGAATAGTATATTGTTATCTCTTACCAAATGCATTGACAAAGTCTTTTACTCTTTCATAGACAACCCACCCTAATATAGGTTTAGCAACACCCCATTCCTTAGTTGATCCATTGAATGCTTTGTGTAACCTTCGGTATGGATGCATTTTTGGAAGAAATCTTTGACGACCAAGATATATAGTCTTGTCATCATGTTTTAGTCATATTGAATCAATGTTCTTCACACATATAGGGCATGATTTGGATCCTTTTACGTTGTATCCAGACAAATTCCCATATGCTAAAAAGTTATTAATAGTGCAAAACAACATAACATGCAAACGAAATGTCTCTCTACACAAAGCATTACAGGTCATCACACCTTCTCCCTAGAGTTTATTTAAGTAATAAATTAGGGGTTCAAGAAAAACATTAATACCAATACTAGGTTGTTTGGGGCCTAATATCAATAAGGAGAACATGATGTACTTATTTTTCATAGACAACTAGGGAGGAAGATTGTATAAAACAATCATAATAGGACAAGTACTATGTTGGTTTCTTAATGTGTTGTATGGATACATCCTATCGATACAATGCCCAAGTCTTAAATTCCTAACCTCTTCACCAAATTTAGGATTCAATAAATCAATTTTCTTCCATCGTAGGGGAATCATATGCATGTAGTAGGATACAATAATTGTTTTTTCTTTGCTTATGCATGCCAAGATAAATTATTCACATCCATGGTACTAGTAAACAAACATTGAAACTATGGTATCATAAGTATATACCACATCACCTTGGCAAGAGAGGCAATTTTGGATTTACCTTAAGTTGCCATTTTGTACCTTGACACCCCACATTTTGGACAATCTTTCAAATTGGTATAGTACTTTTGAAATAACACATAGTCATTCGGGCATGCATGTATCTTCTTACCCTCCATTCCCATTGGGCACAAGAGATTGGAAGCTCAACCTTCATGAAGAATTTCTTTCTACAAAGACAACAAAGACCTGGAGCTTTTGTTGCTCCATCTATTGTTAGCCTTCAGAGTATACAATCTCAACACATCAGTTAGCTTTTTAAACTTAGTACCCTAAGTATAGTGATCTCTCATCATTATGCACAATGTTCTAAATAAGGAACGTGGATCAATAAGATTTACCCCACAACTACCAAGCATTGCATCAACCATTTCTATTGGAATCAATTCATTCACATTTACATCATCAATAATTTCTTCTTCAACACAAATATTGCTACCAACATTTGTTGATCTCATAGTAGGAATCTCTACATGCCAATACAATTATGTATAGCCCTGTACATTCACATTGCACATGACATGACTTTTGATTTCACCAACAATGTTGACTTTCAAGTTGTTACTGCAATTCCTAAATGGACACCTTCTCTCATCGTTAAAGGCACTGCAAGGCAGTCGACTAGAAAGAGTGGATGTTAGACATGTAGGGAAGTATGTGCTGGCACTAGCCCTAGGCATGGATTCTTTTCAATAGAGCTTATCTCCATGTTGTTTCCTATGTTCCTCCGCAAATATTATAAATTGATCAAGACCAATAATAAACTCTCGAGTGCAGTGATTTGAAATGGACATCCATTATCCATCCATTTTATGATCAATGAGAAAACAAGTATTGAATCAAGTATTTAGAGATTAGGATTTAGTGATTAGGGTTTATCATTTAGCATTTAGGGTTTATTGATTAGGGTTTACAAATTAGGGTTTAGGGTTTATTAACAAATGTGTACCACCCATCCCATTCTTAAACACCTAATCTCACTAGTTAGGGTATAATGTGTATTCACTTTTAAAGGATATTTTGGCAACATCTCCCCATAGTTCTCCAAGTATGCTGAAGTAGATGGGAAAATACCCACCTACATAAATACTCAAAGAACAAACGGGGAAGTGTTAACAAAACATTTTAAAAATAGAATACACAGTATACACTTACATGCTAAGTGAGATTAAGTGTTCAAGAACAATCTCAGACCAGGGGATATCCAAGATTTACTCTTTTTGAGTAGATCTCAGACAAGTTTCTAGGCCAATGTCATGATCCATAAATTAGGGTTTACAGATTAAGGTAGGTCTCCATGCCACACATCTATCAAAATTTATCAGAATTTATTTTTATAATTAGGTTGAGGGTTGGTCTCATAAATAGTGCTACACATAATCAAATCACTAAATGAAGTTTATATGAAAAATTTTAAACAAACCAAACAAACAACTATACATGTATCTTATAAATTGTATCTATACAAACCAAACCAAACAAACAACTATATATGCATTTTAAAAATTATAGTCAAACAAACCAAATAAACAAAAAAATGTAGCTAAAAACACCTTCTATAGAGAGTAGAGAGGAGCTAGCGGACGGTGGTAGCTCAAGCAGGAAACACTACCAGCAACAAGGGTAGCGGTGGCAACTCAAGCAGTAGTGATAGAGGCGATGACGGTGACACATGACAATAGTGACTTGCAACAACATCACTGGTGGATGAAGAAGATGAGAGATGACAATATAGAAGCTCAAGAAACAATGATGACACATGAAGAAGATAAGAGAAGGTGGAGGCAGAGGCAATGAGGTAGTAGCACCAACGGTAGAGAGAAGGGTAAAGAGCTGACATGATCACCAGAGTTGACCAAATTGCATGATGAAATAGAGAACGTGGAAAAGAAATTTTTGTGGGTGTAGTTAAGTGGAACATAGTTTTGGTTGTTACAAAAAACCAACCAGTTTCTAAGAAAAAACCAACACCATAGTTCACTCTATGTATTCGGTTATCCACCAAAAAATCAATGCCACATGTACTTAAACCTCGCTAAGATGTGTCGACAGTTCCCTGAGAAAAAATTGACAACATAATTCACTCTATGTTGTAGGTTATCCAAAAAAAACTGACTCCACATGTACTTATCCGTGTTTAAAAATGCCAACCCTACTAAGGCAAGTGTTGTAGGTTGTCTAGGAAAACCAGCAACACATATACTTATCCCTATTAAAAAATGCCAACCTCGTTAAGACATGTATTGTTGGTTGTCCAGGTCAATAAAAAGAATAACCCAATTTTGGGAGAAATAGGTTTTGTGGGGAATGTGGAAGGAACTCTTTGTCATCAGCTCTTTAAAGAAAATCAACACAACAAGTTTTTGGAGGTAATTTTTTTTGTGGTGGGCGTGACCTAAAACGTCAGTTGTTATTGAGTACAACCAATGACAAAGTCTTTTTGGAGGTAAAATTTATTTTTCTGTAAGGGCTCTATCGCCAATTTTTCACAAGAAATGCAATATATCTATATCAAAATCGTCTCATGAAAAGTTTAATTTCATGGGCTACCTAGGACATCGACACTTCACAATGATACCAATGTTATAATAACAGTGGTACCTATGTTTTTCCTCAATAACAAGACTTGACTAGTAGTGACGTCTGTGCTTTATAAACTGATTCTTTAAGCCTATATTGTTGGTTTCATGTTAAGTTTAGCATTAAGGACAATGACATTAGAGGACACAAATTTACTAGTGAAAATTGATGATAATCAACATGTGATCATTAAAAATTATCACACAAGCATCAAGGATGCATCTTCCTTCTCTATCAACCCATTTCTATATTATTATACTTGGAAGGGAGTATCCACTAACATTGAGATGGCCAAACAAGGACAAACACTAATAAAATCAAGCAACAAAGTTATAATCCTTGATTTCAAGCTTATAATATCAAGGTCCACCTCCTTCTTGATCTTTCTAGGTCATCCATGTCTTTGGAAAATGACTAACAACCTCTCTTGTGACCTAGACTCCATATGGAAGCATCGACCTCCAAAAAACCATCATCTACC
Organism: Alisma plantago-aquatica; assembly: GCA_963693085.1. Taxonomy (NCBI): domain Eukaryota; kingdom Viridiplantae; phylum Streptophyta; class Magnoliopsida; order Alismatales; family Alismataceae; genus Alisma; species Alisma plantago-aquatica. The sequence continues at coordinate 827,297,406 of OY856412.1, forward strand.
TTGCTTCTAAACAAGAAACCAAGAATAAAGTTAGAAGAGGAAGAAAAGATTGGGATCTTCAATATCTGACTAAAATAAACATGCATGGTGCTAAGGAGGGAGTAAGGAGGGCAAAAACAAACTGAGAATGAAGGTTCTAATATCTCATGGTTTGGTGAAATTTGACATGAAATTTATATAATGAGACAAATAAATATATTTGATTCATTTTACCATATAGACTTCCCTTATGGTATGGTGTTTATGACAAGGAATAAGTTTTTATGTGACATCTTCTAAGGTTTTAGGATGATTTTTCTTGGTAAGATGTTTATGAAGTTCGTTTTATCTAGATTTTTTCCCTTTAGTTTTTTATGGTTGTTAAACTTGAGATGGGTTTTATTTAAGGAACCGTTATAATGATCATTTATGGTTTGATTAGTGGGATGGGTCTTCACATTATCATGGAGTCCTACAAGGAGGTTTCTGATGAATAATATCTCCTATATGGGCAAGGATAGTTAACATGATGTTCATCATAATCTTGAGAACTCTAGATCACCACATGTTACTCACTTCAAGCCTGGAGATGGCCACAGATAGAAATCCATGAGCATGTGCTACATTGCAGAAACCCCTATTGCAAGCACTACCTACTAACAACATTATTCATGTTGCAATTTTTGCTATGATCCATATACATAATCACTAAAAAGTTGTTTCTTTTTGTGAGATAAAAGTAGGTCTTTGACATAGAGCCTTCCATACATCATAGATAAAACCCCATGGACTAGAGGGAGTCATAATATATGGCTTCCTGGAACCATGTTGGATTACAAATTCTACATCCCCCGTATGATTACTAGTTCTGTGGATTCGTAAAGCCTGATCCCATCACCCAAGGCTCTAGTAGAGTATCAAGAATGAAGACTGACTCCATAAACCACCACTGACTTCATTTGCACACTTTGTCCTCACTCACACACAACCCAAGATCAACCTCTTGATAGGCCACCCATCTTAGTACTACTCTATTCTAAGAATGATTAGCCACAAAGTTCTTAGTGATGGGCTCCCTAAAAAGGAGGTGCACCTTGGTGATATGGGTATCCCAATCATTTCTTTTAAGATTTTTTCATCCAAGGCCTCAAGACCGGGGACATTAAAATCTCCCCCACTTAGAATCTTGGGGTCCTCGTCAAGGCTCAACTATAAGGCCTCATAATCATTCATCATTCCAGTGTAGATCCAGAATGACCCATGCAGCCAGCTCTAGATCATGATTACCAACACAAGGGTGGCTGCATCACCATAGATAGCCATTTCCAACATGTCTCAATCACACAGATCAAGACTGACATGCCATATGCTAATGTGCGACCCACCTATAGGAATGGAACATGATCTAATGATATTTGTAATGTCGAGGCCCATTTCCTAAGGCTCTAATAGAGCTTCAGGAATGATGATTAGCCCCACAAACCACCACTAGATGTGTCTATGCACCTTTTCCTCAAGAACAATCCAAGGTCAACTTCTAGAAGGTCACCATACTAGTACTAGTCGAGGTCAAGCACACTTAACCACATAGTTCTTAGTGATGGGCTTCCTAAAAAGGAGTTTTGTCTTTGTGATATGGGTAGTCAAATCATTCCTTTTAAGATCTTTTTTATTTGACGCCTCAAGACCTGGGACGTTACAAGATCAATTTCAGGCCTAGCATGTCGGGTGATTTATAAATGTAAGTGCAAGAGTAGATTTGACAAGGGAACCATAAACATTTAAATATAATGGAGGGATATAGTACATATCCTCAAGGCAAGGATGCCTCAATAGATATTCCACAAGGTGAACGATCATATGTTTTATGTGAATGTTGAGAAAGAGGGGATGACGAAGTCATATAACAAGCTCATACATATATATCTTTATAGATGGTTCCCTTGACATTAATTACATCAAGTTGAATGCCACAGTGGGGTGGCTAGGAAATTTGGATGGACATAATTGTTTCTAGGTAGGAGGCATAGATAGAAACGTGCATCAAAATATGGGGATTGAGTTCAAATTGAGTGTTAATGCCCAAGGAAATATTGGAGGTTTTATGCATTAACTTAAAGTTGCTATCAAGGTGTGTGATGAGGCTAATTTTACCTTCTCATTTAATGGAGTTATATTATAAGGGGATCATTGAGAGATATTGATATTTAATGGAGGGTACTTCCCTTATGCGGAGAGCTGAGAAACTTGACTGAATTAGCGGTGATAGGAAGATATACACCTAAAGTGGTTAATACAGTGGCTAGACCAATTGACAAACAAGGCACTACATGGCAAGTTTTCATCCTCCGCAACCACCTAGAAACCCCTATAGAGATTAGGATAATGACGTTGATGTAAAACATACATATACATTCCTTGTTGCAACATATACACTCCTTGATGTACAACCTTATGAAACAGTGGCATCATACATGGTTTTTTGTGTGGAGATGGGTTTCCTATATAGTCCTTCTAGATGGGGTGACTTGGGCTGTAGCAGAACTTGTATAATTATATACTCTGCATTTTTGTTGACATGATGGTGGTTTTGAGTGGGATTTTTTTTTCTTGTTAGGGGTATTGGGTTATGATATGTGTGTTACACACAAATATATAATCTCTTTGGCTAGTTTCTTTTTTTTTGATACAAGGAGGGCATGATGAATAGAATATATCCCACTACACAAAACAATATCTAGCCTCAATCTAATGATGAATCATGGTATGTTTCATTATAGTTCTTAGTTCCTAAAGGCAACATGTGATTTTAAGGTGGTCCACACATGGTCAGCTTTTTTCATAACTTTATACATTGTGGTTAGCATGCACTTGGTTTTTATTTTTCACTATTACAAAAAGGAATTTGATGGATTTTGAAAAGAAAGATCATCAAATTTTATGAAACATTGTATAAACTTAATCATACATCAATATTCGATGTGATGCCACTTCAAATCTCACCACATTTCATTATGTTATTTCAAAAGTGCATTAGGAAAAAGTTGGTTGAGAGAGGAATCAATAAAGCATGGCCATCATATGAGGCACAATTGTATCTAATAATTTATGTCAATCTTTGAGTTTTTGAGTGGGAACAAACCCATCAGAAGGAGAGCTTCCATACAATAATATATGTAAAAATGTGCAAATTGTAGTAATCACCATCCATTCTAGTTATTTTTGAAAAAGTCCACTTGGAGTTGTGAGACTCTTCTTTATGTTTTCAGTGAGTACATGAAGTCCATTCAATTCAAAGTAATGAAGGAAAAATACCCTTTTGAAGTCCACATCATTTAAGGAATCTGAACCAACCCCAATACATCTAATGTGATTTCAAGGCTACTAATTTGGATTTAGTTAGGAGATTTTTCTTTCACTTTTCAGTCTAGAAGCATAGAGGGGTTCATTTTAAATAACTTCCAAGTTAAAGTAACTATTGGTTTTATAGAGTCTAGATGAGTCATTCATTTATCAATTGAATCTCTTGTTCATCCTAGTTAATGGGTGAATGTGTAAAGTTTTAACATTGTGTATTGAATCCAAAAGTCAAATCAAAGAAATATTTAAAAGTTCTCCTTATCTTGGATTGTCTTTTATCCTAGAATATAGGAGGGTGACTTTAAATGATCTTCATCCCATTTTCGATGACATAATCTTTGTTTAATTGGTTGATAATCCTCATATTCCTTCTTGCATTTTGATTATCCATAAAATACAAAATGTTAAATCCTTTAATATTCCACCATCCACAAAACTATACATCAGGTCTAACATCACAAATAGTTTTCACATATTCTACCTTTGTGAATGATCATGTACGATAAAGTTTCCAAGGAACATGAATTTGGAAGAAACAAAAAGTACACGACGTGATTAGAAATTCAAGAGTTTTGAGAATGTTGGATATTGTCTTGTATTGACTTAAATATTAGCCCAAATATCACAATTATTGAGGAGAAATACAATGAGCCTCACTCAGGTGACAAAAGGCAACATTTTAGGAGGCGTGATAAGCAATATGATCAAATCTTAATCTAGACATCCCTGATTTGAAAGAGGTCTTGAATTGGAGATATACTTAGAATGGATATGCCATGCTAAATGAATTTTGAGATACAAGGAGCATGATTACCATAAGTATTTCAAGATTGCAACTTTAAAGAATACCAAGTATGTATCCATGTAACATGACAATATGAAGAAACAAAAGAAGGGACAAGGGTAAATCTGAAATTGGTTCTTGGGAGAAATTCAAGAAATCCTTACTAGGAGTTTGCCTAATTCATAATTGCAATATCATTATGGTAGACTTAATAAGTTGAAATAAGAAGTGCTATCATTGCAAAAATATATCATGGTGTTTGAGAAGTTAATTATCCTTTGTAATTTGCATGAACCACCAAAACAAAGCATAACTCAATTTGTTGAAGACCTTGATAAGATATTGCTAATATGGTAGAAATACATCCTTATTTTACATGTGATGAAGTGTGTATGGTGGCTATTATATGTGACAAGAAATTAAAAGCCAATAAGGTAGCAAGAAAGCTTGCAACAATGAGGAGTAACTCATCTTTGAAGGATATTTAGGAAACTCAATTGTAAATCTAAAATCTTCTTTTGTGACCAAGCAACCTATTTCTAGTCTAAGAGTGTTAGCCAGAAGCCAATGAGTATATTAGACAATTTTAAGTGTTTAAAATGTAAGGGTTACATATACTACATATACTCATGCACATATAACATAATTTTAACCTTATATGGCATTAACGAGTTTGGATCTGAGTTACCTGCATGAGTAGAGCAACAAAAAGAGGATGAGGAAATGGATTATTAGTATTAATTCAAAAGACATTATTGTAGAAGCCCTAATGATGTGAATGATTTACACTCCAAAACTAGTTCCGATTGACAAAGAACAAAGGGAAATTATTTTCCAATCAAGGTGCCTTGGAAAAACAATGTTTTCAACATTGTTGTTTATGGTGGGAGCTGTGCAAATAAGGTATCTCAGATCATTGTAGATGTTGGTGATATGCCCTGAGAGCCAATCATATAATGATTTTAATGGCTTATATTTTAATTAATTTGATTGTTAAAAAGATAATTCTGATTATTATGTTTGATTCAATATGAGATAATAAATAAATATAATAATGTCCTAAGAATGTATCACTTAATAACATGTGAATTCAGGCTGAGGACCTAAACATGAGACCATGTGTATGTTAAGAGTATTCATTCTTGTCTTAGTCCCTATTTGGATTTTATTGTGGACATTAGGACAAAAATAATACAACAAGACTATTATTTGTGTTGATTGATGACTATGTCTCATTGGTCATGATATTGGATACCTAATCTAACACATAGGTACTTGTTATGAACAAGTGTACTGAACATACCCACTTTAAGTGTGATACATGGAAGCCAATAATAGTGGTCAGAATAGATCTCAATGTGACAATGGTGATTTTAGTCCTTATACCTAAAGTCACTACAACGATGTCATGTTGTTTAATATGCTTTAGCACTACTCAACCAGACATTAAAAAGGGTTTCTCTACTAATATTGCTAAGGTGCATTGTGACACGTGGATTATTGTCAGTGACATAGATGGAATTTGTCCCCCTGATTGGAGTGATATCCTGGCCACTAGATGAGTGAGACTATGAAATGCATGCCCATACTCATGTGAGTCAATATATGATATTGATCTCATGTGTATCTCAAATAGTCTAGTCTATATCAAGAAACAAAGATTGAATATTAAGAGGATGATGTTTCCATGCCTCAGATTCAATATGGATAGTAGAGACAAAGGCATTATACAATCGTTGTAACTAGTCACAATACTAGGTTAAAGTTGTTCTCCAACTTCTCCATGTAATTGGGTGACAACAAAGTCTTTCTAGATACCAATCATTGCTTGTAAAGTCATAATTTGATTATGAACATCATCGTCAAAGAAATTTGGAGCCTATAGGGTCACACACATAGGATGCGTAGGAATATGAGCATAATTGTGGACATGATTAGAAATGCTCCAAGTCAAATTGATAACTAAAATGTTTATGTAATCAACTAGAATAATATTGGAATGTAATCCAACAAGATTGGTTAAAATGTTTTAAGCCAATTGATTAGATTAAATTATTGACTTAACTTAGATGATAAGTTGAGTTGCTATCCCCAATCGATCTGTTAGAGTTTACAACATAGTGATGGAAAATTAGTTATCTAATTAATGTGATTAATTAATTAATTAATTAATTAATGATGTGATTCTAGAATATTCATGTTTGGCTGCCCACGAGCGGCCCATTTTAAATTCAACCGCAACCTTTTGTTTCACAAGATTTTTTGGGAAACCTACTTTCTTTCCTCTCATATTTAAAGAGGCACGACTACCAGATCACATAGATTCAGTCTGTAAAGTGAACCTTAGTCATCATCATCCCTGAGAGAGAGAAGTAGAACGACTGCAATGCTAGCACGTCAAAAATCAAAAGGCTTCTCCTACTCACTGACTCCAACAACCCAACGAGGATTCAGTCCACAGTGTGGACTACATAGAGATGCATGCTATGTGGGAATATTTTGGAGGATGTCAAAAAGGATCGTATGTGCACACAAGGAGAAACACACACTACCGCATCAGGAGAGCGTCACTGGACTTGCTCTACAAAAAGGTATACCTTGTGCCCCATCTTGGTGAATGAATTGTTATCAACGATATCTGCTAGTAGGATACATGGAGAATCATATTATTGTGTTTTTCACCTCCACAATTCCTAATAGTAGATAACTTGTAGATACCAACAAGAGTTCATCCTTAAACTTAAAAATTGCATTGGCTTTGTGGTAGGAATGAGGTTAAGGTAAATTGACAAGCCTTGGTTTTTTCTCAAGGGGTAATTATCATGATGTAATATTACGTGATGTTGTGCATATGAATGTTTGACATATTCTGTTGGAATCTCTTTGGAATTTTTTCGTTATGTCTTACCTGATGGGAGAAAAAAATGAGTATATTTTTGGAAAGGGAGGGAAGAAACACACCTTGTTACCCTTACTACCTTCCAAAATGACTTTAGTTAGTAAGTGACAAGTAGTGAGGGAGATGGAGGAGGGAAGAATGTTGTATGTTCTAGTTTCTAAGGAGTTCAAGATAAAATTAGGAGAGGGTACTATGAATCCTTTACTAAAACCAATGATGGATAAGTGCATAGATGTATTTTCTAATGACGTTCCATGTGGTTTACTACCCTTGAGGAGAATTGTACACTGAATTGATTTGATACCGAGTGCACCATAACCAAACAAACCAACAAATATATGTAAGCTAGAGGAAACTAAGGAGCTTCAAAGTCATATCAAGGAGCTTATGGAGAGGGGTTACATTGTGAAAGGCATTACTTCTTATGTGCTTCCTACTATAGTAGTGCCAAATAAGGATGGTAGTTGATGTATGTGTATTGATAATAGGATTGTGAATAACATTACTTTCAAATACTATTTTTTAATATAAAATTGATTTGAAGATCATCAGATTCACATGTGTAGATATGAATGGAAAATTTCTTTCAAAACTAAGCATGATTTGTATGAGTGGAATGTTATACCTTTTGGGCCTATGAACTCCCCTAGCACCTTGATGAGATTGGTGAATGAGGTGTTGAGACCATTCTTGAGGAAATTTGTTTTTTTACTTGGATGGAACTTTGGCTTACAACAAGGGTTTGGAGTAACATGTGAAACACTTGAGCATGTTTTTTCAACATTAAGGTCAAATAAATTCTATGGCAAGCTTGAACAATGTTCTTTAATGAATCCCAGCATGATGTATATGGGTTATGTGGCATCTAAAGATGGTATATTAGTTGATAAACCCAGTACAAAAGTGATATTACAATGGAATCAACCAACTATAGTTATAGAGTTGAGATATTTCCATGGTTTAGCATCCTTGTATCATCTATTTATTTAGAGATTAAGTACATTAACTAGACCTATGGTTGAGTGTTTGAATAAGGGTAAGTTTGAATGGACTCCAACTACTCAAAAGTCATTTGAATTGAATAAGGAGATGTTGTGCGATACTCTAGGTGCTTTCCCATATTTCCCACAACCTTTTGAAGTTGAATGTGATGGGGTTAGTGTTGGAATTAGAGTTTTTCTTATTCAAGGAAATATTCTTATTGCTTATATAGTGAGAAGCTTGGGGGTTTATACTTAAATTTTCAACTATAATAAGGAATTTTATGCTATTGTTTATGCATTTGATCATGGGAGCCATTACCTAAGGCCAAATCACTTTGTTTTGTATTCATATCGTGAAGCACTGGAGAACATTCATGGCTAACATAAACTAAACACGAGACATGTTAAATGAGTTGAGTTTCTACATTTTTTGAACTTCTTTTAAAGGTATAAGGATGGCAAGAGCAATGTGATTGTTGGCGTTGTCATGAATATACTCTATGCTAGCCATTTTGAGTGAAAAACTACCTGGGTTCAAACTTGTGTGTGAATACTACAAGTAGGATCCAAATTTTGGCCCTATCATTCTAGAATATGAGAATGGAGTTAATGGGATCCATTTTTTATAAGATTCATTCCTTTTTCAAGGGAATTTCCTTAATATTTCTTAGTGTTCCTTTAGAGAGACACTTGTGCGTGAAGAGCTAGAAGGAGGAATTGCTAGACATTTTGGGACCAATAAAACTCTTAAAATACTACAAGAGCATTTCTATTTAATGAATATGATAGGATATGTGAAACCCATTATAGCTCATTGTGTAACTTATCAAGAGGCAAAGAGTACTTTCTATTTAAAAAGGTTGTACACACCACTTCCACTTGATGAGAAACCTTGGGAATGCATCTTAATGGATTTTTTTGTGGCATTTTCACAAACACAAAGAGGAAAAGATGCAATCATGATAACAGTTGATTATTTCTCTAAAATCTCTCATAATGTTCCATGTCATAAAACTGATGGTGATACTCATATTGGTACTTTGTACTTCATGAAAAATTTTCATTTGCACAGTGAACCTATGGCTACTGTGATTGATTATAACAACAACTTTATAAGTCACTTTTGGTGCACCTTATGGCGTTAGGACATAACTAAGTTACTATTTATTACATTGTGCCATCCAAAAACTAAAGGTCATATCAAGATTTCTAATAGAACACTTAGATCCTTGTTGAAGAGTTTGATGAGAAAGACATAAAAAGATTGAGATGTAGAACTCACACATGTTGAATTTTCTTATAATAGAAAACCTACTTATGAAAACAAACACTCACCCTTTGAGGTAGTATAGCATTAACCCTTGTCTGCCTCTTGATTGAGTTCCACTGAAGAAGAACAAAATGGTGCAACAAGATGCTAATACAAGAGTTCAAGATATGTAGAAGCTACATGAGAAAGTTAGATTAATAACTGATAAGGTGAATCATGCCTACAAGAGAAGGGCTAATAATCACATCAAGAAACATGAGATCAAGGCTAGAAATTTACAATTTGGCTTCACATGGACAAGGAACATTTTCCACACAAGCGGAAGAATAAGATAATACCTAGAGATGATGTCCCAATATTGGTTATTGAATGTATTGGTAATAATGGTTACACGATTGATCTTCAAATAGAGTATTCAATTAAACATTCAATGTTGATGGTTGAATACCTTATTTGGATGATGGGATGAGTGAAAAATTGTGGCCATTTTTTCTATATAAAAGGAAGATGATGCGGGAGCGATAAATAAGTTAATAGGTGAACTGTTACAAGTTCTCCAAATCAACAATAATTCTTTAATACTTTCATTTGATACATGGATTTTTTCGCACACATGTCTTAATGGAACGGGACGTTTCCTGGTAGTTAAATGTCTTGCATGGCTAAGTAACTCGACCAAGTGCTCTACTATCTCTTCCAACTTCACTATTCTATGTTCAATAAGTCATAACTCCTTTTATACTTAATATTTTCTATAATTTCCACCTGGAGCTGAAAGATCTCTTCTTTATGTTTCCAATGAGTACTTGAACTTCATATGATTCAAAGTAGCAAAGACATTATTCCCTTTTGAAGTCAAAAGTGTTAGAGAAATCTGAACCAATGTCAATACATATAATGTGACTTCAAGGGTACTTAATTGGCTTTAATTGGGCCTTCTTTGATTTTTGACTTAAGTCTATAAGAATTAAGTCGTTCATTCCCACATTGTTTAATAGTTTTAAAATATCAAAGCTAAGGAAAGTAAATTTTGATTTTCTAGAGTCTAGATGGGTGTTTATGAGTCTTTTGAATCTCTTGATTATCCTATTTAAGGGGTAAACATGTATTTGAGAATTGTGTATTGAACCCATAATTAAATAAAAAAAAGTGTAATGTCCAGGCCCACTGCACTAGGCTCTAGTGGAGTTTCAGGAATGACGACTGGCCCCACAGACAACCACTAGCCTTAACTGCACACTTTTCCTCACTCATGCGCAAGCCAATGTCAACTTCCCAACTGGTCACCCATTTTAGTACTATTCCAAGCTAAGCACACTTAACTATGGAGTTCTTTAGTGATGGGCTAATGGAAAAGGAGGTGCACCTTGGGATATGGGTAGTCCAATGATTCCTTTTAAGATCATGTTATCCAAGGCGTCAAATCATGGGTTTTTTCAATCTCCCCCACTTAGGCTCTTGATGTTCTCGTCAAGGTACAACTATATGGCCTCATAATCTTTTCTTCCCATTTTAGTGTAGACCCAAATGACCCATGTACACCCAACTCCCAACCACGGATACCAGTGCAAGGGTGGCTCCATCAACTCGGATAGCCCTTTCCAACATGCCTAGACACTACCAGTGCATGGCTGGCTACATCATCTTGGATAGCCCTTTCGAACATGCGTGGACCGTACGGCTCAAAGACTGGCATGCCACAGGCCCATGTGGGGCCCACCTACTAGAGAGGTATTGGTTCTGATACCATTTGTAACACCCAATCCCACTGACCAAGGCTCTAGTAGAGTTTTAAGAATTACGACTGGCCCCATAGACCCGTACTAGCCTTAACTGTGACTTTTTAGAACTTTTGATGTGTTAAATAAATCAATACTATTTTCTCTTTCCTCATGCATTAATGACTTTAAGATTCTCCGAATTTGATGAAACTTCACCCACAAGTCACATTAAGTGATCCTCGCTTGCCCATGCTCTGATACCATTTATAACACCCAGACACACTATCTGAGGCTCTAGTAGAGTTTCATGAATGATGACTGGCCCCACATACCACCACTAGCCTTAACCGTGTGCTTTTTAGAACTTTTGATGTGTTAAATAAATCATAAATTATTTTCTCTTTCCTCATGCAATAATGACTAAGATTCTCCAATTTTGATGAAAATTTACCCACAAGTCACATTAAGTGCTTTGGATACAAATTTACCATCAATTTTATATGTTGGAGTTGTTTGTACATTTATTTAATATTTTGAAGGTTCTACACACTTTCTCTCACCTGAGTTCTCCTTTTTAGCAAATATTCACCAAATCAGATGAAAATTCACCCAGATGCTGTATTTATTATGTACATTATGAATCCAAGATTATTTTCCTCTATTGGATTCATTTATTATTTTATTTGATATTTTTGGGAAAACATAGATCTTTTCTTTCCAAATTGAATTAAATTAATTATTATTATATGAATAATGTGAAACTTGACTCCCAAGACAATTGGGACCCAAGGAACATGATTCTTAATTTAGATTTCACTTTTGGGTTTCCTTTAATAAGTTATGTCACAATTAATATTTTTGGCTCATTCTTATTACCATTATTTATCCAATTATGCTTCATCTTTTAATATTATCACCGAAGGAATTATGTAAGATTATTTTACACAGGATATTATGAAACTTCCATCATGTGACATATTTTATGTGTCCATTATTAGCCTAAAACTAATGTGAGAACATTAGGTTTCATTATACATACATTATCTCATTAAGGTTATAATAAGCATCTTTTAGGTCTAACCTCAACCTTGTTTGGCTACATCCAAAAGATCAAACTTCTAGGATAGGGTTCCAGTTCTAGTATGTTACACAATTCCACTTGGTAACTATCTTTTGACCTTGGTTCCTAACATGTTAATCATTTATTTTTTCATAAGGGCGAGGTAACACCTCTAACCCTAGGTTATAACATTAATCTCAATATTCATTCTCATATGTTAATTTTAAGAATAACATATGTCTACTCAATCTCTCTCACTCATAATGAGATGAAATAAGTACTTGAATGCAACCAAAATACAAAGTTCAACTCATTCCAAGAGCAGAGATGGTGTACACACATCATCTTCAAATTTCACATTTAGGTTGAAGCATTATCCACATGACTCTAAACCATACATACATACCAATATTCTTATATTTCATGAAGTCAAATGCTTTTTTCACTCATGGGTTTGCACACAACTCCTTTCATTATCATGTGACATCTTGTATCTTTTATATTTACACCTCATATATTATGATCCTTAGCCACTTCCTTGAGGTCTCTAGGGGTATAGGTACTTTTGGAGTGATCTAGGGAATGCCTCTCACATTCACCCATTGGGCCACATGATCATCATGAAGGTGGCCAATCTCCTGAGACATGTTTCTCAGGCAAACGTAGTCGTTACCTCCTGATCAGTTGGTCATGTGCATTCAGGAGAGTTTCACTACCCTAGGCTCTAGTAGAGTTTCAAGAATGACGACTGGCCCCACAGACCACCACTAGCCTTAACTACACACTTTTTCCTCACTCACACGCAAGTCGAGGTCAACTTCCCAACTAGTCACCCATCCTAGTACTATTCCAAGCTAAGCACACTTAACTATGGATTTCTTTAGTGATGGGCTCCCAAAAAAGGAGGTGCACCTTGGTGATATGGGTAGTCCAATGATTCCTTTTAATATCATGTTATCCAAGGCCTCAAATCCTGGGACGTTATAGGTTGTGTCTCCATGGTGTGTTCTTTTCAGTTCCTCTCTCGTATACATTTCAACTACAATATGTTTTACAAGATGTAAGATATAATGTGTTTGCACATTATAAAAACCAAATCACACTTTGCAAGCCAGATCCATCTCACCAAATAGATCTTTAAAAAGTATTGATACCTTTCAAAAACAAATTCTTTCTTAATTATGCTCTCAGTTGATTTTTGCAATAATTTAATTTTTGATGGTTTGGAAAATTTTAAAAGCATGTTCTAAGTGAAAAAATATAAGAGAGTGATGTATATTGAGTTTGTAGTTTGTTTTCTTTTAAGGACTTTTGGGATGAAAATATGCCACACCAAATTGAAGTTATGTAAAATAAAACCTAAATAGATTTTCATGTGCCTTAAGATGAGCTCATCCTCCTCCAAAGGCACATCCAAAATCCCCACTTAACAAATTTTCCTTCTTTTGTTGTTGGAGGTTGCATTTTATATAAAAGAAAGTGATGTATAATTTTATGTACAACAGAATATGGAAGGATTTAACAATTAAGTTTTAGTTGAAATGGAAGAATGAATATGGGGATTATCGATCAATTATCTAAAGACTATGTCACCAAGAATGGTATAAAGATTCTTTAGAAGACACCCTCCTATATTTTGAGATTAAAGACAAGCTGAGATAAGGAGAATGGCTCGACACTTTTTGTAACGCCCCATGATTTGAGGCCTCAGATAGAATGATCTTATGAGGAATGATTGGACTACCCATATCACTAAGGTGAATCTCCTTTTTCGAGATCCCATCACTAAAGAACTCCATAGTAAAGCTTGCTCAGCTTAGAGTAGTACTAGGATGGGTGACCAGTCAAGAAGTTGACCCCGACTTGCGTCCAAGTGAGGACAAAGCACAAAATTAAGGGTAGTGGTGGTCTGTAGGGTCAGTCGTCATTCCTGAAACTCTGCTAGAGTCTTGGGCAGTGGGCCTGGGCGTTACACATGGTATCAGAGCCATAACCCCTCCAATAGGTGGGTCCCACATGGGCATGTGGCTTGCATGTCTTTGAGTTGTGTTGTCCAGGCAAGTTGGAAAGGGTTTTCCATGGTGATGTAGCCACTCTTGCGCTGGTATTCTGTGATCAGAAATTGGGTGTCCATGAGCCATTCTGGGTCTACACTAAAATGGGGCTACATTATGAGGCCATATAATTGAGTCTTGATGAGGACGTCAAGAGTCTAAGTGGGGGAGATTGTAGCGTCCCAGGATTTGAGGCCTTGGATATAATGATCTTATGAGGAATGATTGGACTACCCATATCACCAAGGTGCACCTCCTTTTTTGGGATCCAATCACTAAAGAACTCCATAGTTAAGCGTGCTCAGCTTGGATTAGTACTAGGATGGGTGACCAGTCGGGAAGTTGACCCTGACCTGCGTCCAAGTGAGGACAAAGTATGCAGTTAAGGCTAGTGGTGGTCTGTGGGGCCAGTCATCATTCCTGAAACTCTACTAGAGCCTTGGGCAGTGGGCCCGGGTCTTACACAACCTATATTGTCCTAACATGAATTTTGGACCATACATTTAAGTAAGTACTTAAAAAGTGTTATCGAACTAGGTGGAGGGTGAGCTTTCATTTTCTATGATTAGTATCCATGTGTAGTTTATCCTTCTAACCACTGCATAAATGGTATGTCTATTTTTTTTAACATGAATCCTTCCAATTAATTTCTTCATATCTAACCATAATCTTTAATGCATCGACAATAGTATCCCCTATCAATAGACTATAAGTGACAACTAAACATTCACTTGATCTTATCAACATTTTCTTGTTCATGACATAAACCTCTATGATGGATTCTATAGCATTCAAGACGTCTGGAGTCTAGTTTATTCTTTAGTTTCACAGATCATGAACTGTTGTACATTTTCTTAGCTCATCCATTCTCAATTTTGTACTCTACATAATGTTGGACTACTAACTTTTTATGCAATCTAAACATATACCAAAACGCAGACTTAATATCTAACTATACACTTCTAGACATTCCCAATTTGAGTTGTAGAGTGAAACTAATGTAAAAGGACAAATTCTCTCTCAAAGAAAAAAGAAGTAAGATGAATGCATTGTGATTGCATGGCCCATGTCTTTTCCTTATGTACGATAAGTTCAAGTTAGATCTTAGAAAATATGTTTTTGAACTAGTGGAGGGTGAGTCTATTTGTTTATCCACTGATATTAACATGTATAGTTTAGTCTTCTGATCACTACCTTCCCGATATGTTTATTTCTTTTTATCTTTTAAATGGGACCGATATCTTATTTGTTTATTCAAATCATTTATAGCTATTATGAGAACCTCATCTGGGAATTTCCCACATTCAAGGTTGTTATAGGGAGTTGTAGGGCATTGTTGGCCAACTTGTATCTCAAGCTATTGGCATTACAATGGACACACCTTACATAAAAAATAACTAATATTAGAGAGGTTGTTACTATATCTTTGATTATAATGTCTTTGTATACCCAACAATGTTTGCCTATCTTGATAGCATTAGTTAAAGAATAGCAGTCAGATTTAAGGATTTTCTGGTTTAAACCCAGCTGCTTGAAGAGCAACAAAGCTTCTTTGACTGTGAATGCCTCTACCATGAAAGTTGATTTGTAACAATTTTTGGTGTCTTATAGTGTAGTGATCATGTTTCTTGTATGATCTCTTAGCACTGCTCTAATCCCAACCTTGCACCATGACTTCCTACTTAAATCAACATTGAGCTTCATGATCCTCATGCTAGGTGGATTCTTGGAGGTTCCATTTCTTTCTACATACTTGGACTAATATTCAGATTACTCTGATGATATTGGTTTTAATCAGCAATTGGATTTTGGAAACTGACAACTAAGCTTGACTCATGTGTTGCTTTCTCCTTGAACAAATCACTATAATAAAATCACCAATGTGTGAGTGTGATGCCTATCAAACAAACTACAAGTGTGGTGGAAAAATCTATCATAAATATGGTGACTGTCACTTCACAAGCATCTACTAAAACTTGGACACAAATGTAAAATAACAGAGTCATACACCTCATAGAAAGATGGGCCATATCTACTAGGTTATGCTGTGATGCAACATTTTTTGAAAATGATTTTCCCATGAAATCCGGTGTTCTCAAGAGAGTTTTTTAAAAGGATGCAATCACCTCAAGTTCCATTCCTGATCACATGGAAATGATGAAAATTGTAGGGGATGGCTCAAAATATATCATTTTTGAATCTGATGATTATAAGGAAACCGTTTAACCAAGGAGAAGTAAATGACCTATGACATCAAAGGACTTTGGAAGTGAGTTCTTCACTTATAATGTTGAGGATGATCTTGAAACCTTCAAACAAGATATGGCTTCCCCAAAAGCTAAGTTTTGGAAGGAAGCCATTAATGATGAAACCCAATCAATACTTTAATTGGAAATTGGGGATCGGTGGATTGCTTCTTAGTTGTTTTGTAGTTGGATGTAAATGATAATTTAAGAAGAAACTCAATGCAAATGGGGCAATCAATAAGTATAAGGATAGATTGGTTTCCTAGGGATACATATAAAGCGAGGGAGTAGACTATTTTGATGCCTATTCTCACATTTCTTGTATGATTAAAATTTGTATGCTCATAGCACTGATTTCCATTCATCTCAATCCATCAGATGGATGTGAAGACCTTGTTCTTATATGATGATCTTCAAGAGGAAATATATATGAAATAACTGAGGGTTTTTGTGGGATGTGAGAATGAATACAAAGTGTGCAAACTTGTTAAATCTTTGTATGGCTTAAAAGCCCCTAAACATGACATGATAAGTGTGATTTTGTGATATAATATTTTGGTAAGTGTGTTTACTACAAGATCATTGACAATAGATTTGTCATCTTATCTGCTATGAAAGTAGTAAACGAGACAAAGTCATTCTTGTCTAGAAAGATTAAGATGAAAGGTATGGGTATTGCTGATGTGATTTTAGGGCTTAAGATCATAAGTTCTGGTGATGGTATTACATTCATCTCACTATGTTGAGAAGATACTAGAGAGGTTTGTATACTGATAATATAAACATGTTAATACTCCATATAATTGATCCAATCCCTTGTTCAAGAATAACACTAGAATTCATGTGTCTCAATTATGATACTCTTAGATTATCCAAAGTTTGATGTACTCTTATGAACTGCACATGACCATACATTATGTCTGATGTGAGCAACTTGAGTAGATAAACTAGTTATCATTACAAGACCATTGGGAAGCTCTTGACAGAGTGTTAAGGTATATCAAGGGAACTAGCTCCCTTGGGCTACATAATGGTAAATATCCTTCTATAGTCGATAGATATAGTGATCCTGGTTGTATTGCCATGTATATTGTGAGTAATGGTGTCTTAGGATATGTATTCCTATTGGGTGGAGGTGGTTTTTTGTGGAGGTTTAAGAAACATACCATATTGTCTCAGTCCAAGTTGTGTAATTTAGATGAAATTAAATTGGAAGGTGAATAGCTACATGGACTTATGTCCAGTTTAGCTATGTAAAGAAGCTAATCCTGTAACTTCAGTTCACTATGACAGAACAACAACTATTTCCAAGATAAGTGGTTCTAAGTACAAAAAAAAATAGTGTTGACACAACCAAGTCAAAATAAATTTCCTAATGGATCTAGTGTCTAATGGGGTTGTGGTTGTGGACAACATCGATACAAAAGAAGATATAGTTGATACTTTGACTAAAGGTATTACCTTAACGTTAGTTGAGAAACCCAGGTTGGGGATAGGATGGAAACCCCTTATGATTCATAGGAATTAGCAGCCAACCCAAAAGAGTGGAGATCCTACAAATTCTGTTCAATGTGGTAATAACAAGTTGTCATATTACCACCCTACGTTCACCAAAAAAAAAACAAGTTGTCATATGAATTTGTTGACACTGGGTAATTTACTTGATGCTTTTAGCAGCTTTCTATTTGTACTTTGAAAACCTATTTATGTCATGACTACAAATTAGTAAGAGATTAGTAGTACATCCTTGGAAACTCCATCTAAATGATTGATGTTGTGTTTGTTGCAACAAAGGAATTGGGTTGTTCAGTGATATTGGTCATGATTCTTGATTTGGATGCATGGCCTTTAATGCATCATTTTTATTTTTTTCCATTGTCTTTATTGTATTTTTACTAACCAATACTCTTATACCCAAGGTCCATGTTCAATATGTTAATTCACCTAGTTCTTATAGGAGTCTACATTATACAACTCATGCATGCTTCCAGCTAAAAGGCACTTGGTGAGAGAACAATATGGAGGGCTAAGTGGTAGAGCACACTACACATTAGACTTTGTGGGGGATTGTTAGATATATTAGATTTTCTAATCCTAGTTAGCATAATTTAATCCCAATGTAGGTGTACCTAATATTTAAGGAGTTTGGAGAAAAAAGTAGCACTTGTATTTTATGCAAACTAGGAATATACTAGACAATTATCTTCCCTATTCCATCACCATTTTTGCATAATAGGATAACTATTTAATTAATTAGTTTATGAATTTTTAGTTTATAATTTCCAAATTGGGAAGGGACTCCTCTTAATCTAATGTGTACAAGAATGGTCGTGTGATTGCGTCAAACTAAAAATAAGTTTGAGTGTGGAAGTGATATAAATAAGGCCCTTGAGGTTATGGTTAAACACACATCTCATATCTCAAAAATTTAAGGCCTCACATATGTAAGACAACAAAGTCTATTGTTTTGGTTAGCAAAACCTTACTGTCATTGCCTTTCTTAGCCACTCCATGTGTGCTTCTCTTGTGGAGTTCATATCTCGAGTGAGAGAAACTCTTCTTCATTCCCTCTTTCATTAATGTGATTTGTTGGGTGGTGGTTACTAATGACCACTGAGATGCCTCGATGATGTTACTGTTGGTAGTCTACGTGCATGCAAGACAACCAATTAGTATAAGTTTGTGACCATATCAAGTCTGGTAGAACAACACAAATTTGGAGGAAAAGAGAGAGCTTATTTTTTTAATAACATCTCTTTTCATTAAGAGAGAGATATGTTGGTATGTATGCCCTGAGAGCTAATCATACGATGATTGTCATGGCATATCTTGTAAATGATGTGATTAGTAATAAAGTCAATTTTCCAATTTACTCTATTTTGTTTAGTTATGAGATAGTTATGTAACATAATAAATGTCTAAAGAATGATATTACTCAATGACGTATGTCTTTGGTTTGAGAACCTGAATGATGAGATCATATAGATGTCAAGAGTATATGCATTATTATTATGTCCCTAGTCAGATGTTATTGTGGAAGGCTAATAGACATCAATAACACTTAAGACTACAGTGTATGTTGGTTGATGACAAAATCTCATTAGTCATGATATGGATATCAAAGCAAGCACATAGATACTTGTTAGAGAATAATGTATCGGAAAAATCCACCTTGACAGTGACACATGGAAACCATGATTGGTAGTCAGACCCATCTCTCATAGCGATGGTACTGATTGTGGTTCTTAGACATGAAATCACTACACTCATCACATGTCGTTCAGTGTACTTTGACATCATCCACTGTGATCCTGAATAAGGGTTTCCATAAAGGTGGTGCTTAGGTGGATGTAGATGGGTTGTGTCCCTCCTACATGAGTTTGATATCCTAGCCACTTGATAAGAGAGATTGAGAAATGGATGGGCATGATGGTGTGAGTCAATATGTGATATTGAGATTATACATATCTCACACAATCTACTATAGTTCAAGAAACATGGATTGAACTTTGAAGAGGATGACAGTTCCATTCCTCTAGTTTAAACTAGATATCAGAGACAAAGGAACTATACAATCATTGTAACACCAATCATAGATTGTAGGTTGAAGTTGTTATCCAACTTCTCCAGTTACTTGGGTAGCAACGAAGTTTTGCTAGGTACCAATCATTGCTTGTGAAATCATAATAAGATTATGAATATCACTGCCAATGTAATTTGGAGCCTACGGGGTCACACACATAGGATGTATTGGAATAGGAGTATAATTTTGGACGTGATTGGAAATGTTCCAAATCAAATTGATCACTTAACATTTAGGTAATCTACTAGAATAATATTTGAATAGCATCTGAGTTAAGTAGTTAAAATGTTTAAGCCAATTAATTAGATTTAATTTGCTAAGTCAGATGGCTTATCCAAAGCTATTGACTTGAGATGGGCGACAAAAATTAGTTAATCAATTAATATGGTTAATTGGTTAATAAACTGATTCAAGAATATTCTTCTATTAGTACATGAGTATCTCATTTTAGACACAACCCCAACCTTTTATTTTCCCAGGGGTTCATGTAAACCCTGCTTCCTTTCCTTTGCTATTTATAGGGGCATGGCATCTAGATTTGAGATAGACACACTCTTGTATGTGATACCTAGCCATAATCATCCCCAACCGAGAGAGAAGGAGAGCAACTGTGATGCTAGCATGTCGACAAGTAGAAGGCTACTCCTTCCCACTGGCTTAGGAAGCACGGTGTGGAGTTCCATCCATCTGCGTGGATGAAGTAGAGACACAGACGCTAATCACCTACACTCAGAGGATGGGTGAGGATCGTCAGTTCACCCTAGGAGAGACACACATCACCACACAAAGGGATGTTGCTAGACTTGATCCGGGACTAGGTATATCATGTGCACCCTCTTTCCAAATACATTGTTATCGACAAGATCTTCTAGTAGGGTATGTGGAGAAAAATTTGTTGTTTCCGCTACGCCTGTTGCCTCTACAAAACCCCAACACAAAATGGTTTGAGTTATCTAGCTCTATTTTAAATTGTTTCTCTTGCTCTATCTGTTCTTACGTGTCTTATATTATTTTTTAAAATGATATGCAAACCTATTAATTAAATTAGAATTGTCTTCTATTGCCTATAACTACATTCGAAAATCCAACAACTTCATATCTGATGATCCAATATGACATGATAGAGTGTCCACAAACATGATTAGAGTTTTAATACAATAGCTATGGTAAAAAATATTGACTTCTTGAATAGAGTATCCTCTTCCTAACTTCTGTAGACCAGGAATGTTTCTTGTTTGGTGATGTGATGATTTTGAGTCGCATTTATAGACTTGTTTTACTCGCGTTTTATGCGATTATTGGTCATTTTGGTGGTTAATATTGCATAATTCACTTACTTTAGTCTATGACCCTTCTCAGCATCAATTCTCTCTTATTTTATTGTTTTGAGCATAAATGATTATGATGATAGGTTTTATCTCGGCTTATGTGGTTTTGTTTTGCAATTTCAGGAAAAATGCATATATGCGGCTGTCGATACCATCGATGGCTGTCGATACTATCGACACAGCCATAGGCAGCCAGCCGCGAGGAGCAACATAGAGTCGATACCATCGACAGGGAAGTCGATGGTATCGAGTTACCATCAGGTTGATGGCGAGCAGACAGTCGATACTATCGACCCAAAAGTCAATACTCTCGACACCAGAAGATTCAGCAATGGAAAAGGGATAAAACCGATGCCTAAGGGTGTCGATACCATCGACCATCGTCGATGGTATCGAATCAGCATCAGGCGCAATGAATAAAAGAAAAGAACACTTGCCGATATCGCGTAGAGTCGATACCATCGACCCGCGTTGATGGTATCGACACCGTCAGATTAAAGTTTGTTTCAGATCAATCCAAATCCAACGACTGTGATATTTTTGCAACCTAACTCGGTGATTATACCTAATGACGGCGGCCAAGAGCAGGGTATCACGTCATTAGCCGCTGCACACGTCCTGAGAAGGTGTGGAGAGAAGAACGGAGCCTAGAAGCATGCCCCAGCCGTTCTGGAAGCTGAAGAAGACGTTTTCCACCGCCGAAAGGCTGTAGATCGCGCATTCTATGCCGAGGAATGCTTGGATCTTCTCCGTTTAGGGGTTTCATTACTTATTCACATTTTTCTTCATGTTTCCCCTTTCTTCACCCACATTTTTCTCTGAGATGAACATGCAGGGCTAATCCCCTTTATCTTTAGGACCGGGAGTAGCTCGGGGAAGCATTGTATGACATTTTTATCATAGTAATTCATAATTTATCTCTTAAATCTGTGGTATGATTTCGTTTTCTCAATTATATTGTTATGCTTGATCACCATAATAATAATATAATACCTTTAATTACTTTGAAAGAAGAATTAACGGTTGAAAAGAGACGAAATTCACATTAATTAACAAATCCCTTAAACAAGGTGATGTAAGGTTAATGGTGGAAACCCAGAGGTCGATTCTAATGCACCTAGTTTAGGGTATAGGTTACTACGATGGTGGAACTGACCTAGACCTAGGTAGTGAATTGTACCACGACAGTGGACAATTCTGACTACAGGCCACTACCCGAATTGAGAGATGAACCTGAATTATTATATGGAAATTCATACAATGAAAACCCGCG
Organism: Alisma plantago-aquatica; assembly: GCA_963693085.1. Classification (NCBI taxonomy): domain Eukaryota; kingdom Viridiplantae; phylum Streptophyta; class Magnoliopsida; order Alismatales; family Alismataceae; genus Alisma; species Alisma plantago-aquatica. The sequence continues at coordinate 827,319,946 of OY856412.1, forward strand.
GTGAAACCGCAATCCTAAAGATCTCCACCTGAATTGATTAAACTAAACATTTAATCGATTTCTTTGTTTTCTTTTATTTTCTTTTATTTTTAAAACAACTCTCACAACCTCATTATCGGTCTAGCTGATTGCGAGTAGTTAGTAGTAGTCTATCGATAATTCAGTGTCCCTGAGTTCGACTCGGGCCTCACAAGGGCCTATACTACATTGACACGTGCACTTGCGTTATACGCACGGTAAAATCGTGTCATTTGGGTTGCACAAAGTCTATAGACTCATCCTAGGGTCTCTCATGTGAGGACTTACCTACTCCTACTACAACACCTCCGTGATATTCTAGGATGTGGAAGCTTGCTTGCATGGTCGGAAAACAATCCACAGTCACAAGAAAAAGGGATCTTAGACCTCCATGATCATTGTGACCCCATCATGGAAAACTGAAGGGTTAGGAGAAACACTCCATCACACATTATTCTACTAATGGCTGTAGAAACCAAGAGCCAATGGATATAGGGTTGACTCTCCCTAAACTCTGTACAAAATGTAATGTGACGACCAATCTCCCCCTCCTTATCATGTGGATATAACGAATCTTTTCCATATGATAACAACCTTGTGACAAGTTTTCTCATCATCCTAGAAGAATTTCCAATTTAAAAGTAAGCAGACTATATTATTCAACAATTTTGATTTGATATGTAAATATATTAATGTATAAGTCACTCCATTACCAATGACTTAGTGTTATCTTCAAACCGTCAATATATTCTAGTGCCCTGTTTGGTTTAAGGGTTTCTACTTAAGATAGGGTTATATTCCATTAAAATAGTGCAATACAAGGTTTCATTTATAAAAGCCTAAGTATGGTAGTAGAGTCCCAATCAATTGGGACTTCATGTTCTACTTATCCCATAAATAAGTGTAATACAAGGTTTCATGTATAAAATGATATGATGTAGCGCCCCTCTAAGAACATACATATCAGTAGAAGAAAACCCTATATTATCCATAATATGGGTCACTTGTCTTGGAGGAACATCGCAAAACATGATATTCATAACAATAAGATAAATGAAACACCATGCATTAATTGGAAATACATATTCATACAATTTCCTTTGGAAGAGAAAATCAATAATGTAAACTATCTCATCTTGAACTAAAATTTAATACATGAAAGGTAGAATAAATCTAAGCTATAAATTTTCTCTAAAAACATGATATTAGATCTTATAAGGTATATATGGCACCCCACTATCTAAGACTTGGGAACTTCTAATTTGAAGCACTTGCTTCAAATTCCTTTTCTCCTTGATCTAGGGATATCTTGTCCTATGACCATGTGAAAATAGAGACATACATTAGTAAGTGACACTATTCACATTATAAGAAAAGAAAGTGTATATGATTGACTTGAGAGAAAAATCTTGACATGTATTTGACTTAAGCATTCATGAGTACATGAATCTTATAACATGGACAATTGAGCTGTGAATATATGCATCTTTCTATGACACCCACTGAAGAGAACATGATTTCTAGGAGAGACCTTGATGCTAGGAAAGCCCATAATTGGCACAAATACCCATAATTTGGCTATAAATTCCCATAATGACCTCTTGAGGTCCATGATTAGAGAAACATATAAAAACTAGTTCAATTCCAATTATCTTAACATTAATATTACCAATGAACATAAATTAAATCTTGAACTTGAATCTTTAACATGATGGGATTTCTCCCTCTTAACACTTGAACATAAATCCATTAAACATTAGTCCTAATCTATAATCTTAATGGACATGTTAACCATAAGACATAAAATATAGTAATCATCAAGAAATTGATATAGTGAACATGCTAAAGGACATTGAACTTGAAATTGAAAGTGGAATCCATAAAATCCTACACAGAATACAATTCAACCAATGTACATATATATAGTGACATGACCACTTACCTAAATCAAAGAATATCCTAATTTATTTTCTCTAATCTTGATTTTGACAACCCACCATCATAAAAGTGAGATTACTTAAAACAAAGTGTGTAATCATCAACTAACAACCACATTACCACAAAATAGGATAAATCAAAGTGGGTCTTATATAACCATCTCAAGCAGAAACATATATATCAAGGTTCACAACCTATCACCACATATATCAAATACCATACCATAAAGGTATTAAATCACTGTACAGTGGACATCCTGCCACTGACCTATTACAAAAGATAACATGTTCACATATACAAGACATACATGTACAACCATGGCATACTCCCAAAAACCTCATATCGATGTACAAACATCTAAAAAATACCCTTCGAAGACCTGAGAGTACAGGGACGACACATAGGACTCTACTGCAAAACACTAACAACATATTCAACCTTGTACATTCACTAATCTCCTTATTGCTCATCCTCAACCACACAATCTTCATCGCGTCGTTGATGACCACCTAAAAAGATGCGGAAACCCACAGGGTGAGACCAACGTCCCAGTGAGAGATATAACTCTTTTCCAACAACTATTATTCACACAAATCATACTTGAACGGGAAAGTAACATTATTAAAAGGATGAGAAGATTTAGCTAAATGTATAACTAAAATTGTTCACACAAGTTAAGTAGATTAAGCTGCTACAACTGATAAGTAGAACGTTATATACTTTTAGAAGGAATATGAAGAACATGTATAATAGTTGATTTCTCTTACCGCATTATAAAACAACTAAACAGTACAAGAAACAAGATAAGGGAAACAACCAATATGAATCATGTTTATCCCTAAGCATATATACTATATGATTGTATTACATCTTTTAAACCCCGTGGAGATGAGGTATACCCCTCATACTCCAACTGACCACGGCTAAGTCGAAATCAATTCCATACAAGATATAGGAGAACCAAACTCCTATGATATTCTCTGCCCTCAATCAGTAAAAGTCTGTCGCAATGACATATAACATTCAACTACATAACAGCCTAGTCTGCCTTGGTATATAGGTCACGACACTAGTGAACAGGGTATACAAACCTAATCATCTGAGCTACAACCACAGTTGTCCTCCTGCTGAGGTATGACTGCAACCATCCCCAAATCATATCACACATACAAAATCATATCATCTGAGATACAACCTCAACCATTATCCTTCCAGGGTATGAACGTAGCCATGCCTGTGAACATGCATATATTCAACAGTATATGACTATGAGCTTCCATTAGAGGAATAATCATTTCACCATCCAGCAAGTCTTGGCACTATAATGGATCTATGGCACATGGAATCTACATGATTATGGTTTCACATGATTTTTAAGTCAATTGGGTATCTTTTACTACATCAATCAAGTTACAACATACAAACCCTGAGCAAATTCTACAAAGATAAGGGTAGATTGCAACACCAAAAGATATAAAATGTATTAAGCATAAGGTTGATCATATCACCACATGATATTGTCTCACTGAAATACACAATCTATCACCATTATCACATCACTATGGGATAAAAATCCCCTCATCACATCACTAGAGGATATCACCTCAAATTAGGCATTAAGCCTATGCCAAGGTCATAAGACCTAGTCACATCGTCATTATCTTACCGTGCCTCATCAAGGCTCATAATCATCACCCAGTTTTATATAAGAGATACCACAAAAATCAAAAGCTATGATGTTCATTCAACCTGCAAGATCAGGGTTACACATTTACGGGAGAGAAAATACTTCATTACATGTTAATCATTCAAACAATATAAGCATTAGTCATGCACTCAACTTAGGGTTAGGGTTTCTCATAATTAAATGATAAGGGTTTTCATAATAGTACTTATCTTTAAACCCTAAAGATCACCACTTACCACATTCTTGAAAGCTATTAGATTAATCATCATTACTATAACCAAATGATCGTGTAACCAACAAAATGTATCGACCATGTGAGCTAACATCACATCTAGCAACCACTAGGCATTGGCTGCCCTAGCGACCACTAGGGTCAGGTCATTCATAGAAACCAACATGATCTACAAATTAGAGACCATCCACATATTCAGTGACCATCACACGCATCAAAGCATAGCAACCAATAAGAAGGTACTTCATGTGTAGCGACCGCCACAAAAGAGCTCATCTATAGTGACTGCAACAACAAAATCATGGTAGCAACCGCAACAACAACTCATGTTTAGCAACTGCAACAACAAACTCACGTGTAACAAGCACAAAAAAACTCATATGTAGCAACCATAACACACCACTTCAACCATCATAATGCATCAAACACAACGATCATGAAAATGAAGAAAAATACAACGTCCATCAAGGTCTGAAAAACACAAAGACCATCATGGAAACCATAGAATCTAAATGAGTTAGGGTTAGGGTTAATGGTGACCAAACCAAAAACCAAGCTCACCACCAACATGCTCATAGCAACCACCATGAACCAAGGATATATGGTGACCAAAACATATGAGAAATGTCAGGAATCTGAAACGTCACCAAGGTGAAAACCTCATGAAGATGATCATCATAAAAACCCTAAAATAATCATTACAAGGATCAACATAAAAACCATGTTCTAAGAGGGAAAACCAAGCATCAATCACATGCATGCGAGAAACAAAACTACCATATTCAACAAGATACCTGAAACCAGATCAAGGTGATAAAACCAATGTTCAAGATGTACGTAAGAACCAACAATTGCACTATACATAGGCCTTGGGTAAAAGAATTAGGGCTTAGGAGAAAGAATTACAAATATCACCACATTATCATAAATCCTAAATCAAGAAATCATCAGTAAGCATCAAGAAATCATCAGTAAGCAACTTAGAAACATATTATAGAGATAGGTAAACTTACATGTAAGGTTATGTGCAACAATAGTGGAGGATAGAGTTATATAACCCACTTTGATGTAAAGATGAACTCCAAAGCCAAGAAGCTCCAAGAGACAGACGAAAATTAAAACTTGAATCAACTCCACGACAAAGCAAGATCACCTCAAGAGAAGAAGAACAAACCTAGGTCAAAAGGTGCACAAAGAAGAGAAGGTACAAACCCTAGGCCGAAAAGAAAAGGGAAAGAGGAGATTTTCATCTCACTCAGGTAGTACCATGGGAGAACCATGGATTCAACCTTTATTACAGGATAGTTCCTCAAGAAAATCACCATGGAGAATCATGGATAAGATAAGAGAATAAAAAGAGGGATGTAATTGCAAGAAAATGAAATCAAGAAGGATAAACCACTTACTGAGACTAGGGATCACCAAGGATCACCATAAGAGAGATGATCAAACCCTAGATCACCACATGCAAGGTTTTGACCTCCTTCTTCAAGCTCAAGCACCTCCACTTGCACCACAAAGAACAAGGGTCGACTCAAAGTAAGAAGGGAGAAAGAAGAGAGATCTAAAGGGGTCACTTGCATGTAAAATAAGGGGTATAAATACCTAAGGGTAGGAGAGAGGTGAGGGATATGTGGTGTCAAGATACTAGAGCCACTAGTGACACACATCCCTCCAAAACTCAGACATGCAAGCACTCAAGATATGCATGCACCAAAGATTGTAAGGGGTAGCAACCACTAGGTACACTAAACCAAAAACACTTCGGTCGAAGAAAAAGTAAGGCATCTAACATGGTAGCGACCACTACACCATGTCAACCAAGATAAAAAAGTCACTACAAATCAACACAAGCCGAAACATAGCGACTAAGATCAAGGACAAAGCATATAGGTGGCTACAAACATAACCAAGGAAGCACTTCAGTCGCAACACTTCAAATGATCAACAAACATGGTTGACATCACCATCAACTCAAGCATCCATGCAAACCCTACAAACCCTAGCTTCAACACTCATGATGCCACCTCATCAACCAAGGTTCAACAAGGTGCCACTAAGCATCACTCTCTCTCTCATGATGCCAAAACATAGGAAGCACATCCAACATGTGAAAAATTATAAGATAAACAATCAACATGGATAAATTGCAACTTGGTCCAAAACCAACACACACACACACACACACACACACACACACACACACATATATATATATATATATATATATATATATATATATATATATATATATATATATATATATATATAGCTCAAACTTCAACCGAACAGGACAAAACTGAGAACATAAGAATGTCACATGTTATTAAAGCATATCACAAGATTAAGTTAAAGTTTAAAGCATATAATAATGCTAAGAAAGAAAGATAAAAAAGAAAGCAAGGCCAGGGGTCTTACATCAAGTGAACCCTAATTTCTTGAATGACATGATTTATATTAATGATCACGTTGATTAACATCCTAAAACCTATTTTGGGTATCTTAAGGAAACATAGTCAACAAATATGAAATTAGGGTGTGCACACATCAATGACTTGGTAATAGTTATTTTTCTTCAAGTTTCTCATGATTTGTATCCATATTGAACAATAAGATTTTCATACTTTCATGATTATGTCCTCATATGTGTCTAGTATCTCAAGTAGAGATATGTCATCAAGATATGTTAGATGATTAAGATCCAAGAATTAAGTACAAAATAAGATATAAGAGCAGAATGAATTAAGTTATAATTAAGTTTGAAAGATACAATTTTATAAGATTTGTTTTTTAAGATTTTATATTTAGTCTTATATGAATGAATGGATTCTTGTTAAGATCAAATTTAATGAGATTTGGGATATCTTGTTAGAACATCACTTTTCGTATATTTGACATTTAAGCTACTTACAAATTCTCAGTATCTCTACATTCTCAATATTTCTTCATTGAGTTCTAAAACTTAGAATGGAAATATTAAAGGTTAACTACACATTTTAGTTTGTTATTGTTATATAATAATTTATATTTTTCATAAAAGTTAGAATAGAATTCAGAATAGAATGTCAAGGAGAAATACATACTTCAAAATTTATCTTAGTTACTTGGGATATAGAATCAAAATTGATCAAAGTTAGAAATAGAGTCATAATTAGAAATAGAAACATAATAGAAGAGAACAAAAAGTGACACTAGAACATAATTTGATATTATGTAATAAGTTCTCATAGAATAGAAGTACATCAGTGTACACATATAAGAAGACATTTATGCCACAATATGTTTGTTGTACTATAGAAGGCACTTTGTGCCATAGAAGACACCCCGATGTCACCAAAAGGAATTTCATACCAAAAAGGGTACGTTGCACCATAGAGGACACTTCGGTGTCAACAAAGGGTACATTGTGTGAATAGAGGTGTGTTTCACCACAAAGGACACTTCAATATCACAAAACAGGACTCGTTGTATATAGTAGCCACAAAAATATAAAAGATGTAAATAAAATATACCTTAATTTAGAAAGGACACATAATATCTTTCATAAGTATGAAGAAAAAACTTAAGATACAAGAAGGCATGACCCATGTCCTATATGTAGGTCATGAGGCTGAGGCCCTTAGGGCAGACATATTCAGTTACATAACCCCAGCCTATGTGTAGGTTATGTGACCCATACACCTTAGTGCAGGTCATGATATCCATGTACCAGAGTATAATTCTCTAGAGAAAGAATTAAGAGTAAAGAAAGAGTATTTGTTTGTGTATAAGATTTTGTACATATTTTAATGGTAATTCCATGTATATGATGTTTAAGAATATTTTTAGTAACTTATTACTCCAGTAATGAATATATTAGAATACTCATGCCGCTTACTCTAACAAACATTTTTCCAATGCACGGCTGGTGACAAGATGTCCACAAGCAAGGAGAAGCAGCTGAAGTTGCATCTAGAGGGTTTTAGCACAAGGATAGAGCATGATGAGATCTGGTGAGGTTCCAACTATAAGATGATCCTCATTTTTATAGATCTATATATATGTTTTCATGTCTAAAACTTTAGAGTAGATAGGTTGTCTCAAGATGCCAAAGGAGTTTTCTATGTGATAGATTTTATGTCTCCTTTTGTAAGAAGAAATAGTTTATTATTTAAAGTTTGTGTGATTGGTTACATTGTTGTTATGAATGCCAGTTTTATGTAATGCCCCCTTGAGCACATGAGTTATGGATAACTTAGTGTTGCTTCCACTACTTGGATGTGTGTGCTTAGGGTGGGCATTACAAAATGGTATTAGAGTGAAATTATAGTTGGCCACCAGATGAATTCTCATATTCTTATTTTAGATCACCCTATTAGAAGTTAAGTTAGAGTAGAGTGTATAATTAAAAAGATATCTAGTATCCCTCTATATAAGAGAAGTGAAAGATATTAGAAATCAAAGTAGAGCTCTATATAGGAGACAAAAGTTTAGATGAGGACTAGAGTTATGTGCCTAGATGTTTTGGACTTTTATGTTGACTCTAAAATTGCATATATCATGCTCTCTCTCTTCTTATCACATGTTTGTAGTATGGGGCACATGCTTATGGTGTTTTGTAGAGAGAATGTTATGTGCATTATCATGCTTGACGCACCTTTTCAAGTGCATGTGATATGGGACATGTGTACTAGAGAGAGGGATAATACCTATCACCCCTAGATATATGACCGAACGACATGTATCTAAAGGCGACAAAGAAAACAAGAGTCAACATGAAAAGTTTGAGACATATAGTCACATAAACCTGATGAGATACATTGTAAGACCAAACATGCATACAAAGGGTGCATAGTGGGACATGGATAAGAAAGTTAGATCCAGGGTAGAATCAGAATCAGCTCCCATAGAGGAAATAAAGGTCCTTTGCCATGTGTACAATGATGTAAGGTAGGTTCATTATTCGTACACCCACATGTTGGTTTCAATAATGGGGTTAGAGATACATGTTTTTCCATGAGAAGTTCATGCCTTGAGTGTGCTAATGAGTCTTTAAAATAATATTAGATAGTTTTCATACACATAGTATATAAAATCCTAAGGTGGGTAGTATATGAACATTTTTAGGATAAAATTTATTAAAGGTGGGTAGTACATGAAAATTTTAAGGATAACATTTATTAAAGGTGGGTAGAATTTTAACATCCCAAAAATGTATTGATATAACTTGGAATTCTTAATGGAGTTTTATGATAAAATTAAATAGTGGACTTGATATAAATAGAAAAAGTATATACATTTCATTTACATTACAAAAATGATATATCTTGCTCTTATATGCACTAAATAACTCACACAAATATAATATGAAAGGAAATAAGTATATACTCTCTTATTTTCTCCCTTATAAGATAATACCTTCATATACACACAAATAGATTATGTGGAAAACCTTTGAATGGATAAACATTCTAAATCTTGAAATTTGAACTCAAATAACTTACTAGATAAAGGATTCTTCATATTTATCTCATCTTTGACACATAAACATAAAGATAACGACATATTCAAGTTGATAGACAAAAGATTACCAAACCCTAAATCTAATTACATAGGAAGATTATAAACTCATTAATATATCTATGGTTCAAATTTGAGGTCATTTAGCCCTTATTCAACCACCTAATTTAGACATGAAAGAATATTTAAAATTTTCAATTAAAAATCATGTTTTTTTATCAACTAACTTAGTCTTCCCGATTTATTAACATATTATTGAGTTTTTTTCCTATCCCTGACCGGGAAGTTGTGGATGAGTCTGGTTCAACACATAGTCATATGATGCCTCACGCGTATCTTTCTTGCCCAGATTCCTATCACATATGAACTCTACAATGGTCGTCTATTTTCTACTTCCTGATCTCCCTTACCACTCCTCCTTACATTGAATTGGTCTTTGGATCACAATCCTCACAACCTCCCGAGTAGATTGACCCCTAGCATGATATGGCTTACTGACTTAGAATTTTTAGACTCCCAGAGCCGCATAAAGCCTTCCCTATTTCCACCTTCGTAGGAGACCCAAGCCCCTAGAATCCTGAAAGCTATAAAGTGACACCTAGAAAATGATTGCAGGACATCAAGCAACAAAATACCATCTCTTTACTTGTAGCACACCTGCACTGATCTCCCCTACTCTACCTACAACCACCTTCAAGGTTGACCTTAGTAGGGAATCTCTGACCTCCACCAATCCATGTGAAGTCTTGGGAGATTCATACACACCTTTAGGATGCTTCACCCACCAGAGTTTCCCCAAGATTTTAGGTTTCCTAATTTCCCCTCCTTTTCCTTTTCTGAGTTCCTTTCACAAATTCGTGAGCTATTAGGTGATCTTCCCTTCCTCTTTCATCGGCTTTGGCTTTTCCAAGGTGATTCCGATCTGCTCAGGGTGCTAGTTTTTCTCACAATTTAGTCATTTTATGTTTCCCCTTCTCAGCAGAACTTGCTTCCATGGCAGTTGGTGTTTCTCAACCATCTTGCCATCGTAGCACCTGAGTTTGGGGTTGTTGAGACCCACACTGATATCTTGATGCTATTTTAATGATAGAAACCTTGACCTTTTTACCCATTTTGGAATCGTGATTCTGGGATCACTGACTACTTGCAACATTGTGATGCTACTATTTGATGTATGAACAATGGTAGCAGCCATTTTCTAATTTTATCCATGTGGCATGACATGATTGTCAAGTTTTGATATGGGAAATTTAGGTTTTGATGCATGTTATTTGAATTCTATCATGCGAGGTTTTAATGTCTAGATTACAATTTTTCCCTATCACACGACCTAGATTTGGCATATAATGCAAGGGTAAATAAGTCCTTCTACCTATTATTTGCATCGCCTGTATTTTCATATGAATAACGTCGTGACTATGGTTTCTTGAGTTTCGATTCGCTAATATATAAAAGTTCATATCTTTTGATTGGTAGTCCAATGAAGGCAAGTTATATATGAATTTTGATCAATTTTTTGAGATCTAGATGATGTAATTGGATTTAGGGCCTTCTTTGACTTCGAGTTTCCCTATTTTAGTCAAGAACCATGAAACCCTTGAAACTAAAGTGAATATAATTATCAATGAATGAATATTGATGAACGAGGTGAACAAGGTTCTTTAATCCATGGAAAGTAATTAGGTTTTTCTCTAAGAGAAGTAAGTGGTTCATGTCCATGAGTATTCATATTAGTTAACATCAGTAAATTCATCTATTTCATACATAATAATTTCATGATTTATGTGATCCAATGTTCTATGATTTTTAGCTAATATGTGCAAGTAATATTTTCATACTTCCATAATTCTAGCCTTATAAGTGTCTAGTATCTCAAGTAGAGATATGTCATCAAGATTTCTTAGATGATTAAGATCTAAGAATTAAGTACATAGTAAGATATAAGAGTATAAGGCATTAAATTATTATTAAGTTTTTAAGATAAGATTTTATAAGATCCATGTTTTAAGATATAAAATTTAGCCTTATATCAATGCATTAGGATTCATGTTAAGATCAAATTTAACGAGATGTTACTGATATTGGGTTATCGTGTTAGAACATCACATTTCAAATATTTGATATTTAAGTTACTTTCAGATTCTTAGTATCTATACATTCATTTCACTTAATTTTCTCAAGCCTTTAGACTTAGATGTCATATATCTATTATCGAAATTAAAGTAAATCATCCTATAAAAGAGCTTTAGACTAAGATTTATCTGACAATAAGAATATTAGATATATAATCTTCACTTTAGATTTATCATAGTTTTTTAGTAATTGAGTTTTAGAATTCATAATAGAACTACTAGAACTTAGAATTGAAATATTAGAGGTTAACTACAATTTTTAGTTTCTTATCATAATAATAGAATTTAGATTTCACATAAAAGTTAGAATACAATTTAGAGTATAAAATATCATAAGGTTAGAATAGAATTTAGAATACAAAATGTAATAACATAATGCATATTTTAGAATGTATTTCAGTTACTTGAGATACATAATCAAAACTGTATTAGAGTCAAAAATAGAATCAAAATTATAAATAGAAATAGAACACAAAAGAACATAAAATGGGACAACAACATAATTTGTTATTATATAATAAGTCCTCACAGAATGCAAGTACTACAATAAACTGAACAGAAGCCATTTATGCCACAAAAGGTGCTTTCCACTATAGAAGGCACACTGGTGTCATGACATGACATCATCATAAAGGCCACTTTAGTGTCCACAGAGGGCACATTGTGCCAACATTGCACCATAGAGGACACTTTGGTGTCATAAAAAGGGACTTATTATATACTAGTGGCCACATAAAATAAAATATGTAAATAAAAGATACCTTAATTTAAACCATGCACATAATATCTTTTATAACTATGAATAAAAAAATTAAGATAAGAGAAGACATGACCTAGTCCCAATGTGTTGGTCATGAGATCGAGGCCCTTAGTGTAGGGAGATTGAAATACATAACCCAAACCCTATGTGCAAGTTATGTGACCCAGGCACCTTAGTGCAGGTCATGAGACCCAGGTACCAGAGTACATGTTTCTAGAGAAAGATATAAAAAGAGAAATAATTAAGAGTAAAGAAAGAGTAGTTGTTCATGTATAAAATTTTCCACAAATTTTATCATTTGTTCCATGTATATGATGTTTAAGAATATTTTTAGTAACTTAAAACTCCAGTAATGTATATATTTGAATGCTCATTCCACTTACTCTAACAACCATTTTTTTCAATACATGGTTGAGGACAAGATTTCCGTAGATGAGTATGTGTAGAAGTAGAATCCATAGGCTTGGAGCACAAGGATAAATCATGCTAAGATCTAGTGGGGTGCAAACTATAAAATGATCCTCATTTTTATAGATACAGCTATGTGTTCCATTTTTAGAACTTTAGAGTGGAGACATTGTCTCATGACGTTAAAGGAGTTTTCCATGTGATATAATTTATGTTTTCTTTTGTAAGAACAATGATGAAAATGTTTATTATTTAAAGTTTGTGAGATTGATTATATTATTGTTGTGAATGCTAATTTTATGTAATGGCCCCTTGAGTATATGAGTTTTGGATAACTCGGTGTTGCTTCATTTACATGAATGTTTATGCTTAGGTAGGGTGTTACAGTTCTACATCAAATGAAATTGCATTACTCATTCACTTGATTAATACAACTCTTTCTTCCCACACTAAAGGACCTAGAATGGACAGGGACTGAGACTAGATAGTTCTACCTTAAAACACTACTAACATACTTCTATGACCAGACTCTTCTAAAATCTTTTACTATCTCCATATCAGGAGTGATACATAAAAACTTTGTTTAGTAAAGTGTGTGAGATAATGACTCAGTGAATAGAAATTACCAAAACAAACAAGTTAACACATAAAATATTTATTGAGTGGATTCTAATGTAAACATAATTAAGAATTTTTTTTTTTGAAAGAGGGACGGGAAACCCTATGATTGGGGCTAACCATTGCTATTACTAACTAATCAAATCAAGGTTTACAAGTGACTGTAAGTTCAAAGGGAAATGACTCAACAAGGAAAACCTAGCTACATGACCCCGACGGGCCAAGTTGGCCACCTCGTGGGCTACTCTATTACCTCTACGATTAACATGGTTCAAACTACAGAAAGAAAAAAGATTATTCAACTCTTTGACATCTTCAGCAATAGCTCCAACATAGTCCCGACGTGCCTTCTTGCTTGTGCATGCATGGACGGCCTCCAAGGAATCTGTCTCAACTTCAAAGACATTGTATCCTTTCTCTTTTGCCCACTGTAATGCTGCTCTTACCGCTAGCAACTCCGATATAATGACGCCCACCCCTGTGCTAACCTTCTCCCCCGCAACCCCCACTAATCTGCCTGCATCATCCCTAACAGCCAAACCAATCCCTGCCCCTCCATCCTCCCCGACAGACCCATCGACGTTGATCTTCAACCTGCCTTGCAAAGGCTTCCTCCATTCACCACACCCCCCGCCAGCACTCCCCACAATGCCTCCCCCTCACTTCCCTACTGGTCGTTGGCACCCCTACCTTCACAGACCACGTCGACGTTGCCTACACCCCGCAGCGCATCGGTGTTATTTCTATCATGCGACGCAGCGTTGGCGTCCTCATCATTCCCTCTCCCCGCGTTGCTGCCTCCATCCCGCAACGCAGCATTATTGCAGCTGTCTCACAACTCTACGTTAGCGTTTTCTCTAGTCCCTCTCCCTGCCTTGACCCCTCCTTCTCTCCTTCCACGCCTTGCGCCCCCCTGCCCAACTCGTTGGGCGACATCTGCCTCCCCAGCACTCCTCTTCCCGTCATCGTTTCCACTACGCTCCCCATGCATGGTTGTCCCTCGGCCTGCCCCGCGCCCCGTCTATGTGTGACAGTAGCCTCCTTGACGCACCGTCGTCATTGCTTCACGTAGCAGGTAACTGTTGCACACGTCACTGCCTTGGAAGATCTGGATGCACCAAACTCTCTACGCTGTCCACATGCCCACTACTATCTGCTCAGTTGCGCGTAATGACCTCCCCTCTAACGTTGCTTTCATGGATGATATGATGTCTTCATCACTAACGTCGCTCACCCATGTTTGCACCTCTCTTGTCGTCTGTTCCCACACCTCCACCACGCTAGGGCATCGAAAGAACATATGAGGAATCGTTTCCTTCTTAGCACCACACAATGTGCATTTGCCTTCTTCCACATAGTGTCTATCAAAAAGACGCCCCCTCGTCGCTAGGCTGCCCGTGCTTGCCCTCCACAAAAAGTGAGCTGTCTTTGGTCTCCAACCGCCATGCCAAATATGTTTCCATAATAAATCCCCTCACTGTTGGACAAAATTACTTGCATCCTCTTTCCCAAGCAGCCCCAACCAATAAGCAGATCTAACTGTGAATTCCCTATCCCGTGAAGGCCACCACATCAGTGTATCCGTAGGATTCCTCATGCTCCAGTGTATAGCACGAATTCTTCTCGCATAGTTCTCAGGAAAACACTCATTGACTCTGTCTTCATCCCCTTGAGTGCCAAAATCTGACATGAGATCCCGGACTATGTTATAATTAGGCCCATTCTCCCTTCTGAACCGTGCAAGAGATTCCCCCTCTCTAGGTAGCCACCTATCTTCCCAGATGTTCACTGTCATGCCATCACCCACTCTCCACTGCATTCCTTCTTTTAGAAGCGCTTTTGCTCCCCACAGGCTCCTCCATGTGAAACTAGGATTGTGTCCCCTTCTTGCTTCCCATATAGACGTTCTAGGAAAATATCGGGCTTTGAGAACTCTAGCCACAAGAGATTCTGGGTTGTTTGCTATCCTCCATAGCTGCCTTGCTAGGAGAGCTTGGTGGAAGGTATGGAAGTCCCTAAAACCAAGACCCCCTTGTCGCTTTGGCCTACACATGTTTTCCCAACTCATCCATGGTATTTTCCTCTCTTTGTCTTTTGCTCCCCACCAGAATCTAGTAACCATCCTTTGGATTTCTGTTATGGTACCCGTCGGCAACTGAAACACACTCATAACATATGTGGGAATTGCTTGGGCGACCGCTTTGATAAGAACTTCCTTCCCTGCTTTGGACAAGAGCTTCTCCGTCCATCCCTGCAGCTTCCTCCAAATCCTATCTTTAATGTAGCTGAACACCTGGTTTTTTGACCTTCCCACGGCTGTCGGGAGCCCCAAATAACTGGCATGTCTGTCCACCACTCTCACTCCTAGGAGCTGCCTCAATTCTTCCTGTCTGTCTGCCGCTATCCCTTTGCTGAAAACGACCTCCATCTTTGAGAAATTTATCTTTTGATCTGATGCCTGTTCATAGTGGCTGATAATCTCATCTATCTTCAGACATTCGGTGTTGGTAGCTCGAGCAAAGAGTATACTATCATCTGCGAAAAAAGGTGTGAGATAGAGGGTCACCCTGGCATAAATCAAATTTGTCACTGGTTGCACTAGAAATCAAAGTTGAGAAAGCTTCCGCGCATAAAATGAAAAGGTATGGAGAAAGAGGGTCACCCTGGCAAAGTCCACGTGTAGGCATTGTGCTTTGGGTCTCGTCTCCATTGAATGCGAATGCGTGTTTGACGGACATTATGCATTCTTGAACCTTGTTCCTCCATTTCTGCCCAAACCCCAACCTCTCCAAAGTAACATCAAGAAAACTCCACTCTACTCTGTCATATGCTTTTGACATGTCCAACTTCAAAGCTAGGCTGCCTTTTTTCCTCCCCTTATCTCTCTTCATGGAATGGAACACTTCGTAGGCGATGAGGGCGTTTTCGGTGATCATTCTTCCTTGTACAAAAGCACTTCGATTCTCCGATACAATACTGTTCATAAGCAGTTTCAACCTGTTCGCAATAACTTTTGATGCTATCTTGTAAATAAAATTGCATAGACTAATAGGCCAGAATTCCCCTATAGTCTTAGGTGTGTCAGTCTTTGGAATAAGCACCACTAGAATATCATTTACCTCCCCTATACTTCTTTCCCCTTTCCACCACCCTTTGATGTAGCTCGCCACGTCCTTCCCAATAATACTCCAATAATTTTGATAAAACATTGCCTTCATGCCGTCCGTGCCCGATGCCTTATTAGGATTCATCTGTTGTAGAGCTATCCATATTTCCTCATCCATAATATCCCTTTCCATCTCCTCCTTTTGGGTCTCCGATATCATCACCCGCAGCCCCCTAGTAGCCTCCTCAAAACCTTTGGGATTACTAGATTGGAACAGCTGTGCAAAATGTTTCATGATGATTGCTTTGATGTCCTCCTCCTGTGATCTCATGACCCCGCCTTCATCCTCTAAGCATTCAATTCTATTCCTCCGCCTTCTGTTTGAGGCTTTTTGATGGAAGTATGTTGTGTTCCGGTCCCCTTCTTTTAGTTCCTTCACCTATTCCCGGGCTGCCCAATACTCCTCATTCTTCTGTAGCCAATATTGGAGTTCTTTTGATTTTTCCTTTGCTCTGTCTAGATTTATTTGGTCCAGTGGAAGTGCTTGCATCCCCTTTAGCTCATTCTCTAGTTCCTTGACCTTCCTTCTTATTTCCCCAAACTTCTCGACTACCCATGATCTTAGGCCCTCCTTACATCTCTGCAACTTTGTAGTCAACTCGCTACCTTTATCAGCTTCCCATGCCTCCTTGATGACAGTAATGCAACTTTCCTCCCCCACCCACATTGGTTCAAACATGAAATTCCCTCTCCTCTTCCTATTGTTGTCCCTCCTGTCCGCCTTTAGAATAATGGGTGCATGATCCGACTCGTATATCGGTAGGTGAAAAACTTTCCAGTATGTGAATATGTTCCTCCACTCGAGCTCGGGCAGGAATCTATCAAGTCTCTCCTATACAAGAGTTCTTTCAGTCAGGCCCCTTTTCCACGTGAAAATATTTCCTTCATAACCAACGTCCATCAGTTCGCAGTCATCTATCACATCACAAAACTTTTGCATGAATTTTTCCTCCTTAGGTGGACCTCCTTTCTTCTCGGAATTGGATACAATCTCGTTGAAATCCCCAAAGAAAATAACTGGTTCCTCTTCCTCTTCCTTCCTCTTTCTCATCAGTTCCCATGTCTTGTATTTATTCATCTGATCTGCCCATCCATATATACCCACTGCTCTCCATACTACCCCACTGTTGCTTTCTTTAACCCGCACTGTCACATGCCTTTTGGAATAGTTGATCACCTCCACGTTCGCATCCTTCCACCAAAAACCCATACCACCTGCTCGCCCCTCACTAGAAATACACAAACCCTCCATATAACAACATCTCCTCTTCACATCTTCCAGTTTCCTATCAGCAGTCATAGTTTCCATCACAAAAACTATGTTTGGGCATTCTCTCCAAACCCAAGCTCGGAGAGCCTTGCACGTGTCAGGGTCGCCCAACCCCTGACAGTTCCAGCAGAGAATTTTCATTGTCCTTCGTGGGATTGGGCTCCGCCAATCTCTGCTACTTGAGCCATGGTGACTCCAACGTTGTCCATCGCCTCTTCATTGAAGCCCCTGTATCTTTTTCCACTCACAGCAGTCATAGGTAGTTCATCCAGGTCCATGTCGCACGCCTCTCCATCCCTCCCCCTTTTTCCTGTTGATTGTTCCCACACCACCTCCTCTTTCTGGATTCCCAACCTCGCCCCCCTACTCATTTTATAGACCCATGGATGATGTTTCTTCTTCCCTTTAGCTTGTTTTGTCCCGTGCCTCGTTCTCACACCTACTTATTTTCTCCTCAGTGCTCTTGTTATGACTCTTTTTGGACCAACTATCATGTATGTGTTGCATTCATCTCTGAGTATGGAATCATGTCCATTGATATCCTCTTGTTCCTGCATTTCGTCCCGATTTCTTGCTTTGTTTGTTATCCCCTCATCAAGTCTGAGTTCTGCCTTTTTCCTCTCTTTCAGTGACGTGGTTGTGGGATGGTGGGCTGTCTGATTCCCCGGACTCTATCTCTGGTGCTTCCTCATCGAGACATATCCCTTCTTTAAGCCCCATGAGCTCCTCCTTTGTGTAACGCACCGTCGCTTTCCCCATTGGTATCCCCGTTTCCAAAACACCAATGCCTTGTCGACGCGTTGCCCGAGTGTCTGTTTCCGTGGTGACCTCAACATCCCTCCCCCCATCCGTTGGAGATGCCTCTTCTATCCCCCTCTTTGTCGACAATGTTTGCTCCATCCCCTTATCCCACTGGTCCTTCCGCCATCCACCTGACTCCCCGTCTGTCTTCATCGTCAGTCGAACATGACGCTCACCTCCCCTCCTCATCCCGACGCCGCCCCAGCGTTCCTGTTCGTGCCCCGACCCTCTTCTCCATGCCTTGCTTGGCATATCTCCCTCATCCTCCCATCCCTGCCCCCCACGCTGACCGCCGCCCTCCCCCGGTATGCCGCCCTCGCCCATCCCCCCCCCCTCGCACTGCTCCCTTCATTGTCTTCCTCCCTACGAAACCCTTCCCCCCTGTCGATCCTTCACCCTTGAAAGTAAGTTTCCGCCTTGTTCCTCCGCTCACTTCCTCCTTGTTACCATCAGTCCTTTGCTTCTTCCATGGAGACGCACGTAGCCAGCGCCCCCACCATTGCTGGTTCTCGCCTACCTCTGCACTGATGTTGCAATCCCTATCAACATGACCGATCATGCCACAGTAGAAACAAAACATGGCTAGCCATTCATATTTCACATCCACATCCACAATACATCTACTTTTAATCCTGAGTTTTAGGGTTTTCCGCAACGGGCGGGTCACATCTAACATCACTCGAACTCGGATAGAAGAGTCCCACCCCGAGCGGTCTCTGTCCATCGCCACCACTTTGCCGACGCGACTTGTGATTTCCCTCACCATCGCCTCGCCTCGATATCCCATTGGAACGCCGTAGAGACGTACCCAGAAGGGCGTTTGGTTGATTTGCATTTGGCCTGGATGTTCCTCCTTGTCCACCTCCTTGAAAAGCAGGAGACGCCCGTCAAAGTTCCACAAAGCATCGTCCATTACCCGCTGCTTGTCTCTCCAATGTGAGAATTGTATCACAAAGTTGTCGCCCTCAAACTTCTTGAACAGCACCGTCTCCCGGAGACTCCATGCATGTGTTAGTGTCTGTTCCATGGCCTTTAAGTTGTAGGTGCGGTCTGTGAGAAGGCGCCCCACCAATGCCAGTTCCGTTAGATCATCCTCCTCCTCTCCGTTACTTGCCAAGTTACCATCGATCAGCTCCTCCTCGTCATCCGTTAGGTTCAGTCCTGCATAACGTTCCACTAGATCCGACGCCATAGATCCAAGACCCAAAGCACTTCTCCATGCTTGAACCTACAAGGGAGAACCCTAATCTAAGGGAGAGGGTGTCCACAACTCGCGTAACCCTAATCGCCAGAGCGAAGAGGAGCAAGGGGACGGGGTTGATTGGATATTAAGAAATTTATTAAATATTGAACTAAATGACAAAAAAATAAAATTCATCATCAAAATAAGATAGTGATAATAAGTAAATAATAAATTCTTGAATTGGGTTACTTAATATGAATAATTAAATAATAAATTTTTGAGTTTGGCTTCATAGTCTTTTAGTTTTTTTGTTAATGCCCAAGACCCACATGAAGTATACCAAAACATGTGAAAAATCGCAACAAGCTGCAATCTTGATGTACAAAATTTAGAGTAGACCTAGGATTCTAATTCTACTAATTAGCTCCCTAGTCTGCAATAGGTCTAGCCACGCATGGCCTCAGTTGCTATGTCAGCTAGTTGAATAATCTGGACTCATCCTCCAAACCAAAGTACTTACTTGGAGAGTCAAAATACTCTTACTAAAAGTGTCTACATTAGTGCTTCCATAAGAGTGGACTCACTAAGTAGTAACTGAATTTGTAACTATCAGTCTATCTAATTAATATGGGATACCCCTACTTAAATCAAGAGTTTGAATACATTGGGATTTACCCCTCGTGTCCCATAGACACACACCGACTCTCTATCTTGGATGCCTCTAGTGGGTAAGTCATTTCCTCCATTGCAGTGTAGAGCTCCACAAGGATTGTACTATGTTCAGGGTATCTACAAGTTTAATTGATTCTTTAATTTTACTAAACATTGATCTACTAAGATCTTTATTAGCTATAGTCTATTATTAAATATGTTCTTTTCTTTATGTGTTTTGCACTATATTTTACTATTACAAACTATACTGAACAATTCTATATATATTTGGCCTCTGAAAAAGAATAGGACTAAATTGCATATTGTCATTAGTGTGTTTCACTTGAACTTAATAATATGAACATATATGAATATATAAATTGATCTATACTATTGAATTATTATTAGGCTTTCATACTGATATGATTTAACTGAATTGCATCAAACTTCTAGTATTCAAATTTTTTGAATAGATTGAACTAACTGAATTGATCATCAAATAAATATAATTGGAAGGGCTATGGAATTTATCACCCGGATTCATAACTGAATGGATGCAAGCTATCTAGTAGTGCACTCAATCATGTGTTTCACAACTAATGATTTAGGGGAAACCCAGATGAAATCATTGCCTCTATAATATACTATTTTTGAAACTCATACAGATCATGCACATGCAATAGAGAATTGAAATCATTGACCTTCAATCACTTTTTCTAGTTGTTTATATCATATACACCCTAAAATCCAAATTTGGGATGACTAAGCCAAAAATAGATAAACTAGAAGAAGATACAATCATGTTTTTTATAATTTGGATTAGATACGTGAAAAAAATCGCTAAAGGGTAATTTCCACTCACTTTGAGTCCATTCCACAAAAATCTCAGCAAAATAGCCTAAACAGTTGATTTTTGTTAACAAAGAAAGTGATTTCAGAATAATAGATCTAAAATAGAATTAAAACAATTATTTTCTATCATATAAGTCATTCTAGACCAATGTATCAAATTCATATGTAAATATGAAGTTTTGAGCCATTTTCACACTAAATGGGCAACCCGTCAAAATATAGTGAAAACTATAAAATATGAGATTTCATAAAAATGATTCCTTAACACAAAAGTTATGTCCATACAAGTTTCATATCATTAGATTTTTGTAAAAAATTATGAATATCAAATTTCATAATAAGATTCTCATTTTATCACAAAATTAACGAAAACTTCTAACATCAACAATATCAAACAACTCAAACCCAATTTATTGTATACTTAAATATATAAATGGGTGTAAATCCACTCTCTCTTGTTGAAATAAGAAGATCAATACCTCCTCCATTACTCCAAGAAGTTGAATTTTAGAATTTTACACATTGTTCCACCAAACTTCTTTAAAGTTTGAAATCATCACAAAATCCCTAGCCTATGATCCTTCCTAGATGAAAGCATGAGAAAAGAGAGAGAAGACGTAGTTATTAGGGTCTTTTCTACAGTTTTAGAAATATTTTAGTCACACCAAAAAAAACTAATTAAACATGAAAAAAGGAAGAAGAGAAACAACTTACTTACAAGATTCAACTTGAATATTGGGAAGAACTTGAGCTAGGTCAACATCCATACAAATCCACTAAAAATCACCTCTCTACCTCCAAACACAAAAATTCAGAAAACAACGGTGGGTTTTGAGGTGTTTTGTGTTGGATTAGTCTTATAAGACCATTTTAGGTGCATGTGTATTTTGCAAAGAGGTCCACAAATGAAGTTTTCCTTTAAATACAATTTTAAAGAATAATGATTAACATATCTCAAGCATTTGATATTCAAACTAATATTCAAAAAATGCTATAGATTCTAATTTAATTATGGAGTTCATTATTAATCTAAGATCAGTTACTAGTAGTGAAAATTTATTTATTAACTGTATTTATCATAATTTCATTGCAACGAACCAGAATCTAGAATCCTACCCTATCCCATGATTAGAAAGCTAGTTAGGTTTGTTCTTTAGATGTGATTAAACATGGGTAAAACTAAAAGATATTTACACAATAAATTAAATATATGCTAACATGAAAGTTAATTCTTGAAATACATTTCCTTTTCTATCTAATGCTCACTTAATGGAGGAAAATATAATTAATACACGTTACAAAATGACAATTTGGAATTTTCATGTACAATCATATAAATAAAAAAAGAATATGTAAATCAAATATGCTAATTGAGTAAAAGGTGGATATTCATGCATAATAAGAATATATGTCTTTTTGTAACAATATGAAATTACTATGACTCCATTAAGTAAGTGTTGATAGTAAAGATATAATATTTTGATAAAAAATGATAATATGTCAAAATCACTAATGGTACCATAATTCATAAAAGAAATCTTAAAATAAAAATATAATAGTGAAATTGTATTCTTTGGGTCCCAATTGCCATGGGAGCCAAGTTTCACATTGTTTGCATAATAATGACTATTTGAATTCTATTTGGAAAAGAAAATAGGATAAGAACCAAAAGAATTAAATAAATTACTAAAAGTCACCAAAACTAGAGTCAACCCTCAATTTCGAAATCCACATATTAAGATTAGCCTATGTGTGAATTTTCATCAAATTTGGACAAACTTTCCTATCCTAGTGTAGCTTAGGAGAGAGAGTGTACATTAAAGACCATGATATTAAATAATATGTTAAATAACCCTAAGAGGAAAAATTAATTATAGAATCATGTTCCTCATGTTTAGTTTTCTTGTAGACTAAGTTTCATAATTTTTTAGAGTTTCTAGATGCCTCAAGTTCATAAAAGAAATGAATATATGTTATAATATGAAATAATTAAATAAAATTTGAAATCTCATCAAAAGTGAAATCTAATTCAAAATTTGGAATGTACATGTCCTAGTTAGACTAGGTGCAAAATTTTACTTTATTTGGATTGTGTTTGTTCACCCAATTTGATTAGGAAAAAAGAGAATTTATTAACACCTCACTTTAAGAAAAATCAGATTTGGAATCGCGTTAAATGTCACATTGTCACACGGTTTCAGACTTCATCCGATATGCACATTTTTTTGTCAGCCTTTGGATCTTGATCTGATGATCAAGAGATCGTGTCCTACCCCACACCCAAGTTGGAAACCAGACTTAAAATGGTGGCTCTTTATTATGCACTTTTCTCTTGCCTTGATTGATCTTCGCTCGAGATTCTTTCTCCATTGTATTCCTTGTCCATTTCTACACAAGACCATACCTTACTTGCACCTCAATTATGAAGAACTGAGAAATGCCCAAATCTATCTCGACTCACTCATAACCTCTAGCCCTAAATACCCTAATATCCAACTGTTTAACTAGATATCCCTCTCCCTCATTCTGCACTGTCCCTAGCAATCATTCTCTATCCTTAATTTCTCCTAGCACCACCATTTTGCCTGCTGCCAATTTGAGAATCTGATATGATCTTATGGCTACCTTCCTCGGCACTCAGTCCCATTGTGACTCAATTGCTCTCATGGTAAGTATCCAAGACCTCTATTCTTTGTGTTCGTCATGTTGTTTTGGCGAGCAATCGAAAAATGAGTTTTCCCCCAATTTTGGCTCCTACTAGAAAACTACTTGTTGGTAGGCATGGCATGAGAAGAATAGGAAGATGACACACCACAAGATTACTATTTTTCCCATGTTGTTGTCTTTTTGGGTATCTTGGCCTTAGGGCTATTTTGGTCATTGTTGCCTCATTTCCCTTACCTACACAAGGACTTAGTCGCTTGATGAGTGTGATCGTGTGATAACATAAGAGATTTAATCGCATACGAGGGTATTTTTTGTCCATTCATAATATAATTTTGTTTATAAATTAGTAAAGTCATTTATCTTGTAAATTGCCTTTTGTAGAAGTATTAGAAAATTATTAAAAAAACATTTTAGATTCCTTGGAATATTCTCTATCTTTTGATTCAAATTTCATTGCATGATTTCAAAGTTTTAAAATTATGATTTTTTGGGTTTAATAATCCATATTAACTTAATAATAATTGAAGAAAGATTTTAATGGGTAAAAATTGGATCTTGGATCAAATCCATGATCAGTAGCCATGTATCCACTTATAGACTAGAATTGTGAGCTAGCCTAGGATTTTGCTGAAGGTTTGGAATTCTATGATTTCACCAAATATGTCATTAAACCCTAATTGATGGATCAAATATTATATGTAGGTTTGAGTTGACTCTAGACTTGGAAGATTAGGACTTGATCTCTGACTTGACACTAAAGTTAAGGTATGTTTGCATCTCATATTACTCTCTTTGAGCAATAAACCTAGTTTCTCACTCACTTGACATACTAGCCTAGATAATCTCTCTCTTATGTGAATTTATTCCATGTGAAACATTCTACTTGGTTATGATCTAATGATATTCCTATTTTGTTGAACTTTCTTTTGACTCTAACTTGTACCTTTATTCTTGTTGAAACCCTAATTTTGCCACTTATGTGGTTGATGCTTATTTTGTCCACTTTTGTGATGACAGCTTTATTTACCCTATAAAAGACTAAACTATATACTTGCCTCTACATTATGCATGTTATGTGATTTAGTAGCCTAGAGTAGTGTAATTACTTTGGTTTTAGGGTTGTGTGCCCAGGTTATATTTTTGGGATGGAAGTTGTGTGCTCCATACATGGGTTTTACATATACCGGGGAGGTGGTTGTGTGGCATGCCATTCTCTATCAGGTTTCAAGGTTGTGAGCCTTGGCTGCCATTGTTATGTACATTATTCTAGTGCTATGTTTATCTCACATGCATGTAAGCTTATGTTATGTTGATTGATTTTGTACCCAAAGATTTATATGTGCTTTTGTGGCACAATTTTTATATTGTTTTAATGGCAAGTATTTCTCTTATTTAACATCTATTGAAATTCATATGCTTTTATGTCTAGTTGGGTAGTCCTTCCCTTTTTCCATGGGATTCCATACTTAATTGACGTCCTTTATTTTATAACATTACTCATATCCACGTTGGACTAGGACCTCATCAAGTATAATTGAAAACTTCTAGGAGACTTGCTCGAGGTGGTTAGATGACCTTCTATTGATCCTTATGTTTAGTTAGTTTTCATATGTATCACCTTGTGTGGTGAAGTTTTGAGACAATATTGAGTTATTTAATAGTTAGATATTTTGTTTCTGCTGCTACTTTTGGTTACTTGAATCATACTTTTGAATAAATTGGATTATCATCCCTTTATAAAAAATTTATAGTGGTGTTTGTTATATGGGACATTTCCTTTTTATTTGATTTAGTAGGGAGTGGATCCCCTCTCGGGTCCCACTCCTTACATCCATTATTTTAACCTATTTTAGAGAAAATTTATTACATAAACCGTAATTTCATCCTATCTAGGGTTTTGAGTACCTGATTCCTGTCTAGTAAAAAGATTGGTATATGACTTGTTAATAAATTAACAAATATGAATTTTACACTAATCTAGAAATAAAACATTGTTATGAAAAAATGTAAGGTTGTAAATGGGTAGGGTATTGCCCGTTTACCCACCACCCATACCCTAGAGGGTAGGGTAAGGATAAGCAAAAATTTACCCACCACCTGTTTACCCTTTACCCACTTTATCTGCATCTAAAGAGGGTAGGGTAAGGGAGAAGCTTTACCCTACCCTCTTTTACCCATTTAACCCTTAATATAAGTTTGAACTAATTATTTTAGAATCTAATATATGTATTAATGCATACTAAAACCCAACAAGCAACACCACTATATAATTCAAAACTTTAATAAATGACAGGTAACATGTCACACCTTTTATAGTCATTGATTAGAGAGAAAATTGAATTCACTGATAAAAAATAATGTATTGAAAACAAGACCTTGTTTTTATAAAAATGTTGGGTTAAATATTACGATTTTTTTTGTATATCACCAAAAACATAATTATTACCATTGAAAATTAGTTTTTAAGAGTGTGTTGTATTTGATGCAGGATATGTCATATGAGGTTGTTGTTGAAAATATCATATACCTATCTTCATGTTACTTTACCCATTTCACTTGTGACCCTACCCATTTACCCTACGGGTAAAAGGGTACAGGTAAGGGTAGGGTAAAGGTTTTTAGTAGAAGGTTAATTATTCTACCCACTACCTGCATCTTTTTATGCAGTTAAGGGTAAGGGTAAACCTTTACCCTACCCTACCCATTTACAACCCTAAAAATGCAGGCTAAATGTTAGTAAGGGTTTCAAGTCTGACATATTCTATTTTTATGTATATTTAGATAGCATTTCCCCACACCTCTCCAAGTACACTCATCTAGATAGGAAAATACCCACCTAAATATGTACTCATAAAAATAATGGGAAAAAAACTATCAAAATATTTTGAAAACTAAACACACATTGTACACACATCTTAAGTGAGATTAAGTGTTCAAGAATATTATCAGGCTAAAGATTATCCAACTGTACTCCAATGAGTAAATTTTGAATGGATTTCTAGGACAACATTATATATATATATATGTATATATATATATATATATTAATGAATGTGTACCATCTATTCTAATTTTGGACACTTGATCTCACTAGTAAGTGTATGATGAGTGTTCAATTTTCAAAAATACTTCAACATCATTTTCTAGTATTTCTCCAAATATACCAATGTATATGGGAAAATACCTAACTAGATATCTACTCATAAAATATATAGGGAAAACACTGTCAAAAGATCTTAAAAACCAAATACACATTATACACACATATCCCAAGTGAGATGAAATCTTCAAGAACAGTCTCAAACAAAAGAATATACAAAATTTACTCCTAATGGGTAAATTTTAAATGCGGTCTAGGCTAAGAAATACATATATTTCAAAATACATATTGATGAATGTGTACAACCAATCCCATTCTTAAACACTTAATCTAACTAGTAAGAGTATATTGTGTATTCTATTTTTTAGAATATCTTGATAATATTTTCCTATAGTTATTCAAGTGCAATGGTGTAGGTGGAATATGACCACCTACAAATATACTCATATAAATATAGGAAAAAACTATTAAAATATCTTCAAACCAAATTATACACTTACATCTTAAGCGAGATTAAGTGTTCAAAACCAATCTCAAACTGAGGACTATTCAATATTTACTCCTAATTAGTAGATTTTGGATCCATTTTTAGGCCAACAGAATACATATATTTATAATACATATTGATGAATGTGTACCACCTATTTTATTTTAACATTTAATTTACTAGTAAGTTTATAATATGTGTTCAATTTTTAAATATATTTTGGTATCATTTCCACACATTTATGCAAGTACATCGTTGTAGATGGGAAAATTCCCACATACATACCTCGGAGTACAAAAATGTGAAAACAATTATCGACATATCCTAAAAACCAAACACACAATATACACACATATTAAGTTAAATAAGTGTTCAAGAACAATCCCAAATTGGGGAATATTCAAGATTTACATCAAATGGGTAAATTTTTGACATATTTCTAGGGCAATAGAATACATATATTTGGAAAATGTATTGATAGAAGTATAAAAACTATCTCATACTTAGACACTTAACCTCACTAATAAGTATATGATATTAGTTCATCTCTAAAGAATATTTCATCATCATTTCCCCGCAATTTTCTAATTATAAAGATGTAGATGAACATATAGACACCCGCATATGCACACAGAAAACAAACAGAGAATTGACCGTTAAAATATTTTATAAAACTAAGCATACATTATAGACTCACATCTTAATTGAGATTAAATGGTCAACAATTGTTTTGAATTGGTGGTATCTAGAATTTTCTCATAATGACTAAATTTTAGAAGACTTCTCTAGACCAAAAAAATACATATATAGTTTATGTTAAAATACTATGATCTAATTAGTTAATCTGACTTCATAATTTATGTTAATTTATTCATGCATGTATCCTTATACAAGTTATATAGTTTGATAACATAACTAGGTTAATGCGTTGATCCATCATGGATTAATTCATTAATTCATGCATGTTTGTTAATTGATTCAGTTATGTATATATTTCTCTAGGCATATACTTATAGTCCATCATATAGTCATTTAATTAAAAACTAAATATAAACATAAACCTATACCTAATGGGAAGAAGGAAAATGAAGAAGCATGGTATGAAAATAGACTCCAATAGCTGGACGAGTAGCAACCTCGACAACAACATGAGAAACAACTCTGATAGTAGCATTAGCAGTAAAATGAGCAATGACAAGCAACATGTTTCAACATAAACGAACAATGGAAGTGTCATTGTGACACACCCAGACTATGTTTGCAAAACACAAGTGTATGTGTCGAGTAATATAGTCTTATGAGGGTAGAATGTCAAACATAGGAAAATGTTAATCCAGAAACTACTACTAACTATAACCTAATCAGTTAAGCCTAAGAATAAGGTGTTTGGTTGTTTGATTAAATATCATTGCAAAAATTGAAATCTAATTAAGTGTATTGTGACAACATATAGGATGGATTTATTAGGTTTATAGTTTCATCATGATGTACATTGCAATTAACTCCATTTCATTAATAAGCATTTTCCCTCAATGCTGGACTAAGAGACATGTAGCAAGTATTACTAGCTCCTGTAGCATAATACACTAACTATGCTGAGAAAAATCTCACTCATGTATCAATTTAGACATTAGCTAGGAGCTTTAAAGAAACATTTGGATTATTCCCTTCATAGTTGTAAGCCCTCTATCCCAAGGCACGATATAGGCTATGTAAAAGTACGACCTCTCCAAACCTTAATCCCTCCCCTGAAGTAATTGACAGTCAAAACCATTAACTATGGTGATCAAGCATAGGTTATTCATTAGGCAATTGAATTGTTAAGCCTAGAATCAAAATAATTGACTATATTACTCATAAAAGTCAATTACAATGCATAACATGGGTACTACTGGGTCCTAATGAATAAGGATATCAACCCCACATCATTGGTATAGTTTTATACATAGAGAAAAGAGAAACACATGGTAAAAATGAGAAAACCTATGCAAACCTCTAGAGAAACTAGTCCAAAAGATCCCTTCTGGCGAACATCTCAATTTGCAGCGTTCGAGCTGCAAATTTGCTCATCGAAGGTGCCCAAATTGTCTAGGACATGGTTGTCTTTTTCGTCTCCTCCTTTCTCATCTTTGTGCTCCATTGCAATAGAAAGGAGCATGATCCTCCCTTCTAGACAAACTCCCCTTAGGTCATAAGTGGAATTCAATCCATGATTAGGTCCCAGCTGTCAGATCTATCACGATCTCTAATATGCACTAATCGTGTCAAGTCGGTACCACTACTGGAAGTCGGTGGCACCAAGTCTATTGCTGACTTGAAATTCTTGTTGAGTGTTGGTACTACCGATAGGCTGGTCGGTAGCAACAAGTTTCTATTTGTGGTTTTTGAATTTCCTTGTTGATGAAAGTCGGTACCATCGACTAGTAGGTCAATAGCACTGACTATTCATTTTGGTGGCCTCGAACAATAACTCGATAGCACCGAGTAGACTCTTGATAGCACTAAGATTTCTACAATCAACCTATTGGATTTTCACATTAAGTTGGTACCACCAACTCTGTGTTCGGTAGCACTGAGCTACCTTATAAGTGCTCCAAATACCTAAAATATGGAAAAACCAAACATAAGTAGGAATAGAGTATGAGAATTTGACATAATTTAGTGAAAATACTTATTATTGAATGCAATAGTATTTCATAGGATAATAGTGATAAACACTTCATAATTAATATCAAAATGAGAAACAATGCCTGAAATACATAGCAAAATAGTATGTGAAAAGCGAATAAAACTCAATGCATCAAAATCCCCTAAGCTTAAATGTTACTCGCCCTCAAGAAACACTACATTTGGATCCGTTTGAGACAAGTCTGCACGAGATCAAACAATATCAAGTACATTTCTCAAATACTTCCACCTAACAGTCTCGAACCGGACCATATCGGCCACTAAACAAATATGTGACACTCTGTCACGCTAAAATAGATTACTCAAAACAAAATTTGTCATCGATCACTGTACCATACATCCAAAAAAGAGGGTAAATTAAAATAGATTTAAACATTACCATCATGTTTAAGAATATTTCCATATGGGTCCAACAACTTTCATATCAACACATACCATATCATGTATTTACATGTGTGTCCAGTGGACTCAGCCACAATTTGTATACAAAAGCATTTTTTTCACATATAAATGCCATATACAAACATCGACATATTGCCAAAAACTTGAGTCAATATACATATCATCTACGAAGCATCCTCTGAACGGACCTGAGAGTACAAGGATGACTCTAGGACATACTAACTACTAGACAACCTTCTGATCCTACTGCTCTTCAAGCTACTCATCCTCACCACCATGGTCCTGAAGACGTTGTTGATGACCACCTAAAAAAATTTGGTGACCCGTGATGTGAGACCAATGTCCCAATGAGAGATATAACTCTCAACAAATATTATTGATCACATCAGGTTATATAGTTAAGCAGTTTAAGCATGTTAAGCAGATTAAGCATGTTAAACATATTGAGCAAGTTAAACAAGTAGGCATAACAACATGTATGATTAACAAGTATATAAAGGATGACGTTATGGTAGATTCTTTCAATTTATGTGGTATCATATCAAGGATGACGTTATGGAGGTTGTCAGATGGGTCTTAAATGGTGGAAGCATGGTACGGGCGGTGAATCATACGTTCATCAAACTCATCCCAAAAAAGAAAAATGCCAAGGGGATGGATGACTATAGGCCTATCTCATGTCGTAGCATTTTATACAAACGTATTTCTAAACTCCTTGCAGGACGGCTTAGAAATGTGCTCCCCTACATCATCTCTGAAGAACAAAGTGCTTTTGTGAAAGGTAGAAAGATATCGGATAGTACCTTGCTGGCTACTGAATTCCTCACTGGCTTCAATACAGCGAAGGCTAATGCTAAGGCGTGCATTAAGGTGGATTTGGTGAAGGCCTATGACTACGTCAGGTGGGATGCTCTGTGGGATTTGAGAGGTCAAGAATTTGATACAAATTGTTCTATCATCTTAGCCACAACATATATAAATAGGAGAACAATATTCTTATATGCCAAACTAACAAGCATTAACATGCTAACAAAAGTCTGATTTGTTTGAAACACCATATGCAAACTTTTCCTACCCAGACCTGAGAGTATAGAGATGACTCTAAGACACACTAGACATCTAATCAACTTTCTCAAAGATTCATTATGGTAGTTCCTCTTTACTTCCACGATTTTGTTGTCATCATTGTCGATTACCTAAAAAGATGTGGCAAACCACAAGGGTGAGACCCATGTCCCAATAAGAGATATAACCTCCAACAAGGCTTATTGATTACATCATTTAAATAGTAGATAACTGAGCAGCTGGAGTATTTAATAATCAATTCAATAGATTGAACATTTCAAGTATGCTAAATAGATTAAGAAAAAATTGATAGCTACAAGTATGAAGGCTTTGGGTTTTGAGGATAGATGGATTTGCATCATGAAGGAGTGTGTGCAAACCACTTCCTTTTCTGTGCTCATCAATGGGGGTCTGGTTGGTTTGATTAAAGCTTCTAATGGGCTTCGTCAAGGGGATCCGCTCTCCCCCCATCTATTCACTATTCTCATGGAGGGCCTCGCCAATATGATAAAGGTTGTAGAGGATGAAGGCAAGATCAAAACTTTCTTTGTGAAGGGCACTAAAGTTAAATCCTATCTAGTGTTTGCTGACGATGTTCTGATTTTCTCGGTTGGGAATGCGAGGAGATTGAAGGAGTACAAGAAAGTACTTATCCTTTTCGGCAAGGTTACTGGCCTTTACATAAGTGCTATTAAATCCATGATCTTCTTTTTCAAATCATGTGATCTCAGGAGAGGCAGACTTAAAGTTTCTTTTTGGGTGGAGGAGGGTTGTCTGCCCACAAGATACCTGGGAGCACCTATTGCAGGAGGGAGAGGTTTGTCCAAGGATTATAAAGATTGTCTCGATAAAATGTGAGAGAAGGTTGATAGTTGGATTGGTCTGAAGATTTCTCTTGTAGGGAGACTAGTGTTGGTGAGGTCTATTATTCAAAGCATGGTTCATTTCTGGGGGGAGGTCTCTCACTTGCCTAACCCGGTCTTGGAGGTCATGACTAAAATCACTACAAGTTTCATATGGGGGGGGCAGAAATCATAGTGTAGCTTGGGATGTTATATCCAGACCCTACGCCAAAGGTGGTATGAACTTGACTAAGCTGGAGATGATCATCCATAATGAGCAGCTCAAGAGACTCCATAGGTTCCTAACTGGGAAGAATAATGTATGTACAAATTGGATGACCAGGCGCTATGGCCTACTGCCGGTTGCTACTGACCAACACTCGTCTAAGGTGTGGAAGAACTTGTGCCATAGGTGGGAGGAGGTTCGTAATTTGTACTCAGTTGATGAGCAAGGTTTGTGCTGCCTTGTTAACCAGCAGCTTAAACCTTGGATCAACAGAGCTGTAGAACCTGATGTTGCTTGGGCCAAAGTCATATGGGGTCAGTGCCATTGCCCCAAATGGAGCACTGCAACCTTTAGAGCTTTGCTGCGCAAGCTCCCTACAAAGGATAGGCTCGTCTCTTGGGGTATCCACATGAATGGTGTGTGCTCTCTCTATAAAAAGGAAATGGAGACTCGTGAACATCTGTTCATTGGGTGCAGCTACTCCAAGCTGGTGTGGGCTACTGTATGCCTGAAAAACTAGTGGGGACTGAACCAACATTCAAGCTTGATCGATATCATCATGTGGATGAATGATAACATCCAAACCAAGTACGGTAAAGAGTTTGCTGGGATGTGCTTGGCAGGTTTCTCCTATCACCTTTGGGATGTAAGAAATAGGCGTATCCATGGAGGCAGACAGCGGATAGAAGGAAAGCTCATCAAAAAGATTGATGATGATTTGTCTTATCATATACTTGTAAAGAAGAACCTTGATAAAGGTCTTTCTAGAGTTTCTATGATATACTGGGGATTTTGTACTAACCATGTATATACGAGTAGGTAGATGGGTATTTGTATAACCCTTTGTTATAGTTGGGTGATGGCTTTTTGTATACCCCATCCTTTACAGTTGTAGGCTTATGCCGCTTTGGTTCCTTAGCTACTTTCTTTGGAATATATTTACCCAATTTCCAAAAAAGAGTATATAAAGAAACATATAAGACTATCATTTACTAAACAATTGACTTATCCCACTTCACTGTATAACAACTAAGCAATATAAGAAACAAGGCAAGGGTTATCAACCAATGTGATTCGTGTTTAACCCTAAACAGATAAACTACACAATTGGATTACGTCTTTTATTAAGCCCTAGGGAGTTTGAGGTATACCACTCAGACTCCAACTGACCACTGCTAGGTCAAAATTAGTTCTGTACAAGATCTAGGAGAGCCAAAATCATAAAAACTATTTGCCCTCAATCAGTTGGAGTCAGCCTCAGCAACATATATAGTCAAGCTACAATACACCCTAGCCTGCCCTTGGTATATACGTCACGACACTAGTAACCAGGGTATACAAACCCTAAAATCTGAGGTACAACCACAGATGTCCTTAGGCACATCATATATACTAAATCATATTCTATGAGATACATCCTCAATTGTTCTCCTGTCGAGGTATGACTACAACCATCCTTAAAAACATGCTATACTTGACATTATTTCATTGGAGGAATACTCATTTCACCATTCAATAAATCCTGACACTAGAATGGATATACAACATAGGGCACTACATAATTAGGGTTTCACTTGATTCTTTAATGCCAATTGGGTGAGTTAAGGCTACATCAATCAAGTTACAAACAAACCCTAAAAGAGTTCTACAAAAACATGGTTTGTTGCAACTTCAGAAGATAGAAATCATATAAAATATAGTTATTATCACATAATCAAAGGATACCCATCCTTGTCACATCATGAAGAGGATAACACCTCAATGTGGGCACAAAAGTATGTCCATAGGTCATAAGACCATTCACATTGTTCCCTATAAGAACATCGTTATCTTTCCCTACCTTACCAAGGCTCATCAACCATCACCATACATGTGACAAGAAGTTTGACATAACATTTGTATTTAAGAGTTTATGTTTTTCATATGGAAACATATTAGGGTTACAAAAACATTGAGATAGAGCATCCCATCATCATATAAATATACAAGGGATCTAAGTATGATTAACCATCAACATTTACATTAGGGTTAGGTTCAACAAGATAATGTCGAATTAGGGCTATGAAAACAACACTCAAGGATAAACCCTAATTATTACCATTTTCAATAGATCATGAATACATTAGATCAAACATAATCATATGATTCCATACAACCAAAGCCATTGAATCATACTCATAGGATTAGAAAACCCATCGATTATACAGTTAGAAATCTCATCGACCATGTAGTCAGAACCCTTGGTGACCATAGAGTCAGAACTCTTGGCAATCAATAGGGTTAGGAACACCTTGGAGACCATTAAGGTTAGGTTCCTTGGCAAGAAGTAGGGTTAGGAACACCTTGGAAACCACTAGGGTTAGCTACCTCACCAACTACTAGGGTTAGGAACTTTAACGACCAACATGGGATCATAGTTTTGGCGACCATATAAAATCAAAACTCATAGATCAACATAGCTTAAAATCTTGGCAACCATCAAGAGTTGAAGACCTTGTTGGCCAATTTGAAATTCAAAACCTGGCGAACAACATGGCATTCTAAACTCATCGACCATGAAGTTAAAACCTTGGCAACCAAAATGAAGTTCAAAACTTGGCAACCAATAGCACTCAAACATCTCATCAACCACCAAGAGTCACACACCTAAGCAAGGTCTGGATTTTTTTATCATCAAGGAAGAAACATGCATCAGGTTTAGAGTTACATCAAGAAGGATCATCTACTAAAAAATCTACCATCTAAACTCAACACTAGGCAAAGATAACATCTTTCTACTTGGAACAACATTTTTAGGTTATGATCTTGTACATGTAAGGTTAGTGTAAGAAATAATCATGGAGAAAGTTATATAAATCACCATAGAGATGATGAATAGGCTCCAAACAGAAAGGTAGCTTGAGGAAAGAAGGTAGAAATTCTAGCTTGAGCACTCCACTTGGCCAAGATGGCTCCACCTTCAAAAAGGAAGCAAACTCTAAGTCAAGGAAGCAAGAATGAGGTGTTTTTAAACCACTAGTTCAAGCTCCACCATGGATCCAACCAATAATAAGAGAGAGGAAGGTAGGAAAGCAAGGAAAATGAAGGAAAATAGGGGGATCTTACTTACCAAGACCAAGAAACAAAGCAAGGAAGCACTAAACAACCTCAACAAGGGTCGATCTAAATCCCAGGTGCACATGCAAGCAAGATCGACCAAGATTCTTCAACCTTAGATCATTATCCAAGTAGGGGGATGAGATCCAAACACACAGAAGAAGATATAGAGAGATAGGTGTGTAAAGATCTTGTATGCATGCAAGCAGGGAGGTATATAAGGTTTAGGGTGAGAGAGAAAGAAAAGGAGAGGTATCTAGCCATGCATGCCATGTGTCCAAGGTCCAAACATCTCCCCCATGACACTGATATGACCACACAACACTTGGTGACCAAGACGGGCCTCATTCTTAGTGAATGAGAGGAGTCAGGAAAGCCCATCGACAACTAAGAATCGTGGCAACCCAGATGGTCCACTTTCTTGGCGACCAAGGTGATCAGAAAAACAAACGATCGCCAACCCTAGAAATGTTGGCAACCAAGATGAGTTAGAAGCCTCTCGATTTCTATAACTAAGTGGCCATATGAAATCTTGGTGACTGCCAACATTATGTGATTTATTGTGTCCAAACACTTAAGGTCAACCCTAGGGTCGGGGCATCTATGAGAGCAAACCCTAAGTCAACACAAGACTAGATGTCACCATTCAAACCAAGGTGTAACAAGGCGCCCCAAAGCACCACAAAATCAAACATGATATTTAAACATGTGAGGAACAATAAGCATGTGAAAAATTGCAAGAAAGACCCTAGATATGGGTAAATTTCATAAAAGCCCAAAACAAGCATATATATGCATAACTTGCTCAAATAGTGTCCAAACTAGACCAAACTAGAAACTTAAGGTTGTAAAATATTATCAAAGCACATATTAGGGTTTAATTAAGGTTCTAAGCATCTAATTATGGTAAAAAAACATGTTCAACCAAAATTCAAGGTCAGGGGTCTTATAATAACTACTTTGTAGTGACCAAAAATATTCATTAAAGACATCCACTTTTAGATCAATGAACACTATTAATAGAGAAGTTAATATCATAGTCCATAGGGCATTCACTTGATGCATCATGTGATTACCTATCTGCATAGCTCTTATCTACCTACCAACTATGTTGGAAGTAGTTTCCGGTGTAAAAATGAATGAGGGGATCAATCATATATGTGTCTTGTCATAAAGAGTGATGGATGGAATGAAGTAGGTGTTTGTGAATAAGAATCACAAGTAACATCCAAATTGTTTATGAAAAAACAAAATATCATGAACATATACATGAAGGAAATGAGAAATGCATGAATCATAATGCCTACTATTTTGATAGAATGATGCATGCACTAAAAGTCTCATATGATTGATGAGAATGGAAAAAAAGAATGCATACATGTAACTAATTTCACTTATCCTTGAAGAAAAATTCATATTTGAGTTCAAGGCATCATTTTCTCCCTCTTTATTTGATTTTTTCTATCTTTTTTTTCACCCTCTTATTTTAGCATGATTTATGAACAATTCTTGGGCTTTTCTTCAACATCTCATTACTTTTTTTTATTTACAGGGGTATGGATGTGTATCCCATCACTCTGTATTTGAGGACAAAGCTAAATAGATACACCACAAAAGAAAGATGCAAAAGAAAATACAATTTACATGAAATTTTTTATGCAACTACTTGATATGCAAATATTTTTTCCTTTTTCTAACAAATGCAATAAAAAGACCAAATATCATGCCACCTATTATGATATGCAATGCAATCAAAGTTACTTGATCATCTTAAGGTGGTGGATGAAATGTCATGAAAGGCGGGTGGAATCACATGATTAAGAGATAATGTCTGACTTAAACTACAATGTGTCCCTCTCCTATCAACCTGTGTTTAGGGTAACCTTAGAGTTTTTTTTCTAAAAGTCCCATTTAAGGTCTTGTTACTTGTTTGGTCAGTTTGGGCTCAAACCCCGTCGTCATACACAAGTCGTGCAAAAAATTTAAGTTGTTCATTCATATTAAGTGTCCTTAAGTTGAGTAACCCATACACTTCCGCTAGGTGGTGTTGTATTAGACTATGTAAATTTAAATTAACAAGATATGATCATTAAACAAATTTCTTCCATTGCAAAGGAATGAAACTCATTTCTCCTTGATGAAAGAGGAAATCATGGCATATAAGCTCCACAATTAGACTAGATAGGTGTGGATTCTACACTTACAAAAACAACAGTAACTAACATAAAATGAAATACAAGAAGATAAAGTCGTTCCAACACCTCCTCTAAGCTTGAACTCAACTATATCCTCATAGTCAGAATTCAATCATAGAGGTTGAATGGGGGTAGCATGATCTAAGAATGATGGTGGCGGCGGCTGAAACGTCCCCAGATGCATATCAGAACCAGGGTAGAGAAATGTGTCGGTGAATGGAGGTGGGTCTAATGGCAAGGGAGGTGGCTGAGGGTAGCTATAAAATTGGTCCTGGCTCTTGTAGTCGTCTCACAAAAACTATTGGTAATGATCGTTGTGCTGCATGCAAGTGTGCATGTTCTCTTGGTTGACCAGGAGAAGGCACTCGTTGTCGTAGATCGCTCTCAGATAGTACAAAAGTCAGTCATGGACTCTGTGAATTTTGGCCAGGGTGAAAACATAGTGTTGTTGCCCCTCCTAGATTGACTGCAACATCCCATACATGATTTCCATAGATAAGGCATATCTATGCAGTGGGAGGTGGTGGAGCTATAGAGTTGGATGTTGTGTGTTGATGTGGGGTCTAATGTAGGCATTTCCTCTATGTGAAGGGCATGGTCTCCTCCTCCTCTTCTTCTTTGTCTTCTTTCACATCATCCTATGTGTCATCCTCAGGCTCCTCCTCTTGCTCATCACCTTCTGGGACATGTACTACATCGTCTCTTGGCCATCTAAGGAATCATATCCTTGGAGGCGGAAGATGAGGTCAAGGATATCCCTTTCCTTCAGCTTCTCATTGATGGTGCAATAGGCTTATACATTTCCCTCATACTTGGAGGCAAGGTGAGAGCGCTTGAAATGCTTGAAGTCAAGTGTTGAGGATATCTTTATGGAAATGACCTTGGAGATGCCTAGGTGGAGGTGGAGAGCCAAGGGTGTGAGAAAATCCCTAAAGATAATGGGATGCTTCCTCTGAGCTTGCCTCTTCATTACAAGCATGTGATGTAAGAAGAATGAGCCAAGGTCGGTGTTCTCCCTCCCCAATACTTGGAGATAAGGTGAGAGTGCTTGAAATGCTTGAAGTTAAGCGTCGAGGATATCTTTATGGAAATGGCATTGGAGATGCCTAGGTGGAGGTGGAGATCCAAGGGTGTGAGAAAATCCCTAAAGTGAATGGGATGCTTCCTCTGAGCTTGCTGCTTCATTGCAAGCATGTGCGGTAAGAAGAACAAGCCAAGGTCGATGTTCTCCCTCCCTAGTGTGAGAAGTGCCCACATAACTTATAGATCAACCTTATGTGGATTCCCTTGTCCCTGATTGGACCTGATGAATATGGTATTTGGTGTGATCTTCTCAAGGCCACACACTATCCAACTAAAGGTGACTA
The DNA here is from genome assembly GCA_963693085.1 of Alisma plantago-aquatica. Classification (NCBI taxonomy): domain Eukaryota; kingdom Viridiplantae; phylum Streptophyta; class Magnoliopsida; order Alismatales; family Alismataceae; genus Alisma; species Alisma plantago-aquatica. The sequence continues at coordinate 827,359,296 of OY856412.1, forward strand.
GATGAAACCCTAAGGGAAAACACACAGATCTTTCAAAATTTGTATATGGACCCAATCCAACGCACATGATCAACTAATCACACATACCTACAAGCACACGGGGCCGTGTTGTAGTATAGGCTAGTGGTAATATTAGGGTCAATCTTCAGGGATAGAGGGGGTACTGGATCTAGGTTAATGTAAGCTATGTTCCTAAAATGGAGTCTAGGGTTTGAGGGTTTAAAGTTGGTTTTGTTTGATTACACTATGATTTCAAGCAAGAAACAACAAGAAAGAAACTAGGTTAGCAAAAACCCTAGATTACCCTAAGCACATTAATACTGGCAAACTAGGCAAGACAAGCAACTAGGCTAGAACAAGGAGTTACACTACACTAGCAAGTCAAACTATCAAAGAAGAAGAAAGTCGAGCAATTAGACAAGCAAGAGACTAAGTTATCACTAGCTAGCTAAATTAACACAAGCAAGCCTAAAGGATACCTAACTACTTGAGCAAGAACTAACCATCAAGAACTAAGCAATTAACAAAGGCAATTAACTAAGTTAGCATTAACAATCTATTAAGGGAAGAGTGGATTTTAAGTAGTATGATGGATAGGTGGGTTGTTTTGGAATGAAACTTGATATTAGTTGGGGGAAGGTTAACAAAGCATGCAATTCTCATATATCAATCTAGATTACACAAAACCAAACAACTAGGCAAGTGCTATTGGAATATACCCTATGCTACTTGTTGGAGAACTAGGGTTAGGTGTAATTCTAATAGGACTAGGCAAGTCTACGTTTCTAGGGTAAATAATATTAGGGAAATTGAGAGCCAAGGGTAGGAATGGGAGTAGAGATGAGCGTGTTTCACCTCATGTTACTTGCCATCTAGCCTTTAGGAAACTCTAGGCAATTGCACTAATCACACTTACACTAGCTACTTAGATCTCACAATTACTTGTAGAAGAAGGGAGATGTATGTAGGAACAAAGGGGGCTAGCTAGGGATCCACTAGTTGGACCTAGGAGTCATTCCTAAGATTGCCACATACATTCCATTTTCTCCTAGAAGCTAAGTGTCATCAAACTTCACAAAACAAGCAATCTATGTGTAAAAGCACAAACCACCTGCAAGATAATGGGAAATGAGATAGAAGCAAGAGGCAATCATCGTAGAATGAAATTATGTTCAATACAAGTTCTTCCCCCCCAACATATATAAAAGTCACATTTTAACCCTAAACAGCCCACTACTAGGGGCTTAGCTAGACATGCTCAAACAAAAGAGAAAAAATGAGAAGAAAGGGATAGGAATCCATGGAGCTCAAAGTATATTCTTCTTCTTCACCTCCTAGCTACTGTAGAATGACCTCCCTCCTCCAAGGTGGATGAAGGGCATGAAAATGAAGGGGATTATGGTAGAAAACCTAGAAAACTAGTTTTATATGGTGGAAATGAGATGAAAATGGTGGGTGGGTGGCTTGAATGCAAGGAAGGAGGAAATGATGCTCTAGAGTAGGTTGGGGAAAGTAATGGCAGCTAAAAGGGGAGCTAACCATGTGCCCCATCTGCCACCCATGTATATATAGGTGGTGAGGAGGCACTAGGTTAAGTGGGGGTAGAATAGGGAATGTAGTGCAAATCTATTGTTAGGGTTGTATGTAGCACGGTCGTGTTGGGTAGCATGGTCATTCTGGGTAGGGGTCAACATGCTCGTGGTGGAATGGAACAGGAAAGGTGGAATTTTGGCATAAGTTATTGTAAAATTTTGGATTCTTGGAAGGCTGGTAGAATGGTCGTGCTGGGCAGTACGGTCGTGGTGGGATCTAGGTAGCACGGCTGTGCTGGGTAGCACGGTCGTGGTGGGTGATTTGTAGCATGGCCGTGGTGGGTAGGTGGCAACATGGTCGTGCTAGGAAGCACGATTGTGGTGGAGGGGTGGTAGCATGACCATGCTGGCTAGCACGACCATGGTGGAGGATGGCAACATGTCCGTACTGGGAAGCTCAGCCATGGTGGAGGATTTTCTGTAGATGCTTAAAAATTGGTATTTTTCCTATGATTTCTTCATTTCCAGCATGACCTCTACATCACCATGGTTGTGTTGGAAGATTTTCTTGCACTTTGAGCTTCAAACTTCATGATCCATGGACTTCTTTTCTTAAGCTTGACTCTTGGCCACTAGGGGTAGGTTGAGGGAGCTTTTGGGCCTTCTTTGGACCCCCGCCATGGCTGGAGGAATCCTAGAACACCTTCCTTCTCTCTCATCCATCCAAGGCATGGTCCAAGTACTTGAAAATCATGCAAAGAACATCTATAAGTGCATCTGATAGAAATATGCATATTGAGGGAATTAACTTGCAATCTAACTTGTTTAGATGTGATTAAGATGCAAAAATACATAAAATGGAGCCCTAAAATAGGGTTGCATCGGTATTCATCAAGTACTGATGCAGAATCCGAATGAAGGGGTGCTCGATGTCCATCATCGAGTCTTGGTGCCAGGTGACGTTGAATTCCTCTAGCTAGGTCGTCATCTGCCTCCAAGTGATGGCGTACTTGAAGTCGTTGGGGGTGAAGTGACCTCCACCTAGTAGCCAACCATAAATTTAGTTAAACTCTACCAGCATGAGGTGGTGGGAAGTGTTGTAGATTTTAAAATGGGCCCACCCATCTCCCCAATATTCTTCATGCACGGGGATGCAAAAAAACCTCTAGCGACGCCAGAAACTAGCACATGGTCTCCTAGTAGGTGGGCCAATCACTAAAGAAAGGATGATCACCCACCATACCTCACCCTTGATAGACCTGGAAGAGTCTCTAGGAAAAGTTGGTCTTGGTGAGGAAGGTGTGGTCACAATACTGTGTAGGTATGAACTCCCTCTTCATAAGGTCAGTGATTGATCTTCTTCTGGTCGTCATCTGCTAAGATTATACTAGATGGCTTCAATACCATATGCTTGGATGATGAAGCTTTCCAAGAGGCATGTCATTGATGTCGGAGATAGAAAAGTGATTGATAAAGAGAGTTCGATGAAGACACAGGGATGTTGGGCACACCAGATGCCTTCTGAATGCTCTGTGTGTGAAAATATAACTTGATTTCTCTATTAGACAACTCTACTTGACCTTGAGTTTGGGGTGATATGGGGTCCCTACTTTGTGCCTCACTCCATACTTACTCAATAAAGCACCAAAGTTCCTATTTCTGAAATGAGATCCCCCATCACTGATAATTATTCTAGACACCCAATACCTGAAAAAGTATTATCCTTCACAAACTTGCACAAAAATTATGCATCATTGGTTCAGGTCGGAATTGCTTCCACCCACTTAGACACTTAATCCCTGTAATCAAGATATACAAATTAGAATTTGAAGACACAAAAGGTCCCATGAAATCAATTCCCCACAAATCAAAGCCCTCTACCTCCAGAAAGATATTAAGAGGAATTTTGCGCCGCCTAGATAGGTTACCTGCCCGCTGACATGTATCACACCTCTACACATAATCATAAGCATATTTGAACAAAAACAACCAATAAAAACTACTTTCTAATACCTTAGTCACCATCCTATAACTAGCATGATGTCCCCGCGTAGGTAAGGAATGACAATGAGCAAGTATGCTCTCATTGTTCCTCATGGCAAAAAGTTGCCCATTAGGAAGCTCCTCAATAAAAGGTACCTACAACCCAGATTCAACCACTCTTTTCAACCTAGACAAGTGATCCTTCTTCTAATTATATGTTAAAATACATATATATTTTATATTAAAAGTCTACGATCTAATTAGTTAATCTGAGTTCACAATTTATGTTTATTTATTCTTGCATGTAGACTTAGAAAAGTTATATTGCTCGATAACATAACTAGGTTAATGCTTTGATCCATCATGAGTTAATTCATTCATTCATGCTTGTTTGTTGATTGATTCAGTCATGCATATATTGCTCTAGGAATATACTAAAATTCCATTCTATAGGCATATAATTAAAAACCAGATATATACTTAAACCTATACCTAATGGTAACAAGGCAAAGGAAGAAGCACAACCCGACAATAGAATCCAGCAGTTGCACAAGTAGCAACTTTGACAACAGCATGAGCAACAACTCCGATAGCAACATTAGCAGTAGAATGAGCAATAACAAGCAACATGTTTCAACAGAGGCAAACAACGGTGGAGTCATTGTGACACACCCAGACTATGTGTGCAAAACACAAGTGTGCACTTCGAGTAGTATAGGCCCTTGAGGCCCGAATGTCAATCTTAGGGAAACATCAATTCAGAAACTACTACTAATTGTAACCTAATATGCTACGCTTAAGGAAAAAGTGTTTAGTTGTTTGATTAAAACTAATTGCAAGAATTGAAATCTAAATTAAGCATATTGTGATCAAAGATTGGATGTATTTCTTAGGATTATAGTTTCACCATGATCACATTACAATTATCTCCATTTCAATAATAAGAATTTTCCCTCAACCCTAGACTAAGAGACGTATAGCAAGTATTACCTGCTCCTGCAGCATAGTACACTACTTATGCTAATACAAATCCCACTCATGTAGTGATTTAGAAATTATCTAGGCACTTTAATGAAACCTCTGGGTTATTCCCTTCACATCTGGTAGCCCTCTCCTAATGCACTATATAGTCTATGGAAATCTATGATCTTTCCAACCCTTAATCCCTCTCCCAAAATAATTAATAGACTAAACAATTAAATAGGGTGATCAAGCATAAGTAGTTCATTAGGCAATCAAATATTTAAGTCTAGAATCAAAACAATTGACTATATTAACATATAAAAGTCAACGACAATGCATAACTGATCTACTCTCGGGTCCTAAGTGTTGGTATGTATGCCCAGAGAGCCAATCATATGATGATTGTAATGGCATAATGTGTAAATGATTTGATTAATAGTAAAGTCATGCCTCTAATTTATTCTATTTTATTCAGTTATAGATAAGAAGTAACATGACAAATGTATAGACAATGATATTACTCAATGTCATATGTCTTCAAGTGCAAGACTTGAATAATGAGATCATACAAATGTTAAAAGTATATACATTCTTGTTATGTCCCTAGTCAGATATTATTGTGGAAAGTTGATAGACAACAATAACACATAAGACTAGAGTGTGTGTTGGTTGATGACATAATCTCATAAGCCATGAAATGTTATATCAAACCAAGCACATAGGTACTTGTTAGGGAACTATGTATTAGACAGACCCACCATGAGAGTAACACATGGAAACCATTACTATGGTAGTCATAGTTTTCTCTCTTAGTATTGGTGGTGATTGTGGTTCTTAGATCTATAGTCACTACACTCATCAAATGTATTTTGGTGTGCTTTAATGTCATACACCATAGTCTTAAATAAGGATTATCATAAAGGTGATGATTGGGTGCATTGTGACACATGGGGATGACTGTGAGGTGATGTATATGAGATTGTCCCTCCTATGGGAGTATGATATCCTATACACTTGATAAGTGATATTGAGAAATGCATGACAATACACATGGGAGTAAATATGTGATATTGAGCTTACATATATCTTAGACAGTCTTCTATAGAAAGTAGCATAGATTGAATGATGAAGAGGATGATGGCTCCATACCTCGAGTTCAATCTATTATCATTGACAAGGGAACTATACAAACACTACAACACCAAACACGGATTGTAGGTTGAAGTTGTTCTCCAACTGTCCATTTACTTGGGTAGCAATGATGTGTGACTAGCTGACACTATTTTCTTTTGATGACATAAGTAGTTATGGAATTTCACTGCCAACGTAATATGGGACATATAGGGTCACACACATAGGATACACCTAGAAGAGGAGTATTGGTCATGAATGATAATTGAATTGATTACTAAAATTTTTAGGTATTAAATTCAAGAAGCATATCAACTGACTAGACTCCAAACTGATCAATTCATGTGATGAAATGGCCGGTCGGAGTGTCAGGCTGATTGGATATTGAATTGGCTGAATTTTGAATGAATTACGCTCAAACCTGTGGAGACCTCTCTTTTTATTAGCATAAATGCCAACCATTAAAGATAATCCCTAAACCTAAACCCTAATTATGAAATCAAATATTGAATTCTTGATGAAGGCAATTAAACAATTTACAAAAAACACAGATATTTTTTTCCTTTTTCTTTCTTCACAATTTTCACAAACCAATGTCACATCAAAGACCTCACAATAAGATAACACAAATCTCATTCAACTCCATCAAAACCAGAATCAAATCTTATGGCTCATGTGTAGTTCAATTTATAATAGATATATGTATATGAATCAACAAACTATGTGTACTATCCATTCTAGGAAAGAGAGTGTACAAGGGCATTCTAATCTATCTAGATGATTCTATTTATATATTCTTCACCATGACCTCTCTATTGGATAGAATTATACCTAAAAACATTTAAAACAACCTCATGAGACTTTGTAAAGCCCCTGTGAGTGGATACCTCCCACTCAATATAGGTGCATATGATTATTTCTATCTTCTACATCATCTCATAACAATTATCAATAGTGGGCCTTTAGCCCGAGACATAAACTTATTGTCCAGCATTTACCCCATCAGGTTTTTATCATCATCAGTGGGCTTTCAGACGTAGTCATCATCTTATTATGCAATATTTACCCTCATCATGGTTTCTCAAATGTAAGCCGTGCATTTTTTTTCTTATCAGCTCATTCTATGTCACAATTCTCAAAAAAATATTCATAGAGACATTAGAGCTACCAACAGAAAAAACATATATGTATCTTGTATCACTTGTCATACTCAAAATAAATTTTTCAAACAACATATACTCAATCCATTCAATTTCAATAGATGCAAATATATTTCATGCATAAACATGCATAACACACTTAGTTCTCTTATTATTTTATTTCACATTCTTCGATTGAGGTAATTGATTAACACATGTTGATTGTCATTTGAATCCCATCAAGACAATTCATTCTCACAGTAAAAGTATTCTATCAAACAAATACAATACAAAAACACATTCTTGTAAATCAATTCAAATGCTTAAACCTCATCTTTTAATTGAATTCAACAATAGTTATGTACATTCCTTAATTCCTCATTTGAGATCATTATTTATTAGCATCATCTAGCTCATCATTTTAGGGTTAGATTTTGGTTCTCATATTCATCTACAAATTCTCATATTTTCCTTCATTTCATATTCATCACTCTCAACATGTTTCATGTCATGTTCATTACATTATTGGAACAATCATTCTAAATTCACTTGATATACAATTCTTCTCTTCTCATTAACATCCATCAAAGCACAAATTAGTATATTTTATTCAATCTAGATTAGCCACATGTAATTAAAATATAATATTAATGACTTCATCAGAATAACTTCATTAGTGTCATCTTTAACTTGCCATCACCATTCAATACATTTTTCTTCATATTACTTTTGTATCTAGATAAGTGTATCATGTCAGTGACTTATAATTCCATTCCCATAATAAAAAATGGTCATTCTTTATTATACAACTCACTTTAGCTTAAAATAATGGTCTAGGTTACATCTTCTTACACCATAATCTCTAATCATCCTTCACGATTCATTTTGTCTAGCTTGTTTAAAAGGACCCACATTCATGTGAGAGCTACTCATTGTTCCATATTATACTAAAATAGATTGTTTAGGATTAGATCATATTAGTAAGGGTCATCATCTTCAACTGAACTATTAGAATTTACATTTCAGCATTTCATTACATTTTCAACATTATATATAAGTACTAGCTTTATCACTCATAATCGTCTTAATACTAAACATCTAGGGTTTTCAAGAATTCATCCTTACTTCAACACATCATAAGAATCATAACACTAAGTAATTTCATCGTGATTCATAAGGGTTCATTAGGGCTATTCACACACTTGGAAACCCTAGTTTCCATTTTCACATATTTCATTCATCAATCATAAGTATACATTGATTAATTGACTCATTTGATTCACTCCCTCAAAACAAACCCTAATCAGGAAAAATGGTCACCTCATATTGATCCTTATGAGTATATCATATTCAATTCCATTAACATTCAAAAATACACATATATAACACATTCTAGAACAACTCAAATATTGTTCTATACATGTCAATTGAATTCCAAGCATATCGGCCATTGGGATGATTTTTAGGAAAAATTCACATGAAATTGCATAGTCATCTATCTGTAGGATTCTCCATGGATCCTCATACAATATATTAGGAACTAATCAAGTTCCAAACAATGAGAAATAATCAAAATCTATAGAAGATACCTCAATATCTTTCCCAAATCGATATCCAATCACATACATATACTAGCAAGGTTTAGGATTATTTTAACCAGATAGAATTAGGATTTAAATATGAATACAGAGATTAGTAGGGAGAAAAACACTCAAACTCATATGCAAAGAACCTTAAATTCGTAGGTCAAACTTTGAATTTTTGGAAACCCAAACAAACTCTAGCAAATGAATCCATTTCTTCCTTCTCAACTCAAAAATCTTAGAAATGGAGATTAGGAGAAAAAGGGTGAGAAAAGGGGATGATTTGATGTGATTTCGAATCAAATCAGAGGAGTGGAGGAATCTTGACATGTGCGAGAAGATTTACCATGAAATTCTATGCAAAGAAGCTAAACTTACTTGATTTCATCATATCTCAGATAGAGAAACCCTAGGTCAACATCTCCACCACTTTCTGTTCTCAAAACCCTAGCTCTCCTCTCTCTCTAGAATTTCATTTCTTAGATAGGAATGACGGGTTATGAGAGCTCCTTGCGTGTTAGGTTAGTCATATATATGAATTGAGGTGCTTAAAACAATTGCAAACAAGCCCTCCATTATACTTTTATTTTGCTCAGACTGGTTGGTCGGCTGAGTTATAATTGACCGACATCACACTCTTCAAAACTCAAACATCATCCAAAAATTATGAAAATTTAACACAATGTCTGAAATTGAGCTTTTAAGATAGTTAAAATTTCAGATCATTTAGACATACTGATAAATAAATAAAAATCAAATACTAAATTGCTATATTGCTGTCTGCAACATGGTCGGTCGAGTTTGTCCTAGGAAGAACTCGATCGACACCCCTCTCTGTAGAGATCAAACATCACCAAAAAAAATTATGCCAATTTAATATTATGTCTACAATGGATTTTCACAACTAAATTTAAAATTTGAGATCAATTGGATGTACCAATAAAAGGATAAAGATAAAATACCAAACTGCTATATTTCAATTTGAATACATGATCAGCTGAGTTTCTCTACGGGAAACTCGACCGACAAATAGGTTAGAGAATTATTAAAATATTCTGATACTTTTCAAGAGTGTTCATATTTGAGATATACAAATCATACCCATATTTAAAATAAATAATATTTATACATAAAATACTAAATATAATTTAGTGAGCCACTATATTTATCATTTTTTGTCTTCATATGTCATCAAAACCTTATTGTGGTCGATTAGGGTTTTCAATTCTTAAATCATAACTATGTGAATCAAAGTATGATTAAAGTTTCTTATTAGATTCAAAAAATTAACATTAAACTACCATCATTAATCAAGCTTTAAACAATGATCCACCTGGTTAAGTATGCAATCAATCAAGTAAACCCTAATTAGATGGTTAATCTAAAAATGGGTCATTACAAATTTCTCCCCTCCTTTTAGGATTTCATCTTGAAATCCAAGAAAATATTTTGAAGAAATTCATATCATCTAGTTGTTCATCTCTCTCGACATCAAGTTAGAAAGACTTTCATTTTATGTTTCTTTCATGACATCTTTTTTTATGGATATTTCATCCCTTGTCGTCATCATTTCTCTCCTTTGGTATGATAGACACTTAAATCACATGTATTAGTAATACATCATTTATCAAAATGTGGCTCACATCACATTTCATATTTTTATAAAATCTGATTACGCATCTCATGGATTAATATTATGACTCATTCAGTATTATTATCCACATTCATCAATTTTCTTCACAAGGAAGATCATTTAGCATGCATCATTATTAGTTCATAGCTTTTTCTCACAATTTCATATTTAATTCTTATATTAAACTCATTACATATTGTCTTGATAATCTTGTAGGTTTCATATTTCTTATATGAATTTTCCTTCTTGCCATAGGTTCCATATTGAATTATAAAATCCTTTTCTCTTTCACCATTTTATCACCATTTTTTTGCATCTTATTATCCTACCAAACTACTTCATTTGGATACTTGGTCAGGGCATCCAAAAGAAGTACAACTGGTAGTTCCATACTAGCTTACTTCAATACCTAAATACTTGACCAGAGTATCTAGATACTGAGTTCAGTCACTATACAAATCATTCAGGTTACATTCAACACCTACATTATCATTTAGTCCTAAATCCAATTGTCACTGTAGACTCATCTAACCTAGGCTCTGATACCACATTGTAGGGATCTCTCTTTGATCAGCATAAATGCCAACCATTATAGATAATCCCTAAATCTAAACCCAAATTATGAAATAAAATAATGAATTCTCGACAAAGGCGATTAAACAATATATAAAAAACACATATAAAATTTTTGTTTTTTCTTTCTCATAAAACCTTCTGAAACAATGCCACATCACGAACATCACATTCAGATATCACAAATTATATTCAATTCTATCTAGTCTAAAATCAAATCTTACTTCTCACATGCAGTTCAGTTTACATCAGTTACATGTACATTAATGAATGAACTTAGTCTACAACCCATCCCAGGAAAGATAGAGTACATGGACATTCTAATCTATCTAGAGTATGCTATTTATATCTTCCTTGTCATGACCTCTCCGCTGGATAGAATTATACCTAAAAACATTTGAAAAAACCTCATGAGATTCATATAGAGCCCCAGTGAGTGGATACCTCCCACTCAAGCTAGGTACATCCATAAGCATCATATTAGTTATAATGAACTCAAAGGAACTTGCATATATTGAAAAGTATAGTATATAATTCTAGCATAAGGCAAATCTAGTTTACAATGGTGATATAATCATATAGTTAAGATAATCACTTAAACCAATTATAAATTTTAAACATCCTTTAGAGAATGTCTATGAACAAATCAACATATGCTTCTTAGTTCAGATTAACAATTCTTCTACATGAGTAATAAGTCAATTTCTAAGAATTTTGAATCAATACATAACATTAACATCATCTTTGCGACACCCCACCAGCCAGACCAGGAACATATCTTGTAGTCCTAAAGATGAAGTACAAATAAAACATGTCTAGAAAACAATACTATCAAGTAACAAGCAATCCAATTCATACTCAGACTAGATATAAATCCCAACATTTACTACTTGTCCACAAGATTGATCAAGGTGTGAAATATAGATAATCTCTATGACAGCATGATTACTTTCCACAATAAGAAACATAATCAACAATGACAAATCATCAAGTAGCAATATAAGGAATGTAACAACCATTCAGATCATGTTCTACACGGCTTATCATCTTTTATTCATTTGCCCTAAAACTACTTGGTTTGTACCTCACCAAGTATAAGTCACCATGCCTGATTCTCGTGTCAATGACTCACCATCACTATCTTAGGGTTTATCCGGCCACCCTAAGATATCAACAACATACCCTGGTCACCTCAGGGTTGCCTAAAGAGGCTCACGTCCTCATCTAGGGTACATGAGATAGGAACCATCAAAACAATATATCACATCATTTTACATATTTTCACATTTCATATATTTCATTTCATCCAAGTCTATTTCATATGGACATAGACTTTCACAACAAGGATAGGGCCAGAGCCACTCCAGATGACTCACTCCTAAATCTTGGTGGTCTAACCTTTAAGGTCTCAATCCACACTCCAAAAATCTTTCTCATAATTCATTAATTACTACAAGGAGAACTGTTATGTTTCCCCAGTGTGATCCTCGGGGGAACTCACTGTGTTTAGGGCACCTAACTAGATGTTTCATCACTTCACATGTCATTAATCTCATTTACTCATCTTAAAAGAATTCAAAACATCATATATCATGCATGTGTATTCTCACATAACTAGAATAACATGAAATATATTAATCTTATCAAGCAAGACAATGATTAAAGTAAGAAGCACAATAAATTTGTAAATTGCAACACATATGATTGTTTCTCTCTTCTACATCATCCCATAACAATTATCAATGGTGGGCCTTCAGCCTGAGACATAATCTTATTGTCTAGCATTTACCTCATCAAGGTTTTATCATCATCATTGGGATTTCATCCCTAGTCATCATCTCATTATGCAATATTTACCCTCATCAAGGTTTCTCAAATGTAAGCAGTGCATGTTAAATTCAATCTCAACATATTTCTTATTAGTTTATTCCATGTAATAATTCTCAACAAATGTTCCTATAGACATTAGAGCTACCAACTGTAAAAGTATATAGGTATCTTGTATCTTTTATTTCATACTCAGAATAGATTTATCATACAACATATACTTAATCCATCCAATTTTAGTAGATACAAATATATTTCATGCATAAACGTGCATAACACACTTCGTTCTCTTCTTGTTTTATTTCACATTCATCAATTAGGGTTATTGATCAACACATGTTGATTATCATTTAAATCCCATCAAGATAGTTCATTCTCATATTACAAGTATTCTGTCAAACAATCACAATACAAGAACACATTCTTGTAAATCAATTCAAATCATTAAACCTCATATTTTAATTGAATTCAACTACTGTTATGTACATTCCTTAATTCCTCAGTTGTGATCATTATTCATTAGCATCATCTAGCTCATCATTTTAGGGTTAGAGTTTGGTTCTCAGATTCATCTACAAATTCTCATCTTTTTCCTTCATTTCATATTCATTAGTCTCATCTTCTTTCATGTCATGTTCATTACATTATTGGAACAATCATTCTTAATTCACTTGATATATAATTCTTCTCTTCTCATTAAAATCCATCAAATCCCAAATTAGTATATTTTATTCAAGCTAGATTAGCTACATGTAATTAAAATATAAGATTAAAGACTTCATCCAAATAACTTCATTAATGTCATCTTTAACTTGCCATCACCATTCAATACATTTTTCTTCATATTGTATCTTATATTTAGATAAGTGTACTATGTCAATGACTTACAATGCTATTCCCATAATCAACAATGATCATTCTAATATTTTAGAATCTAATATTTACCCTACCCTCTTTTACCCATTTAACCCTTAATATAAGTTTGAACTAATTATTTTGGAATCTAATATATATATATTAATGCATACTAAAACCCAACAAGCAACCCCACTATATAATTCAAAACTTTAATAAATGACAGGTAACATGTCACACCTTTTATAGTCATTGATTAGAGAGAAAATTGAATTCACTGATAAAAAATAATGTATTGAAAACATTAGACCTTGTTTTTATAAAAATACTATGATCTAATTAGTTAATCTGACTTCATAATTTATGTTAATTTATTCATCCATGTATCCTTAAACAAGTTATATAGTTTGATAACATAACTAGGTTAATGCATTGATCCATCATGGATTAATTCATTAATTCATGCATGTCTGTTAATTGATTCAGTTATGCATATATTTCTCTAGGCATATACATATAGTCCATCATATAGGCATTTAATTAAAAACTAAATATAAACATAAACCTATACCTAATGGAAAGAAGGAAAATGAAGAAGCATGGTCTGAAAATAGACTCCAATAGCTGGACGAGTAGCAACCTCGACAACAACATGAGAAACAACTCTGATAGCAGCATTAGCAGTAAAATGAGCAACGACAAGCAACATGTTTCAACAGAGACAAGCAATGGAAGCGTCATTGTGACACACCCAGAATATGTTTGCAAAACGCAAGTGTATGTGTCGAGTAGTATAGTCTTATGAGGCTAGAATGTCGAACTTAGGAAAATGTTAATCCAGAAACTACTACTAACTATAACCTAATCAGTTAAGCCTGAGAATAAGGTGTTTGGTTGTTTGATTAAATATCATTTCAAAAATTGAAATCTAATTAAGTGTATTGTGACAACATATAGGATGGATTTATTAGGTTTATAGTTTCATCATGATGTACATTGCAATTAACTCCATTTCATTAATAAGCATTTTCCCTCAATCCTAGACTAAGAGACATGTAGCAAGTATTACTAGCTCCTGTAGCATAATACACTAACTATGCTCAGACAAATCTCACTCATGTATCGATTTAGACATTAGCTAGGAGCTTTAACGAAACATTTGGGTTATTCCCTTCATAGTTGTAAGCCCTCTATCCTAAGGCACGATATAGGCTATGTGAAAGTACGACCTCTCCAAACCTTAATCCCTCCCCTAAAGTAATTGACAGTCAAAACCATTAACTGTGGTGATCAAGCATAGGTTATTCATTAGGCAATTGAATTTTTAAGTCTAGAATCAAAAGAATTGACTATATTACTCATAAAAGTCAATTAGAATGCATAATTGGGGTACTACCGGGTCCTAATGAATAAGGATATCAACCCCACATCATTGGTATAGTTTTATACATAGAGAAAAGAGAAACACATGGTAAAAATGAGAAAACATATGCAAACCTCTGGAGAAACTAGTCCAGAAGATCCCTTCTGGCGAACATCTCAATTTGCAGCGTTCGAGCTGCAAATCTACTCACCGAAGGTGCCCAAATTGTCTAGGACATGGTTGTATTCTTCGTCTCCTCCTCTCTCATCTTTGTGCTCCATTGCAATAGAAAGGAGCATGATCCTCCCTTCTAGACAAACTCCCCTTAGGTCATAAGTGGGAGTCAATCCATCATTAGGTCCCAGCTGTCAGATCTATCCCAGTCTCTAATATGCACTAATTGTGTCAAGTCGGTACCACTACTGGAAGTCGGTGGCACCAAGTATGTTGCTGACTTGAAATTCTTGTTGAGTGTCGGTACTACCGATAGGTTGGTCGGTAGCACCAAGTTGCTATTTGTGGTTTTTGAATTTCCTTGTTGATGAAAGTCGGTATCATCGACCCGCAGGTCAATAGCACTGACTTTTCATTTTGGTGGACTCGAACAATAACTCGATAGCACCGAGTAAACTCTTGATAGCACTAAGATTTCTTCAATCAACCTATTAGATTTTCACATTAAGTTGGTACCACCAACTATGTGGTCGGTAGCACTAAGCTACCTTGTAAGTGCTCCAAATACCTAAAATATGGAAAAATCAAACATAAGTAGGAATAGAGTATGAGAATTTGACATAATTTAGTGAAAATACTTATTATTGAATGCAATAGTATTTCACAAGATAACAGTGATAAACACTTCATAATTAATATCAAAATGAAACAATGGCTGAAATACATAGCAAAATAGTCTGTGAAAAGCGAATAAAACTCAATGCATCAAAATCCCCTAAGCTTAAATGTTACTCGCCCTCAAGAAACACTACATTTGGATCTGTTTGAGACAACACTGTCAAAAGATCTTAAAAACCAAATACACATTATACACACATATCCCAAGTGAGATGAAATCTTCAAGAACAGTCTCAAACAAAAGAATATACAAAATTTACTCCTAATGGGTAAATTTTAAATGCGGTCTAGGCTAAGAAATACATATATTTCAAAATACATATTGATGAATGTGTACAACCAATCCCATTCTTAAACACTTAATCTAACTAGTAAGAGTATATTGTGTATTCTATTTTTTAGAATATCTTGATAATATTTTCCTATAGTTATTCAAGTGCAATGGTGTAGGTGGAATATGACCACCTACATATATACTCATATAAATATAGGAAAAAAACTATTAAAATATCTTCAAACCAAATTATACACTTACATCTTAAGCGAGATTAAGTGTTCAAAACCAATCTCAAACTGAGGACTATTCAAGATTTACTTCTAATTAGTAGATTTTGGATCCATTTTTAGGCCAACAGAATACACATATTTATAATACATATTGATGAATGTGTACCACCTATTTTATTTTTTAACATTTAATTTACTAGTAAGTTTATAATATGTGTTCAATTTTTAAATATATTTTGGCATCATTTCCACACATTTATGCAAGTACATCGTTGTAGATGGGAAAATTCCCACATACATACCTCGGAGTAAAAAAAATGTGAAAACAATTATCAACATATCCTAAAAACCAAACACACAATATACATACATATTTAGTTAAATAAGTGTTCAAGAACAATCCCAAATTGGGGAATATTCAAGATTTACATCAAATGGGTAAATTTTTGACAGATTTCTAGGGCAATAGAATACATATATTTGGAAAATGTATTGATAGAAGTATAAAATATATCTCATACTTAGACACTTAACCTCACTAATAAGTATATGATATTAGTTCATCTCTAAAGAATATTCCATCATCATTTCCCTGCAATTTTCTAATTATAAAGATGTAGATGAACATATAGACACCCGCATATGCACACAGAAAACAAATAGAGAATTGACCGTTAAAATATTTTATAGAACTAAGCATACATTATAGACTCACATCTTAATTGAGATTAAATGGTCAACAACTTTTTTGAACTTGTGGTATCTAGAATTTTCTCATAATGACTAAATTTTAGAAGACTTCTCTATACCAAAAAAATACATATATATTTTATGTTAAAATACTATGATCTAATTAGTTAATCTGACTTCATAATTTATGTTAATTTATTCATCCATGTATCCTTAAACAAGTTATATAGTTTGATAACATAACTAGGTTAATGCATTGATCCATCATGGATTAATTCATTAATTCATGCATGTCTGTTAATTGATTCAGTTATGCATATATTTCTCTAGGCATATACATATAGTCCATCATATAGGCATTTAATTAAAAACTAAATATAAACATAAACCTATACCTAATGGAAAGAAGGAAAATGAAGAAGCATGGTCTGAAAATAGACTCCAATAGCTGGACGAGTAGCAACCTCGACAACAACATGAGAAACAACTCTGATAGCAGCATTAGCAGTAAAATGAGCAACGACAAGCAACATGTTTCAACAGAGACAAGCAATGGAAGCGTCATTGTGACACACCCAGAATATGTTTGCAAAACGCAAGTGTATGTGTCGAGTAGTATAGTCTTATGAGGCTAGAATGTCGAACCTAGGAAAATGTTAATCCAGAAACTACTACTAACTATAACCTAATCAGTTAAGCCTGAGAATAAGGTGTTTGGTTGTTTGATTAAATATCATTTCAAAAATTGAAATCTAATTAAGTGTATTGTGACAACATATAGGATGGATTTATTAGGTTTATAGTTTCATCATGATGTACATTGCAATGAACTCCATTTCATTAATAAGCATTTTCCCTCAATCCTAGACTAAGAGACATGTAGCAAGTATTACTAGCTCCTGTAGCATAATACACTAACTATGCTGAGACAAATCTCACTCATGTATCGATTTAGACATTAGCTAGGAGCTGTAACGAAACATTTGGGTTATTCCCTTCATAGTTGTAAGCCCTCTATCCTAAGGCATGATATAGGCTATGTGAAAGTACGACCTCTCCAAACCTTAATCCCTCCCCTAAAGTAATTGACAGTCAAAACCATTAACTGTGGTGATCAAGCATAGGTTATTCATTAGGCAATTGAATTTTTAAGTCTAGAATCAAAAGAATTGACTATATTACTCATAAAAGTCAATTAGAATGCATAATTGGGGTACTACCGGGTCCTAATGAATAAGGATATCAACCCCACATCATTGGTATAGTTTTATACATAGAGAAAAGAGAAACACATGGTAAAAATGAGAAAACATATGCAAACCTCTGGAGAAACTAGTCCAGAAGATCCCTTCTGGAGAACATCTCAATTTGCAGCGTTCGAGCTGCAAATCTGCTCACCGAAGGTGCCCAAATTGTCTAGGACATGGTTGTATTCTTCGTCTCCTCCTCTCTCAGCTTTGTGCTCCATTGCAATAGAAAGGAGCATGATCCTCCCTTCTAGACAAACTCCCCTTAGGTCATAAGTGGGAGTCAATCCATCATTAGGTCCCAGCTGTCAGATCTATCCCAGTCTCTAATATGCACTAATCGTGTCAAGTCGGTACCACTACTGGAAGTCGGTGGCACCAAGTATGTTGCTGACTTGAAATTCTTGTTGAGTGTCGGTACTACCGATAGGTTGGTCGGTAGCACCAAGTTGCTATTTGTGGTTTTTGAATTTCCTTGTTGATGAAAGTCGGTACCATCGACCCGCAGGTCAATAGCACTGACTTTTCATTTTGGCGGACTCGAACAATAACTCGATAGCACCGAGTAAACTCTTGATAGCACTAAGATTTCTTCAATCAACCTATTGGATTTTCACATTAAGTTGGTACCACCAACTATGTGGTCGGTAGCACTAAGCTACCTTATAAGTGCTCCAAATACCTAAAATATGGAAAAATCAAACATAAGTAGGAATAGAGTATGAGAATTTGACATAATTTAGTGAAAATACTTATTATTGAATGCAATAGTATTTCACAAGATAACAGTGATAAACACTTCATAATTAATATCAAAATGAGAAACAATGGCTGAAATACATAGCAAAATAGTCTGTGAAAAGCGAATAAAACTCAATGCATCAAAATCCCCTAAGCTTAAATGTTACTCGCCCTCAAGAAACACTACATTTGGATCTGTTTGAGACAACACTGTCAAAAGATCTTAAAAACCAAATACACATTATACACACATATCCCAAGTGAGATGAAATCTTCAAGAACAGTCTCAAACAAAAGAATATACAAAATTTACTCCTAATGGGTAAATTTTAAATGCGGTCTAGGCTAAGAAATACATATATTTCAAAATACATATTGATGAATGTGTACAACCAATCCCATTCTTAAACACTTAATCTAACTAGTAAGAGTATATTGTGTATTCTATTTTTTAGAATATCTTGATAATATTTTCCTATAGTTATTCAAGTGCAATGGTGTAGGTGGAATATGACCACCTACATATATACTCATATAAATATAGGAAAAAAACTATTAAAATATCTTCAAACCAAATTATACACTTACATCTTAAGCGAGATTAAGTGTTCAAAACCAATCTCAAACTGAGGACTATTCAAGATTTACTCCTAATTAGTAGATTTTGGATCCATTTTTAGGCCAACAGAATACACATATTTATAATACATATTGATGAATGTGTACCACCTATTTTATTTTTTAACATTTAATTTAATAGTAAGTTTATAATATGTGTTCAATTTTTAAATATATTTTGGCATCATTTCCACACATTTATGCAAGTACATCGTTGTAGATGGGAAAATTCCCACATACATACCTCGGAGTAAAAAAATGTGAAAACAATTATCAACATATCCTAAAAACCAAACACACAATATACATACATATTTAGTTAAATAAGTGTTCAAGAACAATCCCAAATTGGGGAATATTCAAGATTTACATCAAATGAGTAAATTTTTGACAGATTTCTAGGGCAATAGAATACATATATTTGGAAAATGTATTGATAGAAGTATAAAATATATCTCATACTTAGACACTTAACCTCACTAATAAGTATATGATATTAGTTCATCTCTAAAGAATATTCTATCATCATTTCCCTGCAATTTTCTAATTATAAAGATGTAGATGAACATATAGACACCCGCATATGCACACAGAAAACAAATAGAGAATTGACCGTTAAAATATTTTATAGAACTAAGCATACATTATAGACTCACATCTTAATTGAGATTAAATGGTCAACAACTTTTTTGAATTGGTGGTATCTAGAATTTTCTCATAATGACTAAATTTTAGAAGACTTCTCTATACCAAAAAAATACATATATATTTTATGTTAAAATACTATGATCTAATTAGTTAATCTGACTTCATAATTTATGTTAATTTATTCATCCATGTATCCTTAAACAAGTTATATAGTTTGATAACATAACTAGGTTAATGCATTGATCCATCATGGATTAATTCATTAATTCATGCATGTCTGTTAATTGATTCAGTTATGCATATATTTCTCTAGGCATATACATATAGTCCATCATATAGGCATTTAATTAAAAACTAAATATAAACATAAACCTATACCTAATGGAAAGAAGGAAAATGAAGAAGCATGGTCTGAAAATAGACTCCAATAGCTGGACGAGTAGCAACCTCGACAACAACATGAGAAACAACTCTGATAGCAGCATTAGCAGTAAAATGAGCAACGACAAGCAACATGTTTCAACAGAGACAAGCAATGGAAGCGTCATTGTGACACACCCAGAATATGTTTGCAAAACGCAGGTGTATGTGTCGAGTAGTATAGTCTTATGAGGCTAGAATGTCGAACTTAGGAAAATGTTAATCCAGAAACTACTACTAACTATAACCTAATCAGTTAAGCCTGAGAATAAGGTGTTTGGTTGTTTGATTAAATATCATTTCAAAAATTGAAATCTAATTAAGTGTATTGTGACAACATATAGGATGGATTTATTAGGTTTATAGTTTCATCATGATGTACATTGCAATTAACTCCATTTCATTAATAAGCATTTTCCCTCAATCCTAGACTAAGACACATGTAGCAAGTATTACTAGCTCCTGTAGCATAATACACTAACTATGTTGAGACAAATCTCACTCATGTATCGATTTAGACATTAGCTAGGAGCTTTAACGAAACATTTGGGTTATTCCCTTCATAGTTGTAAGCCATCTATCCTAAGGCACGATATAGGCTATGTGAAAGTACGACCTCTCCAAACCTTAATCCCTCCCCTAAAGTAATTGACAGTCAAAACCATTAACTGTGGTGATCAAGCATAGGTTATTCATTAGGCAATTGAATTTTTAAGTCTAGAATCAAAAGAATTGACTATATTACTCATAAAAGTCAATTAGAATGCATAATTGGGGTACTATCGGGTCCTAATGAATAAGGATATCAACCCCACATCATTGGTATAGTTTTATACATAGAGAAAAGAGAAACACATGGTAAAAATGAGAAAACATATGCAAACCTCTGGAGAAACTAGTCCAGAAGATCCCTTCTGGCGAACATCTAAATTTGCAGCGTTCGAGCTGCAAATCTGCTCACCGAAGGTGCCCAAATTGTCTAGGACATGGTTGTATTCTTCGTCTCCTCCTCTCTCAGCTTTGTGCTCCATTGTAATAGAAAGGAGCATGATCCTCCCTTCTAGACAAACTCCCCTTAGGTCATAAGTGGGAGTCAATCCATCATTAGGTCCCAGCTGTCAGATCTATCACAGTCTCTAATATGCACTAATCATGTCAAGTCGGTACCACTACTGGAAGTCGGTGGCACCAAGTCTGTTGCTGACTTGAAATTCTTGTTGAGTGTCGGTACTACCGATAGGTTGGTCGGTAGCACCAAGTTGCTATTTTTGGTTTTTGAATTTCCTTGTTGATGAAAGTCGGTACCATCGACCTGCAGGTCAATAGCACTGACTTTTCATTTTGGTGGACTCAAACAATAACTCGATAGCACCGAGTAAACTCTTGATAGCACTAAGATTTCTTCAATCAACCTATTGGATTTTCACATTAAGTTGGTACCACCAACTATGTGGTCGGTATCACTAAGCTACCTTATAAGTGCTCCAAATACCTAAAATATGGAAAAATCAAACATAAGTAGGAATAGAGTATGAGAATTTGACATAATTTAGTGAAAATACTTATTATTGAATGCAATAGTATTTCACAAGATAACAGTGATAAACACTTCATAATTAATATCAAAATGAGAAACAATGGCTGAAATACATAGCAAAATAGTCTGTGAAAAGCGAATAAAACTCAATGCATCAAAATCCCCTAAGCTTAAATGTTACTCGCCCTTAAGAAACACTACATTTGGATCTGTTTGAGACAAGTCTGCAAGATATCAAACAATATGAACTACATTTCTCAAATACTTCCACCTAACAGTCTCAAATCGTACCATATCGACCACTAAACAAATATGTGACACTCTGTCACGCTAAAATAGATTACTCAAAACAAAATTTGTCATCGATCACTAATACCATACATCCAAAAAAGAGGGTAAATTAAAATAGATTTAAACATTACCATCATGTTTAAGAATATTTCCATATGGGTCCAACAACTTTCATATCAACACATACCATATCATGTATTTACATGTGTGTCCAGTGGACTCTGCCACAACTTGTATACAAAAGCATTTTTCCACATATAAATGCCATATACAAACATCGACATATTGACAAAAACTTGAGTCGATATACATATCATCTATGAAGCATCCTCTGACCGGACCTGAGAGTACAAGGATGACTCTAGGACATACTAACTACTAGACAACCTTCTGATCCTACTGCTCTTCAAGCTACTCTTCCTCACCACCATGGTCCTGAAGACGTTGTTGATGACCACCTAAAAAAATGTGGTGACCCGCGATGTGAGACCAATGTCCCAATGAGAGATATAACTCTCAACAAATATTATTGATCACATCAGGTTATATAGTTAAGCAGATTAAGCATGTTAAGCAGATTAAGCAGGTTAAACAGATTGAGCAAGTTAAACAAGTAGGCATAACAACATGTATGATTAACAAGTATATAAAGGATGACGTTATGGTAGATTCTTTCAATTTATGTGGTATCATATCAAGGATGACGTTATGGAGGCTGTCAGATGGGTCTAAAAGGGTGGAAGCATGGTATGGGCGGTGAATCATACGTTCATCAAACTCATCCCAAAAAAGAAAAATGCCAAGGGGATGGATGACTATAGGCCTATCTCATGTCGTAGCATTGTATACAAACGTATTTCTTAACTCCTTGCAGGACGGCTTAGAAATGTACTCCCCCACATCATCTCTGAAGAACAAAGCACTTTTGTGAAAGGTAGAAAGATATCGGATAGTACCTTGTTGGCTACTGAATTCCTCACTAGCTTCAATATAGCTAAGGCTAATGCTAAGGCGTGCATTAAGGTGGATTTGGTGAAGTCCTATGACTACGTTAGGTGGGATGCTCTGTGGGAAGTGATGAAGGATTTGGGTTTTGAGGATAGATGGATTTGCATCATGAAGGAGTGTGTGCAAACCACTTCCTTTTCTATGCTCATCAATGGGGGTCTGGTTGGTTTGATTAAAGCTTCTAATGGGCTTCGTCAAGGGGATCCGCTCTCCCCCCTCCTATTCACTATTCTCATGGAGGGCCTCACCAATATGATAAAGGTTGTAGAGGATGAAGGCAAGATCAAAACTTTCTCTGTGAAGGGAACTAAAGTTAAATCCTACCTAGTGTTTGCTGATGATGTTCTGCATTTCTCAGTTGGGAATGCGAGGAGATAGAAGGAGTACAAGAAAGTACTTATCCTTTTCGGCAAGGTTACTGGCCTTTACATAAGTGTTATTAAATCCATGATCTTCTTTTCCAAATCATGTGATCTCAGGAGAGGCATACTTAAAGTTGCTTTTTGGGTGGAGGAGGGTTGTCTGCCCACAAGATACTTGGGAGCACCTATTGCAGGAGGGAGAGGTTCGTCCAAGGATTATAAAGATTGTCTCGATAAAATGTGAGAGAAGGTTGATAGTTTGATTGGTCTGAAGATTTCTCTTGCAGGGAGACTAGTGTTGGTGAGGTCTGTTATTCAAAGCATGGTTTGTTTCTGGGAGGAGGTCTCTCACTTGCCTAACCCGGTCTTGGAGGTCATGACTAAAATCACTACAAGTTTCATATGGGGGGCAGAAATCATAGTGTAGCTTGGGATGTTATATCCAGACCCTACGCCAAAGGTGGTATGAACTTGACTAAGCTGGAGATGATCATCCATAATGAGCAGATCAAGAGACTCCATGGGTTCCTAACTGAGAAGAATAATGTATGTACAAATTGGATGACCAGGCGCTATGGCCTACTGTCGGTTGCTACTGACCAGCACTCGTCTAAGGTGTGGAAGAACTTGTGCCATAGGTGGGAGGAGGTTCGTAATTTGTAATCAGTTGATGAGAAAGGTTTGTGCTACCTTGTTAACCAGTAGCTTAAACCTTGGATCAACAGAGCTGTAGAACCTGATGTTGCTTGGGCCAAAGTCATCTGGGGTCAGCGCCATTGCCCCAAATGGAGCACCGCAACCTTTAGAACTTTGTTGCGCAAGCTCCCCACAAAGGATAGGCTCATCTCTTGGGGTATCCACGTGAATGGTGTGTGCTCTCTCTGTAATAGGGAAATGGAGACCCATGAACATCTGTTCATTGGGTGCAGCTACTCCAAGCTGGTGTGGGCTACTGTATGCCTAAAAAACCAGTGGGGACTGAACCAACATTCAAGCTTGATCAATATCATCATGTGGATGAATGATAACATCCAAACCAAGTACGGTAAAGAGTTTGTTGGGATGTGCTTGGCAGGTTTCTTCTATCACCTTTGGGATGAAAGAAATAGGCATATCCATGGAGGTAGACAGCGGATAGAAGGAAAGCTCATCAAAAAGATTGATGATGATTTGTCTTATCATATACTTGTAAAGAAGAACCTTGATAAAGGTCTATCTAGAGTTTATATGATATACTGGGGATTTTGTACTAACCATGTATATACGAGTAGGTAGATGGCTCTTTGTATAACCCTTTGTTATAGTTGGGTGATGGGTTTTTGTATACCCCATCCTTTACAGTTGTAGGCTTATGCCGCTTTGGTTGCTTAGCTACTTTCTTTGGAATATATTTACCCAGTTTCCAAAAAAAAGTATATAAAGAACAGATAAGACTATCATTTACTAAACAATTGACTTATCCCACTTCACTGTATAACAACTAAGCAATATAAGAAACAAGGCAAGGGTTATCAACCAATGTGATTTGTGTTTAACCCTAAACAGATAAACTACACAATTGGATTATGTCTTTTATTAAGCCCTAGGGAGTTTAAGGTATACCACTCAGACTCCAACTGACCACTCCTAGGTCAAAATCTGTTCTGTACAAGATCTAGGAGAGCCAAAATCATAAGAACTAGCTGCCCTCAATCAGTTGGAGTCAGCCTCAGCAACATATATAGTCAAGCTACAAAACAGCCTAGCCTGCCCTTGGTATATACGTCACGACACTAGTAACCAGGGTATACAAACCCTAACATCTGAGGTACAACCACAGATGTCCTCGGGCACATCATATATACTAAATCATATTCATCAGAAAAACATCCTCAATTGTTCTCCTATCGAGGTATGACTACAACCATCCTTAAAAACATGATATACTTGGCATTATTCCATTGGAGGAATACTCATTTCACCATTCAATAAATCCTGACACTAGAATGGATATACAACATAGGGCACTACATAATTAGTGTTTCACTTGATTCTTTAATGCCAATTGGGTGAGTTAAGGCTACATCAATCAAGTTACAAACAAACCCTAAAAGAGTTCTACAAAAACATGGTATGTTGCAACTTTAGAAGATAGAAATCATATAAAATATAGTTATTATCACATAATCAAAGGATACCCATCCTTGTCACATCATGAAGAGGATAACACCTCAATGTGGGCACAAAAGTATGTCCATAGGTCATAAGACCATTCACATTGTTCCCTATAAGAACATTGTTATCTTTCCCTACCTTACCAAGGCTCATCAACCATCACCATACATGTGACAAGAAGTTTGACAAAACAGTTGTATTTAAGAGTTTATGTTGTTCATATGGAAACATATTAGAGTTAAAAAAACATTGAGATAGAGCATTCCATCATCATATAAATATACAAGGGAGCTAAGTATGATTAACCATCAACATTTACATTAGGGTTAGGTTCAACAAGATAATGTCGAATTAGGGTTACAAAAACAACACTCAAGGATAAACCCTAATTATTAGCATTTTCATTAGATCATGAATACATTAGATCAAACATAATCATCTGATTCCATACAACCAAAGCCATTGAATCATACTCATAGGATTAAAAAACCCATCGATTATACAGTTAGAAATCTCATCGACCATGTAGTCAGAACCCTTGGTGACCATAGAGTCAGAACTCTTGGCGATCAATAGGGTTAGGAACACCTTGGAGACCATTAAGGTTAGGTTCCTTGGCAAGCAGTAGGGTTAGGAACACCTTGGCAACCACTAGGGTTAGCTACCTCACCAACTACTAGGGTTAGGAATACCTTGGCGACCTACCATGGAATCAAAACTTTAATGACCAACATGGGATCATAGTTTTGGTGACCACATAAAATCAAAACTCATATATCAACATAGCTTAAAATCTTGGAAACCATCAAGAGTTGAAGACCTTGATGACCAATTTGAAATTCAAAACTTGGCGACCAACATGGCATTCTAAACTCATCGACCATGAAGTTAAAACCTTGGCGACCAAAATGAAGTTCAAAACTTGGCAACTAATAGCACTCAAACATCTCATCAACCACCAAGAGTCATACACCTAACCAAGGTCTGGGTTTTTTTATCATCAAGGAAGAAACATGCATCGGGTTTAGAGTTACATCAAGAAGGATCATCTACTAAAAAATCTACCATCTAAACTCAACACTAGTCAAAGATAACATTTTTCTACTTGGAACAACATTTTTAGGTTATGATCTTGTACATGTAAGGTTAGTGTAAGAAATAATCATGGAGAAAGTTATATAACTCACAATAGAGATGATGAATAGGCTCCAAATAGAAAGGTATCTTGAGGAAAGAAGGTAGAAATTCTAGCTTGAGCACTCCACTTGGCCAAGATGGCTCCTCCTTAAAAAAGGAAGCAAACTCTAAGTCAAGGAAGCAAGAATGAGGTGTTTTTCAACCACTAGTTCAAGCTCCACCATGGATCCAACCAATAATAAGAGAGAGGAAGGTAGGAAAGCAAGGAAAATGTAGAAAAATAGGGGGATCTTACTTACCAAGACTAAGAAGTAAAGCAAGGAAGCACCAAACAACCTCAGCAAGGGTCGATCTAAACCCCAGGTGCACATGCAAGCAAGATCGACCAAGATTCTTCAACCTTAGCTCATTATCCAAGTAGGGGGGATGAGATCCAAACACACAGAAGAAGATATAGAGAGCTAGGTGTGTAAAGATCTTGTTTGCATGCAAGAAGGGAGGTATATAAGACTTAGGGTGAGAGAGAGAAGATGAGAGGTATCTAGCCATGCATGCCATGTGTCCAAGGTCCAAACATCTCGCCATGACACTGATATGACCACACAACACTTGGTGACCAAGACGGGCCTCATTCTTAGTGAATGAGAGGAGTCAGGAAAGCCCATCGACCACTAAGAATCTTGGCAACCTAGATGGTCCACTTTCTTGGCGACCAAGGTGATCAGAAAAACAGACGATCACCAACCCTAGAAATGTTGGAAACCAAGATGAGTTAGAAGCCTCATCGATTTCCAAAACTAAGTGGACATATGAAATCTTGGTGACTGCCAACATTAGGTGATTTATTGTGTCCAAACACTTAAGGTCAACCCTAGGGTTGGGGCATCTATGAGAGCAAACCCTAAGTCAACACAAGACTAGATGTCACCATTCAAACCAAGGTGTAACAAGGCGCCCCAAAGCACCACAAAATCAAACATGATATTTAAACATGTGAGGAACAATAAGCATGTGACAAATTGCAAGAGAGACCCTAGATATGGGTAAATTTCATAAAAGCCCAAAACAAGCATATATATGCATAACTTGCTCAAATAGTGTCCAAACTAGACCAAACTAGAAACTTAAGCTTGTAAAATAGTATCAAAGCACATATTAGGGTTTAATTAAGGTTCTAAGCATCTAATTATGGTAAAAAAGCATGTTCAACCAAAAATCAAGGTCAGGGGGCTTTTAAAATAACTACTTTGTAGTGACCAAAAATATTCATTAAAGACATCCACTTTTAGATCAATGAACACTATTAATAGAGCAGTTAATATCATAGTCCATAGGGCATTTACTTGATGCATCATGTGATTACCTATTTGCATAGCTCTTATCTACCTACCAACTATGTTGCAAGTCGTTCGCAGTGTAAAAATGAATGAAGGGATCAATCATATATGTGTCTTGTCATAAAGAGTGATGGATCGAATGAAGTAGGTGTTTGTGAATAAGAATCACAAGTAACATCCAAATTGTTTATGAAAAAACAAAATATCATGAACATATACATGAAGTAAATTAGAAATGCATGAATCATAATGCCTACTATTTTGATAGAATGATGCACGCACTAAAAGTCTCATATGATTGATGAGAATGGAAAAAAAGAATGCATACATGTAACTAATTTCACTTATCCTTGAAGAAAAAATCATATTTGAGTTCAAGGCATCCTTTTCTCCCTCTTTATTTGAGTTCAAGGCATCCTTTTCTCCCTCTTTATTTGAGTTCAAGGCAACCTTTTCTCCCTCTTTATTTGATTTTTTCTATCTCTTTTTTTTCACCCTCTTATTTTAGCATGATTTATGAACAATTCTTGGGCTTTTCTTCAACATTTCATTACTTTTTTTTATTTACAGGGGTATGGATGTGTATCCCATCACTCTGTATTTGAGGAGAAAGCTAAATAGATACACCACAAAAGAAAGATGCAAAAGAAAATTCAATTTACATGAAATTTGTTATGCAACTACTTGATATGCAAATACTTTTTCCTTTTTCTAACAAATGCAATAAAAAGACCAAATATCATGCCACCTATTATGATATGCAATGCAATTAAGAGGAAAAAATTTGGGTTACTTGATCATCTTAAGGTGGTGGATGAAATGTCATGAAAGGCAGGTGGAATCACATGATTAAGAGATAATGCCTGACTTAAACTACAATGTGTCCCTCTCCTATCAACCTATGTTTAGGGTAACCTTAGAGTTTTTTTTTCTAAAAGTCCCATTTAAGGCCTTGTTACTTGTTTGGTCAGTTTGGGCTCAAACCCCGTCGTCATACACAAGTCGTGCAAAAATTTTAAGTTGTTCATTCATATTAAGTGTCCTCAAGATGAGTAACCCATACACTTCCTCTAGGTGGTGTTGTATTAGACTAAGCAAATTTAAATCAACAAGATATGATCATTAAAAAAATTGCTTCCATTGCAAAGGAATGAAACTCATTTATCCTTGATGAAAGAGGAAATCATGGCATATAAGCTCCACAATTAGACTAGATAGGTGTGGATTCTACACTTACAAAAACAACAGTAACTAACATAAAATGAAAGACAAGAAGATAAAGTCATTCCAACACCTCCTCTAAGCTTGAACTGAACTATATCCTCATAGTCAAAATTCAATCATAGAGGTTGAATGGGGGTAGCATGATCTTAGAATGATGGTGGTGGCGGCTGAAATGTCCCCAGATGCATATCAGAACCAGGGTAGAGAAATGTGTCGGCGAATGTAGCTGGGTCTAATGGCAAGGGAGGTGGCTGAGGGTAGCTAGAAAATTGGTCCTGGCTCCAGTAGTTGTCTCACAAAAACTATCAGTAATGATCGTTGTGCTGCATGCAAGTGTGCATGTTCTCTTGGTTGACCAGGAGAAGGCACTCATTGTCATAGATCGCTCTCAGACAGTACAAAAGTCAATCATGGACTCTGTGAATTTGGGCCAGGGTGAAAGCATGGTGTTGTTTCCCCTCCTAGATTGACTGCAACATCCCATACATGATCTCCATAGATAAGGCATATCCATGCAGTGGGGGTGGTGGAGCTATAGAGTTGGATGTTGTGTGTTGATGTGGGGTCTAATGTAGGCATTGCCTCTATGTGAAGGGCATGGCCTCCTCCTCCTCTTCTTCTTTGTCTTCTTTCACATCATCCTCTGTGTCATCCTCAGGCTCCTCCTCTTGCTCATCACCTTTTGGGACATGTACTACATCGTCTCTTGGCCATCTAAGGAATCATATCCTTGGAGGCGGAAGATGAGGTCAAGGATATCCCTTTCCTTCAGCTTCTCATTGATGGTGCAATAGGCTTATACATTTCCCTCATACTTGGAGACAAGGTGAGAGCGCTTGAAATGCTTGAAGTCAAGCGTTGAGGATATCTTTATGGAAATGACCTTGGAGATGCCGAGGTGGAGGTGGAGAGCCAAGGGTGTGAGAAAATCCCCAAAGATAATGGGATGCTTCCTCTAAGCTTGCCTCTTCATTACAAGCATGTGATGTAAGAAGAACGAGCCAAGGTCGATGTTCTCCCTCCCCAATACTTGGAGACAAGGTGAGAGTGCTTGAAATGCTTGAAGTCAAGCGTCGAGGATATCTTTATGGAAATGACCTTGGAGATGCCTAGGTGGAGGTGGAGAGCCAAGGGTGTGAGAAAATCCCTAAAGTGAATGGGATGCTTCCTCTGATCTTGCCTCTTCATTGCAAGCATGTGCGATAAGAAGAACAAGCCAAGGCCGATGTTCTCCCTCCCCAGTGTGAGAAGTGCCCACATAACATATAGATCAACCTTATGTGGATTCCCTTTTTCCTGAGTGGACCTGACGAATATGGTA
This sequence comes from Alisma plantago-aquatica, assembly GCA_963693085.1. Classification (NCBI taxonomy): domain Eukaryota; kingdom Viridiplantae; phylum Streptophyta; class Magnoliopsida; order Alismatales; family Alismataceae; genus Alisma; species Alisma plantago-aquatica. Next base: position 827,389,972 of record OY856412.1, read on the forward strand.
TTTGGTGTGATCTTCTCAAGGCCACACATAATCCAACTAAAGGTGACTAGATGAAACCTTAAGGGAAAACACACAGATCTTTCAAAATTTGTATATGGACCTAGTCCAACGCACAGGCTCAACTAATCACATGCACCTACAAGCACACGGGGTCGTGTTGTAGTATAGGCTAGTGGTAAGATTATGGTCAATCTTTAGAGATAGAGGGGATACTAGATCTAGGTTAATGTTAGCTATGTTCCTAAAATGGTGTCTAGGGTTTGAGGGTTTAAAGTTGGTTTTTTTTATTACACTATGATTTCAAGAAAGAAACAACAAGAAAGAAACTAGGTTAGCAAAAACCCAAGATTACCCTAAGCACAATAAGACTGGCAAACTACGCAAGACAAGCAACTAGGCTAGAGCAAGGAGTTACACTACACTAGCAAGTCAAACTATCAACTGATAAGAAAGTTGAGCAATTAGACAAGCAAGAGCCTAAGTTATCACTAGCTATCTAAATTAACACAAGCAAGCCTAAAGGATACCTAACTACTTGAGCAAGAACTAACCATCAAGAACTAAGCAATTAACAAAGGCAATTAACTAAGTTAGCATTAACAATCTATTAAGGGAAGAGTGGATTTTAAGTAGTATGATGGATAGGTGGGTTGTTTTGGAATGAAACTTGATATTAGTTGGGGGAAGGTTAACAAAGCATGCAATTCTCATATATCAATCTAGATTACACCAAACCAAACAACAAGGCAAGTGCTATTGGAATATACCCTATGCTACTTGTTGGAGAACTAGGGTTAGGTGTAATTCTAATAGGACTAGGCAAGTCTACATTTCTAGGGTAAATAATATTAGGGAAATTGAGAGCCAAGGGTAGGAATGGGAGTAGAGATGAGTGTGTTTCACCTCATGTTACTTGCCATCTAGCCTTTAGGAAACTCTAGGAAATTACACTAATCACACTTACACTAGCTACTTAGATCTCACAATTACTTGTAGAAGAAGGGAGATGTATGTAGGAACAAAGGGGTCTTTCTAGGGATCCACTAGTTGGAACTAGGAGTCATTCCTAAGATTGCCACATACATTCGATTTTCTCCTAGAAGCTAAGTGTCATCAAACTTCACAAAACAAGCAATCTATGTGTAAAAGCACAAACCACCTGCAAGATAATGGGAAATGAGATAGAATCAAGAGGCAATCATCTTAGAATGAAATTATGTTCAATACAAGTTCTTCCCCCCCAACATGTATAAAAGTCACATTTTAACCCCAAACAGTCCACTACTAGGGGCTTAGCTAGACATGCTCAAACAAAAGAGAAAAAAATGAGAAGAAAGGGATAGGAATCCATGGAGCTCAAAGTATATTCTTCTTCTTCTTCACCTCCTAGATACTGTAGAATGGCATCCCTCCTCCAAGGTGGATGAAGGGCATGAAAATGAAGGGGATTATGGTAGAAAACCTAAAAAACTAGGTTTCTATAGTGGAAATGAGATGAAAATGGTGGGTGGGTGGCTTGAACGCAGGGAAGGAGGCAATGATGCTCTAGAGTAGGTAGGGGAAAGTAATGGCAGCTAAAAGGGGAGCTAACCATGTGCCCCATCCGCCACCCATGTATATATAGGTGGTGGGGAGGCACTAGGTTAAGTGGGGGTAGAATAGGGAATGTAGTGAAAATCTACTGTTAGGGTTGTATGTAGCACGGTCGTGTTGGGTAGCATGGTAGTTCTGGGTAGGGGTCAACATGCTCGTGGTGGAATGCAACAGGAAAGTTGGAAATTGGCATAAGTTACAATAAAATGTTGGATTCTTGGAAGGCTGGTAGAACGGTCGTGCTGGGCAGTACGGCCGTGGTGGGATCTAGGTAGCACGGCTGTGCTGGGTAGCACGGTCGTGGTGGGTGATTTGTGTTGACTATATTAACTCATAAAAGTCAACGACAATGCATAACTGAGCTACTCTCGGGTCCTAAATGTTGGTATGTATGCCCAGAGAGCTAATCATATGTGATTGTAATGGCATAACATGTAAATGATTTGATTAATAGTAAAGTCATGATTCTAATTTATTCTATTTTATTCAGTTATAGATAAGAAGTAACATGACAAATGTATAGACAATGATATTACTCAATGTCATATGTCTTCAATTGCAAGACTTGAATAATGAGATCATACAAATGTAAAAAGTATATACATTCTTGTTATGTCCCTAGTCAGATATTATTGTGGAAGGTTGATAGACAACAATAACACATAAGACTAGAGTGTGTTTTGGTTTATGACATAATCTCATAAGCCATGAAATGTTATATCAAACCAAGCACATAGGTACTTGTTAGGGAACTATGTATTAGACAGACCCACCATGAGAGTAACACATGGAAACCATTACTATGGTAGTCATAGTTTTCTCTCTTAGTATTGGTGGTGCTTGTGGTTCTTAGATCTATAGTCACTACACTCATCAAATGTATTTTGGTGTTCTTTAACATCATACACCATAGTCCTAAATAAGGATTATCATAAAGGTGATGATTAGATGCATTGTGACACATGGGGATGACTGTGAGGTGATGTATATGAGATTGTCCCTCCTATGGGAGTATGATATCCTAGCCACTTGATAAGTGAGATTGAGAAATGCATGACAATACACATGGGAGTAAATATGTGATATTGAGCTTACATATATCTTAGACAGTCTGCTATAGAAAGTAACATAGATTGAATGATGAAGAGGATGATGGCTCCATACCTCGAGTTCAATCTATTATCATTGACAAGGGAACTATACAAACACTACAACACCAAACACGGATTCTAGGTTGAAGTTGTTCTCCAACTGTCCATTTACTTGGGTAGCAATGATGTGTGACTAGGTGACACTATTTTCTTTTGATGACATAAGTAGTTATGGAATTTCACTGCCAACGTAATATGGGACATATAGGGTCACACACATAGGATACACCTATAAGAGGAGTATTGGTCATGAATGATAATTGAATTGATTGCTAAAATGTTTAGGTATTAAATTTAAGAAGCATATCAACTAACTAGACTCCAAACTGTTCAATTCATGTGATGAAATGGTCGGTTGGAGTGTCAGGCTGATTGGATATTGAATTGGCTGAATTTTGAATGAATTAGGCTCGAACATGTGGCGACCTCTCTTTTTATTAGCATAAATGCCAACCATTAGAGATAATCCCTAAACCTAAACCCTAATTATGAAATCAAATATTGAATTCTCGGTGAAGGCAATTAAACAATTTACAAAAAACACATATAATTTTTTTTCCTTTTTCTTTCTTCACAATTTTCACAAACCAATGTCACATAAAAGACCTCACAATAAGATTACACAAATCTCATTCAACAACATCAAAACCAGAATCAAATCTTATGGCTCAGGTGTAGTTCAATTTACAATAGATATATGTATATGAATCAACAAACTATGTATACTATCCATCCTAGGAAAGAGAGTGTACAAGGACATTCTAATCTATCTAGATGATTCTATTTATACATTCTTCACCATGACCTCTCTGTTGGATAGAATTATACCTAAAAACATTTGAAACAACCTCATGAGACTTTGTAGAGCCCCAGTGAGTGGATACCTCCCACTCAATCTAGGTGCATATGATTATTTCTATCTTCTACATCATCTCATAACAATTATCAATAGTGGGCCTTTAGCCTGAGACATAAACTTATTGTCCAGCATTTACCCCATCAGGTTTTTATCATCATCAATGGGCTTTCATACGTAGTCATCATCTTATTATGCAATATTTACCCTCATCATGGTTTCTCAAATGTAAGCAGTGCATTTTTTTTCTTATCAGCTCATTCTATGTCACAATTCTCAACAAATATTCATAGATACATTAGAGCTACCAACAGCAAAAACATATATGTATCTTGTATCACTTTTCATACTCAAAATAAATTTATCAAACAACATATACTCAATCCATCCAATTTCAATAGATACAAATATATTTCATGCATAAACATGCATAACACACTTAGTTCTCTTATTATTTTATTTCACATTCTTCAGTTGAGGTTATTGATCAACACATGTTGATTGTCATTTGAATCCCATCAAGACAGTTCATTCTCACAGTACAAGTATTCTATCAAACAAATATAATACAAAAACATATTCTTGTAAATCAATTCAGATGCTTAAACCTCATCTTTTAATTGAATTCAACAATAGTTATGTACATTCCTTAATTCCTCATTTGAGATCATTATTTATTAGCATCATCTAGCTCATCATTTTAGGGTTATATTTTGGTTCTCATATTCATCTACAAATTCTCATATTTTCCCTTCATTTCATATTCATCACTCTCAACCTGTTTCATGTCATGTTCATTACATTATTGGAACAATCATTCTAAATTCACTTGATATACAATTCTTCTCTTCTCATTAACATCCATCAAAGCACAAATTAGTATATTTTATTCAATCTAGATTAGCCACATGTAATTAAAATATAAGATTAAGGACTTTATCAGAATAACTTCATTAGTGTCATCTTTAACTTGCCATCACCATTCAATACATTTTTCTTCATATTGCTTTTGTATCTAGATAAGTGTACCGTGTCAGTGACTTATAATTCCATTCCCATAATAAAAAATGGTCATTCTTTATTATACAACTCACTTTAGCTTAAAATAATGGTCTAGGTTACATCTTCTTACACCATAATCTCTAATCATCCTTCATCATTCATTTTGTGTAGCTTGTATAAAAGAACCCACATTCATGTGAGAGCTACTCATTGTTCCATATTATACTAAAAAAGATTGTTTAGGATTAGATCATATTAGTAAGGGTCATCATCTTCAACTGAATTATTAGAGCTTACATTTCAGCATTTCATTACATTTTCAACATTATATACAAGTACTAGTTTTATCACTCATACTCGTCTTAATATTAAACATGTAGGGTTTTCAAGAATTCATCCTTACTTCAACACATCATAAGAATCATATCGCTAAGTAATTTCATCATGATTCATAAGGGTTCATTAGGGCTATTCACACACTTGGAAACCCTAGTTTCCATTTTCACATATTTCATTCATCAATCATAAGTATACATTGATTAATTGACGCATTTGATTCACTCCCTCAAAACAAACCCTAATCAGGAAAAATGGTCACCTCATATTGATCCTTATGTGTAAATCATATTCAATTCCATTAACATTAAAAAATACACATATATAACACATTCTAGAACAACTCAAATATAGTTCTATAGATGTCAATTCAATTCCAAGCATATCGGCCATTGGGATGATTTTTAGGAAAAATTCACATGAAATAGCATAGTCATCTATCTGTAGGATTCTCCATGGATCCTCATACAATATATCAGGAACTAATCAAGTTCCAAACAATGAGAAATAATCAAAATCTATAGAAGATACCTCAATATCTTTCCCAAATTGATATCCAATCACATACATATACTAGCAAGGTTTAAGATTATTTTAACCAGATAGAATTAGGCTTTAAATATGAATACAAAGATTAGTAGGGAGAAAAACACTCAAACTCATATGCAAAGAACCTTAAATTCGTAGGTCAAACTTTGAATTTTTGGAAACCCAAACAAACTCTAGCAAATGAATCCATTTCTTCCTTCTCAACTCAAAAATCTTAGAAATGGAGATTAGGAGAAAAAGGTTGAGAAAAGGGGATGATTTGATGTGATTTCGAATCAAATCAGAGGAGGGGAGGAATCTTGACATGTGAGAGAAGATTTACCATGAAATTCTATGCAAAGAAGCTAAACTTACTTGATTTCATCATATCTCGGACAGAGAAACCCTAGGTCAACATCTCCACCACTTTCTCTTCTCAAAACCCTAGCTCTCCTCTCTCTCTCTAGAATTTCATTTCTTGGACAGGAATGACGGGTTATGAGAGCTCCTTGCGTGTTAGGTTAGTCATATAGATGAATCGAGGTGCTTAAAACAATTGCAAACAAGCCCTCCATTATATTTTTATTTTGCTCAGACTGGTTGGTCGGCTGAGTTATAAACTTGACCGACACCACACTCTTCAAAACTCAAACATCATCCAAAAATTATGAAAATTTAACACGGTGTCTGAAATTGAGCTTTTAAGATAGTTAAAATTTCATATCATTTAGAAATACTGATAAATAAATAAAAATCAAATACTAAGTTGCTATATTACAGTCTGCAGCATGGTCGGTCGAGTTTGTCCTGGGCAGAAATCGATCGACACCCCTCTCTATAGAGATCAAACATCATCAAAAAAATTATGCAAATTTAATATTATGTCTAAAATGGAGTTTCACAACTAAATTTAAAATTTGAGATCAATTGGATGTACCAATAAAAAGATAAAATTAAAATACCAAACTGCTATATTTCAATTTGAATACATGATCGGCTGAGTTTCTCTACGGGAAACTCGACCGACAAATAGGTCAGTGAATTATTTAAAAATTCTGATATTTTTCAAGAGTGTTCATATTTGAGATATACAAATCATACCCATATTTAAAATAAATAATATTTATACATAAAATACTAAATATAATTTGGTGAGTCACAATATTTATCAATTTTTGTCTTCATATGTCATCAAAACCTAATTGTGGTCGATTAGGGTTTTCAATTCTTAAATCCTAACTATGTGAATCAAAGTATGATTAAAGTTTCTTATTAGATTCAAAACATTAACATTAAACTACCATCATTAATCAAGATTTAAACAATGATCCACCTGGTTAAGTATGCAATCAATCAAGTAAACCCTAATTAGATGGTTAATCTGAAAATGGGTCATTACAAATTTCTCCCCTCCTTTTAGGATTTCATCTTGAAATCCAAGAAAACATTTTGAAGAAATTCATATCATCTAGTTGTTCATCTCTCTCGGCATCAAGTTAGAAAGACTTTCATTTTATGTTTCTTTCATGACATCTTTTTTTATGGATATTTCATCCCTTGTCGTCATCATTTATCTCCTTTGGTATGATAGACACTTAAATCACAATTATTAGTAATACATCATTTATCAAAATGTTGCTCACATCACATTTCATATTCTTTTAAAATCTAATTATGCATCTCATGGATTAATATTATGACTCATTCAATATTATTATCCACATTCATCAGTTTTCTTCACAAGGAAGATCATTTAGCATGCATCATTCTTAGTTCATAGCTTTTTCTCACAATTTCATATTTAATGCTTAGATTAAACTCATTACATATTGTCTTGATAATCTTGTAGGCTTTCATATTTCTTATATGAATTTTCCTTCTTGCCGTAGGTTCCATATTGAATTATAAAATCCTTTTCTCTTTCACCATTTTATCACCATTGTTTTGCATCTTATTATCCTACAAAACTGCTTCATTTGGATACTTGGTCAGGGCATCCAAAAGAAGTACAACTGGTAGTTCTATACTAGCTTACTTCAATACCTAAATACTTGACCAGAGTATCTAGATATTGAGTTCAATCACTATGCAAATCATTCAGGTTACATTCAACACCTACATTATCATTTAGTCCTAAATCCTATTGTCACTATAGACTCATCTAACCTAGGCTCTGATACCACATTGTAGGGATCTCTCTTTGATCAGCATAAATCCCAACCATTATAGATAATCCCTAAATCTAAACCCAAATTATGAAATAAAATAATGAATTCTCGACAAAGTCGATTAAACAATATATAAAAAACACATATAAATTTTTCTTTTTTTTCTTTCTCATAAAACCTTCTGAAACAATGCCACATCATGAACATCACACTCAGATATCACAAATTATATTCAATTCTATCTAGTCTAAAATCAAATCTTACTTCTCACATGCAGTTCAGTTTACATCAGTTACATGTACATTAATGAATGAACTTAGTCTACAACCCATCCCAGGAAAGATAGAGTTACATGGACATTCTAATCTATCTAGATTATGCTATTTATATCTTCCTTGTCATGACCTCTCTGCTGGATAGAATTATACCTAAAATCATTTGAAACAACCTCATGAGATTCATATAGAGCCCCATTGAGTGGATACCTCCCACTCATGCTAGGTACAGCCATAAGCATCATATTAGTTATAATGAACTCAAAGGAACTTGCATGTATTGAAAAGTATAGTATATAATTCTAGCATAAGGCAAATCTAGTTTACAATGGTGATATAATCATATAGTTAAGATAATCACTTAAACCAATTATAAATTTTAAACATCCTTTAGAGCATGTCTATGAACAAATCAAGATATGCTTCGTAGTTCAGATTAACAATTCTTCTACATGAGTAATAAGTCAATTTCTAAGAATTTTGAATCAATACATAACATTAAAATCATCTTCGCGACACCCCACCATCCGAACCAGGAACATATCTTGTAGTCCTAAAGCTGAAGTACAAATAAAACATGTCTAGAAAACAATACTATCAAGTAACAAGCAATCCAAATCATACCCAGACTGGATATAAATCCCAACATTTACTACTTGTCCACAAGATTGATCAAGGTATGAAATAGATAATCTCTATGACAGCATGATTACTTTCCAAAATAAGAAACATAATCAACAATGACAAATCATCAAGTAGTAATATAAGGAATGTAACAACCATTCAGATCATGTTCTACACGACTTATCATCTTTTATTCATTTTCCCTAAAACTAATTGGCTTGTACCTCACCAAGTATAAGTCACCATGCCTGATTCTCGTGTCAATGACTCACCATCACTATCTTAGGGTTTATCCGCCCACCCTAAGATATCAACAACAGACCCTGGCCACCTCAGGGTTTCCTAAAGAGGCTCACGTCCTCATCTAGGGTACATGAGATAGGAACCATCAAAACAATATATCACATCATTTTACATATTTTCACATTTCATATATTTCATTTCATTCGAGTCTATTTCATCTGGACATAGACTTTCACAACAAGGATAGGGCCAGAGCCACTCCAGATGACTCACTCCTAAATCTTGGTGGTCTAACCTTTAAGGTCTCGATCCACACTCCAAAAATCTTTCTCATAATTCATCAATTACTACAAGGAGATCTGTTATGTTTCCCCAGTGTGGTCCTCGGGGGAACTCACTGTGTTTAGGGCACCTAACTAGATGTTTCATCACTTCACATGTTATTAATCTCATTTACTCATGTTAAAAGAATTCAAAACATCATATATCATGCATGTGTATTCTCACATAACTAGAATAACATGAAATATATTAATCTTATCAAGCAAGACAATGATTAAAGTAAGAAGCACAATAAATTTGTAAATTGCAACACATATGATTGTTTCTCTCTTCTACATCATCTCATAACAATTATCAATGGTGGGCCTTCAGCCTGAGACATAATCTTATTGTCCAGCATTTACCTCATCAAGGTTTTATCATCATCAGTGGGATTTCATCCCTAGTCATCATCTCATTATGCAATATTTACCCTCATCAGGGTTTCTCAAATGTAAGCAGTGCATGTTAAATTCAATCTCAACATATTTCTTATTAGTTTATTTCATGTAACAATTCTCAACAAATGTTCCTATAGACAATAGAGCTACCAACAGTAAAAGTATATAGGTATCTTGTATCTTTTATTTCATACTCAGAATAGATTTATCATACAACATATACTTAATCCATCCAATTTTAGTAGATACAAATATATTACATGCATAAACGTGCATAACACACTTAGTTATCTTATTATTTTATTTCACATTCATCAATTAGGGTTATTGATCAACACATGTTGATTATCATTTAAATCCCATCAAGATAGTTCATTCTCATATTACAAGTATTCTATCAAACAATCACAATACAAGAACACATTCTTATAAATCAATTCAAATCATTAAACCTCATATTTTAATTAAATTCAACTATTGTTATGTACAATCCTTAATTCCTCAGTTGTGATCATTATTCATTAGCATCATCTAGCTCATCATTTTAGGGTTAGAGTTTGGTTCTCAGATTCGTCTACAAATTCTCATCTTTTTCCTTCATTTCATATTCATTAGTCTCATCTTCTTTCATGTCATGTTCATTACATTATTGGAACAATCATTCTTAATTCACTTGATATATAATTCTTCTCTTCTCAATAAAATACATCAAACCCCAAATTAGTATATTTTATTCAAGCTAGATTAGCTACATGTAATTAAAATATAAGATTAAAGACTTCATCCAAATAACTTCATTAATGTCATCTTTAACTTGCCATCACCATTCAATACATTTTTCTTCATATTGTATCTTATATTTAGATAAGTGTACTATGTCAATGACTTACAATGCTATTCCCATAATCAACAATGATCATTCCTGATTATACAACTCACTTTAGCTTAAGAATGGTTTAGGTTACATTATCTTACACCATAATATCTAATCATCCTTCACGATTCATTTTATGTAGATTATATAAAAGGACCCACATCATGTGAGAGCTACTCATTATTCCATAAATTATACTAAAATAGATTGTTTAGGATTAGATCATACTCATCATCTTCTACTGAGTTATTAGAGCTTACACTTCAGCATTTCATTACATTTTCAACATTATATACAAGTTCTAGCTTTATCACTCATACTCGTCTACATCTAGGGTTTTCAAGACGTCATCCTCAGTTCAACACATCATAGGAATCATATCACTAAGTAATTTCATCATGATTCATAAAGGTTCATTAAGGCTATTCACACACTTGGAAATATTAGTTTCAATTTTAACATATTTCATTCATCAATCATAAGTATACATTGATTAATTCACTTATTTGATTCACTTCCTCAACACAAACCCTAATTAGGAAAAATGGTCTCCCCATATTGATCCTTATTTGTATATCATATTCAATTCCATTAACATTTAACAATACACTTATATAATACATTCTAGAACAACTCAAATATTGTTCTATACATGTCAATTCGATTCCAAGCATATCGGCCATTGAGATGATTTTTAGGAAAAATTCAAATGAAATAGCATAGTCATATATCTATAGGATTCTCCATGGATCCTCAAACAATATATCAGGAACTAATCAAGTTCCAAACAATGAGAAATAATCAAAATCTATAGAAGATACCTCAAAATCTTTCCCAAATCAATATCCAATCACATACATATACTAGCAAGGTTTAGGATTATTTTAGTCAGATAGAAATAGGATTTAAACATGAATACAGAGATTAGGAGGGATAAAAATACTCAAACTCATATGACAAGCACCTTAAATTCGTAAGTCAAACTCTAAATTTTTGGAAACCCAATAAAACTCTAGCAAATGAATCCATTTCTTCCTTCTCAACTCGGAAACCCTAGAAAGGAGCTTAGGAGAAAAAGAGTGAGAAAAGGGGATGATTTGATGTGATTTTAAATTAATTAGAGGAGGCTTCAAATCTTGACATGTGAGAGAATATTTACCATGAAAGGCTATGCAAAGAAGCTAAACTTACTTGATTTCATCATATCTTGGAGAGAGAAACCCTAGGTCAACATCTCCACCACTTTCTCTTCTCAAAGCCCTAGCTTTCCTCTCTCTCTCTAGAATTTCATTTCTCAGACATGAATGATGAGTAATGAGAGCTCCTTGCATGTTAAGTTAGTCCTATAGATGAATTGAGGTGTTTAGAAAAATGGCAAACAAGCCCTCCATTATATTTTTATTTTGATCAGACCGGTTGGTCGACTGAGTTATAAACTTGACCGACACCACACTATTCAGAACTCAAACATCATACAAAAATTATGAAAATTTAAAAAAATGTCTAAAATTGAGCTTTTAAGCAACAATTCAAAATTGACATCATTTGGATTTACAAAAAAAATAAATAAAAATCGAATACTAGACTATTATATTGCAGTCTGTAGCATGGTCGGTCGAGTTTGTCCTGGGCAGAACTCGACCAACACCCCTCTCTATAGAGATCAAACATCATCAAAAAATTATGTTGATTTAAATTTTTGTCTATAATGGAGTTTTACAACTACATTTAAAATTTGAGATCAATTGGATGTACGAATAACAAAATAAAATTAAAATACCAAACTACTATATTTCAATCTAAATACATGATCAACTGAGTTTCTCTTGGGAAAACTTGTCCGACAAATAGGTTAGAGAATCATTAAAAAATATGATATTTTTCAAGACTGTTTGCATTTGAGATATCCAAATCATATCCAAATTTTAAATAAATCATAGTTATACATAAATTACTAAAAATCATTTAGTGAGCCACTATACTTATCAAATTTTATCTTTATATGTCATCAAAACCTAATTGTGGTCGATTAAGGTTTTCAATTCTTAAATCCTAATTATGTGAATCAAAGAATGATTAAAGTTTATCATTTGATTCAAAACATCAAAATTAAACTATCGTCATTAATCAAGCTTTAAATAATGATCCACCTGGTTAAGTATGCAATCAATCAAGTAAACCCTAATTAGATGGTTAATCTGAAAATGGGTCATTACAAATTTCTCCCCTCCTTTTAGGATTTCATCTCGAAATCCAAGAAAATATTTGGAAGGAATTCATATCACCTAGTTTTTCATCTCTCTCGTCATCAAGTTAGAAATACTTCTATTTTATCTTTCTTTCATGACATCTTTTTTTATTGGATATTCCATCCCTTGTGATCGTCATATCTCGAATTACATACACTTAAATCACAAGTATTAGTAATACATCATTTATCAATATGTGGCTCACATCACCTTTCATATTCTTTTAAATCTGATTATGCATCTCATGGATTAATATTATAACTCATTCAATATCATTATCCGCATTCATCAGTTTTCTTCACAAGGAAGATCATTTAGCGTGCATCATTCTTAGTTCATAGCTTTTTCTCACAATTTTATATTTAATGCTCAGATTCAAACTCATTACAGATTTTCTTGATAATCTTGTAGGTTTTCATCTTTCTTATATGAATTTTCCTTCTTGACATAGGTTCCATATTGGATTGTAAAATCATTTTCTCTTTCACCATTTTATCACCATTTTTTTCATCTTATTATACTACCAAACTGCTTCATTTGGATACTTGGTCAGGGCATCCAAAAGAAGTACAGTCGGTAGTTCCATACTAGCTTACTTCAATACCCAAATACTTGACCAGAGTATATAGATAATGAGTTCAATCAGTATGGACATCATTTAGGTTATATTCAACACCCACATTTTAATTTAGTCCTAAATCCTATTGTCCCTATAGACTCATCTAACCTAGGTTCCGATACCACGTTGTAGGGACCTCTCTTTTGATCAGCATAAATGCCAACTATTAGAGATAATCCCTAAATCTAATCCCAGATTATCAAATAAAATAATGAATTCTCGACAAAGGAGATTAAACAATATAAAAAAAAGATAAATTTTCCCTTTATCTTTCTCATAAAACCTTCTAAAACAATGGTACATCACGAACATTACATTCAAATATCACAAATTAGATTCAATATTTTCTAGTCTAAAATCAAATCTTACTGCTCACATGCAGTTCAGTTTACATCAATTACATGTAAATTAATGAACGAACTTAGTCTACAACCCCATCCTGAGAAAGAGAGACTACATGGACATTCTAATCTATCGAGATTATGCTATTTATATCTTCTTTGTCATGGCCTCTCCATTGGATTAAATTATACCTAAAAACATTTGAAACAACCTCGTGAGACTCATATAGAGCCCCAGTGAATGGATACCTCCCACTCAATATAGGTACATACATCAACATCATATTAGTTATAATGAACTCAAAGGAACTTGTAGATATTGAAAAGTATAGCAGATAATTCTGGCATAAGCCAAATATAGTTTACAATGGAAATCTAATCATACAATTAAGATAATCACTTAAACCAATTATAATTTTTAAACATCCTTTAGAGCATATCTATGAACAAATCAGTATATACTTCTTAGTTCAGATTAACAATTCTTCTACATGAGTAATAAGTCAAGTTCTAAGCATTTTGAATCAATACATAACATTAACATCATCTTTGCGACACCCCACCAGCCTAACCAGTAACATATCATATAGTCCTGAAGCTGAAGTATAGATAAGACATGTCTAGATAACAATACTATCAAGTAACAAGCAATCCAAATCATACTCAAAGTGGATATAAATACCAACATTTACTACTTCTCAACAAGACATATCAGGGTATGAAATAGATAATCTCTATGACAGCATGATTACTTTCCACAACAAGAAACATAATCAACAATGACAAATCATCAAGTAGCGGTATAAGGAATGTAACAACCATTCAGATCATGTTCTACACGGCTTATTATCTTTTATTTATTTGCCCTGAGACTACTTGGCATGTACCTCACCAAGTAGAAGTCGCCACGCCTGATTCTCGTGTCAACGACTCACCGTCACTATCTTAGGGTTTAGTCGGCCACCCTAAAATATCAACAACAGACCTTGGAAACCTCAGGGTTGTCTAAATAGGATCACGTCCTCATCTAGGGTACACGAGATAGGAACCAGCAAAATAGTATATCACATATCACATCATTTCACATATTTTTACATTTCACATATTTCATTTCATCAGAGTCTATTCGATCTGGACATAGAATTTCATAGCAAGGATAGGGCCAGAGCCACTCCAGATGACTCACTCCTAAATCCTGGTGGTCTAGCCTTTAAGGTCTCGATCCACACTCTGAAAATCCTTCTCATAATTCATCGATTACTACAAGGAGATCTGTTTTTGTTTCCTCAGTGTGGTCCTCGGGGGAAACTCATGGTGTTCAGGGCACCTAACTAGATGTTTCAACATTTCACTTGTTATGAAACTCTTTTTCTCATCTTAAAAGAATTCAAAACATCATATATCATATCTGTGTATTCTCGCATAACTAGAATAACATGAAAAATATTAAGCTTATCAAGAAAGACAATGATTAAAGTAAGAAGCACAATAAATCTATAAATTACAACACATATGATTATTTATATGTTCTACATCATCTCATAACAATTATCAACAGTGGGCCTTCAGCCCAAGACATAATCTTATTGTCCAGCATTTACCACATCAGGGTTTTATTACCATCAATGGGCTTTCATCCCTAGTCATCATCTCATTATGCAATATTTACCCTCATCAGGGTTTCTCAAATGTAAGCGGTGCATGTTAAATTCAATCTCAACATATTTTTTATCAGTTCATTCTATGTCACAATTCTCAAAAAATATTCATAGACACATTATATCTAACAATAGTAAAAGCATATAGGTATCTTGTATCATTTTTTTCATACTTAGAATAGATTTATCATACAACATATACTTATTCCTTTAATTTCAGTAGATACAAAAATATTTCATGCTTAAACGCGCATAACACACTTAGTTCTCTTCTTATTTTATTTCACATTCTTCAATCAGGGTTACTGATCAACACATGTTGATTATCATTTGAATCTCATCAAGAGAGTTCATTCTCATATTACAAGTATTCTATCAAACAATCACAATACAAGAACACATTCTTGTAAATCAATTCAAATGTTTAAACCGTATCTTTTAATTAAATTCAACTACAGTTATGTTCATTCCTTAATTCCTCATTTGAGATCATTATTCATTAGCATCATCTAGATCATCATTTTAGGGTTAGAGTTTGGTTCTCAGATTCATCTACAAATTCTCATCTTTTTCCTTCATTTCATATTCATCAGTCTCAACTTCTTTCATGTCATGTTCATTACATTATTAGAACAATCATTCTTAATCCACTTGATATACAATTCTTCTCTTCTCATTAACATCCATCAAATCCCAAATTAGTATATTTTATTCAATCTAGATTAGCCACATGTAATTAAAATATAAGATTAAAGACTTCATCAGAATAACTTAAATTAGTGTCATCTTTAACTTGTTATCACCATTCTATAAATTTTTTTCATATTGTTTCTTATATTTGGATAAGTGTGCCATGTCAGTGACCTTCAATTTCATTCCCATAGTCAACAATGATCATTCTTTATTATACAACTCACTTTAGCTTAAAAGAATGGTTTAGGTCACATCTTCTTACACCATAATCTCTAATCATCCTTCATGATTCATTTTATGTAGCATGTATAAAAGGACCCGCATTCATGTGAGGGATTACTCATCATTTCATAAGTAAATAAGATGCATTAGACTTAGATCATATTAGTAAGACTCATCATATTCAATTGAAGGATGAATACTTACAACTTCAGCATTTCATCACATTTTCAACATTATATACAAGTTCTAGCTTTATCACTCATACTCGTCTTAATACTAGACATCTAGGGTTTTCAAGAAGTCATCATTAGTTCTACACATCATAAGAATCGTATCACTAAGTAATTCCATCATGATGCATAAGGGTTCATTAGGGATATTCACACACTTGTAAACCCTAGTTTCCATTTTCACATATTTCATTCATCAATCATAAGTATACATTGATTAATCGACTCATTTGATTCACTTCCTCAACACAAACACTAATCAAGAAAAATGGTCACCTCATACATATCCTTATGTGTATATAATATTCAATTCCATTAACATTCAACAATACACTTATATAATACATTCTAGAACAACTCAAATAGTGTTCTATCCATGTCAATTCAATTCCAAGCACATCGGCCATTGGGATGATTTTTACAAAAAATTAACATGAAATAGCATAGCCATATATCCATAGGATTCTCCATGGATCCTCAAACAATATATCAGGAGCTAATCAAGTTCCAAACAATGAGAAATAATCAAAACCTGTAGAATTTAATCCCTCAATATCTTTCCCAAATCAATATCCAATCACATACATATACAGGCAAGGTTTTTTATTATTTTAGCCGAATAGAATTAGGCTTTAAACATGAATATAGATCTTAGGAGGGAGAAAATACTCACCTCATATGCCAAGCACCTTAAATTCGTAGGTCAAACTTTGAATTTTTTGGAAACCCAATCAAACTCTAGCAAATGAATCAATTTCTTCCTTCTCAACTCAGAAACCCTAGAAATGGAGATTAGGAGAGGAAGAGTGAGAAAAGGGGATGATTTGATGTGATTTCAAATCAAATCATAGGAGGGGAGTAATATTGACATGTGAGAGAACATTTACCATGAAATGATATGCAAAGAAACTAAACTTACTTGATTTCATCATATCTAAGATAGAGAAACCCTAGGTCAACATCTCCACCACTTTCTCTTCTCAAAACCCTAGCTCTCCTCTCTCTCTAGAATTTCATTTCTTGGATAGGAACGATGAGTTATGACAGCTCCTTGTGTGTTAGGTTAGTCATATAGATGAATTGAGGTGCTTAGAACAATTGCAAACAAGCCCTCTATTATATTTTTATTTTGCTCAAACTGGTTGATCATATGAGTTATAAACTCGACCGACACCACACTCTTTAGAACTTGAACATCGTTTAAAAATTATGAAAATTTAACAAAATTTCTTAAATTGAGTGTTTAAGATATGGTTAAAATTGTAGATCAACTGGACATATCGATAAATGAATAAAAATCAAATACTAGACTATAATAGTGTAGTATGTAGCATGGTCGATCGAGTTTGTCCTAGACAGAACTTGACCGACACCCCTTTCTATAGAGATCAAACATCATCAAAAAAATTAACCCAATTTAATAGTATGTCTACAATGGAGTTTTCCAACTATAATTAAAATTTCAGATCAACTGGATGTACAAATAAAAAGATAAAAAAATACCAAAGTGCTATATTTCAATTTGAATACATGATCGACTAAGTTTCTGTTGGGGAAACTCGACCGACAAATAGGTCATAGAATTATTAAAAACTTCTAATACTTTTTAAGAGTGTTCATATTTGATATATCCAAATCATATCCAAATTTCAAATAAATTAGAGTTATATATAAAATATTAAAAATCATTTAGTGAGCTACTATACTTATCAAATTTTGTCTTCATATGTCATCAAAACCTAATTATGGCCGGTTAGGGTTTTCAATTCTTAAACCCTAATTATGTGAATCAAAGTATGATTCACGTTTCTCATTATATTCAAAACATTAAAATTAAACTACCATCATACATCAAGCTTTAAACAATGATCCACATGGTTAAGTATGCAATAAATCATGTAAGCCCTAATTAGATGGTGAATCTGAAAATGGGTTATTACATATACATATATATAGGTGTGTGTGTGTGCGTGCACGCAACATACATGAATTTCCCTAAAGGTGAGTTTTGATGGTGAATGTGTAGCGTGGTTATGGCCAATAACCCTAATTTTCTATGCATGGTGGTTGTGTGTTTATTTCATGTTCTATCTTGGTTTGCATATCAAACCTTGATCTTATCTTCCAATTGTAAAAGTATTATTCTCTCCTAGTTTTTCTCCCCTCAAATGTAACTTGAGGTTTTTATATAATCATGTAATAGTAGTAGTAGTTTAATTTCTTGTTATGATGAAGAAGAAGACACTTAGACCAGACCAATTGACTGTGTCGAAGGCAATCCCATCGGCCTGAGCACCGAGGAGGACCAAGGAGGACGAGTCAAACTAATAGGTTGGTGGACCCGACTGATCAATTGGAGGACCCAAAAGTTGATGGATCGCAAACCATATGACCGGTGAGACCACCAACTAACCGACCAGGAGGCGAGCAAATCGGTTCAAGGGTTGAACTGATCAACCCAGATTCGAAAGCAAAAATCTTCATCAACAATAGATTTTTGCATGTGATGTATAGCCTAGGTTGTGGTAATTCCTTGTGGCCCCAAGGATACATTAGAATGGCCATAACCACCACTTCTCATTTATTGTATGTTTTCATTGTGGGATATAACATGTATATGATACGTACTATATATGAGGTGATTGGATAAAGTATATATATTTATAAATACAAACTCCCTCAAATAACATATTAAGTCTAAGATACTTTCCATTATGAATACACATGAAAAGCTTGATCAACAAAGCATAGGTTACACACAAGCATGGTGTGTTTTCCATCTCGTGAAAGTGTGATGGTAGATATGTAGGTTCTTCCCAAGCAGGGTGCATATATATTGTGTTGGATTTTGGGTTAGGCTTAACTGGTGTCCTTAATGGGATTAAGCACCAAAGGCATACAGATGACTATGGCAAGGAGTTGTGCATATCATCTATCTAAGAATTGCATATGAAGTAGTTGGAAAAAATTGCCTACCATAATAATTGACTATGGGCGCTGGCGTTGGCCGGGTAATAGTTGAATTATTTTGGATCTAAGCTCACTAGAAGGTTGTATGCTACAATCTTTTGAATATATATGGAGGGCTATCAATTTGAATAAAATAGTTGGAGGCTAATTAAATATCATCAAATATGTTTTGAATAAAATCAAATCAAAAGGGTTTTGACAAAAATGTAATCTTCTCTTGTAAAATCAAATGACAATCAAATAATTATTGTGATTGGTCCTTAGGAAGGACAAACTTGACGAGACAAATTTCTACAAGTGGTTTTGGAATTTGAGAAGGGTTCTCAATGATGAGCATAGGCTCTATGTCCTAGATAAACAAGTGTCAGAAATACCTTTTCCATAGGTGCCTAGGGCAAAGGTTGATGCTTACTAGAAGCATGCCAACGATGCCTTAGACATAAAGTACCTTATGCTAAGCTACATGAACTGTGAGTTGCATGAGCAATGCAAGGACATGGGGATTCTTGAGATGGTAAGACATCTCAGGAATGTGAACCATAATCTCACAAAGAAACAAAGGCACAATGTTATAAAGGCACTCTTTAAGTGTAAGATGACAGAGGAAGACTCAGTAGAGACCCATGTGCTCAATACGATTGGACATGTGGATCATCTAGAAGAATTGTGACTCTCCTTGAGCCAAGAGTTGGCCATGCATATGATTCTAAAATCATTACCTAAAGCATATAGCCACTTTATTGAGTGTTATCTCTTGAATAAAATGGCTAGACCATTGTCAGATTTTCTTGGCATGCTGACTAATGTCGAAGAAAGAAAGAAGAATGACAAATCCATTATGGTGATTAGCGGAGTCAAGTCCAAGGATGAAAGCAAGGCCATGAAGAGTTATGAGCCTAAGCCCAAATCCAGATCTCCAACACTCTAGATGAGGAGAAAGAAAAGTACAAGATGAATTTATCCTTTTTACTTGAAGGCATTTAGGAAGAAGAAGGTGGGGATGGTGATCTCCACTTCAGGTATATACGTTATATAGATACACTTATCTACTTCTTCATCATGGGTACTAGATACCGGATGTGGATCTCTGTAACATCACAGGATTTGAGGCCTTGGATAACATTATCTTAAAGGGAATGATTGGACTACCCATATCACCAAGGTGCACCTCCTTTCCCGGGAGCCCATCACTAAAGAACTCCATAGTTAAGTGTGCTCAGCTTGGAGTAGTACTAGGATGGGTGACTAGTCGAGAAGTTGACCCCAACTTGTGTGTGAGTGAGGACAAAGTGCGCAGTTAAGGCTAGTGGTAATATGGCCTTAACTAAAGGGTGAGGTTGAACTACTAGTCACAAATGGAGGAAGTGTTGCTGCTATTGAAGTTGGAACCTATAGTTAATCTCTACCCACATGCCTTCTAATAGAGTTAGTGAACTGTTGTTACATACCTACCAAAAATAGAAACATCATTTCTATATCTTGTATGTATAACGATGCATATGAATTTCATATTAAGAATGGTCAATGTTCTATTTCAAAAGATGGGATCTTTTATGGCATTACCCCAATGTCTTATGGTTTTTATTTGCTAGATCTAAAGGCAAGTGTTTATAATTTAAATACCAATAGACTAATGTCAGATCCTAGATGTATGATTAGATGCTCTAGAAGGGGGGTGAATAGAGCTTAATGCACTTAAACAAAATTCATTAGACCTTCAAGATATATCACAAGATAAGGTTGTTAAATAGGAAATTTGTGTGCAACTAAAACATGAATAGCAAGGGAGAGAGAGATTGAACATACACCAATTGACAAGCTATTTAGAGTGGTTCCACATTTCAAACTAGAAGTGAGTCAGTCCACTACCTAGAGAGGTCAACCTCTAGGATTTCTTAACCTTGCATCTTCATTATATTCATTATAAGAGATACAATACATGACTACCAAAGGACTTGCCTATCTAATACAAAGAGTCTTCAACCTTACCAAGGACTTACCCACTTTGCAAGAGTCTTTCGCCTTCTTCCAAGGACTTACCTACTCTTGCACAAGTCTTCAGCCTTCAAGGAATTACCCACTCTTCTTGGATCTTCAGCCTTTGACTTCACCTTCACTCGGAGAAGCTTCCACCAAGGATTTACCCACTTGAGCAAGGAGTCTTCTGCCTTCACCAAGGGCTTACCCACTCTAGCTCCAAGTCTTCATCCTTGATCTTCACCAAGGGACGCCTTCCCTTATTCTTCTTCACCTCTCTTAGCTAAGAGAGAGAACCTTCATATTCATGATTGAAATGAGAGATAGGGAGGCGGTGGAAGTGAGCGCCTCACAAGATATACATGTAGGACTAGCTCTCTTACAGATTTCCTACTCACTCTAATGGATGTAGCAAGTGATTAAGCTTAGAGAGAGAGAGAGGAGGAGGCTGTAGGAAGCACTCAACTATAGAATAGGAACCTCACATAGAGTTTGCATTGAATACTCAACCTTGGAATGAAGCCCAAGGGGTCCTATTTATAGATGGGGATGCCTCTTAGCCTTTGGGAACACTTAAGAATGAAAACTAGCCATTTTTTGGCTTGCAATGGATATATTTTAACTTGTTGCAACTCCACAATGGCTAGAAACACTTTTCTGCACTTTTCCGTACAGTGAAATCAGTCGAGTTTCTATAAGGGTAACTCAACTGATAGAGTAAAAGATAAAGCCGATATTCAGACCATCAGTCGAGTTTGTCCTGGGGAAACTCGACTGACCAATGAAAATCGAATTGGTCAGTTACTCCATCGGTCGAGTTATGTGTAGTGTAAACTCGACCGATCAAAAGTCATTTTCAAGATCCAATCAGGATCGGTCGAGTTTGCAACTCACAGAACTCGACCGATGAACAACCTGATGTGAATTTTGGAAAATGGCTTTTGAGTGTTTAAACATTCAATCTAAGTGCTCCTGATTTTTTTAAGCTTAATTACAAGTCATACAATCATTAGAAGTGATTTACAACATGATTCTAATGGATTTACATCATATTACAAAAATGTGCACTTGTATTGACTTTGACTTGTCTTTTCTCCAATTTGATATGCACAAGTTAGGGCATTTCGAGTGTGTCTATACCTAATCTGAAATCACTCAATTAGAGACATTAAACACCAATACGTGGAATGATTAGTCATCATCAAAACACGGGTTTAGTCAATTTTGACGTGATTCAACATTGACCTAATTGACCTTGAGTCAACATTCTCCCCCTTTTTGAAGATGAAAAACCATTCCATAGATGTATTGAAAGTATTTAAGTAAAGTCATACCTTTGGAGAAACCTAGGGGTTTCAATAGGATTGAGCTCATATGCTCCCCCTCAATTGATGCGCATGGAGTTCTCATACTCCCCCTCAATTGATGTTATTTCTCCTGCATGGTTAGCTTTCATAACATTTATAGAATACTATGTCTACTACTCATATATGTTCTACACATATATGTCTTCTCCAATTTACCTTCTCCCCTTTACATGGACATACTTCTCCTCTTCATGTAAGACATGCCTTCTTCCTCTTTTAAAAGAAGACATACCTTTCTCCCCCTTTGTCGTTTCAAAAAGTGGGGTATGAAGAAATAAGAAACACCACTTGTTAAAGGAGAGGAGATAACAAAAAGTTATAAAAGGAGAGTAGAAGAGCACAACTAGGGTCTTGTCCAAACATAGAAAGAAAAGCAAGTTAATGCATGCACTTGAACAACCCAAAATGCAAGATAAAGTGCTGCAGAAAAATAATAAAATGCAATTTTGACCCTCAAGATGACAGAATTTGCCCAAAAAGTATCAGGGCTCATGGCATAGTGATGAGTCTTGCTTAGAAGGTCATTTCTGCATGAAAAACACTAGTCTTGCATCAAAAACTGAAACTGGAGCAGAATCTATATAAAATCCAAAAATACACCAATTTCTATATATAATGTTGATCTATGTACCCTGCATCACAATGTTATGCAAGCAACTCAAGATAGTAGATATGCAATTCAAGGAATAAGCTTGAGCAAGTATGAGATAAGATACAAGCATAGCATATAGATGAGCAAAGATGCCAATTATAAACAAGGATAGAACTACATGTATATGAACTACTAGTAGATTTTATCACAAGTTAGGACTACTAGTAGGATCTAGATCATAGCAAGAGATACCAAGTGATACACAAGATAAAGCAAGCTATGAGTAGATTTAGAGATATATCCAAACAAAGAGATATGCAATTTTAGAAGCATGGAAGGATATAACTCACTAACAAATATGCATCATTACCAAAAGATGATCACCACTAAGAACCTCAAGGTTGTATCAAAACAAGATATACACCTAGATAGATGTAGCAAGTTAGAGTATAACGGAAGCAATTTTAGACACAACCAAGAGATCCAAAGAGATCATCATCACGACCTGCGAAACAACTCAAAATAAGTTATTGCAAGATATAGATATACCAATTTAGAGTAATTAGAGAGATAGAGTTGTAAGCAAGATAGGCAATTTAGAACATGGCAATATGCATATATAAAGGTACCAAAGGAGTGCCAAAGAATAAGGCTATTGGTTGAGAAAATCTAGTTGAGAGGGAAATTCTTATTCAATAAGCCAAATGTATATTATGTGCACAGTGTTATCGGTCAAGTTTTGTGCATTAACAACTCGACCGATGACAACTGCTGGCAACACCCATTGGTGCCTATCGGTCGAGTTTCAAACAGTGCAAACTCGACCGACAAAGCAGTTGTCAAAGCACATATATTTCATAAAAACATATTTAAAGGCATGCTAAATATACAAACCATATCCAAACATGTCTAAGAAAGTTAGTAATGCACTATAGAAGCATTAGAAATAGTTTTTTGAGCAAGAGTGTGAAGAGAAACACAAAATACCACTTTTGAATCAAAAACCAAATATATAGTGCACACTAACTTGACAAAAACAAGTTAGAAATAGTTATAAGCAAGAAAACTTTTACCTTTGTTCTTACCATTCCTTCTTCCACTTATTGTCACCCTCTACACATCTCACCTTTCTTCCTTCATGTGGATTGATAAATCAATTTGCAATTCAATAGCTCAGGTCAATCCATTTGCAAGTACCTATAAGAAGAAAGATGAAATGGTCCCCAATCATATTTTTGGGTCTGGAGGGGTTAGCTTAGCAACCCAAGTCCTATTGCTCTTGGGTGCTTTCCTAAAAGGACAACAAGTAGAATAATGGCCAATATCATTGCAATAGTTGCATGTGCCGATAGTCTTGGAACTAGAGGATTCTCTGTGGAATATTGGAGGTCATTTATCTTTGTTGTTCCTTTTATTACATCATACCCCAGACCATGTCTACCAATTTGTTTGGTAGTATTGTGTAGGATATCATTAAGGCTCTTCTTACCAACTAAGAATCTTTGCAAAGAAGATCTCAAACTATCATTATCATGCTTAAGAGAAGTAATAGTAGAAGAAAAATGATTGATATTATCTCTAGCCCGCAAAAGATCATTTTCTAAGCAAAGATCTTTAGTTATATAAGAATCTCTATCAATATGAAGAGCAGAAACATCATTCTCTCTACTAGTAGAACTAGAACAACATTCAAGCACATTGATTTTAGCAAGCAAGGAGGCATTTTTTGTTTCAATCAAAGCAATCTTACAACGATAAACACCATTTTCAGATTCTAATCCTTGCAAAACAAAATCTTTGTCCTTGTTTTCAGATTTAAGAACATCAATATCATGCATGAGAGAATCAACAATTAAAGTATGCTCTTCATTAGAACTAGGCATAATTGGTTGAGCATCTAGAAATCTAATCTTATCAAGAAAACTAGCATTTTCAAGTTTAAGAGAGTCTACTTGGCTAATACTCATCAAGCAAGCAAGAATTAGCATGTTCAAGATCAACTAGTTCTACATGCAAATTATCAACAATTCTAGCAAACTTTTTCTTTTTTCTTTTATAAGAGTTAAGAGAGGCACAAGTATCATGAATAATAGCAATCAAAGATTCTTTATCTAAAGAGTTTAGATTTACCTCACTTGAGTCCTTACTTGTTGATTCTATAAGAGAAAAATGGCATTCTCCTTCATCACTAGAGCTTGAGCTTGATCGTTCACTTGAATCTTCACTTGAGCTTGAGTTGGAGGAGTCGCTTGAGCTTGAGTGCCATTTCTCCTTCTTCTTGTGAAGATGGATCTTTTTGCCTTGTGGGCAATCTTCCTTGTAGTGACCCTTCTTGTTACGACCTCACCTTTCAGTAACCCCCAATTAAGGGAGACCAAGAGGTTGAAGCCGCACCCATTAATCCCAGATCAAAGGTTCGACATATAACCATAAACAATTATTAAATTCTAACAGACTATACTGAAAATGGTAATAAATTTTTTTCTTTGCATACCTTTGAAGAGATTGGAACAAACTAAACTTCTAACCTCAGCTGAACTATTCTAACTAGTTCATCCTTGTTCTTTAATTCTTGAATTCACAAGGTGTCATTTTACTGTTTGTTCTTTTCATTATACCTAAAACGCCGACAAACAAAACGCCGATCAGCCAAAGCTGGTATGTGGAGGAAACAGATAATGTTCAACTATGGTAACAATATAATCATTCAATTAATCATTTAACAATCAAGATTACATTTTAAGCCATACAACTCAATCCATACCTATTCTCGAACTCTGGGATGTCCCTGCAGTGGACATGAATATCACCCCTCTTTTAGGTAATAGAGTCGCATGGCACTATCCGAAGATAGCCCAATATCTAACTCATTATGACTTGATGGTCCTACCTCCATGGTAGCCATGTACTAAGTCAACAATAGACCTGATGGACCTACCCAATAGGTAGCCATGTACTAGGTCATCCATAGACCTGATGGACCTACCCAATAGGTAGCCATGTACTAGGCCTTTCTCTAACCTGATGGACCTACCCATAGGCAGCCATGTACTAGGTTAGCTATAATGCCACAGAGAGAACCAGGATATGAGTTTATAGGCATATACATTAAGTGATAGTCATAGTCACTTTATAATTGCAATATGAACATCCAAACAGTTTAGTTGCATTCAATGCGATTAAACTTCCGAGAAACCATCGGAAAACTAAGCGGTTATTGATAAGTAACCACATACCTATCTTGGAGATCTCAAGCAACAATTTATCCAACTAGATGTCCAATCAAGCAAGCCAATCAATCAATCAAGCAAACATTGATCCTGAAAACATGTATAATGTCTAATTGTCACAAGCATATCCCAAACAACTCCTTATTGACTTGGGACACCTTTCTAAGGTTTCTAAGTCTCATTAGGATGCATTAGGGTTTCTTAGATCAATTTCTCAAACTTTATCCTTTTTAAGTTAACAAACCCTAAAACAACTTTTCCACTCATATGAACCTTAATTGCTTAACTATTCATTTTAATAGTCTTTTATACCCAAATTGACTTAGGATCATCACATCCCTATTTATTCATGGATTTGAACAATTAAAACAATTAAAAGACATATTCTCTTAAATTAGGGTTTTCGAGTTCATTAATGCACATTAACATATCAAAACTCCAAATTAGCTTATCGAATACATGGATGATCTACTTAGACATAAAAACGTCCTTTCATTCACCATGGGTCATTTTTCTTGTAGATTATTCATATTAATATTCTCAAATTTAATAGAATCATCAAATTAGGGTTTTCCACATTATAAAGCATCATGATTAGCAATCTTAACCACTTTTCAAACTACGATCAGATTCAGGTTCTAAAACTAATTTTAATGGATTCCTTGTATTTTTCTGATAAAAAATCATATATAGTATGTCTTTATTCGACCTACTAATAGCTAACTACATATTTTGCAAGATAATTGAATTTGGACCAATCAGACGATGCCACACCAGCTTTTATTATCCCCTTTTGTTATTCTCGCAAGCTGTAACTAAAACGCCCAGAATTACCTTTTTGCCCTTGAGGGCGACGCATGGCACCAGGGGCCCTCGGGTCTTTTGCCCCTTATCTTCTTCCTCATCGCGCTAGGCGATTCCCTGCCTGACGCCGGGACTCCAGCGCTCCATCGCGCAGCTCCTCCCGCATCTGCAAGATCGCGTGAATATTTCCCTACCACCGCCGATCCCCGCTGGGTCACCACTAGCCACCGGCGGTGGCTTTCCATTGTTGGAGACGAGAGAAGCAGGTCCCCTCCCGATCCATAGGTCTGCAGGAGGATCTCGGCAACAAAGTTACCACCTACTGGAATTGATATGGGATGCCGCCAGCCGCAAACTCCCCCACGCCATGGTCCTCTGCCACCTCCCTTGGGCACAACCACCACCGTGCCTGATCCATTGTTGTTCCATGGTTCTCCTCCAAGCACCATGGACGAAGACGCAGGTTGCTGCCGTCGTCTGTTTTGCTCCGGCGGCACTGTGCAATCCTTTGCACACCATCTTCAGTCGGCCCCGTTGCGCTCAGATGTGAAAGCAGGCCTTGCTGTAAGGTGCCTGATCAAGCCTTGGCCATGAAGGCCTTCCTCAAAGAGCATTCTTCAACCGCCCCTCCCCAGCCGTGGTGACGCTAAAGAACGTCAGAGAGAGGAGCGCAGAGAGCAAATAAGATCAAAGCTGAGATAGTTAGGCCGGGGTTCCTTTGATCCATTCAAGCTTCGGTCCTTTATATATATCTATATCCAGGGAGGCTCTAGGGTTAAGAGTACGAGGATAGGAGGGAGAGAGGTAGGCAAAGGCTCGTTCTCATCTTTCCTGTCAACGAAACCTCCCTCTTTCCTACTTGGATTTAGTGGAAAGATACTACCAACATTATTTCCATCCTATTTTATAAATATGGATTTGGTTGAGATAATCCAATATGCAATACTTTCCCTCCAAGCAAGTAGCTAGTTACAATTATCATATGGGATTTCTTTTTATGTGAAAGGTGTTTCCAAAACGCCATTAATACATATCCATTAAATGACATTTCTTTTGACAAAAACTAAAGGTCATTAGTGATTTATTACTTTATCCTCTTATTTTTCCTTTTCTCTTTCTTGTTCTTCGTTGGGACTCCTTGGATCCCAAGAAATCCTTTTTAAGGATACTCATTATGCATCTATTTCTATTTCTTATTAAAATATCTCTTTTTGATGATTTCTCTTTATTTCTCTTTTATTTTCCTCATTAGCATTCCTTTTAATATTAGCAACTTCATGGATACAAAAATTCACCAAGGAATCTCATTTATACCTCTTTCCATTCATTTTCTACATTTTATCATTATTTTCAATTTCTTTCTTAATAAAGAAATACTTAATTAATCTTTTCTTTTCTTATTGCTTTCTTTTTGCAACCTTGGACTCCTTGGTACCCAAGGAACCCAAGAGGCACGAAATCCTCTTTGGATTAGCCTTCTAGAGGTTTCTACATATTTCTTTTCTTAAAAATTCAATTATCCATTTACTATTTGAATTTCCTTGTTATTGGGCCCAATAGCCAATAAAGCCCATAAAGCAACCAATCAAGGCTATTGTGAAAGGAATCCATTTATTCAAAACAAATCATATCATTATTTGTTCAATTATCTTTAATATGAGAAATTACATTTCTCACTAATTGAACCCAAAAATTGGGGTTGTAACATCCTTCCCCTCTTATAGGAATTTTGTCCTCAAAATTCTATCAAGCAAACAAACAATTTAGGATAAGACTTTTCCATGTCCATCATTGGCCCCTATGTGGCTTTACCGTACTCATGGCGCATCCAAAGAACCTTTATCATCACATATTCTTTTCTCTGAGTTCTTGCATCCTGGCGTCTATAAACTACACAGGTGACTCAGGCCATTTCAGCCTCCCTTGGGGCTCACTAGGTTCATTGCTCAGCACATGGTCGGGGTACCTCACATAGTGCTCTAAATTGGACACATGGAAAACATTTCCCATTACTCTATCCTGAGGAGTAGGGTCAAACCTAACCTTCTCCACCCATCCATCTCTAATGGACCCATGTATCGGGGACTCAGCTCTCTTAGTTATAACTTAGAGGGGTCGGATTTTCATGTCACATTTTCTCCCATAGTAACTTGTATGTCAGTCTACTTTGCATCTGCTCACGACTCTCATCGTCTCTAGGCTCCTTCCAGCCCTTGCACAATCAAAGTGACTTCATCTACACGCACTGTGGTCCTTTTCTAACCATCATGTGGCCCTTTTCTAACCATCATGTGGTCCTTTTCACCTACATCACCTTACTGAAGTGGTGATCGACACAACCTCCCTTACAGAGATTCTTATAAAACCCGATACTGGCTATGGTGGTTAACTTCACATCTTTCATAGGATAAAAACTATCTCTAGATATCACCCTGAACGAGCACACATGCCCTCATCAGACCCTTTAGTCTGGACCATAGTTAGGGGTGATAAACTATACTAACATAGAGTTCTCAATGTACCTACTTCCACCTTTTGGAAGGGAACCTTTAGTTCAAACTCAAGAACCTTTGAACTTGCTTTATGGTGTAGTTGAACCATCTCTCTAGATTTGTCCCTTGACAGAACTCTTTCTTTCTTATGTCGTCTAGGTAAGGCGATCTACCATAACCCATATTGCATCTTGACCTTCCTCGGTCCAGGGAAGACCTATCACAACATCCATAGTGTTGAGCTCTCATTCCCTCTCAGGGATACACTAGGTTACTGGGGTTTGTCTTTTACCTCCTGGCTTGCATGGTCATAAACCCCATGCAACTTTATCTTAAGCATCCAAAGTGCTATTGCCATTTTCCATGGTGTATCATGATTTCCTGCATGTCATGATTCTTCCAAGATCGATTCCTCCGAAACCCTAAACCACTCCAGTCGGGGTTTCATCACCTTCTCTTCCAAGAAGTACATCTGAGGTTTTACCACCATCCTTTCATTGCATCCAAGACTAGACTGGCTAACCAAACAACCATAATTTTTCAATGTATCTTGTTACATCTGAGTGTTATTCAACACCTCTCCTTTTCGAATTTAGGGTTAGCCAATCAACCCTTTCTAGCTTCTGGTCAAACAAGTCAGATGTGTCTCAACCAGAGCATCCATTACCACTTCACATCCTTAGGTAATAGGTAACGTTGAAGACATACACTTCCATGTATTTCACTTATCATCTCACCTCAAACTCTATGTCTATCTTCATTAAGAACACTTCTCTGATTTCATTATCATGATGATCAAACTCATCCTGGTATAACTTGTAAGTTCCACACAGCTCATGATAAAAACATCCTCATAAGTTGACTACCTTATTCCTCTTGAGTGTTTGCAAACCATCCATGTATCATTCACTTTACCAGGGTAGGTTATCTTCTCTATCCCCATTTCTCGTGGCAACGTTCCAACCTACATCATCTCTTATCCTTGGTGTATGACATGCATAATGTCCTATCTCTCACCCCCATAACAAGAGGAAATAAGCATTTGGCTGCAGTCCAAATACAGAGTTCTTCCTGTTCCAAGAGTAGAGATGGTACATCCCACCTTGCCAATACACCTTTATGTGCCACATATGTCTTTACATCACAGACATCATGATATCAAACTAGTCTTGAACCTACTAAGGTTTATATCCTTGGTCATCTCCTCTAGGTCTATAGGGTACCGACTCTTTTTGGGGTCATCCCTCTTCCCTTGTGCATCAAGAGAGTTCCCTACTCATTTGCCCTTTGGGTCCCATGAGTTCATGAAGGTGATCAATCTCCTAACCCATGGCCCTCAGACAGTGATAGTTGTTACCTCCCGACCCTATGGTCGTGTGCAACTGGGGAATTAGGCAACTCCTACTTTCATCGGTTTTATCCCTACCTGACCCTAGGATAGACTTAGGATTCACCATTATAGTACATGTTTACTTAGAACCTTACCCAAGTCTTCTTCATCTCTCTTTCTGCATTCATGGGCTGACTCTCATCCTTTCATAGGGATCATGGCAACCTGCCTACTTTGGTCAAGCCCCATACTAGTTACCTCTATGGTAACTCATTCAAATGCAATTAGAGATGGATATCTATGGGTCTACAGGTTCATTCTCATATCATGTACTTTTCACTTAGCTTCTCAAGATCCTTTGAGACCTCTTTAGGTTACTTAAACCAACAAAACTGATATACACCCTTCAAAAGGGGTCCCTCTCCCAGGATGGGAGGAAAACTATCTCTTGACAACAAGGTCACAAAAGCTCTTAGGTCTAGGGTTTACATCTACACGAGTCTACTTATCCCTAGCAAGCCATTAAGCCACGAACAGATCACTTACTGTACCATGCTAGGTCATACTTATTCTTCTTTCTCGATGTTGGATCAAGATCATACCTTCCTTTATCATCATCCTAGTTGTGAGGGGTCCATCCAACACACCTTAAACTTAAGGGGCTTCCCCTTTTCCTCTATACATGAGGAGTACCATGCTCGCTTCTATAGGAACTCAACTTCTCATCATGAGCATTAGGTACACCACTTCCCCCCTTAGGCCTAGGAACCCTAGGTTCACTTGTAGGTGTCCAAATGCATGCTCTATCTCTTAACTACGAACCAGGCATGCAAAAGGCACGACATGCGCTTCTTGTCATCCTTCCACTCGAGTAATACTCAGGGTTGGGTCTTCCTTAAGGACAACCAACAAGGTACAAGGCCTCATAACCTGCTACTAAACCTTTCTGGGTCTAAGGAACTCTTCTTCCTACCTCAGAAGGTAAACACCTATACCGTAGGCACATAGGCACCAGATGCGTCATCTTCTACCTCTAGGGTTTGGTCCCTCTAAAGGCAACCAGATATCATCAACTTTCAGGGATCAATCATGAGACAACCACTATCATCCATTGCTCAGGGTTTTAGGCTTCCCACCTTCTTGCTGGGTTTCCAGCTCTCTCTAGAGCTAACCCTACATCCAACCTCACCATTAGAGGTCCTCTCTTGATGAAGGATCAACCTCAAAACATCCTCTACATGGGTGAAGCTTAGGTTCGAACTTAAGTTTGCTCAAGATCATCCATAACCCTTTATGCTCCATCATAATTCCTTATCCAGGGTTTCATCCTACTGTCAGCATTATGACGTGCCCTAAGTGCCAGCTATACCCTACTTGCACAAGCCCATAGGGTTTCTAAGGTCATTTACTATCATCATCATCTAAGGAACTATCCTTTACCCTATCATGCACGACCCTTCCCAGGGTTGGGTTGCCAAAGGTGCTAGGTCACCCATGGATCATATGGCATCCCAAAGGCATGTCCTTTCAAACACCTGGTCAACACATCTCTCTCTATCCTTCACTTAGGGTTAGGGTTAGCATCATCCTCAGAGGATGTGCTAGGTCTCTACTTGTAATGGAGATCTCTATCTCCAAGACTAACGTATCCTCCTGATAAGAAGGTCTAGCCTCAGGTCTCTTCTGAGGACATGACAACTTATGTCATACGACCTAAGCATGTATCTATTCTTTAGTTTGCACTTAATCTATTAAGATTATGTCCATGACATCTTATTTACATGCCTTTCATTAATTTGGTGGAGGATTCCTTAAACCTTATTAGCCTTACCCATACCTCAAGAGGGTGAGGAGAAGAAAGAAAACCCTAATCCTTTAGGTCCTTATCAGAATTTTGTGATGATAAGGGATGAATAAGATGAGAAGTCCTAAAGGTATCTTATTTCGATTCATACCCTAAGACTTTGGCCAGGAGGTCACACGGGTCCGGGAGTCCTCGTATTCTGACTAGCGGTGCAGAGGAAAATCTTGCCAGCCCCCGGTCGTGATCCCTTTCTAGACACCTCTGTATTTCAGATACTCCTCTAATAACTCCCTTGGGTTCTATGGAGTTTGTAAAATTTAATAATTATTAATGGTTAAATGAGGAACCTAAGCTATGATACCAAATGTTACGACCTCACCTTTCAGTAACCCCCAATTAAGGGAGACCAAGAGGTTGAAGCCTCACCCATTAATCCCAGATCAAAGGTTTGACATATAACCATAAACAATTATTAAATTCTAACAGACTATACTAAAAATGGTAATAAATTTTTTTCTTTGCAAACCTTTGAAGAGATTGGAACAAACTAAACTTCTAACCTCAGCTGAACTATTCTAACTAGTGCCTCCTTGTTCTTTAATTCTTGAATCACAAGGTGTCATTTTACTGTTTGTTCTTTTCATTGTACCTAAAACGCCGACAAACAAAACTTCGGTCATCCAAAGCTGGTATGTGGAGGAAATAGATAATGTTCAACTATGGTAACAATATAATCATTCAATTAATCATTTAACAATCAAGATTACATTTTAAGCCATACAACTCAATCCATACATATTCTCAAACTATGGGCTGTCCCTGCAGTGGACATGAATATCACCCCTCTTTTAGGTAATAGAGTTGCATGGCACTATCCGAAGATAGCCCAATATCTAACTCATTATGACTTGATGGTCCTACCTCCATGGTAGCCATGTACTAAGTCAACCATAGACCTGATGGACCTACCCAATAGGTAGCCATGTACTAGGTCATCAATAAACCTGATGGACCTACCCAATAGGTAGCCATGTACTAGGCCTTTCTCTAACCTGATGGACCTACCCATAGGCAGCCATGTACTAGGTTAGCTATTATGACACAAAGAGAACCAGGATCTGAGTTTATAGACATATACATTAAGTGATAGTCATAGTCACTTTGTAATTGCAATATGAACATCCAAACAGTTTAGTTGCATTCAATGCGATTAAACTTCCGAGAAACCATCGGAAAACTAAGCGGTTATTCATAAGTAACCACATACCTGTCTTGGAGATCTCAAGCAACAATTTATCCAAATCCAACTAGATGTCCAATCAAGCAAGCCAATCAATCAATCAAGCAAACATTGATCCTGAAAACATGTATACTGTCTAATTGTCACAAGCATATCCCAAACAACTCCTTATTGGCTTGGGACACCTTTCTAAGGTTTCTAAGTCTCATTAGGATGCATTAGGGTTTCTTAGATCAATTTCTCAAACTTTATCCTTTTTAAGTTAACAAACCCTAAAACAACTTTTCCACTCATATGAACCTTAATTGCTTAACTATTCATTTTAATAGTCTTTTATACCCAAATTGACTTAGGATCATCACATCCCTATTTATTCATGGATTTGAACAATTAAAACAATTAAAAGACATATTCTCTTAAATTAGGGTATTCGAGTTCATTAATGCACATTAACATATCAAAACTCCAAATTAGCTTATTGAATACATGGATGATCTACTTAGACATAAAAACGTCCTTTCATTCACCATGGGTCATTTTGCTTGTATATTATCCATATTAATATTCTCAAATTTAATAGAATCATCAAATTAGGGTTTTCCACATTATAAAGCATCATGATTAGCAATCTTAACCACTTTTCAAACTACAATCAGATTCAGGTTCTAAAACTAAGTTTAATGGATTCCTTGTATTTTTCTGATCAAAAATCATAAATAGTATGTCTTTATTCGACCTACCAATAGCTAACTACATATTTTGCAAGATAATTGAATTTGGACCAATCAGACGATGCCACACCAGCTTTTATTATTCCCTTTTGTTATTCTCGCAAGTTGTAACTAAAACGCCAAGAATTACCTTTCTGCCCTTGAGGGCGATGCATGGCACCAGGGGCCCTCGGGTCTTTTGCCCCTTATCTTCTTCCTCGTCACGCTAGGCGATTCCCTGCCCAACGCCGGGACTCCAGCGCTCCATTGCGCAGCTCCTCCCGCGTCTGCAAGATCGCGTGAAGATTTCCCTACCACCACCGATCCCCGCTGGGTCACCACTAGCCACCGGCGGTGTCTTTCCATTGCTGGAGACGAGAGCAGCAGGTCCCCTCCCGATCCATAGGTCTGCAGGAGGATCTCGGCAACAAAGTTACCACCTACTGGAATTGAGATGGGATGCCGCCAGCCGCAAACTCCCCCACGCCATGGTCCTCTGCCACCTCCCTTGGGCACAACCACCACCGTGCCTGATCCATTGTTGTTCCATGGTTCTCCTCCAAGCACCATGGACGAAGATGCAGGTTGCTGTCGTCGTCTGTTTTGCTCCGGCGGCACTGTGCAATCCTTTGCACACCATCATCAGTCGGCCCCGTTGTGCTCGGATGTGAAAGCAGGCCTTGCTGTAAGGTGCCTGATCAAGCCTTGGCCATGAAGGCCTTCCTCAAAGAGCGTTCTTCAACCGCCCCTCCCCAACCGTGGTGACGCTAAAGAACGTCAGAGAGAGGAGCGCAGAGAGCAAATAAGATCAAAGCTGAGATAGTTAGGTCGGGGTTCCTTTGATCCATTCAAGCTTCGGTCCTTTATATATATCTATATCCAGGGAGGCTCTAGGGTTAAGAGTACGAGGATAGGAGGGAGAGAGGTAGGCAAAGGCTCGTTCTCATCTTTCCTGTCAACGAAACCTCCCTCTTTCCTACTTGGATTTAGTGGAAAGATACTACCAACATTATTTCCATCCTATTTTATAAATATGGATTTGGTTGAGATAATCCAATATGCAATACTTGCCCTCCAAGCAAGTAGCTAGTTACAATTATCGTATGGGATTTCTTTTTATGTGAAAGGTGTTTCCAAAACGCCATTAATACATATCCATTAAAAGACATTTATTTTGACAAAAACTAAAGGTCATTAGTGATTTATCACTTTATCCTCTTATTTTTCCTTTTCTCTTTCTTGTTCTTCGTTGGGACTCCTTGGATCCCAAGAAATCCTTTTTAAGGATACTCATTATGCATCTATTTCTATTTCTTATTAAAATATCTCTTTTTGATGATTTCTCTTTATTTCTCTTTTATTTTCCTCATTAGCATTCCTTTTAATATTAGCAACTTCATGGATACGAAAATTCACCAAGGAATCTCATTTATACCTCTTTCCATTCATTTTCTACATTTTATCATTATTTTCAATTTCTTTCTTAATAAAGAAATACTTAATTAATCTTTTCTTTTCTTATTGCTTTCTTTTTGCAACCTTGGACTCCTTGGTACCCAAGGAACCCAAGAGGCACGAAATTCTCTTTGGATTAGCCTTCTAGAGGTTTCTACATATTTCTTTTCTTAAAAATTCAATTATCCATTTATTATTTGAATTTCCTTGTTATTGGGCCCAATAGCCAATAAAGCCCACAAAGCAACCAATCAAGGCTATTGTGAAAGGAATCCATTTATTCAAAACAAATCATATCATTATTTGTTCAATTATCTTTAATATGAGAAATGACATTTCTCACTAATTGAACCCAAAAAGTGGGGTTGTAACACTTCTTTTTCACATGTAAAGCACCGTATAGAGGGGGACTTGCCTTTATAGAATCTACCCTTGGAGTACATGGCATCTTCTTCAACTTGAGAGGATGGAGAGACTTGTTTCATGATAGCTTCAATTTGAGCCTTCATTTCAGCCTTCTTCATTCTCTTTAGCTCTTTCTTCTCTTGTCTTTCAACTTCTTCTCTTTTGTCAAGTGTGACTTCATGTGCTTGTATATTTCCAATGATCTCTTCAATAGGAATATCCTTAAGAGACCTTGCTTCTTCAATGGAAGTCACCTTGGGTTCCTACCTCTTAATAAGCGTTCTAAGGATCTTTGTGTTGATCTCTCCACTACACATAGGATGACCTAGAACCAGAAGACCATTCACAATGGTGTTGAGCCTTGAGTACATGTTGGCTATCATCTCCTCCTTTCCCATCTTGAAGTTCTCAAGAAGCCCTTTGAGCAGGTAGACTTTGCTTTCCTTCACTTGATCTGTCCCTTCATAAGTGATGCATAGCTTTCTCCATACCTCATAGGTTGTTTCACATGAAGAAATCTGGTTGAACTCGGTGGGGGTCATGGAGGCATAGAGGATGTGCATGGATCTAGCATTCAAGGTTGCTTTCTTCAAGGTAGCTTCATCCCATTCTTTAATCTTAGTCTTTGGTAGCATGTACGGCTGTTCACCATTTTCCACATCTCAATATGTGATCCTTGGATGTAGAATTGAAGCCTTCTTCTCCAATAGAGGTAATTTCTCACATCAAAGATTGGAAGGCTGATCAAGTATGTCCCTCCTTGGTAGTCACTCATATTCTCCTACATGTGGAAGTATGCTTCTAGAAGACCCGCTCTGATACCAATTGTTGGATCCTAGATGGATGATTAGATGCTCTAGAAGAGGTGGTGAATAGAGCTTAATGCACTTAAACAAAATTCATTAGACCTTCAAGATATATCACAAGATAAGGTTCCTAAATAGGAAATTTGTGTGCAACTAAAACATGCATAGCAAGGGAGAGAGAGATTGAACATACACCAATTGATAAGCTATTTAGAGTGGTTCCACACTTCAAACTAGAAGTGAGTCAGTCCACTACCTAGAGAGGTCAACCTCAAGGATTTCTTAACCTTGCATCTTCATTATATTCATTATATGAGATACAATACATGACCACCAAAGGAATTGCCTATCTAATACAAAGAGTCTTCAACCTTACCAAGGACTTACCCACTTTGCAAGAGTCTTATGCCTTCTTCCAAGGACTTACCTACTCTTGCACAAGTTTTCAGCCTTCAAAGAATTACCCACTCTTCTTGGATCTTTTGCCTTTGACTTCACCTTCACTCAGAGAAGCTTCCACCAAGGACTTACCCACTTGAGAAAGGAGTCTTCTGCCTTCACCAAGGGTTACCCACTCTATCTCCAAGTCTTTAGCCTTGATCTTCACCAAGGGACGCCTTCCCTTGTTCTTCTTCACCTCTCTTAGCTAAGAGAGAGAACCTTCATCTTCACGGTTGAAATGAGAGATAGGGAGGAGGGGGAAGTGAGATCCTCACAATATATACATGTAGGACTAGCTCTCTTATAGATTTTCTACTCACTCTAATGGATGTAGCAAGTGATTAAGCTTAGAGAGAGAGAGGAGGTTGTAGGAAGCACTCAACTATATAATAGGAACCTCACATAGAGTTTGCATTGAATGCTCAACCTTGGAATGAAGCCCAAGGGGTCCTATTTATAGTTGGGGATGCCTCTTAGCCTTTGGGAACACTTAAGAATGAAAACTAGCCATTTTGT
Organism: Alisma plantago-aquatica; assembly: GCA_963693085.1. Classification (NCBI taxonomy): domain Eukaryota; kingdom Viridiplantae; phylum Streptophyta; class Magnoliopsida; order Alismatales; family Alismataceae; genus Alisma; species Alisma plantago-aquatica. Next base: position 827,428,495 of record OY856412.1, read on the forward strand.
GGCTTGCAACGGATATATTTTCACTTGTTTCAACTCCACAATGGCTAGAAACACTTTTCTGCACTTTTTCGTACAGTGCAACCGGTCGAGTTTCTATAAGGGTAACTCGACCGATAGAGTAAAAGACAAAGCCGATATTCAGACCATCGGTCGAGTTTGTCCTGCGGAAACTCGACCGACCAATGAAAATCGAATTGGTCAGTTACTCCATCAGCCGAGTTCTGTGTAGTGTAAACTTGACTGATCAAAAATCATTTTCAAGATCCAATCAGGATCGGTCTGTTGGATAAATTGGATATTATGATAAATCCCTTTGTTTCGATGATGACAAACATTTCATTCTTATTAAACTAACGAGCTACTTAAGTGTGCAGGAACAAGGTGATGACAAAGTTCTAGGGAATTCATACGCTTGAATATTTGTAAATGTCATACAATGTAATCATTTGTAAACTTGTACAAATATATAATGTACAAGTACTTAGACTTCATGTAAATCAAGCGTTAAATCTCTCTAGCTAAACACCACACTTAGTTAGGTCATCTCCTTCTAATAGGATCACATAATGCACACTCATGCACACACTTAGTATCTTAATTGAAAGATTGAAAACAGAGTCAATCTCGGTCGACCACACTCCTCGACCGAGACACTTTCGGTCGACAAACTTCTCGACCGAGATTGACCAAAAGTAGTCGTTAGACACAGCAGTTGACAGTTGCAAATAAACGTTAATCCAGAGAGCCTGTCGGTCGACAAATCCTCGACCGACTGGGCATCTCGGTCGACAAGTCCTCGACCGAGATGGTCTCTGACAGCAACTGCAGAATTAATTAACTAGCCGTTGCTAATGCGCCTAACTTGTTCCTAACGGCTAGTTAAGCACTAGGAACCCCCTAGAAGTTGTCTAGAATGTCCTTAAGCATACTTAGGCCATTCCTATAAATAGGACAAGCCATAGGACACTAGAATGCACTTGTTACAATTGAGAATACACTTGAGCATACTTGAGCAATATTTTGCAAGCAAAATTTGAGCACTGTGATCATTGGCCTAAATTCTCCTTAGCTCAATCTCGTGTCCTATAGGCTAGATTCTCCTACCTACAGCAATCACAAGTTCACATACTTGGCTAGGAGATCTTACGCTTGATCTAGGCATAACAAGCCTTGAGCTTAAAGGATAAGTTGTAATTTCTGTTTTCCTTTCTTGTTCCTGTTTATCTTTTGTACTCTCCTTACTACTCCTAGGGTTGGAGGCTGCGGATTGGAGAGGGTTGACTTCTCAGGTGGAGAAGGGGACTTCAAGCTACTTCAAGAAGGCTATCGCAAGGGAAGCTACTTCAGAAGGCTGGTGCAACGGGAGTTGGTGCATCTACTTCAAGGGAAGGCTGCTTCAAGGTTGGCGATTACTTCTAGGTGAAGGCTGCTTGAAGGGTTTAGGAAAAGAGATTGTATTTTATGTAAATTCCTTGAAGAGGTAATAAAATAAATTTCTTTTCAAATCCCGGTTGGGTAAGCAACCGGGTAGTGGACTGACGGCTATAGTATTTGCTATAGTTGGAACCACTCTAAACCTTGTGTCTCCTTGTCCAATATTTTCTTTGTGGGTTGTTTAAGTGTAATAATTGTTAAATTATCTATAAAACTCTATTCACCCCCCCTCTAGAGGTTTTCAATTGGTATCAGAGCAGGCTTCAAGGAGCCCTAACAAGGTCTTGAAGAGATAAAGGGAGGAGGTGACTACAACCACAAGCAAAGGAGCATGGACAAATGTTCAACAAGTTGCAATTGGTGCTTAGGAACAAAGCACTCTACATCTAGATGTCCATGGAGGTCAAAGAAAGAAGATGCACATAAAGAATGTCTCATTGCTACAATAAGTGAGGAAGAAGAAGAAGAGGTAAGCTTGCTTGATTTACCTAAAGAAGAGTTAGTTGCTATTATTGAAGAAACACATAGTAAATATATTGAGTGCAAAAAGAAGCTAAAGAAATCGAATAAAGAAAATGAGGATTTAAATACTAAACTTCTTGCTCTTGAATCTGAAAATGAAGATCTAAAAAGGGCAAATGAAGGTTATGATCTTAAGTTAAAATCGGTAGAAGGAGATTGTAGTCTACTTTCCTTAGAAAAGTTAAATTTGCAAACACAAGTGAATGATCTTCAGAAACAACCTATTTTATGCTCACATTTAGATTATGATAAGGTTGTCAATGAAAGAAACTCTTTAGTATCCGATTTAGATAAAGCAAAGTCGGATATCAAAAGGAGGATGGATGAAATTGTTAAGTTGCAACAAAAAGTTAGAAGTCTAAATAACAATGGCATCCTTGATCAAATCTTAGAGAATCCCTATCATCAAATTGGGAGAAGAGGACTAGGTTATAAGCCTAAGGAGAAATCCTATCAACAACCTAGTTGGAGAAGGACACAAGCGAATCAATCCATGAATATACATAGGGGCACATATACATTTGTACCAAAGAACAACCTAGATCAAAAACATAGAAAAAGGCTTGAGGTTGATTCAATTTGTTGTCATTATTGCTCACGCCTTGGACATTATTCATTTTCATGCCCATACAAGAAAAAGAATGTCGAGATGGTATGGGTTCCAAAACCCCCAAATTAAATAGGTTCGACTAAGTTGAGATAAGACCAAAGATCTTAATTTGTATATCCTTATGTCTATCTCAACTTAACATTTAGGGATAACAAAATCAAAAATTAAAAGATTTAATAGCACCTTGATACACATATGTTTATCTCAAACTGATCTTTGAAATAATTGAATAAGATACAGCCTATATTGCACTTGAAATATATTTCTGAAACAGTTTCCAGAAACTTGATCGGTCGAGAAGTTGTCGACCGAATCATCCTCGGTCGAGCAACTGTCGACCGAGCATATCACTGTTCTCAGACTGCTGTAAATCTTTACATTGTATGTGAAAATTATTCTTGAAAGATTATATGGAATAAATATTAACTGATCATGCTTACATTTCTATTTAATCATGCTCTTATTGCACATTTCTTTTTCAGAAATACTTGCAATGAATAAAATGTTTCAAATAAATTTTTGTGTGCTTTTATATTAAGCATCACATATTTTAGTCTATCCAAAGTAATCTTAAATTCATGAATGGATATTATTCTTGAATATGCTTCATCATATTTGATGTCCTTATTTAGCTCTCATAATTTGTACACTTTAATGAGTCTCAAATTGATATTTGCAAGCTATCTGCAGAACTCATACTTCGCATATGAATGTTCATACTGGAAACCTGCAGAATATGCCTCTTGGTTAAAATAAAATTTGACCAAGGGGCGCCATGGTCGCAATCAAGGGCGACCTAAAATAAACTTTGATAAAAATTGTTTATTTGAACATTATTTTATTGAACTTAATCTTAGCATATTTTTAAATCAAAACGTCAAATCATTTGTGGTAATTAGAAGCCTTAAATATTATTACTCCCTTGGAATATACATATACATATGCTCTACAAAAATGTTCTATGATTTGCATTAAAATTCAGCCAAAAATTGAACTCAGTAAGTTAGTCGGTCGACAAATGCTCGACCGAGAACCACTCGGTCAGCCCATCTCACTCGACCGACAAATTCTAAACAGACTCAATATCGGACAAACTGTCGGTCGACGAGTGCTCGACCGAGACAATGTCGGTCGACAAGCGCTCGACCGAGAAATAGCCGTTGGATATGACCGTTGTGACCCGACCGTTATGACCGTTTTCTTTACCGTTGGAGGACCAAGTGGCGCGTCTGCAACTCGACCGTTGCGGACGCTCGGTCGACGAGTCTTCGACCGACCGGGTCGCTGGAATTCTATAAATAAGTGCAAAAATGAGCCACTTACTCACACTTGCATTTCCTTGCTTCCATAGTCCATCTCTAGTGCAATTTTGTGCAATCCTTCAGCACTCTTACCCTCAAATCTTCCTTGCTTCTTCTCCACTCTCAAGAAACACAATGGCCTCATCATCAACTGTCCGTGGGAAGAAGAAAGTTGCTGGAAGAAAAAGAAGAGAAGAGCGGGAAGCCACTCCGCCACTGACGATCATCAATGACATAGCCTTCGTCGACGGAGATGCTGGAGATAGATACTTTCGGCTTTCCTCTAAAGCTCCTCTTCCCCGACGTCCGGTCGAAGTGATGGACTTCATCAACATAGTCGACCTGGAGCATCTCTTTGGAGTACAAAAGCTGAAGGACTTCATCAATCCATCCTTTCCTTCCTACTCCATTAAGGTAGTAAACGAATTCTATGCCAATCTTCTATCTCACACCGAAAATGACACCACTTTCTTCTACACCATGGTCAATGGGCATAGTTTTAAATTTTCCGAAGGGGATATTCTTGACATGCTTGAAATTGATATAGATGAATATCAAGATTTCCTTGACCTTACCACCAGCAATCCAATAAATCTATTTTCCCATGATGACCACACCACTAGCCTAAGTGATATCAAAAGAGCCATATTTCAAGCCAATACCACTTGTCATGAAGATAGGGGAACCTATTATGCTATAAACCTAAAACCGGCATGTAGAATAGTAAACCTCATTGTTTCCACCAACATACATCCACGAGCCAATAAATCCGAGGTTCCCATTTTTCGTATGTGTCTCATTTATGCTATCATAAAAGAAATTCCCATCAACTTCATTCGCATAGTACTTAAAAATATGCTTGAGTTTTCTGGCAATCCACCATATGCCGATTTTGTATGCCAGATTACTCAACATTGTCTTAAGGTAAACATTGAAGATATGGGATATATATGGGAGCGTAGACCACCAAAGATAAGTAAGAACACCGTAGAGAAGATGGGGATTGACTTTGGCCATAAAAAGGCAAGAGTAGAAGGAGAGTCATCACATCAGGATATACCACCCCCTCCTCCTACTAACCTTTCCATTGATCCCATCCAAAATACCCTTACTTATATTGCTGGCTCCCAATACCATCTTAGTAGACAATTAAACTACAATCACCATGCCATGACATACTTGAATCAAAGAATGCAAAACCTTTCTCCTGGCCAAACCGATGAATATCCGCATTCTTTAAACCCTGGCATGCTCAACCCATTTAACCCCTCATACAACTACTATCAACCTCCACCTTCACCATCAATGGATCTTGCACATACTCAATTTTCTTCCATACAATTGCAAGACATAGCTGCTCACTTCCGTTTTGACCGAGTTCCCACTTTCCTGGAAGCATATGCGTTGACTACAACTGGTGCTTTGGATTGGCAAACTCTGGTCCAATACTATGGAGCCGAGCCATTCCTTGGGAAAGATCCGGACATTGATGTAATTCTTAAATCTTTCCTGTGAAGTGTTGGAGTTGTAATAGTTGCATTCTATATGATTGTAATCTTCTTCATGCTATTGAATGAAATTTGCCATTTTTATTTGATTCACATGGTTATTTGTTTGGCATATGAGATTTCTTCAAAATTTGAATTATAAGTTCATTACTGTAGAGCATAACAAACAAGGGAATAATAATTAAAATAGGCAACTATTACAATTAAAATTAAATTTTCAAATAACAAAACAGTTCTCCAGAAACATTCTCGGTCGAGCAACTAGTCGACCGAGAACATTGTCGGTCGAGCAATTGTCGACCGACTGGGTTTCTGTTTTTACAGATTGACATAATTGCATACATCTTTGTTAAAATCTTGGACATTTTATATATTTGCTCAGTATTCAAACTTTCATTTGAGATATCTATCGACGGGGGAGCAAAACATAAGAAAAAGGGGGAGATCATTAACATTTTGATCATTGTTTAAAAGAAGCTTACAAAAACTTTGTAATCACTATGTGTAACTGAATATTTTCAAGAAAGTTATGAATTTATTGAAATTGGTATCTTGTACTTGAAGGAACTCTCTATCCAAAATGGGGCTTAACATCCCTTGATGGAGACATTTTTAGGTACTCTAAGCTTAGAGGATTCTCATTTAATCTATAACTTAACATTCTTTGATATATGAGAAATCCATTCATCATATGCTTAAGGGAATCTCATATCATTTCAAGGCTTAACATCCTTTGCGAATGATTGAGAAACACATTGTGGATAAATTAGATACAAATCCATGTTCCTAATAGGATATCTAATTAAGGGGGAGCATTATATTAAGGGGGAGAAGAACAATAAAACATTCAACTTGGATATCTTTTTGAAATGACAAAGGGGGAGAAAGAATATAAAAGTATATATAAAGGAGTTTCATCATATCTTGACCAGCACTCACTTGAAAAACATAAATGGCTACAAAAGGTAAATTTCCAGGTATGAAACTCATATGCGTTATATTTCCTTATTTCATATTTAGGAAATGTTTGTCATCTTCAAAAAGGGGGAGATTGTTGGATAAATTGGATATTATGATAAATCCCTTTGTTTCGATGATGACAAACATTTCATTCTTATTAAACTAACGAGCTACTTAAGTGTGCAGGAACAAGGTGATGACAAAGTTCTAGGGAATTCATACGCTTGAATATTTGTAAATGTCATACAATGTAATCATTTGTAAACTTGTACAAATATATAATGTACAAGTACTTAGACTTCATGTAAATCAAGCGTTAAATCTCTCTAGCTAAACACCACACTTAGTTAGGTCATCTCCTTCTAATAGGATCACATAATGCACACTCATGCACACACTTAGTATCTTAATTGAAAGATTGAAAACAGAGTCAATCTCGGTCGACCACACTCCTCGACCGAGACACTTTCGGTCGACAAACTTCTCGACCGAGATTGACCAAAAGTAGCCGTTAGACACAGCAGTTGACAGTTGCAAATAAACGTTAATCCAGAGAGCCTGTCGGTCGACAAATCCTCGACCGACTGGGCATCTCGGTCGACAAGTCCTCGACCGAGATGGTCTCTGACAGCAACTGCAGAATTAATTAACTAGCCGTTGCTAATGCGCCTAACTTGTTCCTAACGGCTAGTTAAGCACTAGGAACCCCCTAGAAGTTGTCTAGAATGTCCTTAAGCATACTTAGGCCATTCCTATAAATAGGACAAGCCATAGGACACTAGAATGCACTTGTTACAATTGAGAATACACTTGAGCATACTTGAGCAATATTTTGCAAGCAAAATTTGAGCACTGTGATCATTGGCCTAAATTCTCCTTAGCTCAATCTCGTGTCCTATAGGCTAGATTCTCCTACCTACAGCAATCACAAGTTCACATACTTGGCTAGGAGATCTTACGCTTGATCTAGGCATAACAAGCCTTGAGCTTAAAGGATAAGTTGTAATTTCTGTTTTCCTTTCTTGTTCATGTTTATCTTTTGTACTCTCCTTGCTACTCCTAGGGTTGGAGGTTGCGGATTGGAGAGGGTTGACTTCTCAGGTGGAGAAGGGGACTTCAAGCTACTTCAAGAAGGCTATCGCAAGGGAAGCTACTTCAGAAGGCTGGTGCAACGGGAGTTGGTGCATCTACTTCAAGGGAAGGCTGCTTCAAGGTTGGCGATTACTTCTAGGTGAAGGCTGCTTGAAGGGTTTAGGAAAAGAGATTGTATTTTATGTAAATTCCTTGAAGAGGTAATAAAATAAATTTCTTTTCAAATCCCGGTTGGGTAAGCAACCGGGTAGTGGACTGACGGCTATAGTATTTGCTATAGTTGGAACCACTCTAAACCTTGTGTCTCCTTGTCCAATATTTTCTTTGTGGGTTGTTTAAGTGTAATAATTGTTAAATTATCTATAAAACTCTATTCACCCCCCTCTAGAGGTTTTCACGGTCGAGTTTGCAACTCACAGAAATCGACTGATGAGCCTGATGTGAATTTTGGAAAATGGCTTTTGAGTGCTTAAACATTCGATCTAAGTGCTCTTGATTTTTTTAAGCCTAATCACAAGTCATACAATCATTACAAGTGATTTACAACATGATTCTAATGGATTTACATCATATTATAAAAATGTGCACTTGTATTGACTTTGACTTGTCTTTTCTCCAATTTGATATGTGCAAGTTAGGGCATTTGGAATGTATCTATACCTAATCTAAAATCACTCAATTAGAGACATTAGACACCAATATGTGGAATGGTTAGTCATCATCAAAACATGGGTTTAGTCAATTTAGACGTGAGTCAACATTGACCTAATTGACCTTGAGTCAACATTCTCCCCCTTTTTGAAGATGACAAACCATTCCATAAATGTATTGAAAGCATTTAAGTAAATTCATACCTTTAGAGAAACCTAGGGGTTTCAATAGGATTGAGCTCATATGCTCCCCCTCAATTGATGTGCATGGAGTTCTCATACTCCCCCTCAATTGACGTTATTTCTCCTGCATGGTTACCTTTCATAACATTTATAGAATATTATGTCTTCTACTCATATATGTTCTAAACATATATGTCTTTTCCCATTTTCCTTCTGCCCTTTACATGGACATACATCTCCTCTTTATGTAAGACATGCCTTCTTCCTCTTTTTAAAGAAGACATACCTTTCTCCCCCTTTGTCATTTCAAAAAGTAGGGTATGAAGAAATAAGAAACACCACTTTTTAAAGGAGAGGAGATAACAAAAAGTTATAAAAGGAGAGTAGAAGATAACATCCAGGGGCTTGTCCAAGCATAGAAAGAAAAGCAAGTTAATGCATGCACTTGAACAACCCAAAATGCAAGATAAAGTGCTGTAGAAAAACAATAAAATGCAATTTTGACCCTCAAGATGACAGAATTTGCCCAAAAAGTATCAGGGCTCATGGAAAAGAGATGAGTCTTTCTTAGAAGGCCATTTCTGCATGAAAAACACTAGTCTTGCATCAAAAACTGAAACTGGAGCAGAATCTGCATAAAATCCAAAAATACACCAATTTCTATGTATAATGTAGATCTATGTACCCTGCATCACAATGTTATGCAAACAACTCAAGATAGTAGATATGTAATTCAAAGAACAAGCTTGAGCAAGTATGAGACAAGATATAGGCATAGCATATATATGAGCAAAGATGCCAATTATAAATAAGGATAGAACTACATGTATATGAACTACTAGTAGATGTTATCACCAGTTAGGACTACTAGTAGGATCTAGATCATAGCAAGAGATACCAAAAGATACACAAGATAAAGCAAGCTATGAGTAGATTTAGAGATATATCCAAACAAAGAGATATGCAATTTTAGAAGCATGGAAGGATATAACTCACTAACAAATATGCATCATTACCCAAAGATGATCACTACTAAGAACCTCAAGGTTGTATCAAAAAAAGATATACACCTAGATAGATGTAGAAAATTAGAGTACAATGGAAGCAAGTTTAGACACAACCAAGAGATCCAAAGAGATCATCATCAAGACCTGCGAAACAACTCAAAACAAGTTATTGCAAGATATAGATATACCAATTTAGAGCAATTAGAAAGATAGAGTTGTAAGCAAGATAGGCAATTTAGAACATGGCAATATGCATATATAAAGGTACCAAATGAGTGCCAAAGAATAAGGCTATTGGTTGAGAAAATCTAGTTGAGAGGGAAATTCTCATTCAATAAGCCAAATGTATATTCTGTGCACAGTGTTATCGGTCGAGTTTTGTGCATTAACAACTCAAACGATGACAACTGCTGGCAACACCCATTGGTGCATATCAGTCGAGTTTCAAACAGGGAAAACCCGATCGACAGAGCAGCTGTCAAAGCACATATATTTCATAAAAACATATTTAAAGGCATGCTAAATATACAAACCATATCCAAACATGTCTAAGCAAGTTAGTAATGCACTATAGAAGCATTAGAAACAATTTTTGAGCAAGCGTGTGAAGAGAAACACAAAATACCACTTTTGACTCAAAAACCATATGTATAGTGCACACTAACTTGACAAAAACAAGTTAGAAATGGTTATAAGTAAGAAAATGTTTACCTTTGTTCTTACCATTCCTTCTTCCACTTATTGTCACCCTCTACACGTCTCACCTTTCTTCTTTCATGTGGATTGACAAGCCAATTTGCAATTCAATAGCTCAGGTCAATCCATTTGCAAGTACCTACAAGAAGAAAGATGAAATGGTCCCCAATCATATTTTTGGGTCCGGAGGGGTTAGCTTAGAAACCCAAGTCCTATTTCTCTTAGGTGCTTTCCAAAAAGGACAACAAGTAGAATAATGTCCAATATCATTGCAATAGTTGCATGTGCCCATAGTCTTGGAACTAGAGGATTCTCCATGGAATATTGGAGGTCGTTTATCTTTGTTGTTCCTTTTACTACCATCATACCCCAGACCATGTCTACCAATTTGTTTGGTAGTATGGTGTAGGATATCATTAAGGCTCTTCTTACCAACTAAGAATCTTTGCAAAGAAGATCTCAAACTGTCATTATCATGCTTAAGAGAAGTAATAGTAGAAGACAAATGATTGATATTATCTCTAGCATGCAAAAGATCATTTTCTAAGCAAAGAGCTTTAGTTAAATAAGAATCTCTATCAATATGAAGAGCAGAAACATCATTCTCTCTACTAGTAGAACTAGAACAAGATTCAAGCACATTGATTTTAGCAAGCAAGGAGACATTTTTTGTTTCAAGCAAAGCAATCTTAGAACGATAAACACCATTTTCAGATTCTATTCCTTGCAAAACAAAATCTTTGTCCTTGTTTTCAGATTTAAGAACATCAATATCATGCATGAGAGAATCAACAATTAAAGTATGATCTTCATTAGAACTAGGCATAATAGGTTGAGCTTCTAGAAATCTAATATTATCAAGCAAACTAGCATTTTCAAGTTTAAGAGGGTCTACTTGGCTAATACAAGCATTTTTGTCATCAAGCAAGCAAGAATTAGCATGTTCAAGATCATCTAGTTCTACATGCAAATTATCAACAATTCTAGCAAGCTTTTTCTTTTTCCTTTTATATGACTTAAGAGAGGCACAAGCATCATGAATAATAGCAATCAAAGATTCTTTATCTAAAGAGTTTAGATTTACCTCACTTGAGTCCTTACTTGTTGATGCTATAAGAGCAAAATGGCATTCTCCTTCATCACTAGAGCTTGAGCTTGATCCATCACTTGAATCTTCACTTGAGCTTGAGTTGGAGGAATCACTTGAGCTTGAGTGCCATTTCTCCTTCTTCTTGTGAAGATGGGTCTTTTTGCCTTGTGGGCAATCTTCCTTGTAGTGGCCCTTCTTTCCACATGTAAAGCACCAGATGGAGGAGGACTTGCCTTTGTAGAATCTACCCTTGGAGTACATGGCATCTTCTTCAACTTGAGAGGATGGAGAGACTTGTTCCATGATAGCTTCAATTTGAGCCTTTATTTCAGCCTTTTTCATTCTCTTTAGCTCTTTCTTCTCTTGTCTTTCAACTTCTTATCTTTTTTCAAGTGTGACTTCATGTGCTTGTATATTTCCAATGAGCTATTCAATAGGAATATCCTTAAGAGACCTTGCTTCTTCAATGGAAGTCACCTTGGGTTCCCACCTCTTGGGAAGCGTTCTAAGGATCTTTGAGTTGATCTCTCCACTAGACATAGGATGACCTAGAACCACAAGACCATTCACAATGGTGTTGAGCCTTGAGTACATGTTGGCTATCCTCTCCTCCTTTCCCATCTTGAAGTTCTCAAGCAGCCCTTTGAGCATGTAGACGTTGCTTTCCTTCCCTTGATATGTCCCTTCATAAGTGATGCATAGCTTTCTCCATACCTCATAGGTTGTTTCACATGAAGAAATCCAGTTGAACTCGGTGGGGGTTATGGAGGCATAGAGGATGTGCATGGCTCTAGCATTCAAGGTTGCTTTCTTCAAGGTAGCTTCATCACATTCTTCAATCTTTGTTTTTGGTAGAATGTATGGGTTGTTCACCATTTGTCACATCTCAAGACTTGATCCTTGGATGTAAAATTAAGCCTTCTTCTCCAATAGAGGAAATTGCTCCCATCAAAGATTGGAAGACTGATCAAGTATCTCCCTCCTTGGTAGTCACCCATCTTCTCCTACTTATGGAAGTATGCTTGGAGAAGACCCACTCTGATACCAATTGTTAGATCCTAGATGGATGATTAGATGCTTTAGAGGGGGGTGAATAGAGTTGAATGCACTTAAACAAAATTCATCAGACCTTCAAGATATATCACAAGATAAGGTTGCTAAATAGGAAATTTGTGTGCAACTAAAACATGCATAGCAAGGGAGAGAGAGATTGAACATACACCAATTGACAAGCTATTTAGAGTGGTTCCATACTTCGAACTAGAAGTGGGTTAGTCCACTACCTAGAGAGGTCAACCTCTAGATTTTTTAACCTTGCATCTTTATGATATTCATTATAAGAGATACAATACATGACCACCAAAGGACTTGCATGTCCAATACAAAGAGTCTTCAACCTTACCAAGGACTTACCCACTTTGCAAGAGTCTTCCACCTTCTTCCAAGGACTTACCTACTCTTGCATAAGTCTTCAGCCTTCAAGGAATTATCCACTCTTCTTGGATCTTCCTCCTTTGACTTCACCTTCACTCGGAGAAGCTTCCACCAAGGACTTACCCACTTGAGCAAGGAGTCTTCTGTCTTCACCAAGGGCTTACCCACTCTAGCTCCAAGTCTTCATCCTCAATCTTCACCAAGGGACGCCTTCCCTTGTTCTTCTTCACCTCTCTTAGCTAAGAGAGAGAACCTTCATCTTCATGGTTGAAATGAGAGATAGGGAGGTGGTGGAAGTGAGAGCCTCACAAGATATACATGTAGGACTAGCTCTCTTATAGATTTCCTACTCACTCTAATGGATGTAGCAAGTGATTAAGCTTAGAGAGAGAGAGGAGGCTGTAGGAAGCACTCAACTATAGAATAGGAACCTCACATAGAGTTTGCATTGAATGCTCAACCTTGGAATGAAGCCCAAGGGGTCTTATTTATAGCTGGGGATGCCTCTTACCCTTTGGGAACACTTAAGAATGAAAACTAGCCATTTTGTGGCTTGCAACGGATATATTTTCACTTGTTGCAACTCCACAATGGCTAGAAACACTTTTCTGTACAGTGCAATTGGTCGAGTTTCTATAAGGGTAACTCGACCGATAGAGTAAAAGACAAAGTTGATATTCAGACCATCGGTCAAGTTTGTCCTGGGGAAACTCGGCCGACCAATAAAAATCGAATTGGCTAGTTACTCCATCAGTCGACTTCTATGTAGTGTAAACTCGACTGATCAAAAGTCATTTTCAAGATCCAAATAGGATCGGTCGAGTTTGCAACTCACAGAACTCGACCGATGAACAGCCTGATGTGAATTTTGGAAAATGGCTTTTGAGTGCTTAAATATTCCATCTAAGTGCTCCTGATTTTTTTAAGCTTAATTACAAGTCATACAATCATTACAAGTGATTTACAACATGATTCTAATGGATTTATATCATATTACAAAAATGTGCACTTGTATTGAATCTGACTTGCCTTTTCTCCAATTTGATATGCGCAAGTTAGGGCATTTGGAGTGTGTCTATACCTAATCTGAAATCACTCAAGTAGAGACATTATACACCAATATGTGGAATGGTTAGTCATCATCAAAACACGGGTTTAGTCAATTTAGATGTGAGTCAACATTGACCTAATTGACCTTGAGTCAACAACTAAAACTCAACAACTCAAACAAAACATATCTTTGGCATTGTCGTCTAGGGCACATGAATCACATATCTAGACTCCATAAATATGGATATTTGGACTCTTTTGTTTTTTAATCAATAGAGACATATGAATCTTGTTTGTTGGGTAAGATGACCAATAATCCTTTCATTGGTAATAGTAACAGGACTAGCGATCTATTAGGACTCATACATACTTATGTGTAACATCCTCAATTTCATAACTAATGTAAGCCTTTAATGGGGGGTCTTTTTTTAGTAAGTTTATGCCAAGGGACCTAATGAACCTAAAATGACTAGGTATGTAATTAAGTTCACAAATTTGTAATACAAGTAATCTGGTCAACCAATACACACATGATGGCTTAAATATACGTGATTGTAGTCAGGTGTAGATGGATACGAATGAATTATTCTTGTGAATAATAATGTGAGGAACATATATAATATGAAGACTTGAGTTATTGGTTTGAGCTCTAGACCAACTTAGGTCTCATTATTAAGGAAATAAAGTAATGTTGACCTAATGTATCATATAAAAGCTTCCATTGAGGTTATATTGATTCATGTTTTAGTTCCATAATTGAGAATAGATATTGGACCTTTAGAGAGATCAGGGAATGGTCTGTGGGCCCAAGAAACTTATTCAATAATGATTGAGCCAATTAAGATTCACATATGGGTCCTTGGAGTTCAAATTTGGGGTTTTAGCATTTCATGTTCATAATAAATACTCAATGTAATTTTGATAGATGTATAATTGTTATACAAGATCAAGGGAGAAATTTTAGATGTTTTTTATTTATTTAGTGGCTTAGGTGATTAAATTAGTAATTATCTAGTTTTTATTTAAAAGATAGTTTTGGAATGTCTATCCCGTTAGCTTCTACCTAGATTCTTGCTCATGTAAAGATGATGATAATATAGTGGTTTTGCTAAAATTTAGAATCATATGGAGCTATGAACTAGGCTGTAGAAATATTTATTTTATTTGGATTTTATGCAAAAGAAAAGAAAATAAAAAAGAGGGGGCGACTCTAGCCCGCACGGACTAGAGAACCGCTGCCTCTGTTTAGAGGATGAGAAAAGAGTCCCATGTACTAGGGGATCTCACCCAAGATCCGATAGGGAAGAGACTATAAAAGTCCTATATTTCGGAACCTAGGGGTGGTCCAAAGTCGATGCAAGGGTTTGTGGAGTTGGATGCGAGAAAGGAACAATATGAACTAGAAGGGGAGCCATGGCGGATGCAATAGGGTGGAGGCTATAGTTTTCCAATTTTGGCCTGATTGCACTCAACAATGGCGCTGCCGAAGCAATGGAGGTTGTGCCGGACCAGATCGAAGTCTCACGGTGTGGACCGATGGCATGTCCATCCTACTCGCGGTCACCGGAAGAGTCCTGACCGGCGACACTCTGTTTCTAGCAAGAAACAGGGGAGACATATCCCCTTTCATGTGCATGAAGATGGGCGGGTGGCGTCTGCTATGCTGGGCTGGTTAAGTTATATGGAGCGTGATATCTTGTCCATTGGATCTTCTATCAATGGTCCAGACTTCTCCGGATTAGGTAATCTTTTAAAAATCAAATATTGGGTTTAGGAACTCATATTTTATCAAAGAAGATACTTGTAGAAAGCTTATGATATCTACTATCTTATAAAAATATACTTAGGTGTTTTTTGAATGTTTTATAATTATTACTAATTGATTTATAAAATATATGTGATTTCAATGTTTTGTGAATTAAAAATAGTAAACAAACTTACAAATTCATACAACTTTTAGTGAATGTGTATTTTGATATGCTTAATACAATTTCAAAGCTTGATCTTCCTTATATGAATTTTTTTTAGGTTTATGATATAAACCCTAATAAGGGTATTTTGGATATTTCACCAATTATCTGATTATGAAATGATTTGATATTTTAATACATTATATTACTACATTGAATGATTACTTTTCTAGAGATTTGATGGAATTTCTTGTGTCATTATATTAGTATTTAGTTTTGGACTTGAGTGACCATTATGTAAGTATAATAGATGATTATCTTGACACAATAAGTGATGTATATATGCCTAATTAGTCTGATATTATTTATCTAAATGGCTTTTAATTTGATTTCATAATAGAGTCAAGTAATATTAGTATATATGACTATGTCTGAGATTTTCTTTGATCTATATGTTCATATGAGTGCATAAGATGACTTATGTCTTATTTGAGTATAAAGATAATATTGATTATATAGTATGCGTTTTATTTTATTTCAATGTCAATATTTTATGGTGATCATAGATTAAAGTTATATTTAAGAAACCTAAGTTGGTATATATAGTTAGGAAGATGGGATTTGAGATTTAGAAATAGAAAAGGGAGCATAGGCTTGGTTTGATCAAAATAATGATGATATCCAGGTTATTAAAATTATGGAACTTGGAATCAAGACTTCCTTAAAGATACCCTCAGTGCAAGAGGTAAGTGGTTCATGCCCATGAGTATTTATGTTTATCAAACCAAGTACGTTTACATGCTTCTTAGATAAGACCTTCATGTCCTACATTCTAAGTTAAATATATAAGAAAGATTTTATGTGCTTATGATTGTAGAATTTCATATGCTCAATACCTTAAGTAGTGATGTGTCATGGAATGATTCTAGATCATGAAGTTAAGTTCATAAGAAGGATAAGAAAATATATTTCTATCATATCTCTTAAATATAGATGTAACCATGTATTGAGATTTCAAATAGGAACATGTCATCAAGGTTTCTTATATAGGTAGCAATCTAAGAAATTAAGAAGTGAAATAGATTCCTTAATAAGGTTGATATTTAAAAGTTAAGTATTATGTGAGAATATGGGTGTTGCACATGGTAGACCATGGCCCAATTTCTAAGATAAATATATTATTGGGATTAGAATATATTGTAACATGAGTTTATGATGATAATACCAAATTATGAGGAATTAAGTCATGATTTAGTTGCACGTTGAGACTCTATATGATTTCTACATTAATATTTAAGATTTAAGTTCATATGAATGTACTGAGATGACTTATTGAGATTTTATAGATTTTGAGTTACCTTTTCAGAAATCACACTAGTTTAGATATTTGATACTTGAGAACTCTCATATACTTCGTATTTCCATATTTCGTTCAGATCCTTTCCCTAAGCCTGTAGGCTTAGCTGTCATATATTTAGTATAAAAAATAGCTACGGTATTCCTATCAGATTGAAGTATTAGATTAAGGATTATCTAAATAATATGGATATTAGATTTATATTCAGACTTGTGTGAGTAGCCAGATTATGAATAAAGATACATGATAAGGGTTTTAGAGCCAATCTCAATTATGAAGTAATTGAGATCCATATTCACATTCAGTTGTAGATTTAGTTTATCATTTAAGAATAAAAGATTCAGATTTAGATTCAGATTTAGAATTTAGTACCTGCTCAATACTCAGTAATCAGTTTCAGATAAGATCAATTATCAGTATTCAGTTTAATATAAGATAAGTTCAGATTCAATATTCAGTAAAGCTATCAGTATTCAGCTTTAGTTCATATTAAGAATTGAGTAAGTTTAGACTTAAGATAATTAAGTTGAAACCTTCACATAAGACATTATAAGATAAGTCCTCATTCAGTAGTCCCGGGATGATTCAGAGGCATCTGTTGCCAACTCAGAGGCATTTGTTGCCAATTCAGAGGAGTGTTTTACTCCAATTCAGAGGTGTTGTGGCACCAGTTCAGGGCATAGTTACGCCAATTCAGAGACACATCGGTGTCATTCAGAGGCATGTAGTGCCAATTCAGGGCACTTCAATACCAATTCAGGGCATAGATATGTGGCCACAATCAGATAAAAATTGTAAGTAAAAGATACCTTAGTTTAGAGCATGCCCATAATCTCATCCATGAGTATGATGAGAGGGAATCATATAAGATAAGTATGACCTTGACACTTTGGTGTAGGTTATGAGACTCATGTACCAGGGTACATGTCTCCAAAATAAGATAAGGTAGAAAGATAAAGATTCAGATCGAGAAATAAGCTATTTTATGTTTCAGTTTACTCACAGTTTGATGTTAGTTCATGTTTATAATACCCAATTTTAGCTCTTTAGAAATATATATTTTAGAATACTCATGCCACTTACTCTAACGACTGTTTTTCCCAATGCATGGCTGGGGACGTGATGTCCGCAGGTTTTGGAGCAGCTGAGGATTAAAGGAACAAGTAAACGTCTAGGAAATTTCCAAGCTTGCCTAGTGGGGTCCCATCTACCGAGACGGTCCAGAGTTTAGACATCTCTTTTTATGCATAATCTTGTTACCAGAGTATATTATATGAGTTGTAGTTTTCTTTTATCAAGGGCTATGTATGAATAAATTTTACTCAATGTGAAGTGTTTCATTTACTTTTATTGCAATGATTATCATGTTTGTGACACTCCCAAATGAAAAAAAATATATAGCTTCTGCTCATGTGTTATGAAAATATGGGTGTTACATTATGTATGAGGGCCTTTTAAAACAATTGCTAAAGGTGAGTATCAGTACTGCATTACCTTTACTGATGACTTCCATAGTTATACTTATGTTTACCTGATGAAACATAAGTCAGAAACTCTTGAGAAGTTCAAGGAGTTTATGAACAAAGTACATGACCAACTTGGAAAAAGTATTAAGACACTTACTTTTGATCAAGGTGAAGAATACTTAAGCCAAGCGTTTTAGGACCTTCTGAGAACTCATGGTATCGTATCACAGTGGACTCTGCGTGGAACACCACAACATAATGGTGTGTCAAAGAGAAGGAACCACACATTGCTATATATGGTGTGATCAATGATGAGTTTAGTTGAACTTCTGGCTACCTTCTGGAGTTATGCTCTTGAAACTGCCACATTTACACTAAAACGAGTACCATCTAAATCGGTTCAATAAACATCATATGAGATATGAACTAGGAAGCGTCCCAATATGTCTTTTATGAGGATTCGGGGATGCGAAGCTAATGCAAGGAAATTTTTTTTTGTAAAGCTTGACCCTAAGTCTGATAATGTTATTTTGTTGGATATCCTAAGGAGACTAGAGGATATTACTTTTATTTCCTATCTGACAAAAAAGTGTTTGTTGCTAGAGATGATACATTCCTAGAAAAGGAATTTATTTCCAAAGGAATTAGTGGGAGGAAAGTGGAACTCGAAGAAGTTTGAGACCAACAAGAAAGCATTAAACTAGTAAATGTACTAGAGGAACAAAGAAAATCACAAAGTGTTGTAGAATCTCAAATTCCCCAATTAACACAAGGACCTCGTAGATCTAGTAGGACACACCTTGGACCTAAAAGATTTGGATATCTTGTGACTTAGGAAGGTGGTGAGTTGGTTATAGATGATGAGACAACAACCTATCTAGGAGCTACTAAGGGACCAGAGTTTGAGAATTGGCTTGAGTCCATGAGATCTGAGATGGAATCCATGTATGCCAACAAGGTATGGACCTTGGTGGATCTACCTGAAGGGGTAAAACCCATAGGGTGCAAATGGATCTTCAAGAAAAAGAACGACATGGATTGTAAAATATAAACCTATAAGGGAAGATTGGTTGCAAAGGGCTTCATACAAGTTCAAGATGTTGACTATGATGAAACCTTTTCTCCAGTAGCCATGGTTAAGTCCATCTTGATCATGCTTGCTATTGCAGCTTATTATGACTATGAGATTTAGCAGATGGGTGCTAAAACTGCATTCCTTAATGAGAATCTTCTCAAGGATGTCTACATGCCAACATGAGGGTTTTATAAATCCAGACGATGCAAACAAAGTCTTAAAGCTACAAAGGTAAATCTATGGATTGAAGCAAGCATCTTGGAGCTAGAATCTTCATTTTGACGAGATAATCAAAGAGTTTGGCTTTACTCAAAATGTAGATGAACCATGTGTGTACAAGAAGGATAGTGGGAGCATGATTATATTCCTCATATTGTATATAGATGACATACTATTGATGAGGAATGACATCCCTACTTCACAAAAGGTAAAGACACGGCTAGGAAATATGTTTTCTATGGAAGACTTGGGATAAGCATCATACATCTTGGGAATAAAGATCTATAGACATAGATCCAAAAGACTTCTTAGACTAAGTCAAAGAACATACATTAACAAAGTGTTGAAGAGGTTCAACATGGAGAGCTCAAAGAGAGGAAAGCTACCCATGGTACATGGAGTTTTCATCTCTAAAGCTCAATGTCCCAGCTCTTTTGAAGAGAGTGGATGCATGAGTTTGATTTCATATGCATCATCAATTGGATCAATCATGTATGCAATGTTATGTACCCGTCCTAATGTCTCATATGTCTTGAGCATGACGAGCAGATATCAGTCAGATCCAAGAGATGCTCATTGGATAGTCGTGAAGAACATCCTTAAGTACTTGAGAAGAACTAATGATCAATTCCTTTTCTACGGTAGAGAGGAAGAGTTGGTGGTAAAGGGTTACACCAATGCAAGCTTCCAAACTGACAAGGATGATTACAAATTGCAATCAAGATTTGTGTTTTGACTAAACAATAGATGTGTTAGCTGGAAGAATTCCAAGAAAGAAACAGATATTGATTCTAAACAGAAGCTGAGTATATTGTTGCACTGAATGCAACAAAGGAGGTTGTCTGGATCAAGAAGTTCATCTCATAACTTGGAGTGGTTCCAAGCATCAACAACACAATTGAGCTATATTTTGACAATAATGGAGCAATTGTACAAGCTAAGAAACCTAGATCGCATCATCATTCCAAACATATACAAATGCATTTCCATCTCATATGAGAGATCATACATTGAGGAGATGTGAATATCTGCAGAGTACCAACTAAGAACAATGTTGTTGACCCCTTGACTAAAGCACTTTTACATCAGAATCATGATGGTCATGCCAGACTACTTGGAATAAGATTCATGGGTGATTGGCTCTAAGTGTAAGTGGGAGTATGTTGGTGTGTATGCCCAGAGAGCCAATCATATGATGATTGTGATGGCATAACTTGTAAATGATTTTATTAATAATAAAGACATGCTTCCAATTCATTCTGTTTTATTTAGTTATGAGATAATGAAGTAACATAATAAATGCCTGGAGAATGATATTACTCAATGACGCATGTCTTTGTGATGGCCTTGATTTTGGGGTTTAGATACAATGTAATGATCAAAGACTATGCATTCTTTGTACAGCGTGACCCTATATTGAGGATACAATACTTGATTACAGGTTCTTACTGTTGACTCAAGGTCAATTAGGTCAATGTTGACTCACATCTAAATTGACTAAACCCGTGTTTTGATGATGACTAACCATTCCACATATTGGTGGCTAATGCTTCTAATTGAGTGTTTTCAGATTAGGTATAGACACGCTACAAATTCCCAAACTTACGCATATCAAATTGGAGAAAAGACAAGTCAAAGTCAATACAAGTGTACATTTTTGTAATATGATGTAAATCCATTAGAATCATGTTGTAAATCACTTGTAATGATTGTATGACTTGTAATTAAGCTTTAAAAAAATCAGGAGTACTTAGATCGAATGTTTAAGCACTCAAAAGCCATTTTCTAAAATTCACATCAGGTTGTTCATCGGTCGAGTTGTCAATACATAGAACTCGACCAATTCTGATTGAATCTTGAAAATGACTTTTGATCGGTCGAGTTTACACTTTACAAAACTCGACCGATGGAGTACCTGACCAATTTGATTTTCATTGGTTAGTCGAGTTTCCCCAGGACAAACTCGACCGATGGTCTGAATATCGGCTTTGTCTTTTACTCTACAGGTAACTCGACCGATTGCATTGTACGAAAAAGTGCAGAAAAGTGTTTCTAGCCGTTGTGGAGTTGCAATAAGTGAAAATATATCCATTGCAAGCCACAAAATGACTAGTTTTCATTCTCAAGTGTTCCCAAAGGCTAAGAGGCATCCCCAGCTATAAATAGGACCCCTTGGGCTTCATTCCAAGGTTGAGCATTCAATGCAAAACTCTATGTGAGGTTCCTATTCTATAGTTGAGTGCTTCCTACAGCCTCCTCTCTCTCTCTAAGCTTAATCACTTGCTACATTCGTTAGAGTGAGTAGGAAATATGTAAGAGAGCTCGTCCTACATGTATATCTTGTGAGGCGCTCACTTCCACCACCTCCCTATATCTCATTTCAACCATGAAGATGAAGGTTCTCTCTCTTGGCTAAGAGAGGTGAATAAGAACAAAGGAAGGTGTCCCTTAGTGAAGATCAAGGCTGAAGACTTGGAGCAAGAGTGGGTAAGCCCTTGGTGAAGGCAGAAGACTCCTTGCTCAAGTGGGTAAGTCCTTGGTGGAAGCTTCTCCGAGCGAATGTGAAGTCAAAGGTGGAAGATCCAAGAAGAGTGGGTAATCCTTACAAGGCTGAAGACTTGTGCAAGAGTAGATAAGTCCTTGGAAGAAGGTGGAAGACTCCTCACAAAGTGGGTAAGTCCTTGGTAAGGTTGAAGACTCTTTGTATATGGATAGGTAAGTCCTTTGGTGGTCATTTATTGTATCTCTTATAATGAATATAATGAAGGTGCAAGGTTAAGAAATCCTAGAGGTTGACCTCTCTAGGTAGTGGACTGACTCACTTCTAGTTTGAAGTGTGGAACCAGTCTAAAGAGCTTGTCAATTGGTGTATGTTCAATCTCTCTCTCTCTTACTATGCATGTTTTAGTTGCACTCAAATTTCCTATTTAGCAACCTTATCTTGTCATATATCTTGAATGTCTAATGAATTTTGTTTAAGTACATTCAGCTCTATTCACCCCCCCCCTCTAGAGCATCTAATCACCTATCTAGGATCCAACACGTACCACCTAAAAAGTGTGATTGGCTAAACAACCAAGGATTATGTCGACTACTAGATTACTTAAGACGATCGTCTCATGTTAATCGAATTTGGTATTTATATGGTTAAACATGTTGTGGTGATATGCATGAATCCAAATGGTTGAAGGCCAGTTCTAAGGCTCTATCATTATCGTACTAAGTGAGTTGGAGTTGTTTGGTTATAATTATAGATCAAATGATGATTAACTTTAATTATGATATCCTTAGATATGTTGTTATTCAAAGGGAATTATTTGATAGACCGGATAATGGATTTTTAATATCAAATTTGGCTACAAGTTAGTTACATGCTGTGAGGTTGATGATTAATGACTTTTGTTTTAGCCATTTGAGAGACGTTAATAAACATAATTTTGATTAAAGGAACATGGTTTCAATGATTCAGAGCTAATATTTAGTTACATTTTTGTCACATGAGAATAGCCAGCCAAATACGGTGTAGGCTGGGCCAAATTCGATAATCAGACAAATGGCTTCCCTTGAACCTGGTTTCTGCCTTGATTTGTCACCTAGCTCCGAGAAATCAGGAGCAGGTACTGACATCGGAGACCTGGTATGCATTTGATTCATGGAGATATTTTCTGGGAATTTGAATTGCTCCACTAGATCCACAAGACCAAGAACTACCCAACAACCTCTCATCTGTTGCCTAGAGGCCCAAAAATTCGACGAAATCTAGAACCCAACCATCCCTTTCCTTTTTCATCGCTGCCGACAGTGAGAGCTAGGGGGTGACCGGGGCAGAGGAAGGCAAGTAGGTGCCTCAAAGATGATTGACGATGTATCAGGGAGCTTCCCTGAATCCAGGGTGACTATTTTGAAGCCTGTGATGCTTGAAGAACGACCATGTGTGGTTGGGCGATCTGCGTTATGGCGGAAGGAGGAGCTGGAGATTGGGAGAAGAAACCAAGAACACCCCACAATGGAGAAATGCCTCCCACGAGCTCCTGTGATGCTGTAGGTGGTTGTGCTTCATCGGGTAGCAAAGGGAACACCTCTAGCGCCGATGCCCCTTTCCTACTGCCACGCTCTACCAGTACCCCAAACCACCGCCGGCGCTAAGGTTGGGGCCACTAGAGGAAGAGACAAGATTTTAGAACTCCGGGGAGGATATCGGAGAAGGTCAAGGCTCCGTCATCGCAAAGGCCTCTGTCCCCAAGACTCTTCCTGCCCTCCTCAGAGCTATCCGCCGCGACCCAAGCGGGGCTCCTCGTTGAGCTTGGATCCCTCTCCAAGTTTTGGGACTTGCCATCGAGGCACGCCCACATCTAATGAGAAAGCCCATGCGACACATGACTTCTCACCAGTAGCAGACTTCACGGTGGCGCCCAGAGAAGTCCTCGGCGGCGGCGTCGATGCATCAGAGGAGTGTTGTGTTACTCAGCCTGAACCAGACTAGGACCACTATCCCGACCCAGACTAAACCGATGCTAGACTGGTCGGTTCACATGGTCCAGAGCAAGCCACGTGAGGAGCTATGCGCCTCCCCACCTTCAGGGCAACGTGGCCGAGGTGTAGACCACAAGGACACGATCCAACAGCTGGTGAATTTTTCCAATAAGGTATATCTTTTACATATTGCCATAAATATACTTTATCTTAGATATTTAGTTATAAATAGCTCTAGCTTTCCAAATAAGACCCAAAAATATCAATGGAATCAGAAAAATGTATACTTTGTTATAGGATCCTCATATAAGATGTTTAAGACATATTTGTTGGTAATATTTAGTTAGTTTATAATGTTCCTTTATGAGCATCATATAATTAGAACAAATACTATCCAATTGATATAAATTATCAGAGAACTATATTTAAAATCCAGAATCACTTAAAAACCATATGTAGACTCAGATATGATTAGATTGCCCGATGTTAGGCCTTTTTGGGCTAAAATACAATTTAGATGCTTTGAATCTCATATTAATTATAGAAAATAGATAAATCATTAAAAAAATATGAAATTCGGACCAGATCTTAAAAATAGAATCTTGATCAATATAAAAATATTAGAGACATATTTTAGATAAGTAACACCTAAACTCTAAACTAAACCTAAATATCATTAATAATGACGAACATTGTATTAATGATGAATATTTATTATTAATCGTGTGATGACCATATTATCTATATGAACATAGATGTATAAAGAATCTATGAACTCAGGTACGTGGATATAATTATATGACTAGTTTTTTTGGATGATATAAGTATGAATACTCGCTTGCACTACTTGCATAAACATTACTTGGATGTATGTATATTATGGTACTCCTTCGCCTTAAACACTAAGAACATTATAGAAAAGAAAATGTAGTTAATGGTGGTGTTCATTAATCTCCCTATTAGAGAGGAAAAATATTAATGTTGACTAGCACCTCCCTAATGGTACATGGTGTACATGGAGATCCCTAATGGTACATGTATGTAGGGAATGAGCTCAATAATATATGTGATGTTGTGCTAAGTCCACCATAATAATGCATGATCATTGAAATATGATTAATAATTTAGATTTACTTGATTGTTCACCTTAAATAATGTTTTCCTTTTCTTTCTTCTTTCTTCAATTATTTTAAGTATGCCAACATAGTATCTATATCTTTTCAACTGTGTACCAACTTTATGTTGATTCGTCTGTTTTGCGTATTTTCTAGGTTCAGAGCTAGCTTGGGAGAAAAGATAGAAAGTGAGTAGTTGTACAAGTTTACCTATTGTGATTAGATCCATGCTCTCATACATGTTCGTAGACTTGTAAAAACTTCCTTTTAAATTATGCAAATGTAAGTTGTAACAATTCATGTTGTAAGTATACATGTTGAATTTTGAGATTGTTTATGGTGTATGCTTCTATAGTTGTTTGTTCATGTATACGCATGTCTCTTCCGCATCGCTCTCTGATACAATTCCTAACATTTTTAGATTTTTCCTCTTGGGCCTTCTAAGTCTCGAAATGACAGAATCTGGGAACGTTACAGTTGGTATCAGATCATGAATAATAACTGCACCTGAAAATTTTCACCATTAACATAAAATTAATTTTTACCTTTCACTTTAAACCATAGAAATCTAGCAAATTATTTTGTAGGAATAAGGTTTGACTTAGCATCTAGGTTAGAACCTAGATGTTTGAAAACTAGGTTTAGACAAGTATGTGAAACCCTTTTCATATAGAGCTCATATGTATTGGGTAGCTATACTAGTCTATACTTTGTTCTCACCATTTCACTAGGTTACATGGCACTGGACTATCTACACCTTGTTCTCACCAATTCACTAGGTTACATGGTATTGGACTATCTACTGTGTGTGGGGCACTCATTTTGCTAATTTGGTTTTGTTTCCCAATCGGCTTCAACCTCAACAGTTTTCTCTAACATCTTCTTTCTCAGAGAAAAACTATATAATATTTTATTATATATATGTAAATATCAAAATATGTCCCTTACACAGGAGAGTAGGAGGTGTTCATGCAAACTAAGTGAAAGGGAATGACATCAGTCAAGAAGAGAGAGAGTATATCTAGATTATATGTCTAAAGCCTTATTGGGTATGTGACAGATCGAGTAGAAGATTGATTTATACACAAAATAAGCATGTGTAATCGTATCTAAGCTTGATCTCTGATGGTATAAGTTCCTTATAAAGAGTTAAGTTGTATATGAGATGTTCGGAGAATCTAAGATAAGTTTTGATGATGAAAGTACATTCTCTTTTCTTATTTAAGATGAGCTAAGTTAGGATAAGGTTGTATGTGCATGAGCCTCAAGCTCTTTTACAAAGGAGGACCTCCAGTGTTAGGACCTAACCCCCAATGTATGAAAAACATAAGATATATGTGAAATGGTGTGTCCTAATCTAGGTTAGTCCTGAGTAGATGAGTTGAGTTCACTTGCATGATTAAAACCTATATGTGAGAGTTGGGTAAAAAAATGATGGGTAGACGACTCATGATGAGAAAGCCAATCCTTTGACCATGTTAGGTCCTAGCTTGAGTGACATATATTTGAGAATCTCATCATTAGCTGCAAGTGAGGTGATATATGAACTCTGGTTCTGAGAGTAAAAAGCCTTATGCATAAGATACTCATAAATGATGTTCCCTTCACTTCTCCTTCTTGATATATGATACTAGAAACCTCACTTGAGCTATATAAATGATTTATATATGAGGAGTCACTCATATAAGCTTGACCTATTCTATATTCCCTTTCTATATCTTACATGTAATATCCAAGTTTGAAATCATGATAAGATTGGCTTAGTATATTCTTTTTCCTTCTATATCATGCATGAAAGATATAAGTTTGAAATCATGAGTGAAAAAATAGAGAGATATCTTTGGATCATAGCTTACATGATCACAAAATTCATTTCTTAACATTGATCCTTCTCATTCTATGCTTCTAAGTTTGAGCATAACTCTCACACAATAGGGTGAAGCCCTAATAGGTATATACAAAAAAAAAATCAAGCCCTTTCTCTAATGTAATGAAATTCTAATATGATGTTGATCATTAATCACAATAATGATGTTAAGTGTAGAAATTCCATTATTAAATGACATGAGATGTTGATATCACAAGCATAGGTGAGTAGGGTGAAAGATGAAACCTTGAATAATACATTCTCAACTTCATATGTATGAATAAAACCCTATTTCTTAGGGAGATGTGTATGTAAATCTTAACCTAAAAGGAATGTCATGTCATGACTAAGTTGATAAATGATGCTTCACCTTTATAAGGTGGGGTGGTTACACCCAAGATACTTTAAAATCCCAAGATGACTACTCAAGGTACATCCCTAATTTTGATAGCCTTGACACCTAGGAGAAATGATTGCATGAAGTTTGACCCCAGGATACACCTTGAGTGTAAGATTAATTGAATTTCAAGGAAGAAATTCCATATAAGGTGGGGTGATTGTGATGACCTTGATTTTGGGGTTTAGATACAATGTAATAACCGACGACTATGCATTCTTTGTACATTGTGACCCTATATTGAGGATTCAATACTTGATTACAGGTTCTTACCACCTAAAAGTGTGATTGGCTAAACAACCAAGGATTATGCTGACTGCTAGATCACTTAAGATGAATGGTTCATGTTAACCAAATTTGATATTTATATGGTTAAACATGTTGTGGTGATATACATGAATCCAAATGGTTGATGACCAATACTAAAGCTCTATCATGATCGTACTAAGTGAGTTGGAGTTGTTTGGCTATAATTATAGATCAAATGATGATTAAGTTTTCTCATACTATCACTAGATATGTTGTTATTCAAAGGGAATTATCGAATAGACCAGATAATGGATTGTTAATATCAAATTTGGCTAAAAGTCAGTTATATGTTGTGAGGTTGATGATTAATGACTTTTGGTTTAGCCATTCAAGAGACGATAATAAAATAATTTTGATTAAAGGAACATGGTTTCAATGATTCAAAGCTAAGATTTAGTTACATATTTGTCACATGAGAACAACCAGCCAGATACAGTGTAGGTTAGGCCAAATTCAATGATCATGCAAATGACTTCCCTTGGACCTAGTTTCTTTCGTGATTCGTCACCTAGCTCTGATAAATCAGGAGCATGTGGTGACATTAGAGACTTGGTGATGTGCACAAATCATATCATCTTTTGAATAATGTTTGGTTGCATTTCCATGTTGTTTTGACTCAATTATCACTCTCATCCATGCTAGATTCTATATTTTTTGCTATTTTTACTTGTCTCATGGTTTGAATTGTAGGTACTATACTTTGTAATGAAATGATGATGAATATATCATATTATCAATTATTGGATCACTCCTCAAGTATCTACATGTTTTGGGGTTCGAAAGTGTGCAAATACCACTTTTTACAGCATGTAAATCGGACCTACACACTGAAAGTTATGAGTAGAATACACAACAACCCAGATCAGCCAGGTGCACGCCGTGCACCTGGGAGCATCAAGCAGACCAAAGTTTCTGGAAAGTTGCACGGCATGCATTACTTCAGCACACGCCGTGCGCAGTGCATTCTAGAGCAGACTGAAAGTTTCTAGAAAGTTGCATGGCATGCACTTGGCAGTTTCAACATTTTGAAAAATACAAGTTTTTGTTTAAAACAAAGTGGGAACTTAATGGGAGGTTATGCGCAGTCATTTGTGTCAGTTCCCTCATCCCAGAGCAAGCCTAGAGCAGAGGAGGGCGATTTGGAGGAGAAAAGAGGTGGTTTCTTGCCAAAGGAGTCCATTTCTTCTTCTCTTCTTCTCCATTTTCTTCTCTAAAGGTGCAACAAAGCTTCTTCATTCTACAAAGCTTCTCAGGAGGGAAGTTTGTCCGGTTTGGAGTAGTTGTAGAAGTGGGATTTCTTCCTCAAGTTAGAATTCTACCTTTCTTTGGTTACACCTTGGGATTTCTTAGCTTTTCCTTCTCTAAACCATGTTAAACTCTGAAGTTTCTGCACATTTTCTGCTATACATCATTATGGATGAGTAGACTCTTTTTCTTGGGCATGGGATAGTAACTCCCATGTCATATCTT
Organism: Alisma plantago-aquatica; assembly: GCA_963693085.1. NCBI lineage: Eukaryota > Viridiplantae > Streptophyta > Magnoliopsida > Alismatales > Alismataceae > Alisma > Alisma plantago-aquatica. The sequence continues at coordinate 827,457,690 of OY856412.1, forward strand.
GTATGAACATATGTATTTCATACTAAATGTTAGTTTCTTGCATGTTCCAAGAGTTGTTTCAGATCTGAAATGCTTGTTTGTGTGATTGGCCATCATACTTGCATGTTTTATGCTTTCTTTCATAATCTTTCTTTCATAATCTGAGAAGATGTGTTTGAGAGTATGGAGTTACTCTTTTGGCAACTTGTCCTTGACCGCGAGAGTGGCTGGGATTTTTATGAGGAGCAAGGTTTGTGATTTGAAATGAAATACATACACGAGAGTGATGTATGGAGTTAAAATTGTCATCACTTCACCGGGAGGTGAGTGATGACTACAAACCTTCTTTGCAAGTTAATTAACATGTTTAAATTCATATTTTAATATAAGCTATGATGTGATAGTGAAATCCCAAGTCTAAGACCCTTCCAAATCTGAATCTTAACCTTTCTTAAGTGATAATTTACTATTTTGTTTTAAATCTACAATTTAGTTATTCTTATCAAATCATCTTGTATACAACGATCTAGATTATTGAAAATCATAACCCTTGCGCCTAACTAACCAACGCTCCTTGTATTTGACCTCGACTACAACTACTCCCGTATACTTGCGGGATATAGCTAGTTGAGTAAAAGATCATTCTTATGATTGAAACTTGTTAGTGTAAATAACCAACAAGTTTTTGGCGTTGTTGCCGGGGAGCATCGATATTCTTATTAGAGTAAGAGTTGTTGATAAGTAAATGTGACTAGATCACAACCTTCATATCCACCATCATATCCATAAATCATAATTCATCATGATCATCATAATTTGTTGTATCTTCCATGTTTGTTTTTGTATCTCACTTACCGTGTTTATCTGCAGGAGCATATGGGGTGTTCATAAAAACATCCTTGAACCGTGTATATCTCTACATTCAGAAAATGAACACATCATTTGCTGCCCTCATGGAGCAAGAAGGAGTGAAACCCAAACATGTATGGAGGAATCACAACCCACACAACCGTCATCCATGTCACTCTCATCTAAACGACATTCACCCATGACACCTACATCCACACCACCATCAATCACACCTAATTCACCGCCATCATATACGCATTCTTCCACACCCTCATATTCACCACCTTCATTCATACCACATATACCACCACCATGTATGCCACATCCACCTAATCCTCTAGATCCACATGAAGAACTAATCAAGGAGGATGACCTTCCTCTTAAGGACTACTTTGGTACAGCTACAATGCACATGAGTGGGCCTATTAATATTTCAGAATTTGAGGCAGAGGAGTTTTCTATCATCCCATCCATCATACAATTGCTACAGCTGAATACATTTGGAGGGATACCAATGGAGAATCCAAACCTCCACATTGCTGGATTTCTACAGTTTCTAAGAACCATAAAGATATATGGTGTTCCTATTGATGGGATACGCCTAATTCTTTTTCCATTCTCTCTTAAAGATAGAGCCAAGGCATGGCTCTATACTTTGCCAAAGAAGTCAATCGACACTTGGGAGGAGCTTCTAAAGGTCTTTTTGGCAAGATATTTTCCACCTAGCAAAACTTTGCAGCTGAGGATTCAACTCATCAATTATTCTCAAAGGTTTGGAGAGACCTTGTATGATACATGGGAGAGGTTCAAAGATCTTCAACATCTTTGTCCACATCATGGTCTAAGCAATTGGCTTCTATTGCAATCTTTCTATAATGGTTTGTGCTAAAATACAAGGATATCTATTGATGCAACTGCAAATGGAGCTCTAATGAATAAATCTTATGGAGAAGCCTATGTTATTATTGAAGATATGGCAGCAAATCATTTCCAATGGAGTCCGGCTACAAGCTACCACCCATCTTTTTCACATACTACTTCCGAAATGCAAGTGGAAGATCACACAGTTGGTGTTATAGACTTGATTGCAGCAAGGCTAGATACTTTGTCACAAAGGTTTGAGAATCTAAGCACACAACTAATTCAAACATCCAACAATATTTGTGATGCATGTGGGTTGCTTGGATACTCATCTTCTACATGTTATTCTTCTTCTATTTATTCTCCAATGGGCTACACTCCATCGGGCTTCTACAACAATGTAAACCCGAATTTCATTCAGCCACAACAACCACACATAACTTTTATATTAGAGTCCATGCTTGCAACATTTATTTCAACTCAAATGCAGAAAAATGAGGAGCTCCATCAACAAAGAAAATCAATGAAGGGTGCCATTTTCCAACTCTCTTCTAAGGTGGACGATATTGCCACTCATGCACACATCTTGGAGAAACAAATTGCCCAACAAGCTCTTTTTAGCAAAGAAGCATTTCCACCTTTCTTGCCTAGTTCACCGGAGATGAATCCTACATATTTCAGGTCGGTGACATTGAAGAATGGTGTTGTCATAGAAGTATATCCTTCAAATTATGATGATGTTGATATCCATGATGATTATGAAGTTACAACTAAAGGGGAGAAAGCTACAACACATGCTCTACATGTTGATTCTTCAAGCAAGCCACATGTCCTTCCTCCTCACACTCTAGATGACACATTGCTTTATAATGAGAACACTCTTCCCAACGCATATTTTGATGATGCTTCAAAGGGGAATAAAAAGACAAATCGTATTGGTATACAAAAGACTATTCTTGCTATAGCTCATAGGTATTTTCGCTTGCCCCAAATCAAGGACATATTTACAAGGAGGCATAAATCTTTAGCACAACAATTTCCAGCTACAAATCAGAGCACCGGTCCTCCATGGACTTTTATGTTTCCACCATGATGAGGTACCTGGTTGCAACCTTTTTAGTTTGATTTATGCAGTGAGGACACTGTAGATTTTAAGCTTAGGGGGAGCAATCGGATGGTAACCTAGTTCTTTTAGCTTTTCCCTTTCATGTTATTTGCTTCTTATCATTTGCTTTTGTTTTGTGTTCACATTTTTGTCTTTTGTTTTCAATTCTGCTCTTCTGGTGGAAAATCTAGTATGATATGAGGTTTATCTTTTATATGTGGATAGAACTTCTATGCTTAACTGATTGTCCTCTTTTGATGAGAAATATCATTTGGAGAAATTGTAAAAGGCATGCATTAATCAAATGAAACATTTTGGCCATCAACATGTGCTTAACTCTGGTTTATGCTTCTAGTCTGAACATTCATCTTTCACATCCTTGATTTCTTAAAACATGTAATGGTTTCAATTTTTGTGAGTAAATCAACTTTACAACATCATTTGGAATACATGATGCCCTTGCCAAGCTCTTAGTGCATTTTCAACCACTCTTTCAATGAAAAATTTTCAAAACAAATGAATGAAATCTATCTAATGTTGCAATTTAGTTGATTCTCCTATGTTTTAGAAAAAATAAAATTTCTTTTGACTTGTCTCATCTTTATACCCCATAAAAGATGGCTAAACTACCCACATATCATGCTAGCCTAGTCTAAGTCTGATCTGGCCACGATGGTTAGGTGGTATGTCATAAAAGAGGGTAAAATATCCCAACTGACATTCCACATGTGCATAAGCCTACATTAGCAGCCGAGTGTCGGAATCCATAATCCATTGTCATATCATTTTTGGGAAGAAGGAGAGTACAACTAAAATTGTCAATTTTAACTAAAATTTCATCATTTGTATCCTTAATAGTTGAGAGTTTGAGTTGCACATCCACTAATTGCTTGGCTTGGTCATCCAAATTCTACTTAGTGTTGTTTAATTGATTGATTTATTTAATTGTGACCACCCATGTTGAACTAAAAATCTCTTTCTTGGGTGTTTAAGTTGAATTAATGGCTATGAGAATAAACATGTTGATCATGGTTGGTTTGGTCTTATACACATCTTTCATTTAATTTGATCTATTCATGAACTTGACAATTCTTCATTTATGTTTCTATGCTCTTTTTACTTGAGGACAAGCAATGGTTTAAGCTTAGGGGGATTTGATGTGCACAAATCATATCATCTTTTAGATCATGTTTAGTTGCATTTCCATGTTGTTTTGACTCAATTATCACTCTCATTCATGCTAGATTCTATATTTTTTTCTATGCTTACTTGTCTCATGGTTTGAATTGTAGTTACTACAATTTGCAATGAAATGATGAGGAATATATCATATTATCAGTTATTGGATCACTCCTCAAATATCTACATGTTTTGGGGTTCGAAATTGTGCAAATATCACTTTTTACAGCATGTAAATCAGACCTACACACTGAAAGTTATGAGCAGAATACACAACAGCCCAGAACAACCAGGTGTACGCCGTGCACCTGGGAGCTTCTGATAACACCAAATTTTGTGATGTTTCAGACTGTTTTTCTGTTATCAAAACTGCCCTTTTAAACTGTTTTCCTCTCTTTTATATGTACTTTCGCAATAATTGGCCAAACGACGCTCTTAATCCAATATTTCCATCTTTTGCAAAGTTTTTCCTCATTTTGGTACATTTTGTCATCAATGAGGCCGTCCCGGCCCACAATTAAGCTCCACCTACATCGGCCTTCCAGATGCCCAATACGATCGCTGCCTGATAGGGTAGCGCGACACAACGACGCGCGACATGGGGATGCCGCGCGAGAAGAAACTGACGGGCAACACGTCTTTTACCTGACAGGGAGCCGAGCTCACCATGGCAACTCAAGCTTGTCGTGCAAACACAGGCCACCCACCGGCAGGCGCCGCGCGTCACGTGACCGACAGCCGACACCATGTGTCGGGCGATACCAGTATCAGCCATCCACCGACCCGCGAATAGGGAGGATACGTGGCACCCTAAGCACCATAACTTTCCCCAACCGCTGCCTATAAATAGCAGCTACAGGAAGCCGAAAAGAAAGGTTGGAACCCTGAGCAAATCTTCGGAGGAAGCTGCGAGAGCAGAAGTATCACGCCTGAGTGTTCATGTCGGGCAACTCTAGGTGAGCTCTTCCCCATCCCTAGAGGGAGGGGATGGTTCACTTATGACCATCTCGGGCGACACTGCAGGCCGATATCGGCCAACGTGGATGAGCGACACAGGTGCCCGACATTAGATGCATCGCTACTAGCCCGACACGATATCGAACCTGATATGCTTCACCCGTCATGGCGTGCCGCCCGAGAGGGTGCCGCCCGACTTGAGCGTATTGGCTAGGGTCCTTGAACAATACAATCGTCCATCACGGTGTGCCGCCCGAGAGGGTGTGCCGCCTGACACTGTTGTATCGGGCTAGTCTCCTGACCAGTATCGGGCTAGGATCCTGACCAGTATCAGGCTGGAGAGCCGCTGTAGTCAGTCGTCCTTCTACATCAAGAAGGCGACCTCTATCTTTATTTCTGTTATTTAATTCTTTACTTATGCACTGTACTTAAGACCTTTAATGTTTATGAAAATGGAAGAGTTTAATTATCTGTTGTTGTATGCTTGTAAACCTTGTTGGATGGATGCTATGTTTAATATCCGGACTCTAGCTTGCACGTTGGATCGCGTTCTGATTAGCTACCGAATTGTGTTTTCCCGTCACAACAGCCTTGAGAGAGGTGTTGTGGCTCTAGTGTTTGGTCCGATCCTAGAGTACGAGAGTGCCCAGAATCGGAGTTGCTTCAGTAACATTTCACTCTAACTTAAAGTCCAACAACCTCGAGAGTGGTGTTGATGCTTGGTTAGAGGTACCCGCTCTGAGAGGAGGGGTACAGGATGTTCCTGCTGCCGCTTGTTTTATCGAAGTTTTCTCCTTCGTACCTTGCGATAGCTCTAGTATTATCTCTCCATTTTCGTTGCATGAAAAATCCTTAAAAACTGCTAAATGCTTAAAACCTAAGTTTTTTTTGTAACTCCAGTTGGAGGTAGTTTTCTTCGTTTTGTTTGTGACATCTTGTTGTTTCCCCTTGGGGAATTTAATTTCTCTTTGTACCTTCCGGAGTGTAGCATGTCGATTCTGAGTTCTCAACACTACCACCCTTGTCCCTATGTTTGACCCCGTATATCTACTTTGACCCCGTAAACAAAGTTGCGGGGGCCTAGAAGGATTCGGGTTATAAATGTAAAAGCTCGACTACCTCAAATCCGCCTCCAATTTTAGGACGCGCGATTTAGGCTGGTCAACTTTTTGGTACCGTTGCCGGGGACAAGGCAAAACAGCACTATTGACGAATCTGAATCCACTAACTACACTCCCGTGCCTCAAGCTTAGAAATGAGCTTGACAACACTCTTTTCTATTATTATTATCATCATTATTATCATTACTATTTGCACAAAATAAATAATTCTATTTTCTAAACTTGATTTCTCATGCCATTCTAGGAACCCTGAAGAACGGTGACCTGTTCTACCGACCACTGACGTCATGCCACCCCGCGTCGAGCCACCCCAGTCTGAAGGAGAATGCCCAGGGTGAGTTCGGCCCCATTCGCCTCAACCAGAAGTCAACAATCGCTATGATGGCGACGATAACCTCGAAGATCCAGAAACGGAGCATTTCGAGGAAGGCCATCGCCGCGATAGATGTCATCGCCACCGGAGGCACAGAAGAAATCACGACAATTAGGAACGACGACATGACACCAGCGACAATGATGACTCAGATGAAAAAGAGAAAATCCTGAGGGAGTTAGCGTCCACGAAGGCCAACAACTCCCGATGCCCCGTCATTGTCCCCCATTTCAACGTGGCAAATTTTGAGCTCAAACTGTCCGTTATATCAATGATCTAGAATAAAAGCTTCAGGGGAAGTTCTAAGAACGACAACCCGTACCACCATCTGGACGCTTTCAAAAATATATGTGATACCATAAATATGAGGGGAGTCCCCCAAGAGGTCATATACTGCAAGGGCTTTATTTTCTCCCTGGAGGACAAAGCTCTGTCATGGTATCTTGGGTTACCTCACCAATCTCTAAACGAATGGGGAGCACTGGCTGACGCATTCGTGAACAAATTCTACCCCACAGAAAGGACTGTGAGAAACCGACAAAAGATAACCTCTTTCATGCAAAAGCCAAATGAGAGTCTCCATGATGCCTGGGAAAGGTACCAAGAGTATCAGAGGGATTGCCCTCATCATAATTATAAGAAAGGTTTCCTTGTCACCACCTTCTACAATGGTCTGACCCCGAGGAAAGAGTGTCACTTAATGCGGCAGTAGGAAGTGACTTCTTAGGGAAAAAGCCAACCAAATTTGAGATGATCATCAAAAACATGGCTGAGTTGAAAGCCAGCAATGATTATGATAGATCCGACAGAGGACAGACTAAAAAGGTCAGTGATGGGCCCTCTCTCGAGTCCAAAGTGTTGGAGTCCATTACCTCGCAGATACAAAGAATAGCTACAAATGTTAAGCAACTGAGGGAATCTGGCGGGAAGGGAAAGAAGCCAGTCGAAAAAGTGATGAAATGTGTAACCTGCGGTGAAGGAGGGCACGGGGTAGATAATTGCATCTACACCCGACCGGATGCGACCAGTGATACTGACTCTGAAGACGAGGGGACCGAAAATATCTCTTTCGTGAATTTCAAAAGGCCAGACCACCCCAGCTTTAACTACGGCAACAAAGATGCAGCTGAAAACTCTCATCAGGTGCATATCTCATCCAAGCCGACACAAGCTTTTGTGAAGAGAGGGGGCCCTGGTCAATATGCCAAGAACAACTAGTTCCAGTCAGTGAAAGGAAACTTCCAAGTGCAGGGAAAGTATCAAGGGTCAAACTGAGAACAAGACAAGGGCACGGGCCAAGCAGATGTGATTGGCCAGTTATTTGATTTTGTTCAGAAGCAGGATACAATCAATAATCAACTGGCGCAAAGTGCGCTATCAAATTCTGGTGTTTTGAACTCGTTGCAGGTACAACTGGCGGACATGCAGACACATCAACGCCAGATTGACCAGCAGCTAGCTCAACTGGCCAAAATTGTGAAGAACCCATCGGGAAAGATTCCATCAAATACCGAACCGGCAAAGAGAACAGGACAATGACCGCACAGGGAGAGAATGAAGATGCAGAAAGAAGCCAAAGACGAAGACAAAGTGCTTCTCGGAAGGCATCCCGAGCTGCCTTTTTAAATTCATAGATTAGGACGCTTTTACTTTTCTGCATGAAAAACACTACAAACATTATGGACTGTAATAAGGCCCGAGTCAATGTGTGTGCCTCATGCAGTGACTCTTCTGTTTTTATGGGCCACCGCTGTATTTTACGAGCTTTGAGGAGTAATACTTTCTGAGGTCGGGGACCTAACCCTGAACCGATGATGTCTTGCCCATCAATCGTTTTTCCGCTTTGCTTTAGTTTTTTGGCCACCTATATCCCCTTCTTGTTTGTCATGTCGGGCAGCGGCTCGGCTGGCACGCAAAACCGCTTGTATTGGGCTTTAGTTTCTCGGGCACCACAAGGGCCGTGACGGATGGTATTCCTGGGCGGCGTGCACCCGTATCGTGCATTCGAGTAATTGCCCTTAGTGAGACTGACGGGACCGTCGTCTCGGGAATGACATGTCTCAACGGCCGATGTGCGCCCCAGAACTGCCCGATTTACCCCCAGCTGAGTTTTCTATATATAGTAAGTTGGATTTACCGTATCGGGCTACCACTCTTACTCTTTTCAGCCACTCGTATCACGCAGTAATCCACTTTTTCTCACGTGTCGGGAAGCTTGCCTTCACCCTTGTATCGGACGATGGCTCCAAAGAGCAAAGGTATAGCCCGACAGCCTGTAGCCCGACACATGTTTCATATCGCGTATCGTTTATCGGGTTGACGAGCTTAGTCGGTTTATCTTATATCGCCCGACACAATGAAAGCACGACGTGTCGGCTGAAAGTATTTGCCCGATACGCCATATCGGGCGACACGTTTTTCCATCATGACATCCTATCGGGCAGTTGTTTTCATGCGACCTTATCGCCCGACATACCCGTGCCGAGCAGTGTGTTGTGCCGTGCAAATCCCCTTATCGCCCGATCTCATATTGCCTCATTTTTTTTCTTTTGATGAACGATACACCGGGCTTTACCTCGCGACAAGTTTTATGGTGATTCCAATTTTTCCCGACCTAACATATAAGTGATCAATGGGCTTGATAACATGTATGGCTCACATGAAGCAAACCTCCGGCCGAGCTGACAACCAAAGCACAAGAATCAGAATTGCGGCCGCAGCTGAAGCAACAACTGTCGGACAAAAACATCAGAATCTCGAGGCAGCTAGCCATCAAAAGTCAAAGAGAGAGAGAGAGGATGGATTTTTCTTGATTTGGTAGCTCTGAAGGAGGATCACTTTCTTATCATAGTTTGTCTTCTGTGATGGTTTAGGACCTTCTCCAAAAGAAAATATCAATGGAAGTCCTCCTCCAGCGGCCCCGGGATCGAATGTGGATATTTTGGGTCCATCAGCCATAGTATCCACAAGTGTTTTCAAGAGCTCTCTGTCATAATATGCTCGAGCCTCGAGCTTCCTTCTTGAGAGCTTTGCACTTGTTCCGGCTGCATCCAGCTGGGGAAATAAAATGGAGGCAGCAAAAAAGCATATTGCAGCTTCTCAAAGGCACAAGCGCAACCACCATCTAACCTTCACTTGACTAGCATGACCTCACCCTGTCTTCTTCACTACTCTAGGACAGAGTGTGGAGTAAGTTTGGGGGGGGATACCCATGTACCAGTGAAGGAGGTATAAAAATTTTCTTCTTCACCTCCACCCTTTGTGCCATTCTGTTCTTCTCCTATATCATGTGTATGTACCCATGCTCGTATAAAATGCCATGCTCACATAAAAATTTTGAAATTTTTTGCTTATTTTGTTCCCCTACATAAGTACAAGTCGCTATATTAGTAAAAACCTGATGCAACTTGTTGCCAAGGTGGTTTTCTACGTGCTTAATGAGATACAAGTTCTGTTATATCTTTCTAATAATGCTGCCTCAAACAAACAAAAGATTACGTTCTTCCGTGCCAAAAATTTCGAAAAATAATATATAACTTGCAAACAGCTAAGAGACGAGTATAGAGAAGGAAAAAGCTGCCCAAACATCAAAAATCCTCTTATTTCCCCTTACCCAACAAAAAGCCCAAAAAGAGAAAGCAACCTTATGAGAGTGAATAAAAGCATGAGAGTTGTGCCCAATAAAAGAAAAAGAAAAAAATATATATACACACTTGTTTTCTAAAAGTACCCATCTTTAGGCATGGTAGATCTAGGGAAGTGGTACGTAGGATGTGAAATCACTGCTCTAAAGCCAACTGGCTTGGACTACAGGGACCGCTTGCCTATTAACGGGCCCTTACCTGGATGGATTGATGGGAGACAAGAAAAACCTAAAAAAAAAAGCCTTAGCCTACCCTATACACAACTTTCTGACCCAAAACTAAAGCTGTTTGGTGTGTAAGCTAACTTCGGAATCATGCACCAAAGTCTCGCTAAAGTTGTAGAGAAATTTTTTACTGAAATAATAAGGCAGGAAACGCAAGGTCTTTTGTTCGTAGTGAGGCAGCATTATCTCTAAAGGCATTACGATACTTGTTTTACCTCTTGGACTGAAAGCTACACCGAGCAAGGAGTAGCATCACTAAATAAAGTTTAAATATTGATTGAGGACAATCAAAACGCTAAGTTTGGGGGAGTTGATAACACCAAATTTTGTGATGTTTTAGACTATTTTTCTGTTATCAAAACTTCCCTTTTAAACTGTTTTCCTCTCTTTTATATGTACTTTCGCAATAATTGGCCAAACGACGCTCTTAATCCAATATTTCCATCTTTTGCAGAGTTTTTCCTCATTTTGGTACATTTTGTCATCAATGAGGCCGTCCCGGCCCACAATTAAGCTCCACCTGTATCGGCCTTCCAGATGCCCGATACGATCACTGCCCGACAGGGTAGCGCGACACAACGACACGCGACATGGGGATGCCGTGCGAGAAGAAACTGACGGGCGACACGTCTTTTACCTGACAGGGAGCCGAGCTCGCCACGACAACTCAAGCTTGTCGTGCGAACACAGGCCACCCACCGGCAGGCGCCGCCCATCACGTGATCGACAACCGACACCCTGTGTCAGGCGATACCAGTATCAGCCATCCACCGACCCGCGAATAGGGAGGATATGTGGCGCCCTAAGCACCATAACTTCCCCCAACCACTGCCTATAAATAGCAGCTATAGGAAGCCGAAAAGATAGGTCGGAACCCTGAGCAAATCTTCGGAGGAAGTTGCGAGAGCAGAAGTATCGCGCTTGAGTGTTCGTGTCGGGCAACTCTAGGTGAGCTCTTCCCCGTCCCGAGAGGGAGGGGATGGTTCACTTAGGACCATCCCAGGCGACACTACAGGCCGATATCGGCCAACGTGGATGAGCGACACAAGTGCCCGACATTAGATGTGTCGCTACTAGCCCGACACGATATCAAACCTGATACGCTTCGCCCGTCATGGTGTGCCGCCCGAGAGGGTGCCACCTGACTTGAGTGTATCAGCCAGGGTCCTTGAACGATACAATCAGCCATCACGGTGTGCCACCCGAGAGGGTGTGCCGCCTGACACTGTTGTATCAGGCTAGGCTCCTGACTGATATCGGGCTGGAGAGCTGTTGTAGTCAGTCGTCCTTCTACATCAAGAAGACGACCTCTATCTTTATTTCTGTTATTTAATTTTTTTACTTATGCACTGTACTTAAGACCTTTATTGTTTATGGAAATGGAAGAGTTTAATTATCTGCTGTTGTATGCTTGGAACCCTTGTTGGATGGATGCTATGTTTAATATCTGGACTCTAGCTTGCACGTTGGATCGCGTTCCGATTAGCTACCGAATCGCATTTTCCCGTCACAACAGCCTTGAGAGAGGTGTTGTGGCTCTAGTGTTTGGTCTGATCATGGAGTACGAGAGTGCCCGGAATTGGAGTTGCTTCAGTAACATTTCACTCTAACTTAAAGTCCAGCAACCTCGAGAGTGGTGTTGATGCTTGGTTAGAGGTACCCGCTCTGAGAGGAGGGGTACAAGATGTTCTTGCTGCCGCTTGTTTTACCAAAGTTTTTTCCTTCATACCTTGTGATATCTCTAGTATTATCTCTCCATTTTTGTTGCATGAAAAATCCTTAAAAACTGCTAAATGCTTAAAACCTAAGTTTTTCTTGTAACTCCAGTTGGAGATAGTTTTCTTCATTTTGTTTGTGACATCTTGTTATTTTCCCTTGGGGAATTTAATATCTCTTTGTACCTTCCGGAGTGTAGCATGTCAATTCTGAGTTCTCAACACTACCACCCTTGTCCCTGTGTTCGACCCCGTATATCTACTTTGACCCCGTAAACAAAGTTGCGGGGGCCTAGAAGGATTCAGGTTATAAATGTAAAAGCTCGACTACCTCAAATTTGCCTCCAATTTTAGGACACGCGATTTAGGCCGATCAGCTTCAAGCAGACCAAAGTTTCTAGAAAGTTATACGACGTGCATTACTTCAGCGCACGCCGTGCGCAGTGCATTCTAGAGCAGACTGAAAGTTTCTGGAAAGTTGCACGATGTGCATTACTTCAGCGCACGCCGTGCGTAGTGCATTCTGGAGCAAACTGAAAGTTTCTAGATAGTTGCACGACATGCACTTTGGGTGCACGGCGTGCACCTGACAGTTTCAGCATTTTGAAAAGTACAAGTTTTTGTTTAAAATGAAGTGGGCACTTAATGGGCGGTTATGCACAGTCATTTGTGTCAGTTCCCTCATCCAAGAGCAAGCCTAGAGCAGAGGAGGGCAACTTGGAGGAGAAAAGAGGTGGTTGCCAAAGGAGTCCATTTCTTCTTCTCTTCTTCTCCATTTTCTTCTCCAGAGGTGCAGCAAAGCTTCTTCACTCTACAAAGCTTCTCGGGAGGGAAGTTTGTCCAGTTTGGAGTAGTTGTAGAAGTGGGATTTCGTCCTCAAGTCAGAATTCTACCTTTCTTTGGTTACACCTTGGGATTGCTTAGCTTTTCCTTCTCTAAACCATGTTAAACTCTGAAATTTCTGCATATTTTATGTTGTACATCATTATGGACGAGTAGACTCTTTTTTTGGGCATGGGAGAGTAACTCCCCTGTCATATCTTATATGAACATATGAATTTTGTACGAAGTGTTAGTTTCTTGCATGTTCTAAGAGTTGTTTCAGATCTGAAATGTTTGTTTGTGTGATTGGCCATCATACTTGCATGTTTTATGCTTTCTTTTATAATCTGAGAAGATGTGTTTGAGAGTATGGAGTTACTCTTTTGGAAACTTGTCCTTGACCATGATAGTGGATGAGATTTTTATGTGGAGCAAGGTTTGTGATTTGAAATAAAATACATACACGAGAGTGATGTATGGAGTTAAAATCATCATCACTTCACTGGGAGGTGATTGATGACTACAAACCTCCTTTGCAAGTTAATTAACATGTTTAAATTCGTATTTTAATATAAGCTATGATGTGATAGTGAAATCCCAAGTCTAAGATCCTTCCAAATCTGAATCTTAACCTTTCTTAAGTGATAATTTACTATTTTGTTTTAAATCTATAATTTAGTTGTTCTAATCCAATCATCTTGTGTACAACGATCTAGATTATTGAAAATCATAACCCTTGCGCCTAACTAACCAACGCTCCTTGTGTTCGACCTCGACTACAACTACTCTCGTATACTTGTGGGATATAGCTAGTTGAGTAAAGGATCATTCTTATGATTGAAACTCATTAGTGTAAATAACCAACACCTGGTATGCATTTGATTCATGGAGATATTTTCTGGGATTTTGAATTGCTCCACTAGATCCACAAGACCGGGGACTACCCAACAACTTCTCATGTGTTGCCTAGAGGCCCAAAAATTCGATGAGATCCAAAACCCAACCATCCCTTTCATTCTCCATCGCTACCGATAGTGAGAGCTAGGGGGTGACCGAAGCATAGGAAGGCAAGTAGGTGCCTCAAAGATGATTCATAGTGTATCAGGGAGCTTCCCTAAACCCAGGGTGACTATTTTGAAGCATGTGATACTTGAAGAACGACCATGTGTGGTTGGGAAATCTGTGTTATGGTGACAGGAGGAACTGGAGATTGGTAGAAGAACTAAGAACACCCCACAATGGAGAAATGCTTCCCATGAGATCCTATGACGATGCAGGTGGTTGTTCTTCATCGAGTATCAAAGGGAACACCTCTAGCGCCGATGCCCCTTTTCTATAACCACACTCCGCCACTACCCCCAAACCACCGTCGGCGTTGAGGTCGGGGCCACGAGAGGAGGAGGCAAGCTTTCAGAACACTGTGGAGGATATTAGAGAAGGTCAAGGCTCCATCATCATAAATGCCTCTTGTGATGACTGCTATCACACCGACAACTTAGTGGAACAAAAATATGTGGAATTAATCATTAACAACGGATTACTAAAATCACCAAAAAATAAAAAAAAATTGCCAAGAGATCCATCACCAGGAAAATCTTTTCAGAAAGAACCAAATGATATATATACATCACAGTTTACTTGTACATACAATGTGCCATCACCTCACAAGGATTTGAGATAACAGTTGCTTTATCAAAACATACACAAAATCAACATCATGTATCGAAGCATACTAGCTAAAATCTCAGATCGATTATGAAATTATTTACGCACTATCTCCCAAAGGTCTTGAGAGTACAACGATGACACATATGACTATATATCTACAAGACACATAGCAGCACACTCAACCTGAGTTGTTACTGCTGTCCTTGTTGCTACTTTCTACTCTCTGTTACACGATCTCTACCTCATCGTGCATGTTCACCTAAAAAGTTTTGGAACCCACGAGGTGAGACAACTTGTCCCAGTGAGAGATATAACTCTCTACCAATAATATTATTATCACAGTTCAACTTTTATAAAATAGAGTAGAAGAAATCTATACTGAATTAAATAAATGCAACTGTAACATCCCTGACCTGGGTTATGAGTTAACCCTAGATGTTTTGCCTAATAAGGTTGAGTAGATGCTTAATCTTATCTTGGAAAAAGTAATTAGGGCTCATGAGAAACTTATGTTTCAAATTTGGTCCTGTTTGAACAATGTTGAAGCAATGTTTGCCTATTTTTGGACTAAAGTGCAAATTGCCCAAGTTGAGGGGTTAAATTGCAAATTTTGCATGATAAGATGTTCCTATTATGATGAGACATCATAAGAATGAATATGATGTAGTGGTATGGTTTTCACAAGCTTGTAAAGCAATCCTTGTGCATTAAAACCTGGTTTTGGTGTAAAGTGCAATTTACCCAAAACCTAGGGTTCAATATGCAAATTACCACTTCAAAAAGGTCCCTAATGCTTCTTGGCAACATGTGGAGTAAATAAAATTAGAGGGGCGCCTCATTTGAATTAAGTTGGAGGAGAGAGAATCTTGATATTAAAATAATCAAGATTTAATCCTAAGTGAAACCCTAATTCAATTTAGGGCAAAGATGAATGTATTAATTAAAGGGCCTTCAACCAAAATTAAAATGTTTGGATTCAGATGTGTGTGGATGATCTTAAGGCTTTGCAAAGGCACGAGCATATCATAAGGAGGTGAAAATCCACTCACCATTATTATAAGAAAAAGAATTTCCACTCAAATATGGAAATTACTATTATAAGGGTTAAGGTGCTTAATTTCTTTTCCCTTAATTCATGGATAATGGAAGGGAGCTCGGTGGGGATAGAGATACGCTTGCATGAAAGAAACCAAGGGGGAAGTGGTGGCAACAATTTTGGAATTAAAAGACTTTTATAAAGAATTTTCTCTCTCATCAATTTTCTTATAAAAGTATCTTTTCCAAGCCAAAACAAAAGGCTTTTTCGGATTTTTTTCTTTCCCCTTGCTTGGAAAACGACCAAGGAGCTAGGGAGGACCAGGAGAACGATCCCCAACATGTTGGTATGCCCTTGACCTTCGTTCTCCTTGATTCCATGGTGGAAATCGAAAATAAATCATTGATTTCTTCTTATTTCGATCTCCTCTTCAACCGTAACCAAACTTTTCAACCAAAAGCTTGAGGACGAGCCTAGGGGGAGTTGCAAGAGCTTCATCCACCATTTTTGCCATGATCTTGGATATTTGGAGCTCAATTGGAGGCGGGTTTTATAACTTGAAACCCTAACTTTGTTATTGCATTCAATTCCCCATCAAATAATGATCATTTCTCTATTTACAATTAATGATTTGGTTGATTGATGCAATTTCCATGGGAATCACAGAAGGTTTCATGGGTCTAGAGATTCATTATGATGAAATCATCATAAGCACACACCTCCCCAAATATCTAGACCAAACGGTTTCAATCAAATGTCCAAACAGTTTGTGTTTTGGGAGCAAACGGTTTCAAACCGTTTGGAATGAAACGGTTTCACTAAAACACATAGAAGCAAATAGTTTAAGACCGTTTGGTGATGTTGACCAGGGTTGACCGTTTGTGGACTTGTTCATAATGATCTAGGTTAATGACCCACCAATTATTATTGATTAACTCCAATTGGTTCATGAGTTGAAAGTCCATCAATCACGTAAACCCTAATCGGGTTGAGTGCTGATTTCATAAGTGATTGAGTTTGAATTTTGGGTTCATTGACACAAACGGTTTCAAAACCATTTGGGAATCACCCAAACGGTCTCAAGACCGTTTGGAGGTCAACCAATACCTTTTTTAGGTCTAGGGTTGAGTATGGTTAGGTATTTGAAGATTCAAACATATGGTATAAACCCTAATCGGCTAAGTGCTGATTTTGCAATTGAATGAGTTGATGTTTTGGGTTGATTGACCCAAACGGTTTCAAAACCATTTGGGAATCACCAAAATGGTCTCAAGACCGTTTGTAGGTCAACCAAGACCGTTTGGAGGTCTAGGTTTGAGTATGGTTAGGTATTTGAAGATTCAAACATATGGTATAAACCCTAATCGGCTAAGTGTTGACTTTGCAATTGAATGAGTTGATGCTTTGGGTTGATTGACCCAAACAGTTTCAAAACCATTTGGGGATCACCCAAACGGTCTCAAGACCGTTTGGGGGTCACCCAATACCGTTTGGAGTCCTAGGGTTAAGTTTGGTAAAGTGTTTGAAGGTCCAAAGATACCAAATTGAAATACAATTAAGTGTTGCTTTGGTGACCAATTCCTAGGATCCAAACCCTGATTGAATGATATGATTAATGATGATATGATGGGAAAACGGTCTCAAGACCGTTTGGAGGGCTTCCAAATGATTCCAAGACCGTTTAGGGGTCATCCAAGACCGTTTGGAGGTCTAGGGTTGACTATGGTTAGGTGTTTGAAGATCTAAAGTTACTAAGTTGATGTGCAATCAAATGTTGATTTGGTGATCAATCCAATGATCCAAACTTTGATTGATTGACTTGGATTTTGATGTTGACATGGGAAAACGGTCTCAAGACCGTTTGGAGGTCATCCAAATGACCTCAAGACCGTTTGGGGTCAGTATATGTTCAATTTGTATGATGGTGCAATAGTTTTAAAGCAACTAGACTCACATTGGTTAATGTTGAAGGATCATTTATTCCAAACCCTAATCCAATTGATTCAAACCCTAATTGATGATCAATTGAGGGTTAATTGAGGGTCAAATCAGTTTAAGGATGACCTAATTAACTCAATTGAACTATGGTGATAGGTCCAATTGAAGATTGGTTACATGAATTCAATGATTGAAGAAATCAACATTGAGAACCCTAAATCGATTTGATAGGGTGAGACTATAATTGGTCCATGCAGTTTTGAGGAGATTTGTACCAAACGGTCTCAAGACCATTTGAGTCCAAACGGTCTCAAGACCATTTGAGTCCAAACGGTCTAAAGATCATTTGGGACCAAATGGTCTCAAGACCGTTTGGGACCAAACGATCCCAAACCGGTTGAGTTCATGCGGTTTCAAAATGTTGCTTTAGCAAACGATCTCAATGTTCACCTTTAGCAAATGTTTTCAAACCATTTGAACCTAATAGGTCAAGACCGTTTGAGTTCTAAGTGACCAAGATCATTTGAGGTCTAAGAGATCAAGACCTTTTGAGGTTCAAAATGGTTAAACCATTTGGGCACCTAATATGATCAAAGGTCAATTAGCTACTTGATTATTAATGATATAGATCAATGGTGATTATGAAGGTTGACCCTAACTATGTGTACTTAATTAAAGGGTTGACATAAATCAATCTTGGAGTAGCTAACATCCTAGAGATGATGAAAGGGAGAATGTGGGCTCCGATCTCCAAACCACGAATTAATCCCGATTTAATCATGTGCGGAAGCAATCGGTAAACAGCGGAAGACAAAAATCACGGGAATTTAAAACTTTTTGAGACAAGAGCCTGAAACCACAAACCTTTTCCATAGAAAAAGGATTTAACTGTTTACATCACTGACAATTACTTCTTGAGTAATTACATACAACATGATACCAAAACTCTCAAGAATTCATACTCCAAAACACTCCAGGACCTGAGAGTACAGAGGACACATAGGACTTAACTCTAACTACACCATGAAGCAGGCTAGATCTCCACCTGAGATATTCACTGCTCCTGATGCTGCTGTTGCTGGGATTGTTCACCTGAGTTCTTGTTCCTTCGTCTTCGACGACCACCTAAAAAGTAGAAGTCTACGGGGTGAGACAATTATACATAATTGCCCCAGCGAGAGTTATAACTCTCCACTAGGCTTTATAAGCAAAGCAAGGAATAACTAAAGCAATAAGAGCCTTCAAGATATTCACTGGCAGTTCTGATGATAAGCAAGAGTTCAATCAATATTAAAATATGAGAACATCTATGCTATTCAAGGTAACATCAATCAAATAACTCATAATTAACTCTAACAGATATACTACGCTGTTGTTTATGTTTTTCCAAACATTATTATGCCCTGTGGAGATGAGGCATACCACTCATACTCCAACTGATCGCTAAGAAGTCACATCAGTATCATGCATAGGTCATTAAGAGAGCCGGATTCTTATGACCTCATCTTCCTCAGTCAGTTAGAGGATTGATTGTTTGACATCTGGCGGGATGTCTTTATAATAGCTCACCAGGGTACTCTGGTCCTTCGCTATTTTTAGAGTTACAGTGGCATTCTGTACTCTCTTCACTATCGGAAGATTTCTTGTTTATCTTTCACCGATACGGTATTTGTGTCTTTAAGGGAGTGTAGATATACATCTCACCTTTAGGACTTTATGGTGGGGTCTAATGGACTACTAGAATCTACATCATCCTCTCACCTTTTCTTTTATAGTGAAGGTATGACAGACTACAAGCATCTACATCAAATACCTACACTAGGATGTAAGGTTCTACACATCCATGTACCCCACATACTCAAAAGTATGTGCTCCAGGAGTTCCCTTAGGAAGACCTGTTTCACCATCATTTAGACAACTGACAATGATGGATCTATGATCAGGGCTCTACATTTCACTTGATTAGTTAGGTACATTCAGTATTCCAATCATCATACAGTAACACAGCTATATATGAGAATACAAAATGTAACAGGCCTAACTTATCACAATTATCAGATATTCATCTCAAGTCATCTGTCAAGCATGACCTTAATAACATTTATGGCTCTTACAGCCCATAAATCACAAAGGATGTCACTTAGCAGTGCATCAAGATGGTTCACTATTCATAAAGCATAAGACATGCCTTCAATGAATATAACATGGTATTCCATACCTGGGTGTGACCATCATCTCATAACAACCTGCATGGTTAACTCAACAGATAATAGTAACAATTCAGTAAATAGGAATACATTCCCAATCAGGGTTTCACTTGGTTTCACCCTCAACTAGGGTTTCACATGGAATCACCCTCAACTAGGGTTTCACATGGAATCACCCTCAACTAGGGTTTCACATGGAATCACCCTCAACTAGGGATTCCACATGGGTTCACCCTCAAAATTCTGTGTTTTAGGGTTTACTATTCACTCTATGGTGAATTGTACTCATTACATCATCATGTAAGAGAAACACCATCATTAAGACTCTTCATTAGGATTAGGATCCATTAGATATCATAATTAGGGTTTCCATGACCTCACATAGGTGGGTCATTCCCTAATCATGCGCATTCATGTGTAAAAGAAGTATCTTACTAGATTTTTCCTCCTAAAAAGGGCACTTTCTCTCTCTAGGATACTTTCTCTCTCTAGAAACACTTTCTCTTTCCTCTCTCTAGTAGATGGTGGCAACACCACTCTAGATTAGGTTGAGACAAGTCTCCATTGACTGATATGAGCCAAGGAATCAACATCATGTGATTAGGGTTTAATTAGATTAGGGTTTTACCCCCTTTAGACCCTTCAAGGGTATTTTGGTAATTTGCCACATGATCACCATCATGGGTTAACCCACTAATCACATAGTCCCTTAATGACCTAGGTTACCATTAGGGTTTAGATTGAATCACCATTGAACTGATTACATCATCAAATGGTTAAGTACAAACCATCACAAATCTCCAAACGGTTTCAACCTTCAAACGGTTTCAACCACCTAAACGGTCTTGAGACCGTTTGGATCCAAACGGTCTTGAGACCGTTTGGAGGTGAAGACCGTTTGGAAGGGTTGACTTCCAAACCGTTTGGAGCTTCAATCGGTTTGAGGTCGTTTGGACCAATCGACCTTGAGGTCGTTTGAGCTCAAACGGTCTTGAGGTCGTTTGAGCCCAAACGGTCTTGAGACCGTTTGGCCCCAAACGGTCTTGAGACCGTTTGGTCTCAAACGGTCTTGAGACCGTTTGGACCCAAACGGTCTTGAGACCGTTTGGTCCAAATGGGCTCAAACCGTTTGGACCTCCAAAAGGGTTCAAAGGTCACCAAAGTTCAAGGATATGTATGTTGAAGCCCTCAATTGGCTAAAGGTATGCTAACCACTTATACATTGAGCCAATTAGGGTTAGCCTTAACCACTTAGACATCAAATTGACCCTCAATTGTAAACCAATTAGGGTTCAATCGTTCTCAATTAGGGTTTCAAGTTGATTGGTCATCAATGTTCAACAATGTGAAACAATTCAAGGTTGAACCTATCAATTGACCTCCAATTGGGCTCAAACTTGGCCCAAACGGTCTTGAGGTCGTTTGGACATCATCCAAACGGTCTTGAGACCGTTTGCCCAAAGTTTGACCAAAAACCAAGTCGTTTTGACTTAGGTTGAAGTCCAATTAGGTCAAAATCAGCAATTTTCAACAATGCATCAATTTCCTACAATTGGACCCTCAAACCATTAGATTAACTCAACCCTAGACCTTCAAACGGTCTTGGGTTGACACCAAACGGTCTTGAGACCGTTTGGATGAGTTCCAAACGGTCTTGAGACCGTTTGCCCATCCATCCTTTGGACTTTAGCGAAAATTCATCAAGGTTTGATCTATTGAGTTGATCATCACATCAATACTTAATTTCAATATGATTTGGTGCCTTTGGACCTTCAATTGATCAACTATACTTGACCCCAGACCTCCAAACGGTCTTGGGGTGACCCCCAAACGGTCTTGAGACCGTTTGGGTGATTCCCAAACGGTCTTGAAACCGTTTGGGCTAAGCAACCCAAAATCTCAACTTAACTCATAGGAGATTCAGCACTAATTTCAATTAGGGTTTGCCCTATTAATCATCCTTCAACTCATGACTCGTTTGGAATTAATCCATAAAATTTGGTGAGTAGTTAATTAAAATCATTATGAACAGTAATCCCAAACGGTCAACGTTTAGTCAACCATCTTAAACGGTCTTGAGACCGTTTGCCCAAAAAGGGCAAATTAAACAGATTGCAAATCAGAAATTTATTCAATTCGTTTTGCTAATTGATTTGCTCATATCTCACGCTTCCTTTGGAGTTAACCTCTCAAATTTCGTGGGTGATTAACCTACATAATTATGAACAAGATTCCCAAACGGTCTTCGCTTGGTCAACGGGACCAAACGGTCTTGAGACCGTTTGCCCTCAAACGACCCTGAAACCGTTTGCCCACCAAACGGTTTGAAACCGTTTTGAGCAATAGGTGGAGGTCGTTTGATAAAGTGAAAATCTGTGGATAAGCATAGGAATTAACGCCCTTATCTTCCACCTTAAGAACAGTAGCAGTTCTTCACGTTTTTTCTTGCAAGGATGCAAGGGAAGATAGGGAAGAAGAAGATCTATCAACTATATGCATAGAAAAGATGTATAATCAAAGCATAAAGTTTAGAGTTATAAAACCCGCCTAAAGCTTGCTCCTTGAGCTCCAAGCTTTCGAGCTCCAAGCCTTTAATGGCGTCCTAGAAGCTCCACAGGTCGGCCAAGGTTAATCCTCCAAGGAAGGTTGAGAAAAGATGGCTAAAAAGATAGAATTAAGTAAGCTAGCCATGAATTTGCCCTTGAATCCGAATTCTAACCATGGAATTTGGGCAAGAAGGGGAATCCAAACCTACCTTGCACCCTTGGTCGTTTCTCCTGAGCTCCAGAGCAAGGCTTGGCCGTTTGGGAAAGAAAGGAAATGAATGGAACAGGGAAAGATCGTTTGCTCATTTGCAAAGGAAAAGCCTTTTTATAGCTTAAGCCTATTTCCTACTACAAGGACCTTTCAAATTCAAAATTCACATCTAGGTCCCTCCTTGTTCAAGGGCACGTCCAAGCCCATCTAATCTTATGCAAATCTCAAGAAAACTCAAGATCTAAGGGTAAAGGAATCCAACCTTCAACTAGGGTACATACAGGAAAGGGTTTTGTACCCATTTTAGGTGATTTCTATCACAAAGATCATTTTTCTCATTTAATTATTAAATGATGTATCCCTTTCATCATTTTTACTCTAAATGATGACAAGAGTCATAAAAGATGTTCTAGATGGTGAAAATTACAAGTTGGACCCCTCAATTTGGGTAAATTGCACTTTACCCCAAATTAGGGTTTCTAAGCATGGGAATTGCTTCCACAGCTGCACCTTGGTGCTCAAGCTTGGGAAATCCCTCAAACTTTACCATAACCGTTCACATGATGTTTCAACATCAAAGGAACATCTTATCTTGTGAATTTTGCAAGTTCAACCCTTAAACTGGGTAATTTGCACATAGGTCCCTGCATACAACACAATGCTACAACTTTATACAAAAAGGAGCAAAATTGAAAGTAAATGTTCCTGAGGAACTTAATTACATGCCAGGGAGTGTTCACAAGTATATTAATTACATATTTAGGCAAAACTTCCAGGGTTAGGTCATAACCCAGGTCAGGGGTGTTACAAATTCTTTACCCCTTTAAAAGGATTTCGTCCCCGAAATCGATAAAGCATATTATAAGAAGAGAGCAGGATATTTTCTTCTCATTTCATCTTCTAGTTCCCAAGTGGCTTCTTCAACACCACGATGGTTCCAGAGGACTTTTACAAGGCTTATATCCTTCTTCTTTAACTTTTTAGTTCTGTTATCGAGGATTGACACTGGTCCCTCCTCATACGTTATATCTTCATTCAATTTTACCTCCATAGGTTGTAGAACTGACTCGGTATCTGGATGACATTTCCTCAGCATGGAAATGTGAAACACAGGGTGCAGATTCTGCAACTCTAGAGGTAACTCTAGTCTATAGGCCACCTTTCCAACTTTTTCAACAATTGGATAAGGTCCCAAAAATCTAGGAGCTAACTTTCCTTTCTTCCCAAAATGAAGGACTCCTTTCCAAGGTGAGACCTTGAGATACACTCTGTCTCCATCCTGGAATTCTAGGGGTCTACGACGTTTATCGGCATATGATTTCTGTCTATCTTGTGCAGTCTTAAGCTGTTGTTGTATAACTTTAATCTTTTCTGTAGTTTGTTGCACAAGATCAGGGCCTAATAACTGGTGCTCACCAGTTTCATACCAACACAAGGGTGATCTACAACGTCTGCCATATAAGGCTTCATATGGTGCCATATCAATGCTATGTTGATAGCTATTGTTATAGGCAAACTCTATCAAGCTTAGATGTAGATCCCAACTCCCGGTAAACTGGAGAACACATGCTCTCAACATATCTTCTAAGGTCTGTATAGTCCTTTCTGACTGTCCATCAGTTTGAGGATGAAAGGTTGTACTAAACCTTAACTTGGTGCCTAGGGCTCTGTGTAACTGTTCCCAAAAGCGACTTGTAAACTGGGGACCTCTGTCAGAAACTATGGTGACAGGAACTCCGTGCAAACGCACTATCTCTTAGACATATATCTGGGATAACCTTTCAGCAGTATAGGTTGTTTTGACAGGTAAGAAATGCGCTGTCTTTGTCAACCTATCAACAACTACCCAAATGGAATCATGTCCTTTGTTTGTCCTGGGTAGGCCAACAACAAAGTCCATGGTTACATGGTCCCACTTCCACTGTGGTATGGGTAAGGGTTGCATTGTCCCTGCAGGTTTCTGGTGTTCAGCCTTGACCTGCTGACACACAGGACACCTCAGAACAAACTCAGCTACATCCTTCTTCATCCCAGGCCACCAATACATGTCTTTCAAGTTTCGATACATCTTGGTGCTCCCTGGATGCATAGCATACATCGAAGAATGAGCTTCTTCCAGGACTAACTTCCTCAGGTCGTCCACATCTGGCACTATCATCCTTCCATGATAGCATGCCACCTGGTCATCTGACTCATGAAAACCTTCTCGCTTCTCATTTCCAAACTCAAATCTAATCTGCTGTACAGAAACATCTACTTGTTGTGCCTCCTTTATCTGCTCTCTTAAGGTAGGTTTAATCTGCATCTCAGCTAACAGACCGGCTAACAATGATGCCTTCAACTGCACATTGTCATGCCTTAAAGAGATAAGCATATCTCTTCTAGAGCATACTAAGGAACTTAGTTGTGCCCTATCCATGGTTGATGTTGCTGATTTCCTACTCAAGGCATCTGCAACCACATTGGCCTTGCCCGGATGGTAATCAATTGTACAATCGTAGTCCTTGATTAACTCCATCCAGCGACGTTGCCTCATATTAAGCTCATGCTGAGTGAAGATGTACTTAAGGTTCTTGTGGTCTGTGAAAATCTGGAAAGTTTCTCCGTAGAGATAATGTCTCCAGATTTTCAAAGCATGGACCACAGCAGCTAACTCCAGATCGTGTGTCGGATAATTCTCTTCGTGTTTCTTAAGCTGTCGGGAAGCAAAAGAAATCACTTGGTTATCCTGCATCAACACACATCCAAGTCCATTCTTGGAGGCATCACAAAAGATTATATATTCCTTTCCTTGCTCAGGTAACACAAGCACAGGTGCACTTGTCAACCTCTCCTTCAACAGCTGAAAAGACTGTTGACACTTATCACTCCAAGCAAAAGGAACATCCTTCCGGGTTAACTTGGTCAAAGGTAAGGCTATAGAACTGAAATTTTTAATAAACCTTCGATAATAACCAGCTAACCCCAAGAAACTTCTAATCTCCGTCGGTGTCTTCGGTTGTTCCCACTGCAGAACAGATTCTATCTTTGCAGGGTCAACACGAATTCCCGAGGCAGATACCACATGTCCAAGGAAGGATACTTCAGATAACCAAAACTCACACTTGCTAAACTTAGCGTATAGCTTATGCTCTCTTAGCAAGGTCAAAGTCTGGCGAAGGTGTTGCTCATGCTGCTGAGCATCCTTACTATAAATCAGTATGTCATCTATGAAGACGACAACACACTGATCAAGGAAAGGTCGAAAGACTCTATTCATGAGTTCCATGAATGCAGCCGGTGCATTGGTTAGTCCAAACGACATGACCGTGAACTCATAGTGACCATATCTTGTCCTAAAGGCAGACTTAGATATGTCACTGTCCTTAATGCGGAGTTGATGATATCCAGACCTTAAGTCTATTTTAGAAAAGACTGTTGCACCACGCAACTGGTCGAAAAGATCATCAATCCTCGGCAAAGGATATTTATTCTTTATCGTTACTTTATTGAGTTGTCTATAATCAATGCACAACCGCATCGATCCATCTTTCTTTTTAACAAACAAAACCGGAGCACCCCAAGGTGAGGTACTCGGTCGGATGAAACCCTTCTCAAGTAACTCTTGAAGCTGTTTCTTGAGTTCTGCCATCTCAGCAGGCGCCATCCTATACGGAGTCTGGGCTATAGGTTTCGTATCTGGGACCAAATTGATCTCAAAATCAATTTCCCGGGGTGGTGGTATACCAGGAAGTTCTTCGGGAAACACATCCTCGAATTCCCTGACTATCGGAACTTCAGCAGGGTTGGAACTCTCCTTGGTAACATCTACCACATGGGCTAAGAATGCGTAGCATCCTTGCCTCATCAACTTATCAGCAACCATAGCTGATACAAGACAGGTGGGCAGAATCTTTCTTTCACCTTGAAAGATCCATGTGTTGCTTTCATCAGCAAACACTGCCAGCTTGGATTCACAATCTAAGACAACTCGATACTTTTCCAAGTTATCCATCCCTAGGATTATATCAAATCCTTGCATATCAAGCGGTATGAGATCCACTTGAATGCGATGCTTAGAAAAGAAAAGTACGCAAGGAGAGCATACTTCTTGCAGAACAGCAGACCCACTCAACGGAGTCTCCAACAACAACTTATCTGCCCTATGACTAGTTGTCATATTGCAGTTACGAATCACTCTTCGAGTGATGAAAGAGTGCGTAGCACCCGGGTCAATCAAAACAGATACTACACAAGATTTAGACATATCAGAATATAAAAGTTCCATCTGACCTGTCACCACTTGTGGATTGACCACTGCTTCTGGTGGGTTCATAGCATAGAACCTTGCTGTAGCCTGCTGTTGAGGTGGTGCTGATGATCCAGCTTGAGACGCTTGTCCACGTCCTTGAGCTGCTCCTTGATGTTGTCTATTCTGAGATCCCTGTCGATTCTGTCTCGGGGTTTGTTGTGTCACACCGACAGCCCTAGAACGACAATCCTTCATCAAGTGTCCCACCTTACCACAGTTGTAGCAACTCTTTTCCTGTTGCTGTGGTCTGGGTGGTCCAGTAACTGACACAGATGCAGAACTGTGCGTCCCTTGAAGCGGTTGACTTCGTCCTCTACCTCTGCTTGGTGTCCATTGAGTTTGAAAACTCGATCTGGGTGGCGAAGGGTTAGGTGCAGAGAATCTAGGTTTCTTGGAATCCCTAGATGAAGAACCCTGGAACTGTGGATATCTTTTATGGGTTTGTCTTTTCTCAACTACAGATCTCTCTATCCTTCGGACTGACTCAACGAAGGTAGAGAATCTCTCTCGGTTCTCTAAGGCAGACACTGGGGTAGACATGTCAGCATTCAACCCCTTCTCAAACCTTCTGATTCTTTCTTCTTCTGTGGCAGCCATGTGCGGACAAAATCGCAACAGCTCCATGAACTTAGCTTCGTATTCGCTAATGTTCATAATACCCTGTCTCAGTCTCTCAAACTGAGAGATCTTCTCGTCTAGGAAGGTCTTGGGAAAATATCTATTGATAAATTCCCGACGAAACTCTTCCCATGAGAACTCTGCCCCAGGTCTCTTCTGCTCTTCCATGTTCCACCAGTGACCAGCACTTCCTTTGAGAAGATAGACAGCATGTCTAACCTTCTCAGCTTCAGGGATGTTGAGGATCCTGAAGGCCTTCTCCAGCTCTGTCAACCACAGATCAGCATCTGCGGGGTCAGCAGTCCCATGGTACTCGGTAGCTCCGACACGACGTAGTCGCTCGAACGTCTTCCCGATACCTTGCCCCTCAGGCTGGGCAGGTACCCTAGGTGCAGGCATAGGCAACCTGTCGGTTATGTGTGTCATGGCAGTCATAAACTGCCCAAACATTGTCTGGACTGCTGGGTTACCCATGTCATCTGGATCAAACTGGGGTGGCTCTCTAGGTTGTTCTGGTACATGCTGTTCCAATCCTGGTACTCCTGCACCACCTTGAGGTGCACTAGCACTACTTTCTTCCACATTCTCATCATGTGGCTCTGACATCTTAAGTATCTTCTTCTCCTGAGGAGTAGAAGATTCTATTAGATAAGGAAGGAATACTAAAGATAGACTCGACTTCCTAAGTCCTATGCCTCTGTAGACTCGAATGAACCTGGAGCTCTGATACCACTTAATTGTGGGCTCCGATCTCCAAACCACGAATTAATCCCGATTTAATCATGTGCGGAAGCAATCGGTAAACAGCGGAAGACAAAAATCACGGGAATTTAAAACTTTTTGAGACAAGAGCCTGAAACCACAAACCTTTTCCATAGAAAAAGGATTTAACTGTTTACATCACTGACAATTACTTCTTGAGTAATTACATACAACATGATACCAAAACTCTCAAGAATTCATACTCCAAAACACTCCAGGACCTGAGAGTACAGAGGACACATAGGACTTAACTCTAACTACACCATGAAGCAGGCTAGATCTCCACCTGAGATATTCACTGCTCCTGATGCTGCTGTTGCTGGGATTGTTCACCTGAGTTCTTGTTCCTTCGTCTTCGACGACCACCTAAAAAGTAGAAGTCTACGGGGTGAGACAATTATACATAATTGCCCCAGCGAGAGTTATAACTCTCCACTAGGCTTTATAAGCAAAGCAAGGAATAACTAAAGCAATAAGAGCCTTCAAGATATTCACTGGCAGTTCTGATGATAAGCAAGAGTTCAATCAATATTAAAATATGAGAACATCTATGCTATTCAAGGTAACATCAATCAAATAACTCATAATTAACTCTAACAGATATACTACGCTGTTGTTTATGTTTTTCCAAACATTATTATGCCCTGTGGAGATGAGGCATACCACTCATACTCCAACTGATCGCTAAGAAGTCACATCAGTATCATGCATAGGTCATTAAGAGAGCCGGATTCTTATGACCTCATCTTCCTCAGTCAGTTAGAGGATTGATTGTTTGACATCTGGCGGGATGTCTTTATAATAGCTCACCAGGGTACTCTGGTCCTTCGCTATTTTTAGAGTTACAGTGGCATTCTGTACTCTCTTCACTATCGGAAGATTTCTTGTTTATCTTTCACCGATACGGTATTTGTGTCTTTAAGGGAGTGTAGATATACATCTCACCTTTAGGACTTTATGGTGGGGTCTGATGGACTACTAGAATCTACATCATCCTCTCACCTTTTCTTTTATAGTGAAGGTATGACGGACTACAAGCATCTACATCAAATACCTACACTAGGATGTAAGGTTCTACACATCCATGTACCCCACATACTCAAAAGTATGTGCTCCAGGAGTTCCCTTAGGAAGACCTGTTTCACCATCATTTAGACAACTGACAATGATGGATCTATGATCAGGGCTCTACATTTCACTTGATTAGTTAGGTACATTCAGTATTCCAATCATCATACAGTAACACAGCTATATATGAGAATACAAAATGTAACAGGCCTAACTTATCACAATTATCAGATATTCATCTCAAGTCATCTGTCAAGCATGACCTTAATAACATTTATGGCTCTTACAGCCCATAAATCACAAAGGATGTCACTTAGCAGTGCATCAAGATGGTTCACTATTCATAAAGCATAAGACATGCCTTCAATGAATATAACATGGTATTCCATACCTGGGTGTGACCATCATCTCATAACAACCTGCATGGTTAACTCAACAGATAATAGTAACAATTCAGTAAATAGGAATACATTCCCAATCAGGGTTTCACTTGGTTTCACCCTCAACTAGGGTTTCACATGGAATCACCCTCAACTAGGGTTTCACATGGAATCACCCTCAACTAGGGTTTCACATGGAATCACCCTCAACTAGGGATTCCACATGGGTTCACCCTCAAAATTCTGTGTTTTAGGGTTTACTATTCACTCTATGGTGAATTGTACTCATTACATCATCATGTAAGAGAAACACCATCATTAAGACTCTTCATTAGGATTAGGATCCATTAGATATCATAATTAGGGTTTCCATGACCTCACATAGGTGGGTCATTCCCTAATCATGCGCATTCATGTGTAAAAGAAGTATCTTACTAGATTTTTCCTCCTAAAAAGGGCACTTTCTCTCTCTAGGATACTTTCTCTCTCTAGAAACACTTTCTCTTTCCTCTCTCTAGTAGATGGTGGCAACACCACTCTAGATTAGGTTGAGACAAGTCTCCATTGACTGATATGAGCCAAGGAATCAACATCATGTGATTAGGGTTTAATTAGATTAGGGTTTTACCCCCTTTAGACCCTTCAAGGGTATTTTGGTAATTTGCCACATGATCACCATCATGGGTTAACCCACTAATCACATAGTCCCTTAATGACCTAGGTTACCATTAGGGTTTAGATTGAATCACCATTGAACTGATTACATCATCAAATGGTTAAGTACAAACCATCACAAATCTCCAAACGGTTTCAACCTTCAAACGGTTTCAACCACCTAAACGGTCTTGAGACCGTTTGGCCCTCAAACGGTCTTGAGACCGTTTGGATCCAAACGGTCTTGAGACCGTTTGGAGGTGAAGACCGTTTGGAAGGGTTGACTTCCAAACCGTTTGGAGCTTCAATCGGTTTGAGGTCGTTTGGACCAATCGACCTTGAGGTCGTTTGAGCTCAAACGGTCTTGAGGTCGTTTGAGCCCAAACGGTCTTGAGACCGTTTGGCCCCAAACGGTCTTGAGACCGTTTGGTCTCAAACGGTCTTGAGACCGTTTGGACCCAAACGGTCTTGAGACCGTTTGGTCCAAATGGGCTCAAACCGTTTGGACCTCCAAAAGGGTTCAAAGGTCACCAAAGTTCAAGGATATGTATGTTGAAGCCCTCAATTGGCTAAAGGTATGCTAACCACTTATACATTGAGCCAATTAGGGTTAGCCTTAACCACTTAGACATCAAATTGACCCTCAATTGTAAACCAATTAGGGTTCAATCGTTCTCAATTAGGGTTTCAAGTTGATTGGTCATCAATGTTCAACAATGTGAAACAATTCAAGGTTGAACCTATCAATTGACCTCCAATTGGGCTCAAACTTGGCCCAAACGGTCTTGAGGTCGTTTGGACATCATCCAAACGGTCTTGAGACCGTTTGCCCAAAGTTTGACCAAAAACCAAGTCGTTTTGACTAAGGTTGAAGTCCAATTAGGTCAAAATCAGCAATTTTCAACAATGCATCAATTTCCTACAATTGGACCCTCAAACCATTAGATTAACTCAACCCTAGACCTTCAAACGGTCTTGGGTTGACACCAAACGGTCTTGAGACCGTTTGGATGAGTTCCAAACGGTCTTGAGACCGTTTGCCCATCCATCCTTTGGACTTTAGCGAAAATTCATCAAGGTTTGATCTATTGAGTTGATCATCACATCAATACTTAATTTCAATATGATTTGGTGCCTTTGGACCTTCAATTGATCAACTATACTTGACCCCAGACCTCCAAACGGTCTTGGGGTGACCCCCAAACGGTCTTGAGACCGTTTGGGTGATTCCCAAACGGTCTTGAAACCGTTTGGGCTAAGCAACCCAAAATCTCAACTTAACTCATAGGAGATTCAGCACTAATTTCAATTAGGGTTTGCCCTATTAATCATCCTTCAACTCATGACTCGTTTGGAATTAATCCATAAAATTTGGTGAGTCGTTAATTAAAATCATTATGAACAGTAATCCCAAACGATCAACGTTTAGTCAACCATCTTAAACGGTCTTGAGACCGTTTGCCCAAAAAGGGCAAATTAAACAGATTGCAAATCAGAAATTAATTCAATTCGTTTTGCTAATTGATTTGCTCATATCTCACGATTCCTTTGGAGTTAACCTCTCTAATTTCGTGGGTGATTAACCTACATAATTATGAACAAGATTCCCAAACGGTCTTCGCTTGGTCAACGGGACCAAACGGTCTTGAGACCGTTTGCCCTCAAACGACCCTGAAACCGTTTGCCCACCAAACGGTTTGAAACCGTTTTGAGCAATAGGTGGAGGTCGTTTGATAAAGTGAAAATCTGTGGATAAGCATAGGAATTAACGCCCTTATCTTCCACCTTAAGAACAGTAGCAGTTCTTCACGTTTTTGCTTGCAAGGATGCAAGGGAAGATAGGGAAGAAGAAGATCTATCAACTATATGCATAGAAAAGATGTATAATCAAAGCATAAAGTTTAGAGTTATAAAACCCGCCTAAAGCTTGCTCCTTGAGCTCCAAGCTTTCGAGCTCCAAGCCTTTAATGGCGTCCTAGAAGCTCCACAGGTCGGCCAAGGTTAATCCTCCAAGGAAGGTTGAGAAAAGATGGCTAAAAAGATAGAATTAAGTAAGCTAGCCATGAATTTGCCCTTGAATCCGAATTCTAACCATGGAATTTGGGCAAGAAGGGGAATCCAAACCTACCTTGCACCCTTGGTCGTTTCTCCTGATCTCTAGAGCAAGGCTTGGCCGTTTGGGAAAGAAAGGAAATGAATGGAACAGGGAAAGATCGTTTGCTCATTTGCAAAGGAAAAGCCTTTTTATAGCTTAAGCCTATTTCCTACTACAAGGACCTTTCAAATTCAAAATTCACATCTAGGTCCCTCCTTGTTCAAGGGCACGTCCAAGCCCATCTAATCTTATGCAAATCTCAAGAAAACTCAAGATCTAAGGGTAAAGGAATCCAACCTTCAACTAGGGTACATACAGGAAAGGGTTTTGTACCCATTTTAGGTGATTTCTATCACAAAGATCATTTTTCTCATTTAATTATTAAATGATGTATCCCTTTCATCATTTTTACTCTAAATGATGACAAGAGTCATAAAAGATGTTCTAGATGGTGAAAATTACAAGTTGGACCCCTCAATTTGGGTAAATTGCACTTTACCCCAAATTAGGGTTTCTAAGCATGGGAATTGCTTCCACAGCTGCACCTTGGTGCTCAAGCTTGGGAAATCCCTCAAACTTTACCATAACCGTTCACATGATGTTTCAACATCAAAGGAACATCTTATCTTGTGAATTTTGCAAGTTCAACCCTTAAACTGGGTAATTTGCACATAGGTCCCTGCATACAACACAATGCTACAACTTTATACAAAAAGGAGCAAAATTGAAAGTAAATGTTCCTGAGGAACTTAATTACATGCCAGGGAGTGTTCACAAGTATATTAATTACATATTTAGGCAAAACTTCCAGGGTTAGGTCATAACCCAGGTCAGGGGTGTTACAGAGAAAGAATGAGAGAGATGATTGCTTACATATATAAGCCTTAATTCTCTCATCATGAATAAATGTGTAATCAGGGTTTGATCCATAATAATGAGAGCATGAAATCCTCGTTGAAATGATTGATGCACCTTGACCTTAATTTAGTGCAAGGTTATGTGAACCCCTAATTTAGGGCAAAGCTCAGTGAAATCATAAATATAGGGTGATGATGTAACCCTAACTTAGTGTAACAAAGTAAGAAACCCTAATTTAATGGGAATTGTACATCCTAACCCTAATTTGGGTATGAAGAAAGAGAAACCCCACTTGAATGTGAACGGTAAACCCTAATCCCTAAAATGGGATAAAGGTATATGAAACCCTAATATAGGGAAGTGCCATTAATACTAATGTGAAGCCTGAACACTGGGTGATGTGTTGTGAAGTCTTAATTTCACATAATACTAGGTGAAACCGTGATATAGAAGGATTTTATATGAAACTCTAATGAAGAGTGATTCTAGGTGAAATCTATATATGTTTGTGAGATGCTAAGTGAACCTCAAATTATAATTATGGAATCCTATTCCTATTGATAGAATAGTGATTAATGTATTGACAAATGAAATACCTAGAGGGGTTGATTATGGATATCCTTATATGAATAGTCCCTGACTCAAGGGTGAGTCCATATCTTTGGCAATGGTTGTGTATTCTAAAATAGATGAATCATGACCAATACATTTCATAATGAATGTGATGATCTAGTTCATAGGTATTATGATGAGTGATACCCTAATACAAGCTAAGTGAATAAACTCAAGCAAGGTGAGGGTGTTGAGGGAAGTGATACATCAAGGCATGATAGATATCACATCCAACACCCCAATTCTGATATACCGTGATGTATTATAAGTTCATTATAATTGTAATAGATGACACATGAAATGTGTCATGACAATTGTTACATTGAAATGTAATGCACTTTGTTAAGTGTAGG
This sequence comes from Alisma plantago-aquatica, assembly GCA_963693085.1. Lineage (NCBI taxonomy): Eukaryota > Viridiplantae > Streptophyta > Magnoliopsida > Alismatales > Alismataceae > Alisma > Alisma plantago-aquatica. Next base: position 827,491,816 of record OY856412.1, read on the forward strand.
CTAACATGCCTTATGAAAAGGTTAATACAAATCAATAGACTATGATACAATCATATTCTGATAAAGATGAGAGAGAAACTCATACTTGGTGTTGATAATACATTCAAAGATGAATGATGAGGATATATAAGTATGTTTGAAAACTTATGATATCTATTTTTGGTTTCTAGCTTTGAGAAGTAATGGAATAGGGCTAATCATTAATAATATGATCTTAAGAACCCAAGTGGTTATTTATGGAACACTCTAATGAAGGGTGCTATTATAAAAAGAGAAACCATGAACCCTAATGAGGGAACAGTGGTATTACTTAGTGTTGTATGGTACTGATGTGAAAGAGAAATCATGAACCCTAAAAAGGGATGATACTACTTAATGTTGTATGATACTGATATGAAAGCATTATAATTGTTACCATGAATACTAATCGTGCATGGATGATGAGATGAGAAGCATATCCAGGTATGTGCTATGATGCTTGTTTATTGAGAATGTTTTATAGGCTTTATAAGCCTTCATATGCTTTGTGTAGTAAGAATCAATGAGCTTTGTGTACTATGTAAAATACATTGTATAGCAATAATTATGATGTCTTTGGTCAGATAATCTGAAGGTAAAAAGTTACCTAACAAGTTGTAAAAAGTATCCTATGGTGAGTTATGGGTTCAAATACCCAGATGCTATAATCATGATGATGAATTTGTTAAGAAGAGGAAATGTACTTGGTGAGTTGAGGGATTAAGATCCCAACACTTTGTGAAAAGAGTATGGCTACAAGCCATGACTCCACAATGACAATGCCAGGTAGTAGATATATGATCTAAGCCTGGAGATAGTTAATGATGTGGTAATGATGTTGTAGTGAATAAATGTTATACATGTTCTTCCTATTCCTTAATGAATAAGTGACATGTGGCTCTTTCAAGTTATAGCTACAATGTTTTAGATAAGAATACTATTGTAATCCGTTAGACATTGAATTAGCTGCTGCCAAATAAATATGATTCCTTTGTGCATAGTTATCTTCTCAAGCTGCAATAATAATGTTACTGGCGAAGAGTTATATCTCTCGCTGGGGCAATTTACAATTGTCTCACCCCCGTGGGAACTACATTTTTAGGTGGACGCGGACGAGGAGATAGGAATCCTTCAGTAGGAGAAGGACAATAACAACAACAGCAGGGACAGCAGTGAAGTCTCTGGTGGAGACACTGGCTGTTATGCCTTGTATAGATGTAGTTAGAGTCCTATGTGTCGTCTCTGTACTCTCAGGTCCTCGGAGTAGTAGTTAGTGCTTTCGAGATTTTGGCTCAGTGCCTCGAGATTTTATATTACTTGTGTTTAGCTTGACAGGATAATTAATGCTTGTAATTCACAGGAAGAGATGATACAAGTTATGTACTTTTGAAAAACAGAATGTAAATATGTTACTTTTGTTCTATGTGAGAAAGTTTTCATTTGATGGACCTCTTGGCAAAAAGGTTTTAATTTTTAGTGATTTTTGGTAATCTACTGCTTAGTGAACGCTTCTGCATTAGTTAATCTTGTTTTCACGAGACAGACATTACAATTAAGTTGTATCAGAGCTCTAGGTTCGCTGAGTCTACAGAGACATAGGACTAAGGTTGTAGAGTCTGTTCTAAGTGTCTTCCAGTTTATCTGATAGTATCTTCTGCTCATATAGGAGAAGAAGAACTTGAAAATGACTAGAGAACATGAGGAACACATTGCTAAGGGCAATGTTGTTGCACCAGGAGAGGGTGCATGGGACCAGGCAAGAGGAGAACAAGTGCCTGAGAATTCCCACCTTGACCTAATCAGGATAGAGAATCCTATGTTATGCTCTTGAAGGGTAGGATAGGACAACAATATTGCATATAGAAGACTGGATACTAGTATTACAACCTAAGCTACCAGTCTTTAATGCATAAACTTTGGGCTTTGAAAGGATTCCTGAGTGACATGGTCATGTTAGAACAGTGGAAATGTGGGAAAGATTAATAAATGGCAAGAAAGTAGACTCTTCCATAAGTCTGGACAAACAGTACATCTGTGATGGTAGTGCCCAAGGAGGGGCCATAAGCTATGAATTAAGGTAAGGTCTCTACAATTCTAGAGACATTTGCCTAGATATTCTGAAAGCCAAAGTTTTTGGTGTCACCAGTGCAATAAATGCCTAGTGCACCAGGGCAGTAGCCACTAAGTAAAGGCAAAAGCAGCAACATGAGATAATTGGACACTATGTGTTGAAATCAACCTAATGTGGTAGGTGACCTTGAGGGGTAATACTTAAATAAAATATTTCATCCTGATACTTCATTTCATGATTCTATGTGTTAAAGATATGAAAGTAGTTGTTTTTGAACTTCCTTTGACTAGTCCTATAAGGACACAAGGAAGATGAGAATTTACATTTTATTTAGTGTTCTTTAAAATGTTTTATGATTTCTCTTATCTTTGTGATATAAGATGCAATATAGAAGTGATGCTTGGAAGAAAAAAAATCTAGAAATGGAAAATCATGTGTGTATAATGATATGAAAAGTGAGGAATATGATAGTAAATAAAGTGCATACTACCGAATCTCAATACTTGTATACCCTGGCCAAGTATATGATTATTGTAGATTAAGCAAGTATGAAACTCTTAGATTGTTATCTTTTTGATTACTCTGGTCAAGTAGTCATTCTGAAACAATCTAGAGAGTATAATGAAATTAAATAGGAAGAGCTAAGTGAAAATTTTCCAAATAAACTACTTAGTGAACATACTCAGTGAACTTTCTCAGTGAATTTTTCTGAAACAAATTACTTAGTGAATATTCTCAGTGAACATTCTCAGTGAACTTGCTCAGTGAATATTTTCAAAACAAATTACTCAGTGAACTTCCTCAGTGAATACTTTCAAAACAACATACTTAGTGAATATTCTCAGTGAATTTCCTCAGTGAATACTTTCAAAACAACATACTTAGTGAATATTCTCAGTGAACTTCCTCAGTGAATACTTTCAAAACAACATACTTAGTGAATATTCTCAGTGAACTTCCTCAGTGAATACTTTCAAAACAACATACTTAGTGAATATTCTCAGTGAACTTCCTCAGTGAATACTTTCAAAACAAAATACTTAGTGAACATACTCAGTGAATTTTCTCAGTGAATATCTTCAAAACAAAATACTTAGTGAACATACTCAGTAAATTTGCTCAGTGAATATCTTCAAAACAAAATACTTAGTGAACATACTCAGTGAATTTGCTCAGTGAATATCTTCAAAACAAAATACTTAGTGAACATACTCAGTGAATTTGCTCAGTGAATATCTTCAAAACAAAATACTTAGTGAACATACTCAGTGAATTTTCTCAGTGAATATCTTCAAAACAAAATACTTAGTGAACATACTCAGTGAATTTGCTCAGTGAGTATCTTCAAAACATAATACTTAGTGAATATACTTAGTGAATTTGCTCAGTGAATATATTCAAAACAAAATACTCAGTGAACATACTTAGTGAAAATTGCTCAGTGAATATTTTCAAAAACAAATTACTCAGTGAACATACTTAGTGAACTTACTTAGTGAATTTTTCCAAGACAAACTGCTTAGTGAACCTTCTCAGTGAATATTTCTAAATTAATTGCTTCGTGAACTTTCTCAATGAAATTTTCCAAGAAAATAAAGGATTGCTAAATGAATTATCTATGTTAGGTATGTATATGTTTCTCTTTTGGTAAATATTCTGGGGTGATGATAGAAGTATGCTCTTTTATGCTTCTTCTTTTCAATAGTATGGACATCACATGTTAGGGGTTTATGCTATGCATAAACATAAACAGTGATAAGGAGGAATTAATGAAAGGAACTTTGTGTGAATTACAGATCCATGGTATCTCCATAATATTAAGATGATATGTGGAGACTTGAGGGCATGATTAATGAATAATCTATCCCTCCTTTTTCCTGGGATTTCGGGGATGAAATCCTTGTTAGGGGTTTATAATTTGTAACATCCCTACCATGGGTTATGAGTTAACACTAGATGTTTTGCCTAATAAGGTTGCGTAGATTCTTAATATTATCTTGGGAAAAGTAATTAGGGCTCATGAGAAACTTATGTTTCAATTTTGGTCCTATTTGAACAATGTTGAAGCAATGTTTGCCTATTTTTGGACTAAAGTGCAAATAACCCAAGTTGAGGGGTTAAATTGCCAATTTTGCATGATAAGATGTTCCTCTGATGATGAGACATCATAATAATGAATATGATGTAATGCAATGGTTTTCATAAGCTTGGGCACCAAGATTAAGCTTATAAAGCAATCCTTGTGCATTAAAACCTAGTTTTGGTGTAAAGTGCAATTTACCCAAAACCTAGGGTTAAATATGCAAATTACCGCTTCAAAAAGGTCCATAATGCTTCTTGTCAACATGTGGAGTAAAGAAAATGAGAGGGGCGCCTCATTTGAATTAAGTTGGAGGAGAGAAAATCTTGATATTAAAATAATCAAGATTTAATCCTAAGTGAAACCCTTATTCAATTTAGGGCAAAGATGAATGTATTAATTAAAGGACCTTCAACCAAAATTAAAATGGTTGGATTCAGATGTGTTTGGATGATCTTAAGGCTTTGCAAAGGCACGAGCATATCCTAAGGAGGTGAAACTCCACTCACCATTATTATAAGAAAAAGAATTTCCACTCAAATATGGAAATTACTATTATAAGGGTTAAGGTGCTTAATTTCTTTTCCCTTAATTCATGGATAATGGAAGGGATCTCGGTGGGGATAGAGATGCTCTTGCATGCAAGAAACCAAGGGGGAAGTGGTGGCAACAATTTTGGAATTAAAATACTTTTATAAAGAATTTTCTCTCTCATCAATTTTCTTATAAAAGTATCTTTTCCAAGCCAAAACAAAGGCTTTTTCGGATTTCTTTCTTTCCCCTTGCTTGGAAAACGACCAAGGAGCTAGGGAGGACCAGGAGAACGATCCCCAACATGTTGGTATGCCCTTGACCTTCTTTCTCCTTGATTCCATGGTGGAAATCGAAAATAAATCATTGATTTCTTCTTATTTCGATCTCCTCTTCAACCCTAGCCAAACTTTTCAACCAAAAGCTTGAGGACGAGCCTAGGGGGAGTTGGAAGAGCTTCATCCACCATTGTTGCCATGATCTTGGAGCTTTGGAGCTCAATTGGAGGTAGGTTTTATAACTTGAAACCCTAACTTTGTTATTGAATTCAATTCCCCATCAAATAATGATCATTTCTCTATTTACAATTAATGATTTGGTTGATTGATGCAATTTCCATGGAAATCACAGTAGGTTTCGTGGGTCTAGAGCTTGATTATGATGACATCATCATAAGCACACACCTCCCCAAATATCTAGACCAAACGGTTTCAATCACATTGTGGCAACACATCCCACTATCACATAGACAGCGAGGTGTTACGCGAAAACGTGCGGAAAACACCATAACCACAGATTACTAAAACATGGGTTAATTAAAACCGATTGCGGAAAGCTGATAAACTGAGAAACTATTACATTCACGTCCTCATCCTGCAAAGAAACAGGTTATATAACCATATACAAGATCTAATTCATGTCCAAAGCTTAGAGGATCAGCTGTCCAACCATCACATGAATTCATCACCTATTTATATATACATAAAGGCCCACATCTGGCCCGCAACAGGATATACAAAACATCGGCGATTATATATCATGAAGCAACGTCAAACACCTCCAAGGACCTGAGAGTACATGGATGACTCTAAGACTCTACTACAAGACATCCAAAACATCAACATAACCATCACTTGCCTTCTACTGCTCGTCTAGCTGCTCGGCCGCAACTCTGTGACCACCACCACGTCTAGCTCGAACACATGAAAACCTAGCGGGGTGAGACAATTGAACATTGTCCCAGTGAGAAACATAACTCCCCACCGAAACTATAAAACCAGAAGGGTAAAGCAACAACAACAGATATCTGGAAAAGCTATAACAAGAGCAGTCTATATAACAAAGCTATTCATACCATTCAAGCTTACCAGGTTGTATGTAAAACATATCACCACTTATCTCTTTATGGAACATGATTGACAAGATAAAATATATTGCCACATAACATGAGGAACATATAAGTAACTGCAAGATATGACAAGATTAACTATACAAGCAAGGCCTCAACCAATGTTCCGTGTTTTGTCTTAAGCAATAAATACTATACGGCTGGATTACATATTATTATGCCCTGAAGAAGTGAGTTGTACCGCTCAAACAGTGGCGGAGCCACGTTTGGGCACCCTGAGGCATGTGCCTCACCCATTTTTCGGAAATACAACAAAGAAGAATTAATGCTCGGAGGAAGTTTCCAACTATAAATGTTATTTCTGAGGCGTTTGGTTTCCTAATTAGTAGTAAATGGTACCTGATTCCCGATTCCAGAAATACAAAAGAGATTGGTGAGTGCTTGTCTTTTAATAAAGGATGTACGATTGGATTGTACATAAAAGACAACTATTAAGAGGCAATCAGTAATTTAACCATAGGTGACATTCCGTCCACCATTAGGTGTCCGAAGCAAGACCACATGCAGTAATTAACCACTTCCACTCAGTAATTAAATGTGTGTTGTCTGCCACGAATGATCAACAAGTATAAGGCCCCATGGATGTTTAATTTCTCCTGAGACCATGTGTTCATCCATATTAAATACATCGTCAACAGTCTATTGAACCAATTGACGTTTATTTATCCCAGACAGAGATCATGTATTCATCCACAATAATTGTGTCGTCAATAGTCTATTAAATCACCATGCTCCATTTTCTGGTTCCTATATAATTTTAGCTTTTCATTGGTATGGAGATCATTCGTTCACGTTGCCAAGTCTCTGAGTTGTCTATATTGTCTTTTGTTTTTGTTGTTTTTTTCTTTGCAATGTATTTGTAAGATCTCTCAGGTTCTTTTATTTAATTTTAGTACATGTTGCTCATGGTCACGAAATATGTTTTTTTCTACAACTTCTTCCTTTGTTTGTAACATGTTAATAAAAAGTTCCCCAACTTCTTCGATTGATGTTTTCCATCAGGTTATTAGATGTTGTTTCAATGCCACACAATATGACGTGATGTACCTTATATTATTTATTTGTATATTTATTTGACAGTGGTACAAGTAATCTTTGTTGTTAGTTTTTTTTTTTAATACAAAGTCATCTACCAGACAAGAAAAAAATGTTAGTTTTAGCATAGCTACATGAGTAGGCAATATCTTGTGAAAAGGGAGATATGTTTAAACTGAAACATTAAATGGGAGTCATGGTTATATATTCTTTCAATTTTGATATCTGCAACTCTCGACAGGAGAATTGTATATGTAGTTTTCTGTCGAGTTTAATTTACTAATCTCTAATTAAATAGTATCTTTTTAGTTATAGTATGTCTAATACTTAGTTGACTTATTTTCTCTTGTATCTATTAAAACAGAATTCAATCAAAACTTGATCAATTCCCTAAAAAAAAGAAATCAATCAAAACTTGATCAATTCTTAATTAAGAAAAAACTCTCTGACGGTCCATCGCTCATTAAAATATGTATCAATAAACATTGCCACTTAATAAAATTCTCATCTTTTGTTTGTGCCTCACCCACTATAAATTCCTGGCTCCGCCACTGCACTCAAATCCAACCTTCGGTTGCGAAACCCAAAGCCAGTGCCATACAAGGTCAAATGGAAGAGCTGAACTCCACGACCTTTCCCCTCGTGTTCAGTGCACGAGAACCAAAGCAGGACCGAAGTCTCGTGCTTAAGTGGCCTCAGCCACAGGGTCAGCTCCATAGGCTACCCATCCTCTAGCCCGCCTTGGTACAGGTCTCGGCGCTAGTATCTCTGAGCCACGTGCATGTTCACCGTGCTCTGAGCCATGAACGCATTCATGCTCCCATATCACATATTCTGAGTCATGGGCATGTTCACCATGCTCTATACATATTCCGAGTCTGCAACCGTAGCTGCACTCAAATCCTCACTATTTTAGGCTAGGAGAAACCTCGCATATTCAACAATATGCGCTCCGGGTTAACCCGCAGGAGAACCCGTTTCACCATCACCAGCTCCTGACGATGATGGATCTATGGCCAGGGCAACTACATGATATATTCCACTATGATTAATTAGTATCTTTTATATGGATTGCAAGATTCAACCAAGTTGTATAACATGTAAACTATAATAAGAAATAAACAGCATAAAACTCAACATTATGCTTCTATTGTAATCACATCATCTTGATCCATCACAAGGACCCAACATCACATGTTATCACTTGGCCTCTTGCCAATCATCCAGATCCATCTCAAGGATCATCACATACCATGGGATCTCAATCCCTCATCATATAGTGCCACTGCCTCTTCAAGGCTTACATCATCATCATGGGATAGCAATCCCCAATATATTAGTCATGTACATTATACAGATTATTTCAACATCAGAGTAACAGTCACAGCAGAGCTACTACACATGTACATATACCTCATAGCCCTTTTTAGCTGGCTAAGCATCACCTGCATCATTAGTAACAACAATCATAGGCTTCAATAGTAGGACCATGCTATCAGTATAAGGTGACATTTTATGATTATATACTATCTTAATCGAACATCAACTTATGATCATATGCATAAGGTACATCACTAAGCCACCCACATTACATGCTTATTATTCTCCTTAGCATCATATAGATAATCAAGGTAATCTCATTCACATGTATAGTCATGCACAGATAAATGAACAAGCTTTATTATAACGAATTCTATTAAGCATGCAAGGAGTCACCATCGTTTTAACAAGGATATAATGCATCATAACGGCTTTCCTCACTAGAAGCACCAAGAACCCTCACTAAAGGTTGTAACGGGCAGCATGCCCTCACCTATTGCTCATCACATAACGGCCAGCAATCAGCAACGCCACGTCAGAGTGTCGTGCACCAAGGTGTCATGCAACACAATAAGGGAGTGCAATGCGCGACGAGGTGTCGGGTACCCAGCCCTATCAGGCAACGCATGTATTGGGCAGCAAAGCAACGCCCTTCACAAGGTGCATATCGGGAGACACACAAAAGGGCTAAACGTGATGCCCATCACAAGACCACTAGCAACGTCCACCCCAGGTGCATGACGGATAAGGTATTCTACAGGTGTAACGTCCAAGGTGTAGCTCAAACTGTCAACCAGGAACACATCATACAGCCAACGAACTCATGGCCTATCGGCCGTCACAGGGCAAGGTGAGATTGTGACGCCCGTCACAGAGACAAGGGGTGTCGTCCACCACCAACCCACACATGTCGTCAAGAAGGGTTCTAGGTCAAGAGGGTTGTCGGGCAGCACCTCCCCACACTCATAACAACCAAGGTACCACTCATAAGATCATCATCTACCTCGAGCACAAGGGTACCCAAAACCCTAATGGGTCAAGAATATGGCTCACCTCAATCGACTAAGAAAGAGGAGTCTTGCACATCTACTATCCCCAAATGGAAACACAAGGGAAAACCCTAGAAAGAGTCACCACGATCACTAAGCTCACCCTTCTAGTCGATGGTGAGAGGAGAGTATTGCTCAAACAACTAGAACACAAGCTCACCTCTCAACTTAAACGAGAGAGGAGTGTTTCTCATGATGCTAGGACTCAAGCTCACTCCTCAAGACCTAGGAGAGAAGAGAGTATTGCTCACCAAGGAACCCTAGAACACATGGTTAGACCAACAAGAACAACTAGGAAAGAAACAAAGCTAGCAACATATAAGAACATGAAAGGAGGTAGTATAGTTAGGGTTAGGAGTTATGCAACCCGCCTTAAGCAAGCTCCAAGCTCCAAGGAAGAAGAAAGCTCCAAGGCAGGATCGGCCACAAAGCTAGCTCCTCCAAGGGTGTCATCCACCAAGCTTGCAAGGGAGAAGGGTATCGTGCACCAAGGTAGAGGAGAAAACCAAGAGACTAAAGGATCCCTAGAAAGAGGAAGAGAACACATATATAGAAGGGAAGGAGGAAAAACAAGGTAGATCCAAGCAAGGTGTCGTCCACCTAGGGACACTTGTCCTAGTGCACGGGCCACCACTCTAGCAAGCCCTAAACACATGTCCAAGGTCATTTCTACATGCAAGCATCCAGCACCAAGTGTCCACTAGTGGTGACACAAACGAGGTCAAATTTTGGTCAAAGGTCATGGGCGACACACCTCATGGGCGACACACCCCATGGGCGACACACTCCCTTCTTGGCCGACACAAGGTGTAACCAAACCAAAGCAAGGCACCTAAAGGCCAAAAAAGCTCAACCAAGCCCAATAGAACTCCAAGCAACGAGCCCAAGCCTTCCTCTCTACACTAGAGGAAGCAAAGAGAGAGAGGAACACCTCACAAGGTGGCAAACTTGCCCACAAACCCTAGACTTGGGTTATTTGTAAGTAGCACCTCCAACTCTCAACAAAGCACAAGCAAACCATAATCACCACCCAAGGTGATTAGCAAGCAACAAAGCATCAAGGTTAAGCAAAAAAAACAGGGTAAACCCTAAACGAAGGTCAGGGTCCTTACACAAATGTCCAAACGGTTTGTATTTTGGGAGCAAACGGTTTCAAACCGTTTGGAATGAAACAGTTTCACTAAACCGCATAGAAGCAAACAGTTTAAGACCGTTTGGTGATGTTGACCAGGGTTGACCATTTGTGGACTTGTTCATAATGATCTAGGTTAATGACCCACCAATTATTATTGATTAACTCCAATTGGTTCATGAGTTGAAAGTCCATCAATCACGTAAACCCTAATCGGGTTGAGTGTTGATTTCATAAGTGATTGAGTTTGAATTTTGGGTTCATTGACACAAATGGTTTCAAAACCATTTGGGAATCACCCAAATGGTCTCAAGACCGTTTGTAGGTCAACCAAGACCATTTTGAGGTCTAGGGTTGAGTATGGTTAGGTATTTGAAGATTCAAACATATGGTATAAACCCTAATCAGCTAAGTGCTGATTTTGCAATTGAATGAGTTGATGTTTTGGGTTGATTGACCCAAACGGTTTCAAAACCATTTGGGAATCACCTAAACGGTCTCAAGACCATTTGGAGTTCAAAAAAGACCTTTTGGAGGTCTATATTTGAGTGTGTTTAGGTATTTTAAGATTCAAACATATGGTATAAACCCTAATCGGCTAAGTGTTGATTTTGCAATTGAATGAATTGATGCTTTGGGTTGATTGACCCAAACGGTTTCAAAACCGTTTGGGGATCACCCAAATGGTCTCAAGACCGTTTGGGGGTCACCCAAGACCTTTTGGAGGCCTAGGGTTAAGTTTGATCAAGTGTTTGAAGGTCCAAAGATACCAAATTGAAATACAATTAAGTGCGGATTTGGTGACCAATTCTGTAAGGCCCTTGAACTTACTTAATGAGTTGAATGAGCTTAATTACCATAATTTAATGCTTATAATCCTAATATAAACTTTTGATATGTTTTAAAATCATAAGACAAGCTTAAGTTTCAAATTTGGTCCAATTTGGACACTGTTTGAGCAAGTTATGCAATTTTCTGTACATTTTGGACTTTTCTGCAATTTACCCAATTGAGGGGTTTTATTTGCAATTTGTCACATAAATTATGTTCCTTAGTTGTTATATTATCATTCTTGATATTTTTGATCCATTGGGCTCCTAGTTGATCCATGGTTTGAAGGTGTTTTTATCAAGGGTATTTTAGGGTTTTTCCCTTCATGGATGAGCTACCTTTAGTAGCTATCAACTAAGGAATTATGTGATTGGCTGGGAATTTCTCCAAAGGAAAGCCAAGAAGGTATTGTGGGACGGTGGGAGAGCTTCTTGTGTGTGTGCTTATGTATTTTTAATAATTTAAAGCCATGGACACTTGGATATATACTAGAATTGCAACTTTTTCTTTTTCTTAATATTAAAGTGTCATATACTTATCCAAAAGCCCCCAAACGAGCCATTTGCTCTCCATTATCTATCTACTTCTCCCAGCTTCGTACTCCCTCTGTTCAGTTGCGATTTTTGCTGCCCAAGAAAGAAGAAGGTGGGGATCCTCTTGGAAACAGATTCTAGGGTTGGAATTGATTCTCTTTTTGGGTGTATGAAGCTTCCCCCTAGTTATATTGACCTAAAAGTGTAAGTTTTTCCTTTTTACACCGTTTAATTATTTTTTCCTCTTCCTCCTACATCTCTCCAGGTTGGAACCATGGTTTTCCATGGTGAAAGTTCCCCTACAACTCAAAACTCCTTCCTTCTTGTGTCTTTTCTAGGGTTTTGCTTGTTTGTGGAGAGAATTGCATAATTGGCCAAGTTCAGATCTGAATCCAAGGTTTCCTTGCCCTATTTGCTCGAGATTTTTTCTGTTGGATATCTGACCTACTCTATAGAGGCGATTTATATAACATTCTTCACTTATATTGCTTATTAGAAGCTTGTTGGTTCATGATTATGCTTGAATGTGATGATCTAAGCATAGATAAACCATGCTTGGTTAGAATTACGAATTTTATTGTGTTCCCTGTTTTGTTTCAGTTCTATATGAACCTGTAAACATGTGTACAGCCTGTATAAGGTGTAACATGATCAGGGACAGGTTGATAGAAACAACCTATGGTGGTATGAACAAAACAAATGATGGTTCAAATTAGGGTTTTCAAGCTATTTCCTTCCCTATCACATAACTGATTGTCATACCATTCAACAACCAATAATGTTGCTATCTTGGCAACTGATGTTCATGATCAAGAGTGTCCAATTTATGGTGACAACCTATGGTCACCACCTTAGTTCAGGTTTTGACTCAAGTAGACATTTAATTATCATCCACTAAGTATTCTAATGATGTTATCAATCGATGATGATATTGGCTTATTATTTGATGATGTTAACTGAATGTATTACTGATCTAGAAACCAATGGTGACCTAATGATCACAATTAATGGTGTATCAGGTCATCATCATATATGATGAATTAGTAATGTAATTGTAGATTTGACTATACCTTGAACCAATGGTCCCTTGGTTCAACTGATCTAATGGTTAGACCTATACTTCGATTGATAACCTTGAACAATGAACCTGATCCAATGAATAATATTGGATGCTTTAACATCCAATGGATTAGAATAAATCACATGTTATTATATGTGGGTCATAGTGAAGATAATTCAATGGTTCAATACCATTAATTGGTAGTCTTTCCTTTGCCATTATATAATTATATTTGATAAATCAATGTAATGAGTGGATACATAACTCCCATGTGATCTAGCCTATTATCATAACCTTGATGTAATTATATGATGTTGATTGGTTATAATCGTACTTCTTGAATGATTAATGTGATAATGAATTACACTCTTCTTATGTTGAAACCACAATGTAGTATTATTTGAATATCATAGTGCCTTGCCATGTTAAAATCTATGGACATACATGTGCTAATGATCTTTTGAGCCTTGTTTAAGGCATGGAATGATGATGATAACCTTACTATGAATAATGTGATGGTATTAAAGACCTTTGGGCATGTTTGAAGCCATAATTGAGGTGAAATCCTCTTCATGTTCCAATAAGGGTTAAAACCCTGGAACTTGTGATAAGATATTGGTATCTTGCAATAGTATGATGATAAGTGTGGTCTGTTAATTTGCAATGAACAATAGATGTGGTAATGTGATTAATATTTATATCTCAAATGTTTTATATCTTTTGAAGTTGTTATACATATACTCTTGTTAGAAAAGAATTAGGGTTTGAATGTCCACTTGTATGATAAAGCCTTAATGCATTCAATTGGCAGTAATTAATCAAGTGTAACCTTAATCATGTAGTGCCCTGTGCCATAAATCCATCTGAGTGTCAAAACTTGCCAGATGGTGAAACGAGTATTCCTAAGGGAAACTCGGAGCACATACTGATGAGTATGCGGGGTGCTTGTCATCCTGAATTCAAGTGTTTAGGGAGGATGACTGCGGTCATACCTAGCCCTCAGTTTGAGAACAACTGCGGTCGTGTCTCAGTGATTATATATGTGATGAGATGGGGGGACAAATATGGTTGTACCTCGGATGGTAGGGTATGCGTACCCGCCTCCTTTCACTAGTGTCGTGACCTATACCAAGGACGGACTAGGCTGTTAGCAGCTTGACCTTATGTTTCGCTGTGGCGGACCCGTACTGACCGGGGGCGGAGAAGATCTTAGGAGTCCAGCTCTTCCTAGATCTTGTATGGCACTGATTTCGACTTAGTAGTGGTCAGTTGGGACTTGAGTGGTATTTCTCAAATCCCTCAGGGAAATGTAATAAAAGAAGTGATATAAGCCGTGTAGTATACTAACTAGGGTTAAATACATTTCACATTGCTTGATTAATCTTTAACTAGTCCTTATACTATCCAGTGTTTACAAGATGATATCATATGACATTTGAGTAATTATACTTCTTGTCGAGTTAATTTGTTCAATGGCTTAGTATGCTTAACCTATTCAATCTGCTTAAATTGCTTATTCATTTCTATATCTGCTCAGTTCATTTACTGTCAATTAATATGTTATAATCAATATATGTTGGAGAGAGTTATATCTCTCGCTGGGACTGGGTCTCACCCGTGGGTCACCACATTTTTTTAGGTGGTCGCGGGCAACGAGGTCGAGGTCGTGCTGTGGAAGAGAACCAACCTGGTGATCAATAGATTCAGAAGGTTGGTTAGTTGTAGATGTTAGTTATAAATGTTAGTAGTGAAGTCCTAGTGTCATCCCTGTACTCTCAGGTCCTGGTATGGAATGTGTTTTCTAGATGATATATTTGTATCGACACGAGGTTTTGGTATTATGCCAATGTTTGTAAATATATGGCACGGACATGTGAAATATCTTTTGTATGTAGGATGTGACTGAGGTCTTTGGACCCATATGCAACTGCTTGTTAAAGTATATGAGAATAGAATGATGGACCTTTTATAAATGTTCTAGAGTTTATTTACATTGTTGGAATCGGTTTTAATTGTTTCACATTTTCGACTATGTGATTAATTATTAGTTGATTGTGTTTTGTGTTTTGAGTAATCTCGTTTAGCGTGATGAGGTGTCATATTTAAGTTGGTATCAGAGCTCTAGGTTTACTGAGTCTACAGGGACATAGGACTTAGGTTTGAGTCTGTTCTTATGTATCCAACATATCTAATCATAGTTTATGCTTATGCAGATATGTCTGGAGGACATGAAGAACATGTTGAGAGTAGCTATGTTGCACCAGGAGGAGGTGCATGGAGGTAGGCACGTGATGAGAGAGTGCCAGAAGAAGGGCCAGAGTAGCCCACAATGCCTCATCTAGACCCGACAATGATGGCCAATCCTGAGTTTCAGCATATGTTTAGACAGATGATGGCCACAATTACACATATCGCTGACGGAGCGCCAGCACCTCCAGCTAGGGCAGCCGCCTCTAATGTGGAGTCCCAAGGTGTCGGGAAGACATTTGAATGTCTTACACGTGTTGGGGCAATTGAATATGCAGGTACTTCTGATCCAGCAGACGCTGACATGTGGTTGACTGAGCTGGAAAAGGCATTCAAAATCCTAAACATCATTGAAGAAGACAAAGTTAAGCATGCAGTATACTTGCTGAAGGGTAGTGCTGGCCACTGGTGGGCCATAGAAGAGGAGAAAAGGCCAGGAGTTGTGATAGGATGGGAGGAGTTTCGAAGGGAATTTGTTATTCGATATTTTCCAGAGACCTACCTAGATGACAAAATCTCTCAGTTCGAGAAGATTCATCAGGGAGCTATGACTATCAATGAGTATGAATCAAAGTTTATGGAACTTCTGAGGTTCTACCCACACATGGCAGCAACAGACAAGGAAAGGATTCGGAGATTTGAGAAGGGTTTGAGTACAGAGTTGACTACTACAACATCAGCCTTAGAGAATAGGGAAATGTTTTCCACCTTTGTGGAATCTGTCAGGAGGATTGAGAGGTCTGCCATAGAGAAGCGTGATGCTAATGCTAAGAAGCGACCTATGCAGTTTCAAGGGCAATCATCTGGAGGCTTTAATAAGCCAAGGTTTTTCCCATCACCGTCGCAACCAAGGTCAACCTTCACTGAACCAAGATCACATGCACCATCACAGTGGACCCTGAGTCGGGGTAGAGGTCATAGTTTTCCACCGGCAGGAGCTCGCAGTTCATCATCAGCCTCAGTTACAGGGCCGTTTAGACCACATAGTGATAACCGAGTGTGTCATCAATGTGGACAGACATGGCATATTAGATGGAATTGCCCTATGAAGGTTGCGGAGGTGACTCAGCAGCCAAGGCAAAATCAACATGGATCACAACAACGACAGTTTGATATTGGTAGTGGCAGAGGACGTGGTCAGGAATCCCATGCAGGATCCTCAGGACAGGCGAGCAGAGGACGTAGACGGCAGCAGGCGACAGCTAGGTTCTATGCCATGACCCAGCCAGAAGCAGTGGTCAATCCATGAGTCGTGATAGGTCAGATGGAGTTATTTCATTCAGATATGTCTGCTTCTTGTTTCGTATCTGTGTTAGTAGACTCGGGTGCAACACTCTTTTATCACCAGAGAGGTGATAGATAGTTGTTATCTACCTGTTAGTCTTAGATCTGATAGCCTGTGACTGGAGACTCCTTTGGTTGATTCTGCTGAGTTGCGGGAAGTGTGCATTTCTTGTGTTTTTTCTTTTTCTGGACACAACCTTCAAGTGGATCTTCTGCCACTTGACATGCATGGTTTTGATGTAATCCTAGGAATGGATACCTTGGAAAAATACAAGGTAGTCTTAGACTGTAGTACTAAGGTGGCGACGTTCCATGATGGAGATGTACAGTGGATTTTTCAGGGTGATAGGAAGATTCTTCCTACATGTTTGATGTCAGCTATGACAGCTGAGCGGTTGATGAGACAAGGATGTGAGGCTTTCTTAGCCCTTGTTGTGGATACCAAGGCGGTAGGTCCTAGTATCCAGGAGGTACCAGTGGTGTGAGAATTTGAAGATGTCTTCCCTGAGGAATTTCCTAGCATTCCCCCTCTTAGAGAGATTGAGTTTGAGATCAATCTTATTCCTGGAACATAACCCATAGCACAGTCAGCATACAGGATGGCACCAGTAGATATGCAGGAGTTAAAGAAACCGTTACAAGAACTGTTAGTGTGGGCACTGATCTCCAAACCATGACATAAACGCGATTAAAAACTTAGCGGAAGTGAATCGGTAATCAGCGGAAGACAAAAATCACGGGAAATTAAAACTTTTTGAGACAAGAGCTCGGATCCATAAAAACTTCTTTCATAAAGAGATATAAACTGTTTTACATCTCATGATAATTACTTCTTGAGTAATTATATACATCAAGATACAAAATCTCAAGATCACATAACACAAGACTCCAAGACCTGAGAGTACAGAGGACACATAGGACTAACTCTAACTACACCATATGGCAGGATAATCTCCACCTGAGATTCTACTACTGCTCCTGGTGCTGCTGCTACTGAGACTGGTCACCTGTAGGCTGGTTCCTTCGTCTCCGACGTCCACCTAAAAAGTTGAAGTCTACGGGGTGAGACAATTATACATAATTGTCCCAGCGAGAGTTATAACTCTTCACCAGAAACTTTATTATAACATCAAAGAATATCTTAAGCAGTAAAGCCTTCAAAGTATTCTATAACAGTTGTAGGTATAACAAGATCTCTACAATTTAGGAGATATGGAGAATATAAACACTATTGCAATGTAACATCAATCAAATAACTTGGAGTCATCTCTAACAAGTTATACTACATGGTTGATTATGTTTTACAAACAACATTATGCCCTGTGGAGATGAGGCATACCACTCATACTCCAACTGATCGCTGAGAAGTCACATCAGTATCATACATAGGTCATTAAGAGAGCCGGATTCTCATGACCTTCACCTTCCTCAGTCAGTAAGAGGATCACTTGTAGGACATCTCGTGTCTCTACTACTATAGCTCACCAGGGTAAACTGGTCCTTCGCTATTCTAGAGTCACAGTGGCATTCTGTACTCTCTTCGTCATCAGGAAGTTTCATATTTACCTACCACCGATACGGATATCTGTGCTTTCTTCGTCATCAGGAGGTTTCATGTTTACCTACCACTGATACGGTATGGAATTATAGTGAAGGATGGATGGATTACACATCTACATCACTTTCCTACACTAGGATGTAAGGTTCTACACATCCATGTACCCCACATACTCAAAAGTATGTGCTCCAGGAGTTCCCTGAGGAAAACCTGTATCACCATCACTTAATCTCTGACAATGATGGATCTATGATCTGGGCTCTACATTATACTTGATTAGTTAGGTACATTCAGTATTCTTGAACAGCATACATTGTTCTCCAAACAATAACAGTAGTATAGCAGCTATAAAAGAAGAATACTAAATGTAACAGGCCTAACTCATATCAATCGTCATTTCTCATTATCCTCATCACAAGTCATCTCTAAGGCATGACCTTGATGGTATTCATGGCTCTCACAGCCCATTATCAGCATAGGATGCCACTGACAAGGCATCAGATTACTTTACTTATTCATAAGGCTAACAACATGCCTTTAATGAATATAACATCAACATCCATACCTGGATATGATTACCTTCATATCAGAACCTGCATGGTTAATACAACTGATAAAGGTAATACAAAAATAAGGAATATACTTCCTACTCTTGTCACAAGAGTTAAATCTCTAATTCACATCAAATAGAGTTTAATACTCAAAAGCATGCCATTACCCTTGAATTAGGGTTTACTATTCACATTACATGTCATCACCCTTGAATTAGGGTTTACTATTCACATTAAGGTGAATTGAACTCATAACATCATCATGTATGAGTAACATGTTCATTGATGCTCTTAGATTAGTTAAAGGTTCATCATTTATCATAATTAGGGTTTCTATGATCTCACACAGGTGGATCATACCCTAATTATGCTCATTCCTGTGCATTGGAGATGCTTTAATTGAGTTTTCACCTGAAAAGGGTACTTTCTCTCTCTAGAAGTACTTTCTCTCTCTAGAAGTACTTTCTCTCTCTAGAAGTACTTTCTCTCTCATCATAATGTTAGGTGATGTCGACATCACTCTAAATCAGGTTGGATTAAGTCATCATAGGCTAACATAGCCCAAAACATCACCATCATGCGATTAGGGTTTGATTTGATCAAGGTATTACTTAATTTACCCTTCAGGGGTATTTTGGTAATTCACCCCATTGATCATCATCATGGTCAAAACCTTAGTCCATTAACCCCTTAATATCCTAGGTTATCATTAGGGTTTGATTAGGGCAACATTGAATCATTTATATCATCAATTGATTGAAAGAAGTCAACCTTGAATTATCTTGATCGATCTCAACCATCAACCCTCAATCCATTTGAGACCCATTGGTTGAGTTGACCTTTTGACCAATTGACATCAGGACCGCGAGGATGTGTATACCGTTTGGTCACCTTTGACCTCAGGACCGCGAGGCCTCTTCCTCCTCCAAGACCGCGAGCCCTCCATTGATTCAAGACCGCGAAGACTCAAATTGAGGTTAAGACCGCGAGGATCATGAAGACCGTTTGCCCTTCTTTGACCTCAAGACCGCGAGGCCCCTCAAGGTCTTGAGACCGTGAGCCCCCTCTCGGTCTTGAGACCGCGAGCCACCTCACGACCTTGAGACCGCGAGCCTCCTCATGACCTTGAGACTGCGAGCTCACATGGTCTCAACCATTTGGACCATCAACAAGATTCAATGATACAACCGATAATGTCAACCAATGTTGAAGCCCTCAAAAGGTCAGAGTTATGTTGACCACTTATGAATTGGGTCAATTAAGGTTATGTTTAACCAATTGGTCATTCAATTGACCCTCAATTGTTGACCAATTAGGATTGAAATCGATTCAATTAGGGTCTATCAATGTTCACCCATCAACACTCAACAATGTGCATTAACACAAGGTTGAACCCTTCAATTGAGCTCCAAATGGGCCCAAACTTGGCCCAAACGGTCTTGAGGTCATGTGGGTGGACCCCACATGGTCTTGAGACCGTTTGCTCAAGATTTCATCAAAGTCTAAGGTGATTTGATAGAGGTTGAACCATGATTGAGTCACCAAATCAGTATTTTAATCAATTTGATAACTTATTTGCAATTAGGTCCTCAATTGGTCAAATTACTTAACCCTAGACCTTCAAACGGTCTTGGGTGATTGTCCTCTCGGTCTTGAGACCGTTTTCCCATCAAATTTTGGATTCTAGTGGAAATTCAACAAGGTTGAACAAATTGAGTTGATGATTATATCAATACTTTAATTGCAATGTAATTCGGTGTAATTGTACCTTCAATTGGTCAACTAATCTTGACCCCAGACCTCCAAACGGTCATGGTTGATTGCCCTCGTTGTCTTGAGACCGTTTGGGGTGACCCCTAAACAGTCTTGAGACCGTTTAGGCCAATCAACCCTAAAAACCCTAATTAGGTCACCATAATTTTAGTACTGATTTCATCTAGGGTTAGCCCTAGTATTCACCATTCAACTCTTATCCCGTTTGGAATTAGACCATCAAACTTGGTGAGTTGTTAACTAACATTATTTTGAACAGTAATCTCATACGGTCAATGCCTGGTCAACGACCTTACACGGTCTTGAGACCGTTTGCCCAAAAAGGCATTTTCAGACCGTTTGAGAATCAGGAATAAATTCATTTAAAGTTGTTACTTAAAAAAGTCATATCTCCCGATTCCTTTGGAGTTAGCCTCCCAAATTTTGAGGGTAATTAACCTATATAATTAGGAACAGATTTCTTATACGGTCTACGCTCGTTCAACGGGGCCAAATGGTCTTGGAGACCGTTTGCCTTGTCGCGGTCTCGAGACCGTTTGCTCACCTCGCGGTCTTGAGACTGAGAGAGCAAACTGGTGAGACCGTTTAAGGAAGTGAAAAGCGGTGGGTTTTTCTTGGAAATCACGCCTTAATCTCCTAGATCAAGATCAGTACGAATATCCCATGGATTTTCTTGCAAAATAACAGGGAAAAGTAGGGAAACATGAAGAACTATCATCTAACCGCATATAAGAGATGTATATAGTAAAGCATGGGTTTAGAGTTATAAAACCCGCCTAAAGCTTGCTCCTTGAGCTCCAAGCTTTCATGCTCCAAGCTCTAATGGCGTCCTTGAGTCCCCACAGGTTGGACAAGGTGAAAACTCCAAGGAAAGACGAAAAGAGATGGCTAGAAAGATAGGGTTTCGAGAGTTAGCCACCAAATTGACCTTGAATTCGAGTTCTAACCATGGAATTAGGCAAGAAGAGGGGTTCAAACCTACCTTGCACCCTTGGTCGTTCCCCTTGAGCTCCAAGACAGTCCTTAGTCGGCCAAGCAAAGAGGAAACAGTGATATGCACGAAGGAAAAGTTCCTTTGCTTGAGAGGTGAAGTATACATATACTTGGGTGATGTTTCATTAAAGGCCCATAAGTTTCCCCATAATTCCAATTAAGTCCTTCCTTCATTACTTGCTCGTCCCTTCCTCTTTATTATAAGGACAAACCTTATCTTAAGGTCTAGAAAAAGAAGGCAAAGAAGAACAATCTAATAATAAGGTACATACATAAAGAGATATTGCACATATACCCTGATTATTCAATCACAAGGCATATTTCATAACTTGATAACTCAATTGAGGTGACTCCCTCATCATTTCTTCTCTTAATGATGGCAAGAGTCTAAAAAGATACATTAGATGACATATTTCACAATTTGCATCCCTTAATTTGGGTAAATTGCATTTTACCCCAAATTAGGGTTTCAAGCACCGGGATTGCTTCCACAACTGCATCTTGGTGCCCTAGCTTGGGAAATCCCTCAAACTTTACCAAAAAGATTCTCATGATGTCTCAACATCAGAGGAACATCTCAAAATGTGCAAATTGCAAGCGAACCCTTTTAACTGGGTAAATTGCACATAGGTCCCTGTATATCAAAACAATGCTACAACTTTAAATAAAAAGGAGCAAATACTGAAATATATGTTTCTGAGAAACTTAATTACATGCTCAGAGTTAATCACAAAGATTTAATTACATATTTAGGCAAAACACCTAGGGTTAACTCATAACCCAGGTCAGGGATGTTACAAATTATCCACCCCTTACAAGGATTTCGTCCCCGAAATCGATAAAACATACTAAAAGAAAAGGGCAGGATACTTCCTTCTCATCTCATCCTCTAACTCCCAAGTGGCTTCTTCAACACCACAATGGTTCCAGAGGACTTTCACAAGACTTATATCTTTCTTCTTTAACTTTTTAATTCGTTTATCAAGGATTGACACTGGTCCCTCCTCATAGGATATGTCATCATTCAATTCTACCTCCATAGGTTTTAGAACTGACTCGGTGTCTGGGTGACATTTCTTCAACATAGAAATGTGAAACACATGATGTAACCGCTGTAACTCAGGTGGTAGCTCTAGTCTATATGCTACCTTTCCAATCCGTTCGATGATTGGATAAGGCCCCATATATCTAGGAGCTAACTTCCCTTTCCTTCCAAAACGAAGGACCCCTTTCCAAGGTGAGACCTTGAGATACACTCTGTCTCCAACCTGGAACTCTAAGGGTCTACGACGTTTGTCAGCATAAGATTTCTGCCTATCCTGAGCAGTCTTAATCTTATGTTATATTACTTTAATCTTTTCTGTGGTTTGCTGCACCAGGTCAGGACCTAACAACTGGTGCTCACCAGTCTCAAACCAACACAAGGGTGACCTACAACGTCTACCATATAAGGCTTCATAAGGTGCCATATCAATACTATGCTGATAGCTATTGTTATAGGCAAACTCTATCAAGCTTAGGTGTAGATCCCAACTTCCGGTGAACTGGAGAACACATGTTCGCAATAGGTCTTCTAAGGTTTGTATGGTCCTTTCTGAATGTCCATCAGTCTGTGGATGAAAGGTCGTACTAAACCTCAGCTTAGTACCTAAGGCTCTGTGCAACTGTTCCCAAAAATGACTTGTAAACTGAGGACCTCTGTCAGAAACTATTGTGACAGGAACTCCGTGCAAACGCACTATCTCTTGAACATACAACTCTGATAACCTTTCAGCAGAATAGGTTGTCTTGACAGGTAAGAAATGTGCTGTCTTAGTTAACCTATCAACAATTACCCAAATGGAATCATGTCCTTTGCTTGTCCTGGGTAGGCCAACAACAAAGTCCATGGTCACATGGTCCCACTTCCACTGTGGTATGGGTAAAGGTTGCATTGTCCCCGCAGGCTTCTGGTGTTCACCTTTAACTTGCTGACACACAGGACACCTTAGAACAAACTCTGCAACGTCCTTTTTCATCCCAGGCCACCAATACAGATCTTTCAAATTCCGATACATCTTGGTGCTCCCTGGATGCATAGCATACATGGAAGAATGGGCTTCTTCCAGGACTAACTTTCTCAAGTTGTCCACATCTGGCACTATCATCCTTCCATTATAACAAGCTACTTGATCTTCTGAGTCATGAAAACCATCTTGCTTCTCATTTCCATACTCAGATCTTATATGTTGAACTGCAGCATCACCTAGCTGTGCCTCTTTAATCTGCTCCCTTAGGGTAGGTTTAATATGCATCTCAGCTAACAAACCGGCTAACAATGACACCTTCAACTGTACATTGTCTTGCTTTAAAGAGATAAGCATATCTCTCCTAGAGCATACTAAAGAGTTTAGTTGTGCTCTATTCATGGTTGATGTTGCTGATTTCCTACTCAAGGCATCTGCAACAACATTGGCCTTGCCTGGATGGTAATGAATTGTACAGTCGTAGTCCTTGATTAACTCCATCCAGCGACGTTGCCTCATGTTGAGCTCATGCTGAGAGAAGATATACTTAAGGTTTTTGTGGTCTGTGAAAATCTGGAATGTCTCTCCGTAGAGATAATGCCTCCAGATCTTCAAAGCATGAACCACAGCAGCTAACTCCAGATCGTGTGTTGGATAATTCTCCTCGTGTTTCTTAAGCTGTCGGGAAGCAAAAGAAATCACTTGTTTATCCTGCATCAACACACATCCTAGTCCATTTTTGGAAGCATCACAGAAGACTACATATCCTTTTCCTTGTTCAGGTAGCACAAGCACAGGTGCACTTGTCAATCTCTCCTTCAGCAACTGGAAAGACTGTTGACACTTATCACTCCAAGAAAAAGGAACATCTTTCCGGGTTAACTTGGTCAAAGGTAAAGCTATAGAACTAAAGTTCTTAATGAACCTTCGATAATAGCCAGCTAACCCCAAGAAACTTTGAATATCCGTCGGTGTCTTTGGTTGTTCCCATTGTAGAACAGATTCTACCTTTGTAGGGTCAACACGAATTCCCGAGGCGGATATCACATGTCCAAGAAAAGATACCTCCGGCAGCCAGAACTCACACTTGCTAAACTTAGCGTATAGCTTATGTTCTTTTAGCAAGGTCAAAGCTTGGCGAAGATGCTGCTCATGCTGCTGAGTATCCTTACTATAAATCAGAATGTCATCTATGAAGACGACAACACACTGATCAAGGAAAGGTCGAAAAACTCTATTCATGAGTTCCATGAATGCAGCTGGTGCATTGGTTAGTCCAAACGACATAACCGTGAACTCATAGTGACCATATCTTGTCCTAAAGGCAGACTTGGATATGTCACTATCCTTAATGCGGAGTTGATGATATCCAGACCTCAAGTCTATCTTTGAAAAGACTGTTGCACCACGCAACTGGTCAAAGAGATCATCAATCCTCGGCAGAGGATACTTATTCTTTATTGTTACTTTATTGAATTGTCTGTAGTCGATGCATAACCGCATTGACCCATCTTTCTTTTTAACAAATAAGACCGGAGCACCCCAAGGTGAAGTACTCGGTCGGATAAAACCTCTCTCAAGTAACTCTTGAAGCTGTTTCTTGAGTTCTGCCATCTTGGCAGGCGCCATCCTATACAGAGTTTGAGCTATGGGTTTCTTATCTGGGATCAGATTGATTTCAAAATCAATCTCCCGAGGTGGTGGTACACCAGGAAGTTCTTCAGGAAACACATCTTCGAATTCCCTGACTATAGGGACTTTAGTAGGATTGGAACTTTCCTTGGTAACATCTACCACATGGGCTAAGAATGCGTAACATCCTTGCCTCAACAGCTTATCAGCAACCATAGCTGATACAAGACAGGTGGGCAGAATCTTTCTTTCTCCTTGAAAGATCCATGTGTTGCTTTCATCAGCAAACACAGCCAACTTGGACTCACAATCCAAGACAACTCTATACCTTTCTAAGGTATCCATCCCGAGGATTATATCAAATCCCTGCATATCAAGTGGTATAAGATCCACTTGAATACGATGGTCAGAAAAGAAGAGGATGCAGGGAGAACATACCTCCTGCAAAACGGCAGACCCACTCAACGGAGTCTCTAACAACAAACTATCTGCTCTATGACTAACAGTCACATTACAGTTACAAATCACTTCACGAGTGATGAAAGAGTGTGTAGCACCCAGATCAATCAGAACGGATACAACACAGGATGTAGACATATCAGAATATAAAAGTTTCATCTGACCTGCCACTACCCGTGGGTTGACCACTGCCTCAGGTGGGTTCATAGCATAGAACCTCGCAGTCGCCTGGTGTTGAGGTGGTGCTGATGATCCAGCTTGAGACGCTTGTCCACGTCCTCGAGCTGCTCCTTGATGTTGTCTATTCTGAGATCCCTGTTGATTCTGTCTCGGGGGTTGTTGTGTCACACCGACAGGCCTAGAACGGCAATCCTTCATCAAGTGTCCCACCTTACCACAGTTGTAGCAACTCTTCTCCTGTGGCTGTGGTCTGGGTGGTCCAGTAACTGACACTGATGCAGAACTGTGCGTCCCTTGAAGCGGTTGACTCCGTCCTCTACCTCTTCCTAGTGTCCATTGAGTTTGAAAACTCGATCTGGGTGGTGGAAGGTTAGGTGCAGAAAATCTAGGTTTCTTGGAATCCCTAGATGAAGAACCCTGGAACTGTGGATATCTTTTATGGGTTTGTCTCTTCTCAACCACAGATCTCTCTATCCTTCGGACTGACTCAACGAAGGTAGAGAATCTCTCTCGGTTCTCTAAGGTAGATACAGGGGTTGACATATCAGAATTCAAACCCTTCTCGAATCTTTTGATTTTTTCCTCATCCGTAGCAGCCATGTGCGGACAGAACCGCAGCAGCTCCATGAACTTAGCTTCATATTTGCTAATGTTCATCATACCCTGCCTTAGTTTCTCGAACTGAGAGATCTTCTCATCTAGGAAGGTCTTTGGAAAATATATTTTGATAAATTCCCGACGAAACTCTTCCCATGAGAACTCTACTCCAGGTCTCTTCTGCTCTTCCATGTTCCACCAGTGACCAGCACTGCCTTTGAAAAGATAGACAGCATGTCTAACCTTCTCAGCTTCTGGAATCATAAGAATCCTGAAAGCCTTCTCCAACTCTGTCAACCATAAGTCAGCATCTGCAGGGTCGGCAGTTCCGAAGTACTCGACAGCTCCGACACGACGAAGTCATTCGAATGTCTTACAGATACCTTGTGCTTCAGGATGGACAGGTGCCCTAGGTGCAGGAATGGGCATCCTATCGGTTATATGTGTCATGGCAGTCATGAACTGCCCGAACATTGTCTGTACAGCTGGGTTACTCATGTCAGCTGGGTCGAACTGGGGTGGCTTTCTTAGTAACTCCGGTGCAGGTTGTTCTATTCTCAGAACTCTTGCACCGCCTCGAGGTGCACTATCACTACTCTCTGCCACATACTCATCGTGATGTTCTGACATTCTTATGTATCTTCTTCTCCTAAGGAGCAGAAGATTCTATTAGATAAGGAAGGAGTACTAAAGGTAGACTCGACATCCTAAGTCCTATGCCTCTGTAGACTCAACTGACCTAGAGCTCTGATACCACTAGTTGTGGGCTCTGATCTCCAAACCATGACATAAACACGATTAAAAACTTAGCGGAAGCGAATCGGTAATCAGCGGAAGACAAAAATCACGGGAAATTAAAACTTTTCGAGACAAGAGCTCGGATCCATAAAAACTTCTTTCATAAAGAGATATAAACTGTTTTACATCTCATGATAATTACTTCTTGAGTAATTATATACATCAAGATACAAAATCTCAAGATCACATAACACAAGACTCCAAGACCTGAGAGTACAGAGGACACATAGGACTAACTCTAACTACACCATATGGCAGGATAATCTCCACCTGAGATTCTACTACTGCTCCTGGTGCTACTGCTGCTGAGACTGGTCACCTGTAGGTTGGTTCCTTCGTCTCCGACGTCCACCTAAAAAGTTGAAGTCTACGGGGTGAGACAATTATACATAATTGTCCCAGCGAGAGTTATAACTCTTCGCCAGAAACTTTATTATAACATCAAAGAATATCTTAAGCAGTAAAGCCTTCAAAGTATTCTATAACAGTTGCAGGTATAACAAGATCTCTACAATTTAGGAGATATGGAGAATATAAACACTATTGCAATGTAACATCAATCAACTAACTTGGAGTCATCTCTAACAAGTTATACTACATGGTTGATTATGTTTTACAAACAACATTATGCCCTGTGGAGATGAGGCATACCACTCATACTCCAACTGATCGCTGAGAAGTCACATCAGTATCATACATAGGTCATTAAGAGAGCCGGATTCTCATGACCTTCACCTTCCTCAGTCAGTAAGAGGATCACTTGTAGGACATCTCGTGTCTCTACTACTATAGCTCACCAGGGTAAACTGGTCCTTCGCTATTCTAGAGTCACAGTGGCGTTCTTTACTCTCTTCGTCATCAGGAAGTTTCATATTTACCTACCACCGATACGGATATCTGTGCTTTCTTCGTCATCAGGAGGTTTCATGTTTACCTACCACTGATACGGTATGGAATTATAGTGAAGGATGGATGGATTACACATCTACATCACTTTCCTACACTAGGATGTAAGGTTCTACACATCCATGTACCCCACATACTCAAAAGTATGTGCTCCAGGAGTTCCCTGAGGAAAACCTATTTCACCATCACTTAATCTCTGACAATGATGGATCTATGATCAGGGCTCTACATTATACTTGATTAGTTAGGTACATTCAGTATTCTTTAACAGCATACATTGTTCTCCAAACAATAACAGTAGTATAGCAGCTATAAAAGAAGAATACTAAATGTAACAGGCCTAACTCATATCAATCATCATTTCTCATTATCCTCATCACAAGTCATCTCTAAGGCATGACCTTGATGGTATTCATGGCTCTCACAGCCCATTATCAGCATAGGATGCCACTGACAAGGCATCAGATTACTTTACTTATTCATAAGGCTAACAACATGCCTTTAATGAATATAACATCAACATCCATACCTGGATATGATTACCTTCATATCAGAACCTGCATGGTTAATACAACTGATAAAGGTAATACAAAAATAAGGAATATACTTCCTACTCTTGTCATAAGAGTTAAATCTCCAATTCACATCAAATAGAGTTTAATACTCAAAAGCATGCCATTACCCTTGAATTAGGGTTTACTATTCACATTACATGTCATCACCCTTGAATTAGGGTTTACTATTCACATTAAGGTGAATTGAACTCATAACATCATCATGTATGAGTAACATCTTCATTGATGCTCTTAGATTAGTTAAAGGTTCATCATTTATCATAATTAGGGTTTCTATGATCTCACACAGGTGGATCATACCCTAATTATGCTCATTCCTGTGCATTGGAGATGCTTTAATTGAGTTTTCACCTGAAAAGGGTACTTTCTCTCTCTAGAAGTACTTTCTCTCTCTAGAAGTACTTTCTCTCTCTAGAAGTACTTTCTCTCTCATCATAATGTTAGGTGATGTCGACATCACTCTAAATCAGGTTGGATTAAGTCATCATAGGCTAACATAACCCAAAACATCACCATCATGCGATTAGGGTTTGATTTGATCAAGGTATTACTTAATTTACCCTTCAGGGGTATTTTGGTAATTCACCCCATTGATCATCATCATGGTCAAAACCTTAGTCCATTAACCCCTTAATATCCTAGGTTATCATTAGGGTTTGATTAGGGCAACATTGAATCATTTATATCATCAATTGATTGAAAGAAGTCAACCTTGAATTATCTTGATCGATCTCAACCATCAACCCTCAATCGATTTGAGACCCATTGGTTGAGTTGACCTTTTGACCAATTGACATCATGACTGCGAGGATGTGTAGACCGTTTGGTCACCTTTGACCTCAGGACCGCGAGGCCTCTTCCTCCTCCAAGACCGCGAGCCCTCCATTGATTCAAGATCGCGAAGACTCAAATTGAGGTTAAGACCGCGAGGATCATGAAGACCGTTTGCCCTTCTTTGACCTCAAGACCGTGAGGCCCCTTGCGGTCTTGAGACCGTGAGCCCCCTCTCGGTCTTGAGACCGCGAGCCTCCTCACGACCTTGAGACCGCGAGCTCACATGGTCTCAACCATTTGGACCATCAACAAGATTCAATGATACAACCGATAATGTCAACCAATGTTGAAGCCCTCAAAAGGTCAGAGTTATGTTGACCACTTATGAATTGGGTCAATTAAGGTTATGTTTAACCAATTGGTCATTCAATTGACCCTCAATTGTTGACCAATTAGGATTGAAATCGATTCAATTAGGGTCTATCAATGTTCACCCATCAACACTCAACAATGTGCATTAACACAAGGTTGAACCCTTCAATTGAGCTCCAAATGGGCCCAAACTTGGCCCAAACGGTCTTGAGGTCATGTGGGCAGGATTTCATCAAAGTCTAAGGTGATTTGATAGAGGTTGAACCATGATTGAGTCACCAAATCAGTATTTTAATCAATTTGATAACTTATTTGCAATTAGGTCCTCAATTGGTCAAATTACTTAACCCTAGACCTTCAAACGGTCTTGTGTTATTGTCCTCTCGGTCTTGAGACCGTTTGCCCATCAAATTTTGGATTCTAGTGGAAATTCAACAAGGTTGAACAAATTGAGTTGATGATTATATCAATACTTTAATTGCAATGTAATTCGGTGTAATTGTACCTTCAATTGGTCAACTAATCTTGACCCCAGACCTCCAAACGGTCATGGTTGATTGCCCTGGCGGTCTTGAGACCATTTGGGGTGACCCCTAAACGGTCTTGAGACCGTTTGGGGTGACCCCTAAACGGTCTTGAGACCGTTTAGGTCAATCAACCCTAAAAACCCTAATTAGGTCACCATATTTTCAGTACTGATTTCATCTAGGGTTAGCCCTAGTATTCACCCTTCAACTCTTAGCCCGTTTGGAATTAGACCATCAAACTTGGTGATTTGTTAATTAACATTATTTTGAACAGTAATCTCATACGGACAATGCCTGGTCAACGACCTTACACGGTCTTGAGACCGTTTGCCCAAAAAAGCAATTTCAGACCGTTTGAGAATCAGGAATAAATTCATTTAAAGTTGTTACTTAAAAAGGTCATATCTCCCGATTCCTTTGGAGTTAGCCTCCCAAATTTTGAGGGTAATTAACCTATATAATTAAAAACAGATTTATTATACGGTCCATGCTCGGTCAACGGGGCCAAACGGTCTTGGAGACCGTTTTCCCTGTCGCGGTCTCGAGACCGTTTGCTCACCTCACGGTCTTGAGACCGAGAGAGCAAACTGGTGAGACTGTTTATGGAAGTGAAAAGCGGTGGGTTTTTCTTGGAAATCACGCCTTCATCTCCTAGCTCAAGATCAGTACGAATATCCCATGGATTTGCTTGCAAAATAACAGGGAAAAGTAGGGAAACATGAAGAACTATCATCTAACCGCATATAAGAGATGTATATAGTAAAGCATGGGTTTAGAGTTATAAAACCCGCCTAAAGCTTTCTCCTTGAGCTCCAAGCTTTCATGATCCAAGATCTAATGGCGTCCTTGAGTCCCTACAGGTTGGCCAAGGTGAAAACTCCAAGGAAAGACGAAAAGAGATGGCTAGAAAGATAGGGTTTCGAGAGTTAGCCACCAAATTGACCTTGAATTCGAGTTCTAACCATGGAATTAGGCAAGAAGAGGGGTTCAAACCTACCTTGCACCCTTGGTCGTTCCCCTTGAGCTCCAAGACAGTCCTTAGTCAGCCAAGCAAAGAGGAAACAGTGATATGCACGAAGGAAAAGTTCCTTTGCTTGAGAGGTGAAGTATACATATACTTGGGTGATGTTTCATTAAAGGCCCATAAGTTTCCCCATAATTCCAATTAAGTCCTTCATTCATTGCTTGCTCGTCCCTTCCTATTTATTATAAGGACAAACCTTATCTTAAGGTCTAGAAAAAGAAGGCAAAGAAGAACAATCTAATAATAAGGTACATACATAAAGAGATATTGCACATATACCCTGATTATTCAATCACAAGGCATATTTCATAACTTGATAACTCAATTGAGGTGACTCCCTCATCATTTCTTCTCTTAATGATGGCAAGAGTCTAAAAAGATACATTAGATGACATATTTCACAATTTGCATCCCTTAATTTGGGTAAATTGCATTTTACCCCAAATTAGGGTTTCAAGCACCGGGATTGCTTCCACAGCTGCACCTTGGTGCCCTAGCTTGGGAAATCCCTCAAACTTTACCAAAAAGATTCTCATGATGTCTCAACATCAGAGGAACATCTCAACATGTGCAAATTGCAAGATAACCCTTTTAACTGGGTAAATTGCACATAGGTCCCTGTATATCAAAACAATGCTACAACTTTAAATAAAAAGGAGCAAATACTGAAATATATGTTTCTGAGAAACTTAATTACATGCTCAGAGTTAATCACAAAGATTTAATTACATATTTAGGCAAAACACCTAGGGTTAACTCATAACCCAGGTCAGGGATGTTACAGTTAGAGAAGGGTTTTATCAGTCTGAGCACTTCCCCTTGGGGTGCTCCTGTATTGTTTGTTAGAAAGAAGGATGGGTCAATGAGGTTGTGTATAGATTATGAATAGTTGAACAAGGTGACAATAAAGAATAAGTATCCTTTGCCGAGGATTGATGATCTTTTTGATCAGTTGAGAGGTGCCACTATATTTTCAAAGATAGACCTGAGGTTAGGTTACCATCAGTTGAGAATAAAGGCTGATGACATACCCAAGTCAGCATTTAGGACTAGGTATGGTCATTATGAGTTTGTGGTTATGCCGTTTGGGCTAACCAATGCACCTGCAGCTTTTATGGATCTAATGAATAGGGTGTTTAGACCTTATCTTGATCAGTGTGTGGTTGTGTTCATAGATGATATCCTGATATACTCTAAGGATAGTCAACAACATGAGCAACACCTTCTCCAGGCATTGACATTGTTGAGGCAGCATCAACTATATGCTACGTTTAGCAAGTGTGAATTCTGGTTATCTGAAGTGTCTTTTCTGGGCCATGTTATATCTGCAAAAGGCATTTGTGTTGATCCCAAGAAAGTGGAATCTATACTAGAATGGGAACAACCAAAGACACTGACAGAGATTTGTAGTTTCCTAGGTCTGGCAGGTTACTACAGGAGGTTTATCAAGGACTTCAGTTCTATAGTGTTACCCCTAACTAGGTTAACTAGGAAGGATGTTCCTTTCGCTTGGAATGACAAGTGTCAACGTTCTTTCCAGCTTTTGAAAGAAAAGTTGACTAGTGCACCGGTGTTAGTACTGCCAGAGCAAGGAAAAGGCTATATTGTCTTTTGTGATGCTTCAAAGAATGGGTTGGGATGTGTGTTGATGCAGGATAAAAATGTGATTTCTTTTGCTTCGCGACAGCTTAAGAAACATGAGGAGAATTACCCAACACATGATCTGGAGCTTGCAGCAGTGGTCCATGCCTTAAAGATCTGGAGACACTATCTTTATGAAGAAAAGTGTCAGATCTTCACTGATCACAAGAATCTACAATATATTTTCTCAAAACAGGAGTTGAATATGAGGCAGAGGAGATGGATGGAGCTAATTAAGGATTATGATTGCACAATAGACTACCATCCAGGGAAAGCTAATGTGGTAGCTGATGCATTGAGTAGAAAGTCGTCTACATCATCAATGGTAGATAATGTGCAATTAAATTCCTTGATGTGCCATAAGAGAGATATGCTAGTGTCTCTTCGCCATATGAATGTACGGCTAGAAGTTTCCTTGTTGGCAGGATTGTTGGCACAGTTACAAGTGAAACCTACCTTAAGACAATAGATTCATGATGCACAAAAAAATGATACTATGATACATAATATCCAATCAGGGATTGGCAGTGAAAAGCATGATGGCTTTCACGAGGCAGATGATGGTATAGTTTGTTACCATAATAGGATCGTAATTCCTGATGTAAATGGGTTGAGGAAGATGGTACTTGAGGAGGCTCACTCCTCCATGTATGCAATGCATCCTGGAAGTACCAAGATGTACCAAAATTTGAAGGACATTTATTGGTGGCCAGGTCTAAAGCGTGATGTGGCAGAGTTCATTGCCAAATGTCCAGTTTGTCAGTAGGTGAAGGCTGAGCACCAGAAGCCTGCAGGAACATTACAACCCTTGCCAATACCACAGTGGAAATGGGATCATATTACTATGGACTTTGTGGTTGGTCTTCCTAGGACAACCAAGGGTCATGATTCCATATGGGTGATAGTAGACAGATTGACTAAATCAGCTCATTTTCTGCCAGTTAAGATGACATTTATAGCAGAGAAATTGGCACAAATATATGTTGATGAGATAGTCCGTTTGCATGGCATTCCAGTGACTATAGTTTCTGACAGAGGTCCACAGTTTACAAGTCATTTTTGGTAGCGTCTGCATTCAGCAATGGGAACACAGCTGAGATTCAGCACAACTTTTCATCCGCAGACTGATGACCAGTCTGAAAGGACTATTCAAACTTTAGAGGACCTCTTGAGGGCATGTGTGCTGCAATTTCTTGGTAGTTGGGATGTACATCTAACTCTGATAGAGTTTGCATACAACAATAGCTATCAAAGAAGCATAGATATGGCTCCTTATGAGGCTCTGTATGGGAGACGATGTCGGTCTCCTCTTTGTTGGTATGAGACAGGTGAATATCAACTTTTGGGTCCTGAGCTAGTACAACAGACTACAGAAAAGATTAAAGTGATACAACAACAGTTGAAAACAGCCCAGGACAGGCAAAAATCTTATGCAGACAACCGACGCAGACCACTTGAGTTCCAAGTGGGAGATAGAGTATATCTTAAGGTTTCTCCATGGAAAGGTGTGTTGAGGTTTGGAAAGAAGGGTAAGTTGGCTCCTAGATTTATGGGACCATACCCTATCCTAGCTCGTGTTGGAAAGGTAGCATATAAGTTGGAGCTACCACCAGAGCTACATAGATTGCATAATGTCTTTCACATCTCTATGTTGAGGAAATGCCATCCAGATACTGACCAGACAATCCAACCAGTAGAGGTTGAGTTAGATGAGGATATCTCCTATATTGAGGGTCCTGTGTTGATCCTGGATAGAAGGGTGAAAAGGCTGAAGAGAAAAGATATTATACTAGTGAAAGTTTTGTGGAATCATCTTGGCATAGAGGAAGCCACATGGGAACTATAGAATGAGATGCGTAGAAAATACCCATCTCTTTTTGCGTAGGATTTCGGGGCGAAATCCTTGTTAGGGGTTTATAGTTGTAAGGCCCTTGAACTTACTTAATGAGTTGAATGAGCTTAATTACCATAATTGAATGCTTATAATCCTAATATAAACTTTTGACATGTTTTAAAATCATAAGACAAGCTTAAGTTTCAAATTTGGTCCAATTTGGACACTGTTTGACCAAGTTATGCAATTTTCTGTACATTTTGGACTTTTCTGCAATTTACCCAATTGAGGGGTTTTCTTTGCAATTTGTCACATAAATTATGTTCCTTAGTTGTTATATTATCATTCTTGAGATTTTTGATCCATGGGTCTCCTAGTTGAGCCATGGTTTTAAGGTGTTTTTATCAAGGGTATTTTAGGGTTTTTCCCTTCATGGATGAGCTACCTTTAGTAGCTATCAACTAAGGAATTATGTGATTGGCTGGGAATTTCTCCAAAGGAAAGCCAAGAAGGTCTTGAGGGACGGTGGGAGAGCTTCTTGTGTGTGTGCTTATGTATTTTTAATAATTTAAAGCCATGGACACTTGGATATATACTAGAATTGCAACTTTTTCTTTTTCTTAATATTAAAGTGTCATATACTTATCCAAAAGCCCCCAAACGAGCCATTTGCTCTCCATTATCTCTCTCCTTCTCCCAGATTCGTACTCCCTCTGTTCAGTTGCAATTTTTTCTGCCCAAGGAAGAAGAAGGTGGGGATCCTCTTGGAAACAGATTCTAGGGTTGGAATTGATTCTCTTTTTGGGTGTATGAAGCTTCCCCCTAGTGATATTGACCTAAAAGTGTAAGTTTTTCCTTATTTCCTCCGTTTCATTATTTTTTCCTCTTCCTCCTACATCTCTCCAGGTCGGAACCATGGTTTTCCATGGTGAAAGTTCCCCAACAACTCAAAACTCCTTCCTTCTTGTGTCTTTTCTAGGGTTTTGCTTGTTTGTGGAGAGAATTGCATAATTGGCCAAGTTCAGATCTGAATCCAAGGTTTCCTTGCCCTATTTGCTCGAGATTTTTGCTTTTGTATATCTGACCTACTCTATATAGGTGAGTTATATTACATTCTTCACTTATATTGCTTATTAGAAGCTTGTTGGTTCATGATTATGCTTGAATGTGATGATCTAAGCATAGAGAAACCATGCTTGGTTAGAATTACGAATTTATTGTGTTCCCTGTTTTGTTTCAGTTCTATATGAACCTGTAAACATGTGTACAGCCTGTATAAGGTGTAACATGATCAGGGACAGGTTGATAGCAACAACCTATGGTGGTATGAACAAAACAAATGATGGTTCAAATTAGGGTTTTCAAGCTATTTCCTTCCCTATCACATAACTGATTGTCATACCATTAAACAACCAATAATGTTACTATCTTGGCAACTGATGTTCGTGATCAAGAGTGTCCAATTTATGGTGACAACCTATGGTCACCACCTTAGTTCAGGTTTTGACTCAATTAGACATTTAATTATCATCCACTAAGTATTCTAATGATGTTATCAATCGATGATGATATTGGCTTATTATTTGATGATGTTAACTGAATGTATTACTGATCTAGCAACCAATGGTGACCTAATGATCACAATTAATGGTGTATCAGGTCATCATCATATATGATGAATTAGTAATGTAATTGTAGATTTGACTATACCTTGAACCAATGGTCCCTTGGTTCAATTGATCTAATGGTTAGACCTACACTTCGATTGATAACCTTGAACAATGAACCTGATCCAATGAATAATATTGGATGCTTTAACATCCAATGGATTAGAATAAATCACATGTTATTATATGTGGGTCATAGTGAAGATAATTCAATGGTTCAATACCATTAATTGGTAGTCTTTCCTTTGCCATTATATAATTATATTTGATAAATCAATGTAATGAGTGGATACGTAACTCCCATGTGATCTAGCCTATTATCATAACCTTGATGTAATTATATGATGTTGATTGGTTATAATCAGACTTCTTGAATGATTAATTTGATAATGAATTACACTCTTCTTATGTTGAAACCACAATGTAGTATTATTTGAATATCATAGTGCCTTGCCATGTTAAAATCTATGGACATACATGTGCTAATGATCTTTTGGGCCTTGTTTAAGGCATGGAATGATGATGATAACCTTACTATGAATAATGTGATGGTCTTAAAGACCTTTGGGCATGTTTGAAGCCATGATTGAGGTGAAATCCTCTTCATGTTCCAATAAGGGTTAAAACCCTGGAAATTGTGATAAGATATTGGTATCTTGCAATAGTATGATGATAAGTATGGTCTGTTAATTTGCAATGAACGATAGATGTGGTAATGTGATTAAGATTTATATCTCAAATGTTTTATATCTTTGAAGTTGTTATACATATACTCTTGTTAGAAAAGAATTAGGGTTTGAATGTCCACTTGTATGATAAAGCCTTAATGCATTCAATTGGCAGTAGTTAATCAAGTGTAACCTTAATCATGTAGTGCCCTGTGCCATAGATCCATCTCAGTGTCAGAACTTGCCAGATGGTGAAATGAGAATTCCTAAGGGAAACTCAGAGCACATACTGATGAGTATGCGGGGTGCTTGTCATCCTGAATTCAAGTGTTTAGGGAGGATGACTGCGGTCATACCTAGCCCTCAGTTTGAGAACGACTGCGGTCGTGTCTCGGTGATTATATATGTGATGAGATGGGAGGACAACTATGGTTGTACCTCGGATGGTAGGGTATGCGTACCCACCTCCTTTCACTAGTGTCGTGACCTATACCAAGGACGGACTAGGCTGTTAGCAGCTTGACCTTATGTGTCATTGTGGCAGACCCGTACTGACCGGGGGCGGAGAAGATCTTAGAAGTCCGGCTCTTCCTAGATCTTGTATGGCACTGATTTTGACTTAGTAGTGGTCAGTTGGGACTTGAGTGGTATTTCTCAAATCCCTCAGGGAAATGTAATAAAAGAAGTGATATAAGCCGTGTAGTATACTGACTAGGGTTAAATACGTTTCACATTGCTTGATTAATCTTTAACTAGTCCTTATACTATCCAGTGTTTACAAGATGATATCATATGACATTTGAGTAATTATACTTCTTGTCGAGTTAATTTGTTCAATGGCTTAGTATGCTTAACCTATTCAATCTGCTTAAATTTCTTATTCATTTCTATATCTGCTCAGTTCATTTACTGTCAATTAATATGTTATAATCAATATATGTTGGAGAGAGTTATATCTCTCACTGGGACTGGGTCTCACCCGTGGGTCACCACATTTTTTTAGGTGGTCGCGGGAAACGAGGTCGAGGTCGTGCTATGGAAGAGAACCAACCTGGTGATCAATAGATTCAGAAGGTTGGTTAGTTGTAGATGTTAGTTATAGATGTTAGTAGTGGAATCCTAGTGTCATCCCTTTACTCTCAGGTCTTGGTATGGAATGTGTTTTCTAGATTATATTTGTATCGACACGAGGTTTTGGTATTATGCCAATGTTTGTAAATATATGGCACGGACATGTGAAATATCTTTTGTATGCAAGATGTGACTGAGGTCTTTGGACCCATATGAAATTGCTTGTTAAAGTATATGAGAATAGAATGATGGACCTTTTATAAATGTTCTAGAGTTTATTTACATTGTTGGAATCGGTTTTAATTGTTTCACTTTTTTGACTATGTGATTAATTAGTAGTTGATTGTGTTTTGTGTTTTGAGTAATCTCGTTTAGCGTGATGAGGTGTCACAAATTCCTAGGATCCAAACCCTAATTGAATGATATGATTAATGATGATATGATGGGAAAATGGTCTCAAGACCGTTTGGAGGTCATCCAAATGATCCCAAGACCGTTTGGGGGTCATCCAAGACCATTTGGAGGTCTAGGGTTGACTATGGTTAGGTGTTTGAAGATCTAAAGGTACTAAGTTGATGTGCAATCAAATGCTGATTTGGTGATCAATCCAATGATCCAAACTTTGATTGATTAACTTGGATTTTGATGTTGACATGGGCAAACGGTCTCAAGACCGTTTGGAGGTAATCCAAATGACCTCAAGACCGTTTGGGGTCAGGATATGTTTAATTTGGATGATGGTACAATAGTTTTAAAGCAACTAGACTCACATTGGTTAATGTTGAAGGATCATCGATTCCAAACCCTAATCCAATTGATTCAAACCCTAATTGATGATCAATTGAGGGTTAATTTAGGGTCAAATCAGTTGAAGGATGACCTAATTAACTCAATTGAACTATGGTGATAGGTCCAATTGAAGATTGGTTACATGAATTCAATGATTGAAGAAATCAACATTGAGAACCCTAAATCGATTTGATAGGGTGAGACTATAATTGGTCCATGCAGTTTTGAGGAGGTTTGGACCAAACGGTCTCAAGACCGTTTGAGTCCAAATGGTCTCAAGATCATTTGGGACCAAACGGTCTCAAGACCGTTTGGGATCAAACGATCCCAAACCGGTTGAGTTCATGCAGTTTCAAAATGTTGCTTTAGCAAACAATCTCAATGTTCACCTTTAGCAAACGGTTTCAAACCATTTGAACCTAATAGGTCAAGACCGTTTGAGGTCTAAGTGACCAAGATCATTTGAGGTCTAAGAGATCAAGACCTTTTGAGGTTCAAAATGGTTAAACCATTTGGACACCTAATATGATCAAAGGTCAATTAGCTACTTGATTATTAATGATATAGATCAATGGTGATTATGAAGGTTGACCCTAACTATGTGTACTTAATTAAAGGTCTGACCTAAATCAATCTTGGAGTAGCTAACATCCTAGAGAGGATGAGAGGGAGAAAAAATGAGAGAGATGATTGCTTACATATATAAGCCTTAATTCTCTCATCATGAATAAATGTGTAATCAGGGTTTGATCCATAATAATGAGAGCATGAAATCCTCATTGAAATGATTGATGCATTTTGACCTTAATTTAGTGCAAGGTTATGTGAAACCCTAATTTAGGGCAAAGCTCAGTGAAATCATAAATATAGGGTGATGATGTAGCCCTAACTTAGTGTAACAAAGTAAGAAACCCTAATTTAATGGGAATTGTACATCCTAACCCTAATTTTGGTATTAAGAAAGAGAAACCCCACTTGAATTTGAATGGTAAATCCTAATCCCTAAAATGCGATAAAGGTATATGAAACCCTAATATAGGGAAGTGCCATTAATACTAATGTGAAGCCTTAACACTGGGTGATGTGTTGTGAAGTCCTAATTTCACATAATACTAGGTGAAACCCTGATATAGAAGGATTTTATATGAAACTCTAATGAAGAGTGATTCTAGGTGAAATCTATATATGTGAGATGCTAAGTGAACCTCAAATTATAATTATGGAATCCTATTCCTATTGATAGAATAGTGATTAATGTATTGAAAAATGAAATACCTAGAGGGGTTGATTATGGATATCCTTATATGAATAGTCCCTGACTCAAGGGTGAGTCCATA
The DNA here is from genome assembly GCA_963693085.1 of Alisma plantago-aquatica. Taxonomy (NCBI): domain Eukaryota; kingdom Viridiplantae; phylum Streptophyta; class Magnoliopsida; order Alismatales; family Alismataceae; genus Alisma; species Alisma plantago-aquatica. The sequence continues at coordinate 827,532,147 of OY856412.1, forward strand.
TCTTTGGCAATGGTTGTGTATTATAATATAGATGAATCATGACCAATACATTGCATAATGAATGTGATGATCTAGTGCATAGGTATTATGATGAGTGATACCCTAATACAAGCTAAGTGAATAAACTCAAGCAAGATGAGGGTGTTGAGGGAAGTGATACATCAAGGCATGATAGATATCACATCCAACACCCTAATTATAATATACCATGATGTATTATAAGTTCATTATAATTGGAATAGATGACACATGAAATGTGTCATGACAATTGTTACATTGAAATGTAATGCACTTTGTTAAGTGTAGGCTAATATGCCTTATGAAAAGGTTAATCCAAATCAATAGACTATGATACAATCATATTTTGATAAAGATGAGAGAGAAACTCATACTTGGTGTTGATAATACATTCAAATATGAATGATGAAGATATATAAGTATGTTTGAATACTTATGATATCTATTTTTGGTTTCTAGCTTTGAGAAGCAATGTAATATGGTTGATCATTAATAATATGATCTTAAGAACCCAAGTGGTTATTTATGGAACACCCTAATGAAAGGTGGTGATATATAAAAGAGAAACCATGAACCCTAACGAGGGAACAGTGGTATTACTTAGTGTTGTATGGTACTGATGTGAAAGAGAAATCATGAACCCTAAAAAGGGATGATACTACTTAGTGTTGTATGATACTGATATGAAAGCATTATAATTGTTACCATGAATACTAATCATGCAGGGATGATGAGATGAGAAGCATAGCCAGGTATGGGCTATGATGCTTGTTTATTGAGAATGTTTTATAGGCTTTATAAGCCTTCATATGCTTTGTGTAGTAAGAATCAATGAGCTTTGTGTACTATGTAAAATACATTGTATATCAAGAATTATGATGTCTTTGGTCAGATAATATGAAGGTAAAAAGTTACCTAACAAGTGGTAAAAAGTATCCTATGGTGAGTTATGGGTTCAAATACCCAGATGCTATAATCATGATAATGAATTTGTTAAGAAGAGGAAATGTACTTGGTGAGTTGAGGGATTAAGATCCCAACACTTTGTGAAAAGAGTATGGCTACAGGCCAGGACTCCACAATGACAATTCCAGGTAGTAGATATATGATCTAAGCATGAAGATAGTTAATGATGTGGTAATGATGTTGTAGTGAATAAATGGTATACATGTTCTTCCTATTCCTTAATGAATAAGTGACATGTGGCTCTTTCAAGTTATAGCTGCAATGTTTTAGATAAGAATACTATTCTAATATGTTAGACATTGAATTAGCTGCTACCAAATAAATATGATTCCTTTGTGCATATTTATCTTCTTAAGATGCAATAATAATGTTACTAGCAAAGAGTTATATCTCTCGTTGGGGAAATTTACAATTGTCTCACCCCCGTGGGAACTACATTTTTAGGTGGACGTGGATGAGGAGACATGAATCCTTCCGTAGGAGAAAGACAACAGCAACAGGGACAGCAGTGAAATCTCAGGTGGAGACACTGGCTGTTATGCCTTGTATAGATGTAGTTAGAGTCCTATGTGTCGTATCTGTACTCTCAGGTCCTCGGAGTAGTAGTTAGTGCTTTCGAGATTTTGTCTTAGTGCCTTGAGATTTTATATTACCTGTTTTTAGCTTGACATGATAATTAATGCTTGTAATTCACCAGAAGAGATGATACAAGTTATGTACTTTTGAAAAACAGATTGTAAATATGTTACTTTTGTTCTATGTGAGAAAGTTTTCATTTGATGGACCTATTGGCAAAAAGGTTTTAATTTTTAGTGATTTTTGGTAATCCGCTGCTTAGTGAACGCTTCTGCATTAGTTAATCTTGTTTTCACGAGACAGACGTTACAACAACTATTGATTATATGTAGAGTAGAGCAGTCTTATCCTCTTATTAGTTCAGATATCTACAACTGAGCAATAGATCATTAAATCACTTCTGAAAGGAATATGAAGAACATGTACAACTGTTATAAACTAAACAGTATAAAATCAAAGCAAGGCATCGACCAATATTTCTGTATTTGGTCCTTAAACAAATACGCTACATGGCTGATTACATCTTTAAACATTCCATATTATTGGGAATCTTATCGTTCATCATTATCATTATCATGATCATATGCTTGGTTATCAACCCCTTAGTTCATTGTTGAACAGTATCACCTCTCATTAGGCAATAACCAACTCTAGGTCAATGGACCCATATACAAATCATACTTGTTGTACAAGTATATCACATGGCTAATAAGGTCTTATATAATATGTATTATACTAAATCATCATAGGTCATACATGGCTAAGTTCATCATCTCATAACACCTGCATGGTTAGGATTTCATAGCAAATGCAATATCAAGCAAATATCATGACCATGCCATAAGAAGAATCATTTAAGTTGCAACCCTCTCATGATTAGGGTTAGGGTTTCCTTTATAACTAAATTAGGGTTTCCAAGTGCATACTTATCAATCAAAACCCTTATTCACATTATAAGAGCTTCTTGATTGCCATACATGTTTAAGCATACTTCATCAAATATCATCATTTGATTATCAACATGAGATATTACCCTTCTTATGTGAGTAGTACTAGTTTCTCTCTCATCCTTACTAGGATATTGATTTCAACATACTTATTACATTGATTTGCACTTCTCTAGGGTTATGAACTTACACATATTAAAGTGTATTCATCTCATTACATTCATGATGTGATCATTGATTATATTCAAGTTGTATCAGACTACACTCTTCAAGGTGTATCAGCCTACACTCTACAAAGTGTATCAGCCTACACTCTACAAGGTGTATCAGCCTTCACTCTACAAGGTGTATCAGCCTAAACACATCACTTGTGTCGGCCTAGACACATATACTTGTGCTAGCCAAATCATATTAAATGTTATCGTTTTAGAGATGTTTAAGAGTGGTATCATTTGTGTGGTGCTTGAGGTATATCGGTCATAGCACATACTTGTGTGTGTCGGCCATACTATCATCTTATGTGTCAGCCACCCAACATCAACTTGGGCATCAACCACCCATCATTACTTAGGGTATCAGTCTCTTCATCAACTTAGGTATCGACCACTCAACCATCAACTAAGGTATATGTCACCCATTCAACTTAGGGTATCGACCACTCAACACCATCTAAGTATCGGCCACCCCTTCAACTTAGGGTATCAGCCACACTACCAATTAGTGTATCGATCTCTCAACCAACTAGGGTTTGTGTTGTATCAGTTTAGGGTTAGACATATCGGCCACCACACTCAACCAATTAAACATGATTCCATACACTTCCTTCACTAGACATCTCTAGATCATTACAAGCCAATTTTATTAGAGGCATATCGGTTTATAGAGTCTAGCATATCGACCTATCTCCCTCTTGGTCATATCAGATTAGCAACATATCATTTAGAACATCTCAAGTCATGACGACCATCCATGTTATGGAGAAAACATAGGTGTTACTTGGATATCTTATAGATATCATCCTGCCATATTTCTAGCATTTAGATGGAAGATAAAACACTTAAGAGAATAGTAGTCCTACTCAAGAAATCAACCCAAAATAATAGGAGTTCATATGTATCAGTTTCCATACTTATACTCTTGTATCGGGTTTGAGTTTCCCACAAACCAAAATCGGTTTATGCATATCAGTTTTATCATCTTCAAGCTCAATCTCTTCATCCATAACTACTCTAGTTCATGAACAACAGCCCTATATATTCATTACAACTCATGTAATCATCATTTAAACAAGAAATTTGAAGTATGAAGGAAATCGCCAAGTATTACATGATAGAAGGTGAATAATAATAAAATTAGGTTCAAGTTATATAACCTGCCTCAAGAACAACTCAAAAGCTCCAAGATTTAAAGCTCCACGTTCCAAGGTTGAATATGACTTATCAAAAGTCCAAGACTTGATCACAACACTTCTTTATTAAAGAAGATACCATAGTTAAGAATTTGGTGAAGAAAGAAGAGAAGGAAAGAATCATGATCCAAGAAGTATAATCTTTCCAAGGTTGAAGATGATCATGGATTCACCTTAGGCAAGATGCTCGACCTTCTCTTTGTTCCTTGAGATCCTAGGATCGTCCTCCAAGTAAGAGATGGTAAAGGAATCGAAAGGTTTACTAGGAAGTGAAAAGAGAGGTATATATAGTTGTGGTTCATGAAAGAGAAATTGTATAAGGTGTCATCACTATGTGCACTTGAGTGACATGTTTCCATGCATGGTGACTTCATGCAACCATAATTATCTTGCCATGCAAAACTCTTGATGATAATTCATTGATAAGATCTCGGCCATTTAGGTATCTTGCTTGACAAGATATAATCACCCAATTTTGCTTTATGTGCAAACCGATACCACTTTTGCAAGGAACTTGCAAACCAATAGGCTTCACCTACTTGAGGCACTTATCCTGTCATGATCTCCTTCAAAGGTTAACAAACCGATATGGGACCTTCTCGATGGCTTTAAATCCAATAGGCACTCCCATATACACTTCAAAACTCTATACAACCTCATCTAAGGTTCAAGGTACTCAACACTTCTTTGGTTCTTTCACCACAAAGAGTGTTATCATTCGACCAAGATTGAAACAAGGCACCCCTTCTTTCTCTTTCCTCTAGTTGATACTAAGAGAGAGAAGAGACATTCTAGAGATGATAATTTGCACATAAACCCCTTAATTGGGTAAATTGCAATTCTTACCAAAGTTGTAAGGACCCTGACCTCCATTTAGGGCTTATCCTATTTTCTTTGCTTAACCCTGATGCTTAGTTGCTTGCTAATCACATTTAGTGGTGATTAGGGTTTGTTGGTGCTTTGTTGAGAGTTGGAGGTACTACTTGCAATTAACCCAAGTTTAGGGTTTGTGGGCAAGTTTGTCACCTTGTGAGGTGTTTCTCCCTCTCCTTGCTTCCTCTAGTGTTGAGAGGAAGGTTTGGACTCGTTGCTTGAGTTCCTTTGGGCTTGGTTGAGCTTGTTGGGCTTTGTGGTGTGTTGCCTTTGCTTCTTTGGACCTTGTGTCGGGCAAGAGTGCCATGTGTCGGCCTAAGTGTGTCGGCATGTGCTTGTGTCGGCCTGTGGTGTGTCGCCCAGGGTGTGTGTCAGCCATGGTGTGGGTGTGTCGGCCATGGTGTGGACGTATGTCGCCCATGGACCCTTTGACTCTCTTTGACCTCATTTGTGTCACCACTAGACACTTGGTGCTTGATGCTTTCATGTGGCAATGGCCTTGGACATGTGTTTAGAGCATGTTAGAGTGGTGGCATTGCCCATGGACAAGTGTCCCTAGGTGGGCGAAACCTTACCTTGTCTTTCATTGGTTTCTCCTCCATCCCCTCCTATATATGTGTTTCCTTTCTCTTGATAAGGATCCCTTTAGTTCCTTAGTCTCCCTCTCCCTTGGTGCACGACACCCTCTCTTCTTTTGCAAGCTTGGTGGCCGATCCTTCTTGGAGTCTCCTTCTTTCTCTAGTGGTGGTCGAACCCTAGAGTGCCTTGCTCTTCTTCCTTGGTGGTGCTTGGAGCTTGGAGCTTGCTTAAGGTGGGTTACATAACTCCTAACCCTAACTACACTACCTTCTTTTATGTTCTTATATGTTGTTATGATCTTATCGGCTATGCATGTTGCTAGTTTAGTTTCTTGCTTAGTTGCACCTTGTTGGCCGAACCATGTGTTCTAGGGTTTCTTGGTGAGCAACACCCCTTTCTCTCCTTGGTCTAGAGGAGTGAGTTTGTGTTCTAGTAATATGGGCAACACTCCTCTCTCGTTTAAGTTGAGAGGTGAGCTTGTGTTCTAGTTGCTTGAGCAACACCCTCCTCTCACCATGGACTTGAAAGGTGAGCTTTGTAGTGGTTGTAGACCTTGGTTGTGGTTGAACCTTGTGCTGCCCGATTGGTGTTAAGAAGCTTGGCAAGACCCCTCTCTCTTGATAGTTGAGAGGTGAGTCATCTTCTTGATCCATTAGGGTTTTGGTGCCCTTGTGCTTGAGGTTAGTGGTGACCCTGTCAGGTTGCATCTTGGCCGATATGGCCTTGGGGTTAGTGTTGCCCGATATTCCCTCTTGATCTTGAGCCTTGGACGACACATGTTGTGGTGTTGTGTGTCGGGCGTCATGCTCATGGTTGCTGACCTTTGTGTGTCGGGTGTTACACCTGGTCGAGTACCCTGCCCGATACCCTTAGCTTAGATGGTTGTGTGGTGCGTTCTCACCTTGGATGTTTGGGTGTGGTGATCTGGTCTTGTGTTGGCCGTCACACCTCAGTCCTTGCCTTGTGTTGGGCTGATAGATATAGACTAGGATGGTTGAACGTCAGGCTGAGTCGCATCCTCTGGGCGTTATGCTTTGTGGTGTGTGATGACCGATATACCTTGTACACGGTACACTTGATGAACGACATGCCGTTGCCCGACATGCTTCTTTGGCTGAGTTGCACGCCTAGTTGCCCATTACCCGTGGTGCACGACACAGCGTTGCACGATACCTGTGCGGCACGACACACGTTGCATGTTATGTTTGTGCACGGTATGGCTTGTTTCCCTATTGCACAATACAGCTTGGGAAGGTAGCCCGACACCCTAGCTGGTTGCTTGACCGAGATGAGGCTAGAGTACCTTGGACGAGATGAGGGAAGTTTCCTACTCGATACCACCTTTGGTGAGGGTAGTGGGCACTTCTAGTGAGGGTCTCATTTCTTATGGATAACCGATATGCTAGATATTGTTTATGTAGTCATGATTGGGTTTATATTGGTGATCCTTGATATTCTTGTTGATAACTAAGATGGTAGCTCACATATATGTAATTTGACATGATGTTACATCTTCTTATGATCATCTAGAATCATCTGTATAATGCTAAGGAAATGGTAAGCATATAAGATGCTTTGCTTAATGATATGACCTATGTCTATGGTCACAGGTTGAGGCATGAATGATAATGAATATAATCATCAATGTTGCCCTATATTGATAATATGATCTCTCTGTCAATCCTTGATGATTGTACATACTAACCATGCAGGTGATGCATAGCCAAGTAAAGGGATATGAGGTATATATGATGAGTAACATTGCTTTGATGGTTACTCCTGATGATGAGATAACATGCATGATGTGTTTTGGTCTGAGGACCTGAGTTAGGCTAAAGTGACTAAGAGAGTGCCTTGAGAGGCAGTGACACTATGTGATGAGGGATTGAAATCCCATGGAAATGTGATGATCCTTGGGATGGATCTAGATGATTGGAAAGAGGCCAAGTGATAACATGTAATGTTGGATCCTTGTGATGGATCAGATGATGTCGATTACAATAAAAGCATAATATTGAGTTTCATGATGTTTATTCTTGTTATACGTTTGCATGTTATACAACTTGATTGAATCTTGCAATCCACTTAAAATATGTTAACTAAATTACAGATGAACCTTCATGTAGTTGCCTTGGCCATAGATCCATCATCGTCAGGAGTTGGTGATGGTGAAACAGGTTCTCCTGCGGGTTAACCCAGAGCGCATATTGTTGAGTATGCGAGGTTTCTCCTAGCCTAAAGTGAGGAGGTAAGAGTGCAACTTCGGTTTTAGACTCCAGGGTGTGGATTCAGGCCCGTAGCCCAAGTATGTATAGAGCATGGTGAACATGCCCATGGCTCAGGATATGTGATATGGGAGCATGAATGCGTTCATGGCTCAAAGCACGGTCAATAGGCTCGTGGCTCAGTTGGGCTAGGCAGAGGGTAGCCTGACCCTATGGATGAGGCCACTTAAGCATGAGACTGCGGTCCTGCTTGTGTTGTACTCATGCACTGACCACGAGGTGGGAGGTCGTGGAGTTCGGCTCTTCCATTGACCTTGTATGGCACCGGCTTGGGTTTCACAACCGAAGGTTGGATTTGAGCGGTACGGCTCACTTCCTCATGGCATAATAATAATACGTAATTCAGCCGAATAGTATTTATTGCTTAAGGCAAAACACGGAACATTGGTTGAGGCCTTTCTTGTGTAGTTGATCTTGTTATACTTGCAGTTACTCATACGTTCCTTATGATATGTGATAAGATCTTATAAATCTTATCTTGTCAATCATGTTCCATAAAGAAATATTGGGTATATGCCTTCTGTACTTTCTGGTAAGCTTGACGGTATGAATAGTTTTACTTTATAGACTGCTCTTGTTATACCTCTTATCAATTATCTGCTGTTGTTGCTTTATCTTTCTGAGGACTTATGGTTTCGATGGGGAGTTATGTTTCTCACTGGGACTGTGTGTCTCACCCCACTGGTTTATAACCTTTTTAGGTGTTCGAGCTAGACGTGGTGGTGGTCGCGGAGTTGCGATCGAGTAGCAAGACGAGCAGTAGAAGACAAGAGTTGGACATGTTGCTGTTTTGGTCGTTTGTAGTAGAGTCTTAGAGTCATCCATGTACTCTCAGGTCCTTGGAGGTATTTTGACGTTGTTTTGTGATGTATTGCTGTTGATGTTTTGTATATCCTGCTGCTGGCCGGATGTGGGCCGTTATGTATGTATAAACAGGTGATGAACTTTTTTGATGGCTAGACAGCTGATCTCCTAAGTTGTGGACATGTGTCAAGACTTGTATATGTTTTTATATAACCTGTTTCCTTGCAGGATGAGGACCTAAATGTAATAGTTTCTCAGTTTATCTGCTTTCTGCAATCGGTTTTAATTAACCTATGTTTTTGGTAATCTGTGGTTTATGGTGTTTTCCGCATGTTTTCGCGTAACACCTTGCTGTCTGTGTGATAGTGGGATGTGTTGCCACAAGTTTTGGTATCAGAGCCCTAGGTTCGCTGAGTTTACAGGGATTTAGGACTAGGTTTTGTCTGTTCTTGTGCATTTTCCAAATTTTCTTACAATCATCTTCTGCCCTCAGCAAAAGAAAAGCCAAGATGTCTGAAAACCATGAAGAACATGCTGCTGAGAACAACGATGATGCATCAGTTGATGGAGCCATAGGGTAGGCACATGAAGATCGGGTGCCTGAGGTCCCCCAACCTGACCCGGCCATTCTTGAACACCCTGCCTACCAACAGCTTATGGGGCAGATGATGGCTATGATGAATCTCATCGTAGAGAGACTTCCAGTGCCTCTACTGAGAGCACAAGCTCCCCATGGTGAAACATCGGGTATTGGGAAGACCTTTGAGAGGCTTCGCCGAGTTAGAGCTTCGGAGTATGCTGGAACGACTGATCTAGCGGATGCGGATCTGTGGCTGACAAGTCTTGAGAAGGCTTTTCGGATCCTCAACATCCCTGAAGCAGACAATGTCAAGCACGCTGTCTACCTTTTGAAGGGTAGTGCTGGTCACTAGTGGACCATCGAGGAAGAGAAGCGACTTGGTGAGGTGATCGGTTGGGAGGTTTTCTGACGCGATTTCGTCAGCAGATACTTTTGAAAGATGTATCTGGATGAGAAGATCAATCAGTTTGAGCACTTGTGCCAAGGAACGATGAACATCACCGAGTACAAGGCCAAGTTCATGGACCTGTTGAGGTTTTGTCCTCATATGGCAGCAACAAATGAGGAGTGGATCAGACATTTTGAGAAAGGTCTGAGTGCTGAGATGACAACCCCTGCTTCTGCATTGGAGAATCGAGAACGGTTTGCTACGTTTGTGGAATCTGTCCAGAGGATCAAATGGTCAGTAAGGGAGAAAAGAGAATGCATGTCTAAGAAGAGGCCTGCTCAGTTCCAGGGACAAAGGTTTGGTGGCTTCAAGAAGCCTAGGTTTTCAACACCTTCTGTGATGAGAGGTTCCAGTGTACCATCGCAGTGGTCTCCAAGTAAGGGAAGGGGATATGTTTCTTTACCGTCAAAGGCACATAGTACAACTTCAGTGGCAGTGACAGGGCCATCTAGGCCACGGTTTGAAGATAGGTCATGCCATCTGTGTGGTCAGATCGGGCATTGGAGGTCAACTTGCCCAAACAGAGATGTTGAAGTGACACAACAACTGAGGCAGAATCAACAAGGGTCAGATAGACAACAGCCCAGTGGTAGCAGAGGGCGAGGACGCGGCCAAGCGTCGCAAGCGGGGTCATCTTCTCAAGGAAGCAGAGGACGTGGACAGCAAGCAACGACTCGATTCTATGCTATGAGTCAGCCGGAGGCGATAGTCAACCCGCGAGTGGTGACAAGTCAGATGGAGTTATTTCATTCTGATATGTCTTCTTCTTGCTTTATATCTGTTCTGGTTGACCCGGGTGCTACACACTCTTTTATCGCCTATAGTATGCTTGAGAACTGTCGTTTACCTATTAGTTGTAAGAAGGATAGCTTGTTGTTAGAAACCCCTCTTGATGGTTCCTCGATGCTTCGAGAAGAGTGTCCATCTTGTATCTTATCTTTTTCGGGACACAGTATACAAGTGGATCTTATACCACTTGATATGGATGGTTTCGACGTGATCCTTGGGATGGATACCTTAGAGAAGTATAAGGTTGTTTTGGACTGTGGTTCCAAGTAGGCTGTGTTTGATGATGATGGAGAGAAGTGGATCTTCCAAGGAGATAGGAAGATTCTTCCGACGTGTCTAGTATCAGCTATGGTGGCAGAGAAGTTGCTATGACAAGGATGTAAGGTGTTCTTAGCTCACGTTGTGGATACCGTTGTGGATACCAAGGCGAAGAGTCCTAGCCTTGAGGAGGTGTCAGTTGTCCGAAAGTTTGCAGATGTGTTTCCTGATGAGTTCCCTGGTGTTCCTCCACCCCGAGAGATTGATTTCGAGATCAATCTGGTTCCAGGAACACAACCAGTTACACATACACCGTATAGGATGGCTCCAGTAGAGATGGCAGAGCTTAAGAAGAAGTTGCAAGAGTTGTTGGAGAAAGGTTTTATCCGACCGAGTACGTCGCCTTGGGGTGCTCCAGTGTTGTTCATCAAGAAGAAGGACGGGTCGATGCGGTTATGTATAGATTACCGACAGTTGAACAAGGTTACGATCAAGAACAAGTACCCGTTACCGAGGATAGATGATCTGTTCGATCAGTTGCATGGTGCTATAGTGTTTTCGAAGATCGATCTACAGTCTGGATACCATCAGTTGAGGATTAAGGCAGATGACATACCAAAGTCAGCTTTTAGGATGAGGTATGGTCACTACGAATTTGTGGTTATGTCGTTCGGGCTAACCAATGCACCTGCTGCTTTCATGGATCTGATGAACCAAGTGTTCCATCTGTTCCTAGATCAGTTTGTTGTAGTCTTTATAGATGACATATTGATCTATAGTCGGGACAGGAAGGAGCATGAGCGACATCTTCGACTAGCGTTGATTCTTCTTCGCCAACATCAGTTGTATGCCAAGTTCAGTAAGTGTGAGTTCTGGTTGGAAGAAGTGACTTTCTTGGGTCATGTGATATCTGCGGAAGGAGTCAAAGTGGACCCAAAGAAGGTGGAGTCCATTACAGAGTGGGAACAGCTGAAGACGCCGATAGAAGTTCGTAGTTTCCTAGGTTTGGAAGGATACTACCGGAGGTTTATCAAGGACTTCAGTGCGATTGCGTTACCGATGACGAAGTTGACTAGGAAGGATGTACCTTTCCTCTGGGATGATCGTTGTCAGAAAGCTTTCCAAAGCTTGAAGGATAAGCTGACCAGTGCTCCAGTGTTAATCTTGCCAAAGCCTGGAAAGGGCTATGTTGTTTTCTACGATGCTTCCAAGAAAGGTTTAGGTTGTGTGCTGATGTAGGAAGATCATGTGGTTTCTTTTGCTTCGCGACAGCTTAAGAAACACGAGGAGAACTATATGACTCATGATTTGGAGTTGGCAGATTTGGTTCATGCGTTAAAGATTTGGAGACACTATCTTTACGGGGAAGTGTGTTAGATCTTTATAGATCATAAGAATCTGAAGTACATCTTTTCGCAGAATGAGCTAAACATGCGACAACGTCGTTGGATGGAGCTAATCAATGATTACGACTGCACCATCGAGTACCATCTTGGTAAGGCAAATGTGGTAGCTGATGCGCTTAGCCGAAAGTCTTCTTCTTTTCCTTCAAAGAAGGCACAGTTGAGTTCCCTGGTATGCCATAGATGAGATATGCTTGTTTCCTTGCGGCAGATGAATGTGCAGATGGAAGTTTTTTTGTTAGCTGAACTTTTAGCACATATGCAAGTCAAGCCTACGCTGAGACAAATGATCAAATATGCACAACAAACAGATGATACAGTACAGTTGATCATATCAGAGTTTGGCAGCAAAAAGCATGATAGGTTTCATGAGTCCGAGGATGGACTAATTTGCTATCATGATAGGATGGTGGTCCCTGATGCTGATGATCTAAGGAAGCTAGTGCTCGAGGAAGCACACACGTCAATGTATGCTATGCATCCAAGAGTCACCAAGATGTATCATAGTCTGAAGGACTTGTATTGGTGGCCCGACTTGAAGAAAGATGTAGCTGAGTTTGTGGCTAGGTGTGTGATTTGTCAGCAAGTCAAGGCTGAGCATCAAAAGCCAGTAGGTACGTTACAACCTCTGCCGATACCGCAGTGGAAATGAGATCATATAACCATGGATTTCGTAGTTGGTCTACCCGGGACAATTAGGAATCATGATTCCATTTGGGTGATAGTGGACAGGTTGACGAAGTCTGCCCATTTCATACCTATAAAGACAACGTATACAGTTGAGAAGCTCGCTCGAGTATATGTAGATGAGATAGTACGTTTGCACGGTGTGCTAGTGACGATAGTTTCTGACAGAGGTCCTCAGTTCACGAGTCGTTTCTGGGAATAGTTGCACAAGGCGTTGGGAACGCAGTTGAGGTTCAGTACCGCCTTCCACCCGCAGACAGATGGACAGTCTGAGAGGACTATTCAGACTCTAGAGGATCTCCTTCGAGCTTGTGTTTTGCAGTTCCTAGGCAGTTGGGACATACATTTCAGTTTGATAGAGTTTGCCTACAACAATAAGTATCAGCAGAGCATTGACATGGCTCCTTATGAGGCCTTATTTGGAAGGAAGTGCCGATCTCCTTTGTGTTGGTATGAGTCTGGTGAATATCAACTTTTGGGTCCTAAGTTAGTACAACAGACGACCGAAAAGATCAAGGTGATACAACAACAGTTGAAAGCGGCACAGGACAGGCAAAAGTCTTATGTAGACAATCGCCGATGACCTTTGGAGTTCCAGGTAGGAGACAAAGTGTATCTTAAAGTCTCACCATGGAAAGGTGTGCTAAGGTTTGGCCAGAAGGGTAAGCTAGCACCCAGATATATGGGGCCATACCCAGTCATAACACGTATGGGCAAGGTAGCTTACGAGTTAGAGCTGTCGCCAGAGTTGCACAGGTTGCACCCAGTGTTCCATGACAGTATGCTAAAGAAAAGTCATCCAGATACAGGAACAGTGATACAGCCAGTTGAAGTTGAGCTTGATGAAGATGTGACCTACGAGGAAGGTCATGTGGTGATCCTTGATAGAAGAGTTAACAAGCTGAAGAGGAAGGACCTGGTTCTTGTGAAGGTTCTTTGGCATCATCGTGGCGTTGAGGAAGCCACTTGGGAGCTTGAGGAAGAGATGAGGAGGAAGTATCCCTCGCTTTTCTCTTCGGATTTTGGGGACGAAATCCCTTTGTAGGGGGGTTAGCTTGTAAGGACCCTGACTTCCGTTTAGGGCTTATCCTGTTTGCTTTGCTTAACCCTGATGCTTAGTTACTTGCTAATCACCTTTAGTGGTGATTAGGGTTTGTTGGTGCTTTGTTGAGAGCTGGAGGTGCTACTTGCAATTAACCCAAGTTTAGGGTTTGTGGTCAAGTTTTTCACCTTGTGAGGTGTTCCTCCCTCTCCTTGCTTCCTCGAGTGTTGAGAGGAAGGTTTAGACTCATTGCTTGAGTTCCTTTGGGCTTGGTTGAGCTTGTTGGGCTTTGTGGTGCATTGCCTTTGCTTCTTTGGACCTTGTGTCGGGCAAGAGTGCCCTGTTTCGGCCTAGGTGTGTCAGCATGCGCTTGTGTCGGCATGTGGTGTGTCGCCCAGGGTGTGTGTCGGCCATGGTGTGGAGGTGTGTCGCCCATGGACCCTTTGAATCTCTTTGACCTCATTTGTGTCACCACTAGTGGACACTTGGTGTTTGATGCTTGCATGTGGCAATGGCCTTGGACATGTGTTTAGAACATGTTAGAGTGGTGGCATTGCCCATGGACAAGTGTCCCTAGGTGGGCGACACCTTGCCTTGTCTTTCCTTGGTTTCTCCTCCATCCCCTCCTATATATGTGTTTCCTTTCTCTTGCTAAGGATCCCTTTAGTTCCTTAGTCTCCCTCTCCCTTGGTGCACGACACCCTCTCTTCTTTTGCAAGCTTGGTGGCCGATCCTTCTTGAAGTCTCCTTCTTTCTCTAGTGCTGACCGAACCCTAGAGTGACTTGTTCTTCTTCCTTGGTGGTGCTTGGAGCTTGGAGCTAGGAGCTTGGAGCTTGCTTAAGGCGGGTTACATAACTCCTAACCCTAACTACACTACCTTCTTTTACGTTCTTATATGTTTCTATGATCTTATCGGCTATGCATGTTGCTAGTTTAGTTTCTTGCTTAGTTTCACCTTGTTGGCCGAACCATGTGTTCTAGGGTTTCTTGGTGAGCAACACCCCTTTCTCTCCTTGGTCTAGGGGAGTGAGCTTGGGTTCTAGTAATATGGGCAACACTCCTCTCTCATCTAAGTTGAGAGGTGAGCTTGTATTCTAGTTGCTTGAGCAACACCCTCCTCTCACCATGGACTTGAAAGGTGAGCTTTGTAGTGGTTGTAGACCTTGGTTGTGGTTGAACCTTGTGCTACCCGGTTGGTGTTAAGAAGCTTGGCAAGACCCCTCTCTCTTGATAGTTGAGAGGTGAGTCATCTTCTTGATCCATTAGGGTTTTGGTGCCCTTGTGCTTGAGGTTAGTGGTGACTCTGTCGGGTTACATCTTGGCCGATATGGCCTTAGGGTTAGTGTTGCCCGATATTCCCTCTTGATCTTGAGCCTTGGACGACACATGTTGTGGTGTTGTGTGTCGGGCGTCATGCTCCTGGTTGCTGACCTTTGTGTGTCGGGCGTTACACCTGGTTGAGTACCCTGCCCGATACCCTTAGCTCAGATGGTTGTGAGGTGCGTTCTCACCTTGGACGTTTGGGCATGGTGATCTGGTCTTGTGTCGGCTGTCACACCTCAGTCCTTGCCTTGTGTTGGGCCGATAGATATAGACTAGGATGGTTGAATGTCAGGATGAGTCACATCCTCTAGGCGCTATGCTTTGTGGTGTGTGCTGACCAGTATACCTTATGCACGGTACACTTGATGCATGACGCACCGTTGCCCGACATGCTTCTTTAGTTGAGCTGCAGGTCTGGTTGCCCATTACCAGTGGTGCACGACATAGCGTTGCACGATACCTGTGCGGCACGACACGCGTTGCATGTTATGTTTGTGCACGGTATGACTTGTTTCCCTGTTGCACGATACAGCTTGGGAAGGTAGCCCGACACCCTAGCTAGTTGCTTGACCGGGATGAGGCTAGAGTACCTTGGACGAGATGAGGGAAGTTTCCTACTCGATACCACCTTTGGTGAGGGTAGTGGGCACTTCTATTGAGGGTCTCGTTCCTTATGGATAACCGATATGCTAGATCTTGTTTATGTAGTCATGATTGGGTTTATATTGGTGATCCTTGATATGCTTGCTGATAACTAAGATGGTAGCTCACATCTATGTAATTTGACATGATGTTACATCTGATTGTGATCATCTTGAATCATCTGTATAATGCTAAGGAAATGGTAAGCATATAAGATGCTTTGCTTAATGATATGACCTATGTCTATGGTCACAGGTTGAGACATGAATGATAACGAATATAATCATCAATGTTGCCCTATATTGATTATATGATCTCTCTGTCAATCCTTGATGATTGTACATACTAACCATGCAGGTGATGCATAGCCAGGTAAAGGGCTATGAGGTATATATGATGAGTAACATTACTTTGATGGTTACTCCTGATGATGAGATAACATGCATGATGTGTTTTGGTCTGAGGACCTGAGTTAGGCTAAAGTGCCTAAGAGAGTGCCTTGAGAGGCAGTGACACTATGTGATGAGGGATTGAAATCCCATGGCAATGTGATGATCCTTGAGATGGATCTAGATGATTGGCAAGAGGCCAAGTGATAACATGTAATGTTGGATCCTTGTGATGGATCAGATGATGTCGATTACAATAAAAGCATAATATTGAGTTTCATGTTGTTTATTCTTGTTATAAGTTTGTATGTTATACAACTTGATTGAATCTTGCAATCCACTTAAAATATGTTAACTAAATTACAGATGAACCTTCATGTAGTTGCCCTGGCCATAGATCCATCATCGTCAGGAGTTGGTGATGGTGAAACGGGTTCTCCTGTGGGTTAACCCGGAGCGCATATTGTTGACTATGCGAGGTTTCTCCTAGCCTAAAGTGAGGAGGTAAGAGTGAAACTTCAGTTGTAGACTCCAGGGTGCGGATTCAGGCCCGTAGCCCAAGTATGTGAAGAGCATGGTGAACAGGCCCATGGCTCAGGATATGTGATATGGGAGCATGAATGCGTTCATGGCTCAAAGCATGGTGAATAGGCCAGTGGCTCAGTTTCACTAGCGCTGATACATGTATCGAGGCGGGCTAGGCAGAGGGTAGCCTGACCCTGTGGCTGAGGCCACTTAAGCATGAGACTGCGGTCCTGCTTGTGTTGTACTCATGCACTGACCACGAGGTGGGAGGTCATAGAGTCCGACTCTTCCATTGACCTTGTATGGCACCGGCTTGGGTTTCGCAAACCGAAGGTTGGATTTGAGCAGTACGGCTCACTTCCTTAGGGCATAATAATAATACGTAATTCAGCCGAATAGTATTTATTGCTTAAGGAAAAACACAGAACATTGGTTGAGGCCTTTCTTGTGTAGTTGATCTTGTTATACTTGCAGTTACTCATACGTTGCTTATGATATGTGATAAGATCTTATAAATCTTATCTTGTCAATCATGTTCCATAAAGAAATATTGGGTATATGCCTTCCGTACTTTCTGGTAAGCTTGACGGTATGAATAGTTTTACTTTATAGACTACTCTTGTTATACCTCTTATCAGTTATCTGTTGTTGTTGCTTTATCTTTCTAAGGACTTGTGGTTTCGGCGGGGAGTTATCTTTCTCGCTGGGACTGTGTGTCTCACCCTGCTGGTTTATAACCTTTTTAGGTGTTCGAGCTAGACGTGGTGGTGGTCGCGGAGTTGCGGCCGAGAAGCAATACGAGCAGTAGAAGGCAAGAGTTGGACATGATGCTATTTTGGTCATTTGTAGTAGAGTCTTAGAGTCATCCCTGTACTCTCAGGTCCTTGGAGGTATTTTGACGTTGTTTCACGATGTATAGTTGTTGATTTTTTGTATATCCTGCTGCTGGCTGGATGTGGGCCGTTATGTATGTATAAATAGGTGATGAACTCTTTTGATGGCTAGACAACTGATCTCCTAAGTTGTGGACACGTGTCAAGACTTGTATATGTTTTTATATAACATGTTTTCTTGCAGGATGATGACCTAAATGTAATAGTTTCTCAGTTTATCTGCTTTCTGCAATCAGTTTTAATTAACCCGTGTTTTTGGTAATCTGTGGTTTATGGTGTTTTTCGCATAAAACCTCGCTGTCTGTGTGATAGTGGGATGTGTTGCCATAAAAGTTATCATATAAGGCACAAACAATTTACAAATACATTCAAAATTGAGAATAAACTCTTTTCAAGTCTTAATTACTTTTCAAAATACCAATATAAGATTCTGAGAAACTTAAGAAAAGCTTCTAGGGTTATCCCAAAACCTAGGTCAGGGTTGCTAAAAGTTATCAACCCCTAACAAGGATTTTGTCCCCAAAATCTCAGGATAAAAGAGAAAGGTACTTCCTCCTCATCTCTTCCTCCAACTCCCATGTGGCTTCTTCAACACCACGATGATGCCAAAGAAATTTTACAAGCACTACGTCTTTCTTTTTTCAACTTCTTGCTTCTTCTGTCAAGATCAACACTGGACCTTCCACATAGGATATATCCTTATCTAATTCAACTTCTACAAATTGTAATACAAGCTCAATATCAAGGTGACATTTTCTCAACCTAGATACATGAAATGTTGGATGTATCCTATGAAAATCAAGTGGAAGTTACAACTTATAGGCTACCTTTCCAATACACGCTATCACCAGATAAGGTCCCATAAATGTAGGATCCAACTTACCCTTCCTCCCAAATATGAGAACACCTTTCCAAGGAGAGACCTTGAGATACACTCTGTCTCCAACTTGGAATTATAAAGGTCTACGACGATTATCAACATGTGATTTTTTTTCTATCTTGTACAACTTTCAACTGTTGTTGTACTACTTTAATCTTTTCTATTGTCTGTTGCACAAGTTCAGGACCAAGAAGTTGGTATTCTCCTGTTTCATACCATCATAACGAAGATCTACAACGTCTACCATATAATGTGTCATATGGTGCCATATCAATGTTGTGCTGATAACATTTATTATAAGCAAACTCTATCAAGCTCAAATGTATATCCCAGCTACCTACAAACTAAAGTAAGCATGCCCTAAGTAAGTCTTTTAAATTCTATATAGTCCTTTCAGATTGTACATCTGTTTGAGGGTGGAAAGCACTATTAAACTTCAATTGCGTACCCAAAGTTGTATGTAATCGTTCCCAAAAGCAACTTGTAAACTGAGGACCTCTGTCCGACACAATTATTGTTGGGACTCTATGCAACCACACCATCTCATCTACATAAACCTGTGTAAGTTTTTTAGTAGTGTATGTTGTCTTAACAAGAATAAAATGTGTTGATTTTGTCAACCTATCAACAATCACCCAAATGGAATCGTAGCCCTTGGTTGTTCTAAGCAAACCAACTATGAAATCCATTGTCATGTAATCCCACTACCACTGTGGTATAGGTAATGGTTGTAATGATCTTGTTGGCTTCTAGTGCTCATCTTTAACTTGCTGACACACTAGACACCACATAACAAACTCAGCTACATCCTTCTTCAAACCAGACCACCAAGACATATCCTTCAGATTGTGATACATCTTGGTACTTCCTGGATGCATAACATACATAGATGAGTGATCTTCTTCCATAACCATCTTTCTTAAGTCATTAATATTAGATACCACGATTCTATCATGGTAACAAATTGTTCCATCTTCTGACTCATGAAATCCATCCCACTTTTCACTGCCATATTCTGATATGATCTGCTGAACCATAATATCAACCTGTAACGCCCGGGCCCATTGCCCAAGGCTCTAGTAGAGTTTCAGGGATGAAGATTGTTCCCACATACCACCACTAGCCTTAACTGTGTGCTTTGTCCTCACTCACATGCATGCTAGGATCAACTTCCTGACTGGTCACCCATCCCGGTACTACTCCAAGCTGAGAACGCTTAACTATGGAGTTCTTAGTGATGGGCTCCCGGAAAAGGAGGTGCACCTTGGTAATATGGGTAGTCCAATCATTCCTTTTAAGATCATGTTATCTGAGGCCTCAAATCCTGGGACGTTACAATCTCCACCACTTAGACTCTTGATGTCCTCGTCAAGGTTCAACTATATGGCCTCATAATCTGACCCCATTTCAGTGCAGACCCACAATGGCCCATGAACACCCAGCTCCCGATCACAGAATACCAGCGCAAGGGTGGTTACGTCAACCATGGACAACCCTTTCCTACATGCCTGGACCGCACGGCTCAAGACTGGCATGCCACATGCCCATGCGGGCCCCACCTACTGGAGGGGTCATGACTCTGATACCATTTGTAACTCCCGGGCCCACTGCCCAAGACTCTAGTAGAGTTTCAAGAATGATGACTGTTTCCACAAACCACCACTAGCCTTAACTGTGTGCTTTGTCCTCACTCACACGCATGCCAGGATCAACTTCCTGACTGGTCACCCATCCCAATACTACTCCAAGTTGAGCACGCTTAACTATGGAGTTCTTAGTGAAGGGCTCCCGAAAAAGGAGGTGCACCTTGGTGATATGGGTAGTCCAATCATTCCTTTTAAGATCAGGGTATCCGAGGCCTCAAATCCTGAGACGTTACATAGCCTATTGTGTATCTTTAATCTATTATCTCAGTGTAGTTTTAACTTGCATCTGTGCTAACAATCCCGCTAACAAAGATACTTCTAGCTGTACATTCATATGTCTTAAGGAAACTAGCATGTCCCTCTTATGACATACTAAAGAGTTCAACTGTGTTTTATATGTGACTGAAGATGAAGAATTTCTGCTAGTGCATCTGCCACCACATTAGGTTTTGCTGGATGGTAATCGATCGTACAATCATAATCTTTGATCAGTTCCATCCAGTGACATTGTCTCATGTTTAATTCTTGTTGTGAAAAGACATACTTCAAATTCTTATGGTCTGTGAAAATCTGACACTTCTCCCCATACAAGTAATGTCTCCAAATTTTCAAAGCATGAATCACTATAGCTAATTCCAAATCATGTGTAGGATAATTCTCCTCACGTTTCTTAATATGTCGAGATGCAAAAGAAATCACTCGTTTATCTTGCATCAACACACATCCCAAACCATTCTTTGAAGCATCGCAAAAGACAATGTATCCTTTCCCTTGCTCAGGTAACACTAACACTGGTGCACTGGTCAACGTTTCCTTTAACAATTGGAAAGAGCATTGACACTTGTCATTCCAAACAAAAGGAACATCCTTCTTGGTTAACGTAATTAGGGGTAATGCTACATAACTAAAGTCTTTGATGAATCTTCTATAGTAACCTGCCAAACCTAGGAAACTACAAATCTCTGTTGGTGTCTTGGGTTGTTCCCATTGTAGAACAGACTCTACCTTTCTAGGATCAATACAAATACCTTTACCATATATAATATGTCCTAGAAAAAATACTTCTGACATCCAAAATTCACATTTGCTAAACTTAGCATATAGCTTGTGTTGTCTCAACAAATTTGATGCTTGTCGAAGGCGTTGTTCATGTTGTTGGATATCTCGATTGTATATTAGAATGTCATCTATAAAGACCACTATGGACTGATTAAGGAATGGCTGGAACACTCTATTCATTAGATCCATGAATGTTGCTGGTGCATTAGTTAGTCCAAATGACATAACTATAAACTCATAATGACCATACCTTATTCTAAAGGCTGACTTGGGTATGCCATCCTCCTTAATTCGTAACTCATGATATCTAGACCTCAGGTCTATCTTAGAAACCACTTTTGCAGCTCGCAACTGGTCAAACAAATCATCTATCCTTGGCAGATGATATTTGTTCTTTATTGTCACCTTGTTCAACTGTCTATAGTCTATACATAGCCTCATAGACCCATCCTTTTTTTACAAAAAGTACCGGAGCACCCCACGACGATGTACTTGGCCGTATAAAACCTTTGTCAAGTAACTCTTGCAACTATTTCTTTAATTCTACCATCTCAGTAGGTGCCATTCTATAAGGTGTTTGAGATATCGCTTGTGTACCCAAGAACTAGATTGATCTCGAAATCAATCTCTCGAGGTGGAGGAACATCAGGAAATTCCTCAGGAAACATATTCTTAAACTCCCTGACAACTGGCACTTCTGGAATACTAGGACTTTCTACCTTGGTATCCACCACATGTGCTAAGAATGCCTCACACCCATGTCGCAACAATCTCTCATCTACCATTTTCGATACTAGACATGTTGGAAGAATCTCCCTGTCTCCCTAAAAGATCCATGTCTTACCACCATATGTGAACATAGCTTGCTTAAAACTACAATCCAAAACTACCTTATACTTTTCCAAGGTGTCCATCTCAAGGGTTACATCAAATCCATGCATCTCAAGTGGTATAAGATCCACTTGAATGTTGTGTTCTGAGAAAGAAAGAGCACAAGGGGAACATACCTCTTGTAATATTGTGGAACCAACTAACAAAGTTTCTAATAGCAAGTTATCCGATCTATGACTAACATGAAAAAGACAATTATGAATCACTTATCGAGTGGTAAAGGAGTGTGTAGAACCCGGGTCAATCAAAATAGATATGAAGCAAGATGAAGACATATCAGAATAAAATAATTCCATCTGACTTGTCATGACTCATGGGTTGACTACTACTTCCGGCTGACTCATAGCATATAATCTCACTGTTGCCTGCTGCCAACCACATCCTCTGTTATCTTGTGCAGATGAACCTACTTGAGACGCTTGTCCACGTCCTTGTCCTCCTGCACCTCTACTAAAGTGTTGCCTCTAAGAGCCTTGTTGGCTTTGCCTCGATTGTTGAGTTACCTCAGTATCTCTTACTGGACACTCTATCTTCAGATGTCCTATCTGCCCACACTTGTAGCATATTCTAGTCTCCTGTTGTGGCCTATATGGCTCTATCACTGACACTGATGCCATACTTTAGGCTCTAGAAGGCGGGAAATTATGGCCTCTACCCTTACTTGACGTCCATTGCGTCTGAGTACTGAACCTTTGTGGTACTGAAGGCATAGAAAACCTTAGTTTCTTGTAGATTCTAGACCTCTGTCCTTGGAACTGGGTAGGTCCTTTCTTGAAATTGACCTCACATTTATCGATTACTGACCTTTCTATCCTCCTAATTGATTCCACAAACGTAGCAAAGCTTTCTCTATTCTCCAGAGTAGCTGTAGGTGTAATCAATTCAGTGTTCAAACCCTTTTCAAAATGTCGAATCCTCTCCTGGTCTGTAGTAGCCATGTGCAAACAAAACTACAAAAGCTCCATGAACTTGGCTTCATACTCATTAATCTTCACATGCCCTTGCCTAATTCGTTCAAACTATGAGATTTTCTCATCCAGGTACATACGAGGAAAGTACATATTGGTGAATTCACGTCGGAATTCCTCCCATACGACCTCAACATTAGGACTTTTCTCTTCTTCGATGGCCCACCAGTGGCCAACACTTCCCTTTAACAGGTACACAACATGCTTAACTTTGTCAATTTTCTGGGATGCTAAGGATCTTAAAGGCTTTTTCTAACTTGATGAGCCACATATCTACATATGTTGTGTCAGTTATTCTAGCATATTCTAGGGCTCCCACATGGTGTAGTCATTTAAAAGTTTTACTAGAACTTGAATCTTCATTAGGAACTGGTGCCCTAGGAGATGGTATTGGTATCCTATCCACCATATGTGTTGCGATTGTCATGAACTGCCCAAACAGAGCATTGAAGATAGGGTTCTCCAACATAGTCTGATCCACCTAGGGATTCTCAGGCACTTGTTCTTCTCTCGCCTGTTCCCTTTCATCTCTTCTTGGTGCATCAATGTTGCTCTCAACAACATGTTCTTTGTGTTCTCTAGACATCTTTGAGCTTTGCATCTTCTTCTACATAATAAAAAGTCACTATAAGATAAACTGGAGGACACTAGAACATACTCAACGACCTTAATCCTATGTCCCTGTAGACTCAACGAACCTAAGGCTCTGATACCAAAAATTGTGACGACCGCTATCACACCGACAACTTAATCGCACAAAACTATATGGAATTAATCATTAACAACAGATTACCGAAAATCACTAAAAATTAAAACCTTTTTGCCAAGAGATCCATCACTAGGAAACTCTTTTCAAAAAGAATCAAACCATATATATATATATACATCAAGGTTTACTTGTACATACAATGTCCCATCAACTCGCAAGGATTTGAGATAACAAATGCTTTATCAAAACATACACAAAAGAAACATCATGTATCAAGGTGTACTAGCCAAAATCTCAGACCGATCATAAAACTATTTACACACTATCTCCCAAAGGACCTAAGAGTAGAGGGACGACACATATGACTCTATATCTACAAGACACATAGCAGCACACTCAACCTGAGTTGTTACTACTGTCCTTGTTGTTTGTTGTCTGCTCTCTTTTGCATGGTCTCTACCTCGTGCATGTTCACCTAAAAGTTGTGGAACCCACGGGGTGAGACAACTTGTCCCAGAAAGAGATATAACTCTTTGCGAACAATATTATTATCACTGGTTAAACTTTTATAAATGAGAGCAGAAGAAATTTATATTGAATTAAATAAATACAATTGTTGATTATATGTAGAGTAGAGTAGTCTTATCCTCTTATTAGTTCAGATATCTAGAACTGAGCAATAGATCATTAAATCAAGTTTGAAAGGAATATGAAGAACATGTATAACTATTATAAACTAAATAGTATAAAATCGAACCAAGGCATCAACTAATGTTTCTGTATTTGGTCCTTAAACAAATATGCTACACGACTGATTACATCTTTAAATATTCCATCTTATTATGCCATGTGGAGATGGGAATATACCTTCCATCTCCAACTGACCACTACAAAGCTAGCATCATTACCATATAGGTCTATGGAAGAGCCAAAATCCACGACCTCTCCTTTCTCAGTTAGTACGAGAGTGGTAGTGACATTATGAGTCAATCTACATTTTAGCTAGCCTGGCATATAGAGGCTCTTCGCTATAGAGATACAACGCGTAGCATGTTCTCTATCCAGGGTATGACCTATAGTCAATCCTGCCTGTATATCTTGAGTCATGGCATGTGCCATACTCTTCTGGGGGTATGGCATTACCACCAATCCTGATGTTGCAATAGAGCTATGACCTACAACCGCACTCTTTCTCAGGAAAATAGCTCAAGGCCAAATCCTAGGGTTTGAAGGAAGCAAGGTAATAATCATCTTGCACCCTCGCATATTCAAAAATATGCACTTCGACTAAAACTCATTTCATCATTCAGCAGATCCTGACATTGAATAATTCTATGGTCAGGGCAACTACATTTTTAGTTCACTTGATAGATTAAGTGCATTAAAACATCTTTTAGCATCAATCAAGTTACAAACATGAATTATAGATACATGCTATACAGAAAGGTGTAACATAATTTCAAGAGATCTTGCATCAATTGGTACATATTTGGTTATACCCATCTTGGAATCTCAGTCCCCTGAATACTTTATTGGGAATCTCATCCTTCATCATTATCATTATCATGATCATATGCTTGGGTATTAAACCCTTAGTTCATTGTTGAACAGTATCACCTATCATTAGGCAATAACCAACTCTAGGTCATCAGACCCATATAAAAATCATACTTGTTGTACAAGTATATCACATGGCTCACAAGGCCTTATATAATATGTATTATACTAAATCATCATAGCTCATACATGTCTATGTTCATCATCTCATAACACATGCATAATTAGGATTTCATAGCAAATGCAATATCAAGCAAATATCATGACCATGCCATAAGTAGAATCATTCAAGTTGCAACCCTCTCATGATTAGGGTTAGGGTTTCCTTTGTAACTGGATTAGGGTTTCCAAGTGCATACTTATCAATCAAAACCCTTATTCACATTATAAGAGATTCTTGATTTCCATAAATGTTTAAGCATACTTCATCAAATATCATCAATTGATTATCAACATGAGATATTACCCTTCTTATGTCAGTAGTACTAGTTTCTCTCTCATCCTTACTAGGATATTGATTTCAACATACTTGTTACATTGATTTACCCTTCTCTAGGGTTATCAACCTACACTTATTAAAGTGTATTCATCTCATTACTTTCATGATGCGATCATTGATTATATTCAAGTTGTATCGGCCTACACTCTTCAAGGTGTATCGACCTACACTCTACAAGGTGTATCAGCCTACACTCTACAAAGTGTATCAACCTACACTCTACAAGGTGTATCAGCCTTCATTCTACAAGGTGTATCGGCCTAAACACATCACTTGTTTCGGCCAAAGCATATCAAATGTTATCATTTTAGAGATGTTTAAGAGTGGTATCATTTGTGTGGTGCTTGAGGTATATCGGTCATAGCACATACTTATGTCTATCGGCCATACTATCATCTTATGTATCATCCACCCTACATCTACTTGGGTATCAGCTACCCATCATTACTTAGAGTATCAATCTCTTCATCAACTTAGGTATCGACCACTCAACCATCAACTAAGGTATCGACCACCCATTCAACTTAGGGTATCGACCACTCAACACCATCTAAGTATCGGTCACCCCTTCAACCTAGGGTATCATCCACACTATCAATTAGTGTATCGACCTCTCAACCAACTAGGGTTTGAGTAGTATCGGTTTAGGGTTAGACATATCGACCACCACACTCAACCAATTAAACATGATTCCATACACTTCCTTCACTAGACATCTCTAGATCATTACAAGCCAATATCATTAGAGGCATATCGGTTTATAGATTCTAGCATATCGGCCTAGCTCCCTCTTGGTCATATCAAATTAGGAACATATCATTTAGAACATCTCAAGTCATGACGACCATCCATGTTATGGAGCAAACATAGGTGTTAACTTGGATATCTTATCAAGTCATGACGACCATCCATTTTATGGAGCAAACATAGGTTTTAACTTGGATTTCTTATAGATATCGTCTTGCCATATTTCTATTAAGATAAACATAGTCCTACTCAAGAAATAAACCCAAAAGAATAGGAGTTCATATGTATCAGTTTCCATACTTGTACTCTTGTATCAGGTTAGGGTTTCCGACAAACCAATATCAATTTGTGCATATCAGTTTTATCATCTTCAAGCTCAAGCTCTTCGTCCATAACTACTCTAGTTCATGGACAACAACCCTATATATTCATTACAACTCATGGAATCATCATTTAAACAAGAAATTTAAAGTAAGAAAGGAATCACCAAGTATTGCATGATAGAAGGTGAATAATAATAAAATTAGGTTCAAGTTATATAACCCACCTCAAGAACAACTCAAAAGCTCCAAGCTTCAAAGCACCACGTTCCAAGGTTGAAGATGACTTGTCAAAAGTCCAAGAATTTATCACAACACTTCTCTATGAAATAAGATACCATAGTTAAGAATTTGGTGAAGAAAGAAGAGAAGGAAAGAATCATGATCTAAGAAGTATAATCTTTCTAAGGTTGAAGATGATCATGGATTCACCTTAGGCAAGATGCTTGGCCTTCTCTTTGTTCCTTGAGCTCTGAGGATCGTCCTCCAAGCAAGAGATGGTAAAGGAATTGAAAGGTTTACTAGGAAGTGAAAAGAGAGGTATATATAGTTGAGGTTCATGAAAGAGAATGTGTATAAGGTGTCATCACTATGTGCACTTGAGTGACACATGTCCATGCATGGTGACTTCATGAAACTATAATTATCTTACCATGCAAAACTCTTGATGATAATTCATGGATAAGATCTCAGCCATTTGGGTATCTTGCTTGACAAGATATAATCACCCAATCTTGCTTTATGTGCAAACCGATACTACTTTTGCAAGGAACTTGCAATCTGATAGGCTTCACCTACTTGAGGTGCTTAGCCTGTAATGATCTCCTTCAAAGGTTAACAAACCAATATGGGACCTATTCTATGTCTTCCAATCCGATAGGCACTCCCATTTACACTTCAAAACTCGATACAACCTTAGCTAGGGTTCAAGGTACTCAACACTTCTTAGGTTCTTTCACCACAAAGAGTGTTATCATTCAACCAAGACTCAAACAAGGTCCCATTCTTTCTCTTTCTTCTAGTTTATACTAAGAGAGAGAAGATACATTCTAGAGATGATAATTTGCACATGAACCCCTTAATTGGGTAAATTGCATTTCTTACCAAAGTTATCATATAAGGCACAAACAATTTGTAAATAAGTTCAAAATTGAGAAATAAACTCTTTTCAAGTCTTAATTACTTTTCAAAAGATTAAGACAAGGCTCTAAGAAACTTACTTAAGAAAAGATTCTATGGTTATCCTAAACCCAGGTCAGGATTGTTACACCTCTTCCCCAAGACTCTTCCTATAAGGACCCTGACCTCTGTTTAGGGTTTACCCTGTTTACTTTGCTTAACCCTGATGCTTTGTTGCTTGCTAATCACCTTTAGTGGTGATTAGGGTTTGTTGGTGCTTTGTTGAGAGTTGGAGGTGCTACTTGTAGTTAACCCAAGTCTAGGGTTTGTGGGCAAGTTTGCCACCTTGTGAGGTGTTCCTCCCTCTCCTTGCTTCCTCTTGTGTAGAGAAGAAGGTTTGGGCTCGTTGCTTGAGTTCCTTTGGGCTTGGATGAGCTTGTTGGGCCTTGTGGTGTGTTGCTTTGCTTCTTTGGACCTTGTGTCGGGCAAGAGCATGCCTGTGTCGGCCTAGGTGTATCGCCCAGGATGTGTGTCGCCCTGGTAGTGTCACCCAGGGTTGTGTCGGCCAAGGTGGGGGTGTGTCACCCATGGACCCTTTGAACTTCTTTGACCTCATTTGTGTCACCACTAGTGGATACTTGGTGCTTGATGCTTGCATGTGGCAATGGCTTTGGACATGTGTTTAGGGCATGTGTCTTTGCTCATGGACAAGTGTTCCTAGGTGGGCAACACCTTGCCTTATCTTTCCTTGGTTTCTTCTCCATCCTCTTCTATATATGCATTTCCTTTCCCTTGCTAAGGATCCCTTTAGTTCCTTAGTCTCCTTCTCCTTGGTGCACGACACTCTCTTCTTTTGCAAGCTTGGTGGCCGATCCTTCTTGGAGTCTCCTTCTTCCTCTAGTGGTGGCTGAACCCTAGAGTGCCTTGCTCTCCTTCTTGTGGTGGTGCTTGGAGCTTAGAGCTTGCTTGAGGCGGGTTACATAACTCCTAACCTTAACTACATTACCATCTTCTATGTTCTTGTTGCTTATGATCGACTATGTATGTTGTTAGTTTAGTTTCTTACTTAGTTGCTTCTTGTTGTCCGAACCATATGTTCTAGGGTTTCTTAGTGAGCAATACTCCTTTCTCTCCTTGGTCTAGAGGAGTGAGCTTGAGTTCTAGTATCATGGGAAACACTCCTCTCTCATTTAAGTTGAGAGGTGAGATTGTGTTCTAGTAGCTTGAGAAACACCCTCCTCTCACCATGGACTTGAAAGTGAGCTATGTGATGGTTGTGGACCTTTGTTGTGGTTGTACCTTGTATTGCCCGATTGGTGTTAAGAAGCTTGGCAAGACCCCTCTCTCTTGATAGTTGAGAGGTGAGTCATCTTCTTGATCCATTAGGGTTTTGGTGCCTTTGTGCTTGAGGTTGGTGATGACCCTGTCGGGTTGCATTTTGCCCGATATGGTGTTGGAAGTGATGTTTCCCGATATCCTTTGTTGGCTTAGAGTCTTGGACGACATGATGTAGTGGCTTTGTGTCGGGCGTCACACCTTAGCCTTGTGTGTCGGCTGATAGCATGAGCTCAGTTGGACGTTATGCCCCCTTGTCACCCGATAGAGTTGCACCTTTGAACGTTATCCCCATGTCGTGTGTATGCTGCCCGATATGCCTTGTGCACAACGCACCGTTGTACGATATAGGCTGAGTTTCACGTTGCTTATAGATGCCTGTTGCACCTAGTGAGCGACACGCCCATAGGCTCAGTTGCCCGATAGGCTTCATGGCCGTTGTACCCTTGTTACCTGACGCAGCGTTGCCCGTCTTGAGGTGCACGATATGCATGGTTGCACGGCATGCTTGGTTCCCTAATGCATTACACGCCGTGCACGACACAACGTTGCACGTTACACTCTTATGATTGGCTGATAGGTGCTGGTGTGCCTGGCCGAGATGTGTTGACCGTTATGCTTTGGGCAATATGGGAGAGTGCCCTACCCGTCACACTTCTTGTGAGGGTAGTGGGAACTTTTAGTGAGGGTCTTGTCTCTTATGGAAATCTATGCGCTAGCTCTTGTTAATAATTCACGTTGGTTTTTGATAATAAACCTTGACATGCTTAGTAGGTTACACCTATGTCTCTCACCATGATATTACCAGTATGTAATCATCTTAATGATATGGATATTGATGAGATAATGGTAAATATATAAGATTGTTTTGCATGAACCGTATCTATGATCATAGGTTGAGGCATGAATGATAAAGCACCTAATCATCAATGTTGCCCTATATCAATAATATGATCTTTTTGTTAATCCATGATGATTATGTATATTAACCATGCAGGTGATGCATATCCAGGTAGAGGGCTATGAGGTATATATGATGAGTAACATTGCTTTGATAGTTACTCTTGATGATGAGATGACATACATGATGTGTTTTGGTCTGAGGACCTGATTTTGGCTGAAGTGCCTAAGTTGATGAGAATGCCTTGAGAGGCAGTGGCATTATGTGATAAGGGATTGAGATCCCATGGCAATGTGGTGATCCTTGAGATGGATCTAGATGATTGGCAAGAGGCCAAGTGGTAACATGTAATGTTGGATCCTTGTTATGGATCAAGATGATGTTGATTATAATAGAAACATAATATTGAGTTTCATGTTGTTTATTCTTGTTATAGTTTGCATGTTATACAACTTGGTTGAATCTTGCAATCCAGTTAAAATATACTAATTAATCACAGTGGAACAAACCATGTAGTTTGCCCTGGCCATAGATCCATCATCGTCAGGAGCAGGTGATGGTGAAACAGGTTCTCCTACGGGTTAACCTGGAGCGCATATTGTTGAATATGTGAGGTTTCTCCTAGCCTAAAATAGAGAGGGAATCAAGTGCAGCTGCGGTTGCAGACTCAGGATATGTGTATGAGCATGGTGAACAGGCCCATGGCTCAGGATATGTGATATGGGAGAATGAATGCATTCATGGCTCAGAGCACGGTGAACTGGCCTGTGGCTCAGATATACTAGCACTGTGACCTGTACTGAGGCAGGCTAGAGGAAGGGTAGCGTATGGAGCTGACCCTGTGGCTGAGGCCACTTAAGCACGAGACCGCGGTCCCGCTTTGGTTCTCGTGCACTGACCACGAGGTGGGAGGTCGTGGAGTCCAGCTCTTCCATTGACCTTGTATGGCACCGGCTCCGGGTTTCGCAGCCGTTGGTTGGATTTGAGTGGTACGGCTCACTTCCTCAGAGAATAATAATACGTAATCCAGCCGTATAGTATTTACTGCTTAGGGCAAAACACAGAACATTGGTTGAGGCCTTGCTTGTGTAGTTAATCTAGTTATACCTTGCAATTACTTATACGTTCCTTATTTTATGAAGTAAGACCTCATAAATCTTATCTTGTTAATCATGTTCCATAAGGAAATACATGGGTTTATGCTTTCCGTACATCTGGTAAGCTTGATGGTATGAATAGCTTATTTATATGGACTGCTCTTGTTATACCTTTTATCAGTTATCTGTCGTTGTTGCTTTATCTTCCTTTGGTTTTATAGTTTCGGCGGGGAGTTATATTTCTCGCTGGGACTGTGTGTCTCACTCTGGTGGTTTATAACCTTTTTTAGGTGGTCGAGCTAGGCATGGTGGTGGTCACGGAGTTGCGGCCGAGCAGTAAGACGAGCAGTAGAAGGCAAGAGATGGATATGTTGCTATTTTCGTTGTTTTGTAGTAGAGTTTTAGAGTCATCCCTGTACTCTCAGGTCCTTGGAGGTGTTTTGATGTTGTTTCACGATGTATAATCGTTGACATTTTGTAGATCCTGCTGCTGGCCGGATGTGGGCCGTTATGTATATAAACATGTGATGAACTCATGTGATGGCTAAACAACTGATCTCCTAAGCTGTGGACACATATCAAGGCTTGTAAATGTTTGTATAACATGTTTCTCTACAGGATGAGGACTTAAATGTAATAGTTTCTCAGCTATTCCACTTTCTGCAATCAGTTTTAATTAAACCGTGTTTTTGGTAATCTGTGGTTATGGTGATTTCCGCACGTTTTCGCGTAACACCTCACTGTCTATGTGATAGTGGGATGTGTTGCCACAAGTTTTGGTATCAGAGCTCTAGGTTCGCTGAGTCTACAGGGATTTAGGACTAGGTTGTGTCTATTCTTGTGAGTTTTCTAGATTTTCTCACAATCATCTTCTGCCCTCAACGGAAGAAAAGCCAAGATGTCTGGAAACCATGAAGAACATGTTGCTGAGAACAGTGATGATGCATGGAGCTATAGGGCAGGCACATGAAGATCAGGTGCCTGAGGTCCCCCAACCTGACCCAGCCATTCTTGAACACCCTGCCTATCAACAGCTTATGGGGCAGATGATGGCTACGATGAATCTCATGGTAGAAAGATTGCCAGTGCCACCACCGAGAGAACAGGTTCCCCATGGTGAAACATCGCGTATTGGGAAGACCTTTGAGCGGCTTTGTCGAGTCAGAGCTTCAGATTATGCTGGAACGGCTGATCCAGCGGATGCAGATCTGTGGCTGACAAGTCTTGAGAAGGCTTTCTGGATCCTCGACATCCCCGAAGCAGACAAAGTAAAGCACACTGTCTACCTCCTGAAGGATAGTACTGGTCACTGGTGGACCATCGAGGAGGAAAAGCAACCTGGTGAGGTAATCGGTTGGGAGGTTTTCCGGTGTGAGTTCATCAGTAGATACTTTCTAAAGATGTATCTGGATGAGAAGATCATCCATTTTGAGAGCCTACACCAAGGAACGATGAGCATCATTGAGTACGAGGCCAAGTTCATGGATCTGTTGAGGTCTTGTCCTCACATGGCAGCGACAGACAAAGAGTGGATTAGACGCTTTGAGAAGGGTTTGAGTACTGAGCTGACAACACCTGTTTCTGCATTGGAGAACAGAGAGCGGTTTGCTACATTTGTGGAATCCGTCTGGAGGATTGAACGGTCAGTAAGGGAGAAAAGAGAATCCATGTCTAAGAAGAGGCATGCTCAGTTTCAGGGACAGAGGTTTGGTGGCTTCAAGAAGCCAATGTTTGCAGCACCGTCAGTGATGAGAGGTTCCAGTGCACCGTCGCAATGGTCCCCGAGTAACAAAAGAGGTTATGTTTCTTCACTGTCAAAGGCACATAGTACAGCTTCTGTGGTAGTGACAGGGCCATCTAGGCCACGGTTTGAAGATAGGACATGTTATATCTGCGGTCAGACGGGGCATTTCAAGTCGAACTGCCCAAGTAAAGATGTTGAAGTGACGCAGCAGCCCAATGGTAGCAGAGGGCGAGGACGTGGTCAAGCGTCGCAAGAAGGATCGTCTTCTCAAGGAAGCAGAGGATGTGGACAGAAAGTAACGGCTCGATTCTATGCTATGAGTCAGCCAGAGGCGATAGTCAACCCGCGAGTGGTGGCAGGTCAGATGGAGTTATTTCATTCTGATATGTCTTCTTCTTGCTTTATATCTATTCTGGTTGACCCAGGTGCTACACACTCTTTTATCGCCTATAGTATGCTTGAAAACTTTCGTTTACCTGTTAGTGGTAAGAAGGATAGCTTGTTGTTAGAAACCCCTCTTGATGGTTCCTCGATACTTCGAGAAGAGTGTCCATCTTGTGTCTTATCTTTTTCGGGACACCACATACAAGTGGATCTTATACCACTTGATATGCATGGTTTTGATGTTATCCTTGGGATGGATACCTTAGAGAAGTATAAGGTTGTTCTGGACTATGGTTCCAAGCAGGCTGTGTTTGATGATGATGGAGAGAAGCGGATCTTCCAAGGAGATAGGAAGATTCTTCTGACGTGTTTGGTATCAGCTATGGTGGTAGAGAAGTTGTTACGATATGGATGTGAGGCGTTCTTATCTCACGTTGTGGACACCGTTGTGGATAACAAGGCGAAAGGTCCTAGCCTTGAAGAGGTGTCAGTTGTCCGAGGGTTTGCGGATGTGTTTCCTGAAGAGTTCCCTGGTGTTCCTCCACCTCGAGAGATTGATTTCGAAATCAATCTGGTTCCAGGAAGGCAGCCAGTTGCACTGACACCGTATAGGATGGCTCCAGTAGAGATGGAAGAGCTTAAGAAGCAGTTATAAGAGTTGTTGAAGAAAGGTTTCATCCGACTGAGTACATCACCTTGGGGTGCTCCAGTGTTGTTCGTTAAGAAGAGGGATGGATCGATGCAGTTATGTATAGATTACCGGTAGTTGAACAAGGTCACGATCAAGAACAAGTACCCGTTACCGAGGATAGATGATCTGTTCGATCAGTTGCGTGGTGATATAGTGTTTTCAAAGATTGACCTAAGGTCCAGCTATCATCAGTTGAGGATTAAGGCGGATGACATACCGAAGTCAGCTTTTAGGACGAGGTATGGTCATTTCGAGTTCGTGGTTATGCCGTTTGGGCTAACCAATGCACCTGCTGCTTTCATGGATTTGATGAACAGAGTGTTTCATCCGTTCCTAGATCAATTTGTTGTAGTCTTCATAGATGACATCTTGATCTATAGTCGGGATAAGAAAGAGCATGAGCGACATCTTCGACTATCGTTGACTCTTCTTCGTCAAAATCAGTTGTATGCCAAGTTCAATAAGTGCGAGTTATGGTTGGAAGAAGTAACTTTCTTGGGTCATGTGATATCTGCAGAAGGAGTCAAAGTGGATCCGAAGAAGGTGGAGTCCGTTGCAGAATGGGAACAGTCGAAGATGCTGACAGAAGTTCATAGTTTCCTGGGCTTAGCAGGATACTATAGAAGGTTTATCAAGGACTTCAGTGCGATTGCATTGCCGATGACAAAATTGACTAGGAAGGATGTACCTTTTGTCTGGGATGATCGTTGTCAGCGAGCTTTCCAAAGTTTGAAGGGAAAGCTGACCAGTGCTCCAGTGCTAGTACTGCCAGAGCCTGGGAAGGGCTATGTTGTTTTCTACGATGCTTCCAAGAAAGGTTTAGGTTGTGTGCTGATGTAGGAAGATCATGTGGTTTCTTTTACTTCGCGACAGCTTAAGAAACATGAGGAGAACTATCTGACTCATGATTTGGAGTTGGCAGTAGTGGTTCATGCGTTGAAGATTTGGAGACATTATCTTTATGGGGAAGTGTGTCAGAGCTTTACGGATCATAAGAATCTGAAGTACATCTTTTCGCAGCATGAGTCAAACATGCGACAACGTCGATGGATGGAGTTAATCAATTATTATGACTGCACCATCGAGTATCATCCTAGTAAGGCAAATGTGGTAGCTAATGCGCTTAGCCGAAAGTCTTCTTCTTTTCCTTCAAAGAAGGCACAGTTGAGTTCCCTGGTCTGCTATAGACGGGATATGCTTGTTTCCTTGTGACTGATGAATGTACAGATGGAAGTTTCCATGTTAGCTGGACTTTTAGCACAAATGCAAGTCAAGCCTACGCTGAGACAACAGATCAAGGATGCACAACAAACAGATGACACCGTACAGTTGATCAGATCAGAGTTCGGTAGCGAAAAGCGTGATGGGTTCCGGGAGTCTGAGGATGGACTAGTCTGCTATCGTGACAGGATGGTGGTCCCCAATGCTGATGATCTGAGGAAGTTAGTGCTCGAGGAAGCACACACGTCGATGTATGCTATGCATCCAGGAGTCACCAAGATGTATCATAGTCTGAAGGACTTGTATTGGTGGCCGGGCTTGAAAAAAGATGTAGTCGAGTTTGTGGCTAAGTGTGCGGTATGTCAGCAAGTCAAGGCTGAGCATCAAAATCCGGCAGGTACGTTGCAACCCATTCCAATACCACAATGGAAATGGGATCATATAACCATGGATTTCATAGTTGGTCTACCCAGGACAACTAGGAATCATGATTCCATTTGGGTTATAGTGGACAGATTGACGAAGTCTGCCCATTTCATACCGATAAAGACAACGTATACATTCGAGAAGCTCACTCGAGTATATGTGGATGAGATAGTGTGTTTGCACGGTGTACCAGCGATAATAGTTTTTGACATAGGTCCTCAGTTTATGAGTCGTTTCTGGGAACAGTTGCACAGAGCGTTGGGAACATAGTTGAGGTTCAGTACCACCTTCCACCCGCAGACAGATGGACAGTTTGAGAGGACTATTTAGAAATTGGAAGATCTCCTTCGAGCTTGTGTTTTGCAGTTCCTAGGTAGTTGGGATGTACACCTCAGTTTGATAGAGTTTTCCTACAACAATAGTTATCAGCGGAGCATTGACATGGCTCCTTATGAGGCCTTATATGGCAGGAAGTGCATATCTCCTTTGTGTTGGTATGAGTCTGGTGAATATCAACTTTTGGGTCCTGAGTTAGTACAGTAGACGACAGAAAAGATTAAGGTGATACAACAACAGTTAAAAGCGGCACATGATAGGTAGAAGTCTTATGCAGACAATCACCGACGACCTTTAGAGTTCCAGGTAGGAGACACAGTGTATCTTAAAGTCTCTCCGTGGAAAGGTGTGCTGAGGTTTGGCCGGAAGGGTAAGCTAGCACCCAGGTATATGGGGCCATACCCGGTCATAACACGTCTTGGCAAAGTAGCTTACGAGTTAGAACTGCCGCCAGAGTTGCACAAGTTACACCCAGTGTTCCATGTCAGTATGCTAAAGAAAAGTCATCCGGATACATGGACAGTGATACATCCAGATGAAGTTGAGCTTGATGAAGATGTGACCTACGAGGAAGGTCATGTGATGATCCTTGACAGGAGAGTTAAGAAGCTGAAGAGGAAGGACCTGGTTCTTGTGAAGGCTCTTTGGCATCACCGTGGCATTGAGGAAGCCACGTGGGAGCTTGAGGAAGAGATGAGGAGGAAGTATCCCTCACTTTTCTCTTTGGATTTCAGGGATGAAATCCCTTTGTAAGGGGTTAGCTTGTAAGGACCCTGACCTCCATTTAGGGTTTACCCTGTTTGCTTTGCTTAACCCTGATGCTTTGTTGCTTGCTAATCACCTTTAGTGGTGATTAGGGTTTGTTGGTGCTTTGTTGAGAGTTGGAGGTGCTACTTGCAGTTAACCCAAGTCTAGGGTTTGTGGGCAAGTTTGCCACCTTGTGAGGTGTCCCTCCCTCTCCTTGCTTCCTCTTATGTAGAGAAGAAGGTTTGGGCTCATTGCTTGAGTTCCTTTGGGTTTGGATGAGCTTGTTGGTCCTTGTGGTGTGTTTCTTTGCTTCTTTGGACCTTGTACCGGGCAAGAGCATGCATGTGTCGTCCTAGGTGTATCGCCCAGGATGTGTGTCGCCCTGGTAGTGTGTCGCCCAGGGTTGTGCCGTCCAAGGTGGGGGTGTGTCGCCCATGGACCCTTTGACCTTCTTTGACCTCGTTTGTGTCACCACTAGTGGACACTTGGTGCTTGATGCTTGCATGTGGCAATGGCTTTGGACATGTGTTTAGGGCATGTGGCTTTGCTCATGGACAAGTGTTCCTAGGTGGGCAACACCTTGCCTTATCTTTCCTTGGTTTCTTCTCCATCCTCTTCTATATATGCATTTCCTTTCCCTTGCTAAGGATCCCTTTAGTCCCTTAGTCTCCTTCTCCTTGGTGCACGACACTCTCTTCTTTTGCAAGCTTGGTGGCCGATCCTTCTTGGAGTCTCCTTCTTCCTCTAGTGGTGGCCGAACCCTAGAGTGCCTTGCTCTCCTTCTTGTGGTGGTGCTTGGAGCTTGGAGCTTGCTTGAGGCGGGTTACATATGTAACATCCCTGACCTGGGTTATGAGTTAACCCTAGGTGTTTTGCCTAAATATGTAATTAAATCCTTGTGATTAACTTTGGGCATGTAATTAAGTTTCTCAGAAACATATATTTCAGTTTTTGCTCCTTTTTATATAAAGTTGTAGCATTGTTTTGTAATACAGGGACCTATGTGCAAATTACCCAGTTAGAAGGGTTAACTTGCAAATTGCACATGTTGAGATGTTTCTCTGATGTTGAGACATCATGAGAATGATGATGGTAAGGTTTGAGGGATTTCCCAAGCTTGGGCACCAAGGTGCAGCTGTGGAAGCAATCCCGGTGCTTGAAAACCCTAAATTGGAGAAAAGTGCAATTTACCCAATTTGAGGGGTGCAACTTGTAAAATACATCATCTAAAATATCTTTTAAGACTCTTGTCATCATTTAGAGAAGAAATGATGAAAGGTCATTTCAATTGATTAATCAAGTTATGAAAAAACACCTTTGTGATTGAATAATCAAGGTGTATGTGCTATAGCCCTTTTATGTGTATGCTTAACTAATAGGTTGATCTTCTTTGCCCTCATTTCTTGACCTTAGAAGAAGGTTTGTAATTAGAACTAATATGAAGGGACGAGCATAGAAGGATGGAGGGACTTAGTTGAAAATATGGAGAACTTATGAGCTTATGTTGAAAATCTCACCCCAAGTATATATACTCTCCACTT
The DNA here is from genome assembly GCA_963693085.1 of Alisma plantago-aquatica. Classification (NCBI taxonomy): domain Eukaryota; kingdom Viridiplantae; phylum Streptophyta; class Magnoliopsida; order Alismatales; family Alismataceae; genus Alisma; species Alisma plantago-aquatica. The sequence continues at coordinate 827,570,401 of OY856412.1, forward strand.
CACTTAGCAAGGAAACCCTCCCTTCGTTCCTTTCACTGTTCTATTCACCCAAACCGACTAAAGAGGAGCTGTGGAGCTCAGGAGGACGACCAAGGAGGGCAAGGTAGGTTTGAATCCTCCCTTTTGCTTAAGTTCATGGTTAGAACTCGAATTCAAGGTCAAATTGATGGCTAGCTCACATAGCTCTACCTTTCTAGCCATCTCTTCTCGACTTTCCTTGGAAGGATCACCCTGGCTGACCTGTGGAAACTCAAGGACGCCATTAAAATCTTGGAGCTCAAGGAGCAAGCTTTAGGCGGGTTTTATAACTCTAAACCCATGCTTTGTTATATACATCTTGTTTATGCTTTTAGATGATAGTTCTTCTTCTTCTCTACCTTCCTTTGCTACTTTGCAAGCAAATCCGTGAGAAATCCTTGCTGTTCTTGAGCTAGGAGATGAAGACGTTATTTCCAAAGTTAATCCACTACTTTTCACTTTACTAAACGGTCTCCACCAAGTGCTCACACGGTTTGCAAAATCGTTTGGTGAGCAAACGGTCTCAAGACCGTGTAAGGGCAAACGGTCTTCAAGACCGTTTAGCCGCGTTGACCGAGCATGGACCGTATAAGAAATCTGTTCATAACTATGTAGTCTAATCACCCACAAAATTTGAGAGGCTAACTCCAAAGGAATCGAGAGATATAGCCTTTTTAAATTAACAAATCAATTGAATTTAGTTCTGAATTGCAATCTGTTGAAATCGCCCCTTTTTGGGCAAACGGTCTCAAGACCGTGTAATAACGTTGACTAAGCATTGACCATATGAAATTACTGTTCATACTAATGATGATTAACAACTCACCAAATTTGATGGACTAATTCCAAACGAGCTAAGAGTTGAAGGATGATTACTAGGGTAAACCCTAATTGAAATCAGTACTGAAATCTCAATGAATAACTTAGTGTTTTTGGGTTGATTGACCCAAACGGTCTCAAGACCGTTTGGGGATCAACCAAACGGTCTCAAGACCATGTGGTGACAACCCAAGACCGTTTGGAGGTCTAGGGTTAAGGTAATTTGATCAATTGAGGGCCCAATTGCAATGGGCTATTGAATTAATCAAAAACACTGAATTGAGACTCAATCAAGGTTCAACCCCTATCAAATCACATTAGATTTTGATGAAATCTTGGGCAAACGGTCTCAAGACCGTGTGGAGTTCATCCACACGATCTCAAGACCGTTTGGGCCAAGTTTGGGCCCAATTGGAGCTCAATTGAAGGGTTCAACCTTGTGTTGATTCACATTGTTGAGTGTTGATGGTTGAACGTTGATGGACCTTAATTGAACCAACTTCAACCCTAATTGGATAACAATTGAGGGTCAATTTAGTGACCAATTGGTTAAGCATAACCCTAATTGACTCAATCTATAAATGGTTACCATGACTTTGACCATTTGGAGGCTTCAACATTGATAATCATAAACGATTGAAATCATTGAACCATGTTGAAGGTCCAAACGGTTTGAGACCAAATGGACCAAACGGTCTCAAGACCGTTTGAGGCCTCACGGTCTCAAGACCGTTTGAGGTCACATGGTCTCAAGACTGTGTGAGGCCAAACGGTCTCAAGACCGTTTGGACTCAAACGATCTCAAGATTGAGAGACACCAAACGGTCTCAAACTGTGTAAGCCCTCTCTGTCTTGAAGTCAAACTTGTTAAACGGTCTACACCCTCACACGGTTTGGGCAAACGACCTTGAAGGTCACACAGTCTTGGAGTCAACCCTACCAAACGGTCAACTCATCCGAACGGTCTCAAACCGTTTGGAGGTTGAAGGTTGAAACCGTTTGAGGTTTTCAAAGGTTGATTTCACTTAATCAATTGAAGGTGTAAATGGTTCAATGATGCTCTAATCTAAACCCTAATGATAACCTAGGATATTAAGGGATTAAGTGACTAATGAATTGAACCATGATGGTGATCAATGGGTTGAATTACCAAAATACCTTGATGGGTTCAATTGAGTAATACCTTGTTCAAATCAAACCCTAATCACATGATAGTGATGTTTTGGCTTATGTTAGACCATGAGGACTTAACCCAACCTGATCTAGAGTGGTGTTATCACCATCTACTAGTATGAGGAGAGAGAAAGTATCTTAAGAGAGATAAAGTACCTTAAGAGAGAGAAAGTACCCTTTTAGGGTGGAAACTCAAGTAAAGAACCTTCAATACACATGAATGTGCATGATTAGGGTATGATCCACCTATGTGAGATCATGGAAACCCTAATTATGATATATGATGAATCTTAAGCTAATCTGAGAGCATCAATGATGATGTTCCTCATACATGATGATGTTATGAGTTCAATTCACCATGTGATGTGAATAGTAAACCCTAATTCAAGGGTAATGACATGTGATGTGAATAGTAAACCCTAATTCAAGGGTAATGACATGTGATGTGAATAATAAACCCTAATTCAAGGGTAATGATATGTGATGTGAATAGTAAACCCTAATTCAAGGGTAATGACATGTGATGTGAATAGTAAACCCTAATTCAAGGGTAATGACATGTGATGTGAATAGTAAACCCTAATTCAAGGGTAATGATATGTGATGTGAATAGTAAACCCTAATTCAAAGGTGATGACATGTTATATGAGTATTAAACTCTATTTGATAAGAATCAAAGAACTTAGCTCTTATGACAAGAGTGGAAAGTATAATTATTGTTTTGAATTACCTTTATTAATTGAATTAACCATGTAGGTTCTGATATGGAGGTGATCATATCCAGGTATGGATGATGATACTATATTCATTAAAGGCATATTGATAGCTTTATGAATAAGTAAAGTATCTTGATGCCTTGTCAGTGGCATTCTATGATAATAATGGGCTGTGAGAGCCATGAATACCATCAAGGTCATGCTTTAGAGATGACTTGTGATGAGTATAATGAGAAATGATGTTTGATGTGAGTTAGGCTTGTTACATTTAGTATTCTTCTTTTATAGCTGTTATGCTACTGTTATTGTTTGAAGAACAATGTGTGATGTTAAATGAATACTGAATGTACCTAACTAATCAAGTATAATGTAGAGCCCTGATCATAGACCCATCATTATCAGAGATCAAATGATGGTGAAATAGGTTTTCCTAAGGGAACTCCTGGATCACATACTATTGAGTATGTGGGGTATATGGATGTGTAGAACCTTACATCCTAGTGTAGGGATTTGATGTAGATATGTAATCCGTCAATCCTTCACTACTTTTCCATACCGTATCAGTAGTAGGTAAACATGAAACCTCCTGATGACGAAGAAAACATAGATATCCATATCAGTGGAGATAAACATGAAATCTCCTGATGATGAAGAGAGTACAGAACGCCACTGTAACTCTAAAATAGCGAAGGAACAGATTACCCTGGTGAGCTATAATAGTAGAGACACAAGATGTCTTACAAGTGATCCTCTTACTGACTGAGGAAGGTGAAGTTCATGAGAATCCGGCTCTTTCAATGACCTAGTATGATACTAAGGCACTTAACAGTGATTGGTTGGGGTATGAGTGGTAAACCTCATCTCCACAGGGCATAATAATAAGACTGTTTGAAAAACATAATCTACAAGCATAGTATACCTGTTAAAGGTAACTATGAGCTAATTGATTGATGTTACACTGAATAGTGCATATGTTCTTTATGCTTGATAAATGTTGAGCTCTTGTATACAACTGTATCTGCTATTGAATACTTTGTAAGCTTTTACTGCTTAAGTTATTCTTTGATGTTATAATAAAGCTTCTGGCGGAGAGTTATAACTCTTGCTGGGACAATTATGTACAATTGTCTCACCCCGTAGACTTCAACTTTTTAGGTGGACGTCGAGGACGGAGGAACAGGTCTACAGGTGACCAGTCCCAACAGCAGCAGCACCAGGAGCAGCAGTAAATCTCAGGTGGAGATTTAGCCTACCATGTGGTGTAGTTAGAGTCAGTCCTATGTGTCCTCTGTACTCTCAGGTCTTGGAGTCTTTTGTTATGAGTTCTTGAGATTTTGTATCTTGATGTATATAATTACTCAAGAAGTAATTATCATGAGATGTAAACAGTTTATCTCTTGTTATGAAAGAAGCTTTTAAGGATTCAAGCTCTTGTCTCGAAAAGTTTTACTTTCCCGTGATTTTTGTCTTCCGCTGTTTATCGAATCGCTTCCGCTAAGTTTAAATCGTGATTATATCGTGGTTTGGAGATCAGAGCCCACAATTAGTGGTATCAGAGCTCTAGGTCAGTTGAGTCTACAGAGGCATAGGACTTAGGATGTCGAGTCTATCTTTAGTACTCTTTCCCTATCTAATAGAATCTTCTACTCCTCAGGAGAAGAAGATACATAAGGATGGTTGAGCCTCATGATGAGTACATGGTAGAGAGTAGTGCTAGTGCACCTCAAGGCGGTGCAAGGGTTCCAAGAATAGAACATCTTGCACCAGAGTCACAAAGAGAGCCACCCCAGTTTGACCCAGCCGACATGGGTAACCCAGCTGTACAGACAATGTTCGGGCAGTTCATGACTGCCATGACACACATAACCGACAGGATGCCCATGCCTACACCTAGGGCACCTGTCCAGCCTGAAGCACAAGGTATCGGTAAGACGTTCGAACGACTTCGTCGTGTCGGATCTACCGAGTACTTTGGGACTGCCGACCCCCCAGATGCTGACCTATGGTTGACAGAGTTGGAGAAGGCTTTCAGGATTCTTATTATCCCGGAAGCTGAGAAGGTTAGACATGCTGTCTATCTTCTCAAAGGCAGTGCTGGTCACTGGTGGAACATGGAAGAGCATAAGAGACCTGGAATAGAGTTCTCATGGGAAGAGTTTCGTCGGGAATTTATCAATAGATATTTTCCAAAAACCTTCCTAGATGAGAAGATCTCTCAGTTTGAGAGACTAAGGCAGGGTATGATGAACATTAGCGAGTATGAAGCTAAGTTCATGGAATTGCTGCAGTTCTGTCCGCACATGGCTGCCACAAATGAGGAAAGAATCAGGAGATTCGAGAAGGGTTTGAATGTTGATATGTCAACCCCTGTGTCTGCCTTAGAAAACCAAGAGAGATTCTCTACTTTCTTTGAGTCAGTCCGAAGGATAGAGAGATCTGTGGTTGAGAAGAGGCAAACCCAGAAAAGATATCCACAGTTCCAGGGTTCGTCATCTAGGGATTTTAAGAAACCTAGATTCTCTGCACCTAACCCTCCACCACCCAGATCGAGTTCTCAAACTCAATGGTCACCAAGCAGAGGTAGAGGATGGAGTCAACCGCTTCAAGGGACTCACAGTTCTACATCGATGTCAGTTACTGGACCACCCCGACCAAAACAACAGGAGAGGAGATGCTACAACTGTGGTAAGGTGGGACACTTGATGAAGGATTGCCGTTCTAGGCCTGTCAGTGTGACACAGCCTCCGAGACAGAATCAACAAAGATCTCAGAGAATGCAATCTCAAGGAGCAGCTTGAGGACGTGGACAAGCGTCTCAAGCTGGATCATCAGCACCACCTCAACACCAGGCGACAGCGAGGTTCTATGCTATGAACCCACCATATGCAGTGGTCAATCCACGGATAGTGGCAGGTCAGATGAAACTTTTATATCCTGATATGTCTACATCCTGTGTTGTATCTGTTCTGATTGACCCGGGTGCTACGCACTCTTTCATCACTCATAGAGTGATTCGTAACTGCAATGTGACTGTTAGTCATAGGGTAGATAGTTTGTTGTTGGAGACTCTGTTGAGTGGGTCTGCCATTTTGTAGGAGGTATGCTCTCCTTGCATCCTCTTCTTTTATGACCATCGCATTCAAGTGGATCTTATACCGCTTGATATGCAAGGATTTGATATAATCCTCGGGATGGATACCTTAGAAAGGTATAGAGTTGTCTTGGATTGTGAGTGCAAGTTGGTTGTGTTTGATGATGAAAGCAACACATGGATCTTTCAAGGAGAAAGAAAGATTCTTCCCACCTGTCTTGTGTCAGCTATGGTTGCTGATAAGTTGTTGAGGCAAGGATGTTATGCATTCTTATCCCATGTGGTAGATGTTACCAAGGAAAGGTCCAATCCTGCTGAAGTTCCCATAGTCAGGGAATTCGAGGATGTGTTTCCTGAAGAACTTCCTGGTATACCACCACCTCGGGAGATTGATTTTGAAATCAATCTGATCCCAGATACAAAACCCATAGCCCAGACTCCGTATAGGATGGTGCCTGCCGAGATGGCAGAACTCAAGAAACAGCTTCAAGAGTTACTTGAGAAGGGTTTTATCCGATTGATCACTTCACCTTGGGGTGCTCCGGTCTTGTTTGTTAAAAATAAAGATGGGTCAATGTGGTTGTGCATCGACTACAGACAACTCAATAAAATAACAATAAAGAATAAGTACCCTCTGCCGAGGATTGATGATCTCTTTGACCAGTTGCGTGGTGCAACCGTCTTTTCCAAGATAGACTTGAGGTCTGGATATCATCAACTTCATATTAAGGATAGTGACATATCCAAGTCTGCCTTTAGGACAAGGTATGGTCACTATGAGTTCACGGTTATGTCGTTTGGACTAACCAATGCACCAGCTGCATTTATGGAACTCATGAATAGAGTTTTTCGACCTTTACTTGATCAGTGTGTTGTCGTCTTCATAGATGACATTCTGATCTATAGTAAGAATGCTCAGAAGCATGAGCAGCATCTTCGCCAAGCTTTGACCTTGCTAAGAGAACACAAGCTGTATGCTAAGTTTAGCAAGTGTGAGTTCTAGCTGCCGGAGGTATCTTTTCTTGGACATGTGATATCTGCCTCGGGAATTCGTGTTGACCCTACAAAGGTAGAATCTGTTCTACAGTGGGAACAACTGAAGACACCGACGGAGATTCGAAGTTTCTTGGGGTTAGCTGGCTATTATCGAAGGTTCATTAAGAACTTTAGTTCTATAGCCTTACCTTTGACCAAGTTGACCCAGAAAGATGTTCCTTTTTCTTGGAGTGATAAGTGTCAACAGTCTTTCCAGTTGTTGAAGGAGAGGTTGACAAGTGCACCTGTGCTTGTACTACCTGAACAAGGAAAAGGATATGTAGTTTTCTGTGATGCTTCCAAGAATGGACTAGGATGTGTGTTGATGCAGGATAAACAAGTGATTTCTTTTGCTTCCCGACAGCTTAAGAAACACGAGGAGAATTGTAACACCCCTGACCTGGGTTACGAGCTAACCCTAGGTGTTTTGCCTAATTATGAAATTAGATGGTTGAAATTATCCTTTAATATATAATTAAAGTTTCTATGGAACATATGTTTCCATTTCTGTCCCTTATAAACCAATGTTGAAGTATTGTTCGCAATACATGGACCTATGTGCAATTTGCCCAATCAGAGGGGTTAACTTGCAAATTTCACATGTTCATATGTTCCTTTAATGTTGAGACAACATAAGAATAAATATGATGAGGTTTGAGGGATTTCCCAAGCTTGAGCACCAAGGTGCAGCTGTGGAAGCAACCCATGTACTTGAAAACCCTAAATTGGTGTAAAATGCAATTTACCCAATTTGAGGGGTGCAAATTATAAAATATATCATCTAAAATATCTTTTATGACTCTTGGCATCATTTAGAAGAGAAATGATGAAAAGGTCACTTCATGTGAAAAATCATATTATAAAGAACACCTTTGTGATTGAATAATCAAGGTGTATGTATAATAGCCCTTTTATGTGAATACTTTAGTGATGGATTGATCCTCTTTGCCTTCAATTCTTGACCTTATAAAGAGTTTGTCCTTAGAAATAAAATGTGGGGACGTGCAAGGAAGAAAGGAAGGACTTAGATGAGAAATGAGGAAAACATATGTCCTTATGTTGAAAATTCACCTAAGTATATATACAATTTTTCCACTAAGCAAGGGAACGACCCTCTCCCTTTCATTTCTTTTCCCCTTGCTCAAAACCGACCAAGGCTAGGCTCTGGAGCAGAGAAGGACGACCAAGGGTCCTAGGTAAGTTTGGATCATCCCTTTTGCTTGAATTCTTGGATGAAACTCGAATTCAAGGTCAAATTCATGGCTAGCTCACTTAGCTTTATCTTTCTAGCCATCTCTTCTCAACTTTCCTTGGAGGATTCACCTTGGCCGACCTGTGGATCTTCTAGGATGCCATTAAAGGCTTGGAGCTCGAAAGCTTGGAGCTCAAGGAGCAAGCTTTAGGCGGGTTTTATAACTCTAAACTTTATGCTTTGATTATACATCCTTTCCTATGCATATAGTTGCTAGTTCTTCTTTTTCCCTATCTTCCCTTGCATCCTTGCAAGCAAAATCGTGAAGAACTGCTAATGTTCTTAAGGTAGAAGATAAGGGCGTTAATTCCTATGCTTATCCACGGATTTCCACTTTATCAAACGATCTCCACCAATTGCTCAAACGGTTTCAAACCGTTTGGTGGGCAAACGGTTTCAGGGTCGTGTGAGGGCTAACGGTCTTCAATACCATTTGGTCCCATTGACCAAGCGAAGACCGTATGGGAATCTTGTTCATAATTATGTAGGTTAATCACCCACAAAATTTTAGAGGTTAACTCCAAAGGAATCGTGAGATATAAGCAAATCAATTAGCAAAACCAATTGAATTAAGTTCTGATTTTCAATCTGTTTAATTTGCCCTTTTTGGGAAAACGGTCTCAAGACCGTTTAAGATGGTTGAAAAAACGTTGACCGTTTGGTATTACTGTTCATAATTATGTTAATTAACGACTCACCAAATTTGAGGGATTAATTCCAAACGAGTCATGAGTTGAAGGATGATTAATAGGGCAAACCCTAATTGAAATTAGTGCTGAATCTCCAATGAGTTAAGTTGAGATTTTGGGTTGTTTAGCCCAAACGGTTTCAAGACCGTTTGGGAATCATCCAAACGGTCTCAAGACCGTTTGGGGGTCACCCCAAGACCGTTTGGAGGTCTGGGTTCAAGTATAGTTGACCAATTGAAGGTCCAAAGGTACCAAATCATATCGTAATTAAGTATTGATGTGATGATCAACTCAATAGATCAAACCTTGATGAATTTTCACTAGAGTCCAAAGGATGGATGGGCAAACGGTCTCAAGACCGTTTGAAACTCATCCAAACGGTCTCAAGACCGTTTGGTGTCAACCCAAGACCGTTTGGAGGTCTAGGGTTAAGGTAATTTGATCAATCGAGGGCCCAATTACAGTGGGTTATTGAAATAATCAAATTGATGTTTTCTAAGTATAGATCTTGTTGAGTTTTGGGTTGAAGGACCCAAACGGTCTCAAGACCATTTTGGGGTTCCTCCAAACGGTCTCAAGACCGTTTGGGCACAACCCAAGACCGTTTGGAGGTCTAGGGTTGAGATAATCTAATGGTTTGAAGGTCCAATTGCATTAAGTTGATGAATTGATAAAAATACTGATTTTTGACCTAATTAGAGTTCAATCCTAGTCTAACCGACTTGGTTCTTGGTCAAACTTTGGGCAAACGGTCTCAAGACCGTTTGGAGGTCATCCAAACGATCTCAAGACCGTTTGGGCCAAGTTTGGGCCCAATTGGAGGTCAGTTGATAGGTTCAACCTTGAGTTGATTCACATTGTTGAATATTGATGACCATCCGATTTGAAACCCTAATTGGCTTTCAATTGAGGGTCAATTTGATGTCCAATTGATTAAGGATAATCTTGGTTAACTCAATTTATAAGTGGTTATCATGGATTTGGTTAATTGAGGGGTTCAACATACATATCCATGACCAATTGTAACTTTTGAACCACTTTGGAGGTCCAAACGGTTTGAGCCCATTTGGACCAAACGGTCTCAAGACCGTTTGGATCCAAACGGTCTCAAGACCGTTTGGGCTCAAACGATCTCAAGGTCGTTTGGACCAATCGATCTCAAGGCACTTTGATCAAACGGTTTCAAACCGCATGAGCTTCAAATGGTTTGAAAGTCAAAACGGTCAACACACCCAAACGGTCTCAAGACCGTTTGAGGGCAAACGGTCTCAAGACCATTTGGTGGTTGAAGGTTGAAACCGTTTGAAGGTTTTCAAGGTGGTTTGTACTTAATCAATTGATGGTGTAATTGGTTCAATGGTGATCCAATCTAAACCCTATTTGTAACCTAAGTCATTAAAGGACTAAGTGACTAATGAATTGACCCATGATGGTGAGCATGAGGTAAATTACCAAAATACCCTTGAGGGGTTTAATTGGGTAATACCTTGTTCTAGTCAAACCCTAATCACATGATAGTGATGTTTTGGCTTATGCTAGTCAATGAGGACTTAACCCAACTTAATCTAGAGTGGTGTTATCACCATCTACTAGTAAGAGAGAGAAAGTATCCTAAGAGAGAGAAAGTATCCTAAGAGAGAGAAAGTACCCTTTTATGGTGGAAACTCAAGTAAGATACCTTCAATACACATGAATGTGCATGATTAGGGTATGATCCACCTATGTGAGATCATGGAAACCCTAATAATGATGTTTAGTGAATCTTAATCTTATCTAAGAACTTTAATGATGATGTTTCTCATACATGATGATGTTATGAGTTCAATTCACCATGAGGTGAATAGTAAACCCTAATTTTAGGGTAATGACATGTGAGGTGATTAGTAAACCCTAAATTATGGAGATGTTTATAAGGTAATACCTTTAAATAAAGTATAGTCAAACCAATGAGTATGATGTGTTCACACCATGATAAGATTGAGAAGTGAATTCATACCTTGAATTGATAATCATTATGATGTTCAATAAATGTTGTAGTTAAGGCAAATACTCACCATACCCTGGTATGCTTCCAAGGATGGTAGAGTTGCATACTAGAATTGGACTAATAATCCAAAAAGGAAATATTAACAATGAAGGATAGGGTATGTTAACCTTAGTCCTGTGTCATGCTTTTAGGTATGAAACCTTGAGAACAAGTTACCAAATATGATGTCTTATAAGATAAGGAGATTTCAATAACCTTAATTTGTATAGGGTGAAACCCTATTTCCAGTTATGCTTTTAAGCATAAATCCTCATGATTGAAGTATAAAATGAGGAATCAATATTCCTAATCATAAGTAAAGGAAATGAATAACCCTAATTGATGAATATTGGGGAACTTGACTCTTCTAAGAGTTTGAAAGTGTAACTTCTAGAATGAATTGTTTACTGTTATCAGTTGAATTAACCATGCAGGATGTCATGAGATGATGATCATATCCAGGTATGGATTATGAAACTATATTCATTGAAAGCATGCTTTAGCTTTATGAATAGTGATATATCATGTTGCCTTGTCAATGGCAACCTATGAATTAAATGGGCTGTGAGAGCCATAAATACCATCAAGGTCATGCTTTAGAGATGACTTGTGATGAATGTATTGAGAAATGATGATTGATAAGAGTTAGGCTTGTTACATTTAATATTCTCATTTTATAACTTTTATGCCAATGTTATTATTTGAAGAACAATGTATGATGTTGAAAGAATACTGAATGTACCTAACTAATCAAGTGAAATGTAGAGCCCTGATCATAGATCCATCATTGTCAGAGACCAAATGATGGTGAAACAGGTTTTCCCAAAAGAACTCCTGGATCACATACTCTTGAGTATGTGGGGGAAATGGATGCGTAAATCCTTACATCCTAGTGTAGGAATTGATACCGTTAATCCTTCACTACAAAACCAAACGGTGAGATGTATCACAAGTCTCCCAAAGAAAACATAAACACCGCATCGGTGAGAGATAAACAAGAAATCTTCCGATGACGAAGAGAGTACAGAATGCCACTGTAACTCTAAAATAGCGAAGGACCAGTTTACCCTGGTAAGCTATAACAAAAGACGTCCTTCCAGATGTCTAACAAACAATCCTCTAACTGACTGAGGAAGATGAGGTCTTAAGAATCCGGCTCTTTTAATGACCTATGTATGATACTGATGTGACTTCTTAGCGATCGGTTGGAGTATGAGTGGTATGCCTCATCTCCAAAGGGCATAATAATGTTTGTAAAACATAATCAACCGCGTAGTATATCTGCTTAGGTTTAACTACGAGGAACAATGTTTGGTGTTATATTGTTTACATTAATGATCTGTTCAGATATTTTGTATACATGTCCTTTATATGCTTTAAAGACATGGCTGCTTAAGTAGAAGTTGCTTCACTTGTTATTAAACCTGTTGTTGTATGATTTATGTTATAATAAAGCTTCTAGTTGAGAGTTATAACTCTCGCTGGGACAATTTGTATATTGTCTCACTCCGTAGATTTTAATTCTTTTTAGGTGGTCGTCGAAGACGAAGGAGACCGTTTAAGGATGAGCAACAACGACAACAACAGTACCAGGGGCAGCAGTGAATCTCAGGTGGAGATACTGGCTGCTGAGTTATGTAGTTAGATAGTCCTATGTCGTCTCTGTACTCTCAGGTCCTAGGAATCAGTGGTTTGAATTTTTGGTGTTGGCTCCTGAGATTTTGAATCATGTTGTATATAACTACTCAAGAAGTGGTTTAATAGAGATGTAAACTGTTTACTTGGTTTCTTATAAAAGGAGTTTTATAATTTCCAAATCTTATCTCAAAAATTTTAATTTCCAGTAATTTTTCATATTCCGCAACTAATCGAATGCTTCCACTAAGTTTAAATCGTGTTTATATCGTGGTTTTGGAGATCGGAGCCCACAATTAAGTGGTATCAGAGCTCTAGGTTTGCCGAGCCTACAGAGACATAGGACTTAGGATGTCGAGTCTGTCTGTAGTGTTTCTTCCTCATCTAATAGAATCTTCTGCTCCTCAGGAGAAGTCCAACACACGATCTAGAGTTAGCTGTTGTGGTTCATGCCTTGAAGATCTGGAGACATTATCTCTACGGAGAAACATTCCAGATTTTCACAGACCACAAGAACCTTAAGTATATCTTCTCTCAGCATGAGCTTAACATGAGGCAACGTCGTTGGATGGAGTTAATCAAGGACTACGACTGTACAATTGATTATCATCCAGGCAAGGCCAATATTGTTGCAGATGCCTTGAATAGGAAATCAGCAACATCAACCATGAATAGAGCACAACTAAACTCTTTAGTATGCTCTAGGAGAGATATGCTTATCTCTTTAAGGCAGGACAATGTACAGTTGAAGGTGTCATTGTTAGCCGGGTTGTTGGCTGAGATGCATATTAAACCTACCTTAAGAGAGCAGATTAAGGAAGCACAGCAAGGTGATGATGCAGTTCAGCAGATTAGATCTGAGTACGGAAATGAGAAGCGAGATGGTTTCCCTGACTCAGATGACCAAGTAGCCTGTTATAATGGAAGGATGATAGTGTCGGATGTGGATAACTTGAGGAAGTTAGTCCTGGAAGAAGCTCATTCTTCCATGTATGCTATGCATCCAGGGAGCACCAAAATGTATCGGAATTTGAAAGATATGTATTGGTGGCCTGGAATGAAGAAGGATGTTGCAGAATTTGTTCTGAGGTGTCCTGTGTGTCAGCAAGTTAAAGTTGAACACCAGAAACCTGCAGGAACAATGCAACCTTTACCCATACCACAGTGGAAGTGGGACCATGTGACCATGGACTTTGTTGTTGGCCTACCCAGGACAAGCAAAGGACATGATTCCATTTGGGTAGTTGTTGATAGGTTGACTAAGACAGCACATTTCTTACCTGTCAAAACAACCTATTCTGCTGAAAGGTTATCAGAATTATATGTTCAAGAGATAGTGTGTTTGCACGAAGTTCCTGTCACAATAGTTTCTGACCGAGGTCCTCAGTTTACAAGTCGTTTTTGGGAACAGTTACACAGAGCCTTAGGCACCAAGCTAAGGTTTAGTACGGCCTTTCATCCACAGACTGATGGACAGTCAGAAAGGACCATACAGACTTTAGAAGACCTTTTGAGAGCATGTGTTCTCCAGTTTACCGGGAGTTGGGATCTACACATAAGCTTGATAGAGTTTGCCTATAACAATAGCTATCAGCATAGTATTGATATGGCACCTTATGAAGCCTTGTATGGTAGACGTTGTAGATCACCTCTGTGTTGGTTCGAGACTAGTGAGCGTCAGTTGTTAGGTCCTGATCTTGTGCAGCAGACCACAGAGAAGATTAAAGTAATACAACAAAAGATTAAGACTGCACATGATAGGAAGAAATCTTATGCTGACAAGCGTCGTAGACCCTTAGAGTTCCAGGTTGGAGACAGAGTATATCTCAAAGTCTCGCCTTGGAAAGGGGTCCTTCGTTTTGGAAGGAAAGGGAAGTTAGCTCCTAGATTTATGGGGCCTTATCCAATCATTGAACAGATTGGAAAGGTAGCATATAGACTAGAGCTGCCACCAGAGTTACAGAGGTTACATCCTGTGTTTCACATTTCTATGCTGAAGAAATGTCACCCAGACACCGAGTCAGTTCTACAACCTATGGAGGTAGAATTGAATGATGATATATCCTATGAGGAGGGACCAGTGTCAATCCTTGATAATAGAATTAAAAGGTTGAAGAAGAAAGATATAAGTCTTGTGAAAGTCATCTGGAACCACCGTGGTGTTGAAGAAGCCACTTGGGAATTAGAGGATGAGATGAGAAGGAAGTATCCTGCCCTTTTCTCTTAGTATGTTTTATCGATTTTGGGGACGAAATCCTTGTAAGGGGTGGATAATTTGTAACATACCTGACCTGGGTTATGAGTTAACCCTAGGTGTTTTGCCTAAATATGTAATTAAATCCTTGTGATTAACTTTGGGCATGTAATTAAGTTTCTCAGAAACATATATTTCAGTTTTTGCTCCTTTTTATATAAAGTTGTAGCATTGTTTTGTAATACAGGGACCTATGTGCAAATTACCCAGTTAGAAGGGTTAACTTGCAAATTGCACATGTTGAGATGTTCCTCTGATGTTGAGACATCATGAGAATGATGATGGTAAGGTTTGAGGGATTTCCCAATCTTGGGCACCAAGGTGCAGTTGTGGAAGCAATCCCGGTGCTTGAAAACCCTAAATTGGAGAAAAGTGCAATTTACCCAATTTGAGGGGTGCAACTTGTAAAATACATCATCTAAAATATCTTTTAAGACTCTTTTCATCATTTATAGAAGAAATGATGAAAGGTCATTTCAATTGATTAATCAAGTTATGAAAAAACACCTTTGTGATTGAATAATCAAGGTGTATGTGCTATAGCCCTTTTATGTGTATGCTTAACTAATAGGTTGATCTTCTTTTCCCTCATTTCTTGACCTTAGAAGAAGGTTTGTCCTTAGAATTAATATGAAGGGACGAGCATAGAAGGATGGAGGGACTTAGTTGAAAATATGGAGAACTTATGAGCTTATGTTGAAAATCTCACCCCAAGTATAAATACTCTCCACTTCACTTA
Source organism: Alisma plantago-aquatica (assembly GCA_963693085.1). Taxonomy (NCBI): domain Eukaryota; kingdom Viridiplantae; phylum Streptophyta; class Magnoliopsida; order Alismatales; family Alismataceae; genus Alisma; species Alisma plantago-aquatica. The sequence goes on from OY856412.1 coordinate 827,585,848, forward strand.
GCAAGGAAACCCTCCCTTCGTTCCTTTCACAATTCTATTCACCCAAACCGACTAAAGAGGAGCTGTGGAGCTCAGGAGGACGACCAAGGAGGGCAAGGTAGGTTTGAATCCTCCCTTTTGCTTAAGTTCATGGTTAGAACTCGAATTCAAGGTCAAATTGATGGCTAGCTCACATAGCTCTACCTTTCTAGCCATCTCTTCTCGACTTTCCTTGGAAGGATCACCTTGGCCGACCTGTGGAAACTCAAGGACTCCATTAAAAGCTTGGATCTTGAAAGCTTGGAGCTCAAGGATCAAGCTTTAGGCGGGTTTTATAACTCTAAACCCATGCTTTGTTATATACATCTTGTTTATGCTTTTAGATGATAGTTCTTCTTCTTCTCTACCTTCCTTTGCTACTTTGCAAGAAAATCTGTGAGAAATCCTTGCTGTTCTTGAGCTAGGAGATGAAGAAGTTATTTCCAAAGTTAATCCACTACTTTTCACTTTACTAAACGGTCTCCACCAAGTGCTCACACGGTTTGCAAAACCGTTTGGTGAGCAAACGGTCTCAAGACCGTGTAAAGGCAAACGGTCTTCAAGACCGTTTAGCCGCGTTGACCGAGCATGGACCGTATAAGAAATCTGTTCATAATTATGTATGCTAATCAACCACAAAATTTGAGAGGTTAAATCCAAAGGAATCGAGAGATATAGCCTTTTTAAATCAACAAATCAATTGAATTTAGTTCTGAATTGCAATCTGTTGAAATCGCCCCTTTATGGGCAAATGGTCTCAAGACCGTGTAAGAACGTTGACTAAGCATTGAACGTATGAAATTACTGTTCATACTAATGATTATTAACAACTCACCAAATTTGATGGACTAATTCCAAACGAGCTAAGAGTTGAAGGATGATTACTAGGGTAAACCCTAATTGAAATCAGTACTGAAATCTCAATGAATAACTTAGTGTTTTTGGGTTGATTGACCCAAACGGTCTCAAGACCGTTTGGGGATCAACCAAACGGTCTCCAGACCGTGTGGTGACAACCCAAGACCGTTTGGAGGTCTAGGGTTAAGGTAATTTGATCAATTGAGGGCCCAATTGCAATGGGTTATTGAATTAATCAAAAACATTGAATTGAGACTCAATCAAGGTTCAACCCCTATCAAATCACATTATATTTTGATGAAATCTTGGGCAAACGGTCTCACGACCGTGTGGAGTTCATCCGCACGATCTCAAGACCGTTTGGGCCAAGTTTGGGCCCAATTGGATCTCAATTGAAGGGTTCAACCTTGTGTTGATTCACATTGTTGAGTGTTGATGGTTGAACGTTGATGGACCTTAAAGGAACCAACTTCAACCCTAATTAGATAACAATTGAGGGTCAATTGAGTGACCAATTGGTTAAGCATAACCCTAATTGACTCAATCTATAAATGGTTACCATGACTTTGACCATTTGGAGGCTTCAACATTGATAATCATAAACGATTGAAATCATTGAACCATGTTGAAGGTCCAAACGGTTTGAGACCAAATGGACCAAACGGTCTCAAGACCGTTTGAGGCCTCACGGTCTCAAGACCGTTTGAGACCTCACGGTCTCAAGACCGTTTGAGGTCACATGGTCTCAAGACCGTGTGAGGCCTCACGGTCTCAAGACCGTGTGAGGCCAAACGGTCTCAAGACCGTTTGGACTCAAACGATCTCAAGATCGAGAGACACCAAACGGTCTCAAACCGTGTAAGCCCTCTCGGTCTTGAAGTCAAACTTGTTAAACGGTCTACACCCTCACACGGTTTGGGCAAACGACCTTGAAGGTCACACGGTCTTGGAGTCAACCCTACCAAACGGTCAACTCATCCAAACGGTCTCAAACCGTTTGGAGGTTGAAGGTTGAAACCGTTTGAGGTTTTCAAAGGTTGATTTCACTTAATCAATTGAAGGTGTAAATGGTTCAATGATGCTCTAATCTAAACCCTAATGATAACCTAGGATATTAAGGGATTAAGTGACTAATGAATTGAACCATGATGGTGATCAATGGGGTGAATTACAAAAATACCTTGATGGGTTCAATTGAGTAATACCTTGTTCAAATCAAACCCTAATCACATGATAGTGATGTTTTGGCTTATGTTAGCCCATGAGGACTTAACCCAACCTGATCTAGAGTGGTGTTATCACCATCTACTAGTATGAGGAGAGATAAAGTATCTTAAGAGAGAGAAAGTACCTTAAGAGAGAGAAAGTACCCTTTTAGGGTGGAAACTCAAGTAAAGAACCTTCAATACACATGAATGTGCATGATTAGGGTATGATCCACCTATGTGAGATCATGGAAACCCTAATTATGATATATAATGAATCTTAAGCTAATCTAAGAGCATCAATGATGATGTTCCTCATACATGATGATGTTATGAGTTCAATTCACCATGTGATGTGAATAGTAAACCCTAATTCAAGGGTAATGACATGTGATGTGAATAGTAAACCCTAATTCAAGGGTAATGACATGTGATGTGAATAGTAAACCCTAATTCAAGGGTAATGATATGTGATGTGAATAGTAAACCCTAATTCAAGGGTAATGACATGTGATGTGAATAGTAAACCCTAATTCAAGGGTAATGACATGTGATGTGAATAGTAAACCCTAATTCAAGGGTAATGATATGTGATGTGAATAGTAAACCCTAATTCAAAGGTGATGACATGTTATATGAGTATTAAACTCTATTTGATAAGAATCAAAGAACTTAGCTCTTATGACAAGAGTGGAAAGTATAATTATTGTTTTGAATTACCTTTATTAGTTGAATTAACCATGCAGGTTCTGATATGGAGGTGATCATATCCAGGTATGGATGATGATACTATATTCATTAAAGGCATATTGATAGCTTTATGAATAAGTAAAGTATCTTGATGCCTTGTCAGTGGCATTCTATGATAATAATGGGCTGTGAGAGCCATGAATACCATCAAGGTCATGCTTTAGAGATGACTTATGATGAGTATAATGAGAAATGATGTTTGATGTGAGTTAGGCTTGTTACATTTAGTATTCTCCTTTTATAGCTATTATGCTACTGTTATTGTTTGAAGAACAATGTGTGATGTTAAATGAATACTGAATGTACCTAACTAATCAAGTATAATGTAGAGCCCTGATCATAGACCCATCATTGTCAGAGATCAAATGATGGTGAAACAGGTTTTCCTAAGGGAACTCCTGGATCACATACTATTGAGTATGTGGGGTATATGGATGTGTAGAACCTTACATCCTAGTGTAGGTATTTGATGTAGATATGTAATCCGTCAATCCTTCACTACTTTTCCATACCGTATCAGTAGTAGGTAAACATGAAACCTCCTGATGATGAAGAAAACATAGATATCCGTATCAGTGGAGATAAACATGAAATCTCCTGATGACGAAGAGAGTACAGAACGCCATTATAACTCTAAAATAGCGAAGGACCAGATTACCCTGGTGAGCTATAATAGTAGAGACACAAGATGTCCTACAAGTGATCCTCTTACTGACTGAGGAAGGTGAAGGTCATGAGAATCCGGCTCTTTCAATGACCTAGTATGATACTAAGGCACTTAACAGTGATTGGTTGGGGTATGAGTGGTAAACCTCATCTCCACAGGGCATAATAATAAGACTGTTTGAAAAACATAATCTACAAGCGTAGTGTACCTGTTAAAGGTAACTATGAGCTAATTGATTGATGTTACACTGAATAGTGCATATGTTCTTTATGCTTGATAAATGTTGAGCTCTTGTATACAACTGTATCTGCTATTGAATACTTTGTAAGCTTTTACTGCTTAAGTTATTCTTTGATGTTATAATAAAGCTTCTGGCGGAGAGTTATAACTCTCGCTGGGACAATTATGTACAATTGTCTCACCCCGTAGACTTCAACTTTTTATGTGGACGTCGAGGACGGAGGAACAGGTCTATAGGTGACCAGTCCCAGCAGCAGCAGCTCCAGGAGCAGCAGTAAATCTCAGGTGGAGATTTAGCCTGCCATGTGGTGTAGTTAGAGTCAGTCCTATGTGTCCTCTGTACTCTCAGGTCTTGGAGTATTTTGTTATGAGTTCTTGAGATTTTGTATCTTGATGTATATAATTACTCAAGAAGTAATTATCATGAGATGTAAATAGTTTATCTCTTGTTATGAAAGAAGCTTTTAAGGATTCAAGCTCTTGTCTCAAAAGTTTTAATTTCCCGTGATTTTTGTCTTCCGTTGTTTATCGAATCGCTTCCGCTAAGTTTAAATCGTGATTATATCGTGGTTTGGAGATCAGAGCCCACAACATAACTCCTAACCCTAACTACATTGCCATCTTCTACGTTCTTGTTGCTTATGATCAGCTATGTATGTTGTTAGTTTAGTTTCTTGCTTAGTTGCTTCTTGTTGGCCGAACCATATGTTCTAGGGTTTCTTGGTGAGCAATACTCCTTTCTCTCCTTGTTCTAGAGGAGTGAGCTTGAGTTCTAGTATCATGGGCAACACTCCTCTCTTGTTTAAGTTGAGAGGTGAGCTTGTGTTCTAGTAGCTTGAGCAACACCCTCCTCTCACCATGGACTTGAAAGGTGAGCTATGTGATGGTTGTGGACCTTTGTTGTGGTTGTACCTTGTGTTTCCCGATTGTTGTTAAGAAGCTTGGCAAGACCCCTCTCTCTTGATAGTTGAGAGGTGAGTCATCTTCTTGATCCATTAGGGTTTTGGTGCCTTTGTGCTTGAGGTTGGTGATGACCCTGTCGGGTTGCATTTTGCCCGATATGGTGTTGGAAGTGATGTTGCCCGATATCCTTTGTTGGCTTAGAGTCTTGGACGACATGATGTAGTGGCTTTGTGTCGGGCGTCACACCTTAGCCTTGTGTGTCGGCCGATAGCATGAGCTCAGTTGGACGTTATGCCCCCTTGTCACCCGATAGAGTTGCACCTTTGAACGTTATCCCCACGTCGTGTGTATGCTGCTCGATATGCCTTGTGTGCAACGCACCGTTGCACGATATAGGCTGAGTTGCACGTTGCTTATAGATGCATGTTGCACCTAGTGAGCGACACGCCCATAGGCTCAGTTGCCCGATAGGATTCATGGTCGTTGTACCCTTGTTACCTGACACATCGTTGCCCGTCTTGAGGTGCACGATATGCATGGCTGCACAGTATGCTTGGTTCCCTGATGCATAACGCGTCGTGCACGACACAACGTTGCATGTTACACCTTTATGCTTGGCTGATAGGTGCTGGTGTGCCTGGCCGAGATGTGCTGACCGTTATGCTTTGGGCGATAGGGGAGAGTGCCCTACCCGTCACACTTCTTGTGAGGGTAGTGGGCACTTCTAGTGAGGGTCTTGTCTCTTATGGAAATCTATGCGCTAGCTCTTGTTAACAATTCACGTTGGTTTTTGATAATAAACCTTGACATGCTTAGTTGGTTACACCTATGTCTCTCACCATGATATTACCAGTGTGTGTAATCATCTTAATGATATGGATAATGTTGAGATAATAGTAAATATATAAGATTGCTTTGCATGAACCGTATCTATGCTCACAGGTTGAGGCATGAATGATAAAGCACCAAATCATCAATGTTGCCCTATATCAATAATATGATCTTTCTATTAATCCATGATGATTATGTATACTAACCATGCAGGTGATGCATAGCCAGGTAGAGGGCTATGAGGTATATATGATGAGTAACATTGCTTTGATAGTTACTCTTGATGATAAGATGACATACATGATGTGTTTTGGTCTAAGGACCTGAGTTTGGATGAAGTGCCTAAGTTAATGAGAATGCCTTGAGAGGCAGTGGCATTATGTGATAAGGGATTGAGATCCCATGGCAATGTGGTGATCCTTGAGATGGATCTAGATGATTGGCAAGAGGTCAAGTGGTAACATGTAATGTTGGATCCTTGTGATGGATCAAGATGATGTTGATTACAATAGAAACATAATATTGAGTTTCATGTTGTTTATTCTTGTTATAGTTTGAATGTTATACAACTTGGTTGAATCTTGCAATCCACTTAAAATATACTAATTTATCACAGTGGAACAAATCATGTAGTTTGCCCTGGCCATAGATCCATCATCGTCAGGAGCTGGTGATGGGGAAACAGGTTCTCCTGCGGGTTAACCTAGAGCGCATATTGTTGAATATGCGAGGTTTTTCCTAGCATAAAATAGAGAGGGAATCGAGTGCAGTTGCGGTTGCAGACTCGGGATATGTGTATGAGCATGGTGAATGGGCCCATGGCTCAGGATATGTGATATGGGAGCATGAATGCATTCATGGCTCAGAGCACGGTGAACTGGCCCGTGGCTCAGATATACTAGCGACGTGACCTGTACCGAGGCGGGCTAGAGGAAGGGTAGCCTATGGAGCTGACCCTGTGGCTGAGGCTACTTAAGCACGAGACTGCGGTCCTGCTTTGGTTCTCGTGTACTGACCACGAGGTGGGAGGTCGTGGAGTCCGGCTCTTCCATTGACCTTGTATGGCACCGGCTCCGCATTTCGTAGCCGTCGGTTGGATTTGAGCGGTACGATTCACTTCCTCAGGGCATAATAATACGTAATCCAGCCGTATAGTATTTACTGCTTAGGGCAAAACACGGACCATTGGTTGAGGCCTTGCTTGTGTAGTTAATCTTGTTATACCTTGCAGTTACTTATACGTTCCTTATGTTATGAAGTAAGACCTCATAAATCTTATCTTGTTAATCATGTTCCATAAGAAAATACATGGGTTTATGCTTTCCGTACATCTGGTAAGCTTGATGGTATGAATAGCTTGTTTATATGGACTGCTCTTGTTATACCTTTTATCAGTTATCTGCCGTTGTTGCTTTATCTTCCTTTGGTTTTATAGTTTTGGCGGGGAGTTATGTTTCTCGCTGGGACTGTGTGTCTCACCCCGCTGGTTTATAACCTTTTTTTAGGTGGTTGAGCTAGGCGTGGTGGTGGTCGCAGAGTTGCGGTCGAGCAGCAAGACGAGCAGTAGAAGGCAAGAGATGGATATGCTGCTGTTTTGGTTATTTTGTAGTAGAGTTTTAGAGTCATCCCTATACTCTCAGGTCCTTGGAGGTGTTTTGATGTTGTTTCATGATGTATAATCGTTGACGTTTTGTATATCCTACTAGTGGCCAGATGTGGGCCGTTATGTATATAAACAGGTGATGAACTCATGTAATGGCTAAACAGCTGATCTCCTAAGTTGTGGACACGTATCAAGGCTTGTAAATGTTTGTATAACCTGTTTCTCTGTAGGATGAGGACTTAAATGTAATAGTTTCTCAGCTATTCCACTTTCCGCAATTGGTTTTAATTAAACCGTGTTTTTGGTAATCTGTGGTTATGGTGATTTCCGTATGTTTTCGTGTAACACCTCGTTGTCTATGTGATAGTGGGATGTGTTGCCACACTTCCTATCCTCCTCAGAGCTATCTGTCGCGACTCCAAGTGGGGCTCCTCATTGAGCCTTGGATCCCTCTCTAAGTTTTGGGACTTTCCATCAAGGCACACCCACATGTAAGGGTCCTGCGGTGCCATCATCAGAGAATGAGAAAGTCCATGCAACGTAGGACTTTTCACCAGTAGCAGACTTCACAGTGGCACCCGGAGAAGTCCTCAGTGATGATGCCGATGCATTAGAGGAGTGTCGTGTGCGAGAGGGGAAGGGTTGTGTTACCCATCTAGAACCAAACTAGGGCCACTATTCCGATCCAGACTAAACCAATGCTAGACAAGTTGGTTCACATGGTCCAGAGCAAGCTACGTGAGGAGTTGTGCACCTCCCCACCTCCAAGACAGCATGGTCGAGATCTAGACCACAAGGATGCCATCCAAAGACTGGTGAATTTTTCCAATAAGGCAAATCCTTTACATATTGCTAGAAATATAATTTATTTTAGATATTTGGTAATTAATAGCTCCACTTTCCAAATAATGACCCAAAATATCCCTAGAATAAAAAAATGCCTACTTGGTATAGGATCCTATATAAGACTTTTAATATTTTGTTAGTTTATAATTTTCCTTCTTGGGCATCATATAGTTAGAATCAATATTATCTTGTTGATATAAATTCTTAGAAATCTATATTTAAACCCCAGAATCACTTAGAAACCATATTTGGACTCAAATATGATTCTATTGCCCAATGTTAGGCCTTTTGATCTAAAATATAATTAGATGCTTTAAATCTCATATTAATTCTAGAATTTAGGTAAATCATCAGAAAAATATGAAATTCAGACCATACCTTAAAAATGACATCCTAATCAATATAAAAATACTAAAGACATATTTCAGATCAGTAATACCTAGATTTAACCTAAACCCTAAACTGGACCTAAATACATTAATAATGTTGAACCTTGTATTAATGATGAATATTTCTTATTAATCAGGTGATGACCAGATCATCTACATGACCATGGATGTGTAAAGAATCTCTAAACTTAGGTACATGGATATAATTATATGACTAGTTTTGATGTATGATCTAAGTATGAATACTTGCTTGCACTACTAGAATAAACATTGATTGAATGTAAGTATATTATGGTACTCCTCCACCTTAAACACTAAGAACATTAAAGAAAAAAATCAAATGTAGTTACTGATGGTGTTCTTTAATCTCCCTATGAGAGAGGAAAAGTATTAATGTTGACTAGAACCTCCCTAATGGTATATGGTATACAGGAGATCCCTAACGGTACAAGGTACACGGGGAATGGCCCAATAATATATGTGATGTTGTGCTAAGTCCACCATGGTAATACATATTCATTGAAATATGACTAATAATTTGGGTTTACTTGATTCTTCACCTTAAATAATGTTTTCCTTTTCTTTCTTATTTCTTTAATTATTTTAAATATGTCAGCATAGTATCTATATCTTTTCAACCATGTTCCAACTTTATGTTGATTCGTTTGTTTCACGTATTTTCTAGGTTCAGAGCTAGCATGGGAGAAAAGATAGGAAGTGAGAAGTTGTACATGTTTACCTATTGTGATTAGATCTTGCTAGAATATATGTTCGTAGACTTATAAAAAATTCCTTTTAAATTATGCAAATGTAAGTTGTAACAATTCATGTTATAACTATACATGTTGAATATTGAGATTGTTTATGGTGTATGCTTATATAGTTGTTTGTTCATGTATGTGCATATTGCTTCCACAACACACTTTGATCTGATTGCATAATGTTTTCAAAGTTCTTCCTCTCAAGCCTTTGAAGTCTCAAGAAGGCGGGATCCGGGGACGTTATAGTCTTCAAGTGCATGACTTAAATAATGAGATCATACATATTTTAAGAGTATATACATTCTTGTTATGAACCTAATCAGATGTTATTGTGGAAGGTCGATAGACAACAATAACACATAAGACTAGAGTATGTGTTGGTTGATGAAATAATCTCATTAGTCATGATATGTGATATCAAACCAAGCACATAGATACTTGTTAGGGAACAATACATCAAACAGAGCCACCTTGGGAGTGATGCATGGAAACCATTACTATGATAGTCATAGTTAGCTCTCATAATGTTGGTGGTGATTGTGGTTCTTAGATCTGAAGTCACTACACTCATCACATGTCATTCGGTGTGGTTTTAACATCATCCACCATAATCCTGAATAAGGATTACCATAAAGGTGATGATTGGGTGCACTATGACATCTACGGATGAGTGTGAGTGATGTATATGGTATTTGGCCCCTCCTATGGAAGTATAATATCATGGATTGATTAGTGAGCTGAGAAATGCATGTCTATGCACATGTGAGTCAATATGTGATATCAATGTTACATATATCTCAAACAGTCTGCTATAGCAAGGAACAAAGATTGATGATGAATATGATGACTGCTCCATGCCTCGAGTTCAATCTGGATATCAGTGACAAAGGAACTATACAAACATTAGAACACCAAATATAGATTGTAGGTTGAAGTTTTTCTCCAACTTTTCATTTACTTGGGTAGCAATGATGTATGACTAGGCATCACTCTTTGCTTGTGATGACATAAGTAGTTATGTACATTCACTGCCAACGTAATATGGTTACTATAGGGTCACACACATAGGATACACCTAGAAGAGGAGTTTTTATCATGAGTGATGATTGATTTGATTGCTAAAATGTTTGGTATTCAATTCAAGCAACAAATCAACTGACTGGACTCCAAACCGATCAGTTCATGTAATGAAATGACTAGTTGGAGTGTCAAGTTGATTTGATATTGCATTGGCTGAATTATGAATGAATTAGGGTCAAGCTAAACGGTTCACTGAGTGAATCGATTAGCTCATGGTCGTGAGACAACCGGTTCATGAGATGAACCACACAGTTCAGATGTGCAATTCAATTGCATCAAGATTTAGTATTGACTTCATGTTGTGCATTAACTGGATTAGAATTGCCAATATAGTTGCGATTGAGAAACATGTTGAAACTACCGGTTCACTGGGTGAACCAATCGGCTCACATGCCAACCGATCGGTTCACTATTGAACTGATTGTTTGGCCTATCGCAAGTTGCAAAAAATTGTGAGATTCTAGTCCTTTCCACTCCCACATAGATTGGGAACCATGATCCTGACCCCGACCCTCCTATAAATAGAGGAGTACTGATGGCTTCCCAGAGAAATAAATCAATTGCCTCTGATAATTGGTGTCCTCTCTGGTTGTGATAATCAATAGAGATACTAAGCAAGTCCTACCCACTAAAGAGAGAGATAATAAGGGAGAACAATTGCGGGAGAGCAATTTGGTAACTAGTACACCAACGGGAGGGACAACTCCTTCCCATCCTCTTTAGTAGGATGACATGAGTTTTAGACGGTCTGTGTGGACTTCTCTAGAGGTGTGGATACTTTTCTCTCTAGGAGGACAACATCAACCTACTGTCTATGGTGAAGAGCACGAGCCGCCGTAGACGTCGTCCCATTGCAACTATAAGACACTTGCACGACTACAACGATGAGGAGATTGTCATTGGACCTGGTCCAGGACAAGGTATGTCCTTGAAACCATCCTTTCCATTATATAGTTATTACTGTGATTCACTAGTTTTATGGAGAATATGGTAGTAAATTTTTTGTTTCCTCTTCCTACATGATGCCATATTTTCTAACACTAAGGAACAAGGGGATTAGCCCCTCATGATTCTATTATTCATACATAGAGGGGAAAAGAGAAAACATGGTAAACATGAGAAAACTGATATAAACCACTAGAAAAATCAGTCTGGAAGAGCCGCTTTGCTGAACGTCTCAATCTGCATCATTCCGGTGAAAAATCTGCTCTTTGGAGGTGCCCGAATCGTCTGAGATGTGGTTGTCTCCTTCGTTTCCTCCTCTCCCGGCTCTATACTCCATTGCAATAGAAAGGAACATGATCCTCCCTTGTGGTCAAACTCCCCTTAGGTTATAAGTGGGACTCGACCCATCATTAGGTCCCAACCGTCAGATTTGTCATGATATGAAATCTACACTTATTGCATAAGTCAGTACCACCAATAGGAAGTCGGTGACACCGAGTCTTTGACTAAGTTGACACCCTTGTCGAGTGTCTCTACTACCAGATGGTTGGTCGACAACACTGAGTTGCTATTGTGTGGTTTCTAAATTCTCCCATTGATGAATGTCGGTACCACCGACCAGTAGGTCGGTAGCACCAACTTGTCATTTTGGTGGCCTTGAACAATAACTCAGTAGCACAGAGTAGCATCTTGTTAGCACCAAGATTTCTTCAACCAACTTGTTTGATTTTCACATTAAGTTGGTATCATCGACTCTGTGATCGGTAGCACATTAAGTTGGTACCATTGACTCTATGATTGGTACCTTATAAGTGCTCTAATTACCTAAAACATGAAAAAACCAAACATAAATTCCAATAAAGTATAAAAAATAACACAATTCGGTGAAAAAAAAACTTATTATTTTATGTAATAGTGTTTCACATGCTAATTACTACAAACACTGCATAAGTCATATCAAAATAAGTGATAATTCTTTAAATACATAGTAAAATAATATGTGAAAAGCAAATAAAACTTAGTGCATGACATTGTGAAAAAGTAATGAAGAAGTCGCAAAACTGCATCAACAAGAGAGGGGAACGAGGGCGGTGGCGCCAATAAAGAGAAACAACCAAGACGTGATGACTGTAAAGATATCGACATGAGGTTATCACAGTTTCTGCTTGAGCTTCCTATTTATTTAGTGTGCAGGGCCGTTGCAGACATTTTAGAGGCCCTGGGGCGAAGATAAAAAATGAACCCTTTGTATACTCTTGTTTAACAAATTTGAATAAACATAAGTTTAGTCATAATTGTCATATAAGAAATAAAACATGTTCTTACAAATCAAACTAAAAAGAATGTTAAAATTAAATATAGATATCTTCTTATCAAGCTTCACTCATCATATAAAATGAATTCTTCGAGCCTTTCTAGATGCAAAATCTTGAATAAAAGTGTCAACATCAATATTTCCCAACATATCCTTCTCAATGCATAACCTTTCCAAACCGTTCAATCTTTCTTGAGACATTGATGATCTAAGGTAGTTTTTCAACAACTTTAGCTTGGAAAAACTCATTTCTGTAGACGCTACTGTCACTGGCATTGTCAACAAAATACGATAAGTAATTGAAATATGAGGGAAACAATCTGCATCTTTCACAAATTCAAGAACTTCAACAGCTGACATTTGCTCTTCTGGCAAACTCACCAGCTATACTTTCAACTTGGAAAAAAAGTCATCAAAGTTTATGTCTAATGAACTTTCATGAGAAAAAATAGCATGAAACTTAGTGCAACATGCCTTAAGGGTAGTTTCATCCAATGATTTTAAAATCTATGGGTTATACAAGAATCTAAAAGTATCTTCAAATATCTTCACTTGCTCAAATCTCTCGTTCAAAGAAGAGATTGCCATATCCACAACCACTAGAAAGTAATTCACTCGAAAAGACTCTTTCTCTGATTAAATAATATCATCATCATCATCATTCTCATCAATTTTTTTTCCTAACAATGTGATGCTTAACTTGAAAAGTTGGCTCATCATTCATCTCGAAGGCAATCTCAGTAACAACAATAATACTAGAAGCAAACCCTTCATCTCTGTATTTCTCAAGAAAAGACACCATATCTTTCAATAACTTAACAGTAGCATCAATGCAAACCGATTTGGATTGCAACTTCTTACTTACTGTATTAACAATATATAAAATATCATGCCAAATAACAATACCCAACATAAACTCAAAACTCTTGATCAGGTAAACCAGATTGTTTGCTTCACTTTGTGTCTTAGAATCATCATGAGACTTGGATAATTCCAATAGAGCCAACCTGATTTGAGGAGCTTGAAATCTAATAGTTTTGACACTTTTAATATGACTCTCCCAATGAGTATTAAATAGTGATTTAGCAGTCAAACCTGAGACATTATCAAGCAAACACTACCACCTTTTTGGAGAACTTACAAATAATGTATATATGCATTGTATAATTCCAAAAAAAGAAACAACAGGAACACAAGAATGAGCCATATCACTAATAGTGAGATTAAGACTATGACAAGAACATGGCATATATAATGCTCTGGGATTTACCTCGAGTAACCACTTTTGCACACCTTGGTATTTTTCCTTCATATAAGAACCGTTGTCATAACCTTGACCTCTCACATCCTCCACATTAAGATCAAGAGACTCAAGAGCATTTACAAGTTCACGAAAAACCCCCAATCCATTCGTATCATCAACTTTCATAAACTCTAAAAAGAAGTCCTCTATTTTTATTTTCTGACCAGACATATTCATGCATCATACAATGAGAGTCATTTGTTCTTGGTGGCTCACATCAGGAGTACAATCAAGAATTATGGAGAAATATTTAGCCCCTCTAATGATGTTCAGTATAGAACTCTTAATATTGTGGGCTAAAAGAGATATCAACTCATTTTGAATTGAATGGCCAAGATAATGATAGTGAATCTCATGATCCTGAATGCGTCGAACATGATCTTACATTACCAAATCAAATTTTGTAAGCATTTCAATTATCCCCAAAAAGTTTCCATTGCTATCTTGGAAAAGTTTTTCATTTGATCCTCGAAAAGCCAAATTACATTTAGCAAGACACGTAACGACAGACACTATTCTTAATAAAACTTGTCTCCAACGCTCTTTCTCCTTTGAAATTTCTTTCTGTAATTCTTTATCAACAGTTTACTCATTGCTAAATCTTATTTTTAATTCATGCCAAGTGATCATATAATTAGTGAGATGATCGATGCTATTCTCATGCTCTTTGAGTCTCTCACTAACATGTTTTCAGTCTTTGAACCCATTATGATCTAGTGTACTTTTATTGTTCTCAGACTTGAACAACTTACAACAAAAATAATAAATTTTATCAACATATATGAGTAAACTAGCCACTTCATATCACGAGTCTCTCCATTGCTCAATGTTCGAGAATAATAAGCATATGAGAAGTTCCTCTTATTGTCATCTAAAGGAAACAAAAGATTCAGTTCTCTTTTAGGGTCTTTTTCAACTAAAATATCTCTAACTTTGTTGTCAATAATATCTCAATTTAAGGGATCATAAATATCAAAAGGAGAGAAGTTGTTCAACACTGTCTAAGTTGCTAACATTTAAATCAGTGACGTCAGTATCATCCTAAACCTCAAAAGCATTTTCATTCCCAATTACATTTTCAACTTCAATAGTAACATGATCATCATCATTCACTTTTTCATTATATTGATCAAGATTATCAACATCTTCAAAAGTTCGTGGGATAATGGAAATAAATGTATCAAGCGCACCTTTCTGAGTAGATAGAAATTGCTCATCTTCCTTCTCCTTTCTTCTTTTCTCACTTTCAGATAGATATTTTTTCAGAGGCATGTTGAGTAAACTACACTGTCAAACATAGACGACAACTAGAGTAAAAGATTAGTGATGAGTTCACTGTGTCATTTTAAAAATTCATGTAGTATCGTTGTTACATCATTGTTTAAAAAAACAAATACGTGACAAGAATAACAACTAAAATATACTTTTTTAGTTGGTTTGGACGTTTCCAAACACGAAACAAAAATACGTTGAAGTGAATATGAGAACAAAACCTTTATTTTCTAACAGTAGCACGTTCCCGTTAAGTAATTTCAATACACACGACGGTAAGAGGCGGACTAGTAGAATGTGATATTTAAAACCAAATTACAACCCAATGACCGAGTACGTTGCAATCATTAATCAATAATTTTGTATATTGTGGCTCATATTGGTTTGTTGTAACTAGAGTTTTTAAGGAAGTTATTTTTCTGGAATTGAAGTCCAGTTCCTAAAAATTGAGTTCAAATGACCGATTTAATAATTGAGTTTTTAAAAGAAGTTGCTTTATCTGGTTCAGTCTCCGCGTTCTTGTTTCTTATACATATTTCTATCTTATTTTCTAGAAGAAACACATTCAATAGAACAAACGTAGAGTATATTTTGCCTCTAGATTTACACAGTCGTGTACAAATAGATTGTTCAATGTTAGTAGATGTTCGATAATAGTCGTATTAATTTAATCCATGTAACAACTACTCTCTGTCACATGGATGCATATGTGATAGATTTTAGAATTGTAAAGAAGGAGTCTTTCTCTGTTATACATTTAAAAGAAGACTGGCAAAATAATTTGTATACAACGAAAATAAGTTATGAAAGATAATAGCAATATGCATGCGAGTCGACAACTAGGGTAAGAATGAGCGAAGAAATTTCCAGTCCACTTACAACGAACTAATTGAGGCCTTAACCAGCAAAGTCTGCGGTGCAAGACGCCAAGATCAAGCTAGAATTATATATAACACCTGAACCTCCGTCGTCAATTTTGGATTGTCCGGCAGGGATGGTCTTTAGGGGAAAGAGTATGGATCCTTCTCAGTTCTCGCCCCACGCCTGTGGAAAAGTTTGGTAACGGGTGCATCAACACGGTAGCAAGAGGCGTCGTGGTCCTCATGGACGTCTGCGGAGTAGGAGCAGCGGAGTCTGCGGATAAGGAGAACAGGAGGCGCCGAACGTGCACGACGGCAAGAGGCGCCGTAGACTTCTGCGGAGGAGCAGCGCTGCCGCCGCAATAGAGTCTGGCGAACGTGAACAAGCAGAACGAACACGAGTGGGGAGCGTAACTGCCGAAGGGTTAGCGGAAGTCGCAAACGACACAAATTGAGATTTCGGAACAACAAGAAATGTTTAGAAAAATAAAATTATGCCCCCCTCTTTGTTGGGCCCCTGGGCGACTCCCCCCTATAGGCCGGCCCTGTTAGTGGGTGGGATATAAACTAATGTTGTCGAAGTTGCGGGCCAAACAAACAAGGTACGAATATTAATGATTTACAATTGACACAATAACATCGAAACAAGGTACACATATTAATGATTTACAATTGACACAATAACATCGATCTATAACGTGCGACGCTACAATCACTACTATAGATTTCCTCCCTTGACCTTTATTGCCGGCTTTTACGTGAAACCAACGCAATAAACATCTTTGTTGTAGTTATTTTTTATTTTGGGCTAGCACCAAGGGAAATTTATAACACGGATTTAGCAAATTATACAACTTCGACTTCCGTCAAGAAATCATGTTTTGGAGGGAAGATTTTTCTTTTTGCAATTAGTATTAGATGTTTGATATGCAAACTAATTTTGGGACCTAAAACAGAACCTCAAGTATTCTCCACCACAAGTTAGAAGGTATTACAAATAAAATGTATTATTTTATCTGTTATACCTTCTAACTTGTGGTTGAGAATACTTGGGGTTCTGTTTTGGGTCTCAAAATGGTGTCCACCTATTATATTTCTTAATATTATATGGAGACCGTAACATCTGGTTGTCAATGACAAACTGACACCTGGTTTACTAAAGTCTAGTTGTAGTCACACTTGTCATATCGATTTTGTTGTAGAAGCCATCACAAGGACTAAATTTTTGTCACGCTCATACACATTACACACCCATCACATGAAGCTAAAACTACTACCCAAAACCACTTCTTTTCTTACTGTTCCCCACTCTCCCACTATCCCTTCTACTCCATTCAACAAGTGACATGTGGGAACTTACAATAATTCTGCACCTATAAGGCCCATGTGACATGAGATGACCCTTGTGCTCGCCTGCAAACCCAGTTGTCCCCACTCACCCTCTTCCCACCATCTATTTTTTGTCTAAAATTAAACCTTCCTCCGCCTTTCCCCCAAAACGAGTCACAAATTTCCAACGCCTGCTTCTTCCTTTTTGGCGTCTGCTTGCTCCTTTCTGACGCAGCCTCCTTCATTTAAAACCACTCCTTTTTTGTTCTACACGTCTCTTCTCTTTTAGCATATAAATGACACCAAACTATTGGTAATTGACACTCAGAATCATATAAATGACGCCCAAACAAATAGTGTACGCATTAAATCATTGCTCAGGGTAATTGACATCCAAAAATAACGTAATGACGCCGAAACATATTGTGAACTTATCCAAGCATGAAAATGGCGCCTACGCATTTAAATGACACCCAGAAATGATCAATGGACCCCTATAAATGATAATTAACACTCGGGAAATAACTTAACGATGCACAACATGGTTTTACACCAAGAAACAACTAAATAGTTAAGTGTATTTAACGTTCAACAATAACTTAATGACGTCTAAATATTAATAATGACACACATAAGCATATAAGTGGCACCCAAACAAATAGTGCATAGACTAAATCACGACTAACAATAATTGACACTCAAAAACAACTTAATGGCGCCCAAATAGGGGTTTTGACACCTAATATTGGTAATTGACACCCAGAAGCATATAACCAACATCCAAACAAATAGTATACACACTAATCATGGCTAAGGATAATTGACACTCAAAAATCTAATGACAACTAAATAGGGGTGTTTGACGCCTAAGTATTGATAATTGACACCCAGAAGCATATAAGTGGCACCCAAACAAATAGTGTACACAATAAATCATGACAAGGGTAATTGACACTCAAAGTTAACTTAATGACTCCCAAATAGGGGTATTTGACGCCTAAATATTCGTAATTGACACCCAAAAATATACAAGTGGCACCCAAACAAATGGTGTACATACTAAATCATGACTAAGAGTAATTGACCCTAAAAAACAACCTAATGACACCCAAATAAGGGTGTTTGACACCTAAATATTGTTAATTGACACCCATAAGCATATAAGTGACACCCAAACAAACAATGTATGCACTAAGTCATGACTAGGGATAATTGACACTAAAAAACAACTTAATGGAATCCAAATACGGGCGTTTGATGTCTAAATATTGTTAATTGACATCTAAAAGAATATAAGTGGCGTCCAAACAAATAGTGTATGTTCTATATCACGGTGAAGGGTAATTGACACTAAAAAATAACTTAATGGCGTCCAAATAGGGGTGTTTGATGTCTAAATATTGGTAGTTGACACCCAGGAGCATATAAGTGGCGCCCAAATAAATGGTGTACGCACTAAATCACGATTAAGGGTATTTAACACTAAAAAACAACTTAATGGTGTCCAAATAGGGATGCTTGATGCCTAAATATTGGTAATTGACACCTAAAAGTATATAAGTGGTGCCCAAACAAATAATATATGTACTAAATCATGGCTAAGGGTAATTGACATAAAAAATAACTTAATGACACACAAATATGGGTGTTTGACGTCTAAATATTTATAATTGTCACCCAGAAGCATATAAGTGAAGCCCAAATAAATAGTACCTTCAAATCATTTTTTTCTCAAAAATATATTAACATTAGCATGTTAGATCGTATTTTTATAAATATTTGAACAATTTTTATTTTGTCAAAAAATTCATCACGTCTCAAAAGTTATAAGAAAAATAATTTTCTCTCACATCACCTACAATATAATAAATGCTCTGCCACTATTAATTACACCCTTGTACTACCCCCAAATTACCCTACAGTGCCACCCCCACACCAGTCAGTAAAACGGATTTTCCCCTGACAGTACTACTTCTCCCCCACACGTAAAATGGACAACTCACACTACGTGTGATAGAAATATTTTTGCCGTCACAATTAGTTTTTTTAGAAGGAACATTTATTTCACAGACAACATTGTGGGAGGCTTATTGCATTGATTTTCATGAAATTGTGTGTAACAAAATTTATCCCGAAGTTAAATTTCCCACGCCACATGTTGCTTTCTTTTGGTCCGAAAGGTGCTGATGTAATAAGGAAGTAATATTTAAAAATTTTCCTCATATTATTGCGACACTTGCTTTTAAATAACCGAATCATCAGATCGATTTTTCTTATGTAACCGTTATATTTAACGATGCTATTTGACCAAAAGATGTACTAGTGACCCAGACTTTCTTTTCTTTAACCGTCGTTGTTGCCAAAGGATATTCCCCGAACTACATTTTTTTTCTACCTCTTTGTTTTATACTTTCAAGTCATTACGTTTGGTAGTTATTTGTTAGTACATGTGAGCACTAAATCTCTTTGGCAGAATAGTACATGTGAGCACTAAATCTCTTTGGCTGAATAGTGCATTTATGAAGTACTAAATCTCTTTGGCAGAATAGTACATGTGAGCACTAAATCTCTTTGGTAGAATAGTGCATGTGGTTGATCAAGTTCACATATAATGGAAATGTGCTTAAAATATGTGTTCTCTTCTGGTAACAAATATCTTTGTGCAACTATACACCTTTTCTTATATTTTGTTTAATACTACCAAGTATTAGTTTTATCTTGTTGCCAAGATATGATGAGAGGTATAGAAAAGACACGTAGGCGTACTCAGTACAATATTCTTGAATATTGTGTGGACGTGTACTGCATGTAACCTTTTGTTTAGGTTGTGGTTATGCTCTTGAAGATCCAGGATAGTGAGAGTTGTGTGGCGAGCTGATGTACAGGTGAACCTGTTGTCTTAAGATCCTGTTGTCTAAATGTAGTACATGTATATGTATAGTTTGTTGTTCAATATGTAATATCAAATGTTGTAACAATTCATGTTGTAATTATATGTTGAATGGTGAACATGTGTTGTATGATTTTATTATTGTTCATGTACATGTGCTACTGATTGTTTAAATTGGGATTTTCTTCTTCTTAGCCTTATGTGGGATGTTTAAATTGAGATTCTTGTTGAGGTGAGGGTTTCAATTTGGACGTCACACTTCAGATTAAGTTTTAGAAAATCCGGGGACGTCACACACCCTCTCCCCACCATCTATTTTTTTGTCTAAAATTAAACTCCCTCCGCCTTTCCCCCAAAATGAGTCACAAATTTCCAACGCCTACTTCTTCCTTTTTGGCGTCTGCTTGCTCCTTTCCGACACAGCCTCCTTCATTTAAAACCACTCCTTTTTTGTTCTACATATCTCTTCTCTTTTAGCATATAAATGACACCAAACTATTGGTAATTGGCACTCAGAATCATATAAATAACGCCCAAACAAATAGTGTACACATTAAATCATTACTTAGGGTAATTGATATCCAAAAACAACGCAATGACGCCGAAACATATTGTGAACTTATCCAAGCATGAAAATGGCGCCTACACATTTAAATGACACCCAGAAATGATCAGTGGACCCCTATAAATGATAATTAACACTCGGGAAATAACTTAACGATGCACAACATGGTTTGGCACCAAGAAACAACTAAATAGTTAAGTGTAATTAACGTTTAACAATAACTTAATGGCGTCTAAATATTAATAATGACACACAGAAGCATATAAGTGGCACCCAAATAAATAGTGTATGGACTAAATCACGGCTAACAGTAATTGACACTCAAAAACAACTTAATGGCGCCCAAATAGGGGTGTTTGACACCTGGTAATAGTAATTGACACCCAGAAGCATATAAGTGATACCCAAACAAATAGTATACACACTAATCATGGCTAAGGATAATTGACACTAAAAAATCTAATGACAACTAAATAGGGATGTTTGATGCCTAAGTATTGCTAATTGACACCCATAAGCATATAAGTGGCACCCAAACAAACAGTGTATGCAGTAAGTCATGACTAGGGATAATTGACACTAAAAAACAACTTAATGGAATCCAAATATGGGTGTTTGATGTCTAAATATTGGTAATTGACATCTAAAAGCATATAAGTGGCGTCCAAACAAATAGTGTATGTTCTATATCACGGTGAAGGGTAATTGACACTAAAAAATAACTTAATGGCGCCCAAATAGGGGTGTTTGATGTCTAAATATTGGTAGTTGACACCCATGAGCATATAAGTGGCGCCCAAATAAATGGTGTACGCACTAAATCACGGTTAAGGGTATTTAACACTAAAAAATAACTTAATGGTGCCCAAATAGGGATGCTTGACGCCTAAATATTGGTAATTGACACCCAAAAGTATATAAGTGGTGCCCAAGCAAATAATATATGTATTGAATCATGGCTAAGGGTAATTGACATAAAAAATAACTTAATGACATACAAATGAGGGTGTTTGACGTCTAAATATTTGTAATTGACACCCATAAGTATATAAGTGAAGCCCAAATAAATAGTACATTCAAATCATTTTTTCTCAAAAATATATTAACATTAGTCTTGTTGGATCGTATTTTTATAAAGATTCTAATAATTTTTATTTTGTCAAAAAATTCATCACGTCTCAAAAGTTATAAGTAAAATAATTTTCTCTCACATCACCTACAATCTAATAAATGCACTGCCACTATTAATTACACCCTTGTACTACCCCAAAATTACCCTACAGTGCCACCTCCACACCAATCAGTAAAATTGATTTTCCCCTGACAAAACTACTTCTCCCCCTCACGTAAAATGGACATAACTCACGCTGCGTGTGATAAAAATATTTTCTCCGTCACAATAAGTTTTTTTTAGAAGGAACATTTATTTGAGGCTTATTGCATTGATTTTCATGAAATTGTGTGTAACAAAATTTATCCCGAAGTTAAATTTCCCACGCCACATGTTGCTTCCTTTTGGTCCGAAAGGTGCTGATGTAATAAGGAAGTAATATTTATAATTTTTCCTCATATTATTGCGACACTTGCTTTTAAATAACCGAATCATCAGATCGATTTTTCTTATGTAACCGTTATATTTAACGATGCTATTTGACCAAAAGATGTACTAGTGACCCAGACTTTCTTTTCTTTAACCGTCGTTGTTGCCAAAGGATATTCCCCGAACTACATTTTTTTTCTACCTCTTTGTTTTATACTTTCAAGTCATTACGTTTGGTAGTTATTTGTTACCTATCTGATATGACAATGATTATTAAAAAACAGTTTAGTATTCTGATTTATATTTTAAAAAAAAAAGTTTAGTGTTCTGATCACTGCCTTTCTGATATGTCTGTTTCTTGGTTTAAGATCTAGCTTTGCGATGATATTCTTCACAATCAACCATAATCTTTCATACAGTGACGGGAATGCCCTCCAAAAGTCGGAACCGGGAAGCGACAACGGCCGGCACTCTCACTTGAGCTCCCCCTCCCCCACCGGCCACCGCACCCGTTCTTGTCTGCAATACTCCGCGCACCATGGCGGCTCTTTTTTTCCTTACTTTCCTTGTTTATATTTTCATTTCTCTTTTTCGGCGGACGCACAACATGGCGGCTTTACTCACGAATAAAAAAATGAGCATGTGGGTAACAATAGTAGAAAGAAAAAGCAAATAACATCCAAGCGGAGAGCAAGGGGAGCGACGTAGCAGTAACGGCATCAATCATCGAGCCAGAGAGGAAAGTAAGACCGAGGACGAGGTCCGAGGTCGGGGAAGGGAGAAACCAGGAGGTGAAGAACGGAGACCTACCTGTCTCTCAACTACACCCACCCTCACACGGCAGTCCTCACAAAACAGTCCACTCCCACAAGCTAGTATAACCCTAGACCATACCTCGCTCAGCTCAGCTCAGCTCAGCTCTGCCTTGACCTGACCTGCAGAAAATCGGTCATGGGGGCGCGAGACGCCGCCGGTGCCCGAGATACGCCTCGTTAGTTAGTTAGTTACTTCATCATCGCCCTCCCTACCTCCCCTGTCTGTCTGCCGCCGTCAGCAGAACCTTGAAAAAAGTCCCATCCCCTGATTCCTTTCTCGGCCACAACACCCTCCGGTTCCACCATGGGTTTCCCAACCAAGGACAGGGACCTAGAACTAGGTCCGATCACCCTCGCGACTCCCAAATCCTCCCAATCAAGCTCAGCTTTGCCATCCCCATCCCCATCCCCAACAGCCGGCGGTCCGAAATCCTCCCAATCAAGCTCCGCCCTGCCATCCCCATCCCCTTCCCCCACCGCCGCGGGCCCGGCCCTTGTCCTCTCCGGGTCAGGGAAGCGGATGGACCAAGCCGCCTCGGGGAAGAAGAAATACGTCAAGCAGGTCACTGGACGGCACAACGACACGGAGCTCCACCTCGCCGCGCAGCGCGGTGACCTGGCAGCCGTCAGGCAGATCATAGGTGACATCGGCGGCGGAGGGGCCGACCTCGATGCCGCCATCGTGGCAGAGATCCGGGCCGCTGTCGTCGGGGAGGTCAACGAGGTCGGGCAGACGGCGATCATGATTGCCGCGGAGAAAGGCTTCGTGGATATCGTGCGTGAGCTGCTCAAGTACTCCAATGAGGAGAGCATCGCCAGGAAGAACCATACCGGGTTCGATGCGCTGCATACGGCGGCTAGGGAAGGGCATCAAGGTAAGATACTTGCCGTGTGGCTGAAATGTTTTTTTTTTTTCCTCTGTTTCTGGTTCGTGTGGCTGATATGAATTGTACAAGGCTGTGTGTGCCTGTGACCGCGTCACATCCATTATAGGAAAAAAAAACCCTACAACTGTTGACTCCGTATTGAAGTAGTGTGTATTTTCCTTTTTTTTTTTTAACTTTTCAGTTTCCCCATAAAGGCGGACACAATCAATTTCCTGATGCCGGCTGTCTATAGTCGTTATTTAATGAATCGTGGGTACTGAAACTTCCCTAAATGTATAAACATTTTGGTACTGTCATTCCTATTCTTCGTCCCTCTCTCTTCCCCATTTCCGTCTCTTCTCTTTCCTTATTCGATACCCTTGGTTTTGCTAGATTTTGACTGGCGCCGACTCTCATTCTTGCTAGGTTTAGGCGTCTGCTGTCAGGTGTCCAGAACAGCACATTGACGACTTGTAACCAGACACTTACTTTACTTACTCATAATCAGAAACAACGCCTCTATCTTGCACTTAATTCTTTACTATCTGTAGATGACCGATTCAACAAGTCTCTTTTAGATATATGCAACACAACGTGACACATGCGGCGATTGAGCTTCCTAAAGGGATAATAAATCACCTACCAACCCTCTTTTGCTAAAGTCTTAATACTTAAAAAATGAACTGGCTGAATATACTGAACCAAACATTAATTCCGTCTTCAATATAAACTGGATGAGGATGCCATATGGTAAGCCATTATCATCTATCTACACTAGCAAGCCGTATTTCTCAACATTGACTGTTTTTTTGAGTTTCCGGATCATGTTTCTGTGCTTTTTGTTGCTGAATAGAGAAATATGAGTAATCCTATAGCTTAATCCTCCTGAAAACAATTTTTTTTTATTGGATTGAATTGAGAGTATGAGATTGATTGGGTATTTGCATTATAATGTGGTGCGTTTCAGATATGGGTTCCTTGATTATCGTGTTTCTATATCTTATACAATCAGTTTCCATTAAATAGAAATGTAATGATGCCTTCATCAACATCTTTAGATTTTGTCTTTCCATCTTTGGGGTTTGCCATCCAAAAAAGACCGGTGGCCTAATTTGTAGCTCGTCCCTTTGCGAAGGCATTTCTTTAGATTACTAAGGGACTTTGTAATCATTTTCTAGCATCACCCATTACTACAACATGTTCATAATTTATATTAATCATGAGGAATATAAAGCATAAAACATCCATTTGCATTAATGTGATTGAAAAAAATGATTGGTGAAGAGAAACATACTTACCAATCTGAAGGAGCTGAAGCTTGAATTTCACTACAAGGTGAGAGTTCTTTTCATGTATGTATTCTCACACGCACAAAACAGCGGAATCATCTGTACATGTCGACTAGATAAACGATATTCAATATGTGTAGCACAACACAATGAGGAAATCCACTAATAAAGAAGAAGTATGTTTCAAGTTTTGACCCAAAATTTGAAGAATACAGAGTAAAAGGAAGACAACATATTTTACCAACTCAATACGTTATCACATCAAAAAGCCTCCCTAAAAAACTTCTTGTAGAGAATACCCTGGAAATAAGAACATAAACTGTAGTGGAGAAGTCGGTGTAGAGACCGGTGAAGAAACCAGAGTGGCACGGCCCTTTTTTTTCCTTCTTCCTCTTCTACATTTACTTCCTTTTTCTTCCGTCGTCAACCACGGCGGCAGATAGAGAAAGGTGGTTGCTTGCGGTGCTTTTTCGATGGCTTGAATTAAAAAACACTTGGGGTATTTAACCCCAGCCTGCGGTAGCAACTTTGCCCTTACGGGCCACTTACTATTGGGCTGGAAGCAAACATGGATTGTAGGCTCAACAATCTCCCCTTCAACCCAAAGGAGAGATTGTCGTCACGATTCCTCATAGACAAAGTTCAATCCAACAGGTTCCTTACAAGTAGCAAGCTTCTTTGTAAGAATTGCCTTCGTCAACATGTCTGAAAAATTATTGTTGGTGTGGACTTTCCTTAACTTTAACTGGTCTTCACTGATAGTTTCACGCAACTAATGTATCTCGAATCAATATGCTTTGTGCTGCAGCAATAAGAAGAATTCTTGCATAAGTTTATGGCTTTCTAACAATCACAATAAATAACATACTCATCATGTGTAAAATCTATTTTTTATAATGATGTTTGAGGCAAACCATCTCTTTCCTTGCTTCACAAGCTGTGATATATTTTGCCTCAGTAGTAGATACAACAACAAAGTTTAACAATATAGATTGTCAACTAATAGCTCCCCCCTGTGAACATAAAATCTTAAGTAGACATCCTATGATTAAGATCACAGGTCGATCTACATATGTGAAACCTGTAAGAACTGGTGGTGTCCTGTCAAAACATAAATAAACACTTGATGTACCCCTCAAGTATCTGAGTATCCATTTAACAACATTCCAATGCTCCTATCCTAAATCAGATAGAAATCTGCTAGTCATTCCAATTGCATGTGCAATATCAGGAGTGTGCACAACAATATACATCAAATTTCCTACTGCAGAAGAGTAAAGTGTGTGAGCAATGTCTTGCTTTTTCTGTTTAGTAGGAGACTATTTTCTGCTTACTCTAAAGTGACTGGCTAAGGGAGTATCAATTGACTTTGCTCCCTTTTCACTCAACATATTTCACCTAACTAAATTTTCTTAGCTATCCTGTCACGCCTAACGTCCATGCCAAGAATCTAATCCAAATCTTTCATGTCAAAAGACTTAAATAATTTCTTATTCAACTTGGCAATCATCTGAGTATTTTTATCAATGACTAACATGTCATCAATATAAAGCAAGAGAATAATAAAATCTTTGTCTGAAAATCTTATGAAGTAAACACAATGATCTGCCTTTGTCTTGTGGTAACCTTGCTTCAACCGTTAAACGTAAACGAATTCATGTTTTTGTACCACTGTCTAGGTGTTTGTTTCAACCCGTAGAGACTTTTCTTCATCCTGCAAATCATATGTTCCTTGTCTTTCACTGCAAATCCTTTAGGTTGTTACATATTGATCTCTTTCTCCATCTCACCATGGAGGAAGACTGTCTTCACATCAAATTGCTCAATATCAAGGTCTAAGCTAGGTGTCAAGCCTAAAGTAGTTCAGATGGATGTCATTTTCTCACTGGAGAAAATATTTCATCAAAGTCAATCCCCCGTTTTTGCCCAAAGCTGTGTGATGTACGAGTCTGGCTTTGTATCTTACAATGTTGTCATTCCTATATTTCTTTAGCTTGAAAACTCCCTTGTTCTTTAAGGCTTTTCTACCTTCAGCAAGCTTGCATAATTTATAGGTATCATGCTTTTTCAATGAGTTCATCTCATCTTTTAATGCCCCAGTCACTTATCATTTACTTGATGAAACTTTGCTTCCTTATAACTTTCTGGATCTCCCTCTTCTGTGATCAATAACCATCTCGAACCCAAATATCTAACAGACGTCATTTTCTCTCTTGTAGACCTTCTAAATTGTGGCTCTACTGCATCTGTTTGTTGAGGTTGCTCCCCCTGCCCACGAGCCTCCTAGTCATCGACGTCATCTACACTGGGATCACACTCTGTCATACCACGAGGGATCTCATCATGCTCAATTTGTTCTTCATCAACATTTTACTGGATTGGCAAGGGAACTGGTATATCAATCACAATATCTCCTGCAAGCTGCTCAGACTCTGTAATCACAACATCAAAGTATATCTAGTCCTTAAAGGAGATTACATCTTTGCAATTTATCATTTTCTTCTTTTCTGGGTCCCAAACCTTGTAGTCAAACTACATATCACTATAACTAAGAAAAACACAAAGGGTAGATTTATCATCAAGCTTTTGCCCCTACTCCTTAACAACATGTGTGAATACCTTGCACCCAAACAAAGGTGAGAATAAGAAGTTGACTTCCCTGTCTACACTCTCTGGTGTATCAAAATGTAAAAGAACGGATGGTGACCTAATAATCAAGTAGCAAGCAGTACTCACAGCCTATGCCTAGAACTCCTTAGGTAATTTTACATTCTTCATCATGCATATACTCTACTCATAATGGTTCTATACATCCTTTTGGTTGAACCATTGTGTTGTGGGGTATCTGGAATTGTCTTCTCATGTCAAATACCAGATCCTTCACAATAAGACTTGAACTCTTTAGAAGTGTACTCTACCCACGTCCATTGTCAGAAGGAACATACTTTAAGCTTTTTACCTGTCTCCCTTTCAACTGTGGCTTGGAATTTCTTAAAGGTATCAAAGATCTAATCCTTCTTTCAGTAGACCCACACTTTTCTAGATGCATCGACAATAAAAGTCACTAAGAATCTATTTCCACCTAAGGAGTTGTCTTCCATATGACCACAAACATCAGAACAAATTTTGTCTAAAATATTATATTTTTCCTAACATTGAGTTCTAAATTGAAGCCTTTGTTGCTTCTCAAGCAAACAACTTTCACAAAGACTATGAATTGTATATTTTGCATAAATTCTTTCTTTACAAGCACTTGTAGTCATTTCTCACTCATGTGCCCAAGCCATATGCGCTACAAATCTGGTGATTTAGAAATATCCACAAGATTCACACTATAACTGTGAACCTTTTTATTCATCATGTTCAAGGTGCATTAAATTTTACCTCTAGCCACAACCAACTGTCCTTTCACTGTCAATGTTTTAAAAAGCTCGAAGCACGAAGCATGCGGATAGGACCTTGTAGCAAATAATCGCCAAACGGATTAAGCGAGTGCGTTAAAAAAACGGATGCTTACATTTCCTAAATATTTTATATACAAATACACACATGTGACATAATAAATTGTGAGTATGCTACACAGTTAGACCTATGTATTCCTTTAAAATTAATACTAAATGACAACAAAGAGTTGATAAATTTCGCAATTCAATAAGTATGTGTGTGTGTGTGTATGTAGCAATAACCAATTTTAGGCATTAACAAGTATATAAATTAAATTAGTTGGTTACCTTTATAACTATCTTTGTAAAATCAGTAGCTAAAAATATTTTAAATTAGTAGCTAGCTGTATATATATTTATATATTATATAAGCATATAAATATATATTTATATAAGAGTATATAAATTAAATTAGTTGGTTACCTTTATAACTAGCTATGTAAAATCAGTAGCTAAAAATATTTTAAATTAGTAGCTAGCTATATGTATTTATATTTCATATTTCATATAAGTATATGAATATATATTTATATAAGTGCCAAATCACATTATTGACATCAATGTTACTGTCACACTGAGCATAAATAACTAAGTTGCCATATGAAATCGGTATCTTATAATATAATCTATAGCTAACTATACATTTATATCAATTTATGAGCATACATTTATATTCATAAATTATAATTGATACTGTGTAAAGCATACACTATACAGTAGATAGGAGGGAGAGTTGAGGAGATGCAAGGATTATGGATGGTTACAAATTCTTTTAATCTACTTGGTCTTGGGTCGTCAATTGGGTCTAAGTTTTGGGCTTGACTTAAGTCACCCCTTCAAAAAGTGGCTGAAAGTGACTGCTTAGACAAGGGAACAAAGCGGGCAATGCGAACAAAAGGCAGTTGTTTAATGCTAGTCCGCTCTACAACCCATGTGATTTTAATTGGCCACGAACCTGTTGGCGATTTAGAGGCCGCTTAGTACGATTTTCAAAACCGGTGATTGATGTTTCCAAGTCATCAAAATGATAGCCAAAGCCTTGCACATCCATTCTATGGCCGGAGATGATGTTATAATTAATAACATGAATATGTCTAATATTTTTTTAGCAAGATGGTATAACTCAACTCTGTCTCTATGCGCTCATCACCAATCACATATGTCTTCTCATAGATTTTACTAGCCATCTTTGTTATTCCAAAGTTACCAGACTTGTAGGAGCAAAAGAAGCATCTGTTGGGAGTGATGTGGTAAGAAGCATTAGTATCTAACACCCGCTCAGTGCTATCACTGGTATGTAGGCAATGTCCCATACAACTCCACATGTGAGTACCTCCACAACATCTGTAACAATTGCGGCTCTATTGCTATCGTTATCTGCCACTTTTAGCTTTCCTTCTCTAATTTTTCTTTTACTCTGCATCATATTTTTTAAGTGATCTGGTTTGTTGCGGCGATGACAAACTATCTTATTTTTGGGCTTTGACCTATGCTTTGACTTTATTTTGTTACCACCTTGGTCGCAACTCTTAACTCGTCTCATGTCCTCAACAACAAGAGCATGTGAGATAGATGTCTCCGCTGAGATATTTCGTCTAGTCTCTTCAATGAGAAGGTCATTGGACACCCAAGTCCAACGTCAACTTTCTATCTAGAGTAGAGTCGCTAATAGAAATAACTAGTGTCTCTCACATGTCAGGTAAAAACTAATAAGTAGAAGCGCTTGCAACTCATCACCAAACGCCTGAGAAGGTCATTGCAACTCATCATCAAACGCCATACTCATTTTGGCTAACTAATTCATCATGCTTTTAAAATTATTTAAGTTTACATAAATATTACCGCCTTCCTTGAACTTTAGGTTCGCAAGATTGTTAATAAAAATGTTTTGTTCCCTGTCGTCTTCCTCTCGTATAACGACTCGAACTTCACTAGTCTCGTTGGTAATGTGATGGAAGATTGACTCATCACCCTAGTGATAGACGAGTCTCATACATTTCCATTCATCTTTTTTCAATCCTCCTTTTTTGTGTGCGCAGGCTTGCTTGCATCTCTCCGATCGGTTCATATAAATCACCGTAGTAAAGAAGATCCTCCATCTTAATCTTCCACGTTGGCTAGTTAGTTAGATGTCTTCAATTTTACCATGTTTGCATTCTCCATCTAGCTCACGAAACCTAATACTGCTCTGGTATCACTTAAAATGGGAATTGGAGGTCAAGTCACGTGTATCCTCACATGCATAAAATAGCGGAATCACCTGCACATGTGGACTAGGTACATAATATCCAATATGCGTAGCGCAACCCAACCACTTAATAAGTAATATCGGAGCACACACAGAAACATAATTACGAACAATCAACCTCGGCAGAGAAACAATAAGATTTACATGCCCCCCCCCCCCCCTCCCAAAAAAAAAAAAAAAAAAAACACACACACACACACAAAATGTGAGGAAAATTCACTAGGTCAGGCGAATGAGGAAACCCATTAATCAAGAGGATACGGAGTTTGTTTCAATTTTTGACCCATAATTTGAGAAATACAGAGTAAAAAAGATATAAATTTTACCAACTCGGTACGTCAACATACTAAATGACCTTCAACAAAAATACCCCCTTATAGAGAACACCCGGGTAGACAAGAACCGAGACGGTGTTGGAGAAGTCAATGCAGAGACCGGTGAAAAGATCGGAGCAGCAACCCTCTTTCTTTTCTTCTTCCTTCACTTCTTTTTTTCCTGTTGTTAACCGCAGTGGCAAATAGAGAAAGGCAGCTGCTTACTATGCTTTTTCCGCTGGCTTGAATAACAAGATGGCTAGGGTGTTTAACCCCAGCCAGCGGCAGCAACTTTGTCCTACTGGCCGCCCTCAATTGGGCTGGAAGCAAACTAGTACCATTGGATCTGTTGCTTTAGTCATATAAATAAAAAATGATTTGATGCTTAATTGATCCTGCTCTGCCTGACATGTAAAGCCAATTCTGATAGTTTGGACTATGGACTGCCCAGTTAGTTCCAACTTCAAATGAATTGGATGTGATATTGTATAGCACTTTTAAGTCCGTCAACTTTTTCTTGAGACTGTTGAAAGTCACCCTCTATCTTGCCTTCTGTTTAGTACACCAAGCTTGTCATTTGATTAAAAATCTCTTATAAAAAATCGTTTATTATGCTATCAAATCCATATGATCTATTAAGGATCTCAACAATGATGCTTTGCAACTGACCAAGTAGTTCTTCATTCATAATTTTCAATTTTGTTTTCCTGAATTGTTTACAAAAGTTGTGTGAACCTCTTTATTGCCAACAATGTCAAGGTCTCTTGGACCATTACCTGAATCTTAGCAAAACATTGGGTCCCTTGGGTTATTTGCCCTTTTTTTCGTGTGGCTGAAATAAAGAGTATGAGGCTGTGACAGTTATCCGCTAACAAGCGTGTGACATCCATTAGGAAACATTTTGAAGAAACAAAACTGCATGACCCGTATCAGATGAGTGCGCATAATTATTTTTTCTTTTTCCCGGATTAGGCGGACAGAAGGAAAGTCCTGATATACCGCCTCTCTGTAGTCAGTGGTTGATGAATCATGGATGCTGAATCTTACCCTTTTATTTTATGGTCTCTGACTAGCCCAATAATAAACATGTGGTTTGTGTTAATGCCTTTCTAATTCCTTGGCCTCTCTTTCACCAATCCCCTTCTTTTGGTTTTCTCTATTATATACCCTTGGTTTTGGTGGCTTGACTGGCACCCACTTCAGTTCTTGCCAGTTTAGCGTCTTCTCAGATTTTGAGAACAACGCAACAACAAGTTCTAACCAGAGTTTGGTGGGATCAACACATAAATCTTCACCTGTTTTTTCCTGGCGGTATATTGGACACTTCAATCAGCCTTTTTTAAAGTTTTACAACACAAACTGACCTATGTGGAACTCCAACTTTTTAATAGATGATAAACTCTAAATATCTGGTTTGAGATTATGATGTAGATTGAGAGTATGATGTTGATTCGGCGTGTGCATTTCTTATGTGGTGCATTGCGGGCTTAGGCTCATCAATTATTGTGTTTGTATATACCTTAATCAGCATTTTGCATAATTATCATGGAGTGAAAGTAATTAATGTATAGAAACACACCTGTGGCGCACTGGCCCATGTGAAGCAACTGAAGCTTGAATATATGATATACTACTAAATTGTATCAGCTGTGGCCAACATATGTGGGGAATGTGATAGTTTGGATCATGGATTACCCAGATAGTTCCAACTTCAAGTAAATCCGATGCAATATTGCATGGGACTCATTAGTCCTTCAACTCTCTCTTTTGAAACCGTTGGAAGTCACCTTTTAGGTTGCCTTATATTTGTACATCGAACTTGTCAGTTGATTAAATATCTCTCATGGAAAACTGTTTTTATGCTGTCAAATCCATATAATCTGTTGAGGATCACAATGATTATACCTTGCAACTGCGTACTGAATTCTATCTATGTATTCTAATTTTGTCATTTAAACTGTTGACAAAGTTTGTCTGAACTTCTTTGTTGCAGACATTGTCAAGGTCCTTTTGGATCATTACCCAAGCCTTAGCAAAACATTGGGTCCCTCGAATGCGACTCCTCTCATATCTGCAGCAGTTAGAGGCCACACTGCTATCGTTAGGCAGTTGATCACTCAAAACTCCACTCTGCTTGAGCGGACAAAACAGAACGGGAAGAATGCATTGCACTTTGCCGCTCGACAAGGGCACACTGATATAGTTTGCACGCTGCTTGAGAAAGATGCTAACTTGGCTCGAAGGGTGGATAAGAAAGGCCAGACAGCACTCCACATGGCTGTGAAAGGAACCAATAGCGATGTCGTTAGAGCCCTTTTAGAAGCAGACCCTGCAATTGTGATGCTGCCTGACAAATTTGGGAATACTGCATTGCATGTTGCTACAAGGAAGAAGCGGGTAGAGGTATGAGTACTTTCTTCTCAAGATAAATACTTTCAAAATCAAATGCCAGCCTAAGTGCTATGTCATACGATGTCAGTTTCCGGTTTTACTAATCTTGCTCATGCATCAAGAGAATAAGCTAATATGCTTTGAAACATCTTAATATTTGAATAATTAAGTCCGGCCAGAGTAGCCCGACTGGTTACGGCTCGGTAAGTCCAGATGAAGGACCCGGGTTCGTGCGAAAAGTAACACGAATTTGATTGGGCACGGGAGGGGGGTGACCGGACCACACCCTCTCATGCCCCGAGAGTTTACGCTGTCTGGGGGGGTCACAATTGTGGCGCTTCTATGGGGGCGGTTCTCTTGTAAATAAAAAATATTTGAATAATTAACATTGAAAGGCCTGCAAAGCACATACCGTTTTACACTAGATCTCAAAGAAGATTAGCAAAAGGAATTACTCCCATTTAACTTGTTTGTATTTTGTTGAATTATTGCAGATAGTAAGCGAGCTTTTAAACCTACCAGATATCCTCGTCAATGCCCTGACAAGAGAACACAAAACTGCTCTTGATATAGTAGAAGGCCTGCCATTGTCTGAAGAATCGGTTGAAATAAAGGAATGCCTCCTGCAGCGCGGTGGAGTCCGAGCAAATGAGTTGAACCAACCCAGAGACGAGCTGAGGAAAACTGTGACAGAGATCAAGAAGGATGTCCATACTCAATTGGAACAGACCAGAAAGACAAACAAGAATGTGCTCGGCATCTCTAAGGAGCTCAAGAAACTCCACAGAGAAGGCATCAACAATGCCACCAACTCTGTCACTGTGGTTGCTGTCCTTTTTGCCACTGTCGCATTCGCAGCTATATTCACTGTTCCTGGTGGGAACCAGACCAGTGGAGAAGCAGTAGCCCTAAGTACCCCGTCATTCAAGATATTCTTCATATTCAACGGCCTGGCTCTCTTCATCTCTCTGGCTGTTGTGGTCGTTCAGATTACTCTAGTCAGAGGGGAGACCAAGTCTGAAAGGCGGGTGGTTGAAGTGATAAACAAGCTGATGTGGGTCGCTTCTGTTTGTACTACAGTTGCCTTCATTGCATCTTCTTATATTGTAGTTGGCCGCCGATTCAAGTGGGCAGCGGAGCTGGTCACTGTGATTGGAGGCGTGATCATGGCTGGTGTTCTTGGGACCATGACATACTATGTTGTAAAGTCAAAGAGGTCTCGCAAGATCAGGAAGAGGGAAAAGTCGTCTAGGAGGAGCATGTCAAGTTCATGGCACCAGTCGGAGATTTCAGATTCTGACATCAACGCTATCTATGCTATTTGATAGCCAGACTAGAGTGACTGCCAATGTTGCCTGCTGTTGGCTATTATGGTGTGGGAATTAATGGAAGAGCCATCACCTTGATAAAGCCATAAAGTTGGCCTAAAGCTTTTGATGTCTTGATGTCCTCGTTCAGAAGGTTATAGACGCTAGAACACTCAGGCGTATTTTTATGTAAGTAGAGGTTGAGTTGAGCTGCGCTCCTCTAATTTCTTGTAACGTCCATCCATCCTATGTATTCTAATGTAACATTGCGGCATCTGTAATATTATTTACCAGGGGCAAAGACTTGGGAGGCAGGACTCACTATGTAAATATACAAATTTCCAGCTTGAAGCCTGGCTGGTTCATTGAATAGTCTTCGCAGCTGTGGTTTTTGCCAAACGAGGGAAATAAATTGTTCCTTATGACGTTGTCATTCAAATCTTGATTTCCTTTCTCTTTCACGAAAATGGCATTCTGATCTAAGTTATCTAACCTAAGAAGGACGCAACATGATAGGAGCTGAGTTCAAAAGATCACAAAACTGAGCGATCTGGTGCGTTGTATTGATTGAATCAAAGTTGTGGGTTTAGTTCTACAGGGTGAGACATGGCAAGTAATCAATGGCGACATGTTATGCTTGTGGAGTGTGACTCTGTGTACTCACGCACCCAGTACAGGTATCACAGCACAAGATGATTAATACCGCAAACAATGCAATAAATTCCTAAACGTGAAGGTTCTAAGACGACGGTCCTATGGTATTCCAGCCACATGTTTATTTTATTTCACAACTTCTCAGCTACTTTTGGTGTTACATTGCTTACTTCTAAAGTGAGAGAGATCAAGTTAAGTGGAAATGGTGATCAAAACCTTATGGGCCTTTCTTAGGTTTTTGAATCTAAGGCTGATTGGATTTATATGTGCTTTGGGGTTGACGAGTATAAACACACACAAACATATACACACCCACTCGGCCATGTTAGGTGCGTGCAATTTGATATTTCATAAAATGATTTTTTTTATTCTAAATAATGTATTTAATTTGGTCGTTTGGAATCTCAAGATGCACAACATTCTATTCCTTTAATTGTCTTAGAAAGAAAATTATCTTGAGTTGCCCAAATAACATTTTCCTTGAATAAACTTCTACCCATTAACCCATTTATGTGTATTAGCCGTTGTTGGCTGGCTCCTCAGTTTCGGTTCGAGGTGCACAATGAACCATATGTTTGGAATTTGCAATCCATTTCTTTCATAACTGAAAAAACGATTAGTTGGGTGACTGCGTCTTCATCTATAAAATGCTTTGAGCCTTTTTCCAGAACGTAGAAATAGACTAACAAACACTTATTTTTGATAGCTGCCCTATACGTGAAATAGCTCTCTGTTTGCTAATGTTATGTACTTTTTTGTGCTTTTGAATTTAAGGCTGTTTGGACTTGTATGTGCGATTTGATATTTTTATAAAAGAAGATTATCTATTTGTTTTGATTAAATGGTGTATTCTTAATTTGGTCATTTGGAATCTCAAGACGCACAACATTCTATTACTTTAATTGTCTTGGAAAGAAAACTATCACTAGCTCTCCAAATAATATTTCCCTTGAATACACTTCTATAATCCATCCAGATTCATTAGCCGTTGTTGGTGCTTGGGTGTGCCCAATGGACCATCGATTTGAGGACATGCAACCCCACCATATCTTGACAGAAAAAAAAGGCTAGTTCGGTGTCTACATCCATCTATAAAATGGATTGCTTTGAGCCTTTTCTAGAACACAAAAACAGACTAACAAACACTTATCTTTGAGAGTTGCTCCATGCGAGAAATAACTCTATGTTTGCTCTTATTGTGTGCTTTCTTGGACTTTTGAATTTAATGTTGATTGGACTTGTATGTGCAATTTTTTTTAATTTTTTAATTTTTTTTAATTGAACGATGTATTTAATTTGGTATTAAATAGTGTATTTAATTTGGCTGTTTGGAATCCCAAGACGCACAACATTCTATTACTTTAATTGCCTTAAGAAGGAAACTAACTTGAGCCGTCCAGATAATACTTCCACTGAATAAACTTCTATAGCCCATCTAGGTTCATTAGCCGTTGTTGGCTGACTCCGTTCTACGTGAGTGTGTCCAACGAACCATCTATTTGGGATTTACAACCCCATCATTTTAGATAGAAAAAAAGGCCAATTGGATGGCTGCGTCCATCTATAAAATGGATTAGTTTGAACCTTTCCCAAAATACATAAACATACCAACAAACACTTATCTTTGAGAGCTGCTCTATATGTTAAATAATTCTATCTTTTCCTCTTACTATGTGCTTTCTTTGGGTTTTTAGATCTAAGGCTGATTGAACTTGTATGTATTTTGGGGTTTGATGAATAAAACACACACACCCCGCCTTGCCCTGCCTGACCCGGTTCGATGTGTATGATTTGATACTTTATAAAATTTAAATATTTTTATCTTGTTTTGGTTAAGCAATATATTTAATTTGGTCATTTGGAACCCTAAGACACACAACATTCTACTCCTTTAATGCCTTGGAAAGGAAATTATCTTGAGCCACGCTAATAATATGTCCCTTGAATAAACTTATATCCATTAACTTATACATGTTCATTAGTAATTGCTGGCTGGCTCCTCGGTTCCGCTTGAGTGTCCAATAAACTTTTATTTGGAGACTTGCAACCTCATTATTTCTTGACAAAAAAATGGCTAGTTGGGTGGTTGCGCCCATCTATAAAATGGACTAGTTTGAGTCTTTTTCCAGAACATAGAAACGGATCATCAACACTTATCTTTTAAAGCTGCTCTATGTGTCAAATAGTTCTTTATTTGCTCTTTCTGTGTTCTACTCGCTGCTATTATGTGCTGTCTTTTTCTCCACTCGCCAAACCCGCTACGCCACATTTCTCCAACTCTTTTACTTCTTCTCTTCTACCATTGTTGTGCGTCTGTGTGAAGTTTCTACGGCTTGATTCTTGATGAAGTTTGAGGATCATAAGATTTTTTTGACATTGTCCTCTTGCTAGCACCGGAAGGCAGAACTTGAGCTGGTGACGATTGAACCTGGGAGTCAAGCTGCTGATACAACTCGTTCATAAGAGTGTTGGATTTTGTCTTCATGATAGTGGTCTCTGTGATATTCCTTCCCCTAAAAGCTCATATAAATTCTACTTTCTTTGTTCTTTATTACTGGTCAAATTAATAACTGCCATATTCTTGCAAAAATTGTTTAAACGATAATTTAAAATTGAATTGTATCAAACATTCATGAGGACAAAATCACGTTTCTAATTACTTCTTGTATTTGTTAACCAGTTCTATACGATATACA
The DNA here is from genome assembly GCA_963693085.1 of Alisma plantago-aquatica. Lineage (NCBI taxonomy): Eukaryota > Viridiplantae > Streptophyta > Magnoliopsida > Alismatales > Alismataceae > Alisma > Alisma plantago-aquatica. The sequence continues at coordinate 827,624,041 of OY856412.1, forward strand.
TAATATGATCCTAGAACCATGATGACTATAGAAGACATAGCTAGTTTCAGGCCCAAAAAATTTATGGGGTTATATTTTCGTCGTTGCCAACAAAAGATGAATTTCTGGCTCACTTCCTTAGGATTAGTTTCTTCTATCACACCACTTGAGGAACATGAACCATCTTTCAATGTTGTTGATATCCTGATTGTAATATCCATCTTCTCCTACCAAGATGACCAAAGAAATAGATTATCTTTGTCATGGTATGATCTTGTCAGCTATTTTGGATGAGATTTATGACATCCACAAAAAACAATACTCTGCCCTTAAGCATTGGTAAGATTTGAACGACAAGTTCAGAACACAAGATATTAAGCTAGAAAAATATACCTTTATTAATTGGTATGAATAGGATATGATGGATAATAAACATGTACTGGCCAGAGTACTTGAGTACCAAAACCTCATCTCAAAATTTGTTGCTACTGGTTATAAGCTTGACGAGAATGAGCAAGTGGCAACCCTAATTGAAAAGCTCCCTTCATCGTAGTATTACTTTACCAAGTCTTTCGTCGTAGCCATGATAAGTTAACCATGTCCCCGTTAGTGGAATCCCTTCAAATTGAATTCCATCATAGGGAAAAGGATGTTAAAGTCAATATTTTTGTCAACTGAGTAGATGGTGTCAAACCAAACAAAGTTCCATCCTATGACCAAGCAATCATTCAAGAAAAATAAGCATCCCAATCATGATAAAAACTCTAATTCTATGGTTTAGCACATTTGTTATGCATGTAACAAGCATGATCATCTTGCCAATGTTTGTAGGGACAACAAGGATCAAAGGAAGCAAACTAATTAGACCGCTAAAAATGCAGAAGTGAACATGATCAATATGCATGATGATGCATCCTATTTTAAAATGTTAGATACCGTAAATTCTCTTGTTTGTAATGTTAACCTTTCTTCTAATGATAATGGATGGATGGACTCTGGAGCGGTTTCTCACATCTGCTATGATTTATCTTCCTTTTCTGCCTATTAGGCAGAAAATAGTCATGTGATATCTCGGGGTGATGATGTATTTATGAACCAGATTGTAGTCTATGGACATGTGGATCTAAATATCACATTTGGGAAAGTTCTTAGACTGCAAAATATTTTACATGTTCCTAGTTTTAAGAAAAACTTAGTTAGTGAAGTTTTAATCATGACATCTGGTTATACTCTGATCTATCAAGGAAACAAAGTTGTAATGTCTAGTTTTGATTATTGAATAGGTGTTGGGTACACCTGTGGGGATTTAATTAAGAATAATGTCTCTTCTTGTAATGGTACTTCTCATATTAATGATAATTTCTTAAGTACCTTGTCTACTTCTATTTCTTGTGATATTTTCCATGATCATTTCATACACGTGAACAAGAACACTATGAAACATTTGGTTCACATGGACTTGATTCCCAAGTCCTATCTCTAATGATGTTAGATGCCACATACATATTCAATCTAAATTACCTAAAAATCTTTTAGATCAGTAGAAAGTAATAGATTTTTTCTTGAGCTTGTTCATACTGATATATGTGATCTAAATAGTATTCTTACCCATGATGGCATGCACTACTTTGTGACATTTATTGATGAATTTTCCAAATACCATTGCATTTACTTGAAAAATCTAAAATGAACAAATGAAAAACTTAAAATATATGTCACAAGTAGAAAACCAAATGGATGAGAACCTTAAGAGATTTATAAGAGATAGAGGAGGTGAACTTTAACAGTTCTGTGAAGATCATGGCCTTATTCATGAAAATATTGCCCCGTACAATCCACAATCTAATGGTGTAGTCAAAAGAAATAAAAAAACATTGATCGACATGGTTAGGCCATGTTGGTCAAATGTGGTCTACATTAAGAATTGGGGGGGGGATCTTTTAACCGCTAACTATGTGTTGAAGTGTATCCCTTTTAAACACAAAAAACACCTTATGAACCCCAATTTAATAGGAAACCTATTTCAAATTACCCTGAAGTGTTGGGGTGCATAGCCAAAGTTCAAATCCCTAAAAATAAGAAGAAAAAGCTTGGTGCTCCAAACAGTCTATGGATGAGTTTAATGATTGCATCCTTAATTGTGGTCTCTTTGAGCTTGACTTGCATGGACCTTTTCTTACTTGGAGCAATAATCAAGAGGGGATTGGTTTTGCTTCGTCGAGGATTGATAGGATTTTTTATAATTCTGACTTCCTTTCTATTAATGCTGAATTTTCTGGGGAAAGTATTTCTAATACTATCAGTGATCATAAGAAGATTGTTCTATCTATTGGTCAGCCTAGAAGATGCAAAGCCCCTTTTAGATTTATTAACTCTTGGGCTGATCATAAATATTTTTATAGTATTTTGAAGGAGGCTTGGGATACTGATGTGTGTGGTTTTGCCACTTTTAGACTGTACAGAAAAGTTTCTGCTCTTAGATCTAAGTTGATTGCCTGGAACAAGAGTGACTTTGGGGACATCAATGCTAATGCTAAAATTTCTAAGTTTCATGCTACTCAAGCTCAAGATGAAGCGGATGCTGATCCTTTGAATCTTGAGCTGCGTGATAAAGCCATGACTTTGCTTTTGGAGGCTAGGTCTCATGTTAATATTTAGGAAGCTTTCTTTAGAAAAAAGTCTAGAGTTGCCTGGCTTAGAGAAGGGGATTCTAATACCTCATTCTTTTATTCTTCTATGAAGACGAGGCATGTTTCGAATTCCATCAGGAAGATTTATATTGATGGTGTTACATCTCACTATTATGAAGATATTAAGAGGTATATTTCTAGTTATTATAAGAATATCTTTAATAACTGCTGCTTGGTACAGGGTGTTTGGAGTGGGACCTGGAATGGAATGAAGCTTAATGAAAATCAGAAAATTTCTCTTATTGGCATTGTCACGAGAGCTGAGGTTGATGACATTGTTAGGAACCTCAAGAATAACAAGGCTCCAGGGCCGGATGGCTTTAATGACACCTTTTATAAGAAAGCCTGTCCTATTATTGGAGATGATGTGTTTTCTGCTGTGCATGAATTTTTCAGGAATGGTAAGATTTTGAGAGAGGCGAATAGGACCTTTATCACTTTGATTCCAAAAGGTGGTGATTCTTCTAACATTAAGAACTGGAGTCCTATAGCACTGTGAAATGTGTTTCATAAGATTATATCTAAACTCATGGCTAATAGACTCCAGAAAGTTTTGCCTTTTATCATTGACTCTAACCAGTGTGCTTTCATAAAAGGGAGGAGCATAAAGGATGCTAGCCTACTGACAAATGAGATTCTCAGTGATTTTAAAAAGTCAAATTATGGTAATATGATGTGCTTATAGGCTGATATTACTAAAGCTTATGATTTGGTTAGTTGGAGTTATATTTTCTCTATTATGACCAAGATGGGTTTTCCTATGATTTGGATAAAGTGGGTTGAGGAAATCTTCTACTCTACTTCATATCAAGTCATTGTCAATGGAGAATCTTCAGAGTCTTTCTCCCCTTCCAATGGTGTTAGATAGGGGGACCCTATCACTCCCTACCTTTTTGTGATTGCTATGCATGGCTTATCTGAGATGATTAAGGCTGCTGAGGAAAATGGTAGATTCTCTCCCATCAAGGCATCCAAGAATCTTTCCTTGTCTCATTTGGTTTTTGCTGACGATCTTATGATCTTCTCTAAGGCTGATGTTGATTCCGCTAATGTTATTAAAGAGATTCTTGAGGAATTTGGGAATGTCTCTGGTCTTAGAGATAATCCCCTTAAGAGTTCCATTATTTTTTAGTAAGGGAGTGGATAAAGAGCCTATCATTAATATTCTTGGTTTCAAAGAAAATTCTTTTCCTTCTAAATACCTTGGTTTGCCTTTGTTCACTGGTAAGCTCTCTAAACGGTATTGCACTACTCTGGATGATAAAGTTAAGAAGAAGTTAGAATGTTGGAAAGCCAAGTTGCTGTCTATGGCTGCAAGTTTAGAACTTGTTAACTCTACACTCAGAACTCTTCATTTGTATTGGATGTTCTCTTTTCCCATACCTGCTGCCATTCTTGAACAAATTGACAAGTTGTGTAGAGATTTTCTTTGGGGCGGCTCGGATAATAAGAAGAACATGCACTTAGTGAAGTGGGATACTGTCACTGAACCGAAGAAAGAGGGTGGCTTAGGGCTGAAGAAGGCTAGAGACATCTCTAATGCTTGTATTCTTATTAATGCGTGGAATATCGCGAGTAAGAAGGATATTCTTTGGGTCAAGTGGATTTTTGAGAAGTATCTTAGATGCTCTTCTTTCTGGACTATTAAGGTCTCATCTAATTTTTCGTGGTTGTTTAATAATATTCTCAGATCCAGGGATACTCTGTTACATTATATCACATTTCATATTGGTGATGGTGAGAATACTTTTCTGTGGAAAGATCCTTGGATCCCTTCCCATACTTTCTTGCAGGATGTGGTGGGTAGTAACTTATGCTCTATCTCTGGTTTATCTTGGGACTGTCTCTTATCTAAAGTGATTAAGGATAATGAGTGGTTTATTCCCAGAAGTAAGATTAGATATCAACAGGTGGTTCTTGAGGCTCTGCAAGCTACTGATATTCAATTTGTTTGCAAAGACTACATTTCATTTAATGGCAACAGAGTTGTTAGTTTCAAGTTTGTTTGGGGCTCTATTAGGTCCAAGAGAAGGGAAGATGATGCGTTCTCTTGGATTTGGTCTATTAAAACCCACATGAGAGCTAAATTGCATCTTTGGAAGGCTCGACATAATAAAATCCCTACTTCTAATTATATGAGGAGAAGAGGTTTAGCTATACCTTCTGTTTGTTTTCCTTGTTTGAAGTGGTATGAAGATACTAATCACATTATGTTGAATGCTGCTATTCTCGGGAAGTGTGGAAATATGCTTGTTCAGTTGATAGAAATTTTAATATGCCTCTGGATTGGAATTCGCTTATCAGTTGTCATTCCAGGAAATTCAATTCTCTTTCTAGTATGATTTAGTACCATTGTTGGTGTGAAAGAAATGTTAGAGTCCATGAGGATAAATATAGAACTGATGAGGTTCTTTGGAAGTGTATCTCACATGACTTTATGGCCTTTTGTAGTGATTATGGATGAGTTGTCTCGTCTTGGCCTTCTGCAGTTGGACCTGCTCTGATCTTGGTTGTTGCTTTTGGGTTCTGCCTCTATCCTGTTCTGAGTAGGTTTTGGTTTTTGGATGTTTGCTGCTGATATGCCTGCTCTTTCTATTGTCTCTACTGGGGTGGTTGGCTATTTGTTGGCCTATTGCTACTGGTTTGATCTTCTTTTGTTGGCTATTGATGTTCTACTGTTGAAGAGTTGTTAGTTGTGGCCTCTGGTGTTTTTTAAGTTGTTGCTTATCCTTCGCTTCTCGGTCTGTTGTTGTCTTTGGTTGTGTATCTACTGGATGTGCTCGAAGATGCTGGTTACCCTTCGTTTGATGATGGTTTTGATGGTTGAGCCCATCCTTTGTGGATGTCGACACTCCCCTCTCACTCTCCTTTTAGCTGTGGTCTCCTTTTATATCTTCAGTTGGTGTCTGTGGGTTTGGTTGAGCTGAATGTTGTCTATCCTCTTCGTGGAAGTTCCCTTCCCTTGTGAAGGTTGAGTATCCATCCCGGTGTTGGATGTTGAGGCTGCTTTATTCTTTTCTAGATGTGGTTGAAGGTTGTTTGGCAGATGCTGCCTCTGATCAGCATGTTCTTGGTGGCTGTGCTTTCTTTGTGTGAGCTATCTTGCCGTGTCTATTTTGATTTGAAGATGGATGGGGTAGGGAAGTTGCTGCCGTTGTGTTTCTTAGGTGGTGTTGGTTGATTCTGGAGTTTTCAGTAGTCTGTTTCTTTCCTTCTTGATGAGTTGTGGTTGAAGGCTGAAGAAGTGTTGGTTGTTTATGTGCTCATGTACTTGTGCTCCCCTCTCACTTTCTGTGATGGTTGAGTCTGGGTGGTTTTGGCTATCATGTTTATCTTTGGAGGCAGTAGGTTCGTGATGCCCTGGTTTTGCAGGCTGCCTTTTTCTTTTCTAGATGAGGCTGAAGGCTGTTTCGGCAGATGGTGCCTTTGTTCGTATGCTCTCCACTCACTTTGGTGATGGTTTTGAGGTTGGTTGCTGGGGGATGGTTTTCTCTGCATTTCTGAGTCTATAGTGGTGTTCTTTGGATGACTTTCGTAGGCTTTCCTTCATGCGGTCTGTGAAGGTGGTATGTTGGTGATGAATTGAGGGTTTGGTTGGTTCTGCTTCTCTTCTGTGATTTTTGAGATGAAGGTTGATGTTTTTTTGTTGGAGGTTTTGTTGGTAGCTGTTGTGCCTGGTTCTCTTTTGCTCCCCTCTTTTTTTTTGGTATACCTTTTGCTTCCCTCTCACTTTAGTAGTGATGGTTGAGTCTATTTTCTATCCTTTTCTTGTGGGTTCCTTGAAGCTTCAAGCCATTTGTAGGTTTGAGGCTCCTTTCTCTGGTTTTATGAGGCGTGGGCTCATAGTTTTGCATGTTCTGATGTAAAGATAGAAAGATAGTCTCCTTTAGTTGATTCTTGTTTTGGGAATCAACAAGTTTTGTACAATTACACAAACAAAAAAAAACAAAAAAAGCAACATGCGTTTTGATCGACAAAAAAAAAACTGTGTAAAAGGTGAATTTTCGTTCATAATAAATATATATAACTCATTTTTAACAAGGTGACATCAACATGACTTAATATAATGTTTGATAAATACAAGGATAAGTGTCAAAATTCATAATGGTTCCATAACTCATAAAAGGAAATCTGAAAAGTAAAATATAATGATAAAAACGTATTTCTTGGGTGTCAATAAGCTTGGTTGCCAAGTTTCACATTATTTGCATAATAATAACTATCTTAATTCTTTATAGAAAAGAAAACATGATAAGATCCAAATTGTTAAATGAAATACTAAAAGTTTTCAAAAGTTGAATTAAACCTCAAATTTGAAATCCAAATACCAAGTTTAGCCTATGTGTAAATTTTCATCTAATTTGGATATTCTTGAATGTTCTAGAGAAGTTATGAGAGAAGAAGTATGTAAAAGCCCAAAATATTAGATAACATGTTAAATAACTCCAAAAGGGAAAATTTATAGAATCATGTTCCTCATGTTTAGGTGTGACAAAGTCGATTTTCAATGATTTATAATTTCATATATATGACTTTGAGATTTTGGTGTGTCCAAATGATCCCAGAACTTGACATGAAGCTTATAATATTAGATCTATGGTTAATATTTTAGAATTTTTGGAGATCGTTTAAATAATTATAGAATTCTTATGTGCCAAAAATAATAGTTTTTGGAGATATTTTAGTTAGATGGCTAAACGAATTATTTTTTGATAAAAATTAGTGAAAAAGTTGCTGCATTGGTATTGAAGTGTGATATAAAATTTTAGACAATTGGAGCTTGTTTGATAGTTCAAAAAATTATACAAAAACTATATTCGAATGAAATTTAATGGTTCAAATCATTTACATTATTTTGATAAAAGAGTAAAACTTTCATATCATGGGATTCCTTTGTCCAAATAAGGTGAAATTTTAAACATCATATTTTGATTACAATTGTGATTTTTGATAGATTTTAGAGAAATTATGGATTTGCTATTTTGGATATATGGTTTATAAATAATGTTTGAAATCATGATTAATGGATGATGTGATTTGAATTACATTTTGAAATGTTCATGAGAAAATAAAGTCTTACTAAAGTAATGTGTTATTTTATTAAGGGTAAGTGTAAATTTGGTAAAAAGAATTTATTTTGAAAATCAGAATGATGTTTTGATGGTTTAGTGAATCTTAATGACAATTATGACTTTTTACATATATTTTGTTAGGAGAATTATGTAGCCCTCCAAATATTTACATTCGTTCTTTATTAAATAGAGAGACATAGAAGTTTTACTTAATAAAGAAGATCTGGTTAACATTTCATAACGTTGGAAGTTGTGGGTTTTCAAGATTACAATATTTTGAACAAAAAGGTTTTGAGGTGTATAAAGTTGTTTTAAAGGCGTCAATTTAACTTAGTAGTAGGTTGGTGGCAGACATAATGTAGAAAGATAGTATGGAATCTTGATCTATTAATTGCACCAAGGAATTATGTTAGGAGATATAAGACTTTTATTGCGGTGGAGAAGTTTTGTTTAAAAAGATACATTTTCATGTAAAGAATTAATTACATTGTGGAACATATGCCTTGACCAAAAAAGTTGTTTGAATGGTCAAACCAAGTAAATATGAGTTTCAAAAGGCCGGAAGTTGGATCATAACTTTTCTCCTCTAATTATATAAAAATACCCTATTGACTATGTCCATACACACAACAAACAACTTGGATTGCTTCCTCGACCCCTCTCTTATGATTTTGTCCCAAGATTGTGACAACAACATGTTGTTGCAGCAAGATGACCTCTTCCTCTTCCTATTGATGTCTAACTTAACACTCAAGTTAAGCTATGTTTGTGTCACCTATTCATATGAGTAATAAACCTAATGAATCACTCTTTTGATAGTCCACACCATTGTTCAGAAAAGCAGTATGCGGTGTACAGGCAGAGGGGGTACCACATAAAGTATATGCAGTATGCGGGAGTATATACGAGAGTATATGCGGTTTTGGATTTTTTCATTAAACTAATTATTATACAAAATAATATATTGAAAACATAAATTAAAATATACATATATATATATTAGGCAGTTATATGTATTTACATCTAAACATATTAGTATGCATGTATGACATACTCATATATGTATAAATGTCTATATATCAAATGTTTTTGTAATGAATGTACAAATGTTGAAATATATGTATATCAATGTAAAAATATGTGTAGAGAGTGTGTATAAATGTGAGTAAATCAAAATGCATGTACACATGTAAAAATGTGTTTGCATATGTAGGTATATTACAATGTATATATACATATGAATGTGTCAAAAGATATTCATATAATTGTACAAATGTGTGTGGAAATTATTCTATGTATTACAATGAATACATATTCATCAATGACTATATATTTAAATTTTAATATATATTGAAATGAGTTTATATGTATGCTTAAACGTATGAAACACATGGACATTAGATGTGGGATTTTCAAAAAGTGAAGTTTAATCGGATGCTTAATCGGACAAGTGGGAGTATATGCGGCCCATGACCGCTTAGTGGATTGATTAGCAATATATGGTGCGGTAGGGTGACTGAATAGGCATAAGCGGGAGTATATGCGGCCGTGCAGACTGATTTTCCGAATAGTGGTCCACTCAATATATCTCTTTGAGAATTTATTCCATATGAAGCATCCTACTTGATTATGACATTATTATCATCCTATTTTGATTGGACTTTCTTTTGACTCCAGATTATGCCTTTATTCTTGACGAATCCCTAAATTTGTCACTTTTGTGGTGGATGTTTATATTGCAAATTTATGTGATGGGAATTTTATATGGATCCTCTGATCCCACATTATATATGTTAGGTGTTCTCATCTCTCATACTTTGATTTATTCTTGCTTACTCTTTTATTATGCATCATGTGGTGACTTCTAGTGTAATGTTACATGTATTATTTTTTGTGAATGTGTAAATTCCAACAAATTTGAAAATGCAGAGGTGATAATTCATGCAATAGATATTATAGAGTAGATGTGTATCCTGTCATGCTTAGAGTAGATTTGTATATGTTTCTTCTCACCCCATATTCATATTAGATGTGTATATGTTCCTACTCACCCCATATTTATGGTAGATGTATTATTTCCTACCAACATGTTTATATTGTTCTAGTATTGACATAGGTGAAAGACATGGATGCCTTGCTCTTATTTTACTGAATTCATATTTCTTTTATGCCCGATTGGGCAGATCTTTCCTTTTTCTATGGGAAGCCTTGTTTGTTTTGATGTCCTTTATTTTATTGTATTGCTCAATTCCAATTTAGTATGCACATACCAGCTTTTTGTTGATGTCATCTACTTTTCTCCTTTTGCTGGGGTATGCTTTCAACCTCAAGTGTAGGTCAAGGAGAAGACAACCAAGTTAGACCAGGACCTCATCAAGTTTAACTGAAACCTTGTGGGAGGCTTCTTAAAAGTGGTTAGGTGATCCTTAGCTAGTCCTATGTTTAGTTAGTTTTTCTTTATCTCATCCTGCACAATGAATTCTAGTGATGACAACAAGCTTGTATTGGTTAGAATAATGTATAAAATTGCATTGCTACTTTTAGTGATATGATACTTACATATTGAATGAATTGGTTATCATTCCTTTTGAAAAAAAAATTATGTTGGTATTTGGTTTTATAGGATGATGCCTTTTTATTTTAGTAGAGGTAAAGATGCAACCCATGCCGCTTGGGAGGAATTTTTCTCTAGTGATTCTAGATCAAATGTAGGATAATGCCACAAGGCCCTCATGGCTAGCACAAGTGAAGAAGTAAGTGAGGTAAGTCTAAATGAGCTTTCAAAAGATGCTCTTATCAATATTATTCATGCATCCCATTCTTCTTATTGAAAGTGCAAATCTAAAAATAAGAGATTAGGGGAAATCATTGATGATTTATATACTAGAACAAAAGTGTTAAAAAAAATGAAAAAACTCTTAACATAGCATAGATTCCTTGAAAGAGTAATTCCTTTATGAACTTCAATATAATGGTTTTGAAACTGAAAATGGTATTTATCTCAATAAAGTGAATGATCTTAAAGATGAAAACCAAAGTTATATTGATGAACTTGTCATGCTTAGAACTGAAAATACTAGGCTTCTTGATAGATTTATTGATCTTGAATCTAAACATATTTTGCCCAATAAAGAATTATCTAGCTTAACTCTTGAAAATGATTCTTATCTAACTAAATCTCTCTGCTTAGAGGCTGACTTATTACATGCTCAAGATGATCATTCCAGTCTTTGTTCTACTATCATAAATCCTAGTGATGATACCCATATGCTTAGAACATCCTTATTGAAATTCCTCAAAGGGAAAAAGTCTGTAATTGATGTCCTAGAACACTCTACTCGACAAGTGGATAGTAGTGGTCTGGGATATGAGGAAGGCCCAAAAATAAAGGGTAAAGGTAAGAAAAAGAGCAAGGGACCTCCAATATACCATGGAGAGACTTTTGAATCTAAGATATCAATGGTTTCTGCTCATTGCAAGAGTGATGATCATTACTCTACTTTTTCTCCTAATAAGAAGGGGACCTACCCAAAAGTGAAATGGTTCCCCAAGCTAACCCCAGATCCCAAAGTTTAAATTGGATACCGACCTCTCCTTTTCTTGTAGGAAAAAGAAAAATGGATTGTTGATAGTGATTACTCCAAACACATGACTGATGAGATAATCCCCTTCTACACCTTTACAAGAAGAAAAGGAGCATCAATGACTTTTGGGGACAACAATAAAGTTTAAATGCTAGGTGAGAGTATGTAGGTGATTCACTATAAATAAAGAATGTTCTTATTGTGTATGCCATACATCACAATTTAATTAGTATTTGTCAACTTTGTGATAATGGATATCTTGTTCTCTTCACCTCTCTTGGATGCTTGCTTCTAGATTCCCTCACTTACAATGTCATATAATAGGGAACTAGCATTGGAAATCTATTTACTTTTGTTCTTAGGTCTCTTAATAATATTCTTGGTAAATATCTAGTGTTTGATAAGAATGATATATATTTGTGGAACCATAGTATTGGTCATGTAAATATGCATCAATTGAAGAAGTTGAGCAAAAAGGAATTGGTCAAAAGACTTCCTAAATTGGACTTTGAGAAGGGTGAGGAATGTCAAACTTGCACACAAGGAAAGAAAACCAAGTCCTCCTTTAAATCCAAAGGAGTCCTTAGAAGAAAGAGAGCTCTTGAGCTTCTTCACATTGATCTATTTGGACATATGAGAACTCAAATGCTTCGCGGTAGCAAGAATTGCTAGTGATTGTCAATGATTTCTCTCACTTAACATGGACTTTCTTGTTGATTGCAAAGATTGATACACTTGATTTTTGTTGACTTTTTGCAAAGGAAGCTTCTTGCCAAATTATCTCTATCCATAGAGACCATGGGGGAGAATTTGAAAATTAAATGTTGGAATGTTTTTGCAAAAAATCTGATTACATGCACACATTTTCCTTCCCCTGCACACCTCAATGAAATGGAATGATAGAGATGAAGAATAGGTCATTACAAGAGATGGTTAGGACAATGCTCTTGGGGTATGACACTCACAATAAGTAGCTCATTACAAGAGATGGTTAGGACAATGCTCTTGGGGTATAACACTCCCAATAAGTTTGGGGCTGAAGCCATTAGGACCACTTGTTTTGTGCAAAATGTTTCACACATCCTTTGCTTAAGGAAACCCCAACTTCTTTCATATATTTGGTTGAAAGCCTTCTATCAACTTCTTTCATATATTTTGTAACATCCCTGACCTGGGTTATTCTTTAACCCTAGGTGTTTTGATTAAGAAATATGATTATATGCTTAATCGCATCTTTTGAAAAGTAATTAAGGCTCAAAAGGAACCTATGTTTCAATTTTGGTCATGTTTGAACAATGTTGAAGCAATGTTTGCTTATTTTGGACTAAAGTGCAAATTACCCAAGTTGAGGGGTTAAATTGCAAATGTTGCATGATAAGATGTTCCTATGATGTTGAGACATCATAATAATGAATATGATGTAGTGGTATGGTTTCGACAAGCTTGGACACCAAGATTAAGCTTGTAAAGCAATCCTTGTGCATTAAAACCTAGTTTTGGTGTAATGTGCAATTTACCCAAAATCTAGGGTTCAATATGAAAATTACCACTTCAATATGGTCCTTAATATTTATTGGCATCATGTAGAGCAAATAAAATGAGAGGTACTCCTCATTTGAATTAAGTTGTAGGAGAGAGAATCTTGACATTAAAATAATCAAGAATAATGCTTAATTGAAACCCTAATTCGATTTAGGGCAAAAATGAATAAAAATAATTGAAGGGATTTCAAACAAAATGTTTTGGGTTGATTTTGAATAAGGATGGACGTTCCTTTAACAATATAAGGAATGAAAATATCTTAAGTAGGTGAAATTCCACTCACCTTTTTATAAAGAAAAGTAATATCCACTCACATGTGGGATATTATATTATAAGCATTAAGGTGCTTAATTTGCTTTTCTTTAAATTGAGGATAATGAAGGAGAATGAAAGGAAAGGAAGGTGCCTCGTACCCAAGGTAGTTGAGGGGGAAGAGGCGGCCACTTTATTGGGATTAATTGGATTTTTATAAGGCATTTTCTCTCTCATCAATTTCCTTATAAAAGTGCCATTTCTAAGCCCAAACCAAGGCCTTTTCGGATTTTCTTCTTCCCCTTGCTTGAAAAACCGAACAAGGAGATAGGGAGGAGCAGGGAGCACGTCCCCAACCTGTGGGTAAGCTCTTGACCTTCGTTCTCCATGAATTCATGGTGGAAATCGAAAATAAATTATGGATTCCTTCTTATTTCGATCTCCTCTTCAACCCTAGCCAACTTTTGCAATCAAAAGCTTGAGGACGAGCCTAGGGGGAGTTGCAAGAGCTTCATCCACCATTAATGGCGTGAGATTGGAGCTTTGGAGCTCAATTGGAGGCGGGTTTTATCACTCAAACCCTTAAACATTGCTATTGCATCAATTCTCTATGCTTTGTTGATTGATTTCTTCAATTTGATACACTCTTGTTTCTTTGCTGCAATTTCCATCAAGAACGGTTGCTGTTCTTGTTGTTCGAAGGAAGGGGATGATGACATCATCCTAGATGCTTATCCAAAGAAAATTACCAAGCAAAACCGTTTTGATAGCTACTCCAAATCGTTTTAATTTCATTGGCTATGCGGTTTCAGCAAACCGTTTAAGGGCAAACGGTTTCAAGACCGTTTGAGATGGTTGACCAAGCGTTGACCGTTTGGGAATTTTGTTCCTACTTATGTAGGATGATAACCCTCCAAATTTGAGAGATTAACTCCAAAGGAATCGAGAGTTGAAGGCCAATCAATTAGGCAATCGGATTAAATTATGTATTGATTTTCAACCTGATTAACTTGACCTGGTTGAGAAAACGGTTTCAAGACCGTTTGAGATGGTTGACCAAGCATTTACCGTTTGGGATTAATGTTCATAATTATGTTTATTAATAACCCTACAAATTTGAGGGATTAACTCCAAAGGAATCGTGAGTTGAAGCCTAATCAATTAGGGAAACCTAATTGGATTAAGTGCTGATTTTCAATCTGATTTAATTGAACTTTTTGGGCAAACAGTCTCAAGACCGTTTGAGTGCGTTGACCAAGAGTTGACCATTTGGTATTACTGTTCCTAATGATGTGATATAATGACTCACCAAATTTTATGGATTAATTCCAAACGAGTCATGCGTTGAAGGCTAATCAAATGGGCTAACCCTAATTGAAATCAGCGCTGAAATCACAATGAGCTAATTTGAGATTTTGGGTTGATTAGCCCAAACGGTCTCAAGACCGTTTGGGGGATCATCCAAACGGTCTCAAGACCGTTTGGGGTCACCTCAAGACCTTTTGGAGGTCTGGGGTCAAGTATAGTTGACCAATTGAAGGTCCAAAGGTACTAATCATATTGCAATGTAGTGCTGATCTGTTGATCAACTCGATAGACCAATCCATGATGATTTTTCACTAGAATCCAAAGGTTGGATGGGCCAAACGGTCTCAAGACCATTTGGAGCTCATCCAAACGGTCTCAAGACCGTTTGGTGGTCACCCAAGACCGTTTGGAGGTCTAGTGTTGAGTATGGTTAGGTGTTTGAAGGTCTAAAGGTACCAAGCTGTTATACAATGCAATGCTGATTTGGTGATCAATCCAATGATCCAAACCTTAATTGGATGGCTTGGATTTGAGTGATATGATGGGAAAACGGTCTCAAGACCGTTTGGAGGTCATCCAAACGACCTCAAGACCGTTTGGGGTCAGGACATACCCAATTTGGATAATGGTTCAATAGTTTCAAAGTAACCAATCTTGCATTGATGAGTGTCGTTGGATCTTCGATTCCAAACCCTAATTCAATTGAATCAAGCCCTAATTGATGACCAATTGAGGGTCAATTGAGGGTAAAATTAGTTGAAGGTTGACCTATTAAACTCAATTGAAGTATGAGCATAGGTCCAATTGATGATTGGTTCCATGAATTCAATGGTTGAAGGTCCAATGCAATCAATTGAAACACAATTAGTAGCATGATTGATGATCAACTTCAAAGCTCTAATTGGTGTTTATAAACCCTAATCCCATTGAGATCAGACCATAATTGAAGTCCCAATTGAGGGGTGAGCCATGATTCAAATGATGATTGAGTTGATGATCCAATTGGTTGAAGTTCCATTGATTAGAATTGAGTGTGGTTCAATTTGGTTAATTCAATTGGATACCTCATGTTATTGAAGGTCTAATTGATCAAACCTTTTTGAAAACCTAATGTGATTAGGTGGGAGATACCTTTAATGGTACTAGTCATTAATGCATAACAAATGCATGGACCCAATACATGATGTAAACCCTAATTGAGGCTGATTCAATGTATAACCTTAATAAGAGGTTGTCTACATGTGAAATCACTAATTAGGATGTTAGTAAACCCTAGTTGAGGGTGTATCCTTGTGAGACCCTAGTGGAGGGTGTATCATTGTGAACCCTGGTTGAGGGTGTAACCTTGTGAAACCCTAGTGGAGGGTGTATCATTGTGAACCCTGGTTGAGGGTGTAACCTTGTGAAACCCTAGTGGAGGGTGTATCATTGTGAACCCTGGTTGAGGGTGTAACCTTGTGAAACCCTAGTGGAGGGTGTATCATTGTGAACCCTGGTTGAGGGTGTAACCTTGTGAAACCCTAGTGGAGGGTGTATCATTGTGAACCCTGGTTGAGGGTGTAACCTTGTGAAACCCTAGTGGAGGGTGTATCATTGTGAACCCTGGTTGAGGGTGTATCCTTGTGAAACCTTAGTTGAGGGTGTCTCATTGCGATTGTTTATAGGCAACTTTATAATAAAGTTATGCCTTAAACTAAGATAAGTCCATATCATGTGAGATAGCTGGACAATTATAATGTGTGTCCTATGCATTATATGCTAAGGGTGAGTATTCTGTGATGGAATGTATTAAGAGGGGAAATACCTTAATACAAGATAAAGTTGGTTAAATCAAGAGGGTCTGAATTAATGAGAAATGGGAAACCCTAACCCTAGTAAGGGAATAGTGGTGTTACCCTTGAATAATGATGTTATATATTGTTTTGCATGGTGCTGATATGAAATTGATGTATTATCATCTGTACTAACCATGCAGGTATGATGTGATGATGAACATAGCCAGGTATGAGCTATGACATTTTATGTATTGACATTGTTTATTGGGCCTTATGTGCCATGCTATACCTTATTGCCTAGTATGAGGTAATAAGAGAAGTAATGGGCCTTAAGTGCCATGAGAAGATGTTTATGTAATAAGCATCATATTTACCTTGGGCAGGTGACCTGAAGGTGATAATTACCTAAAAAAGTGGTAATAATGCTCAATGATGAGCTAAGGGTTTGAATACCCAGAACCATATGATTATGGCATTGAGTTGCAAAGGAATGAAAATTCCCAGTATTGAAATGAGGGACTGAGATCCCCATGTCTTATAAAGACTGAGAAGTGATTAATGGAAATAGTACATGTTTTCTTTATAGCATTTGTCTTATTAAGTTATGTTTGGGAACTTGGCTGATGCTAAAAGAATATGATAATGTACTTAATTAATCAAGTGATACCATATAATGTAGTTGCCCTGATCACAGATCCATCAGCGTCAGAATTAGCTGAATGGTGAAACGAGTTTACTCGGAACGCATATTTTTGAATATGTGGGGGTAATTGGGCAATTATATCCTTATGCCCCATAGGCATTGCTACGGGCTATGTCCTATGAACGGGATTGGTTACGGACCATACCCCAATAAGAGCATGGCTACGGGCCATGACTCCACAAAATAATACCGGGCATTGGCTACGGGCCATATCCTGAAGAGAGTATATGCTATGGGCTATAACTCTAATAGCGATGTTGCCAGTATACCCTAGAAAGCTATCTAGCAGAGACACAAGATGTCCTGCATGTTATCTAGTGCTGACCGAGATAGTTGAGGTCATGGGAATCCGGCTCTTCCATTGACCTATGTGTGGTACCGATGCTTTACGTAACCGTGGTCGGTTGGAGTATGAGCGGTATACCTCATCTCCTCAGGGCATAAGTGTGATTGTAAAATGTAATCAGCCGTATAGCATGTTTGCTTAAGGATTGAATACGGAGATTCATTGGCTGATGTTGCATTTCTTTGTGCATTCCTTAGTAGATAAATGTTAATTATGTTTCTTTATATTCTCTACAAAATAGACAGATGAATTACTTATCTACCATGGGTAGATGCAATGACCTCCTTGAGAATGGAGATTATCTTATTCTGTTCTATGATAAATAATTCTACATGATAATGTAAAAGTAACCCCTACTCAGTTTTAATTTGATAAACTGCAATAATAATGTTTTTGGCGGAGAGTTATATCTCTCGCTGGGGCAATTTTCAATTGTCTCACCCCCGTGGGAAAACATTTTTAGGTATGCATGGAAGGCAAGGCAGGAAATCCCTAGAACAGAGATGAGGAGAAGCAACAACAACAACAATGATAGCAATGAGATCTCAGGTGGAGATATTGTCTGTCAAGTCATATAGATAGTAGTCCTATGTGTCATCTCTGTACTCTCAGATCCTCATAGTTTTAAATGATTCAATTGGAGTTTTGGCTTAATGCCTGAAAGTTTTATACGGCATGTGTATATTTGTTAACAAGGCAGTCAATGTTGTAATCCTTAAAAAGGAATTGTACAGGCTGTGTACTTGTGATCCAGGATGAAATGGAAACACTTTGGTTCTTGGTTAAAGAGTTTTCCTATGAATGGATCTCTTTGCAAAAAGTTTTAAATTTTCAGTGATTTTCAGTAAACCGCTGCAAATAATTCACTTCCGCATTAGTTAATCCTGTTTTCGCGAGACGGTCGTTACAATTAGTGGTATCAGAGCTTTAGGTTCGTTGAGTCTACAGAGACATAGGACTAAGTTGTTGAGTCTGTGTTAGTGTCCTCCAGTATACCCTATAATGATTTCTGCTTGTGCAGAGAAAGGGTAAAGTTTTAAAATGACTGGAGAGCACAAAGAACACATTGCTAAGGGCAATGTTGTTGCACCAAGAAGAGGTGCAAGGGATTAGACAAGAATATAATGAGTGCCTGAGAATCCCCATTAAGACATGATCGGGATAGAGAATCCTATGATCATGCTCTTATTGGGCAGATTAGGGCAACAGTAATGCATATAAGTGAACTGGATGCTAGCCTTATAACCTAGGTTATCAGTCCTTAATACAGAAAGCTTGAGCTTTAAAAGAGTTCCTGAATGAATTAGTCATGTGGGAACAAGGGAAAATGTGGAAAAGATTAACTTATGGCAAGAAAGTGGACTCTGCCATGAGTTCAGACAGATAATAAATCTGTGATGGTAGTGCCCAAGAAGGGGCAATAAGCTGAGAAGTAGGGAATGGTCTCTATAATTCTAGAGACATTTGCCTAATGGTTTAAAAAAAAACCCAAGTTTTTGGTACTAATAGTGCAATAAATGCCTAGTGTACCAGGGAAGTAGCCACTAAGTAAGTGCAAAGGTCTTAACCTTTCACCTGTAAGATTCTATAGCTTAGTTTTTGCTTAAGTAATAAGACTAGTAAGACCATGATATGAGTACAAGGTATGTTATAAATGTGTACATGTTGAGTACACTAAACCCTTTTTGTTATAAAAAAAGATTGTTGATATTGTTTTCCCCATTGGTTGCTATATAGGGATGAAATGATGAGAACTAGAATTTGAATTCTATTCAATATTCTTTTAAATACTCTATATTGATCTTACCTCTATGAAAGAGGAAGAGGTATAGAAGAGATACCTGGATAAAATCCAGGGATGTTAAATCTTATGTTATGGTAATATGAAAAGAAAGGAATATGATAGCATGTAAGTGCATACTACTTGATCTCAGTACTTGTAAACCCTGATCAGGTGTACAACTATTGATGATAAAGTGAGTATGGAAACTCTTAGATTGATATCTTTTTGATTGCCCTGATCAAGCAATCATTCTGATACAGTCTAAAGAGTATCATGAAATTGGAAATATGATATGGATAAATGTATCATATCTTAAGAACAAGAAAGAAGGATCTGATAGGAATTCAGATCAGTATGTGTATATGAGGAAGTAAAAGTATGACCCTCATATGATGAGAAAGAGAACAAGGGAGGTGATCCCTGTTCTATAAAGTTGTAAATATGATAAAAGAAAGATGAGAATATAATGTGTTTTCAACACATGCGACTGATACCAAGGTAAGAGATTCTAGTATCTGAGAATTATCAGATGGTTTAGATTGGCTACCTGGAATGGTCAACTATGAAATCAGTCTGATTATATAAAATGATATGAACATCATATGTTAGGGGTTTATGCTTTGCATAAACATAACAACTAAATATGTCTTTAAGATAAGTTCTCATTTGACTCTATGAGAATATTGTGTGAAGGAACTTTGTGCTGATCAAAGTTCTATGATGTCTACATAACAATGAGGTGTTATGAAGAGACATGATGATATGATGAATGAATAATATCTGTTCCCTTTATCAGGGATTTCGGGGACGAAATCCATGTTAGGGGTTTATAATTTGTAACATCCCTGACCTGGGTTATTCTTTAACCCTAGGTGTTTTGATTAAGAAATATGATTATATGCTTAATCTCATCTTGTGAAAAGTAATTAAGGCTCAAAAGGAACCTATGTTTCAATTTTGGTCCTGTTTGAACAATGTTGAAGCAATGTTTGCTTATTTTGGACTAAAGTGCAAATTACCCAAGTTGAGGGGTTAAATTGCAAATGTTGCATGATAAGATGTTCCTCTGATGTTGAGACATCATACGAATGAATATGATGTAGTGGTATGGTTTCCACAAGCTTGGACACCAAGATTAAGCTTGTAAAGCAATCCTTGTGCATTAAAACCTAGTTTTGGTGTAATGTGCAATTTACCCAAAATCTAGGGTTCAATATGCAAATTACCACTTCAATATGGTCCTTAATGTTTCTTGGAATCATGTAGAGCAAATAAAATGAGAGGTACTCCTCATTTGAATTAAGTTGTAGGAGAGAGAATCTTGACATTAAAATAATCAAGAATAATGCTTAATTGAAACCCTAATTCGATTTAGGGCAAAAATGAATAAAAATAATTGAAGGGATTTCAACCAAAATGTTTTGGGTTCATTTTTAATAAGGATGGACGTTCCTTTAACAAGATAAGGAACGAAAATATCTTAAGTAGGTGAAATTCCACTCACCTTTTTATAAAGAAAAGTAATATCCACTCACATGTGGGATATTATATTATAAGCATTAAGGTGCTTAATTTGCTTTTCTTTAAATTGAGTATAATGAAGGAGAATGAAAGGAAAGGAAGGTGCCTCGTACCCAAGGTAGTTGAGGGGGAAGAGGCGGCCACTTTATTGGGATTAATTGGATTTTTATAAGGCATTTTCTCTCTCATCAATTTCCTTATAAAAGTGCCATTTCTAAGCCCAAACCAAGGCCTTTTTCGGATTTTCTTCTTCGCCTTGCTTGCAAAACCGACCAAGGAGCTAGGGAGGAGCAGGGAGCACGTCCCCAACCTGTGAGTAAGCCCTTGACCTTCGTTCTCCATGAATTCATGGTGGAAATCGAAAATAAATTATGTATTCCTTCTTATTTCGATCTCCTCTTCAACCCTAGCCAACTTTTGCAATCAAAAGCTTGAGGACGAGCCTAGGGGGAGTTGTAAGAGCTTCATCCACCATTACTGGCGTGAGCTTGGAGCTTTGGAGCTCAATTGGAGGCGGGTTTTATAACTCAAACCCTTAAACATTGCTATTGCATCAATTCTCTATGCTTTGTTGATTGATTTCTTCAATTTAATACACTCTTGTTTCATTGCTGCAATTTCCATCAAGAACGGTTGCTGTTCTTGGTTGTTCGAAGGAAGGGGATGATGACATCATCCTAGATGCTTATACAAAGAAAATTACCAAGCAAAACCGTTTTGATAGCTCCAAATCGTTTTAATTTGATTGGCTATGCGGTTTCAGCAAACCGTTTAAGGGAAAACGGTTTCAAGACCGTTTGAGATGGTTGAACAAGGGTTGACCGTTTGGGAATTTTGTTCTTAATTATGTAGGATGATAACCCTCCAAATTTGAGGGATTAACTCCAAAGGAATCGAGAGTTGAAGGCCAATCAATTAGGCAATCGGATTAAATTATGTGCTGATTTTCAACCTGATTAACTTGACCTGGTTGAGAAAACGGTTTCAAGACCGTTTGAGATGGTTGACCAAGCATTGACCGTTTGGGATTCATGTTCATAATTATGTTTATTAATATCCCTACGAATTTGAGGGATTAACTCCAAAGGAATCGTGATTTGAAGCCTAATCAATTAGGGAAACCTAATGGGATTAAGTGCTGATTTTCAATCTGATTTAATTGAACTTTTTGGGCAAACGGTCTCAAGACCGTTTGAGTGCATTGACCAAGCGTTGACCGTTTGGGATTACTGTTCCTAATGATGTGATCTAATGACTCACCAAAGTTGATGGATTAATTCCAAACGAGTCATGAGTTGAAGGCTAATCAATTGGGCTAACCCTAATTGAAATCAGTGCTGAAATCACAATGAGCTAATTTGAGATTTTGGGTTGATTAGCCCAAACGGTCTCAAGACCGTTTGGGGGATCATCCAAACGGTCTCAAGAACGTTTGGGGTCACCTCAAGACCGTTTGGAGGTCTGGGGTCAAGTATAGTTGACCAATTGAAGGTCCAAAGGTACTAATCATATTGCAATGTAGTGCTGATCTGTTGATCAACTCGATAGACCAATCCATGATGATTTTTCACTAGAATCCAAAGGTTGGATGGGCCAAACGGTCTCAAGACCATTTGGAGCTCATCCAAACGGTCTCAAGACCGTTTGGTGGTCACTCAAGACCGTTTGGAGGTCTAGGGTTGAGTATGGTTAGGTGTTTGAAGGTCTAAAGGTACCAAGCTGTTATACAATGCAATGCTGATTTGGTGATCAATCCAATGATCCAAACCTTAATTGGATGGCTTGGATTTGAGTGATATGATGGGAAAACGGTCTCAAGACCGTTTGGAGGTCATCCAAACGACCTCAAGACCGTTTGGAGTAAGGACATACCCAATTTGGATAATGGTTCAATAGTTTCAAAGTAACCAATCTTGCATTGATGAGTGTTGTTGGATCTTCGATTCCAAACCCTAATTCAATTGAATCAAGCCCTAATTGATGACCAATTGAGGGTCAATTGAGGGTCAAATTAGTTGAAGGTTGACCTATTAAACTCAATTGAAGTATGAGCATAGGTCCAATTGATGATTGGTTCCATGAATTCAATGGTTGAAGGTCCAATGCAATCAATTGAAACACAATTAGTAGCATGATTGATGATCAACTTCAAAGCTCTAATTGGTGTTTATAAACCCTAATCCCATTGAGATAAGACCATAATTGAAGTCCCAATTGAGGGGTGAGCCATGATTCAAATGATGATTGAGTTGATGATCCAATTGGTTGAAGTTCCATTGATTAGAATTGAGTGTGGTTCAATTTGGTTAATTCAATTGGATACCTCATGTTATTGAAGGTCTTATTGATCAAACCTTTTTGAAAACCTAATGTGATTAGGTGGGAGATACCTTTAATGGTACTAGTCATTAATGCATAACAAATGCATGGACCCAATACATGATGTAAACCCTAATTGAGTCTGATTCAATGTATAACCTTAATAAGAGGTTGTCTACATGTGAAATCACTAATTAGGATGTTAGTAAACCCTAGTTGAGGGTGTATCCTTGTGAGACCCTAGTGGAGGGTGTATCATTGTGAACCCTGGTTGAGGGTGTAACCTTGTGAAACCCTAGTGGAGGGTGTATCATTGTGAACCCTGGTTGAGGGTGTAACCTTGTGAAACCCTAGTGGAGGGTGTATCATTGTGAACCCTGGTTGAGGGTGTAACCTTGTGAAACCCTAGTGGAGGGTGTATCATTGTGAACCCTGGTTGAGGGTGTAACCTTGTGAAACCCTAGTGGAGGGTGTATCATTGTGAACCCTGGTTGAGGGTGTAACCTTGTGAAACCCTAGTGGAGGGTGTATCATTGTGAACCCTGGTTGAGGGTGTATCCTTGTGAAACCTTAGTTGAGGGTGTATCATTGCGATTGTTTATAGGCAAATTTATAATAAAGTTATGCCTTAAACTAAGATAAGTCCATATCATGTGAGATAGCTGGACAATTATAATGTGTGTCCTATGCATTATATGCTAAGGGTGAGTATTCTGTGATGGAATGTATTAAGAGGGGAAATACCTTAATACAAGATAAAGTTGGTTAAATCAAGAGGGTCTGAATTAATGAGAAATGGGAAACCCTAACCCTGGTAAGGGAATAGTGGTGTTACCCTTGAATAATGATGTTATATATTGTTTTGCATGGTGCTGATATGAAATTGATGTATTATCATCTGTACTAACCATGTAGGTATGATGTGATGATGAACATAGCCAGGTATGAGCTATGACATTTTATGTATTGACATTGTTTATTGGGCCTTATGTGCCATGCTATACCTTATTGCCTAGTATGAGGTAATAAGAGAAGTAATGGGCCTTAAGTGCCATGAGAAGATGTTTATGTAATAAGCATCATATTTACCTTGGTCAGGTGACCTGAAGGTGATAATTACCTAAAAAAGTGGTAATAATGCTCAATGATGAGCTAAGGGTTTGAATACCCAGAACCATATGATTATGGCATTGAGTTGCAAAGGAATGAAAATTCCCAGTATTGAAATGAGGGACTGAGATCCCCATGTCTTATAAAGACTGAGAAGTGATTAATGGAAATAGTACATGTTTTCTTTATAGCATTTGTCTTATTAAGTTATGTTTGGGAACTTGGCTGATGCTAAAAGAATATGATAATGTACTTAATTAATCAAGTGATACCATATAATGTAGTTGCCCTGATCACAGATCCATCAGCGTCAGAATTAGCTGAATGGTGAAACGAGTTTACTCGGAACGCATATTTTTGAATATGTGGGGGTAATTGGGCAATTATATCCTTATGCCCCATAGGCATTGCTACGGGCTATGTCTTATGAACGTGATTGGTTACGGACCATACCCCAATAAGAGAATGGCTACGGGCCATGACTCCACAAAATAATACCGGGCATTGGCTACGGGCCATATCCTGAAGAGAGTATATGCTATGGGCTATAACTCTAATAGCGATGTTGCCAGTATACCCTGGAAAGCTATCTAGCAGAGACACAAGATGTCCTGCATGTTATCTCGTACTGACCGAGATAGTTGAGGTCATGGGAATCCGGCTCTTCCATTGACCTATGTGTGGTACCGATGCTTTACGTAACCGTGGTCGGTTGGAGTATGAGCGGTATACCTCATCTCCTCAGGGCATAAGTGTGATTGTAAAATGTAATCAGCCGTATAGCATGTTTGCTTAAGGATTGAATACGGAGATTCATTGGCTGATGTTGCATTTCTTTGTGCATTCCTTAGTAGATAAATGTTAATTATGTTTCTTTATATTCTCTGCAAAATAGATAGATGAATTACTTATCTACCATGGGTAGATGCAATGACCTCCTTGAGAATGGAGATTATCTTATTCTGTTCTATGATAAATAATTCTACCTGATAATGTAAAAGTAACCCCTACTCAGTTTTAATTTGATAAACTGCAATAATAATGTTTTTGGCGGAGAGTTATATCTCTCGCTGGGGCAATTTTCAATTGTCTCACCCCCGTGGGAAAACATTTTTAGGTATGCATGGAAGGCAAGGCAGGAAATCCCTAGAACAGAGATGAGCAAAAGCAACAACAACAACAAGGACATCAATGAGATCTCAGGTGGAGATATTGTCTGTCAAGTCATATAGATAGTAGTCCTATGTGTCGTCTCTATACTCTCAGGTCCTCGGAGTTTTAAATGATTCAATCGGAGTTTTGGCTTCATGCTTGAAAGTTTTATACTGCCTGTGTATATTTGTTAACAGGGCAGTCCATGTTGTAATCCTTAAAAAGGAATTGTACAGGCTGTGTACTTGTGATCCAGGATGAAATGGAAACACTTTGGTTCTTGGTTAAAGAGTTTTCCTATGAATGGATCTCTTTGCAAAAAGTTTTAAAATTTCAGTGATTTTCAGTAAACCGCTGCAAATAATTCGCTTCCGCATTAGTTAATCCTGTTTTCACGAGACGGTCGTTACATATTTGGTTGTCCATCTTTGTTTAGAACACCAAAGATTATCTTGATAAGTTTGATGTGAAATCTTCCAAGGCTTTCTTTCTTGGCTATAACACTACTAGTAGATCTCAAAGAGTGTTTAACATTGAACAGTCTAAAATAGAAGAATCTATTAATGTTAAATTTATTAAGACTAACCCCTCCATTTTTACAATGGTTATGAATGATGATATTGTAGATGAAGTAATTCCTATATTAAAAGAACTGGACATCAATAAAAAAGGAAAAGAGGTGGATGAAGTTGAAGGCTAAAAAAAAAGATGAAAAGAAGGGTCCCACTACCCACTTTACAGTAGATCATACAAAAGAGCTCATCATAGGAAACCCCTTTGAAAAGGTGAAAACATGGGCAACTTTCAATAAAGAACAAGCATACAACTTCTTCATCTCCCCACTTGAGCCAAAAAATGTCAAAGAAGCTCTTCAGGACAATGAGTGGATATTGGCCATGTGAAAAGAACTTGAACAATTAAAAAAGAACATGGTGTGGACTCTAGTGCCAAGACCAAGTGAGAGAAAGATCATTCGCACAAAGTGGGTCTACATGAATAAGATTGATGAAAGTGGTAAGGTTGTAAGGAACAAGGAAAGATTAGTAGCTCAAGGTTACAACCAATAGGAAGGTATTGATTTTGATGAAACTTATGCTCCAATTTCTAGACTTGAATCCATTAGAATGTTACTTGTCTTTGCTAGTCATAAAAACTTTTTGATTTACCAAATGGATGTTAAAAGTACAATTTTGAATGGAGAAATAGAGGAGGAAGTCTATGTGGATCAACCTCCTATCTTTTAACATGACAACATGCTTATCATGTTTATCTATTAGAAAAGTCTCTTTATGGACTCAAACAAGCCCCTACAATTTGGTATGAGAAATTTAAGGAAATTTTTAATTCATAATAGCTATGTCATGGGAAAAGTTGACTGTAGTCTCTTTCTAAAACACACATACCAATTTTTTAATCATTCAAATTTATGTTGATGATATCATTTTTGGCGGGACTAATCTTGATCTTAGCAAGGAGTTTAGTTCTATCATACAGAGAGAATTTGAAATGAGTATGATGGGGGAGCTCACATTCTTCCTTGGCTTCCAAATCCAGCAAATAAAAGATGGAAACTTCATCAACTAAAGCAAGTACACTAATGAAATCTTGAAGTAGTTTTGGATAGAGAACACAAAGCCAATGGATACTCCCATATCCAGAACTACCAAACTTGACAAGGATGAAGAAGCTGAAAAGGTAGATGAGAAGCTCTATAGGGTTATTTTTGGTAGCTTACTATATCTAACTACCTCTAGACCAAATATCATGCTTAGTGTTGAATTGCGTGCTACATTTCAATCAATCACTAGAAAATCTCATCGTGTAGTTGTTAAGAGGATTTTAAGGCACCTAGACAAAACCCAAAATTTTGTTCTATGGTATCCTAGGTCAAGGATTTTACTCTTACAATCTATAATGATGTAGATTATGTTGGGATTATTAGTTGATAGAAAGTGCACAAGTGGCACTTGCTTCCTACTGGGACCATGTTTAGTTTGTTAGTTTTCTAAGAAGAAAAACACCGTGGCTCTATCAAATACCAAGGTTGAATACATTGGTAGTTTTGTTCCCAAGTCCTTTGGATGAAGCAAACACCCCAAGAATTTAATATTTTCTATGATGCTTCTCCTATTTATGTGATAATACAAGTGCAATTAATTTGTCATACAATCTTATATTGAATAGTATAGATAAACACATAAAGGTCCACCATCATCTCATTCATGACCACATTTCCAAGAAAAGACATTTATATCACTCATGTGGACACATAAAATAAACTTGCAGATATTTTCACTAAACCTCTAGTTAGATAATAATTTAGTTTTATTTGATAAAAATTGATTATTATTACCCTTTATGATAACTCTGTCTCCTAGCTAAGATGTTTGTATAATCCTCTATGATTATCTCAAATCTAATATGCTCCTTTTTGCTTAAAAGACCAAGTTTAAATGCCTTGTTTTTCTCATATTATTCTTAATCGCAAAACGCTTATTTAAACACAAAATAGTAGCCCATCATGACAAAAACGTTCATATATATGCTTTATATACATTGTAGACTAGTAAAATGAATATACATAGGGTTCTAAGACCTTAGAATTAATTTTCATATCTTTGTGATGGACTCTACCGGGGTAACTCGATCGACAAGTGAACCTGAGATCTGAACCACAATGCCATTGTTAACTTATGTGCGTAAGTCTTCAATTTATAACTGGAACACTACCCCATAAGTATACGGGTACGTGTAGTACTATCAAGGTCATCCAAGGAGCAGGGTATTGTTAGGCATAGGAATGTTAATCTTCAACAATCTAGATCAGTGTCAAAGGTTGGTTTGGTTTGTACTAGTAAAGTAACAAACTAGAAAATTTAACTAAACATAAATCACTTGTATTAATGATCAACCTTGATTAAGGATTCTTGAGGGTAGGGTTTCACATCCATATCATAACATAAAGAACAAAGAATATCAAGAACACTACTAATAACACAAGGGAGGTTTGTATCCTAAACCCACCTCGCAGTAGTGTAGAACAGTCCTAACGTTGTATACCACTCTCGTAGATATACTTAGATTCAA
The DNA here is from genome assembly GCA_963693085.1 of Alisma plantago-aquatica. NCBI lineage: Eukaryota > Viridiplantae > Streptophyta > Magnoliopsida > Alismatales > Alismataceae > Alisma > Alisma plantago-aquatica. The sequence continues at coordinate 827,652,264 of OY856412.1, forward strand.
ACTACAAACTTTTGTTACACAACACATCCCAACCACTCATGTGGTAAAGGTAGTGCAACTAAGGCACATCTACTTACTCCCATGCATATCTTTCCAGATTATACAAAGAGCAGAAATCAAACATACAAAGTGGCCAACAAAGCATGTAAGAAGAATTAAACATTGATGAACCTTAGAACAGTGAAACAACTAGCATTATATATAAAAATCTTGATTGACAATGTTATAATATGGGAGTTACTCCCTAATTCCTAAGAAATGAAAGTCTACTCACTCATGATGGTGAAATACAAGTACATGCTATAGATTTGGGAGCTAAGAATTACTAGAGAAAGAAAGAGTAAGAGAAATCCAAAGAACAAGGAAGAATTCAGATTTGAAGATGAAATTCCACCTTTACTGGTGCTTCTTATCCAACAACCTTCTCTCCAAGTGTCTAGAGTGGAGAGGATAAGCTTCTACTACAATCCTTGAAGGAGAAATGAGTAAAAAAGAGGTTCTCTCCCAAGAAACCACCTCTTCTTCCCCAAAACTGCCTCTCTTATGCTCTAGTACATTCTCTGGTTTAAAAGTGATTTAAAGTGACAAGAGATAACCATCACATATGTGTGATTTTGTATCTAAAGTGAGGGATGATTTCTTTGGAAAACTACAAAAATCAACTGAGACACGTCGTGTTTGAGAACACACACCATGTCGCTTTTAGCAACTAACGTCAAAATTGCTTAACTCGAAGTGTACATGTCATGTATCTAGAGGACACAGTGTATCTAGGAGTCAGTGAAGACCTAGATCTTATCCAATTGAAATGCATACAATGTGTGTTAATAAACACACAATGTGTCTTTTGACAAAATTTTTGGCGATATTGTGAATGATTGGGCCTGTCATGTAGGCTGAAGGACACGTCGTGTATTTGCTCATTAGGTAGGAAAAAATCTATCTGTAATCTCAAATGTTATGTACTACTAAACACACGCTGTGTTGCTGTCATAACTTTGAGAAATTTCTTGGAACTTGTACAATCTTTTGAGGAATCCAACTAAGATTGGATTTTGGTCAGATTAACCCCATTTCTTCACCGTTATTGTGTACATGTGATCACAAACACAAGACAAATAAAACAACCAAAAAGAGTGGGAAATCAAGTATAATTAGAGGCAAAATGAGGTATAAAGTGGATTGAAAGTGCATGCAATGTGGGTAGAAAGTGTATATAAAATATTACATCAAGTCCCCCTAAGCTTGAACTATAGCTTGTCCTCAAGCAAAAAGAACATGGAAATATAATAGAAGAAGGTGTCAACGACATGCACCTATGAAATGAAATGGAAAAATGAATGAAAACAATCCAATAATAATCAAATAGTTTATGCTTATTAGCCAGGAATTCAACTTAAACACCCAAGATAGGAATTTAGTTCAGTAAGAGTGGTAACAATCTAGATGGAAAAATCAAAATAAAAACACTAAGTAGAATTTAGATGACTAAGCCATACAACTAGTGAATATCAACCTGACATTCTCAACTATAAAAGATTTAAAAGATGAAGTCCAAGTTAACATGAAAAATCTAAAAGCACTCCCTTGTTTTAAAAAAGAATGTGACAATGAGGCGTGGGTTTTGACATTCAAAAGATAAAATAGACTTATGCACACATGGAATGTCGGTTGGGGTAATTTATCCTATTTTAGGATGTATAACCTAACCTTCGTCGCTAGATTAGACTTATACTAGGATAGTATGATACATGGGTAGTTTAGCAATCTTTTCAGGGTATATATGTGAATTTTGAAATTAGCCTAGATAATTGAAATTGAATAGGATTCCACTTGAGAACCACACAATCTTGAACTAAAATTATTTCCCCAAAAACATAGGAGACTTACTGCATTGCATAATCAATTGGGTTTCGTTCATTTATTTAAAGTATTTTTCATTGAGATGTGGTTGAAAATGCACTAGGGATTTGGCATAGGCATTTAGAATGCTAAACAATGATGTAGTGTCGATTAATCCAAAAAGATTCAACCGTTGCATGTATTTGACAAGCAAGAGTGTGAAAGATGAGTATTCAGGATATTTGCATAAACCTAAATTAAGCACTTGTTGTTGGCCAAGGGTTTCATATAATTGATGCATGGCTAGTATAATTTTTCTTCGATTGATCAGGACAAACAATTCAACTTAAAGGAACATCAATCCAACACAAAGAAGAAACATAAGATCATATTGGATTTTTCTCAACTAAAATAGAAACAAAAAAAAAACCAAGAAAAATACAATGGAAAGAAACTGGAACTGCACTACCGACCTCTTGATCCCCCCCTAATCTTGAAATTTGCAGTGTCCTCACTGCATCAATCAAACCTAAGTGGACATCGACTGAGTACCTACCATGGGTGATCAGAATGAAGGGACAACACCCTAATCTCTAGTTGGAAAATGCTGGCTCAGAATATTATCATCGGGAATGGGAGTGGAGGTATGCTCCTGTAGTGGTGGAGGTGTGGCATAATGGCCTTGTGAGATGTGCCATGTGTCCATCCTCTATAGCATCTTGTGCATATCACGGTACTGCTACCTCATCAGGTCTAGGTGGGTGTCTTGTTGATCAAAATATTATTGAACATAGACATAGAGATGTTGCACGTCTATCATGACCCAGCTAGACTCTATCTAAGTGCTAGTGGAGGGAGGGCGAGATGATTTTTTTACTGCATTGGAGGCCTTAGGACGGTCTTCAGAATTAGTCTCATTACCAAAAGTGATTTTCTAGTTGTCTTTGTTTGTTAAGGTGACCCCCTATAGATTAGGGAGTACAATGAACTCTTCATGACCAAAAAAGTATTGAATTAATTTTTTGTCATCAGAAGGATCCCTAACAATTAGACCTGAGGAGATAAGGAACTAGAGGTCAATTTTATTCCTCCTTGGTGTAGCTTCCAATCCTGTCAGTTCAACATTAACTTTGCAGGCAATGTGGGTGACTAATCCTTCAATTATAATGTCACCGTATTTCTAACTTATGATCTCAAAGAAACAATAGAGATATAATAACCAACATTAACCTTAAAGTGTGTAGCGTTTCCCACAAAAAGAATAGATCTTTCTTTCCACAGACGCCCTGAGTTTCTTTTCTTGCAAGTACACAAGTTCTAAGGATCATGTGTGTGTAATGGAAGATAGGTTTGTGAATATATGATTCCCTAGCTCGTGCATCATCATGTATGTCATCTTCAATGATTATCCTCCAAAAATCATCATTGTTGAATTCTCTAGGATAAGACATGGCTCCTCCATAATGACACTAAAATGCATCACAAAATTGTTTGAATGTAAGCTTGTAGTCATGCCCAAGAAGTCTAAAAGTAATGATTCCCAAAGGATCATGTGGTTTCCTTAGTTCATCTTAAACATAAAAAGTAGTTAAGAATTCATAAGCAAGTCTAGGATAGGTAGGTATTACAATGCAATTGTACTTGGGCCCTAGTTCTTCTAACAATCCTAAGACCTCATCCTTTAATGCTAGCACCTCGAATGTCTCTTCATAAGAAAAGAATGTAGGTAAAACCCTACGTGTGATCATAGTTTGATATGTCTTGTCTTATTCATTAGTGACATTGAATTGTGTTGAAGAGATATAGCTTGGTATAGAAGAAGAACTCTGACCACGGTGGCACTTTGTTGCTTGCTTGATTGGATCCATTACACTTGTTGTGGTTGCAGGAGATGCAGACACACCATGTTGATGTTAAAACATGGTGTGTCTACTTTGGGATGTGGAGGTGTTGCTGAATGGACAGACACAATGTGTCTTCTGATAGACACAATGTGTATTCTGTGATTTGGGAAACTTTCAGGTTGGGAATGATGATGGATTCACACTGTGTTTGTTGGGTTCACATTGTGTTCTGGGATCACCGACCTTGAACGAGGATGCAGAGAGATGGATCTAGCGTGCTTGCTATCATTGATGTTGGTGAATTTCTTGGACGCAACTTCGGTGACAACAAAGAAGAATCTCACTCAGAGGTGTCGACACGATGGAACGCTTGGCTACAAATTTGGGCCGACAACAACGAAGGGCACCAGCTTGTAGAGAAGCTACTGCTTGGGTACTTGGATCGACGATGGGCAAAGTGGATGTACGTGTCGACCATGGTGGTGATGGAGGAAGCTACTGGAGATTGAGCACAACAACAGGGGCTAGTTGCTCTTTCTCATACACAATGTGAGTGTGAGGTTGATATGGATACAATGATTTTGAAATCAGGAGAAAACCCTATTTTAAAAATGCTAAACACATTGTGTATGATAAATCACATGTCGTGTCTCATGTGTATAATCTACCACTTTTTATTTTTGGCTTGTTCTATGTGAACACAATGTGTTGAGAATTAACACACGTTGTGTTCATTCCTAGAAAAACTTCAGTATGATTCACCCAACATGACATGTCGTGTGTTGAATTTACACACATTGTATCTGATTCTAGTGGACTTGCCGAATTATTTTGGCCAATGAGGACACACCGAGTCATAATAAGGACACGACGTGTATGATTCCAGAAGGCTATCAACATATGAATGTCTTTTTAGACACGTCGTGTGCATATTAAACACACATCATGTGTGTTTCCAGTAGCCTCTAAAGTCTTTTTTCCCAAACGGTGCACGTTGTGTGTGGAAATCGACACACTGTTTATTTTGTACTATTTAGCCAACCTTCTTATTTTATACAAGTGACAAATCATGTCCCTTGTTGAACACACCATGTCTCAACTGAACATTTATAGAAGTTTGGATATTCCTTATCTTTTCCTCCGCATCTATAATGGTAATGATATGTATCTTATAAGGGTCTAAATCACTTACATTCATCCAATATAAATTTATTTTGAAAAGGAAATGTTCTTGAGAAAATGCATAAAATGAAATCGATCCTAATTGTGGGGTCAACTCCCACAAGGTCATCCATTTAGAGTCCAGAGTGAGGCTTGAATCAACAATATCAGATACCTAAGAGGGAGCAGGAGGATCCCTGTTCTATCTTCTCCCTTTGGGTATAGAGCTTGCAACATTGTTCGTTAACCTTAAATGTTGGTTCCCTTGTAGTTCCATAGTATTGTATGGATAGACTTTTAACACTAAGAATGGTCTAGACCATTTTTAATGGAGCTTTTCAGAAAAGAGTCTGAGTCTTGAATTAAAAAATAACACTTGATATGCCTCTACAAAATCTCTTCTTATCTTCTTATCGTGCCATGATTTAGTTATTTCTTTGTAGATACTAGCATTCTCATAAGAATATAGCTTGAGCTCTTCAAGTTCTTGAAGTTGTAGTGTTAATATAGTTGTTTTACATTATCAATATTTTATTATGTCATTTATCTTTACTACTGACTCTTATGTAAATTTCTCAGTTAAGTTATTCTAAAAGGATAGGTAGCGTATTGCTCCTCTCACACACGTTGCATTGCAACACCCTGATTTTCTTGTTCACATGGTATTAGAGCAACAAGATCCAAGGGAAGCGTAGCCGACCCTAACCCTAACCAACATGGCAAGCCACCACCGCACTAGACAACCGACGTCGTCAAGCAACATATGGTCGTCGGGCAGCAACAGGCCGCCAAGCAGCAGCCGTGCAGTCAAAAACCCACCACCATCGGGGACCCATCACCGTCGGCCAAGCAGCCATCGAGTAGCTTTCCATCGGACTGGACGTTTCCGAGTGAGGGTCCAAACAAGGTTGATCCGTGACCGGGAGGTGCAAACTTCTTTAGATCTCACCAATGACCTTCTAAAAATACCAATCTAGCAGTCCGCGTCTACATAGAGAATTCCTAATCACATCTCCTCCATATGTGATTAGGAATTACTCGCTTGGAGGCTATTGATGTGTCAGAATTGTATCATCTCATTTATATTTGGATGACATATATCTCTCCATCACTCTCTTCTATAACATGATGTGTATCTTTCCATCACAAAATTCACCTATGGGACATGTATCTCTCCGTCTCTATCTCCTTATCAAAACTGAATCATGGTGGACAATAAAGCTTCGGTTGTCTACAACGAGCTAACACCAATTCCTTCTATCAATCTGAATGGGAAACATTTTCTGCTATGGATGAATGTTGTCCACATAGTGCTAGAGTCCAGAGACAAGGCAAAGCATGTGGATTCGGATCCTCCAGCCACAACTGACAAGGGATATTTACAGTGGAAGCGTAATAATATCCTGGTAAAAATATGTCTGTGGGGGAGTATGGAGCCTGGTATTGCTACTAGGTTCATGTTCTACTCTACTGTGAAAGAAATTTGGGATGATGTTAAGAAGCATTACTCTCAAGAGAAGAATGCCCTATGTCAATTCATGATATATGTCCGTCTCTTTGCAAAGCGACAGGGACATAGATCATTGGAGGAGTACTTTGGTACAATTCAACCTATTTCTCAAGAGCTGAGTTTTCATCATCCAATTACTATTCAGGAGTAGATCAAAGATAGAGATGGCCTAGCTATTGCCAAATTTTAATCTGGGCTAAGTCCTTTGTTTAGTTCTGGATGAAGTGTTATTTTGGCTATTGATAAGATTCCTATCTTGAAGGAAGCCTATTCCAGGATTATGCAATCCAACTTTGAACATGTGCAAACCATTACGACTCCTTCCTTTGGTGAGTCTCAAGCATCCATTACTTCTGTATTTAAAGGAGGATGTACAAGTTTTGGACGTGGTGGGTCTACCAGACCCAAATTTACTTTCTATGGTCATCCCATACATACTGTTAAGAAGTGCTGAAATAAACATGGAAGACCATGTACACCACCTATAGGGACAATCCACTTTACCGGAGGCAATAAGTCGACTGAACTACCGACTACTCCTACTTCTGCTTCTGCCTCTGCTTCGGGATCATCTGGAATCACTCTCACTAAGGAAGAATATGATAGATTTCTTTTGGCCACTCAACATTTGAATATGGGAGCTTCTTATTTAGCTAACTTGGCTTCTACCACTGGCAATCCAACTTCTTCTTTCCTGGCTTCCAGTTCTTCTCCTTCTTGGGTGGTGTATTCTAGAGCTTCATAACAAATGACTGGTATGAAGAAACTACTTCACTCATCAGTCTATGACATTATCTGATGGATCAGTGTGAAAAGTATTAGCCAGTGAATTTGTTTCACTTACTCCTAAGATTGACCTTAGATCTGTATATTTTGTGCCTGAATTTCTATTCAATCTTCTCTTTGTTACAAAATTAATTGAACTATGAAATGTATAGTGACATTTGGTCCTTCTTTCTTTGTTTTACAAGATCTCAAGAGTATGAGGACGATTGGTGGGGGGCCCTAGGAAAGGTGATCTCTACATATTTCATGGTGCAAGTCTGCTGCATCAAGTACCTGGTACTCCGAATCCTGTTATCCTATTGAGCGGTTCTCCCTTACTATGGCACTACAAATATGGTCATCCTTCCATGGAGAGTCTACAAAATTTAGAACCAAATTTACCACAAGTTTCCTATTTAGAGTGTCAGTCCTGTCAATTTGGGAAACATTATAGGATGTCTTATCATAGTCATGTCAATATGTAGACTCTTTGTCCCTTTGATTTAGTTCACAGTGATGTCTGAGGTCCTGTAAAGGAAAGTAGTTATAATGGTTTTTGATATTTTATTTCCTTTGTTTATGATTTTTCTCATATGACATGGATATATTTGTTGAAGAGTTGAGAGTCTGTGTTGTCCATTATCAAACATTTTCATCAAGAAATAAAAGTTCATTTGAGTGTAATATAAAAATTCTCCAGTCTGATAATGCCTTCGAATATGTTCAACATGCTATGGATGATTTTTGTAGTTCTATTGGAATGGCACATCGTACATCCTATCCTCATACCCCTCCACAGAATGGGGTAGCTGAGAGAAAAAAATGTTATCTTCTTGATATCACCAGGATAATCATGTTCCAATCCAATGTTCCTAAAAGATTTTGGTCAGATGCTTTACTGACTTCCCATTTTCTTATTAATAGGAAACCTTCTTATGTCAAGGAAATACTCTTTTTTTCATTTTTATGTCCTACTGATCAACCATTTCTTGTTCCTCTTAGGGTGTTTGTGTTACAACCCCAATTTTTGGGTTCATATTGATTGGAATGCAATTTCTCCAATAAAATGTATGATTATGAAAATTGTATGATTTATGTGTAATGAATGGATTTATTTGATATATGTCCATTACATATATGATTTTGTGGACCCTAATGAGTTAGTGAGTCCAATATGATAAAAAGGAAAGAAAAAGTTGAAAGAAATCAAATAATACATAAAAAGGAAAAGATATTAAGATACTGATGAGAAATATGTGGAATTCTCCGAAAAGTTGTAATATTGATCATCATGGATTAGATTTCAAATCCACATGGTTTCCAATGGTAAAAGGAATCCAAATAAAGGATATAAAAGAGTAAGAGAGAGAAAATATGAATAAAATATTCCTTTTTAAATGATAACTTGCATATGAATAAAAGTCTCTCATACTTTCATATTTGAGTCCAAAACTTGACACACAAGTAGTTTAAGTCATTAGGATCTTTCCTTTAAAATTTGGGATTAAAAAGATTAGTGGATTAGGATATATGAATTTTGTACGTTTTCCTAAAGTGAAGAGGATAACATTAAATGTCATGATTATTTCCAAATCAATTGAAGTTTTTTTTTGGCTTTTGTTTTAGCACGTGGCATGACAACCATTGGATCCGAGATCCAATGGTGGCTGCATCTCAAATAGGAACAGGAAAGGAGGAACATGAAAATGAGATATTGGGACCGATTTCCTCACTGACCAATGCAGGAGCATCTATGGGAACTCTCCCATTGTGGTTGGGATTCCATTCCGATTCGAACGATCTTGAGGTTAGATGGTTTTGAAGAACAACATGAGGTTTCCCAATCCACAGGGATGTCGACGCCAAAGACAGAGACCCAGGCTATATGGGGGGGGGGCGAGGGGTAAAGGTCCCAACAAGGCTATCAACCTGCCTGCGAGACTTCCTTGGACTTCACACTTTGTTCCATATATCAAATTTCGCCTTGATCCTTGATCTTCACCCCTTCTTTGGTCTACCCACCTTGTCGGAGATCACACTCCTCATTCTGGTAGTCCAGCGCACCCCCAGAGAAATTGGGAGCATGGTTGAATCCTCCAGAGCCTTGCGAAGGTGGACGTGTCATCACCCTGCGATTTGGGGGATGGAGACACAAAGTCAACCATGGTGTTGACCATGGCTTGACGTTGTTCTGCGTGCGAGGTAGTTCATGAGGTTGAAGATGAAATAAGAGAAAAAAACCTTCTTGCCCCCAACGCTTGTGAAGAACAAGGGTAAAGGAGTCCTTTCCATCTCCTTCTTTGTGGCTTGCTCTCGTGGAGCCCGATTAGTTGACGTGGCACTCTGCTATTGTCCCAAAGGTAATTTACTTTGTGAAAATCATAAGTAATGATTGGCAACTCGTATCAAGGCATGCTATATATGGAAATTGATCAGAAAAATGCAAGGAATCCATTAAAAATATATTTGAAGCCTAATTCTTCTTGAAATTCGAAAAGTATATAAAGTTGTCACCATTAACGATGTTATTAATGAAAATCCTAAGTTTTGATGATTAGTGAATTAATGATGTTCTTTGGATAATATAAGCCAATAGTAATATGTTGTTAATAAAAGGAAGGTTTAGATCTAAAAAGATGATATTTGTGCATAATTGGCTTGATTTAGGGTTCCAAGTATATGAAAGTGCATTAATGGGCATAGAAACCCTAATTCAGGTGAAATCCATGAATAAGATAGAGTTATGATGATCCTAAACCAAATTTAGAATAAAGCAACTTTAATGTGGATAATTTGAGTTATTAGGGTTTTGTGCATAGAAAAGCTATTTTAGGGTTTGTCGACCTAAAAAGGTAAAGATTGAGGAATAGATCTAAGAAACCCTAATTCAACCTAGAAACCCTAGAAGGGATTCCCAAGTCAATAAAAGGGTTTATGAGGAGTATGTAATGATTAGAGAATACATGCTTTTTAGGATTCAGATTGCTTTTGTGATTGGCTTGACTTGGTTGATTGGACTACCTGTTTGGATTGGATATCTTGGTTGACTCTTTGAGGCTTCCGAATTAGGTATGTGGTTATTTTATGATTACTCGCTTTAGTTTCACAACGATTTTTGAGGTTTCATCGATTTCTTGAACATAACTATTTGGATGACTATATTTCTTGCAATCTATAAAGTGACTATGATTATCACAATGTAATTATTTATGACTTGCTTGAACCCACATACCATCTATGGATGTAAGATTTATGAGGACCAAGCCCTGGAGGGAAGGTCATAAGTGGTCAAAACATGGAGGGAAGACCACATAGAACCCAAAGAGGTGACCCATAAGGTACCAAGCTTAGGATGGAGAAGGCAGCCTAAAGTCCCTTGCAAAGACTAAACCCTAAGAGAGGGTATCCCAGAGGATGAGTAAAAATGGTTGGGAAGTTATAATGAAAATGTAATCTTGGATTGTTAACTACTATTTGGTATGATTAGGCTGTTATGAATTATGTACAAGATATTGGTTGCCACCACATACCATTATATTCTTTATGCAGACCAATGTTTTGTTTGCCAACATTTTAGGAATAATTGAAAGAGGACAAATAATAAAGTGATATTTAAAGAATAGAGCTAATTAAATAAAGGATGATTTAGTTAGATAGAACTCTACATTGGGAAAAATTCCAATCTCCTATTTTTGAAAGGTATGTGAAAAGTATTTTTTAATCCTACTTTAAGCTTAGTCTTTGGTAGAATTTATTAATTATTTTTGATTATTTGCAAAACCATTGATCTTATTTTGGGATAGAGGATCTAGCTTCTTGGTCTTCCTTAATTGGGGGTTATCGAGGGGTGGGGTCATTACAGTTGGTAAATGAACATGGTTTTCTATTTAATATCTAATAATTATTAAATTTTACAAACTCTTTAGAATCTAAGGGAGTTATCAGAGGATTTTCCAATGATGGAGTTGTCTAGAAAAGGATCACAATCCCAGGGCTGGCAAGATTTTCTTCCGCCCTGCTAGTCGGTCTACAAGGACTCCTAGATTATGTGTGACTTCCTGGCCAAAATTAGAGGATTTTACTCAAAATAAGATACCTCTAGGACTTCTCTCATCTGTCTTCTTACCTTCTCTACCCCATTTCATTGAATTACTATAAGAGCTTAGGGTTTCTCTCTCTTCACCTCCTCCTGAGTTTGAGGGTTAAGAGTACTAAGGATTATGGATTCCTCCACCAAATAATAAAAAAGCATGTAAGAAAGATGTCATGGATATAAGTATAAATGATGAACTTAGACTGAGATTTGTTACATGCTTGGGTTGCATGTCCTGTGTTGTTGTGCCCTTGGATACCCCTCAGGAGAACACTGAGTTTAGACCATATTTTAGGAAGATGAGGAGAGGGATAGCCTTGGAGGAAGAAGCCACTAGGAAGAGGAAGAGACCTGACGCATCCTCTGAGGATAATGCTCAACCCAAAACCATAAGCAGTGGATAGAGAAAGAGAAGACACGATGAGATGGATATCATAGCTGACCATGCATGTATGTACGTGGGTTAGACATACATGCTTTACATAGAGGTTTTGAGTACGCATGAGAAACGTAGACTATGTGTGGATGTTTTTGACCCCTTATGCCTTTTGGTGACCCGACCTTGGGAGGGTCATTCCTGTTAAGGGAGAGGGATAGCTCTCTCCTTGAGAAGGTTAGTGGTGACCATATAGGAACCCTAATAGGCATATATGAGCAGAAAAGAAACATGCACCTACATAGAAGTGGGTGGCAGCAAGGCTGGCAGTAATTTTAGACCTAAGCCAGAAGGGTTGTGCCTGATAGTTTATGAGATAGGCATGTAGAGCTTTGGATGATCTTATCCAGGCATAAGTTTTGATTATACACTTCACCCAGGCAGGGATATACATGTATCCTTCAGAGCTTGACCCATCTTCTGAGAGAGATCCTCCAGTGGTAGGACCAGTTATAGGGTTAGCTATAGAGAGAGAGACCCTGATGAAGAAGGTTAGAGACCTAAACTCAGAGAAATGAGGAATCATGAGAAGTTTGGTATGATATGGCCTAGAATAGATGACCCTGAGTAGATGTATGTAGTTTCCTTTTGTACGATCCTTAGAGGCTTATTGTACCTCAGATTCCTTTAGAGGAACCAAACCCTAGAAAAGAGGAAGGGGCTCCTAGTATAGATATACAGACGACATGAGTACCTACCTTTTGGGTGTAGGAAAGAGAGTTCTAAAGACCCTAAAGAGGTATCATGTGGTAAGAAGTTGTGAGGCCTCATACCCAATTGGTTATCCCTATGTAGGATTCTAAGGGTGGTTCACGTGGAAGAGTGTTAGGAGGTATATGTCATATCTTATATAGGTTTGATTCATGTTTGAATAGTTGAGCATGCACTTAGACAGCTGATGCATAATAAGCAAACCTGGGATTCCTAAACCAAATAGGAGAAGTAGCAGTAACAGGCTCACATGATGCTCACGAGGCTAATTGAGTCCATATGAATTAAGCATGGCACCCCTCCCATGTATTAGAACAAAAGGAAACCCCACTTGAACTGAGACATATGATTGATGAGCCACTTTCGCAAGTTGGTGACTTATGCATGTACGATATGGGTACAACTTGGAAGAATGATGAACAAGTATGACATACTAAGGAACTTAGAAATGCTTTAATAGGTTGTCTACTTGTTAACCACGTGCATAAGTAGTATGATATGATCTTTGCACATACATGATGATATAAACCTTGGATGCAAGAATGTTTTTGTGACCTTTGTTACTATCAAGTGATAGTTTTCTCCTGTCTTGGGAAAGGACCCTTCATGTAGAAGTAGGTACCAACTCTTGTTTCGATTTTAGATAACCTTAAGAGGTCTCTTGTAAGATCTTGATGAGCTAAGTATAAGAGCACATAGTATAAGCATGAATCTATAGACCCATGTGTGAGCATCTCTAAGGGGCATGAGGATATGTTGCCATAGGGGTAACCTATATGGGGCCAGACCGAGTTAGGTAGGTCTCCATGGTTCCTATGAAGGGATGAAAGGTTAACCATGAGTTCCCAGAGAGGTGATAGAGTTTGATGTGAGGATTCAAGGATGAGATGTACTTGAGTATCAACAAACGAGCTACGAGCTATGATAGAATCCTAAGTCAGTGCTGAAGTCAAGGAGGGATTAGATCGATGAAAGTAGGAGTTGCCTGTTCCCTGGATGTACAAGACCGTAGGGTCGGGAGGTAACAACTACCTTTTCCCGAGGCACATGGGTTAGGAGGTTGGCCACCTTCATGAGTTCATGGGTCCTAAGGGGTAAATGAGAGAGGCACTCCCTAGATGCATAAGGGTAAGATCACCCCAAAATTACGACCTTGAGAAAAGGACTAAGGAATATATATATATATATATATATATATATATATATATATATATATGAAGACCCAAAAGTGTTTGAGAACAACCTTTCCATGGGTGTAAACATAGAATCGAGATATGCATGGTGTGGAGTCGTGTGAAGTATGTTCAAATTAAACTAGAAAGTGTAATGGTGATGTGTGATGCACCATCTCTACTCTTGGAATGGGATGAAATCTATTTTGGACTGCAACCAAATGCTTATTTCACCTTGTTATGGGTGTGAGAGACAGGACAAAATGCATGCCATATACTAAGGATAAAGGTGATATGAGTTGAAACTTTTCTATGATAATTGAGGATGGAAGAAGTACCACATCTTTTGAGAGTATATTGGATAGATGGTATGAAAGAATAGGTGAAATAAGGTAATCATCTTATGAGGACATTTGTAACACCCTCCCTAAGCACACACATGCACATAGAAGAAGCAAAACAAAGTTATCCATAACTTGTGTGCTCAAGGGGGCATTACATAAAATTGACATTCATAGCAACAATATAATCAATCACACAAACTAAAAATATTAAAACATTCTCATGATTGTTCTTACAAAAGGAACATAAATGTTATTACATGGAAAACACATTTGACATCTTGAGTCTCTACTCTAAAATTCTAAACAAGTAAACATATAGTCAAATCTATAAACCTGAGGATCATCTTATAGTTGGCACTCCACCAGAACTTATCCATCTATGTTCTTGTTCTCTAAATATCTGAGAACTACTCTGCTCCTGCTCCTCACCTACGGACATCTCGTCCCCAACCATGCATTAGAAAAATGGTTGTTATCTTAAGTGGCATGAGTATTCTAGTATACAAATCCGGAGTAAAAGTACTACAAAATATTCTTGAATACTATAAATATGAAACTAACATGAAAATCCATAGTAACTCTTAAACAATTTATGCATGATATTAAACTAACATCTATAGAAATTATGAAACATAAGTATCTCTTCTTTCTTTAACTTAGTTCTTATCTTTTTACTTTATCTTGCTATGGAGACCTATACTCTGGTACCTGGGTCTCATGACTTGCACTGAGGTTCCTGGGTCACATAACCTACACTATGGGCCTGTGTTGTACTCTCTTATCTTAATCTCTTTCATTATACTTATAATGAGATTGTGTGCATGCTTTGAACTAAGGTGTCTTTCATTTATGAGTTTTATCTAATTTTTGGCCACCATTATATGATAAGTCCTCCTCTGTGACACATAAGTGTCCTCTATGGTGCAACACACCCTCTGTTGGCACTACGTGCCCTCTGTTGACACCGAAGTGTTCTCTATGGTGCAACACACCCTATCTTGGTACAACACGCCCTCTGAAATGGAGTAAACACTCCTGTGAGTTGGAAACATATGCCTTTGAATTGTATCGGGACTCTCTATATGAGGACTTATCATATAATGTAATATGTGAAGGTTCTAAATTAATTATCTTAAGTCTAAGCTTACTAAATTCTAAATCTGGACTTATCTGAAACTAAATACTGAGTACTGCACATGTACTAAATTCTGAATCTAAATCTACATTTGAATATGAATATTCTCAATTAGAAAATTGAGATCGGGTCTAAAACCCTTATCATGTATCCTAATCAAATATCTGGCTACCCACATATTGAGTAATATAAATCTGAATCAAAGTTTGATATTCTTATTATCTGGATAAATCTTAATTTGAAACTCTTATTTGATTGAATGACTTATCTGAAACCTCAAGATGACTATCGAAAAATAATACTCAAAGTTTGAGGTTTCATCAATTGCTTGAAAATAACTATTTGGATGACTATATTTCTTGCAATCTATAAAGTGATTATGATTATCACAATGCAATTATTTATGACTTGCCTAAACCCACATACAATCTATGGATGTAAGATTTATGAGTACTAAGACCTGGAGGGAAGGTCATAAGTGGTCAAGCCATGAAGGTAAGACCACATGGCACCCAGAGAGGTGACCCATATGGTACCAAGCTTAGGATGGAGAAGGTAGCCTAAAGTCCCTTGCAAGGACTAAACCCTAAGAGAGGGTATCCCAGAGGATGAGTAAAAATGGTTGGGAATTTATAATTAAAACATAATCTTGGATTGTTAACTACTATTTGATATGATTAGGCTGTTATGAATTATGTGCAAGATATTGGTTGTCACCACATACCAATATATTCTTTATACATACCGATGTTTTGTTTGTCAGCATTTTAGGAATAATTGAAAGAGGACAAATAGTAAAGCGATATTTAAAAAATAGATCTAATTAAATAAAGGAGGATTTAGTTAGATAGAACTCTACATTGGGAAAAGTTCTAATCTCCTATTTTTGAAAGGTATATGAAAAGTATTTTTTTATCCTACTTTAAGCTTAGTCTTTGGTAGAATTTATTAATTATTTTTTATTATTTGCAAAACCATTAATCCTATTTTGGGATAGCGGCTCTAGCTTCTTGGTCTTCCTTAATTGGGGGTTACCGAGGGGTGGGGTCATTACAATTAGTATCTGAACATGGTTTTCCATTTAATCTCCAATAATTATTAAAATGTTCAAACTCTTCAGAATCCAAGGGAGTTATCAGAGGATTTTTCAATGATTGAGGTGTCTAGAAAAGGATCACAATCTGGGGACTGATAAGATTTTCTTCCACCCTACTAGTCGGTCTACAAGGACTCCCAGATTTTGTGTGACTTCTTGTCCAAAATCAGAGGATTTTACTCAAAATAAGATACCTCTAGGACTTCTCTCGTCTGTCTTCTTCCCTTCTCTACCCCATTTCATTGAATTACTGTACGAGCTTAGGGTTTTCTCTCTCTTCACCTCCTCCTGAGTTTGAGGGTTAAGAGTACTAAGGATTTAGGATTCCTCCACCAAATAATAAAAAGCATGTATGAAAGATGTCATGGACATAAGTCTAAATGATGAACTTAGAGTGAGATTTGTTACATGCTTGGGTTGCATGTCCTGTGTTGCTGTGCCCTTAGATACCCCTCAGGAGAATGCTGAGCTTAGAACATCTTTTAGGAAGATGAGGAGAGGGATAGCCTTGGAGGAAGAAGCCTCTAGGAAGAGGAAGAGACCTGACACATTCTATGAGGACAATGCTCAACCCAAAATCATAAGCGATGGATAGAGAAAGAGAAGACATGATGTGATGGATATCATAGTTGACCATGCATGTATGTATGTGGGTTAGACATGCATGCTTTATATAGAGGTTTTGAGTACGCATGAGAAATGTAGACTGTGTGTGTGTTTGTTTGAACCCTAATGCCTTTTGGTGTCCCGACCTTGGGTGGGTCGTTCCTGTTAAGGGCGAGGGATAGCTCCCTCCTTGAGAAGGTTAGTGGTGACCATATAGGAACTCTAACGGGAATATATGAGAAAAAAGAAACATGCACCTACATAGAAGTGGGTGGTAGTAAGGCTGGAAGTAAGTTTTAGACCTAAGCCAAAAGGGTTATGCCTGATAGTTTATGAGATAGGCATGCAAAGCTTTGGATGATCTTGTCCAGACATAAGTTTTGATAGTACATTTCACCCAGGTAGGGATAGACATGTATCCTTAAGATCTTGACCCATCTTCTACGAGAGATCCTCTGGTGGTTGGACTAGTTATAAGGTTAGCTCTAGAGAGAGAGACCCTGATTAAGAAGGTTATAGACCTAAACTCTGAGACATGAGGAATCATGAGAAGTTTGGTATGATATGGCCTAGAATAGATGACACTGAGTAGATGTATGTGGTTTCCTCTTGTATGATTCTTAGAGGCTTGTCGTACCTCAAGTTCCTTTATAGGAACCAAACCCTAGAAAAGAGGAAGGGGCTCCTAGTACAGATATACAGACGATATGAGTGCCTACCTTTTAAGTGTAGGAAAGAGAGTTCCAAATACCCAAAAGAGGTATCCTATGGTAACAAGTTGTGAGGCCTCGTACCCAGTTGGTTGTCCCTATGTAGGACTCTAAGGGTGGTTCACGTGGAAGAGTGTTAGGAAGTACATTTCATATCTTATATAGGTTTGGTTCATGTTTGAACAACTGAGCATGCACTTAGATAGCTGATGCATAATAAGCAAACCTGGGGTTCCTGAACCAAAGAGGAGAAGTAGCAGTAACTGGTGCACATGATGCTCATGAGGCTAATTGAGTTCATAGGAATTAAGCATGGCACCCCTCCCATGTATTGGAACAAAAGGAAACCCCACTTGAACTGAGACATATGATTGATGAGCCACTTATGGAAGTTGGTGACTTATGCATGTACGATATGGGTACAACTTGGAAGAATGATGAACACATATGAAATACCAAGGAACATAGAAATGCTTTAATAGGTCGTATACTTTCTAACCAAGTCCATAGGTAGTATGATAGGATCTATGCACATACATGATGATATAAACCTTAGATGCAAGAACATTTTTGTGACCTTTGTTACTATCAAGTGATAGTTTTCTCCTGTCCTGGGAACAGACCCTTCATGTAGAAGTTGGTACTAGCTCTTGTTTAGGTTTGACATAACCTTAAGAGGTCTCTTATAAGAGCTTGATGAGATAAGTGTAAGAGCACATAGTATGAGCATGAATCTATAGACCCATGTGTGACCATCTCTAAGGGGCATGAGGATATGTTTCCATAGGGGTAACCGATATGGGGCCAGATTGAGTTAGGTAGGTCGCCATGGTTTCTATGAATGGATGCAAGGTTAACCATGAGTGCCCAAAGAGATGATAGAGTTTTGGGTGAGGATTCAAGGATGCGATGTACTTGAGTATCAACAAAGGAACTAGAGCTATGATAGGATCCTAAGTTAGTGTTGGGGTCAAGGAGGGATAAGATCGATGGAAGTAGGAGTTTCCTATTCCCTAGATGTACTAGAATGTAGGGTCGGGAGGTAACAACTACCTTTGCCTGAGGCCATTGGGTTAGGAGGTTGGCCACCTTCATGAGTTCATGGGGCCTAAGGGGTAAATGTGAGAGGCACTCCCTAGATGCATAAGGGTAAGATCACCCCAAAAGTACCAATACCCTAGAGACCTTGAGAAAATGACTAAGGATTATATATATATATATATAGTTAGGCTAGAATAAACTCGAGTGTATTTGAAGCAGAATACACTCAAGTTGTTTTTCTTTATGTAATATTTTTTTTGAAAAATCTAATCCATTGATCTTCTTAATCATCTTGTGAATAACTCATATAAAAAATTTGAGCACATTTGGACATTTATAGGTCATGTTATAAAGACTGCAAAAATTATGCATTTCAAATTAGTTTCGTACGTCGATTTTGTTGCCCTCGGATGAGTGACTTACACTCATCCAAATGGGATCAAAATTTGTATGTAGCCTAATTATAGAATGACAATGAAGATCAATTGTTTATATCTTGCAAAAAATAGTCTTGATATGCAAACACACTTGAGTGTATCTGTGTGATCTGTACACTCAAGTGTATTCTAGCCCGACTCTCTCTCTCTCTCTCTCTCTCTCTCTCTCTATATATATATATATATATATATATATATATATATATATATATATATGAAGACCCAAAAGTGTTTGAGAGCAACCTTTCCATGGGTGTAAACATAGAATCGAGATATGCATGGTGTGGAGTCATGTGAAGTATGTTCAACTTAAACTAGAAAGTGTAATGGAGATGTGTGATGCACCATCTCTACTCTTAGAATGGGATGAACTCTATTTTAGACTGCAACCAAATGCTTATTTCACCTTGTTATGGGTGTGAGGGATAGGACAAAATGCATGCCATATACTAAGGATAAAGGTGATATGAGTTGAAACCTTTCTATGATAATTGAGGATGGAAGAAACACAAAGTTATCCATAACTCGTGTGCTCAAGGGAGCATTACATAAAACTGGAATTCATAGCAACAATATAATCAAGATCACACAAACTAAAAATATTAAAACATTCTCATGATTGTTTCTACAAAAGGAACATAAATGTTATTACATGGAAAACACATTTAACCTCTGGAGTCTCTACTCTAAAATTCTAAAAAAGTAAACATTTATCCGAATCTATAAACCTGAGGATCATCTTATAGCTGGCACTCCACCAAAACTTATCCATCTATGTTCTTGTTCTCTAAATCTCTGAGAACTACTCTGCTCCTGCTCCTCACCTGTGGACATCTCGTCCCCAACCATGCATTGGAAAAATGGTTGTTAGCTTACGTGGCATGAGTATTCTAGTATACAAATCTGGAGTAAAAGTACTACAAAATATTCTTGAATACTATAAATATGAAACTAACATGAAAATCCATAGTAACTCTTAAACAATTTATGCATGATATTAACCTAACATCTATAGAAATTCTAAAACATTAGTATCTCTTCTTTCTTTAACTTAGTTCTTATATTTTTACTTTATCTTACTCTACAGACCTATACTATGGTACCTGGGTCTCATGACCTGCATTGAGGTTCCTAGGTCACATAACCTACACTCTAGGCCCGGGTTATACTATCTTATCTTAATCTCTTTCATTATACTTATAATGAGATTGTGTGCATGCTTTGAACTAAGGTGTCTTTCATTTATGAGTTTTATCTGATTTGTGGCTACCATTATACGATAAGTCCTCCTCTGTGACACTAAAGTGTCCTCTATGGTGCTACACACCCTCTGTTGGCATTATGTGCCCTCTATTGACACTAAAGTGTTCTCTATGGTGAAACACACCCTCTGTTGGTACAACGTGCCGTCTGAAATGGAGTAAACACTCCTCTGAGTTGGCAACATATGCCTATGAATCATCTTGGGACTCTCTGTATGAGGACTTATCATACAATGTAATATGTGAATGTTCTGAATTAATTATCTTAAGTCTAAGCTTACTAAATTCTAAATCTAGGCTTATCTGAAACTAAATACTAAGTACTGCACTTGTACTAAACTCTGAATCTGAATCTACATTTGAATACGAATATTCTCAATTAGAAAACTGAGATCGGGTCTAAAACCGTTATCATGTATCTTAATCAAATATCTGGCTACCCACATATTGAGTAATATAAATCTGAATCAATGTTTGCTATTCTTATTATCTGGATAAATCTTAATTTGAAACTCTTGTTTGATCGAATGACTTAATTAAATTCTAATATCAGATTTATGACATGTAAGTCTAAAGTCTTAGGAAAATAATTTGCACTAAGTATATGAATACTAATTATATAAAAGTAACTTAAGTAGTAAATATTTAAAATATGATTTTTGACATGATAACTCAACCTATTGAAAGTCTCATGAAGTCTTATCTTAACTTGAGTCTTAATGCATTCATGTGAGCTTGACTCTTAAATCTTAAAAGATGAATCTTATAGAATTTTATCTTGAAAACTTAGTCATAACTTAATGCATTCTACTCTTATAATCTTATCATGTGCTTAATTCTTATATCTTAATCATTCTAAGAAATCTAAACAAGACTTAGTTCTTATATATTAATCTATCTAGGAAATCTTAATAGCATTTTACTATTTGAAATCTTAAATACAACATTATCCAATATTATAAAGTATGACTATCTTGCTTTCATATCTTATCTTCTAATCTTGTTCATGAATATGAATTATTTCTAAGAAATTTTATAGGAATATAATCCTTTAATTTTATCATGAACATGGTTCATGAATCACAATTATTTTAAGAAATCTAAATAATATATATCTACTTGAGATATTGGTTATATGTGAGAACACCATCACAGAGGTGTGAAAACTTTGATTGCATAACTTACTCAAAATCTTAATATATTAGAACATGTAAATCATAATGCCTTATATGAGAACATGTAAAGGTACTAAGCATAATAAAATGAATGATCATGGGCATGAACCACTTGCCTCTCTTAAAGAAAAACCTAATTTCTCTTCTTAGGTTGGATAACCTGATCATTTAATTGGGTGCTTGAAACTCTATTTACCATGTTCATTCAATAACCAAACATTAATAATTATAATCAACTTAGTTTCTAGGTCCTTGTGATTCTTGGATAAAGATTAAGACTAGGAGTCAAATCGGGCTCCAAAACCTAGAACATTAGCTAGCTCTCAAAAAATAGACCAAAATCCATATATTAAGTTGACCCCATTGGATATACGAATCAATTGCTATGATTTATGTAATATAGAGACATTATATCAATAAATATAACTATTAATACCTTATTGTGGGAGCTAAATGGGTCGCAAGTAGGATCCATCTTGGGTGGACTCCACTTGACCTGTGGCCCCCTTCTCTCTTAGTGGCTCGTGGATGGGGTTTTCCCCCTCTATTTCCTCAATTTTACAGAGCAACACCAGATTGCTGCTTGGGCGAGGAATATGGGGCTTTCCGACCACCCTTGGTCCAAGGAAGGGCCACCTAAACCTACCTCCCTCACTAAGATTGACCCTAATTGTTCCCATGATTGGTCCTCCCTGGGTTACGATCTGGAAATCTTGGTGTCACTGGAACCATGGTTATGCAATTAGTTTCTCTGTGAAACTGATAGCCACTCACCTCCAGAGGCTTAAATGAGGAAAATCATCACTTCTCACAAGTATCTTCTGGGAAGGCTTCTCCTCTATTCGAAAGACCTCCTCACATGATTGGTAGGCTATTCTCAAACATCCTAGAGATTTCTTGGGCTGTGACCTGGTGGTCTTCCTCAGCGGCGGCCAGGGGTTTTGTAGGGCATGGTTCCCAAATCTCACTTTTGGGAAGTAGGCAAAGAAACACATGCTGGTCACCCCGATCCCAGTCCAATGTCGATCTGATGGTGGTGGTGGCTTTGCATCGTTGGGGAAAAAAATTGGTGGATGGGGAAACTGGATCTCCATGCCTTCACAAAATGGGTCTTTATACATGTCATCCTCGAATAACCTAGGGTACGACAGAGAACCCCCCCCCCTCTTGTAAAGTGTTTAGGATTTTAGGGATCTTTTAACCAAAGTCTTAGAAGGTTAGAATTCCTTTATAAACTGGGCTAGGCATACATGCTCTGGACTCATATACTGATATCAATCTAATGATTTGACAACTACAAGGTCATGGATTGTCCTTCATAAGTGATAACCTAATCCACATATCATGAAACATTATCCAATGGGTTATTCCCATATGGAGTTACATATATTGCATGACCATTTGGTTTAATTCCTAAACCCATTTCTATAGTCATATACACATTGACATACCAATGCCTTATGAAATCATAAGATGATTTGAATTTTTTTAATATTTATTTGGAAACTTTAGGAGAGGTTGTTCACACTATTTCCTTCCTAGATATTGATAAAATTCGTCGACTTCATATTCATGATCATTTTTACATATAACTCCATAGGTGTCATATTGTCAATAAGACATAACCTCAACTTTACAACTTATTTATCACTTAGATACTTAGTTGTTTATTATGCCATAAGAAAATTTGAATCTCATTAGAAAAACTTCATTAACAATTACATATAATTTTTGGGATGTTACAACATTCTTATCAAGAGTAGTTTGTATTTTATGAGTTAAGTTTGGTTTTGATAACCGAGATGATGGATGCAAGAGCTCAAAGTTTTCTTGACTCAGACAGACCTAAACTTGAGACAAGGATGATGAGTGGAGTATATGAAGGTTTATGTCTTCACCATCACCTAGCACATAAGGAAGCTAATGAGGTAACGAGATGTTCTCAGCTGAAAACAAATCAGGTCTACAACTATCTTGTCTAGCCAGTGGAGAGAGATGGAAGAGGTTTCTAGGTGAACTCTACGATCGTTGGAAGACTAGACCTATGTGGCTAACATCAAGTTACAAGCAGATCTGTTGGTTGAGTTAGTGGTTGCCTGGTTAGCCTTGAGCTTTATGAGATGAAAAGGTTTGTTAGGGGAACCTCAGATTCACCTCTCAGAAGGAGTAGGTGGTGGAACCCACTACTAGAGTGTTTTAGGGTTTCTGAGGATTCACCTTTGAACAATTGTGTCATGCAAGAAGCTCATGAGTTTAAGTACACTGTACACCCTGGTACTAACAAGATGGTTAAGGTTTGCAACAGTACCTTAGAGGCCAGGAATGAAGAGGGATATAGAGGCATATATGGCCAGATATCACGCATACCAGAAGGTGAAGCCTGAACACCAGTAACCCAGTGGATTGCTATAGAGGATTGGAGATTCTCGAGTGGAATGGGAGCTGATCACCATAGACATTGTGGTGAGTCTCCCCGAGACTAAGAGAGGTCATGATGCAATATGGGTTATGGTAGATCGCCTTACCAACTCAATACATGTCCTTTCCTTAGGAACCAATTCCAATAGGACATATCTAGTTGAGGTATGTAATTGAGAGATAGTTTGACTGCACAATGATCCAAGTTCGAATATTATTGAGCATGGCCCTAAGTTCACTTCCATGTGGTGGAAGTAGGTATATGAAAAACTAGTTATTAGATTAAACTGCATCACCCCTAACTGATGGACAATCAATAGTTGATCCAGACTTTAGAAGGTATGATGAGAGCATATGTGCTCATTCATGGTGAATCACAGGAGCAATATATGTCCTAGCAAAGTTTGTTTATTATAACAGCTACTAGAGCCAGATCAGGATGTATGAAGCTCTTTATGGGAGGCCATGTTTGTCACTTCTTCACTAGGGTGATGTCGGTGAGAGGACCTTGTGGAGGTCAGAAAAACCACAGTGTATGATGAGGAAGTCACTTTGATCAAGTAATGGATGAGAAAGCCCAGGATCGATAGGAGTCACATATTGATGTGAAGCATACTAACTTGTAGTTCACTATGGGTGAGCATGTGTTTTTGAAAATCTGACCCCTCCGAGCTACAACTAAGGTTAGAGGAAAGTTGAGTCCCTAATACATGGGTTTGTTTGAGATTTTGGAACAGATTGGTGGAGCTGTTTGTTTGACCTTACCCCTTAGGATAATATGATGTATGATGTGTTCCATGTGTCTGATCTAGAGCACTATGTGAGGTACCTGAGCTATGTGCTGAACATTGAACCTATTGAACTCCAAGGGAGACTGACGTACCCTGAGTCACCTACGAGGGTACACGATACTAAGGTGAGAGAGCTCAAGAGTAAATAATAGAAGATAATAAAGGTTCTTTGGGAGAACCATGGAGAGGATGAAGCCACATGGGAGTTGAAGATGGACATGGGAAATTCTTATCATGGATTGTTTATATGTTTGGTGGAATTTTGAGGTCAAAATTTCTATAAGAGGGGAAGGATGCTACAACCCCAATTTTTGGGTTCATATTGATTGAAATGCAATTTCTCTGATAAAATGTATGATTATGAAAATTGTATGATTTATGTGTAATGAATGCATTTCTTTGATAATATGTCCTTTACATATATGATTTCGTGGACCCTAATGAGTTAGGAGTCCAATATGATAAAAAGGAAAGAAAAAGTTGAAAGGAATCAAATAATGCATAAAAATGAAAAGAAATTAAGACAATGATGAGAAATATGTGGAATTCTCTAGAAAGTTGTATGATTGATCATCGTGGATTAGATTTTGAATCCAAATGGTTTCTAGTGGTGAAAGGAATCCAAATATTGGATATAAAAGAGTAAGAGAGAGAAAATATGAATAAAATATGCCTTTTTAAATGATAACATGCATATGAAGAAAAGTCTTTCATACTTTCGTATTTCAATCCCAAACTTAGCAAGTTTAAGTCATTAGGGACTTTCCTTTAAAATTTGGGATAAAAAGTATGGGTGGATTAGGAGATATGCATTTACTAAGTTTTCTTAAAGTGAAGAGGATAACATTAAATGTCACGATTATTTCCAAATCAATTAAAGTTATTTTTTGGCTTTTGTTCTAGCACGTGGCATGACGATCATTGGATTTGAGATCCAATGGTGGCTGCATCTCGAATAGGAACAAGATAGGAGGAATAGGAAAATGAGATTTTGGGACTGATTTCCTCACTAACCAATGCACGAGCATCTATGGGAACTCTCCCATTGTAGTTGGGAAGCCATTCCAAGTTGAACGATCCTGAGGTTGGATGGTTTTAAAGTACAACACGAGGTTTCCCCAATCCATAGGGATGTTGATGCCCAAGCCAGAGACCCAGTCTATATGAGGGGGGTGGTGGTAAAGGTCCCAATAAGGCTATCGACCTGCCCACGAGACTTCCCTGGACTTCATGCTTTGTTCCCTACATTCAATTTCAATTTCACCTTGAGCCTTGATCTTTGCCCCTACCTTGGTCTACCCATCTCGTTGGAGATCACTCTCCTCGTTCTGGTAGTACAGTGCACCCACAGAGGAATTGGGACCATGGTTGAATCCTCTAGATCTCAGTGAAGGTGAATGCGCCGTCACCTTGTAGTTTGGGGGACGGAGACATAAAGTCAACCATGATGTTGACCATGGCTCTGCGCTGTTCTGCGTGCAAGGCAGTTCATGAGGTTGAAGATGAAAAAGGAGGAAAAGACCTCCTTACCCCCAACTCTTGTGAAGGGAAAGAAGGGTAAAGGAGTCCTTTTGGTCTCCTTCTTTGCGACTTGCTAGCGTGGAGCCCCGTTAGCTGATGTGGCGCTCTGCTATTGGCCCAAAGGTAATTTACTTTACAAAAATCATAAGTAATGATTGGCAACTCGTATCAAGGCATGCTATATATGAAAATTGATCTGAAAAATTCAAGGGTTCCACTAAAAATATAATTGAAGCCTAATTCTGCTTGTAATTTGAAAAGTATATAGGGTTGTCACCATTAATAATGTTATTAATGAATAACCCTAAGTTTTGATGATTAGAGAATTTAATGATGTTCTTTGGATAACCTAAGCCAATATTAACCTATTGTTAATAAAAGGAAAATTTAGATCTAAAAAGATAATCTTTGTACATAATTAGCTTGATTTAGGGTCCGTGTATATGAAAGTGCATTAATGGGCATAAAAACCCTAATTTATGTGAATATAACTTTTAATGGTTTTTATTTCGAAAATCCATGAATAAGACAAAGTTATGATGATTCTAAGCCAAATTGAGAATAAAGGAACTTTAATTTGGATAATTTGAGTAATTAGGGTTTTGTGCATAGAAAAGCTATTTTAGGGTTTGTCGACCTAAAAAGGTAAAGATTGAGGAATAGATCTAAGAAACCCTAATTCAACCTAGAAACCCTAGAAGGGATTCCCAAGTCAATAAAAGGGTTTATGAGGAGTATGTAATGATTAGATAATACATGCTTTTCAGGATTCAGCTTGCTTGTGTGATTTGCTTGACTTGGTTGATTGGACTGCCTGTTTGGATTGGATTTCTTTCTTGAATCTTTGAGGTTTCCAAATTAGGTATGTGGTTATTTAATGATTACTCACTTTAGTTTCAAGATGATTTCTGAGGTTTCATATATTTCTTGAAAATAACTTTTTGGATGACTTTATTTCTTGCAATCTATAAAGTGACTATAATTATCACAATGTGATTATTTATGGCTTACTTGAACCCACATACCATCTCTGGATGTAAGATTTATGAGCACCAAGCCCTGGAGGGAAGTTCATAAGTGGTCAAGCCCTGGAGGGAAGACCACAAGGCACCCAAAGAGGTGACCCGTAAGGTACCAAGCTCAGGATGGAGAAGGTGGCCTAAAGTCCCTTGCAAGGACTAAACCCTAAGAGAGGGTATCCCAGAGGATGAGTAAAATAGCTGGGAAGTTATAATGAAAACGTAATCTTGGATTGTTAACAACTATTTGGTATGATTAGGTTGTTATGAATTATGTGTAAGATATTGGTTCTCACCACATACCAGTATATTCTTTATACCGACCGACATTTTGTTTGTCGGTGTTTTAGGAATAATTGAAAGAGGAAAAACAATAAAGTGATATTTGAAGAATGGAGCTAATTAAAGAAAGGAGGATTTATTTAGATAGAACTTTACATTGGGAAAAGTTCTGATCTCCTATTTTTGAAACGTATGTGAAAAGTAATTTTTTTATCCTACTTTAAGCTTAGTCTTTGGTAGAATTTATTAATTATTTTGTTTATTTGCAAAACCATTGATCCTATTTTGGGATAGCGGCTCTAGCTTCTTGGTCTTCCATAATTGGGGGTTATCGGGGGGTGGGGGGTGGGTTCGTTACAGTTTCATTATACCTCTTTTATTCATAAGTTTGATCCTAAAGCTGCCAAATTGTCTCCCAAGTCTATTAAGACTCTATTTCTTGAATGTTCCAACACCAGTAAGGGTTACAAGTGTTACTGTCCTAGCCTTTAACAGATGTTTGTTTCTAGGGATGTCACCTTCCATGAGTCCACACCATATTTCTATAGTGTTCCCAGTAAGGGGGAGCAATTGTGGGAATGTGAGGATGTGCCACCATTATCATCCAGTGCGGGAGTTTTTCCACCACAATACAGTAAAAGAGTGCCACCTACAATTTCTGAGGAAGATCCATCTAGAGATATTCCTTTAATTCAACAATATTCTCTGGTGTATCATAGACGAAGCATACAAGATCATGATGAGGTAGTGACTGTAGTAAATGAGCCTCCCCCATCTTCCTCTGTGTAAGAGAATCTTGACGATCCATCTGACCTCAATGTTCCCATTTATATCTGTAAAGGTATTCACACTTTTACTATTCAACATCCTATTGGGGGTGTTTGCTATTTGTCCAATTGTCTAAGAAGTCTTGTGGTTTTGCTCTTGGAATTGATTCTATGAGACTTCCAAAGAGTCATGTTGATGCTATGAAAGATGTTGGTCGATTACCTACTATGAATTTTGAAATGTTAGTGCATATTCAGAATGGAACATGGGGGCTTACTGATTTTCCTACAAATAAGAATGTTGTGGGCTGTAGATGGGTATTCACTATTAAACATAATCCAAATGGTTTTGTAGAGTGACTAAAATCTAGATTGGTGGCAAAAGTCTATACTCATACATATGGTGTTGATTTCTTTGAAACCTTCTCACCTTTGGCTCGTCGTAATTCTATGAGGATTATTATCTCTTTGGCTATCACCTTCAACCAGTCAATTTTTCTGCTCGATGTCAAAAATGCCTTCCTCCATGGTGATCTACATGAAGAAGTGTATATGGAGCAACCTCATGGTTTTGTTGCTTAGGGGGAGTATGAGAATGTTTGTAGGTTGAAGAAAGCCATTTAAGGGTTGAAACAGTCTCCTCAAGCTTGGTTTGACAAGTTCAGTACTATTATTTTACAAATGGGCTTCTCACGTTCTGTGATTGATCATTCTTTATTCTATTCTAGATCTTCTGCTTCATCTGTTATTATTACAGTATATGTTGATGATATTGTTATCACTTTTAGTGATTCAATAGGCATATCTAATGTGAAGGTTGGCTTGCAAAAACACTTTCATACAAAAGATCTGGGGAAACTGAGATATTTTTTAGGCATTGAAGTACTTCTCTCTCATACATGTACTAATTTGTCTTGACAAAAATATGTACTGGACCTACTTCATGAGATAGGGATGAGTGCATCCAAGCATGTGTCTACTTCCATGGACTATCATGTAAAGGAAAATTTTGATGATTTTGATTATTTTGATCTAGGATATTGCAGGAAGATTATTGGTAAGATGATATATTTTACTGTGACTCATCCTGACATTTCATTTTTAGTAGGAGTGTTGAGTCAGCATATGAGCTCACCAAAGCACTCACATTGGACATCAATCTGCCGCATTCTGGGGTATCTGAAGGGAGATCCTATAAAAGGGTTCACATACTACAATCCTAAAACTCCTCCATCTACTCTGGTTCTCACTGGCTATGCAGATGCAGATTGGGCTAGTAATCCAAAAGACAAGTTATGTATATCTGGGTATTGCACTTTTCTAGGAAATCATCTTATCACCTAGAAGAGCAAGAAGCAAAATGTTGTGGCTCACTCTAGCACGAAAGCCGAATACAGAGCAATCACCCATGCTTGTTGTGAGCTACAATGGGTTCAATCCGTTCTTTCTGAATTGCAAATTCATGTGATATCTCCTATAGAGATCAGATATGATAATCAAACAACTATCTATATTGCCAAAAATCTAGTTTTCCATGAGTGCACTAAACATATAGAAGTTGATTGTCATTTTATCAAAGATCAAAACAAGAATGGAAGAATGGTGATTCCTCTTGTCAGATTTGAATATCAACTTGCTGATGGTCTTACAAATCCTTTGGGTCTAGCAATGTTTTAGAACCTTAGTCGCAAGCTGGGCTTACATGATGTGTGCACGCCAACTTGAGGGGGACTGTTAATATAGTTATTTTACATTCTCAATATTTCATTATGTCATTTATATTTAGTGTTGGACTCTTATGTAAATTTCTTATTTAAGTTATTATAAAAGGAGAGGTAGTGTATTTCTCCTCCCACACACGCTGCATTGCAACACCCTAATTTTCTTATTCACATGCAACATCCACTTTTCACTTGCCTTCTTCATGTCAAAGTTGATAAACTTGATGGCCCATAGGGCTTTGTGATACAACTAAAAAGGAAGATGGAAAGACTTACCATATATGAGCTTGAATGACGTGGTACCGATGACTTTCTTGAATTCTGTATGGAATGCCCAAAGAGAATCATCCAACTTGAGGGCCCAATCTTTCTTTGAATTTCAAACAGTCTTCTCCATAATTCTTCTAAGTTGTATATTGGATACTTTAACTTGCCCAACAGTTTGAGGGTGATATGGGGTAGATATCTTATGATTCACTCCATACTTATTTAGGAGATTATTTAAATATTTTCATTGAAATGTATACCTCCATCTGAAATGATAGATCTAGGAACTCCAAAGCAAGGAAATATGAGTTTTTGAAAGAGTTTAATGACTAATTTTTCATTTAGGGCTTGGGTGGGAATAGCTTCTACCCATTTTGAAACATAATCACAAGCAACCAGGATACATGTGTAGCCACAATAAGATGGGAAAGGACCCATATAGTCTTCACCCCATACATCAAATACCTCAATCTCTATAATGGAGTTGAGAGGCATTTCATCTCTTTTGGATATTCCACTTGATATTTGGCACTTTTTATAGGCTTTCACATAAGCATGTACATCCCTAAATAGGGTTAGCTAATAGAATCTAGCTTGAAGAATATTTGTATCCATCTTCTCTCCTCTAAAATGACCTGCATAAGAAGAAGAAAGGAATTCAAAAATAATATATTGTTGGTAAGGTATGCCCAGAGAGCCAATCATATGATGATTGACATGGCATATAATGTAAATGATTTGATTAATAATTATAAAGGCAAGATTCCAATTCATTCTGTGTCACTCAATTATGAGATAATGAGGAAGAATTATGACAGTCTAGAGAATGACAATACTCAATGATGTATGTCTTCAAGTACGTAACTTGAACAATGAGATCATATTTATGTTAAGAGTATGTACATTCTTATTGTGTCCCTAGTCAGTTTTTACTGTGGAAGGTAGATAGACACTATTAACACACAAGACTAGAGTGTGGGTTAGTTGATGGCATAATCTCATTATTCATGATATTGTCTATCATACCAAGTGCACAAATACTTGTTAGGGAACAATGTATTGGATAGGCCCACGTTGAGAGTCACACATGGAAACCATTAATGGTGGTCATAGTCATCTCTCATAGTGAAGGTGGTGATTGTGATTCTTAGATGTGAAGTCACTACATTCATCACATGTCAATCAGTATACTTTGACATCATCAAATGTAACCCTGAATAAGGATTGCCATAAAGGTGATGATTGGGTAACTGTGACACATGGGGACTGACTTTGAGTGATGTAGATGGGATTTGTTCATTTTACTAGAGTTTGATATCCTATACAATTGATAGTTGAGACTGAGAGATGCTTGTGGATACACTTGTGAATCAATATATGATATTGAGGTCACATATATCTCTTAAAGACTGCTCTAGGTTCAAGAAACTTGGCTTGAACACTGAAAGGATGATGATTCCATGCCTCAAGTTCACTTTGGATATCAGAGACAAAGGAATCATACAATCACTACAAGACCTTACACATATTGAGGTTGAAGTTGTTCTCCAACTTTCCATTCACTTGGGTAGCACTGATGTGTGACTAGGCATCCCTCTTTGGTTGTGATGTCATAAACTAGTTATGGACATTCACTGCCAACATGGTATGAGACCTACAAGGTCACACACATAGAAACTCATCTAGAAGAGGAGTTTAATCATGAATGATGACTGGATTGATGACTAAAGTATTTAGGTATCTAATTCAAGAAACAAATCAACTGACTGGATTACCAACCGATCAAGTCAAGTGTTGAGATGGCTATTTGGAGTGTTAGGTTGACTAGAACTCAATTGGCTGAGTTCTACATGAATCAGGACACCAACGGATTGGCTCACTGGGTGAACTTATCAACTCAGCTTGGGTGAGACGAACGATTCACCTAGTGAACCGATTAGCTCTGGTGTACCAACCGAAGGTTCTAGTGACTTTCCCAAATTTGTGAGAAAAGTTGATCATTTCACTTGCTCAATTCAATTGGTGGAAGGAGTTAATGTTTAGCATTAATTAGAAATGAATTGCTAATTCATATGCCATTGGGAAACATGGCGAAATGACCAATTCAGATTGTGAACCGATCAAATCGCATGTGAACCAACCGCTTCAGTTGCCAACCGACCACTTTAGGATATGCAGGTTGTAAAAATTCATGATCTTCCACTTCCTTCCACTCCCACATAGACTGGGAACCCGAACCCTAACTCCTCTTATAAATAAAGGGTTACTGGGGGCATATAAAAACACAACTCAATTGCCTCTAACAATTTTTGTCCTCTCTAGTTGTGGTAGCCAATAGAGAGCCCGAGCAAGTCCTACCCACCAAAGGGAGGGATAACAAGGGAGAAACAATTGTGGGAGAACAACTTGGTGACTAGTACACCAATGGGAGGGAAAACTCCTTCCTATTTGTTCTACTAGAACTGGTTTGTGTGCACTTCTCTATATGCGAGGAGGCCTTTGCCCATCGCTAGGAGGCTAACATCATCTTGCAGTTCGTGGCAAGATTGTAGGAGATACTATAGACGTTGTTTGAGTCTGTAGTCTGTGGTGAAGACCAGGAGCTGCACAAATACCGTCCAAGAGAAACTAGAAGATAGTTACATTGCAATGAGTTGTAGTCATTGGACTTTCTCCAGGACTAGGTATAAACTTGTTAAACCATCTTTCCTATTTCAAACTTATTGAAATGATCTTGCTGTTATGGGAATACAGATAGACAAAATTTAATTTCCATTGCCTACTCTGTGCCCATTTTCCCCAACAATGCTATCAGCTCTATGTCAATTTACTATGTTTTTGAATAATCGATATGATCACATTTTTGGTTTTATAATTTATTTATTGCATACAATGTGAATGCTTAAACTATTTCATATGTGTATCTGATCAAACACCACATATCCCCAAACTAACACACACATACACACACACACACACACACACACACACACACACATATATATATATATATATATATATATATATATATATATATATATATATATATATATATATATATATATATATATATATATATATATATATATATATATATATATATGCAATTTACATGTGTCATCCTAAAAGCGGTTTTGAATGGTGGACATGTAGCTTGGTTATGTCCAATAAACCAATATCTGTGTGTGGTTGGATTGTTTGGTTTTATTCTTGTTATATCTTGATTTTCATATCGAGCCTCTACCTCCTTCTTCCTAATGTAAACTTAATTCTTTCCTACCTTTACTCCCCTTGAATGTAACTCAAGGTTTTTCTCTACCATGTAATAAGTTTAATAGCAATAGGATAGTTTCTTTTCTTGCACCGACGAAGATGACGATCAACATCAGGCAAGCTGATCGTTTCGCGTGATTAGCCGACTGACTGGAGGACAAAGAAGGGTGGACCACATGAGCGAACTGACTGGCTGGTAGGTCCAACCAACCATTTAGGAGTCCATACATCGGTTGGATATGAGGCCAACTGACCATTTTAGAGGACCAACCGACTGGCTTAGAGGTGAGATGACAAATTTAAGGGTTGAACTGATCAACCCAGATTGGCAACCACAAATCTACACCAACAACAAGTTTATGTATATGATGTGATGTTGACCTAGGTGGTAGTAATTCCTTGTGGATCTAAGAAATTACAATAGGCCATAACCATCACCTTTTGTTTTATATTGCATGTTTATGCTGTGGGATATATCATGCGTATGATACATACTATATATGTGGTGATTGGATACAATATATGTATATATGTATATATATGATAAATATAAAATCCCTCAATCAAACATATTAAGTGTAAGATGCTTTCCATGATCATCACACATGAAAATCTTGATCGACCAAGCGTAGGTTATGCCAAAGCATGGTGCACCGTCTATCTTGTAGAAGTGTGATGGTAGATGTGTAGGTTCTGCCAAAGCATGGTGCATATCTACCCTGTCGGCTTTTGGGTCAGACTCAACTGTGTGGTATTAATAAGATTAAGCACCAGAAGCATGCATATGATTATGGCAAGAAGTTTTTCATATCATATATCCAATAATTGCATATGATGCAATTTGCAAAAGTTTCCTACCTTGATAATTGATTATTGGCACTGGCGTATTGGCTCGGTGGTAGTTGAATAATTTTGGATCTTAGCTCATTAGAAAATTATTCACTGTAATTTTCCAAATTGATACATTTGGGTTGTCAATTTGATCAAAATAATAAGAGTGATAGTTAATTAAAGATCTAATCAACATCGTCGAAATTTTCAAAACAAATCAAGCAAAAAAAATGAGTTTTTGACAAAATTACAAACTCATTTGTAGAATCAAATGGCAACAAACAACAATCATTTTTTCCCTTATCGGTCCTTGAGAATGACAAGCTAAATGAGAACAACTTCCATAACTAGTTCAAGACATTGAGAATTGTTCTCATACAAGAGTGCAAGCTCTATGCCCTGGAGACACCAGAGCCAGATGAACCCCTTCCTACTGCACCTAAGGCTGATAGGATGCTTATAAGAAGCATATTGAAGATGCTATGGATTTCAAGTGTCTGATGCTATCCTCCATGAACTATGAGTTACAGAGGCAACATGAAAAAATAAATGTGATTGAGATGTTGACACATCTCAAGAACATGTTCCAAGATTAGGCAAGACCGGAGAGATACAATGTCTCCAAGGCGTTGTTCAAGTGCAACATGGTAGAAGGAGATGTAGTACGTCCTCATGTATTCAAGATCATAGGGGTATGTGGAGAAAGTGGATAAACCTTGATTCCCCTTAGGTCAAGAATTGGAAACTGATGTAATTCTACAGTCCCTACTAGAATCATACATTTAGTTTGTCATGAACTATATCATGAATGACTTTGACAAGTCATTGATAGAATTGTTAGACATGTTGAGAACAACTGAGGCACAAATGAAGAAGGACAAACCCAAGTCTATGTTGATGATATGCAAGACAAAGAGAAAGTCTAGAGGCAAAGGAAAAGCTAAGAAGAGTCATAAATCTATCAAGAAGCCCAAATCTTCAGATGTCAAGGCAAAGGGATGAATAAAGCAAAGAGGCAATTGTCACCATTGTCACCAACCTAGACATTGGAAATAAATTGTCCACTATGGATAGAGGAATTAAAGAAGAAGGAAGGCGCTCAAGCTTCCACTTCAAGTATAAATTTTATAAGACAAATTTAATTACTTGTACATCTTAGTATGTGATAGAGGATAGAGATCTAACATGCATGATCTGGAAAGAAGTAAAGCCCTCAAGAAAGGACATAGATGGACAAGGCGGAGCAAGAGTTGCTGAAGCTTTAGTCTATATTTAAATTTATCTTAGCCCAATGGGAATGTAATAGAGTTAGTTGAATTACTATTTCATTATGCCAATAAATAGAAACATTTACTTCACGCATCTTGTATGACAAGGATGGTAAATCAATAAAGTGAGTTGTTAATGTTTCTATTTTAAAAGATATTATCTTGTATGAAAATTCCCAACCATCTTATCTTAAGATGATTTTTTATAGTATAAATACCAAAGTATTATAATTGATAACTCAAACAATCTTTAGCATAGTCATCTGAGGCATATGTGTAAGAAGTGCATTACTAGAATCCATACTGATGGTTATCTAAACTCCTTTTAGTTATGGAACCAATAAGAGACGTGCAAGTATAAAATATGAACAATATGACACAATACCCTTCACTAGAGGTAGTGGGAGGATTAGCATTCTATTTGAGATTATACATATTGATGTATGAATATCCTTATGGAATAAATGCTAAAGGTGGCCGATAATACTTCATTATATTAACTAATAATCTCAGGTGATATATAGGTTTTTATTTGGTGAAATACAAACATAAATCTCTTGAAGTGTTCAAGACAATTATAAATGAGATATAACTTTGATAAAAGTATTAAGAAACTTTGATATGATCAATGTTGAAATACTTTGCATCAATAGTTTGAGGTCTTTATAGAAATGACTATGATAGTATATCACAAGGTCAAATGCATATGAAAATAATGATGTGTCAGGATGAAGGAATAACATCATGATGGGTGATGATATGATTGTCATAATAACCTAATCTTCTATTTTCTTCATAGATATATAATATTAACACTAAAACAATGTACCATCTTAAGTGGTTTAAAATACATCATACATGATATGATATGGGAATGTCCCAATATGGCGTAAGGATAGAAACCTATATAAAGAATGTAGTTTATTAAAAAGATTTATCCACAAAACATGATTGTGGAATACTGCTAGTAGCCCCAATCTAACAACAAAGTGTTTGTTGCAAGGATAACTGAGTTCTGAAAGAATCAGTGGGAGTAAAAGTAGTACTTGAAGGGTTTGAGGTCAACAATGAAGTATAATGAGAACAAGTGAGAATCACAAATTGTTGTGGAAAATCAGGTTGCTCATGTAACACAAAATCTCATAATTCTAGTAGAATAAATATGAGATTGAAAGATTGTGAATCCAACAACTTAAATGAGTTGGTCATAAGATGACGAGCCAACAAATCAACTAGAAGCTAGAACCATAATATCAAAAATGGCTCAAATCCATTAGGGAGTCCACACACACTAATAAGGTATGACCATGCTAGTACCACCTGAAGGGGGTAAAACCCATAAGGTGAATTCGGGTTTTCATTGGAAGACCAACATGGATAACATAAAAGGATAGATTGGTTGCAAATGGTTTCAAACCAGTTCAAGTTGTTGAACAAGAAGAAAGACCTTCACCAACTGTCATGCTTGTTGATGTAGCTAAAATAGACAATGAGATTTGGCATATAAAGATTAAAACTAGATTCCTTAAAAGGAATATGTGAGAGGATGTGTACATGACACAACCTAAAGGTTTTATAACTTAAAGAATGCAAATAAGGTATATATGCTACAAAGTTTAATCTGGGATTTAAACAAGCATCTCAGAAATATGATCTTTTCACTTGACAAGATAGTAAAAGAGTTTGACTTGAATCAAGATTAAAAAAATGAAGTCTGTGTTTATAAAAGATTTAATTGGAGCATATATAAATATTACACATGTGAAAGAGAATAACATCTCAATATTATGAGTATTGAGAGATGGTATGGAAGACACCTTCATCGATGAAGGATTAAGTGAAACATCCCATGTGATAGGGATTAAGATCTATAGACATAGTTCTTGAAAATTTCATAACCTAAGAATGCAAAATACAAAAGTAATGTGCTAAAATAGTTCATCATGAAGGATTCAATGAGAGGGAATCTGGATTAGTATCTCATGAACCCTATGTTCTGATTCTTGTAAAGAATGGAAAAAGACATGAGTGAGATACCATATGCTATAGAAATGGATCTATCATGAATGATATAAATGTACCCATCCCATAACCTTGTATGTAATAGACATGACATGGTGATGGTCATTATAGTGTCATTAAAAGATCCATTAGTACTTGTGAAGTACTTAAGGACAAGTTGCTAGAGCATAGCAGTAAGGAAGAGTTGGGTGTAAAGGGTTACACCAGTGCAAGCTTCCAAAATGACAAAAGTGATCGCAATAAAGCATGTTTGATATTAAGAAAAGAGTTGTAAGTTGGAAGGGTTCTGAAATACAAGCAAATAAATTTATTCTATAAATAGAAGCCAAGTATCTTGGTGTTATGAAGACATGAGAGGACACTATATGGATCTAGAAGTTCATATGATGAACTTAAACATGTTCCAACCATTGATGACATAGTAGTGTTACCGTGACAACAATAGAAATACTTGTTAGGCAAAGAATATCAGATACCATATTATAGCAGTTTCATCTCACAACAAAGAGATGCAAAACATGCAATATAGGGACTAATAACAAAATGTTGCTAACCCTCTAGATTAGCACTTGCACAATAGAAACATGATGGACATATTTAGATCACTGAGAGTGATATTCATTAGTGATTGTCTCTAAGTGCAAGTGGGAGTTTGTTGGTAAGGTATGCCCAAATAGCCAATCATATGAAGTTTGACATGTCATATAATGTAAAGTATTTGATTAATAATCATAAAGGAAAACTTCTAATTGATTCGATTTCACTCAGTTATGAGATAATGAGGAAATGTTATGAAAGTCTAGAGATTGACAATACTCAATGACGTATGTCTTCAAGTACATGACTTGAACAATGAGATCATACAAATGTTAAGAGTGTGTACATTCTTATTATGTCCCTATTCAGTTGTTACTATTGAAGGCATATAGACACCAGTAACACACAAGACTAGAGTGTGGGTTGCTTGATGAAAAAATCTCATTAGTCATGATATGGTCTATCAAACCAAGTACATAAATACTTATTAGGGAATAGTGTATCAGACAGACCCATGTTGAGAGTGATAGATGGAAACCATTAATGGTGGTCATAGTCATCTCTCATAGTGAAGGTGGTGATTGTGATTCTTAGACTTGAAGTCACTACACTCATCACATGTTGTTCAGTATACTTTGATATCATCAAACATAACCCTGAATAAGGATTGCCATTAAGGTGATGATTGGGTAGCTGTAACACATGGGGACTAACTGTGAGTGATATAGATGGGATTTATCCTTCCTACTAGAGTTTGATATCCTACAAAATTGATAAGAGAGACGGAGAAACACATGCACATGCACTTGTGAATCAATATATGATATAGAGGTCACATATATCTCATACAATCTACTATAGGTTCAATAAAAATGGTTCGAACACTGAAAGGATGATGATTCCATGTCTCAAGTTCATTCTGAATATCAAAGACAAAGGAATTATACAATCACTGCAACACCTTACAAAAATTGTAGGTTGAATTTGTTCTCCAACTTTCCATTCATTTGGGTAGAACTGATGTGTCACTAGGCACCACTCTTTGCTTGTGATGTTATAAGCTAGTTATGGACATTCACTGCCTACGTGATATCGGACCTATAGGGTCACACACATATGAACTCATCTAGAAGAGGAGTTTAATCATAAATGGTGATTGGATTGATTACTAAAGTGTTTAGATATTTAATTCAAGCAAAAAATCAACTGACTAGACTGCCAACCGATTGAATCAAGTATTGAGACGGCCGTTTGGAGTGTTAGGTTGAATAAAACTGAATTGATGAGTTCTACATGAATCAGGACACCAACCGATCGACTCACTGGGTGAACCGATCGGCTCAGGTTGGGTGAGACAAAAGGTTCACCTAGTGAATCAATCAGCTCGGGTGTGCCAACTAAAGGTTCTATAAACTTTCCCAAATTCATTAGAAAAGTTGATCATTTCACTTGATCAATTCGATTGGTGCTAGGAATTAATTATTAGCATTAATGGGAAATAAATTGCTAATTCATATGTGATTAGGAAACATGGTGAAACGAATGATTTGGGATACAAACCAATCGACTCACATGTGAGCTGACTTGTTCGGTTGCCAACTGAAAGTTTCAAGATTCAGAAGTTGTGAAAATTCATGATTTTCCAATCCCTTCCACTCCCACACAGACTGGGAACCCAGACCCTAACTCCTCCTATAAATAGAGGGTTACTGGGGGTTTCCCAAAACACAACTCAATTGCCTTTGACAATCTTTGTCCTCTCATGTTGTGGTAACCAATAGAGAGCCCGAGAAAGTCCTACCTACCAAAGGGAGGGATAGTAAGGGAGAAATAATTGTGGTAGAGCAAGTTGGTGACTAGTAGAACAACAGGAGGGAAAACACCTTCATGACTGTTCTACTAGAACGACATGAGTTCTAGTTGGTCCGAATGGACTTTTCTAGAGGCGAGGAGGTCTTTTCCCATCACTAGGAGGGCAACGTCAGCTCACAGTTCACGGTGAGACCGCAAGAGTTGATGTAGATGTTGTTCGAGTCTGTCGTCCTTGGTGAAGACTAAGAGATGCACAAACATCATCCAAGTGCAACTAGAAGATAGTTGTATTGCAACAAGTTGTAATCACTAGACATGATCTAGGACCAGGGATAAACTCGCTAAACCATATTTCTTATTTCATAGTTATTGATGTGATCTTTCTGCTATAAGAATACGAATAGATATTTTTTTTCACTTCCTACTCTGTGTCTGTATTTTCCAACATATTTGGAGTCTCTTCCTCATCCAAACATCACCATATTATTCGGTCGATTCCTCGCTTGAACAATAATGGATCATCCCAATAGTAGAATTTGACATCACATAGAAATTTCTTCTTTTACAGATAAGTCAAATCAGAGGGAAAAAGGTACGTGGCAAGGATATTGGTGATATCTGCAAACCATGGTGCCTACAATGTACCAACAACATATAATCTTTCAATAGGAGGATGATCATCAATAGGAAGTGCATCATTTGCATCTGTAGTCATCTTGGAGAGGTGGTCATCAACATTGTTCTCAGTGCCCTTTTTGCCCTTGATCTCAAGAACAAAATTTTGAAGAAATGAAGTGCAGTGAATCAGTTGTGGTTTTATGTCCTTCTTGTTCATCAAGTATTTGATCGCTGCATGGTTAGTGTAAACCAAAACTTTAGATCCCACTAGACATTGGAGGATTTTTTTGAAGGTGTACACTATTGCTAGCATCTCCTTGTATGGGGTAGAATAATTAATGTGGGCCTCATCCAAGGTCTTTATAGCATACTGTATTGCATGCATGACCGAGAACTGCATCGATTGCATAGTCACTAGCATCACACATTAATTCAAAGGGTGCATTCCAGTCTGGTGGATGAATGATTGGGGCTGACATGAGGGCATCTTTGAGCTTTCTAAAACCAACTTCAAATTCATCATCAAACACAAAGTCCACATCTTTGGCAAGTAAAGAACATAATGGCATGGATATCTTAGAAAAAGCTTTAATAAACCTCCTATAGAATCCTACATGACCAAAAAAACTTTAGACATCTTTGACTATTGACAAAGTGGACAACTTTTCTATTGCTTCTACCTTTGCACTATCAACTTCAATACCTTTGTTAGATATCACATAACCTAATACTACTCTGGATTGTACCATGAAATGGAACTTCTCCTAGTTTAGTACTAGATTAACCCTCTTACAACACTCAAGGACCTTAGATAGATTTTAGAAACAATAATCAAACAAATTTTGTAAACACTAAAATCATCCATGAAGATTACCATAATATGCTTGATGAACTTAAAGAAAATAGCCATCATGCAACACTGAAAAGTTTTTAGTGCATTACAAAGACCAAAAGGCATACATCTATAACTGTAGGTTCCATAAGTGCATGTAAAAATTATTTTTTCTTGTTCGGGTGTCTAGAATTTCCATCTAAATAGCAAAAATATGAATGGTTGGTGAATCTTTCAAGCCTTGAGTCAATAAATAGCAAGGGGAAATGGTCCTTACAAGTTTTGTTGTTCAATTTTCTATAATCAACACACTTGTGCCATCCTATGGCTACACATGTTTGCATCAGTTCATCATTATTTCCCTTAATGACAGTTGCACCCCCCTTCTCGAGTACTACATAAGTAACACTTACCCAAGGGCTGTCACTTATAGGGTATATGATCCCTGCATCTTTCAACTTTAAAATTTCCTTTTCTTACAACCTCAAGCATGTTTTGATTTAAACACCTGGGAGCTTCTATGAATGGTTTGGCATCATCTTATAAATTGATTTGGTGCATGAAAATGGAATTAATGACACCTTTCCGATCATAGATTGAATAACTGATTACTTCTTTATGCAAAAATGAATCATCAAGCAATTCAATTTCTTCTTTGTCAGTTAAATTGTCATTTAGGATGACATGATATGTTGAATCATGATCAAGAAAATCATACCTTAACCCTGGTGGAAGGGGTTTGAGTTCTACCCTTTTCTCCTTAGTTGGCTTGCAATAATCATGCTCTGATGGTGGGTTATCTTTATTGAGTGGTTATGGATCATGAGTAGAGAAAATGTTTAGGACTTCTGTGGTTATTTTGGTGTTCAATTCACTTTCTTCACAATAGTCCATGATAAAATCAGGAAAATCTTTGTATTCTTCTAGAAACTTGTCAAGACAATCAACTTAGAAAATGCCCTCAGTCTTTCTTGGGCTTTCATTGCATCTAGAATAAAAAATGTATTGTTTCTTCTCATACTGTAAGACTGATCCCTCTTTCTTGTACATAGACTATACAATTAGCTATGCGGAAGAAGGTCTTCCAAAAAGGATAGAGTTTGAAGGAAGTTCATTCAAGTCCAACATGACAAAGTCACATGGAATATAAAATTTTACAACATGACAAGTAAATTTTCAATAATTCTTCTGGGTTATTTGATGGCGTGATCTTCCAATTGAGCCATCTTGGATAGCTTCATGTCTCTAAGGTCAAGATGTTCCCATAATGCTGAAGTAATAAGGCTTATGCTGGCTCCCAGGTCAAATAGACCCTTGTGAAAAGTTGTGCCACCAATTTTGCATGGTAATGTGAAAGCACCTTGATCATCTAGATTATATGGTAGTCTATTTTGGATAATGAAACTCATCCTCTCAGATAGCATAATGGTCTCCACTTGATCAATTCTTCTCTTCTTAGTTAAGACATCTTTGAGGAACTTAGCATAAGAG
This sequence comes from Alisma plantago-aquatica, assembly GCA_963693085.1. Classification (NCBI taxonomy): domain Eukaryota; kingdom Viridiplantae; phylum Streptophyta; class Magnoliopsida; order Alismatales; family Alismataceae; genus Alisma; species Alisma plantago-aquatica. The sequence goes on from OY856412.1 coordinate 827,695,074, forward strand.
GGCATGCCAGCAATAACCCCCGCTAAAGGAAGATTGACATAGAGTTTCTTAAGGATGTCCATGAATTTATGGAATTTGACATCGTCTTTACTGTGAGAAAACCTTTGGGGGAAAGGGGGATCAAGTTTGTTGGAAGAATCTATTTCTTGATGATTTCCTATGGATTTGTTATTTTGGTTTTCAGCTGTCTCTGCTTCATTGGTGTCAACAACCTCTTCGAATTTCGTCTTTGAAGATGGTGAAGTTCCACCAATTATATCTCCACTCCTTAACGTCACATATTTGTAAGTCTCTCTTGTAATTTCTAGTTGACTAGGCAAGGAATTGGATGTGATTTTTGATTGGGAGGATCTTGCTGTATGATTTGGTTCTCTAATTTCCTTGTATGTGTAGTAACGCCGTCCACCTTGGAGGAGATTAGTTGAATGACATCTTTAATGAGATGTCCATGCTGCCGAAACTCCTGTTTTTTCTTCATTTAGGATGAAACCAAGCCTTCTAAGAGAGATTCCAAATTGGAATTTGGTTGTTGTTGTTGGTTGAAACTTCTACTAACATTTTTTTTGAACCTGAAAAATTGTTTGGCATTGTAGTCTGATCCCCAAATGTAATGATTGTTGACTTTGAGGTTGTTGAGGATTTTGATAATTGTTTTTACGATAAGAAAAAATTGGATAAACATGCCAACCCAGATTGTAAGTGTTTGAATATAGATTGCAGGATTGCTTGCTTCCATAATTTCCAATTTATTACATTGCTCCATGCCTTTTCGGAAGGAGTAAAAGAAGGGTATCTTGAAGAAGCTACATGTCCCAAAGCTTCATTTGAATCACAAAGCATATGTACTGGTTGAACTGGGTGAGTATTCAACCTTTCAAGCTTTTGCATGAGGGCATCTAACTTTTCCACTAGCTATTTTGTACTTTTATATTTTGAATATGGTTTAATGTTATCCATTCTCTCTCTAGCTATTTTGTACATGGTGCTTGTATATGGTGCTTGTGAGTTCGATAAGATCTGACCTAGCTCTATTACCCCCTCCCTTTTTGATATGAAAAGGGGGAAAATTGCTTGGTACATATTGAAACTGATCTATATTCACTTATGAAAAGTGAATACAAATAGCAAATAGATGTGGCAGATATGTTTTTAGAGTAACTAACAATACATGCAAATGTAAGCATAAATTGAGGGAGAACAATTACTATTATACATTCATGTCTCCCTGCATATCAAAAGTCAAAATGTTTAAAATTCCAGTCCTTTTCAATATGTTAAGGAATGATGTGTCATCTTCAAAAAGGGGGAGAATGTTGACCTAAATTATACATTGCCCATATTTTTATTATGACTTAACCATTCTATTCATTTGTATAAAATATGTCTATTTGAGATCAATTTCAGGTATTAGGTACATGAAGAGAATGAAATTAGCAAACCCGAGTTTGTCGAAAATCAAGTCAAAATCAATGCAAATGCAAGTTTTGAAGATGAAATAGTATCTCTATTAGAATCATGTTGTAAGCATTTATTATTATATGTATGACTTATAACTAAGTCTAATGGAAATTTAGAGCACTTAATTCAAACATTTAAGAACTTTTTAGTCATTTTTCAGAAGTGATTAGAGGCTTTCTTATTGGTCGAGTTTGTCTTTGTGGCAACTCGACTGGAATCCTACACTAGCAAAATAATTTACAACCGTTGTCTGATTTTCATCCCAGATAAACTTGACCGACAACTGCAAATTGTTTTGTCATATAGTTCCGTGGTCGGGTTTTCCAAAACATAATTCATTCAACAACACTGTACGGTAAAGTGTAGAAAAGTGTTTCTAACCGTTAGAGTATTGCAAAACTCAAAAATATATTCATTGCAACACCCAACACAACTAGAATTTGATCTGAAGCGTCTCTACTGGCTAGTAGGCAACCTCAACTATAAAAGGGGCCCTTGGAATTCATTCCAAGTTTGCCTTCTATGCTCCCTTGCATTAGTTGAGTGTTTTTACCTCCAAGAGTTTCTAATCTCTCTCAAGATTATTCACTACTCTACTTCTAGTTTGAATGAGTTAGGATCCTTGTAAGAGAGCTTCTCCAATGCACATATTGTGAAACTCTCCACTCTCTTTCCCAATCTCTTTCTAGAAACTTGGTGGTTTGAAGGTGACTTCCTTGAAGAAGGAAGGGTTGATCAAAGAATGAAGATCTTGTAAAAGAATGGGTATGTCCTTGGTAGAGGCAGAAGATTCTTGGTAGATAGATAGGTAAGACCTTTGTAATGGGTATTAGCTCCTTGATATGAAAATGACTGTTTTTTATCCCTTGTGCTTGAAAAGTGTGGTCTATATGTTGTAACTCTTGCTGGAATATAAGAAGTGTGACATGGTTGAAAATCCTAGAGATTGACCCCTCTAGGTAGTGGATATATTTCTCCTAGTTTGGGGGTTACACATCTTATCCTTCTTTTGGTGTTTTCTCAATCTCTTTCTCCCTTGTTTTTCAAAATTACAATATCTTTTACCAAATCTCTTGAAGGTATAATGTATTTTGTTTAAGTGGTTTTAGCTCTATTCACCCCCTCTAGAGACCATAGATCCAACATTAACATACCCATACCTGAACTTGGACTATTGAACCTTGAAGTGGTTGAGACTCCAAGTGACTTTGATCGAGCTAAAAGGGCCAAAGTAACAAAGAACTTTGTCTCTATCATCTACACCTTTATAGTAGAAGAAGACCCTAAGACCTATGAAGATGCCATAAAATTCATAGATGTTGATTTTTTGAAGGAAGTTGTTGATAGTGAAATAGAATCCATTATGAACAATCATACTTGAATTCTAACTAATCTTCCACTAGGTTGCAAAACCATTTGATGCAAATGGGTCTTCAGAATGAAGTTAAAGGAAAATGGTAGCATTGATAAGTTTAAGGTCAAGCTAGTAGCCAAAGGTTACAAACAACAAGAAGGAGTCAATTATTTTGATACATGTGCTCCTATAAAAAAGTTCACCTCCATATGTGTCCTTGTTGTCTTGGCCACAATCCATAATCTTGAAATCCATCATATAGATGTAAAGCCTGCCTTCCTCAATGGAGACCTAGAGGAAGAGATCTATATGGATTCACCCAAGGGTTTTGTTATCTAATGAAAAGAAAACAAAGTTTGTAAGCTTTTAAGATCCTCATATGGTATAAAATAAGCACCTAAACACTGGAATTATAAATTTGATAGAAATATTTTATTTTATGGCTTTATCACAAATGAATCTGATGGATACATTTATTCTAAGACTATTGATAATGGATATTTGATTATGTGCTTGAATTTTTAAGATATATTAATCTTTGGATCCAACACTGCAATACTTTTGAAACTAAATCTTGTCATTCTAAGAATTTTTATATGAAAGATGTAGGAATTGCTGACGTATTCTTTCTATTAAATTGAAGATATCTACTTTTTGGTTATTCTTTGAAATAGTCTCACTATGTCAAAAAGATTTTACATATATTTGATATGTACTCTTATGTGCATGTTAGCACTCCTTATGGCCCCTCTTTACATCTTAAGGCACATAAATGTAAACTTGTAGATCAAAATACATATGCACAAGTTATAGGAAGCTTGATGTGCTTAGCCAACTATTCTAGACCTAATATTTCTTATATTGTAAGTAGGTTAAGCAAGTACACTAGTTTTCCTAATGCTGATCATTGGAAGGCTTTGTTAGAGTTTTTAAGTATCTTAAAGGTACTGTTGGTTATAGAATTTATTCCACTAGATTCCCAACCATCTTATATAAGGCTATATAGATGCAAATTGAAGTGTTTGTTCTAATGAAACCAAGTCAAACTAGTGGTTATGTGTTTTACATATGTGGTGCTATAGTTTCTTGAATATCATCCAACCAAACTGTGAGGTCTAGATCCACTATGGAGACTGAGTTTATAGTCTTAGATTTCTCTTGTTGTAAGGCTAATTGGGTTAGGTATCTTGTTCTTGATTTACCTATAGTTTTGAAGAGGTTTCCTCTTATCTCAATTCATTATGATAGTAGGTTAGCCGTAGGCAAAGCTATAAGATCCAAGGGTAAAACTGAAAAGCACTTTATGAGATTGAGGTATGAAGAGGTGAGCACTTCATTACACATGGGTTATATCTCTACAGTTTGTTAGGTTAGCACATAATATTTTTGATCCTCTCACAAAAGATCTAGATAGAAAGCTAGTACTTAGTGTGTTAAGGGGTTGGGTCTTCTAGCTATAAGTTGAACACCACAATGATAACCCTACTATCTAAAAACTAGAGATCCCATGATGAATGATTCAAAGGGATAAATAAATTGTGTATGTATTCGGTAGAAGCACATTTTTCACTATGGGCCCTTCCCTATCACATTTGTGCTTCAATGCGGTCTCACTAGAGGAAGATATTTTTCGTTGAATGGGGCCGAATCCATAAGTTTGGAAGGATTTAGTACTGGACAATACATCCTTGGGATATTACTACTATGTGAATGTACCCTAGTCCGAGTTTTATGTGAGTTGGGCATGCTCATTAGAGGGCTCATGAAACAGATTCTTGCAAAGGCCGTAGTACGTACACTCAAATGAACATGTCCTCGTTCCTTCACTATGTTTGTATGGCTTATTGAAATCCGAATCACATACTCGGGTTCAAAATGTAGTTCACCACATCTCTTTGGGTGAAGATGAACTATTTCTAGGCAAGGTTTAAAACCAAAAGCTAGATACCGAAAGATATAGTTTTAGTCACCTTTATTTTTATCATTTTTGAGGTTTTTGAAGTATGTGGGGAAATAGTATATTCCGGCCACACACTTGCTATATTTTACAGCCTCTCAACCATCTTTACTAAGTGGGAGTGGAGACTAGAAACTTTTGGACCTTTCTTGAAGCTTTTGAAATTAAGATTGATCGGGCTTGTATGTGCTTTGGACTTTGACGAATAAAAACATAGACACACACGCGTGAACGTGTCTAGCTTCACCACACTCGTCCTAGTTTGGTGCGGTGCATGCACATGATCTTATATTTTTATAAAACTAGTGAACGCACACGTGCACATGCACGTGCCATATAAATTTTTTTGAAAATATATGGGGAGATGACTTCCCTGTGAAAGGGTCCCTACGGTAAAAGATATTTGTGTTGGTTTTTTGAAAGGATAGAATCAAGGAACCGTTTCCGTGAGATGGAGAGAGAAATACAGAATTAAAGATAATAAAAGTTAGTAGGAGAGTGTGAGAATAAATATTTGTAAAAGCAAAATTCCTTGAAAAAAGGAGAGAAGAGAATGGATCAAGAAGAGCGCAACATCAAACTCGCTCTTTTTATAGTAGTATAGATAAAATTATTTTATTTTGTTTTGACTGAATGACATATTTTTGTTTAAAATCTCAAAATGTACAACATTCTATTCCTTCAATTACCTTAGAAAGAAAACTATCTTGAGCCGCCCAATAATATTTCCCTTGAATACACTTCTACTCAGTGTTGGCTGACTCTTCGGTTCCGTTTGGGCGTGTCTAAATAACCATCTGTTTGTGAACTTACAACTCTATTATTTCTTGTCAGAAAAAAGACTAGTTAGATGGCTGCATTCATCTATAAAATGGGCTGCTTTGACCCTTTTTTAGAACACAAAAACAAATCAACAAACACTTATTTTTGAGAGATGCTATATGTGTGCAATAATTCTCTGTTTGTTCTTTTTGTGTGTTGCTGGTTGCTGTTGTGTGTTGCTCATTGCTGTTGTGTGCTGCTCTTTTCTCCAGCTTGCCATACCCGCTACACCAATATTTTCCCAACTCCTTTGCTTCTTCTCTTCTACTATTATTATGCGTTGTGTGAAGTTTTCACGACTTGGTTTTCGGAGACTTTCGAGAGTCATAGGACTATTTGACATTGTCCTCTTACTAGCACCGGGAGGCAGTGCCTGAGGCTAAGCTAGGGATGATTGAACCTGAGAGACAAGCCGCTGATACAACTCGTGCATAGGAGCAACGAATTTCATCTTGACGACAGTGATCTTCATGACTGACCTTCATCCATAGGCTCATCTAAACTCTAATTTCTTTACTCTTTACTATTGATCAAATTAATTACTACCGTATTCTTGAAAAGAGTTGCTTTAACAGTAACTTAAAATCGAATCATATCCAACAGGTCCTTCATCGCATGGGAGCCATTAAAACGCTGATATATTCAAATTTATGCATGCTTGTGAATAAGACCAGAAGCCGTTTGTTTCAGGACATCTCAAATCTCGGTAATAATTTACAAATGCAGGTAACTTCTTTCAGATATGGTGTCTTGCGTATGCAATACACTATTTTGTATGACAGATTTAAGATATTTACAAATCAAGCCCAGCTTTACTTACAAGTTACCGTAAGTTTGCTGGTACTTGAAGTTTAACCAAGTTTGCTGATACTTTGAAACTCACGCCACACATTCCAAACATGTTGGTTTTGGCATACTCCAAGCCAGCTTGGTTGCTGTCCAGCCATATTAATTCCTAGGATTTATATATATATGCCAGATATTTCAATTAGATAAAGCTGGCGTATAACAGATGTGGCTGAGCGGTCGAGGCAGGTGCGGAACACGGAGAGAGAGATTGATAAGAAAAGATTGCGTGATTGTCAACGCCTTAAAATTTGGGGCGATTTCTAACTATCAAAAACATAATAAGAAGACACATTAAATGATATCCCTGAATGCCACATTTAACTAATCTGCCATCAAATTTTCATATAGAATACAGGAGTTTGAACGAGCTGATCCAAACGGCCCCAAGAAATTGAAAAGACCTAAAACATAATTTCAGTCTATTCATCTCAGGTGTTCATTTCCAATGTACTAGAATAATTTAGTATTGCAACCTACTGCAGAAAAACAATAGATTTGGAACTGATATCACAAGAACACAAAATGGAGGAAATTCTGATACGATTTGTTATAACTTAATCAAAGATGGTGGGAGTCCGGTTGTACATCATCATGAGGTGTTATCTACTGCGACAAATTGCACACGGGGAGTTAAATCTCCCCAGCTAAACCACGACAAGATAACTACTAATACAAATACCGTCATTAATACTACGTATACATGAAGGGATCCTTCCCTCATAGCTTGGGTTACACTAGAAAATGCTGATTTTTGCGAATCTCCTTGCATGTCTAACAAGACTAATTGGCTGCTGCTGGAAGTTTCCGGTATCGTTCTGGAACTGAACTGCTTCTTCTTCATCTTCAAACAAATCCACCACAGCCGCCGCGGCTCTCTTGACCGACCGCGACAAGGTGTAGTGCTCATAGGGAGCGACCATCAAAGCTCGGTACATGAACTCCCCTTCTTTCCTCAGCAGCTTCCCTGTCCTGTGCACCTCCTTGAGGGCGTTGCACACGTCCCTGGCGGCCTTCTGCAACAGGTAGTCCACGAGGGAGAAGCTTCTCTGGTACAAGGGCGGGAGGTGGCACACTTGCCACTGGAACTCGGCCACCTCGTCGAACCACGACTTCACGCGACGGCTCCTGTGTTTCTGCAACCGCCACTCTTCCTCCCTCAGGTAGTGGTCCACTCTGGTTCGCAGGGATTTCAGGCATTCTAGGGTGCGGCAGATGTCTCCGTAAGGGTCTATGGTGAAGCAGCAGCGCCGTTGGGAGTGTGGCCTCAGGCAGCTGCCCATTCTGATAGATTGGCGGCCGTCGGAGTAAGTTGGTCGCACAACCTGGAGGCAAGGCTAGTAAGGGGATAGATATACTAACGGCGGCGCATGGGAAGGGAGATATTGCTGCCGGATGTACGTCGAGTCCCTGACCAGGGGTCAATGCGTGGTAGCTGCTGCTTCCCGTATGCGTGGAGCCGCTGCGTCCTTATATATACATGGCAATCAACTTGATTTCTGTTTCTATTTTTACTGGTTCTGCTACACTCTCTCTTCCCCGCTTCACTCCAGCGAATATGACTGGTCTGGCCGATCGGAGTTTATGAGTCCCAATCTATGTTCCTCGGCGGCCTCTCATAATGATGCCAACCATTCGGCTTCACCGATATTGAGTTCCTCGGCGGCTCTCCTAACACCACGAACGGCTAACCCTTCGGCTTACCTGTTTGGAATCTCGTGTCAGCCCGATAACAATCACAGAAAAAGAATCTTATTGACTACGCCCTAAAGCAAAATAATATATGAAGGCCCACTTAGTGATACATGTGTACAGTATTCTATGATATGTGTCTCCAATCATATTTATACATGCTTCTCAGAGAATATCAATTTCAAAATTTACTCACTTGCTCTCTCTGCCAAGATCACATCATGAGAACGAGAGGCCTGCTCACCCTGACCACATGCATAAACAAGACTCGACTATCAAAAAAAGGCAAAACAAAAATCTTCACGAGTGCCCTAAAACAGAGAAAAACCTTGGCATTAGATGACTGCACAAGGGTTCCATCTACACCTCCAGACATGGACTCACGATTCACCTTCATGGAGTATCCACTCTCAAACCCTTCTTACTCCACATGTGTTCCCCTACCCAAAGCATGGATTTATCACAAGTTCGACCTGTCTCCGGGGTCCTGCATGATTAACATTGGCCACCATTCCTTCCCGGTGTTGGTCACTTGGTCTTCCCAGGCTGATCACCATTGGAAAAACAAAGCATCAACCCTTCTCATCTCTGAGGGTTGGGACCTGTTGATCTCTGACCTCAAGCTCAAGCTGGAATGGACTATCTTCATCAAGCTGATCGGAAATCGAACATTCCTGGCTTAGGTTAGGGATTTTAATGCTGACACACCACCTGAGCTAGCACATCTCTATAAAAAACACGATCAAGAGAGCTCAACTTCATCAAACTCGGCTGATCAGCTTTTTGTTCGAGATGTACATCAACCCCTAATAGGAACAAAGGCTTGGCCCATCTCAGTTTTCTCTTGCTCAGAGGAGAAAGATGAAGCAGACACAGCGTCAACACCACATCAAACAAGCTCCATCGCATCAAGGTATCATCTTTTTTCTCCCCAAAAGCAAAAAAAGACTACAAAACTCACACTCACTACGCTCTACAAAACCCTAAACCCCCGATCTTTCACAGCGGATGATATCATCCCAAAATACACGTTTCTCCTAAACCGCACTTTTCCTATTTTAGGATAGGAAAAATCTACACACCTCATCAACAAACACTTAGAGGAAAACCCCATCGCCCAAACCTGGAGAATAGCCCCTCCCAAAAAACCTTTTCGGGCCCTCTACTGCTTTTTTTGTAAAAGTAAACACCATTCAGCTTCCAGATGCCCTTCCCGCTTTACCTGCTTCAGATGCCACCAAGTAGGTCATACCAAAAGGAACTGTAAAACTCGTCCCCCCAGTAAAGCTCAAAACTCATGCAAACCCTAAGCATTTTTTCCCTAGGCACCTTTCTGAAAAAGGTATGACTTACAGAGAAAACCAGTGAGTTCAAAAAAAAAAGAGACAGTCTATAGACGCCCCAACCATCCCTCTCCCTTTCCTTCACTCACAAGCAACGCCTTTGCATGCCTTGCAAACCTCCCGCCCAAGCATGTAGACACGCCCAAAACCCAACATCAGCATATAAACACTAGATTTGTGCCATTTTCAAAACCCTACCACAAGCCACCAAACCACTTAGCTTCTCCTCCAAAACCCCACTCTTCCAGTACAGCTTCTGGTACCTCCATACTCAAAACCAACACCAACCCTACACCATCAGCCATGAAAACTCCATAACACCTTGAATATGTGATAGCCCTTGACCTACCTGCAAATTCCATGAGGCTACTCAAAGTCCTCACTTTGAGGAGCATCCTTATCTCCATTGAAAACAACATAGATAACAACCTGATAAATGTCCTAGATATCACCCGCGCTCTAGCCCTCCTCATCCCAGGTCAGACAATCCTAAAACCTAAAATCTTTTCTCCAACCCAAATGATATACATTGTTCCTGAAGGTACAAAAATTAACCATCTCTTCAACCAGATTCTCACTATACCATGTGGATCTAGCTTTATTACAGCTAGATTGTCAAAATGGACGGCTGACCTTAGAGCTTTCCCAACTCCTACTGGCATCTCAGACTGAGTAGCCATCACCAACCTCCCACCTCACCTCTGGGAAGCTGAGATTTTCAGAGGCATACACCACTCCATCGGGGCTACTTTTCAATACATCTTCCCGGAAACCCTGCATCCTACCCAATACATAAAAGCCTTTTGCTTTTTTGTAGTCAAAGCTGCTATTTCCTTACCACCTTCCATCAATATTAGGATTGGAGAATCTATCTATAACATCAAATTAACTGTCTTCCGAACATCCTTCGGAAAATAGAACAACCTTCTCTGATCTTTCAAACCATCCACCTTCATGGTTTTTCCCAAACAAAGATAGAAAGACGCCAAATCTTACTCGCCTTTCAGGTGATAGACACCTCGCTTGGGAAAGAAAAAACTCAAACACCACCTCCTCCGATAACACAAACCTTCTCTCAAGCAGAAAAAGAACCATAACCCCCACTCCCCCCATTCATGGAAACACTTCTCCACCATCTGGCACCATTTTTCCTTCCCCAACTTCTACCAAGGAAAGCTGCCAAGCTCAAAACTCAAGCCAAAACTCTTTGAGAAAACAAAAACCTACCATGCTAAAGGATGTTAGCTCTTCGCAGAGTCCTCAGCCGAAGAGCTCAGAGCAAAGGCAAGGAGGCAGCCATACCCAGAAGTTTTTGATGCAAGGACCTAAAGAGGCAAACAAGAAACTCATCGTCAACAGACTGGATTCAGGTACATCCACAAACACTTCACCCAGTTAATCCTACACAAAATCTTCTATTCTTGATACCTCTTCCCCACTTTTTACAAAGTCTATAAACTGTGACATAGATAACATAGAGGACCTTGCATCTTGGTCAAACATCACTAGCTTCACGAAATTTGCTAAAAATATAGGCATACAACTTGAAGATGAGGACAAGGCACATAAAGCTCTAGACGACATTGAACTCTTTATGGGTTGGACCAACAAAAGAGATTTGGAAACTACCAAAATAAATTTTGACCTTCTCAAAATTGACTAGCCTATTTTTTTTAAACCTTCCTTCTCTCTACTATAACATATCCACCAAATATGTGATTTTCTTCTTGGAACGTCTGTGGGGCTGCAAACCTTGATAGACGTAAGGAAATCCGCTCACACATATACAAAAATAAAATTGACCTAATCACAATTCAAGAGACAAAAACTAGTCTCTCCCCCTTTGCTCTCAAAACCATAGGAGGTAATAGAATCACTGATTGGGTCCAAATCTTCCCCACTGGCTTCAAAGGAGGTCTCTTAGTTGGATACAACAATCTTACCTTCTCCGCCCTAAACTCCACCACACTAGACTACTCCATAACCATCGCTTTTAAAAACACATCTGATGGTTTTTGTTGGAACTTCTCTGGGGTTTATGGAGAACCTGGACAAAATAAAACAGCCTTCTTAACTGAACTAAAATTGCTTATGACTTATTTCCATTTGACTCCCTAGATTATCAGCGGGGACTTCAATTTGATAACCCAAAACTCTGATAGATCCAACCCCACAAATTCCGCACAACCCATGTCAGCAGCTGACAAACTCTTTAGCCAACTCCTTAGAAAATATGCATTAATTGAATTAAAACCATCAAATGCATCCTTTACATGGTCAAGAAATCAAACTTTCACCAGGCTTGACCATTTCATCTGCTCCACCCCGTGGGAAGACAAACACCCACTCTCCATGGTTCACATCTCTCACAGAGCCATCTCCGATCATTTCCCTCTTATTCTCGATACAACAACCATATCATGGGGTATGCGACCTTTCAAATTTGACAATTTGTGGCTCTCCATAAACAACTTTACTACCAACTGTGTAGAGCATTGGAAATTGGCCGACTCCCAGACCAAAAACCTAGGCCTCCACATTCTCCAAAACACAAAAAACATCAAAACACACATAAAAAACTAGAAACACACAAACCCAAACAAGCTCTCCGAAACCCTAAAAAACCTAGAAGAACAATTCCTCTTTGTGGACAAGGACCCTACAGCTGACCCAACTCTTGTCCCTTCAATTAAAGTTGACATTGACTTCACAAAAAAGTGTATTGACACTAGGTGGAGACAAAGGGCAAAAATCACATGGGCAAAAGAAGGGGACAAAAACACACAGTTCTTTCATAAAATCTATAACAAAAATTATCGAAAAAACTCCATCACATACCTTCTGATAAATGAAAGGATCACAACCCACAAACAATCTATCACAAATCACATTACTGACCATTTCAAAAAAATCTTCAACAACAACCACAATCCCTCCTGCCTAAATGACTTGAATTGGACTATGATCTGCCCTACAAACATTGAAAATCCTCTAGACCTTATAAAGCCTTTCTCCCCATAGGAATTGGACTTGGCCATAAAAACACTAGGATTAAATAAATCACCTGGACCTGACGGTCTAAATGTAGAATTCTATCTTGCAAATTGGAATCACTACAAAATCGACTTCCTGGCTTTGCTTAAGACTTTCTACAAAAGTGAAAACCCCCACAACATCATCAAGCACCTAAACCAAACTTTCATCACCCTAATTAAAAAAACCAATCAACTTGACCTTATCTCCCAGTACAGACCCATCAGCCTTATGAACACATCATACAAAATCTTAGCCAAAACTCTAGCAAATAGAATAAAACCACACATGAACAAAATCATTCCCCTCAATCAAAATGCCTTTCTCAAAGGCAGAAGCATACAAGATGCTTACCTGATGGTAAACGAAACAATACATCTCTGCCACAAAAATAGAACACATTTTCTAGCCATCAAATTGGACTTTGAAAAAGCCTTTGAATTTGTAAACTGGAACTGTTTAACAAAAACACTTACTGGCTTTGGATTTCCACACAAATGGGTCAGATGGATCCATGCATGCATAACCACAAACCACTTTTCAACAATCATAAATAGTGTTCCATTTGGTTATTTTCACAATTCAAATGGCCTCAGACAAGGCGACCCCCTCTCCCCTTACCTGTTCATTATAATCACAACCATCCTCTCCCGCATGATACAACTTGGAAAAATCAGTGGTCTCATTAACTCACCAAAGGAATGCAAAGAGAACATTATACAATTTGCCGATGATACCATAATCCTCTACTCCCCAGAGGATGCCTCTTTACTCAATATCTTCAGAATCCTAGGCATTTTCTCCTACATTTTGGGACTTAAAACAAATCTCCAAAAATCGTCCATTTTTGGGGTACACCTTGAACAATCTAGCTTGGAAAGATACTGAGATCTCCTTAGATGCAAGATTGATGACTTCCCCATTCAATATCTAGGTCTCCCCATTACCCCCCACAACATCACAAATGCTACCTGGTCCCCCATCATAGAAAAAATAAATAAAAAACTCTCAGCTTGGACAAATAACTTTCTAAATCTCTCGGGAAGGCTTACTCTTCTAAATAGTGTCATCACTCCTATCACCACACACTACCTAAGTTGTATACCCCTTCCATCCAAAACTAAATTACTCCTTGACAAATTGCGAAGGAAATTCCTCTAGAACAACTGTCATCCCTCCATAAATTCTAGAAAGCACTACCATCTTGTTCATTAGGACACTATTTCTGCCCCTTTAGACCAAGGTGGATGGGGTATACTAAACATTGAAACCCATGCTTTCTACCTCATTACGAAAATTATCAGCAGTCTGGTTAAAAATAAGACAAAAATATGGACGAGCCTCATAAACTGCAAATACTGTCAAAAATCCCCTCCCTGGAACAAAGTGTTGGTATGTATGCCCATAGAGCAAGTCATATGATGGTTGTAATGGGATACTTTGTAAATGATTTGAATAATAATAAAGGCAATTTCCGATCTATATGTTTAAACTGTTTCTGAGATGATGGTGTAACTGTTGGGTTTTAGGGGAGACAGAGAAGGCAGCGGAAACAAAAAATTTTCTCCCCCAACCCATACCGAGGAAATGCGTCAACGTCTATATAATAGGAAAGGATGGTTTGTAGAATCATACCTTGTCCCGAGGCTTGCTCGGCGACAATACCTCGCGCCTTGCGCGGTCTTCTACTCTGGTCTTGGACGGTGTCTGTGCAGCTCCTGGTCACACCTGGACTGACGACTCATCCTCCTACCAGACTGTCGGATGACAGTTGTCCTCCTAAGCGGCAGTGTCCTCCCGCCTCTATAGTAGTCCACACGGACCACCTGGAACTCCACAGTCCTTGTCCCACAAGGAAGTGGAAGGAGTCGCACCCTCCTGTTGACGTACTAGTCGCCAACACACTCTCCTGCTACCAGTTGCAACTGCAGTTGTCCTTCCCTTGCTGCACCTCCCTTTTGTGGGAAGCACTTGCTCGGGATCTCTCACGGTTACCAAAACCAGAGAGAATGACAACTTCGCAAAGCAACCGCCTTGCATTGAGTTGTCCTCTGAGAAGTCCCCAATACCCCTATATATAGGTGGGTCATGGGATAGGGTTCTCTGTGCCCGGCAATATGGGACTAAAGCAGGAGTAGAAGGGTTCGAGATTTTCCACAAAAAGCAACCAACTCGCAACCTGAACCGATCGGTTCACAAGTGAACCAGTTGGTTGGGGACCTGAACTGGTCGGTTGGAGCACCAACCGATCGGTTGGGACCCATGAGCCGATCGGTTCACTTCTGAACCGGTCGGTTCGTGGTCCTGGTCGGTTCCCGATTGACTTTCCTTCTTTCGTTTCTAATTGGTATTGAATACCAATCCTATTCCCAATCAAATTGGGCAAGTGAAACGCAAGGAAAATTCTCACCGACCTGACCTTCCCAACTTGCTCGGTTGCACCAGTTGAACCGATCATTTCAACACTTGAACCGATCGTTTCACTCTGACCATGAGCCGATCGACTCAACACTTGAGCCGACCGGTTCAACAACCTCATCCGACCGGTTCCACACTTGAACCGATCGGTTGGGAGTACAGGTTGTGCAAAATCAATCAAATGCGATTTCAATCAATCTGATACTCCAATCAATGCGTCTAACACCTTGAACCATATGATATTGAGTCATCGACTGATTGAGTGTTTAATTGAACTACTAAACTCCTTTAGTAATCAATCTAAACGTTGCTTGTGGACAAAACTCCTCTTCCATGTTAAATCCTATGTGTGTGACCCTGCAGGTCCATTTCACGTTGGCAGTGAAAGTCCATAACACTTATGACTTTACAAGCAAAGAGAGGTGCCTAGTCACACATCAGTGCTACCCAAGTGAAAGTAGAAAGTTGGAGAACAACTTTCATCCTACAATCCGTGAATGGTGTTACAGTGAATGTATAATTCCTTTGTCACTGATATCCCGAATGAACTCGAGGCATGGAACAGTCATCCTGTCAACGTTCATTCACTTTCTTGATCTCAGAGTAGATTGAAGGAGATATGTATGACATCAATATCACATACTGATTCACACATGCGTGCGCACGCCTATCTCAATCCTACTCATCAAGTGGCCTTGGATATCAAACTCCCTCAGGAGGGACAAATCCCATATCTATCACTCACCCCTCAAAAGCCCCATGTGTCAAAGCCACCCAATCATCACCTTTATAACAACCCATGTTTCAGGACTGCGTTTGATGATGTCAAAGTGTGCCCAACGACATGTGTTGAGTGTAGTGATTTCAGGTCAAAAAATCACACTCACCACCATCACTGTGAGTACTGACTGTGACTACCATCTCATGGTTCCATGTGTCAAACTCACGGTGGGTCTTTCTGGTACACTTGTTCTCTAACAAGTACCTATGTGTTTGGTTTGATATCTCTATATCATGACTAATGAGATTCTGTCATCAACCAACACCACAATCTAGTCTTGTGTGTCATTGCTATCTATCTACCTTCCACAATGACATCCGACTAGGGACATAACAAGAATATACAAACTCTTAGCATTCGTATGATCTCATCGTTCATGTCCTCAACCTGAAAGCATACGTCATTGAGTACTGTCATTCTTTAGACATTCAATCTGTTCTATCACTATCTCATATGACTGTACCAGAAAGAATTGGAAGCTCGCCTTTGATGTTTATCAAATCAATCTTAATGTATCCCACCAATCATCCCATGATTGGCTCTCAGGGCATACATACCAACAGACTACCACTTGCACTGCGAGCCAATCACTCTTGAATCATATTCATAGTGATCTTCAAACATGTCCCACATGTTATTGTGCTCTTAGTGCGAACATAGTGAGTAATGACAACACCTTGCCAAAGTCAGTATAAATTGCATGTCTCTCATCTCTTCGTTGTACGTCACACATATGAGATGGAGTTGCTGTAATATGTGATCTAGTATTCCTTTGCTAACCTTTAGCCACATTGCATGATCAAGGATTCCGGACTTGTCATCAATGAGTGGAATATAAGTTCATCTCATGAACCTTCAAATCCATATAGTATCCACTGCTGTTCTCTAACACACAGATACTCGGCATTTCCCTTTAAATGGTTTTATTGGAACACTTCCAATTATCAACAAACTTTCACTTTTATACATCTTATGTATATCTTGCGATTAATTCTCTGTCTTTTCGGAAGTTCGCATCAATGTAAATCTTTACATCGAACTCTTCCTTATCTCCATAGAACTAGCACTTCACAAGCACTTATCAAGTTCTCATGGTATTCCAGTAACCCTTACTGGAAGGAGACAGACATCCACTTGTCATGTCCCACATACGAGTTATCAGGATGAGCACATCATATTGCCATGTCCTACATACAAGATGATGAATGCATTTTATTCTTGCCATGTCATACATGTAAGACAATGGGATGATTACATACATGATAGATCCATATCTATTCTTAGTGTTCCCATTCTTCATAAGAATTGGACACTTGGCCTTGGGATACTAATATCCATATAACATGGACAAGTTTTCTCCCACTGAATCTGTGCATACTGAACCCTTCGGTACAGATTGCCAATGTATGCTCTCTCTTTTTTAGGTCAAGAGATTTTTGGAGAACTATCTCTATAGATCTCTATTCCTATCATATAGGAAACATCTCTATCTTCCTTAAAGATAATTTCCACTTTTGGATTTCCATTGTAGAACATTTCCATTTCACATCAACATGTGGAATGTTAATACGCTCCCACTAAATCACAGATCGCTTCTTTATCTTTGACATATCAGTCAAACCCTTTGACTATATCATCAAAGTAAAGATCCAATTTTGAGTTGCTTATACTCAATCAATCACATTGATTAGTCCATTGTAACTTGTAGACTTCATTTGCATTAGTGGATTCATAAACCTTATAGGTTGTGTCACGTACACATCCTTGTTTTATTCCTCATAGGAATGCGGTTTTAGTATCCATGTCTCAGTCATTAAGTTGTAATCAACAAGCATCATCCTTCTCAAAATGTTATCCATGTGTCTTAACACTTAAGAATCATTTTCACTTATGGATTTCATCCAATGAGTGCTACCATCAAGGTCATACCTTATGGTTCACATGGAAATCATTTAGGATGTAATGATCATAAATCATAACTCAAAATTCGGTTCCTCATATTCATCTAGATAGTTGACTCATCATATGAACAACTCATCACATAGATAATTGAGATGTATCTGTTAAGGATATAAGAACTCACAACCCTTGTGATTCTTAATTTTCTTTATTAGTGTGGGGTATTCTTTTATTAAGAAGAATTCAGTTATTTGATAATCATTCTCTAACTCCTTAGAGTATGATTCCTTCTTGATTCAGACATCACCATGCCTTAATCATGAGTTCACTATGATACACTATCATAATCACTCATAAGGATCTCAAACATTTGGTCCAAGTATTTTATTCATTGATCTCATCAAGAATTAATACTTTACCAAATTTGTACTTCATTTATAATAATCTTGAACACTTCAAGATATTCATATTGGTATTTCTCTAAACACTATTTGAAGTATTAGCATTCGCTCCAATAGGTATGTAAATACATCACATGTATTATACCTAATAGGACAATCATTCTCCCACTACCATTAGTGAAGATTGATTAATCATGTACAAGAGATTCATGTCTCTTACTGGTTCTCTAACCAAAAGAGTCTAGATTTATCCATCATATGGAAACTAGAAATGAATTTCTCATGATTGATGCTAATTTGATTGTTTGAGTTATCAATAACTTTAGGTATCATTTTATCTTATGCATACCATGTATCACAAGATAAACAAGGCATTGCCACAAAGATCATATCTTTGAGATTGAAACATCAACTTTATTAATTGCCATCATTGTCATACAATATGCAATAATAAAGTGTTTCTATCTATTAGCAATATATGAAATAGCAGTTCTCAACTCTATTTCGTGCCCTTTAGGCTGAAATAAACTGAAAGATACTCCTATCTATGGCAGCAACACTTTCTCCAATGATGGGTATTTCTTTCTTGGTCCTTTCACAAAGGCCATCACTTCTTTGTGGATATTGCATATCATATATGACATATCCATATCTTGATATCATATACCTCAGATAAAGAAGCGGTTCATTTCATGATACCTTAGGTGGAGATCTCCATCCCCTCCTTCATCTTCTTTTGTTCTTCCAGATTTAGAGGGCAATTCCCTCATACACCCTTTCCCCATGTGCCTTGAGGCTGAAGACGGCTTGGATTGTCGGCTAGCAATAGAACACTTCTTTGCTTTGCCCTTATCCTTGCCCTTAAGACTTACCTTTCTCTTTGATCACATCAAAGATTATGGTTTGTATTTCTTCATCTTTGCCTCTACTATCCTCAACATGTCCAACAACTCTGTCAACGCTTGTCAAAGTTGTTCATGTTGTAGCTTATCATGAATTGTATGATTCTTGCAACATTTGCAGTATCATACCAATAGCCAACTCTTGGCTCAGAGGGAATCCTTCTTAGTCAGGTTTTTCCACATACCCAATCACATTGAGTGTGTGAATACCTTACTGGATCTCCTTCTGTCATGACATACTAGGACAGTGTCTTGGAGACATCATATGTCTCATGTTGTCTCTGCAACTCATAGTTCAGGGAACACAACATTAAGCACTCCTCATCAATGTCATCCTCGGTATGCTTCCATAAGCATACTTTCAGCCATTGATGTGGTGGGATCAAGTTCATCTGGTTCTGGTATAACTAGGACTTAGAGCTTTCACTCTTTGATTGAGAACACTTCTCATCATCCTAACCAATTGTGGAATTATTCCCATTAAATTTGTTGGTCTCAAATACCGATCGCAAATAAAGTGATTTGTTGATTAACCATTTAACAAAAGGAAATATATGCAATTTCAGTCCAAAACTCTTTTGACTTATTTGATTGATTTGAAAAGTTGACGATAAAAATTAGGCCTTTAATTAATTATCGCTCCCACTATTTTAGTTCAAATTGATAGCCCTCACCATCAATTCGGAAGATTGCAGCGTACAACCTTCTAGTGGGAAAGATCCTAAAATCCTCTAAGTCATGAGTCAGCTTTGGTTGATCGCCCACAACTTAGATCTCCCAGGTAGGCAACTTTTGCCAATTGTATCATATACAACTCTTGTTGAATGAACATGCACAACACCTTGCCATGAACATTCCTTGCCTCTGGGCCTAGACGCTCTAAGAATCACCAGTTAAGTCTAACCCAAAGCAAACACGATGAATATGCACCCTGCTAGGGCAGACCCACACATTCATCCTTCACACTTCCATGAGATAGACGGTGCACCATGCTAGGGCGTGCCCACACTTGGTCGATCAAGGCTTTCACGTGTGTCGCATTTGGAAGGCATATAAGACTTAATATTTTAATGAGGGATTTGGTTTTTATATACATATACATATCCAATCACCACAATACATAGTACGTATCATATACATGCTATATCCCACAGAAAACATGCACAAACGATAAAAAGCGATGATTATGGCCATCCTAATGTGATTCCTCGAGCCAAGAGGAATCACGGTCATCTAGGTCTACATCACATGCAACCTGTACAAGATGAACTCTGTGCCTTGCCATCCGAGTTGATCAACTCATCACATGAATGATCTGTACTATCCAGCCGATCGTCTGGGTGCCACCAGCCGATCGGTTGGCTCCTCCAACCGATTGGTTCGCCTAGTCGTCGTGCATCTCATCATGTCCGCCACCCACTTGTCTCGCTCCTCGAATCGGTCATCAACCGATCGGTTCACTCCTTGAACCGACCGTCTGGAACGTCAACCGATCGGTTCACTCCTTGAACCGATCATTTCAGCTGTCGTCTTGATGTCCTTCGGTCTTTGACATAACAGGAAATAAAAATCTATCCTATTTATTACATTGTTTTAAAAAAAGGGAAACCCCGAGTTACATTCGGGGGGGAGCAAAGGTAGGAAAGAATCTCGAATTATTTCGAGTTACATCGGGAATAAGAGAGGGAAGATCGGTGCACAGACCGAGATGCAAGCAACCACAAACAACCACACACAGATAGGGGTTTACAGGCCATAATCATGCTACACATCCACCACAAAACACGTTTAAGGGCGACGCGTATCGAGTGCATTAATAATACATATCATATATGTAATTAGGGATTTGTGGATTTAGGATTGGACATGCATAAAGCCAATATTATTCGCATCGCATGCAATAAATAAAGGTGACAAACCAAAATCGATCATATCGATATTCCTAAAATATAGAACAGTTGACGTGGCTCTGATACCATCGTAGGGTTTTAGGGGAGACAGAGAAGGCAGCAAAAACAAAAAATTTCTCCCCCAACCCATACCGAGGAAACGCGTCAACGTCTATATAATAGGAAAGGATGGTTTGTGGAATCATACCTTGTCCCGAGGCTTGCTCGGCGACAATACCTCGCGCCTTGCGCGGTCTTCAACTCCGGTCTTGGACGGTGTCTGTGCAGCTCCTGGTCGCACCGGGACTGACGACTCATCCTCCTACCAGACTGTCGGATGACAGTTGTCCTCCTAAGCGGCAGTGTCCTCCCGCCTCTGTAGTAGTCCACACGGACCACCTGGAACTCCACAGTCCTTGTCCCACAAGGAAGTGGAAGGAGTCGCACCCTCCTGTTGACATACTAGTCGCCAACACACTCTCCTGCTACCAGTTGCAACTGCAGTTGTCCTTCCCTTGCTGCACCTCCCTTTTGTGGGAAGCACTTGCTCGGGATCTCTCACGGTTACCAAAACTAGAGAGAACGACAACTTCGCAAAGCAACCGGCTTGCATTGAGTTGTCCTCTGAGAAGCCCCCAATACCCCTATATATATAGGCGGGTCATGGGACAGGGTTCTCTGTTCCCGGCAATATGGGACTAAAGCAGGAGTAGAAGGGTTCGAGATTTTCCACAAAAAGCAACCAACTCGCAACCTGAACCGATCGGTTCACAAGTGAACCGGTCGGTTGGGGACCTGAACCGGTCGGTTGGAGCACCAACTGATCGGTTGGGACCCATGAGCCGATTGATTCAATTCTGAACCGGTCGGTTCGTGGTCCTGGTCGGTTCCCGATTGACTTTCCTTCTTTCGTTTCTAATTGGTATCGAATACCAATCCTATTCCCAATCAAATTGGGCAAGTGAAACGCAAGGAAAATTCTCACCGACCTGACCTTCTCAACTTGCTCGGTTGCACCAGTTGAACCGATCGTTTCAACACTTGAACCGATCGTTTCACTCTGACCATGAGCCGATCGACTCAACACTTGAGCCGACCGGTTCAACAACCTCAGCCGACCGGTTCAACACTTGAACTGATCGGTTGGGAGTACAGGTTGTGCAGAATCAGTCAAATGCGATTTCAATCAATCTGATACTCCAATAAATGCGTCCAACACCTTGAACCATATGATATTGAGTCATCGACTGATTGAGTGTTTAATTGAACTACTAAACTCCTTTAGTAATCAATCTAAACATTGCTTGTGGACAAAACTCCTCTTCCAGGTTAAATCCTATGTGTGTGACCCTGCAGGTCCATTTCACGTTGGCAGTGAAAGTCCATAACACTTATGACTTTACAAGCAAAGAGAGGTGCCTAGTCACACATCAGTGCTACCCAAGTGAAAGTAGAAAGTTGGAGAACAACTTTCATCCTACAATCTGTGAATGGTGTTACAGTGAATGTATAATTCCTTTGTCACTGATATCCCGAATGAACTCGAGGCATGGAACAGTCATCCTGTCAACGTTCATTCACTTTCTTGATCTCAGAGTAGATTGAAGGGGATATGCATGGAACAGTCATACGATGCGAATAAAATTGTATTTATGCATGTCCAATCCACAAATCCCAAATATACATATATGATATGTAATAGTAATGCACTTGATACATTTCTCCCTTAAATGAGTTTTGTGGTGGATGTGTAGCATGGTTATGGCCTATAAACCCTATATCTGTGTGTGGTTGTATGTGGTTTCTTGCATCTCGGTCTGCACACCGATTCCCTTTTCTCCTATTCCTTATGTAACTCGAAATAATTCGAGTTTTCTTTTCCTACCTTTTCTCCCCCTGAATGTAACTCGGGGTTTCACAATTCAATTGTAAATAGGATAGAGTTTATTTCTTGTTATGTCAAAGAATGGCGGACGACCTGAGACGATCGGTTCAAGGCGTGAACCGATCACTTGGTGTCCCAGACGACCGGTTCGAGGAGTGAGATGAGCGGGTGGCGACCTGAGGAGATGTATGACGAGTGGTGAACCGATCGGCTGGAGGCGCCAGTCGATCAGCTGGTGGCACTCGAACAACCAACTTGATGGCGAGCCGATCAGTCATGGAGATGAGCTGATCAAACCCAAAAAGGCAGACACAAATTTCATCTTGTACAGGTTGCATGTGATGTAGACCTAGATGACCGTGATTCCTCTTGGCTCGAGGAATCACAATAGGATGGCGATAATCATTGCTTTTATCATTTTGCATGTTTTCTGTGGGATATAGCATGTATATGATACATACTATATATTGTGGTGATTGGATATGTATATGTATATAAAAACCAAATCCCTCATTAAATATTAAGTTTTAGATGCCTTCCAAATGCGACACACGTGAAAAGCTTGATCGACCAAGTGTGGGCATGCCCAAGCATGGTGCACCGTCTATCTCATGGAAGCGTGAAGGATGAATGTGTGGGTCTGCCCAAGCAGGGTGCATGTTCATCGTGTTGGCTTTGGGTCGAACTTAATAAGGTGACCGAGATAGGATCTAGCACCTTGAGGCATGGAGATGATAATGGCAAAGAGTTGCATATGACATCTTTCAAGAGTTGCATATGATGCAATTGGCAAGAGTTGCCTATTTGGAAGATCTGAGTTATGGGTGACAACCCAAGCTGGTCCATGGCTCAGAGGATTTCAGGATCTTGACCCACTAGAAGATTGTACGCTACAATCTTCCGAATTGATGGTGAGGGCTGTCAATTTGAGTCAAAATAGTGGGAGCGATAATTAATTAAAGGCCTAATTAACTATCGTCAAATTGTATTCAAATCAAATCAAAAGGAGTTTTGACAAATGCAATTTTCTCTTGTAGAATGGCAAAAGAATCATCTTTTAAAATGGGAAAATTAATTGAGAACAAATTCCATAACTGGTTGAGGGCTGTGAGAAGTGTTCTGCACAATCCAGATATACCAGGAGCCTTTGAATCCACTCTATGTATGCTTAATGCATTGGTGAAGAGGAAAGAAAGTTCATTGATAGAGATCAATGTAATGAATGGTAAGGGAGAGAAGGGTTCTCTTGCCAAACCAATTTCTTCTACATGGAGAGGATGGAAGGAACGATGGAAGAAGAAGTCAGAGATAGAGATCTCTACTTCTGGTGTATACGTGATACAGATTAACTTTACTACTTCTTCATCATGGGTACTTGATACCGGATGCGGATCTCACATTTGTTCAAATGTGAAGGATCTTAAGAGAAGTAGGCCTTTGGGGAAAGGCGAGGTTGAACTACGTGTTTCCAATGGGGCAAGGGTTGCCGCCAGTGCCGTAGGAACCTATGAGTTAACTCTACCAAGTGGGCTAATAATAGAGTTGAAGAACTGCTATTATGTACCTGCCATAAATAGGAATATCATTTCCGTCTCTTGTTTGGACAAGGATGGAATTGTATTTCTTATTAAGAATGGAAATTGTTCCATTTCTAAAGATGGGATCTTTTATGGCAGTGCCCCAATGTCTTATGGTCTATACTTGATAGATCTAGAGACAAATGTATACAACGTAAACACCAAAAGGCAAAAACTCAACAACTCAAATGAAACATATCTTTGGCATTGTCGTCTAGGGCACGTAAATGAGAAGCGCATTTCTAGACTCCATAAAGATGGTTATCTAGACTCTTTTGATTATGAATCAATGGAGACATGTGAATCTTGTTTGTTGGCCAAGATGACCAAGACTCCCTTTTCAGGTAAAGGTGAGAGAGCTAGTGATCTATTAGGACTCATACATACTGATGTATGTGGGCCTTTAAGAACTAATGCCAGAAATGGGTATCAGTATTTCATTACCTTCACTGATGATTTCAGTAGGTATGGCTATGTGTACCTGATGAAGTATAAGTCAGAAACCCTTGAAAGGTTCAAGGATTTCATGAATGAAGTACAGAACCAACTTGGTAAAAGTATTAAGGCACTTCGATCCGATCGAGGTGGGGAATACTTAAGCCAGGAGTTTGAGGACCTTCTGCGAGCCCATGGTATTGTATCACAATGGACTCCGCCTGGAACACCACAACATAATGGTGTGTCTGAAAGAAGTAATCACACATTGTTGGATATGGTGCGATCAATGATGAGTTTTGCTGATCTTCAAATTTCTTTCTGGGGTCATGCTCTTGAAACCGCCACGTTTACACTTAACCGAGTACCATCTAAATCGGTTCAAAAGACACCATATGAGATATGGACTGGGAAGCGTCCCGATTTGTCTTTTCTAATGATTTGGGGTTGTGAGGCTTATGTTAGGAAAATGTTTCCTGATAAGCTTGGACCCAAGTCCGATAAATGTTATTTTGTTGGATACCCCAAGGAAACGAGGGGATATTATCTATACCACCCTACTGACAACAAAGTATTTGTTGCCAGGACAGATGTGTTCCTAGAGAAGGAATTTATTTCCAAAGGAAGCATTGGGAGGAAAATAGAGCTTGAAGAGGTTCAAGCCCAACAAGAAAACATTGAACCAGTAGATGTACGAGAGGAAAATGGAGATTCATAAGGTGTTGTAGAATCTCAGTCTCCTCAGGTAACACAAGGATCTCGTAGATCTAGTAGGACCCGCCTTGAACCTGAGAGGTTTGGATACCTTGTAACTCAGGAAGGTGGTGAGTTGATCATAGATGATTATACAACTACCTATGTAGAGGATATGGAGGGACTAGATTCTGAGAAATGGCTTGAATCCTTGAGATCCGAGATGGAATCCATGTACTCCAACAAAGTATGGACTTTGGTGGAACCGCCCGAAGGGGTAAAACCCATAGTGTGCAAGTGGGTCTTCAAGAAGAAGACCGACATGGATGGCAATGTGCAAACTTATAAAGGTAGATTGGTTGCGAAGGGATTTTGACAAGTTCAAGGTGTTGACTATGACGAAACCTTTTCTCCAGTTGCCATGATTAAGTCCATCAGGATCATGCTTGCTATTGCAGCTTATTATGACTATGAGATTTGGAAAATGGATGTTAAAACCACATTGCTTAACGGGAATATAAATGAGGATGTGTACATGACACAGCCTGAAGGTTTTGTAGATCCAAAGAATGCCACTAAAGTCTGTAAGCTGCAAAGGTCAATCTATGGATTGAAGCAAGCATCTTAGAGTTGGAATCTTCGATTTGATGAGGAAGTCAAAGTGTTTGGCTTTACTCAAAATGAAGATGAACCTTGTGTGTACAAGAAGGTTAGTGGGAGCTCAACCACATTCCTCATATTGTATGTGGATGACATACTTTTGATGGGGAATGATGTCTTAGCCTTAGAGAAGGTAAGGACTTGTCTTGGGAATACTTTCTCAATGAAGGACTTAGGAGAAGCATCCTATATTCTAGGAATTAAGATCTATAGAGATAGATCTAGAAGGCTTCTCGGGCTAAGTCAGAGCACGTACATCGACAAATTGCTGAAGCGGTTCAGCATGGAGAACTCAAAGAGAGGCAACATCCCCATGCTACATGGAGTCACTGTCTCTAGAGCTCAATGTCCCCAATCTTGTGAAGAGAGGGAGCGTATGAATGAGATCCCATATGCATCAACAATTGGATCCATCATGTACACTATGTTATTCACACGCTCAGATGTCTCGTATTGTAAGGACCCTGACCTCCGTTTAGGGCTTATCCTATTTGCTTTGCTTAACCCTGATGCTTAGTTGCTTGCGAATCACCTTTAGTGGTGATTAGGGTTTGTTGGTGCTTTGTTGGGAGTTGGAGGTGCTACTTGAAATATACCCAAGTTTAGGGTTTGTGGGCAAGTTTGTCACCTTGTGAGGTGTTCCTCCCTCTCCTTGCTTCCTCTGGTGTTGAGAGGAAGGGTTGGGCTCATTTCCTTGGGCTTGGTTGAGCTTGTTGGGCCTTGTGGTGCCTTGCCTTTGCTTGGTTGAACCTTGTGTCGGGCGAGAGATCTTGTGTCGCCCAGGGTGTGTCGCCCAGGGTTGTGTCGCCCATGGATCTTTGACCTTCTTTGACCTCATTTGTGTCACCACTAGTGGACACTTGGTGCTTGATGATTGCATGTGGCAATGGCCTTGGACATGTGTTTAGGACATGCTTGAGTGGTGGCATTGCTCATGGACAAATGTCCCTAGGTGGGCGACACCTTGCTTTTCTCTACCTTGGTTTCTCCTCCATCCTCTTCTATATATGCATTTCCTTTCCCTTGCTAAGGATCCCTTTAGTTCCTTAGTCTCCTTCTCCTTGGGTGCACGACACCCTCTCTCTTTTGCAAGCTTGGTGGCTGATCCATCTTGGAGTCTCCTTCTTCCTCTAGTGGTGGCCGAACCCTAGAGTGCCTTGCTCTCCTTCTTCCTTGGTGGTGCTTGGAGCTTGGTGCTAGGAGCTTGGAGCTTTCTTAAGGCGGGTTGCATAACTCCTAACCCTAACTACCCTACCTTATTTCATGTTCTTTTATGTTTCTTATGATCATATTGGCTATGTATGTTGTCAGTTTAGTTCTTTGCTGAAGTTGTTCTTGTTGGCCGGACCATGTGTTCTAGGGTTTCTTGGTGAGCAAAACTCTTTTCTCTCCTTGGTCTTGAGGAGTGAGCTTGAGCTCTAGTAATATGGGCAATACCCCTCTCTTGTTTAAGTTGAGAGGTGAGCTTGTGTTCTAGTTGCTTGAGCAACACCCTCCTCTCACCATGAATTTGAAAAGAGAGCTTTGTGGTGGTTGTTCCTTGTGTTTCCCGATTGGTGATAAGAGATGTGCAAGACCCCTCTCTCTTAGTTGTTGAGAGGTGAGCCATATTCTTGATCCATTAGGGTTTTGGTGCCCTTGAGCTTGAGGTTGGTGGTGACCCTGTCAGGGTGCATCTTGCCTGATATGGTGTCGGTGGAGGTGCTGCCCAATACTCGTCTTGACCTAGAGATTCAGACGATATGTTGTGGTAGCTGTGATGAACGATACACCCTGGTCCCTGACCTTGTGACGGGCGTCACACCACATCCCTTGCTTTGTGACGACCGATAGGTCATGGAAAGGTTGGCTGAATGATAGGTTCCTTGCTGACTGTTTGGGTTGCACCTTTAGGCGTTGCCTCTTGCTGAGTATCCTGCCCGACACACACATGACTTAGATATGGCTTGGTGTCATTATACCTACTTGTTTTGGAAATGTTTCTAGCTAGCTTTGTAAGGAGTGTTACCCCTTGGTCTTAGCCCTTGTGTGTGACCGGTAACACTAGACTTGTGGGGCATTATGCCTTGTTGGGTGTGTGCTGCCTGATATCCCTGGGGCGCGACGCGCCGTCGCTTGATGTACCCCTTTGGCTGAGCTGCACACCTGGATGCCTGATACCACAGTTCCCTATTGCATAACGCGTTGTTACATGACATGGCGTTGCGCGTTACACCCTGCATGACACATCCTTTGGACTGAGTTGCACATTACGCCCTTGAGATTAGCTACACGTTTGGATGGGCGTTATTCCCTGGGTTTCCCGATACACCTCAGAGTATCCCAATACCCTTTCTATTATGCGCCTAAGTTTTGAGCAATAGGGGAGAGTGCCCTGCCCGATACCACCTCTAGTGAGGGTAGTGGGTGCTTTTAGTGAGGGTCATGTTCCTTATGGAAAACGATATGTTAGATGTTGTCCTTGCTATCACGTTTAGTCATGATGGTGACCCTTGATATGCTTGCTGATAACTAGGCTAGTAGCTCACATCTATGTAATTTGACATGATTCTACATCTGCTTATGATCATCTTGAATCATTTGTATAATGTTGAGTAAATGATAAGCCTGTAAAATGCTTTTCTTAATGATGTGACCTATGCCTATGATCATAAGTTGAGGCATGATGGATAAAGCATATAATCATCAATGTCACCCTATGTTGATAGAATGGCCTTTCTGTTAAGTCTATGATGCTTGTGCATACTAACCATGCAGGTGTTCCGTGCAGTTGCATAGCCAGGTAAAAGGCTATTAGGTATATATATAATTGAGTAACACTGTTTTGACGATTACTCTTGATAATGAGATAATATGTATGATGTGTTTGGTTAAAGTGCTTGGGATTACTACGCCATGATGATGATGTAAGCCTTAAAAGGCAGTGGCAATATGTGATAAGGGATTGAGATCCCATGGCAATGTGATGATCCTTGAGATGGATCTAGATTATTGGCAAGAGGCAAAGTGATAACATGTAATGTTGGATCCTTGTAATGGATCATGATGATGTTGATTACAATAAAAGCATACTGTTGAGTTTCATACTGTGTATTTCTATTATAGTTTGCATGTTATATAACTTGGTTGAATCTTGCAATCCACCTAAAAGATATTAATTAATCATAGTGGAATATATCATGTAGTTTGCCCTGGCCTTAGATCCATCATGGTCAGGAGCTGGTGATGGTGAAACGGGTTCTCTTGCGGGTTAACCTGGAGCACATATTGTTGAATATGCAAGGTTTCTCCTAGCCTAAAATAGAGAGGGAATCGAGTGCAGCTGCGGTTGCAGACTCGGGATATGTATAGAGCATGGTGAACAGGCCCATGGCTCAGTGTGATAGAGCATGAATGCGTTCATGGCTCAGAGCATGGTGAACAGGCCCGTGGCTCAGATATACTAGCGTCGAGACATGTACCGAGGCGGACTAGAGGAAGGGTAGCCGATGGATCTAACCCTGTGGCTGAGGCCACTTAAGCATGAGACTGCGGTTTTTCTTTGGTTCTCGTGCACTGACCATGAGGTGGGAGGTCGTGGAGTCCAGCTCTTCCATTGACTTTGTATGGCACCGGCTCGGGGTTTTGCAGCCGTCAGTTGGATTCGAGCAGTACGACTCACTTCCTCAGGGCATAATAATAATACGTAATCCAGCCAAATAATATTTAATGCTTAAGGAAAAATACGAAAAATTGGTTGATGCCTTGCTTGTGTAGTTGATTCTGTTATACCTTGCAGTTACGTATATGTTCCTCATGTTATGTAATAAGACCTTATAAATCTTATCTTGTTAATCATGTTCCATTAAAGATCACTTGAGTATATGCCTTCCACACATCTAGTAATCTTGATGGTATGAATAGCCTTTCTATATAGACTGCTCTTGTTATACCATTTATCAGTTACCTCCTGTTGTTGCTTTAATCTTCCTTTGGTTTTATAGTTTCAGTGGGGAGTTATGTTTCTCGCTGGGACTGTGTGTCTCACCCCGCTGGTTTACACCCTTTTCATGTGTTCGAGCTAAACGTGGTGGTGGTCGTGGAGTTGCAGCCGAGCAGCAAGACGAGCAGTAGAAGGCAAGAGATGGATATGCTACTATTTCAGATGTTTTGTAGTAAAGTCTTAGAGTCATCCCTGTACTCTCAGGTCCTTGGGAGCGTTTTGATGTTGTTTCACGATATATAGCTGTTGATGTTTTGTATATCCTACTGCTGGCCGGATATGGGCCTTCATGTATGTATAAACAAGTGGTGAACTCATGTGATGATAGGACAACTGATCTCCCAAGCTGTGGACATGTATCAGATCTTGTAAATATTTATATAACCTATTTCCTTGCAGGATGAGGATCTAAATGTAATAGTTTCTCAATTTATCCGCTTTTCACAATCGGTTTTAATTAACTCGTGATTTTGCTGATTGGTGGTTATGGTGATTTCTGCACGTTTTTGTGTAACACCTCATTGTCTATGTGATAGTGGGATGTGTTGCCACAAGTTTGGTATCAGAGCTCTAGGTTCGCTGAGTCTATAGGGATTTAGGACTAGGTTGTGTCTATTCTTGTGTGTTTTCCAGATTTTCTCACAATCATCTTCTGCCCTTAGCGGAAGAAAAGCCAAGATGTCTGGAAACCATGAAGAACATGCTCCCAAGCCCAGCGATGCTGCATCAGTTGATCGAGCTATAGGGCAAGCACATGAAGATCGGGTTCCTGAGGTCCCCCAACCTGACCCAACCATTCTTGAACACCCTTCCTATCAACAGTTTATGGGGAAGATAATGGCTACGATGAATCTCATGGTAGAAAGATTTCCAGTGCCTTCGCCGAGAGCACAGGCTCCCCATGGTGAAACATCGGGTATTGGGAAGACCTTTGAGCGACTTCGCCGAGTCGGGGCTTCAGACTATGCTGGAACGGCTGATCTAGTGGATGCATATCTATGGCTGACAAGTCTTGAGAAGGCTTTCCAGATCCTTAACATCCCTGAAGCAGACAAAGTAAAGCACGCCGTCTACCTTCTGTAAGGTAGTGCTGGTCACTGGTGGACCATCGAGGAAGAGAAGCGACCTGGTGAGGTGATCGGTTGGGAGGTTTTTCGGTGCGAGTTCATCAGTAGATACTTTCTGAAGACGTATCTGGATAAGAAGATCAGTCAGTTTTAGCGCTTGCGCCAAGGAACGATGAACATCACCGAGTATGAAGCCAAGTTCATGGACCTGATGAGGTTTTGTCCCCACATTGCAGCAACAGATGAAGAGCGGATCAGACGTTTTGAGAAAGGACTGAGTGCTGAGCTAACAACACCTGCTTTTGCGTTGGAGAACCGAGAGCGATATGTACAGAGGATTGAATGGTCAGTCAGGGAGAAAAGAGAATCCATGTCTCACAAAAGGCCTGCTCAATTTCAGGGACAGAGGTTTGGTGGCTTTAAGAAGTCAAGGTTTTCAGCACCTTCTGTGATGAGAGGTTCCAATGTACCATTGCAGTGGTCTCTGAGTAAGGGAAGAGGTTATGTTTCTTCACCGTCAAAGGCACATTGTACAGCTTCAGTGGCAATGACAGGGCCATCTAGGCCACGGTTTGAAGTTAGGACATGCTATATCTACGGTCAGACAGGGCATTTCAAGTCAAATTTCCCAAACCGAGATGTTGAAGTGACACAGTAGCTGAGGCAGAATCAACAAGGGGCAGATAGACAACATCCCATTGGCAGTAGAGGATGAGGACACGGTCAAACGTCATAAGCAGGATCGTCTGCTCAAGGAAGAAGAGGACGTGGACAGCAAGCCACGGCTCGATTCTATGCTATGAGTCAGCCAGAGGCGATAGCCAACCCGCGAGTAGTGACAGGTCAGATGGAGTTATTACATTCTGATATGTCTTCTTCTTGCTTTATATCTGTTCTGGTTGACCCGGGTGCTACACACTCTTTTATCTCCTATAGTATGCTTGAGAACTATCGTTTACATGTTAGTTGTAAGAAGGATAGCTTGTTGTTAGAAACCCCTCTTGATGGTTCCTCGATGCTTCGAGAAGAGTGTCCATCTTGTGTCTTATCTTTTTCAGGACACAACATATAAGTGGATCTTATACCACTTGATATGTATGGTTTCGATGTGATCCTTGGGATGGATATGCTAGAGAAGTATAAGGTTGTTTTGGACTGTGGTTCCAAGCAAGCTGTGCTTGAGGATGATGGAGAAAAGTGGATCTTCCAAGGAGATAGTAAGATTCTTCCGACGTGTTTGGTATCAGCTATGGTGTCAGAGAAGTTGCTAAGACAAGGATGTGAGGCGTTCTTAGCTCACATTGTGGATACCATTGTAGAAAACAAGGCAAAAGGTCCTAGCCTTGAGGTTGTGTCAGTCGTCCGAGAGTTTGTAGATGTGTTTCCCGATGAATTCCCTAGTGTTCCTCCACCCCAAGAGATTGATTTTGAGATCAATATGGTTCCAGGAACGCATTCAGTTGCACAGACACCGTATAGGATGGCTCCAGTAGAGATGGCAGAGCTTAAGAAGCAGTTACAAGAGTTTTTGGAGAAAGGTTTCATCCGACCGAGTACGTTGCCTTGGGGTGCTCTAGTGTTGTTCGTCAAGAAGAAGGGCGGGTTGATGTGGTTATGTATAGACTACTGACAGTTGAACAAGGTCACGATCAAGAACAAGTACCTGATACCAAGGATAGAGGATCTGTTCGATCAGTTGTGTGGTGCTACAATGTTTTCAAAGATTGATCTACGGTCCATATATCATCAGTTGAGGATTAAGGCGGATGACATACCGAAGTCAGCTTTTAGGACGAGGTATGGTCACTTCGAGTTTGTGGTTATGCCGTTTGGGCTAACCAATGCACCTGCTGCTTTCATGGATTTGATGAATAGAGTGTTCCGTCCGTTCCTAGATCAGTTTGTTGTAGTCTTTATAGATGACATCTTGATCTATAGTCGGGACAAGCAAGAGCATGAGTGACATCTTCAACTAGCATTGACTCTTCTTCACCAACATCAACTATATGCCAAGTTTAGTAAGTGTGAATTCTGGTTGGAAGAAGTAACTTTCTTGGGTCATGTGATATCTGCGGAAGGAGTCAAAGTGGATTCGAAGAAGGTGGAGTCCGTTACAGAATGGGAACAGCCAAAGACGCCAACAGAAGTTTGTAGTTTCCTGGGTTTAGCAGGATACTACTGGAGGTTTATCAAGGACTTCAGTACGATTGCATTACCAATGACAAAGTTGACTAGGAAGGATGTACCTTTTGTCTGGGATAATTGTTTCCAGCAAGCTTTCTAGAGTTTGAAGGAGAGGCTGACAGTGCTCCCGTGTTAATCCTGCCAAAGCCTGGAAAGGGCTATGTTGTTTTCTGCGATGCCTCCAAGAAAGGTTTAGGTTGTGTGCTGATGTAGGAAGATCATGTGGTTTCTTTTGCTTCGCGATAGCTTAAGAAACACGAGGAGAACTACCCGACTCATGATTTGGAGTTGGCAGTAGTGGTTCATGCGTTAAAGATTTGGAGACACTATCTTTATGGGGAAGAGTGTCAGATCTTTATGGATCATAAGAATCTGAAGTACATCTTTTCACAGCATGAGTTAAACATGTGAAAACATCGATGGATGGAGTTAATCAATGATTACGACTGCACCATTGAGTATCACCCTGGTAAGGGCGAATGTGGTAGCTGATGCGCTTAGCCGAAAGTCTTCTTCATTTTCTTCAAAGAAGACACAGTTGAGTTCCTTGGTATGTCATAGACGGGATATTCTTGTTTCCTTGCGGCAGATGAATGTGTAGATGGAAGTTTCCTTGTTGGTTGGACTTTTAGCACAGATGCAAGTCAAGCCTATGCTGAGACAACAGATCAAGGATGAACAACAAGAAAATGATACGGTACAGTTGATCAGATCAGAGTTCGGCAGTGTAAAGCATGATGGGTTCCATGAGTCTGAGGATGGGCTAGTTTGCTATCGTGATAGGATGGTGGTCCCCGATGCTGATGATCTAAGGAAGTTAGTGCTCAAGGAAGCACACATGTCGATGTATGCTATGCATCCAGGAGTCACCAAGATGTATCATAGTCTGAAGGACTTGTATTGGTGGCCCGACTTGAAGAAAGATATAGCTGAGTTCGTGGCTAGGTGTGCGGTTTGTCAGCAAGTCTAGGCTGAGCATCAGAAGTTGGCAGGTACGTTACAATCCCTGCCGATACCGCAGTGGAAATGGGATCATATAACCATGGATTTCGTAGTTGGTCTACCCAGGACAACTAGGAATCATGATTCCATTTGGGTAATAGTGGACAAATTGACGAATTTTGCCCACTTCATACCGATAAAGACAACATATACAGCCGAGAAGCTCGCTCGAGTATATATGGATGAGATAGTACATTTGCATGGTGTGCCAACGACGATAGTTTTTGACAGAGGTCCTCAGTTCACGAGTCGTTTCTGGGAATAGTTGCACAAAGCGTTGGGTACGCAGTTGCTGTTCAACACCGCTTTCCACCCGCAGACAGATGGACAGATTGAGAGGACTATTCAGACTTTGTAGGATCTCCTTCGAGCTTGTGTTTTGCAGTTCCTAGGCAGTTGGGACATACATCTCAGTTTGATAGAGTTTGCCTACAATAACAGTTATCAGCGGAGCATTGACATGGCTCCTTATGGGGCCTTATATGGCAGGAAGTGTAGATCTCCTTTGTGCTGGTACGAGTCTGGTGAATATTAGCTTTTGGGTCCTGAGTTAGTACAACAAACAACAAAAAAGAACAAAGTGATACAACAACAGTTGAAAGCGGCACAGGATAGGCAGAAGCCTTATGCAGACAATCGCCAACGACCTTTGGAGTTCCAGGTAGGATACAAAGTGTATCTTAAAGTCTCGCCGTGGAAAGGTGTGCTAAGGTTTGGCCGGAAGGGTAAGTTAGCACCCAGGTATATGGGGCCATGCCCGGTCATAGCACGTGTTGGCAAAGTAGCTTATGAGTTAGAGCTGCCTCTAGAGTTGCACAAGTTACATCCAGTGTTCTATGTAAGTATGCTGAAGAAAAGCCATCCGGATACAAGAATAGTGATACAGCTAGACAAAGTTGATCTTGATGAAGATGTGACCTACGGGGAAGGTCCTGTGGCGATCCTTGACAAAAGAGTTAAGAAGCTGAAGAGGAAGGACCAGGTTCTTGTGAAGGTTCTTTGGCATCATCGTGGCATTGAGGAAGCCACATGGGAGCTTGAGGAAGAGATGAGGAGGAACTATCCCTCATTTTTCTCTTCGGATTTCGAGAATGAAATCCCTTTGTAGGGTGTTAGCTTGTAAGGACCCTGACCTCTGTTTAGGGCTTATCCTATTTTCTTTTCTTAACCCTGATGCTTAGTTGCTTGCTAATCACCTTTAGTGGTGATTAGAGTTTGTTGGTGCTTTGTTGGGAGTTGGAGGTGCTACTTGCAATATACCCAAGTTAGGGTTTGTGGGCAAGTTTGTCACCTTGTGAGGTGTTCCTCCCTCTCCTTGCTTCCTCTGGTGTTGAGAGGAAGGGTTGGGCTCGTTGCCTTGGGCTTGGTTGAGCTTGTTGGGCTTTGTGGTGCCTTTCCTTTGCTTGGTTGAACCTTGTGTCGGGTGAGAGAGCTTGTGTCGCCTAGGGTGTGTTGCCCAGTGTTGTGTCGCCCATGGATCTTTGATCTTCTTTGACCTCGTTTGTGTCACCACTAGTGGACACTTGGTGCTTGATGCTTGCATGTGGCAATGGCCTTGGACATGTGTTTAGGACATGCTTGAGTGGTGGCATTTCTCATGGACAAGTGTCCCTAGGTGGGCGACACCTTGCTTTGCTCTACCTTGGTTTCTCCTCCATCCTCTTCTATATATGCATTTCCTTTCCCTTTCTAAGGATCCCTTTAGTTCCTTAGTCTCCTTCTCCTTGGGTGCATGACACCCTCTCTTCTTTTGCAAGCTTGGTGGTCGATCCATCTTGGAGTCTCCTTCTTCCTCTAGTGGTGGCCGAACCCTAGAGTGCCTTGCTCTCCTTCTTCCTTGGTGGTGCTTGGAGCTTGGTGCTAGGAGCTTGGAGCTTGCTTAAGGCGGGTTGCATAACTCCTAACCCTAACTACCCTACCTTCTTTCATGTTCTTTTATGTTTCTTATGATCATATTGGCTATGTATGTTGTTAGTTTAGTTCTTTTCTTAAGTTGTTCTTATTGGCCGGACCATGTGTTCTAGGGTTTCTTGGTGAGAAACACTCCTTTCTCTCCTTGGTCTTGAGGAGTGAGCTTGAGTTCTAGTAATATGGGAAATACCCCTCTCTCGTTTAAGTTGAGAGGTGAGCTTGTGTTCTAGTTGCTTAAGCAACACCCTCCTCTCACCATGGACTTGAAAGAAGAGCTTTGTGGTGGTTGTTCCTTATGTTTCCCGATTAGTGATAAGAGATGTGCAAGACCCCTCTCTCTTAGTTGTTGAGAAGTGAGCCATCTTCTTGATCCATTAGGGTTTTGGTGCCCTTGAGCTTGAGGTTGGTGGTGACCCTGTCGGGGTGCATCTTACCTGATATGGTGTTGGTGGAGGTGCTGCCCGATACCCCTCTTGACCTAGAGCTTCAGACGATATGTTCTGGTGGCTGTGATGAATGATACACCTTGGTCCCTGACCTTGTGACGGGCGTCACACCACAGTCCTTGCTTTGTGACGAC
This sequence comes from Alisma plantago-aquatica, assembly GCA_963693085.1. Lineage (NCBI taxonomy): Eukaryota > Viridiplantae > Streptophyta > Magnoliopsida > Alismatales > Alismataceae > Alisma > Alisma plantago-aquatica. Next base: position 827,731,845 of record OY856412.1, read on the forward strand.
CGATAGGTCATGGAAAGGTTGGCTGAATGATAGGTTCCTTGCTGACTGTTTGGGTTGCACCTTTAGGCGTTGCCTCTTGCTGAGTATCCTGCCCGACACACACACATGACTTAGATATGGCTTGGTGTCGTTATACCTAGTTGTTTTGGAAATGTTTCTAGCTAGCTCTGTAAGGAGTGTTACCCCTTGGTCTTAGCCCTTGTGTGTGACTGGTAACACTAGACTTGTGGGGCGTTATGCCTTGTTGGGTGCGTGCTGCCTGATATCCTTGGGGCACGATGCACCGTCGCTTGATGTACCCCTTTGGCTGAGTTGCACGCCTGGACGCCCGATACCACAGTTCCCTGTTGCATAACGCGTCGTTACATGACATGGCATTGCACGTTACACCCTGTATGACACATCCCTTGGACTGAGTTGCACGTTACGCCCTTGAGCTTAACTGCACGTTTGGATGGGCGTTATTACCTGGGTTGCCCGATACACCTCAGAGTAGCCCGATACCCTTTCTGTTATGCGACTAAGTTTGGGGCGATAGGGGAGAGTGAACTGCCCGATACCACCTCTGGTGAGGGTAGTGGGTGCTTTTAGTGAGGGTCCTATTCCTTATGGAAAACGATATGTTAGATGTTGTCCTTGCTATCATGTTTAGTCATGATGGTGACCCTTGATATGCTTGCTGATAACTAGGCTAGTAGCTCACATCTATGTAATTTGACATGATGCTACATCTGCTTATGATCATCTTGAATCATTTGTATAATGTTGAGTAAATGATAAGCCTGTAAAATGCTTTGCTTAATGATGTGACATATGCCTATGATCATAAGTTGAGGCATGATGGATAAAGCATATAATCATCAATGTCACCCTATGTTGATAGAATGGCCTTTCTATTAAGTCTATGATGCTTGTGCATACTAACCATGCAGGTGTTCTGTGCAGTTGCATAGCCAGGTAAAAGGCTATTAGGTATATATATAATTGAGTAACACTATTTTGACGATTACTCTTGATAATGAGATAATATGTATGATGTGTTTGGTTAAAGTGCTTGCGATTACTACCCCATGATGATGATGTAAGCCTTGAAAGGCAGTGGCAGTATGTGATAAGGGATTGAGATCCCATGGAAATGTGATGACCCTTGAGATGGATCTAGATTATTGGCAAGAGGCAAAGTGATAACATGTAATGTTGGATCCTTGTAATGGATCATGATGATGTCGATTACAATAAAAGCATACTGTTGAGTTTCATACTGTGTATTTCTGTTATAGTTTGCATGTTATACAACTTGGTTGAATCTTGCAATCCACCTAAAAGATATTAATTAATCATAGTGGAATATATCATGTAGTTTGCCCTGGCCATAGATCCATCATCGTCAGGAGCTGGTGATGGTGAAACGAGTTCTCCTGTGGGTTAACCCGGAGCACATATTGTTGAATATGCGAGGTTTCTCCTAGCCTAAAATAGAGAGGGAATCGAGTGCAGCTACGGTTGCAGACTCGGGATATGTGTAGAGCATGGTGAATAGGCCCATGGCTCAGTGTGATAGAGCATGAATGCGTTCATGGCTCAGAGCACAGTGAATAGGCATGTGGCTCAAATATACTAGCTCTGAGACCTGTACCGAGGCGGTCTAGAGGAAGGGTAGCCTATGGAGCTGACCCTGTAGCTGAGGCCACTTAAGCATGAGACTGTGGTCCTGCTTTGGTTATTGTGCACTGACCATGAGGTGGGAGGTCATGGAGTCTGGCTCTTCCATTGACCTTGTATGGCACATGCTCCGGGTTTCGCAGCCGTCAGTTGGATTCGAGCGGTACGACTCACTTCCTCAGGGCATAATAATAATACATAATCCAACCAATTAGTATTTAATGCTTAAGGCAAAATACGAAACATTGGTTGAGGCCTTGCTTGTGTAGTTGATTCTGTTATACCTTGCAGTTACGTATATGTTCCTCATGTTATGTAATAAGACCTTATAAATCTTATCTTGTTAATCATGTTCCATAAAGGATCACTTGAGTATATGCCTTCCGCACATCTGGTAAGCTTGATGGTATGAATAGCCTTTCTATATAGACTTCTCTTTTTATACCGTTTATCAGTTACCTGCTGTTGTTGCTTTAATCTTCCTTTGGTTTTATAGTTTCGGCGGGGAGTTATGTTTCTCGCTGGGACTATGTGTCTCACCCCACTGGTTTACACCCTTTTTAGGTGTTCGAGCTAGATGTGGTGGTGGTCACGGAGTTGCGGCCGAGCAGCAAGATGAGCATTAGAAGGCAAGAGATGGATATGCTGTTGTTTCAGATGTTTTGTAGTAAAGTCTTAGAGTCATCCCTGTACTCTCAGGTCCTTGGGAGCGTTTTGATGTTGCTTCACGATATATAGCTGTCGATGTTTTGTATATCCTGCTGCTGGCCGGATATGGGCCTTCATGTATGTATAAACAGGTGGTGAACTCATGTGATGACATGACAACTGATTTCCCAAGCTGTGGACATGTATCAGATCTTGTAAATATTTATATAACCTATTTCCTTGTAGGATGAGGACCTAAATGTAATAGTTTCTCAGTTTATCCACTTTCCATAATCAGTTTTAATTAACTCGTGATTTTGCTAATCGGTGGTTATGGTGATTTCCACACGTTTTCACGTAACACCTCGCTCTCTATGTGATCGTGGGATATGTTGCCACTCATATGCTCTAAGCATGATGAGCAGGTACCATTCAGATCTCGGGGATGCTCACTGGATAGCCATAAAGAACATCCTCAAGTACTTGCGAAGGACTAAGGATCAGTTTCTTGTTTACGATGGCGAGGAAGAGCTAGTTGTAAAGGGTTACACCGATGCAAGCTTCCAAACCGATAAAGATGATTACAGATCGCAGTCAGGATTTGTATTTTTCCTTAATAATGGATATGTGAGCTGGAAGAGTTCCAAGCAAGAAATAGTTGCCGATTCTACTACAGAGGCTGAGTATATTGCTACTTCACATGCAGCAAAGGAGGCTGTGTGGATCAGGAAGTTCATCTCTGAACATGGTGTAGTTCCCAATAGCTGTGATGCAATTGATCTTTATTGTGAAAATAATGGAGCTATTGTACAAGCTAAGGAACCCAGATCACATCCGTGGTCCAAGCACATAATGCGGCGCTTCCATCTCATACGAGAGATCATACAACGAGGAGATGTGAAGATTTGCAAAGTACCAACTGAAAACAACATAGATGATCCACTGACTAAGGCCCTTTCTCAGCAGAAGCATGATGGTCATGCTAGGTCAAAGGACTGAGGTTCCTTGGTGACTGGCTCTAAGTGGAAGTGGGAGTCTGTTGGTATGTATGCCCATAGAGCAAGTCATATGATGATTGTAATGGGATACTTTGTAAATGATTTGAATAATAATAAAGGCAATTTCCGATCTATATGTTTAAACTGTTTCTGAGATGATGGTGTAACATGATAGATGTCTAAAGAATGGTTTTACTCAATGACGTATGCTTTTAGGATCATGACCTAAACGATGAGATCATACAGATGTTAAGAGTATACATTCTTGTTTAGTCCCTAGTCGGTTGTTATTGTGGAAATAACCATAGACATCAATAACACTAAAGACTAGATTGTGTGTTGGTTGATGACAGAATCTCATTCGTCATGATATAGTGACATCAAACCAAGCACATAGGTACTTGTTAGAGAACAAGGTACCGAACAGACCCACCACGAGAGTGACACATGGAACCATGACTTGGTAGTCACAGTCAGCTCTCACAGTGATGGTGGTGAGTGTGATTCTTAGACCTGAAATCACTACACTCAACAAATGTCGTTGGGTACACTTTGACATCATCAAACGCAATCCTGAAACATGGGTTGTTATAAAGGTGATGATTGGGTGGCTTTGACACATGGGGCTTTTGAGGGGTGAGTGATAGATATGGGATTTGTCCCTCCTGAGGGAGTTTGATGTCCTTGGCCACTTGATGAGTAGGATTGAGAAAGGCATGCACATGTACGTGTGAATCAATATGTGATATTGATGTCACACACATCTCGCCCAGTCTGCTCTGAGATCAAGGAAATGAATGAATATTGACAGGTTGACTGTTCCATGCCTCGAGTTCATTCAGGATATCGGTGACAAAGGAATTATACATTCACTATAACACCATTCACGGATTGTAGGATTGAAAGTTGTTCTCCAACTTTCTATTTCACTTGGGTAGCACTGATGTGTGACTAGGCAACGCTCTTTGCTTGTGAAGTCATAAGTGTTATGGACTTTCACTGCCAACGTGAAATGGACCTGTAGGGTCACACACATAGGATTTAACCTGGAATAGGAGTTTGTCCACAAACATGTTTAGATTGATTACTAAAGGAGTTTAGTAGTTCAATTAAACACTAAATCAATTGATAGCTCAATATCATAGTGTTCGAGGCGTTGGACTGATTGATTAGAGTATCAGATTGATTGAAACTGCGATTGACTGATTCTGCACAATCTGCACTCCCAACCGATCGGCTCATGTGATGAACCGATCGGCTGAGCTAGGTGAACCGATCAGCTCAGCTGGTGAGTCGATCGGCTCATGGACAAGGTGAAGCGATTTGTTCAAGTGTTGAAACGATCGGTTCAAGTCCAACTGAGCAAGTTGGGAAAGTAAGATTGGTGAGAAACTTCCTTTCGTTTCACTTGCCCAATTTGATTGGAACAAGGATTGGTATTTGATACCAATTCAAAACAAAAGAAGAAAATTCAATCGGGAACTGATCAGGACCACGAACCGACTGGCTCAGAAGTGAACTGACCATTTCATGGGTCCCAACTGATCGGTTGAGGCGTCAACTGACCGAATCAGATCCCCAACCGACCGTTTCAGTTGTAAAACGATCAGTTCAGGTTGCGCAGTTGGTTGTTTTTTAAGAAAATCTCAAACCCTTCTACTCCTGCTTTAGTCCCGCATTGCCCGGGATGGAGAACCCTGTCCCATGACCCTCCTATATATGGGGGTATTGTGGGCTTCTCAAAGTACAACCCAGTGCAACCAGTTTCTCTGTGAAGTTGTCGTTCTCTCTAGTTTTGGTAACCGAGAGAGAGCCCGAGCAAGTGCTAACCGATAAGGTAGGCACAGTAAGGGAAAGACAACTGCAGAAAGCGACTAGTGGCAGGAGAGTGTGTTGGTGACTAGTACGCCAACAAGAGGGTGCAACTCCTTCCGATTCCTTGTGGGATAAGGAGATCGGAGTTCCAGGCAGTCCGTGTGGACGACTACAGAGGCGGGAGTCCTCTGTCGCTCGGAGGACAACTGTCAATCCCGAAAGTCCCGGTGAGACCAGGAGTCTTCAGTCCCGGTGCGACCGGGAGCTGCACAGACACCGTCCAAGACCGGAGGTGAAGACCGCGCAAGGCGCGAGGTACTGTCGCCGAGCAAGCCTCGGGACAAGGTATGCATCCACAAACCATCTTTCCTATTATATAGACGTTGACACAATTCCTTTTGTTCTGGGTTTTGGGAGAATTTTTTTTTGTTTCCGCTGCTTCTCTGCCTCCCCTAAAACCCAACACAAAGTACCAAAAAAATCAGCCTCACCCCTCTAGAAATACATAAACAAAAACATCCAAAAAATAACCCAACTCATCAACACTCCTCCACACTCTCACCTAAAAATCTCCTTCTGGAACGATCCTTGGTTTGAAAAAAATTATGTTCTAAACCTGCAAACAAATTGGACCATTCCACACAATCTCCTCAAGATCAACATTGTCAAGGCCCATAGACTTCTAACCAGTAACATGACAAACACTCTCAAAAGATGCATTCTCATGCATCTCAAACCAGATGACCTCTGTGCTTTAAAGTAGACACTTGAAAATAATTCCTCAAACAATATCACTTGGTGATGGGGAAACTCTTACTCTATTAAAAAATCTTACACTCACGTATCTTACAGAGGTCTATCCCCCCTACTACAAAAATATGGAAACAAAAATGGCAACAAAAACATAAAACCTTTCTTTGGCTGCTCCTTCACAACAAGCTGCTTACTGGACAAAACCTTTCCAAGAGGGGCTTCATTGGTCCTTCCAGATGCCCTCTATGAAAATTGGACACAGACTCGATAGAACACATGTTCTTTAAGTGTAACTTCTCACTAAACATCTTCTCACACTTCACACGAAATTACCAGTTAGATCTCCAATCAGCAACCTTTCCCCTACAGATTACACCAAACAGACACTACAACTCCTTCATGGGAAATGATATTTTCATCATCATTAGCTGGAACCTTTGTCTTGAGAGAAACAACAGATTCTTCAACAACACTCTAAAACTGAGGCAAAATATCATCTCACAAATAGATGCAGACCTTCACTTGCTCACCATGTGTAGGTAAACAAGTTCTAGATGGAAAGGAGGACTCTGATGAAGGTGAATCTGAAGCCTATTTTCTCTGTGACTTGAAGGTTATGGTGGACGATGAAATGGGTGTTAGTTTTCTACAACAACATCAGTTATATTATTCTGTCCAGTAGCTGCATTTTCTCTAAAAAAATTCTGCATTAGTGTTACAAGAGGCTTGTTAAGGGGTGCCTACCCCTTAAACTTTTAACATCACTTTCATTTCCCAGCAGAACATTACTTACGTATTTCAACATGTATGACTCATCAAAGCAGGTGTTTTCTTGCTTTGCTTTAAATATATGCTATGACCTTTATCAAAAAAATATTTATACATACTTTTTTTTTCATAAAAAAGCATAACACATAAAAAAAAACTGGGATACCATGGGTACCCATAGATCCATCATGCCAACTCAATAAACATCAGTCCAATAAGGCTACAACGGATAAAATCAGACTTCACCTAATGGACACAAACTGGACTTATAACCATTTAAGTCAGTTTGGATGTAAGGTATTTCTTGATTCAACCCAAATTTGAACCAATTCTGAAGAATCCAAAATCATCTTTAGGTAGGGGTTTGAGTTTGGACTCTAGACCCAAAATGACCCAAAAATTTAAAATTGTATGTTCCAATAAAACAAGCTGAGCTTAGGGCAATACTATTAGCACTCCAAACATGTGACAGCAGACAAGGAGAGAAACTCACTATCCACTCGAATAGAAGCACAACAGTCATCACAACTATGCAGATGGGGGAGCTGAACCCATGTCTCACCCCTTGGATTTCCAGGATCGAACAAGCAAGAACTAAGTACTCTAAAGTACATATCATGAAGGTCCGAAGAGGTAGGACTCACATTAGTGACTCCCTCACCAAGAACCACATCCAAAACAACTGGGAAGAATGTGTTTACACAGATTCCCCACTCGACCCTGTGGGTCACCCCCTCCCTTTCCTTCTATGTAATGGTAGTAGAACTACCAAATTTAGATTCTTAGTAGGAACTGTAGTAATGAATCCTTCTTTACCTGCATGAGGAGGGCGGGATGAATAAAAACACCTCCTAACTTTCCAAAAAAAAAACAATGGTCTGCGAATTATTATGCATCATTCATTATGTTTATTTGCAAGAATATTACACAGTTTTGTATTGGTTTCTATTAGTTTTACATTATTTTTTTATTATATAAATATATAAATTTCTATGTTCATTGTCCTTTTGTTCTAAAATTGTGTTTATTAAATTAAATTTTATGTGCATTTCCAATCAAATTTTATTGATAATACTTTATTTTTTTCAGGTATTAGACAAATAATAGCTTCATTTTCAAAAAATTGTTCTCTTACTTGTAGATCTGTGGGATAGCCATGGTAGACCTGTAAGTAGTTATGGGTCCAATTAGGGTCAATAATTTCGACCTAAAAAGTCATCCTTTGCTAGGTCAGGGTATAGCCAAAATTGTTGACCTGAAATGACCTAAAATAAAACATGGTCAAGTTGAATGCGGTTGCCACCACTAATTGGAGTTGTACAAATTCAAAAAATGAAATCTAGATTGGGCTACCCTTGAGGTGGTAGCTTGTTTGTATTCCTTTTAAGAAACTCATTTGATTCAGCCTCTCTCACTCTTTTTTTGAGTTTATTCCAAATTAAGTGGTAAAATGTATATATGCTTGCTCAAAGGACAAGTTCTAACCTGGTTGGATATCTAAAACCAAGGGGAGGTAGGATTCAACTACCTCAAAATCAAGACTACATTGAGGAAAAGGGCCTCCATTACCATGATTTTCACCCAATGTATCCAAACACCCCAAGAACTATTGCCTTGATATATAAAAGACAAACATACAAGACAAGGGAGAATACATCTTCCACCACTTTCCAATCCTCTCCAAATAGGCCCTAGTACATTTTACCTATAGAAGTTGTAACTGAAGGCCTGGCCAAATTCCTGATAGTTACCTGCATATTCCTTACTAATATGTCATGGTCAGGGTCAATCCATGACCAATTTACCCTCACCTAAAGCTTGGTGTCGATTGGTCAGTTCTAGTTCTTGATCAATAGATGATGAACCTTGAGATATATTTCAAAGTATAAATGTGAGAAATTACTCATCATTCATATATGAAAAAATGATTAAGTATTTCATGTAAGAAGATTCCATTTAAATTTTAATTGTATTGTCTATATTCAAAGTACATGTTTAGAGCATCACTTCTATCAGAGAAACATAAGTTGTATCATCTAAGAGTCTCCGACATAAAATTCATACAGACCATAATTTTTTTGCAAGCATCTGGGTATTTATTCCATAATGGTTTACTCAATCTCATGTACCATATAATCTTATAATAGGTGTTTTGAGTTAGTCATATCAGCTCCATATGTTTGTTCCTTTCACTAAAAATTTAAGAAACTCATGTACAATTGTGGATTATATTGTTTCAAGTGAATAAACATGAATTTGAATTGTTGTAATAGAAGTTTCCTTTTCCTTGGTGAAAAATGTTATTTTTGTAGTAATAGTCATAAATTTTATACAAAATACTTAACTCATGATAGATTAATGAAACTATGACCACATAATAAAGATTTCATCATGTACTTTTCTTAACATTACTTCTGCTACTTCTATATGAGGAATGTTTATACTATCTATATAAATACTTCTATCTTTTAGAATGTTGTAAAAATATTACTTTACAAAATAATAAATATTAGATTCTTATATTTTATGCTTTCAAAGTTAATAAATATATCACTATGTAAAAATCACTCAAAATCAAATTTTTTTACAATTTTGACTACATCTTTTAGATACATCTTCATGCGGAGAACAGTTTGAAAGAAAGTATTGCTCAAAAGAACATATGAACACATTTTTTATGTGCTATAGCACACACTTTATGAAACCTACTATGTGGAATTAATGCAAACTCGGAATCAAGAGTATATATCCAACTAAATGAAGTTGTCATCCTTACACATGTAAACTAACCATTTACTAATATATAGGTTTATTACAAATAATTTTATTTTATAATGCCATATTCTTGAGCACTGATTTGCATTCTAAGAAAATAAAATTCTTGGGCTACAAAATTATTTATACGAATTCTTTCTTCGTCTTGTTTAGGTAAATGCTAGAGCATTGCTACTTTCATTGGATCCTATGACATAGTTGACCGCCAGGCAACCCATTGTTTACTATCACATATGAAGGTAACTTCAAGGGTGTAAGGCTCACACCCATTACCCAAGGATCTTATAGAGTTTTGAATACCATGACTAGTCCAACACACTACCAGTAGCCTTAGTTTTGTGATTTGTCCTCACTTAAGCACAACCCATGGTCAACTTTCCAACATATCACCCATCATAGTTGTAACACCCCACTTTTCATCACATTATAAATCACTGAGTGGAAGCACTTTACTCAAGGGGTGTCACAAATAGGATATTCATTTTCAATTTGAATAAATGAAACACTTTGCATTATGTAAATCTGATTCATACATAGCTTTTTGACAAAAGGAAACTACATCAAATACACTTAATATACTTTGGTAGCAAGACCATACATGATGTAATGCTATCTAAACTTTGGATCATCTTGGTGAATGGCACTCCACTAGGTCTTTTCTTCTTGAAGATTCCTTGAGCTATCCCTTGCACTTCTTTCTCCTAAGCTTTCTCCTTACGTGTGGGCATCACGCCCCCAGCCATGCATAAAACCAATGGTAAGTGGAATTGAACAAATTATAATATAAAGAAAACTTGTAAACTTAAAATAGACTTTGAACATTAAAAAGTAAACATTAAACATTGAAAAGACATACAATTACTTTTAAACATATTTTATCTTGACCTATATAAGGATCCTCGGGTTGCACATATGTGCCTCTTCTCTTATACACCGAAGTGCCTCTTGGGTTGCACATAAGTGCCTCTTCTCTTATGCACCGAAGTGCCTCTTCTCTTATGCACTAAAGTGCCTTTTAAATTTTGCTCTGAGGAGCCTCTTAATGAGGACCTTATATAAGCTATCTTTTACATTATCTTTCTCTTGAAAACTCTTGCTTTTCTCTTAAAACTTAACTTTAACTTTACTCTTAATATTCATGAATATGATACCATAATATAAACAGTAAAACATTACATTCCATTCATCACAAGTTCATTGACTTTAAGCAATTAAAATAGATAGCATATTCAAAACATTCATTGTATACATACATACATAAAATAAACCATTAACTATTTTCAATTAGCATGGACCACTTACCTTGCACTTAGAGGAGATTTGATCTTCCATCTTAGGTTCAGTAGATCCTAATCATGTCCTTGGGGTTGAAAACCCTAAACATCATGTTCATAACATTCAACATGTCACTTTGTATTCCATCGTCACCCAAAACCCTAATTTAGGTAACATATGAATTATTAATCTTGAATTAGATCCAAGATGAAATTTTTATCCAAAAAGGTTAATACTTGATTATTAAGAGCCATTGAGCATATTAAGATCATCAAAACCTAGAATTTAGGGTTCTAATACAATAATCATATTAAAGTTAGAAGCTTTAGGCAATTTTTAAATCAGAGAGAGAATTATATCTTGAAAATAATTTATTTGGATTCCTTGTTTTCTTCTGATCAAAATACACTATTTATATACCATATTCTGATAACCCTACGATTTTCTAGCATTTTCAGACATTTAAACCTTTATGGCCAATAGGAGTGTGCCACACATGCGGCTTTCTAGACTAGAGTGCTCTAATAAGCTCTCTCCATGCTGGCGAACCGTGCTCACGTGACTAGGAAAAAAAAGGATCCATGGACCGTTTTGTCCTTACCAGTTATGTAGAGGAGGCGGGGGTGGTTTAGTATTTTCACTGGGACTCATCTTCAACCTTGGTCTGATGCTACCTCATGAACATGCTGCCTGGGCAGTCAACACACTGGTTGACTCCGGTCTACCGAGGCTCAGAGAGGAAATCGAGGGCACCAAGGCCTCCGCCTGGACACGTCAGACTTGTTGATGGGTTCGATTGCACATGTTCTTGGCCAGAGTAGGGAGAACGGAGAGGGGTTCTCTGGTGGCGGTAGCAGAAGAACGAAGAGGGGAAAAGCGGGTGATGGTGGAGAAATTGAAGACAAGCAGAGCAATAGTTCGGTATTGCGGAGACCCTCGAACAAAAAAACTAGTCTCAAAGGGGATCATTACCCCCTATATATAGCCCAGACCATGGGGCTGGTCGGAGACTTCCCATTCAATTGGGAAAACACACTGCAGCTTACCATAGGTGGTGAAACTAGGGATGGCCAAGTGCGGATTCACCTCCTGGACTCAATGGTTAATTTTTTATCCTTGCACATGATCTGGAGAGAGAGAGAAACACGAAAACAAATAGGAATCCACTATTCCTTGTTTCCTTTCTTGTGTGAGCTGGAAGATGATCTCTTCATCGTCGAATACAGATCGAGTGGTTGAGATTCCATGTGACATGTGCATGGGCCGGGCCCTTGCTTTCCAATTCTGAAATGTAATTGCGACAATTAATTTGTTTCCTTGTACCCTTCTCACTTTATAAAAACTTATTAAATTCATATCTCCTTCTCCTTAATTCTGATTGGTCCCAAATTTTAAAAGAAAGTTTATAATATCTAAATCTATATGTGGGCAAGATTTGGGGTCAAAATACGAAAGTTAAATATCCTTTTCATGCCCCTTAAGCAAAAGACTTATTTGATTTATTTAAGGCATTAATTAATGTATGTTTTTATCCAAACTTAGCAAGAAAACCTATTTGGGTGTATTAATTCTTTTGGGTACATATTAGGATCGAATTATACTCATTGGTTACTCTCATCCTACATTTTTCTAGAAATTTCCACACAATGCCTTATTAGTCAATTAACTTTAACATTAATACATTAATTGATTAGATATTGTGAAAATGACTTTCCTTTGTGAAACTTGGATCCAAAATTCGAGATAATAACTCATTATCCATGTCATATATATTCTTTACCCTTTTAAACAACTATCATGGAAGGAGAGAGAAACATAGAGTAATTGTACCTTTCCCTTATATTAGGAATATATAAAGGAAAAAGGACAACATTATGTGCAAGAAATCTATTTCACATTTATATATTTTGGATTCCAATTCTTTCCTATTTCTTTTAAACATTTTCAAGGACAGGGGAGAGAGAGAAAATCAGCATTTTATATCTTTGAGTTAAATGTGACACATAATACACATACAAAAGAGAAAACATATTTTGGGCCTCATTTTGTTCTTTTCACTCTATTATCATAAAAAATTTCATTTCATGGTCGTTTTGCATTAAGACCCTCAACTAATTCTATTTAAGACAAAAATCACATTCTAAGGTTCAAATTATTCTTCAAATTTTGGGATGTTACAATTCTACCCACCTTAAATAAATTTCGTCCTCAAAATTTTCCTTAGGTTACTACCCACCTTAGGGTTTTTCTTACCTCTTAACAAAGTTTAATAGTTTTCCACATAAAGTCTAGGTTTTTGACATCATATTGACTTCAACTCACCTGTCTATGTCAAATTATCTACACTAGTATGCATGTTTGGTTTACCACGTATATGAGTAAGTTTAGGTGACTATATGTCTCAAACTTTTAATGCCAACTCATAATTTCTTGTCTCCTTTAGATACATGTTGGCCGCTCATGTATGCATAGGGGACAATTTTATCACACCTATCTTATCACCTTCCTCATACACATGTCCCATACCACATGCACTTGAAAGGACAAGACAACCATGATCCTTGCACATAATATTCTCTCTATAAAATCCCACAAGCCTATGTCCCATACCACAAACACATGGGAAGAAGAGAGAGAATGCTACATACAATTTTAGATTTAACATAAAAATCCAAAACATCTAGGCACATAACCCTAATCATTATTTAAACTTATGTCTCTTAACTTATACTTCTACTTTGATTTCTAATATCTCTCTATACCTAGGGTTAGAACATATGAATCATACAAGAGTTGAAGACCTTGGCGACCAACTTGAAATTCAAAACTTGGCAACCAACATGGCATTCTAAACTCATCGACCATGAAGTCAAAACCTTGGCGACCAAAATGAAGTTCAAAACTTGGCAACCAATAGAAATCAAACATCTCATCAACCACCAAGAGTCACACACCTAAGAAAGATCTGGGTTTTTTTATCATTAAGGAAGAAACATGCATCAAGTTTATAGTTACATCAAGAAGGATCATCTACTAAAAAAACTACCATCTAAACTCAACACTAGGCAAAGATAACATCTTTCTAGTTGGAACAACATTTTTAGGGTATGATTGTGTACATGTAAGGTAAGTGTAAGAAACAATCATGGAGAAAGTTATAAAACTCACCATAGAGATGATGAAGAGGCTCCAAACAGAAAGGTAGCTTGAGGAAAGAAGGTAGAAATCCTAGCTTGAGCACTCCACTTGGCCAAGCTAGCTCCTTCTTCAAAAAGGAAGTAAACTTTAGGTCAAGGAAGCAAGAATGAGGTGTTTTTCAACCACTAGTTCAAGATCCACCATGGATCCAACCAAGAAGAGGAAGGTAGGAAAGCAAGGAAAAGGAAGGAAAATAGGGGGGTCTCACTTACCAAGACCAAGAAGTAAAGTAAGGAAGCACCAAACGACCTCAACAAGGCTCGATCCAAACCCCAGGTGCACATGCAAGCAAAATCGACCAAGATTCTTCAACCTTGGATCCTTCTCCTAGTAGGGGGGACGATATCCAAACACACAAAAGAAGATATAGAGAGCTAGGTGTGTAAAGATCTTGTTTGCATGCAAGTAGGGAGGTATATAAGGCTTAGGGTGAGAGAGAAAGAAAAGGAGAGGTGTCTACCTATGCATGCCATGTGTCTAAGGTCCAAACATCTCCCCCATGACACTAATCTAACCACAAAACACTTGGTGACCAAGACGGGCTTCATTCTAAGTGAACAAGAGGAGTCAGGAAAGCCCATCGACAACTAAGAATCTTGGCAACCCAAATGGTCCACTTTCTTGGCGACCAAGGTGATCAGAAAAATAAACGATCGCCAACCCTAGAAATGTTGGAGACCAAGATGAGTTAGAAGTCTCATTGATTTCCAACACTAAGTGGCCATATGAAACCTTGGTGACTGCCAACAGTAGGTGATTTATCGTGTCTTACCACTTAAGGTCAACCCTAGGGTTGGGGCATCTATGAGAGAAAACCCTAAGTCAACACAAGACTAGATGTCACCATTCAAACCAAGGTGTAAGAAGGCGCCCCAAAGCACTAAAAATCAAACATGATATTTAAACATGTGAGGAACAACAAGCATGTGAAAAATTGCAGGAAAGACCCTAGATATGGGTAAATTTCATACAAGCCCAAAATAAGCATATATATGCATAACTTGCTCAAACAATGTCCAAACTAGACCAAACTAGAAACTTAAGCTTGTAACATGATATAAAAGCAAATATTAGGGTTTGATTAAGGTTTTAAGCATCTAATTATGATAAAAAAGCATGTTCAACCAAAAATCAAGGCCAGGGGTCTTATAAAATAACTACTCTGTAGTGACCAAAAAGTTCATTAAAAACGTCCACTTTTAGATCAATGAACACTATTAATAGAGAAATTAATATCATAGTCCATAGGGCATTCACTTGATGCATCATGTGATTCCCTATCTACATAGCTCTTATCTACCTACCAACTATGTTGGAAGTAGTTCCCAGTATAAAAATGAATGAGGGGATCGATCATATATGTGTCTTATCGTAAAGAGTGATGGATGGAATGAAGTAGGTGGCTGTGAATAATAATCACAAGTAACATCCAAGTTATTTATGAAAAAACAAATATCATGATCATATACATGAAGGAATGAGAAATGCACGAATCCTAATGCCCACTATTTTGATAGAATGATGCATGCACTAAAAGTCTCATATGATTGATGAGAATGGAACCAAGAATGCATACATGTAGCTAATTTCACTTATCCTTGAAGAAAAAATCATATTTGAGTTCAAGGCTTCCTTTTCTCCCTCTTTATTTGATTTTTTCTATCTCTTTTTTTTGCCCTCTTATTTTAGCATGATTTATGAACAATGCTTGGGCTTTTCTTCAACATCTCATTACTTTTTTATAGGGGTATGGATGTGTATCCTATCACTCTATATTTGAGGAGAAATCTAAATAGATACATCATAAAAGAGAGATGCAAGAGAAAATGCAGTTTACATGAAATTTGTTATGCAACTACTTGATATGCAAATATTTTTTTTCCTTTTTATAACAAATACAATAAAAGACCAACTATCATGCCACATATTATGATATGCAATGCAATCAAGAGGAAACAATTTTGGTTACTTGATCACCTTAAGGTGGTGGATGAAATGTCATAAAAGGTGGGTGGAATCACTTAATTAAGAGACAATGCCTGACTTAAACTATGATATGCCCCTCTCCTATCAACCTGTGTTTAGGGTAACCTTAGAGTTTTTTTCTTCTAAAAGTCCCATTTAAGGTCTTATTACTTGTTTGGTCAATTTGGGCTCAAACCCCATCGTCATACACAAGTCATGCAAAAAAATTAAGATGTTCATTCATATTAAGTGTCCTCAAGTTGAGTAACCCATACACTTCCTCTAGGTGGTGTTGTATTAGACTTTGAAAATTTAAATTAACAAGATATGATCATTAAACAAATTGATTCCATTGCAAAGGAATGAAACTCATTTCTCCTTGATGAAAGAGGAAATCATGGCATATAAGCTCCATAATTAGACTAGATAGGTGTGGAGCCTACACTAACAAAAACAAAAGTACCTAACATAAAATGAAAGACAAGAAGATAAAGTCATTCCAACACCTCCTCTAAGATTTAACTTGACTATATCCTCATAGTTAGAATTCAATCATAGAGGTGGAATGGGGGTACCATGATCTTAGAATGATGGCAGTGGTGGCTGAAACGTCCCCAGATGCATATCAGAACCAGAGTAGAGAAATGTGTCGGTGAATGTGGGTGGGTCTAATGGCAAGGGAGGTGGTTGAGGGTAGCTAGAAAATTGGTCCTGGCTCCAGTAATGGTCATACAAAAACTATTGGTAATGATCGTTGTGCTGCATGCAAGTATGCATGTTCTCCTGGTTGACAAGGAGAAGGTGCTCCTTGTTGTAGATCGCTCTCAGACGGCAGTCATGAACTCTATGAATTGGGGCCAGGGTGAAAGCATAGTGTTGTTGTCCCTCCTAGATTGACTACAACATCCCATACATGCTCTCCATGAATAAGGCATATCCATGCGGTGGGGGTGGTGGAGCTATAGAGTTGGATGTTGTGTATTGACGTGGGGTCTGATGTAGACATTGCCTCTGTGTGAAGGGCATGGCCTCCTCCTCCTCTTCTTCTTTGTCTTCTTCCACATCATCCTCTATGTCAGCCTCAGGCTCCTCCTCTTGCTCCTCACCTTCTGGGGCATGTACTACATCGTCTCCTAAATATCTAAGGAATCATATCCTTGGAGGCGGAAGATGAGGTCAAGGATAGCCCTTTTCTTTAGCTTCTCATTGATGGTGCAATAGGCTTACACATTTCCCTCATACTTGGATACAAGGTGAGAGCACTTGAAATGCTTGAAGTCAAGTGTCGAGGATATCTTCATGGAAATGACCTGGGATATGCATAGGTGGAGGTGGAGAGCCAAGGGTGTGAGAAAATCCCTAAAGTGAATGGGATGCTTCCTCTGAGCTTGCCTTTTCATTGCAAGCATGTGTTGTAAGAAGAACAAGCCAAGATCGATCTTCTCCCTCCCCAGTGTGAGAAGTGCCCACTAAACATATAGATCCACCTTCTATGGCTTCCCTTGTCCCGGAGTGGACCTGAAGAATATGGTATTGGTGTGATCTTCTCAGGGCCACACACTAGCCAACTGAAGGTGACCGGATGCAATCCTAAGGAAAAACACACAGATCTCTCAGAATTTGTATATCGACCTAGTCCAACGCACATGCTCAACTAACCACACGTACCCGCAAGCGCACATGTTCGTGTTGTAGTATAGGCTAGTGGTAAGATTAGGGTCGATCTTTAGGGGTAGAGGGGGCACTACATCTAGGGTAATGCTAACTATGTTCCTAAAATGGAGTCAAGGGTTTGAGGGTTTAAAGTTGGTTTTGTTTGATCACACTATGATTGCAAGAAAGAAACAACAATAAAGAAACTAGGTTAGCAAAAACCCTAGATTACCCTAAGCACGTTAAGACTGGCAAACTAGGCAAGACAAGCAACTAGGCTAGAGCAAGGAGTTACACTACACTAGCAAGTCAAACTATCAACTAAGAAGAAATCTGAGCAATTAGATAAGCAAGAGCCTAAGTTATCACTAGCTAGATAAATTAACAAAGCAAGCTCAAAGGATCCCTAACTACTTGAGAAATAACTAACCATCAAGAACTAAGCAATTAACTAAGAATTAACAAAGGCAATTAACTAAGTTAGCAATAACAAGCTAAGAAGGGAAGAGTGGATTTTAAGCAGTATGATGGATAGGTGGGTTGTTTGGGAATGAAACTTGATATTAGTTTGGGAAGGTTAACAAAACATGCAATTCTCATATATCAATCTAGATTACCAAACCAAACAACAAGGCAAGTGCTATTGGAATATACCCTATGCTACTAGTTGGAGAACTAGGGTTAGCTGTAATTCTAATAGGACTAGGCAAGTCTACATTTCTAGGGTAAATAATATTACGGAAATTGAGAGCCCAGGGTAGGAATGTGATTAGATATGAGGGTGTTTCACCTCATGTTACTTACCATCTAGCCTTTAGGAAGCTCTAGGCAATTGCACTAATCACACTTACACTAGCTACTTAGATCTCACACTTACATGTAGAAGAAGGGAGATGTATGTAGGAACAAAGGGGGCTAGCTAGGGATCCACTAATTGGACCTAGGAGCCATTCCTAAGATTGCCACATACATTCCATTTTCTCCTAGAAGCTAAGTGTCATCAAACATCACAAAACAAGCAATCTATGTGTAAAAGCACAAACCACATGCAAGATAATGGGAAATGAGATAGAAGCAAGTGGAAATCATCATAGAATGAAATTATGTTCAATACAAATTATCCCCCCCCCCCCCCAACATGGCATCAAAGTCACATTTTAACCCCAAATAGCCTACTACTAGGGGCTTAGCTAGACATGCTCAAACAAAAGAGAAAAAAATGAGAAGAAAGGGATCGGAATCCATGGAGCTCGAAGTATCTTCTTCTTCTTCACATCCTAGCTATTATAGAACGACCTCCCTTCTCCAAGGTGGATGAAGGGCATGGAAATGAAGGGGATTATGGTAGAAAACCTAGAAAACTAGGTTTCTATGGTGAAAATGAGGTGAAAATGGTGTGTGGATGGCTTGAACGCAAGGAAGATGGCAATGAATGCTCTAGAGTAGGTAGGGGGAAGTAATGGCAGCTAAAAGGGGAGATAACCTTGTACCCCGTCCACCACCCATATATATATATATATATAGGTGGTGGGGAGGCACTAGGTTAAGTGGGGGTAGAATAGGGAATGTAGTGCAAATATGCTGCTAGGGTTGTATGTAGCACGACCGTGCTGGGTAGCATGGTCGTGATGGGTAGGGGCTAGCATGCTCATGGTGGAATGGAATGGGCAAGGTGGAAATTGGCATAAGTTATAGTAAAATTCTAGGTTCTTGGAAGGCTGGTAGAATGGTCATGATGGGTAGCATAGACGTGGTGGGATCTAGGTAGCACGACTATGCTGGGTAGCACAATCGTAGTGGGTGATATGTAGCACAGTCGTGGTGGGTAGGTGACAACATGGTCGTGCTAGGTAGCACGACTGTGGTGGAGGGGTGGCAGCATGGTTGTGCTGGCTAGCATGACCATGGTGGAGGATGCAAGCACGACCGTACTGGGTAGCTCGGCCATGGTGGAGGATTTTCTGTAGATGCTTCAAAATTGGGATTTTTCCTATGATTTCTTCATTTACAGCACGGCCATTCTGTATCACCATGGTTGTGTTGGGAGATTTTCTTGCACTTTGAGCTTCAAACTTCATGATCCATGGACTTCTTTGCTTAAGCTTGACTCTTGCCCACTAGGGGTAGCTTGAGGGAGCTTTGGGCCTTCTTTGGACCCCTCCATGGGTGGAGGAATCCTAGAACACCTTCCTTCTCTCTCATCCATCCAAGGCATGGTCCAAGTACTTGAAAATCATGTAAAGAACGTCCATCAGTGCATCTGACAGAAATATGCATATCAAGGGAATTAACTTGCAATCTAACTTGTTTAGATGTGATTAAGATGCAAAAAGACACAAAATGGAGCCCTAAAATAGGGATACATCAGTATTTGTCAAATACTGATGCAGAATCTAGACAAAGGGGTGCTCGATGTCCATCATCAAGTCCTGGTGCCAGGTGATGTTGGATTCCTCTGGCTAGGTCGTCATCTACCTCCAAGCCATGGCATACTCAAAGTCATTGGGGGTGAAGTGACCTCCACCTACTGGCCAACCATAAATTTAGTTGAACTCTACCAGCATGAGGTGGTGGGAAGTGTTGTACATTTTGTACTGGGCCCACCCATCTTCTCAATATTCTTCCTTCTTGGGGATGAAAAAAACCTCTAGCGATGCAAGAAACTAGCACATGGTCTCCTAGTAGGTGGGCCAATCACTAAAGAAAGGATGATCACCCACCATACCTCACCCTTGATAGACCTGAAGAGGCTGTAGGAAAAGTTGTTCTTGGTGAGGAAGGTGTGGTCACAATACCGTGTAGGTATGAACTCCCTCTTCATAAGGTTGGTGATTGATCTTCTTCTAGTCTTCATCTGCTAAGGTTACACTATATGGCTTCAATACCATATGCTTGGATGACGAAGCTTTCCAACATGCATGTCATTTATGTCGAAGAGAGAAAGGTGATTGAGAAAGAGAGTTCAATGAAGACTCGGGGATGTAGGGCACACCGAATGCCTTCTGAATGTAGTGGAATTCTCTGTGTGTGAAAATATAACTTGATTTCTCTATTAGACAACTCTACTTGACCTTGAGTTTTGGGTGATATGGGGTCCCTACTTTGTGCCTCACTTCATACTTACTCAATACAGTACAAAACTTCCTATTTGTGAAATGAGATCCCCCATCACTGATAATCATTCTAGACACCCAAAACCTAAAAAAGTATTATCCTTCACAAACTTGCACAAAAATTATGCATCATTGGTTCGGGTTGGAATTGCTTCCACCCACTTAGACACTTAATCCATGTAAACAAGATATACAAATTCGAATTTGAAGACACAAAAGGTCCCATGAAATCAACTCCGCACAAACTAAAGACCTCTAACTCCTGAAAGATATTAAGAGGAATTTTGTGCCGCCTAGATAGGTTACCTGCCCGCTGGCATGCATCACACATCCACACATAATTGTAAGCATATTTAAACAAAGATGACCAATAAAAACTACTTTCTAATACCTTAGTCACCATCCTAGAACTAGCATGATGTCCCCCCATAGGTGAAAAATGACAATGACCAAGTATGCTCTCATTGTTCCCCATGGCAAAAAGTTGCTCATCAGAAATCTCCTCAACAAAAAGTACCTACAACCCAGATTCATCCACTCTTTTCAACCTAGATAAGTGATCCTTCTTATGATTATACGTTAAAATACATATATAATTTATATTAAAGTTCTATGATCTAATTAGTTAATCTGAGTTCACAATTTATGTTTATTTATCCTTGCATGTAGACTTAGACAAGTTATATTGTTCGATAACATAACTAGGTTAATGCTTATACAATCTTTGTGGAGCTCTGCACCACAATGGAGGAAACAACTTACCCACTAGAGGCATCTAAGATAGAGAGTCTGTGTGTGTCTATGAGACCCGAGGGGTATATCCCAATGTATTCAGTCTCTTGATTTAAGTAGGGGTATCCGACATTAATTAGATAGTCTGATAGTTACAAATTCAGTTACTACTTAGTGAGTCCACTCTTATGGAAGCACTAATGTAGATAGTTTTAGAGGGAGTATATTAACTCTCCAAGTAAGTACTAAGGTTTAGAGGATGCGTCCATATTATTCAACTAGATGATATAGCCACTGAGGCCATGTGTGGCTAGCCCTATTGCAGACTAGGGAGCTAGTTAGTAGAATTAGAATCCTAGATCTACTCTAAATTTTGTACATCAAGATTGCAGCTTGTTGCAATTTTTCACATGTTTTGGTATACTTCATGTGGGTCTTGGGCATTAACAAAAAAACTAAAAGACTACAAAGCCAAACTCAAAATTTTATTATTTAATTATTCATATTAAGTAATCTGATTCAAGAATTTATTATTTACTTATTATCACTATCTTATTTTATGGTGAATTGTTTTTGTCATTTATTTCAATATTTAATCAATTTCTTAATTTTGTTTACATTAGAATCCACTCAATAAATATTATATGTGTTATCTTGTTTGTTTTGGTAATTTCTATTCACTGAGACATTATCTCACACACTTTACTAAACAAAGTTTTTAAGTAACACTCCTGATATGGAGATAGTAAAAGATTTTAGAAGAGTCTAGTCATAGAAGTATGTTAGTAGTGTTTTAAGGTAGAACTATCCAGTCTTGGTCCTTGTCTATTCTAGGTCCTTTAATGTTGGAAGAGAGAGTTGTATTAATCAAGTGAATGAGTAATGCAATTTCATTTGATGTAGAACTATAACTATTAGGTTTTAGAGGAGGTAGAGAAGGCAGCGGAAACAAAATTTTCTTCTCCCCGAACCCAGTATAAAGGAATTGTGTCAACGTCTATACAGTAGGAATGATGGTTTGTAGAGACATACCTTGTCTCGAGGCTTGCTCAGAGATGTTACCTCGCGGCTTACGCGGTCTTCACCTCCGATCTTGGACGGTGTCTGTGCAGCTCCTGGCCTCACCGGGACTGTCGGGATTGACAACTGTCCTCCAAGCGGTAGAAATCTCCCGCCTCTGTAGTAGTCCACACGGACCACCTAGAACTTCGATCGCCTTGTTGCACAAGGCACCAGAAGGAGTCGTACCCTACTACCAACGTACTAGTCACCGACACACTCTCCTATAGCTGGATGCTTTTCTACAGTTGTCTTTCCCTTGTTTTGCCTCCCTAATCGGGTAGCACTTTCTTAGGCTCTCCTGGATACCACAACCAGAGAGAACGACAATTTTCAGAGCAACTGGTATTCTTATTTGTACTCGAGAAGCCCCCAATACCCCTATATATATAGGAGGGTCATGGGACAGGGTTCTCTACCCCAGGTAATGCGGGATTAAAGAAAGAGTAGAAGGGTTTGAAATTTTCCACAAAACCTGACACCCTGCGACAATTGAACCGATCGGTTCACCCCCTGAACCGATTGTTTGGGGCCCTGAGCCAATTGGTTCATGCTTGAGCCGATCGGTACATGATCTTGGTCCAACTCAAATTGAATTTCCATGTTCGTTTCCAACTAATCAAATATTAGTCCTTATCCAAATCAAATTTGTACAAGTGAAACAAATATGTATATGCAAAAATAGTCTTCTAGCTTTCCAAACGATCTTGGTTGGTCACACAAATCGACTGGTTCAACAACTGAGCCGATCATTTCATTGATACATGAGCCGATCGATTCACCACTTTGAGCCGATCAGTTCACCAACCTGAGCCAATCGGTTCATCCCTATGAGCCGATTGGTTGGGGTAGCAGAGTGTGCAAATCAGTCAATTGCAGTTCCAATCAATCTGATACCCTTAATCATCTAGTCCAACACCTTGAACACTATGATTTTGAGCTATCAATTAATTGAGTGTTTAATTGAACTACTAAACTCCTTTAGTAATCAATCTAAACATCATTTGCAGATAAACTCTTCTTCCAAGTTAAATCCTTTGTGTGTGACCCTGTAGGTCCATTTCATGTTGGTAGTGAAAGTCCATAACACTTATGACTTCACAAGCAAAGAGCGGTGCCTAGTCGCACATCGGTGCTACCCAAGTGAAAAAGAAAGTTGCAGAACAACTTTCAATCCTACAATCTATGAATGGTGTTACAACGAA
The DNA here is from genome assembly GCA_963693085.1 of Alisma plantago-aquatica. Taxonomy (NCBI): domain Eukaryota; kingdom Viridiplantae; phylum Streptophyta; class Magnoliopsida; order Alismatales; family Alismataceae; genus Alisma; species Alisma plantago-aquatica. The sequence continues at coordinate 827,755,464 of OY856412.1, forward strand.
TGTATAATTCCTTTGTCACTGATATCTCGAATGAACTCAAGGCATGGAACAGTCATCCTGTCAACATTCATTCACTTTCTTGATCTCAGAGTTGATTGGAGGAGATATGTATGACATCAATATCACATACTGATTCACACATGTGTGCGCACGCCTATCTCAATCCAACTCATCAAGTGGACATGGATATCAAACTCCCTCAGGAGGGACAAATCCCATATCTATCACTCACCCCTCAAAAGCCGCATGTGTCAAAGCCACCCAATCATCACCTTTATAACAACCCATGTTTCAGGACTGCGTTTGATGATGTCAAAGTGTACCCAATGACATGTGTTGAGCGTGGTGATTTCAGGTCAAAGAATCACACTCACCACCATCATTGTGAGAACTGACTATGACTACCATGTCATGGTTCCATGTGTCAAACTCACAGTGGTGATGTCTGGTACACTTGTTCTCTAACAAGTACCTATGTGTTTGGTTTGATATCTCCATATCATGACTAATGAGATTCTGTCATCAACCAACACAAAAATCTAGTATTGTGTGTCATTGTTGTCTATCTACCTTCCACAATGACATTCGACTAGGGACATAATAAGAATGTACAAACTCTTTAGCATATGTATGATGTCATCGTTCAGGTCTTGAACCTGAAAGCATACATCATTGAGTACCATCATTCTCTAGACATTCAATATGTTCTATCATAATCTCATATGACTGAACTAGAAAGAATTGGAAGCTTGCCTTTGATGTTTATCAAATCAATCTTAATGTATCCCACCAATCATACCATGATTGGCTCTCAGAGCATACATACTAACAGACTCCCACTTGCACTGTGAGCCAATCACCCTTGAATCATATTCATAGTGATCTTCAAACATGTCCCACATGTTACTGTGCTCTAGTGCTAACATAGTGAGTTATGGCAACACCTTGCCAAAGTCGGTATTAACTGCATGTCTCTCATCTCTTCGTTGTACATCACATGTATAAGATGGAGTTGTCGTAATATGTGATCTAGTATTCCTTTGCTAACATTTAGCCACATTGCATGACCAAGTAATCCTTACTTGTCATCAAAGATCGGAATATCTATAAGTTCATCTCATGAACTTCTAACAAACGGATACACGGTTTTTCCTTTTAAACGGCTTTATTGGAATGTTTCCATTTATCAACAAACATTCACTTTTATATATCCCATATATATTTTGCGATTAATTTTCTATCCTTTTCAGAAGTTCGCATCAGTGTAACTCTTTATAGTGAACCCTTCCTTATTTCCATAGAACTAGTACTTCTCAAGTACTTATCAAGTTCTTTTGGTATTCTAGTAACCTTTACTGGAACTAGACAAATATCCACTCGTCATGTCCCACATACGAGTTATCAGGATCATATTGTTATATCCTACATACAAGATGATGAATGCATTTTATTCTTGCTATGACCATACATGTAAGATAATGGGATGATTACATACATGATAGATCCATATCTATTCTTAGTGTTCCCATTCTTCATAAGAATTCGACACTTGGCCTTGGGATACTAACTCCATGTAACATGGACAAGGTTTCTCCTACTGAATCTATGCACACTGAACCCTTCAGTATAGATTGCCAATTTATGCTCTCTCTTTTCAGGTCAAGTGGTTTTCGAAAACTATCTCTATATATATCTATTCCTATCATATAGGAAAGGTCTCTATCTTCCCTAAAGATAATTTCCACTTTGGATTTCCATTCTAGAACATTTCCATTTCACATCAACATGTGGAATGTGAATGTGCTCCCACTAAATCACAGATCCCTTCTTCATCTTTGTCATATCAGTCAAACCCTTTGACTATATCATGAAAGTAAAGATCCAGTTCTGAGTTGCTTGTACTTAATCAATCATATTGATTAGTTCATTGTAACTTATAGACTTCATTTGCATTAATGGATTCATAAACCTTATAGGTTGTGTCACATACACATCCTTATTTTATTCCTCATAGGAATGTGGTTTTAGTATCCGTATGCCAAATCTCTTAGTCATTAAGTTGCAATCAATAAGGATCATCCTTCTCCATGTGTCTTAATGCTTAAGACTCATTCACACTTATGGATTTCATCCCAATGGGTGCTACCATCAAGGTCATGCCTTATGGTTCATATGGAAGTCTTTTAGGATGTAATGGTCATAAACCATAACTCAAAATCCGGTTCCTTATATTCATCTAGATAGTTGACTCATCACATGACCAACTCATCACATAGATAATCGAGGTGTATCTGTCAAGGATATAATAACTCACAACTCTTTGTGATTCTTAATGTCCTTTATTAATGTAGGGTATTCTTTATTTAAGAAGAACTTAGTTATTTGATAATCATCCTCTAACTCCTTAGAGTATGATTCCTTTTTTATTTAGACATCACCATGCCTTATTCATGAGTTCACTATGATACACTATCATAATCACTCATAAGGTTCTCAAACATTTGGTTTAGGTATCCTTATGCCTTGATCACATCAAGAACTAATACTTTTACCAAATTTGTACTTCATCTATGATATTCTTGAACACTTCAAGATATTCATATTGGTATTTCTCTAAACACCATTTGAAGTATTAGCATTAACTCCAATAGGTATTTAAATACATCACATGTATTATACCTAATAGGATAATCATTCTTCCACTACCTAAGTGAAGATTGATTAATCATGTCCAAGAGATTCATGTCTCTTATTGGTTTTATAACCAAAAGAGTCTAGATTTCTGTATGGTAATTTGATTGTTTGAGTTATCAACAACTTTTAGGTATCATTTTGACTTATGCTTACCAAGTACCATAAGATAAACAAGGCATTGCCACAAGAAAACATCAACTTTATTAATTGTCATTATTGTAATGAAAAATAAGGTGTTTCTATCCATTGGCAAATAGCAGTTCATAACTCTATTTCATGCCTTCAAAGCTAAAAATAAACTAAAGTACTCCTATCTATGGCGGCAACACTTGCCCCATTTATTGGGTGCTTTACACTTTATTTCTTGGTATCATATACCTCAAAAAGTGTTACAAGTTTATTTCCTGAAACCTTCAGGTGGAGACGTTTGTCACCTCCTTCTTCTTTAGTTCTTCCAGATAGAGAGGAAAATTCCTTTTCCAATGTCTTGGATTTTGACAATGGTGGCAATTGCCTCTCTTGGTCACGCCTCCCTTGGCCTTGAGAGTTGAAGACGACTTGGGCTGCTGGCTAGCATCAGAACCTTTCTTAGCCTTGCCCTTGCCCTTGCGCTTGGACTTGCCTTTCTTGGTGTTGATCATCATCACAGACTTAGGCTTGTCCTTCTTCATCTGTGCCTCAGCTGTCCTCAACATGCCCAACAACTCTATCAATGGCTTGTCAAAGTTGTTCATGTTGTAGTTCATCACAAACTGACTGTAGGATTCTGGCAATGATTACAGTATCACGTCAGTAGCCAACTCTTGGCTCAGGGGGAATCCTAGTCTTGTCAGGTTCTCTACATACCCAATCATTTTGAGCGTGTGAGGACCAACTGGATCTCCTTCTGTCATGACACACTTGAATAGCGCCCTGGAGACATCATATCTCTCTTTTCGTGCTTGATCTTCATACATGTTCCTGAGATGCTGAATCATCTCAATGACACCCATGTTCTCATGTTGTCTCTGCAACTCGTGGTTCATGGAGCAAAACATCAAGCACTTTGCATCAATGGCATCTTCAGAATGCTTCTTATAGGCATCCCTTTTTTCCTTTGGTGCGGTAGGAGAAGGTTCCTCTGGAGCTGGAGTATCCAGGACATAGAGCTTTCACTCTTGAGTGAGAACAATTCTCAATGTCCTAAACCAGTCGTGAAAGTTAGTCCCATTCAGCTTGTCCTTTTCAAGGACTGATCACAACGAAAAGTGATTATTGTCTGTTGTCATTTGTACTACAAAAGGAAATATATGCAATTTAGTCCAAAACTCAATTTTGACTTATTTGACTGATTTGAAAGGTTGACAATATAATTAGGACTTTAATTAATTATCGCTCCCACTATTTTTGTTCAAATTGATAGCCCTCACCATCAATTTGGAAGATTACATCGTACAATCTTCTAGTGGGTCAAGATCCTGAAATCCTCTGAGTCATGGACCAACTAGGGTTGTCACCCACAACTTAGATCTTCCAGGTAGGCAACTTTTGCCAATTGCATCATATGCAACTCTGGAAAGATGTCATATGCAACTCCTTGCCATAATCACCTCCATGCCTCAAGGTGCTAGATCCTATCTAGGTCACCTTGTTAAGTATGACCCAAAGCCAACACAATGAATATGCACCCTGCTAGGGCAGACCCACATATCCATCCTTCACGCTTCCACGAGATAGACGGTACACCACGCTAGGGCGTGTCCACACTTGGCAGATCAAGCTTTTCACGTGTGTCACATTTGGAAGGCATCTAAAACTTTAATATTTAATGAGGGATTTGGTTTTATAGGTACATATACATATCCAATCACCACAATACATAGTATGTATCATATACATGCTATATCCCACAGAAAACATGTGAAACGATAAAAGCAATGATTATGGCCATCCTAATGTGATTCCTTGAGCCAAGAGGAATCACGGTCATCTAGGTCCACATCACAGGCAACATGTATAACATGAACTCTCTGTTTTGTCGTTATGGGTTTGATCAACTCATCTCTATGATTGATCAGCTCGCCATCAGGCTGGTCGGTTGGGTGCCACCAGCCGATCGACTGGCACCTCTAGTCGATTGGTTCACTGGTCATCATGCATCTCCTCAGGTCACCACTCACTCGTCTCACTCCTCGAGCCAGTCGTCTGGATCACCAACCGATCAGTTCATGCCTTGAACCGATCATCTCAGTTGTCATCAGATTGTCCTCGATTCTTTGACATAATAGGAAATATAAAAAGATCTATCCTATTTATATTTAAATTAGGAAACCCTGAGTTACATTCAGGGGGAGCAAAGGTAGGAAAGAAATCTCGAGTTATCTCGAGTTACATCAGGAATAAGGAGGTAGGGAATCAGTGTGGAGACTGAGATGCAAGAAACCACATTCGACCAAGCACACATACATAGGGTTTATTGGCCATAACCACGCTATACATCCACAACAAAACTCATTTAAGGGCGATGCGTATCGAGTGCATTCATATTACATATTATATATGTATATTGGAATTTGTGGATTTAGGATTGGACATGCATAAAGCCAATTTTATTCGCATCGTATGCAATAAATAAAGGCGACAAAATAAAATCGATCATATCGATAATCTTAAAGTATAGAGCAGTTGACGTGGATCTGATACCACTGTTAGGTTTTAGGGGAGACGGAGAAGGTAGCGGAAACAAAATTTTCTTCTCCCCGAACCCAGTATAAAGGAATCGTGTCAACATCTATACAGTAGGAAGGATGGTTTGTATAGACATACCTTGTCCCGAGGCTTGCTCGACAATGTTACCTCATGGCTTGCACGGCCTTCACCTCCGATCTTGGTGTCTGTGTAGCTCCTGGCCTCATTTGGACTGTCAAGATTGACAGCTGTCCTCTGAGTGGCGGAAATCTCCCGCCTCTGTAGTAGTCCACACTGACCATCTGGAACTTCGATCGCCTTGTTGCACAAGGAACCGAAAGGATTCGTACCCTCTTATTGGCGTACTAGTCACCGACACACTCTCTTGTAACCAGTCACTTTTCTATAGTTGTCTTTCCCTTGTTGTGCCTCCCTAATCGGGTAGCACTTGCTCAGACTCTCCTAGTTATCACAACCAAAGAGAATGACAACTTTTCAGAGCAACTAGTGTTCCGAGTTGTACTTGAGAAGCCCCCAATACCCCTATATATAGGAGGGTCATGGGATAGAGTTCTCTACCCTAAGCAATGTGGGATTAAAGCAGGAGTAGAAGGGTTCGAGATTTTCCACAAAATCTGACACACTACGGTAGTTGAACCGATCGGTTCACCCCCTGAATCGATCGTTTGGGGCCCTGAGCCGATCGGTTCAAGCTTGAGCTGATTGGTTCATGGTCCTGGTCCAACTCAAATTGACTTTCCATGTTTGTTTCCAACTAATCAAATATTAGTCCTTGTCCAAATCAAATTTGTACAAGTGAAACAAATATGTATTTGCAAAAAGAGTCTTCTGGCTTTCCAAACAATCTCGGTTGGTCACACGAATCGACCGGTTCAACAATTGAGCCGATCATTTCATTGATACATGAGCCGATCGATTCACCACTTTGAGCCGATCGGTTCACCAACCTGAGCTGATCAGTTCATCCCTATGAGCCGATCAGTTGGGAGACTGTGTAAATCAGTCATTTGTAGTTCCAATCAATCTGATACTCTTAATCATCTGGTCCAACACCTTGAACACTATGATTTTGAGCTATCAATTAATTGAGTGTTTAATTGAACTATAAACTCCTTTAGTAATCAATCTAAACATCATTTGTGGATAAACTCCTCTTCCAAGTTAAATCCTTTGTGTGTGACCCTGGATGTCCATTTCACGTTGGCGGTGAAAGTCCATAACATTTATGACTTCACAAGCAAAGAGCGGTGCCCATTCACACATCAGTGCTACCCAAGTGAAAAGGAAAGTTGGAGAACAACTTTCAATCCTACAATCTATGAATGGTGTTACAGTGAATGTATAATTCCTTTGTCACTGATATCCCGAATGAACTCAAGGCATGGAACAGGCATCCTGTCAACATTCATTCACTTTCTTGATCTCATAGTACATTGGAGGAGATATGTCTGACATCAATATCGCATACTGATTCACACATGCGTGTGCATGCCTATCTCAATCCTACTCATCAAGTGTCCATGGATATCAAACTCCCTCAGGAGGGACAAATCCCAAATCTATCACTCACCCTTCAAAAGCCCCATGTGTCAAAGCCACCCAATCATCACCTTTATAACAACCCATGTTTTAAGACTGCGTTTGATGATGTCAAAGTGTACCCAATGACATGTGTTGACTGTAGTGATTTCAGGTCAAAGAATCACACTCACCACCATCACTGTGAGAACTGACTGTGACTACCATGTCATGGTTCCATGTGTCAAACTCACGGTGGGTCTGTCTGGTACACTTGTTCTCTAACAAGTACTTATTTTTTGGTTTGATATCTCCATATCATGACTAATGAGATTATGTCAACCAACACCACAATCTAGTCTTGTGTGTCATTTTTGTCTATCTACCTTCCACAATGACATCTGACTAGGGACATAATAAGAATGTACAAACTCCATCCGTCGTCACCGAGTTCGTTGCACCCGTCGTTGCTGTATAGCATCTGAACGATTTTATATGTGCCCGTGTCGTGATTGTACTCCATGCTTGCCGACCGCTTTATATCTTTAAGAAGGCCGGATATTCTAGGGAGCATAACGAAGTCTTTGCGTGGGAGATCAAGAATGCGAATACAGGCATCTGAGACCATTAGGTTCAGCCCTCCGCTCGGTTGGGCGACGACTTGTGGAAGCCTGGCATGGCTGGAACAGTAATCGGGGCCCATGTCGATCCGCATCAGGTGTTCCATAGGAGGCGCACCACCCAATCTCTTGCCGGCGACGTCGCAACATGTCCATAAGTTGTGATGCATTCTATCTTGTTCATAGTCGAACATAGATGACATGGCAAAACGCCTTCCGCAGGTGAGGAGGGGAGTTGATGCCTTCCAAAGTAGCAGCCGGTATCTTGGGTTCGGGCTATCTTCCCCGAATGAAGAACCAATCGGAAGCGGCTCAAATATCCGGCGGCACGTGCAAAGATGGAAACCCTAGTCATCGCCCTTGAAAGCCGCTGCAAGATAACGGAGTTATGCAAGTAGGAGGGGGATTTAGGAATATTTAGGCGGAGGCGAGAGCGGAAAGAATTCAATTACTACGCGACAGATTGGAACAGACTTTTATCCCTTTCTTATAGTGGTGGTGAAACCCTCGGTACTCCAGCAAAATCTATAGGAAGGGAAGGAAAAAGGAAAAAATAAAAGACAATGAAGGGAAAGGGAAAAGTGAAAAGAAAATTATTGAAATAAAGTTCATACATGGATTGGATAGGGAAGAGAAGGTAATGGACGCAAAAGTAATGAAAAAACGTTATAAGTTACATGGGTGTGGAGCGTTACTTTTGATGTAGAGGAACAGCTCTCAGTACCTGTTTGGTTGGGCAGAAATTGAAAAAATGGAACCGTTCATTTTTCACTTACTGTTCTAATGCGGATGACGACGCATCATACAACCTAAATAACGGAACCAGATTACATCGTACCAAACTATGCAGTTGTAATTTTAGTTCACTGGACTTAATTTCATGTGTTGCAATCACGATATAGGTTGGTTTTACTCCAAACCATACAAGTCCCTATTGAAGACTATATTTTAACCACTGCAAGATACTAGACCTCATTTAAGGCACGTGGCATAAGAGACTTTTTAACTTGTCCCGTATAAAGTGTGATTTCTATTAGAATAAAATAAAGTTAGGCTCAATTAGAAATACATCATGAATCATGAAATATAAAAATAATTTTTTTTGAGAGAAATATATTATTGAAGAAACAATTCATATTCTACGAACAAAAACATTAGTATGAAAATTTTGTTGAGGAGGGAAATCATTTTAAATTTCTAGTGGAGTTTATTCAAATTGTTGAATAGCATTATTTTTTCTAAATGACAGAATATTTTACAGGAAAAATTTTGTTGAATATATATATATATATATATATATATTATATATATATATAGTATTTATAGAAACTTAGTTGTTTTTCTTGGATATAAATTGACTAAGAGAATTAGGCAATAAATTTTTGGTAGGAGCTTCCATACATCGAGTGAAATTGTCTATTTCGATGTAAGCAAAAGTCAAGGTAGAACTAATTTTTTGCCATAAAATTTATAAAGAAAAAAACATGTCTTTACTTGGTATTTTACTTGGGGAAAGTTTATTAATTGGATAAGACAATATTCATTAGGAAATTAAACCTGTTGACAAGAAATTTTATTTGAATATATAACATGCATTTTTATATTCCCATTGACTAAAGGGAAATATATTTCATTGCAAAAACTTATTTTTCTAAATATCTTTTTACATGTAGAATGTATGAGTGAGAATATTGATAAGGAAAACAATGGTTTCTTAGATAAACATCATGGATGAACGTGATGACGTGCATAGAAGTAAACTATTAAATAAAATAATTCATATTTTTTTTTTGAAAAGAAGACTACCTTTTGTATTAACCAACAACACTTACAATAGGCTCTGGAGGTAGATAAGGGAAATTACAAGTAGCAAACCAGTCATAATCAGACCCGAGACCCATCTTAGCTAGGTTGTGTGCAGCCATATTCCCTTGTCGTCGGGTATGGGTAAACGACAATCTCTCGAAAACCTGAGCATAGCTGGTAATTTCTTTGCACAGCTGGTCCGTAGGACTTAAACCAAATTTCTTATTGATCAGCAGCCTATGGATGTTTTGAGCATCCATTTCCACATCAAGGTCCACCAGGTTCATCTACTTAGCAAGCCGGATACCGAAAAGGACCGCATATGCTTCGGCTGTTATAACAGGCCACTTGCAAGTCAGAGTTTTTGTCTCCATAGCATGGAAAGCGCCATCTTTGTCTCTGAAAACTGCAACCAAGCTAATTCTATTTCCGCTTAAGAATGCTGCATCGGTGTTAATTTTAAGGGGATGTATGCTGGGTGCTTTCCAGTAGTTGTGCATAGTCTTTGGGGATAAATCATTTCCCACGCTGCTATGGTTCTTGAAAGATCTGGTCCAATGAAGGATGTTGTGCACTGTGACGCTTGGGTTGGTTGGCTCCTGGCTGAAGATGGTTTCATTTCGGCACATCCATATAGCAAGGCAAGTGGCTGAGAAGGTAATGAAGGTGGCATTATCCGTTTGAGTGCTGAACCAGCTGATCAATTCCTTGAAATCAGTGCCATTTGCACCCCTTACTACCTGACCAATTTCTGAAGTATCCCAAACAGCCTTGGCGTCTTTACATTTGATTAGAGCCTTAAATAGTGGTTTCGCTTTCCTCATTGCATACTTCATAGATATCTGTATCACAGATATGCCTGTTCAAGAGGTTCCTTTTTGTAGGAAGTTGGTTTGAACAACACCTCCATAGAAAATGTTTAATTTTGGGATGGGTTTTAGTATGCCAGATTCGTGTCCATATCTCCTGGTTGTTCAGAGTTCTCCCCTCCTCGTTTCTGTTTTGATGCCCTTTCCATCCTAGCCAATAAGCTGAACGCACACTAAATACCCCATCAGAAGTAGGGTACCAGTAAAACTCGAGATCCTTTAGGGGGCAAATAGGAGTTCTTAAAATCGCTTCAGTTTGTTCACAACTGAACAACGATGCTATTAGTGGTTCATTCCACGCCTCAGCATCCCTCGTCATCAGCTCCCCAACTTTAGCTGGTAGGTAGCCCGTATAGTCCTCCTTGAGGAAGCCATTCCCGAGTCTTTCGCCTATCCAGTTTTCATCCCAAATACGTATCTCAGAATATGGCACAACATGTCGCCGCGGACCTTCAATAATGATGGATTTTGCCCCCCAAAGGTTGCGCCAAATATAGCTGGGGTCGTGCCCTCTTTGGGCTTGTAGGACCTCGCCTCTATTGAAATATCTCGCCTTCAACACTGTGGCAGCTATAGACTGTGGGGATTTAACCAGCCTCCAGATTTGTTTGGCCAGGAAAGCATCGTTGAACACTTTGAGATCACGGCATCCCAGTCCCCTGTTGCTTTTTGGTTCACACATCTTTTTCCATGAGACCCAATGCATCTTCCTTCTGCCATCTTTGCTTCCCCAGCAAAAGTTTGCAAGCATTCTGGTGATGTCTTCAATGATGTTCCCCGACACCTTAAAAATGCTCATCATATACATGGGAATGGCATGTACGATTGATTTGATAAGTACCTCTTTCCCAGCCTGACTCAAAAGTTTCCCCGTCCAACCGTTTATTTTCTTCCCTATCTTTTCTTTAAGGTCACTGAACACCCTTCGCTTGGATCTCCCAATTATGGTAGGCAGCCCTAAGTACTTTTCATGTTCACTTACCTCCTGCACATTAATAGCCCTTTTGATATCATCTCTTGTAGACTCTGGTACATTCTTGCTAAAAGAGACCTCCGTCTTGGTGTAGTTTATATTCTGTCCTGAAGCCCTTTCATAACAGCTCAAAACAGAGACTATTTTCTCGGCTTCATGAAGGTTTGCTTTGGCAAATAGTATACTATCATCGACGAAAAAGAGATGGGTAATCCTTGGGGCAGTTCTACATATTCTAGCCCCTGTAATTGTACCCTCAATAGCAGCTTTAGTAATAAGGGATGAGAGCGCATCAGCACAGAACAAGAAGAGGTAAGGAGAAATTGGGTCTCCTTGGCGGAGACCCCTTTTGGGTACTACATGACCTTTTTTTTCACTGTTGATAATAAAGAAGAAAGAAACAGTGCTGATACAATCTTCAATTTTCTTACACCATAGATCCCCAAAGCCCATTTTCTTGAGTACTCTGAGGATAAACTCCCATTCGACCCGATCGTAGGCTTTGCTCATGTCGAGCTTGAGGGCCATTTGACCCCGCTTCCCCTTTGTCTTCCTTTTCATGGCATGAAAAGTTTCAAAAGAAACCTATACATTATCTGTTATGAGCCTTCCAGGAATGAAAGCGCTTTGATTTGGAGATATGATGTCATTCAGAAAAGGTTTTTCTCTATTAGCCATCACTTTAGATATGATCTTATACATCGTGTTGCACAGACTTATGGGTCTAAAATCTTTCATACATTCGGGCTCCCGACATTTAGAAATAAGCACAATATTAGTTTTGTTGATATACCTGAGATTATTTTCATTCTTCCACCAGCCTTTGATGTAGCTTGCAATATCTTTCCCAACAGTAGCCCAGTTGTCCTGGAAGAAACTCGCATGGTAGCCATCAGGTCCCGGAGCCTTGTTCGGGTGCATATCAAAAAGAGCCCTTTTAATCTCACCCTCATTTGGTTCTTTTTCCAGTTCTTCATTCATCTCCTTAGTAACTTTCTTTTCCACTCCCGCCATGGCTGCCTCAATGTTTGAAACACCCTCTGAGTCAAACAACTCACTCTAATAATTTAGAATGATGTTATTAATGTCCTCATTTCTGTGCTTCCACACTCCATTGTCATTTTTTAGGCACGTGATTTTGTTTCTTCTTTTCCTCTGGGATGCTTTGTTATGGAAATAATTGGTATTCTGATTGCCATCTTTCATCTCTTTTACTTTTGCTCTAGTAAACCAGTAAGTTTATTTTTGCCTTTGGAGGTCATTTATCTCCTCACATAGCTTGGTACATCTTTGGATGTTGTCGGCTGACATCAATAATCCTTGGAAACGCAGCAGGTCCTTCTCCGCCTTTTTGAGTTTTTTATCTATGTTCCCAAACTTATCAATCGCCCAAGTGAAAATTTTGTTGAGGAGGGAAATCATTTTAAATTTCTAGTGGAGTTTATTCAAATTGTTGAATAGCATTATTTTTTCTAAATGACAGAATATTTTACAGGAAATTTTTTGTTGAATATATATATATATATATATATATATATATATAGTATTTATAGAAACTTAGTTTTTTTTCTTGGATATAAATTGACTAAGAGAATTAGGCAATAAATTTTTGGTAGGAGCTTCCATACATCGAGTGAAATTGTCTATTTCGATGTAAGCAAAAGTCAAGGTAGAACTAATTTTTTGCCATAAAATTTTATAAAGAAAAAAACATGTCTTTACGTGGTATTTTACTTGGGGAAAGTTTATTAATTGGATAAGACAATATTCATTAGGAAATTAAACCTATTGACAAGAAATTTTATTTGAATATATAACATGCATTTTTATATTCCCATTGACTAAAGGGAAATATATTTCTTTGCAAAAACTTATTTTTCTAAATATCTTTTTACATGTAGAATGTATGAGTGAGAATATTGATAAGGAAAACAATGGTTTCTTATATAAACATCATGGATGAACGTGATGACGTGCATAGAAGTAAACTATTAAATAAAATAATTCATATGGTTTAACCATTAGTTCTCTGTGAGATTTTTTGCCCTTGATTTCTCATTATTTTTCATTCAGACACAAATAGACTAAGTTTAGTCACGACTCATAGACTCCTACTAAAAGAATTATCATTTCTATCCACTGCTAACTAATTTGGAATCAAATTTCCCTCTAGTCCTCTCCCCAACACGACCTATATGTTATTATGTACAAGCCAACTAGAAAACAAAGGGCAAAAAGCATTTATGTGGGTTGTTAAAAGAAGTGATACATATACTTCAAAACATACCAATACCTATCACAAAATGATCATTAATGTTTTTTACACTTTTTGAAATGTTATGTGTAATTGTCAATAGTTTCTTTGAGGTCTATAATTTTGTATAGTTATGTAGTTTATTGTGTACTTTTAGATCTCTTTAGGTTTGCTTCATCAAAAAAAGAAAAAAGAACTCGTGAGTGAAGATACGTAAGTGGATGAGAAATTCAGATTGTGGAGAATATATTGTTAACTCTGCCATCCTATATTTGGATGTCACAAGAAACAATGCCATGAGGCCCAGGATGCACAACAATCATCTTCAGTTGGGTCATGCATCCAACAGGCATAAGAAAACCTTTGATCAGCAATTCATTAGTGACTGTCCCACGGAAGGAATTGAAGCCCTTATGCCATTACAAGATGTTGACTTGGGAGAAACCCCAAAGTCACACGATGTTGCCACTGCTAGTACTATTCATCAAAAAATTGAGACAGGCTAATTTGTTTTTTTAAGATTTTTATGCTATTGTTGGCACTATAATATGAAATAATTATTTTACAAATATATTAAGGTTTTAATATGATAATTTGTGGAAGAAAAAAAATCTATTCTCCCGATTCAGTTAGATACAAAATTCGTAAACCTCAACTCATTTTCATGGTCAGAAGTTGTTTTACTTTAATCTAACTCGTATATTAGCATTGCGATTCTGAGATGCTCTGGTAGGGTCGAAACCTGGGCAGAAGTGTGTCAAGAGCAGCCCCATAGGCATTGAAAATCTCGTCAAGGGCCAGTAGATGGTCGAAATTCTGGTTTTCTATCTCACAAAGAGATGGCAGTAGAACAATTAAGGATTTGCTAGTCCGACAGAGCCCCACTCATCCCCAATAGGGTATGACAGCGTCGTGATGCTATCTCCGTCCATATCTCTTTCCACGACACCCGTCACGAGGGACTTCCTCACCATCTTGTGTTGTGATCTCTCCTTCTTGTGTTGGCATAGAACTGATCCTTGCTATCGATGAAATTTTTTAATTATTCCATGCTATGGATCCAAATGAAATAGTTTTGAATAAATACGAAGCAAAATAGCAACATTGAGTATGACTATCGGATGGGCCGATTTTGTAGTGAGTAGTAGTATTTTTCAAGTGACACATGCATGTTGTAATCACTATTTAAATTTAGGTTTCATAATCAAAAGAGGAAAAATATACTAAAATAATTTTATTGAGAACACATTAAGCATCACCAACTATACAATTTATTTTGTACTTTATCTTATGATTTGTGTAGTAGTTATATTCTATGATTTTTTAGTGAATTGTGTACTTCAAGAAATACAAGATCAGTAATTGTGGGCTAACTACTCAATTACAATACAACAATGAGTCTCCAATGGATTTTTTTACTTAATTAATACTTTGCAGTATACATGTATAAATTGTATATTTTTCTTTAAATGTGGTCTACTTTCAGACTTAGTACATTTATGGGTGTAAATTGGATGTACCATGGATGTTGTGTAAGACTCTTCAGAATTTTGTGTGTGCATAAATTGTTGCGGGTTTTCAATATACTTTTCTCATCTAACTAGATTTGTCTTTAGTTAGATTTTTTTTATCATTTTACAAAATAGCAAAAAATGAATCTAAAAAACACATAATTAACTTTCCACTTACAATTTCTTTGTAATTGTCAAGATTTGAGTATGTTGTTATATATTACAATGATTAACATCAATATGCAACAAACTAATTAATCTAAGATTTTTAGATAATTTTTCCTGACCAAAAAAGAAAATTAGTGTTTATTTTCATGAGAACTTATTATAGATAGGGGTAAAATAAATTTGGTATAAGATGTTATAGCATATCTTGTACCAAAGTACAACAAAACGGAGAGTTGTAAGTTACTTTTTAAATAAGCGTGATTAGCTCCCCATATGATAACCCACAAATGCAGGAAAATCAAAGAAAACAAAGTTGATATCATAAATGAAAAGAGCAAAAATAGAAAGAGTCTTAAGTTTGTCAGTAGTGAAAAACCTACCACATTTTGTTCAAAGATCCTTGTCAGAGAGCTCGAATAGAGTCTCAAACGAGACAACTTCTTTTGGGTGCAGTTCCCCTTCCCACCTCTTGAAAGATGAATGCCCTTGATGGGTTGGTTGCCTAGTATTTTAGTGAAGAAATAGTGTCACCTGAAAAGAGAAATATAGGAAGAGAAAAGTACATCAATTTTATCATAAATGTAATTAATATTGTTACACTGATTATTTTAGAAATAATAATTTCTTTTACACCAATTAGACATGGTAATATAGGCATTTGAAGTCAGTTTATCTCTTTACCAACTTATAGTTTTTGTTCCTAAATGATAAAGCTATATCCAGTAAAAGTCATTGAATTATAAATAGAGATGTCCAAGAAAAAATGAAAACAATGTTACCAAATTTGTTAAGATAATTGACATTTGAATATGGTATGATGAATATTTCATTGTCGCTATGGAAGAGTTTCCATATATGACGACCAGGCTTGCCCCTAGAATGCCACTCCAAAATACTAGACCTCATTTAAGGCACGTGGCATAAGAGACTTTTTTAACTTGTCCCGTATAAAGTGTGATTTCTATTAGAATAAAATAAAGTTAGGCTCAACTAGAAATACATCATGAATCATGAAACATAAAAATAAATTTTTTTGAGAGAAATATATTATTGAAGAAACAATTCATATTCTATGAACAAAACAATTAGTATGAAAATTTTGTTGACGAGGGAAATCATTTTAAATTTCTAGTGGAGTTTATTCAGATTGTTGAATAGGATTATTTTTTCTAAATGATAGAATATTTTACAGGAAATTGTTTTTGTCATATATATATATATATACACTATATATATATATATAATATGTTGTATATATATAGTATTTATAGAAACTTAGTTGTTTATCTTGGATATAAATTGACTAAGAGAATTAGGCAATAAATTTTTGGTAGGAACTTCTGTACATGGATTGAAATTGTCTATTTTGATGTAAACAAAAGTCAAGGTAGAACTAATTTTTTGCCAAAAAATTTTATAAAGAAAAAAACATGTCTTTACTTGGTATTTTACTTGGGGAAAGTTTATTAATTGGATAAGACAATATTCATTAGGAAATTAAAACTGTTGACAAGAAATTTTATTTGAATAACATGCATTTTTATATTCCCATTGACTAAAGGGAAATATATTTCATTGCAAAGACTTATTTTTCTAAATATCTTTTTACTTGTAGAATGTATGAGTGAGAATATTGATAAGGAAAACAATGGTTTCTTAGATAAACATTGTGGATGAACATGATGACGTGCATAAAAGTAAACTATTAAATAAAATAATTGATATGGTTTAACCATTAGTTCTCTGTAAGATTTTTTGCCCTTGATTTCTCATTATTTTCCATTCAGACACAAACTGACTAAGTTCAGTCATGGCTCATAGACTCCTGCTAAAAGAACTATTATTTCTATCCACTGCTAACTAATTTGGAATCAAATTTCCCTCTAATCCTCTCCCCAACACGACCGATATGTTAACTTATATCCAAGCCAACTAGAAAACAAAGGTGAAAAAGCATTTATGTGGGTTGTTATAAACCACAAATGGTTTGATCAAGTAAACATTTTCAAAAGAAGTGACACACATACTTCAAAACAAACCAATACGTATCATAAAATGGCCATTAATGTTTTTTACACTTTTTCAAATGTTATGTGTAATTGTCAATAGTTTCGTTGAGATCTATAATTGTATATAGTTATTGTGATGACCCGACCGTAAATTAGGTTGTCATCGGATAATGATTAATGCGGAGGAAAACATTAGCAGTGGATTACTGAAAAAACACTAAAAATTAAAACATTTTGCAAAGAGATCCAATTCCAGGAAACTCTTATAAGGAGAACAAAAGTACTATATACATTTTGATTTACATTATACATACCATGTACCTTCTCTTCTCAAGGATTACATACAATAGTTGCTATGTTAAATCTACACATAAGCAACATAAAACCTTGAGGCATTCAATGTCAAAATCTCAGATCGATCATAAATACACTAACCACTGACTCCAAGGACCTGAGAGTATAGAGACGACTCATAGGACTCATATCTATAAGACACGACAGTCAATATCTCCACCTGAGATGTTACTAATGTCCCTGATGCTATTGTCCTTCCCCCGTTGTATGGTCCCTACCTCGTCGCCCGCGTCCACCTAAAAATGTTGGTGATCAATAGAGTGAGACCCATGTCCCAGCGAGAGATATAACTCTCTGCCATAAATATTATTATTGCAGATAAATAGTAATAAACTGAGCATAGGATTCTCTATTGAAAAGCAGGATTTAATCAATATTAAATAGAATTGAGAAACATCAACTTTTAAGGCATTACAGTTCTAAATGATAAAGCAATAAATAATCTATCCATTTAGGATATGGTAAGCAATGTAACATCAACCAATGATTTCCGTATTTCATCCTTAAGAAAATACGCTACACAGCTGATTACATTTTACAATCATACTTATGCCCTGAGAAAGTGAGCCGTACCTCTCAAATCCAACCTTCGGTTGTGAAACCCAAAGTCGGTGCCATACAAAATCAAAGGAAGAGACGGACTCCACGATCTCATCCGTCTCTATCAGTGTGAGACCACAAGAAGGACCACAATCTCTTGCTTAAGTGACCTTAGTCACAGGGTTAGCTCTCATTGGCTACCCATTCTCTAGCCCGCCTTGGTACAGGTCCCGACACTAATAAATATGAGCCACGGGCCTATTCACCATGCTCTCTGAGCCATGAACGCATTCATGCTCTATCACATTGAGCCATGGGCTTGTTCAACATGCTCTTAAACATGTCTTGAGTCTACAACCGAAGTTGCACTCTAATCCTCCTATTTTCGGCTAGGAGAAACCATGCATATTCAACAATATACGCTCCACATTAACCCATATGAGAATCTGTTTCACCATCACCAACTACTGATGATGATGGATCTATGGCTAGGGCTCTACATGATAAAATTCCACTTGATTATTTAAGTACATTACCATATTATTTTAGCATCAGTCAAGTTTTCAAACAAGAATTATTATGACAAATGTTACAAAGAAACATGTAATACTTCTATTAACTACTTTTCAAAACTTTATAGAACATTGGGATCTCAATCCCTTATCTTATAACTAGGAATTCACATCCCTCATCAATATCATCATCATGTTTACTGGATCTGGGTATTCAAACCCTTAGTTCATCACTTAACATGGTTACCACTATCAGGTAACTATTACCTCCAGGTCATCTGACCAAGGTATTCATGATACTTGTTACACAAACATCTAACATAGCTCACCAGGCATATTCAACTTCTTATCACCCCTCACTAGGCAACAAAAAAAATAATGGCTCACAAGGCCCATTAACATCATAGCTCATACCTGGTTATGCTCATCATCTCATGATACTTGCATGGTTAGTATAATTGATAACAACCATATCAATTACATATCAACATTATGCAATACAAAGATAACATCACTATTCCCTCATTAGGGTTAGGGTTTCCCATCTTTGTCAATTAGGGTTTCAAATAACATCACCCTATATTAGGGTTTCACATAACATCACTCTATATTAGGGTTTCACATAAAATCACCCTATAATAGGGTTTCACATAACATCACCCTATATTAGGGTTTCACATTAAATCACCCTATATTAGGGTTTCACATAACATCACCCTATATTAGGGTTTCACATAACATCACCCTATATTAGGGTTAGGGTTTTCCCATCTTTATTAATTTAGAGTTTCTCAACCCATTACCCAAAATTAGGGTTAGGGTTTCTCATCTTTCTTGATTAGGGTTTCATGATCACATTATCAAAGATCAAACTCTAATTCAAAACTCCATGCATCTTGGAGAATGCATTGATATTACAATTAATATCCAAAACCGAACTCATTGTTCCACATGTCTAGAATTACATAATACCTTCATAAGTATTCAATTAAACTTATGTATTATAATTTTCCTTATTGATTAGGATTTCCATTCTCCATTGATTAGGGTTTTATAATTACCTCATTAATCCAAACCCTAAGTCAGTGCTTCCACATATCTTGGAGCACATGTCATCATTTAAGTGTAAAATCATACTTAATCATTGTTCCATGTACTTAGGAACACACATCATCATCATCCTACCTTATTAGGTTGACTTAACCTCTTACTAAAATACATGCAGCTATGCTTATCATAGTGTATTGCATTTATTACTTTCATAGGCATCAAGGGATAATCACTCTAAATGTATTAATCACCTAAGTACTTTAGAGGTACTTCCATTGAAATCAACTTTGAGATACTCTTCAACCACTTATGGGGTTATTAGTACTTACACTGTTTGAATCAATTGGACCTTCAAACGGTTTGGACCAATTCAACCTTCAAGCGGTTTGGCCCTAAACCCTTAAATGGGTTGAGACCGTTTAGACTTTCAAATGGTCTAGTCCTAAACCTTCAAACGGTTTGAGACCATTTAGTCCTTCAAATGGTCTTGATCTTAAACCTTCAAATGGTTTGGGACCGTTTAGACCTTCAAATGGTCTTGGTCCTAAACCTTCAAACGGTTTGAGACCATTTAAACCTTCAAATGGTCTGGTCCTAATCCTTCAAATGGTTTGAGACCAGTTAGACCTTCAAACAATCTGGTCCTAATTCTTCAAATGGTTTGAGACCGTTTAGACCTTCAAACAGTCTTGGTCTTTACATCCCTAAACGGTCTTGAACCTTTTGCTCATCAAATAGTTTTTAAACCGTTTCAACCCAAGACCCTCAAACGATTTGAAGATCGATTAACCCTAAACGGTTAGAGACTGTTTGATCCTCAAACGGTTTGAGATAGTTTGGTCAATTCAAAGATGAAACCGTTTGAACCTAAATTAAGGTTTTAACATCAATTAATCTAGGGTTTTGAAACCAATTGAGTTCTAAACATTTTGAAATCATTTGGCCATACAAGGTTGAGACCATGTGGACTAGATTAGGTTGAAATCATTAGACCTTTACACATTCTTGGAACTATTTAGCCTCTAACGGTTTGAAACCGTTTGACCTCTAATGGTTTTGCAACCGTTTGGTCACCAAACAGTTTGAAACTGTTTCGTCTCTAACGGTTTGAAACCGTTTGACCAACAAAATTCAAACCATTTGTTTTTTTTATTCTTGAGGTGTGTGCTAAGATGGTCATCATCATCAAGCTTCAGACCTCTAAATTCTACTGTCATATATATGATGAATTCATCAATTATTCAAGAAGAAAATAAAAGATCAACATACGATGAGGAATTGAAAACAATAATAACATTGATGGGTTCAAGTTATATAACCCGCCTTCAAAGTATCTTCAAAGCTTCAAGCTTCTCGTCTCTAATGGTGAAAGAAGCTCCTTCAACTATCCAAGGTTCGTTTCCAACTCCTTTGATGCAAAAGATAGCCAAGGTTGAGCATTGGATGGAAGAGAGAAGAAAATGAGTGTTGAAATCTATTAGAAATACATCATGAATCATGAAATATAAAAATATTTTTTTTGAGAGAAATATATTATTGAAGAAACAATTCATATTCTACGAACAAAAACATTAGTATGAAAATTTTGTTGAGGAGGGAAATCATTTTAAATTTCTAGTGGAGTTTATTCAAATTGTTGAATAGCATTATTTTTTCTAAATGACAGAATATTTTACAGGAATTTTTTTTTGAATATATATATATATATAGTATTTATAGAAACTTAGTTGTTTTTCTTGGATATAAATTGACTAAGAGAATTAGCCAATAAATTTTAGTTAGGAGCTTCCATACATCGAGTGAAATTGTCTATTTCGATGTAAGCAAAAGTCAAGGTATAACTATTTTTTTGCCATAAAATTTTATAAAGAAAAAAACATGTCTTTACTTGGTATTTTACTTGGGGAAAGTTTATTAATTGGATAAGACAATATTCATTAGGAAATTAAAACTGTTGACAAGAAATTTATTTGAATAACATGCATTTTTATATTCCCATTGACTAAAGCGAAATATATTTCATTGTAAAAACTTATTTTTCTAAATATCTTTTTACATGTAGAATGTATGAGTGAGAATATTGATAAGGAAAACAATGGTTTCTTAGATAAACATCGTGGATGAACGTGATGACGTGCATAGAAGTAAACTATTAAATAAAATAATTCATATGGTTTAACCATTAGTTCTCTGTGAGATTTTTTCCCTTGATTTCTCATTATTTTTCATTCAGACACAAATAGACTAAGTTTAGTCACGGCTCATAGACTCCTACTAAAAGAATTATCATTTCTATCCACTGCTAACTAATTTGGAATCAAATTTCCCTCTAGTCCTCTCCCCAACACGACCTATATGTTAACTTATGTACAAGCCAACTAGAAAACAAAGGGGAAAAAGCATTTATGTGGGTTGTTATAAACCACAAATGGTTTGATCAAGTAAACATTTTTAAAAGAAGTGATACACATACATCAAAACACACCAATACCTATCAAAAAATGGTCATTAATGTTTTTTTACACTTTTTGAAATGTTATGTGTAATTGTCGATAGTTTCTTTGGGGTCTATAATTGTATATAGTTATGTAGTTTATTGTGTACTTTTAGGTCTCTTTAGGTTTGCTTCATCAAAAAAAAGAAAAAAGAACTCATGAGTGAAGATACGTAAGTGGATGGGAAATTTGGATTGTGGAGAATATATTGTTAACTCTTCCATCCTATATTTGGATGTCACAAGAAACAATGCCATGAGGCCCAGGATGCACAACAATCATCTTCAGTTGGGTCATGCATCCAACAGGTACAAGAAAACCATTGATCAGCAATTCATTAGTGACTGTACCACGGAAGGAATTGAAGCCCTTATGCCATTACATGATGTTGACTTGGGAGAAACCCCAAGGTCACGCGATGCTGCCACTGCTAGTACTGTTCATCGAAAAATTGAGACAAAGGCTAATTTGTTTTTTTAAGATTTTTATGCTATTGTTGGCACTATAATATGAATCAATTATTTTACAAATATATTAAGGTTTTAATATGATAATTTGTGGAAGAAGAAAAAAATCTATTCTCCCGATTCAGTTAGATACAAATTTCGTAAACCTCAACTCATTTTCATGGTCAAAAGTTGTTTTACTTTAATCTAACTTGTATATTAGCATTGCGATTCTGAGATGCTCTGGTAGGGCCGAACCCTGGGTAGAAGTGTGTCAAGAGCAGCCCCCATAGGCATTGAAAATCTCGTCAAGGGCCAGTAGATGGTCGGAATTCTGGTTTTCTATCTCACAAAGAGATGGAAGCAGAACAATTAAGGATTTGCTAGTCCGACAGAGCCCCACTCATCCACAATAGGGTATGACAGCGTCATGATGCTATCTCCGTCCATATCTCTTTCCACGACACCCGTCATGAGGGACTTCCTCACCATCTTGTGTTGTGATCTCTCCTTCTTCCGTTGGCATAGAACTGATCCTTTCTATCGATGCAATTTTTTAATTATTCCATGCTATGGATCCAAATGAAATAGTTTTGAATAAATACGAAGCAAAATAGCAACATTGGGTGTGACTATCGGATGGGCCGATTCAGTAGTGAGTAGTAGTATTTTTCAAACGACACATGCATGTTGTAATCACTATTTAAAGTTTAGGTTTCATAATCAAAAGCGGAAAAAATATACTAAATATAATTGTATTGAGAACACATTAAGCATCACCAACTATACAATTTATTTTGTACTTTATCTTATGATTTGTGTAGTAGTTATATTCTATGATTTTTTAGTGAATTGTGTACTTCAAGAAATACAAGATCAGTAATTGTGGGCTAACTACTCAATTACAATACAACAATGGGTCTCTAATGGATTTTTTTACTTAATTAATACTTTGCAGTATACATGTATAAATCATATATTTTTCTTTAAATGTGGTCTACTTTCAGACTTAGTACATTTATGGGTGTAAATTGGATGTACCATGGATGTTGTGTAAGACTCTTTAGAATTTTGTGTGTGCTTAAATTGTTGCGGGTTTTCAATATACTTTTTCTCATCTAACTAGATTTGTCTTTAATTATATTTTTTATCATTTTACAAAATAGCAAAAAATGAATCTAAAAAACACATAATGAACTTTCCACTAACAGTTTCTTTATAATTGCCAAGATTTGAGTATGTTGTTGTATATTATAATGATTAACATCAATATGCAACAAACTAATTAACCTAAGATTTTTAGATAATTTTTCCTAACCAAAAAATAAAATTAGTGTTTATTTTCACGAGAACTTATTATAGATAGGGGTAAAATAAATTTGGTATAAGATGTTATAGCATATCTTTACCAAAGTACAAAAAAACAGAGAGTTGTAAGTTACTTTTTAAATAAGCGTGATTAGCTCCCCATAAGATAACCCAAAAATGCAGGAAAATCAAAGAAAAAAATTTGATATCATAAATGAAAAGAACAACAATAGAAATCCCGCGTATGAGTCATTAGGGCAATTGCCGACATTTCGTCACCCATGATGCACCAACATCGCTCCTGTATGCATCATCAGGGCAATTGCCAGCAGCAACTCTTTCTTCCAACATCCACAACTCCGCAAGCGAAGAAATCCCGCGGTCCCTGCATCGCGTCATCACCTCACAATCTGTTATGGGAAACAACATGAGACATACTTTCCCAGAGTCGCCATCAAAGAACAACTTTGTACTGCTAGTGAGATATATTTCTCCCCTTTTATTAAAATGTATGAAAGTATAGTTCCCAGAATTGGCGTTGAATGCCACAACCCCAAATGGTTCTGAACTCAACCAATGGTGCGCACCATTGGCAAAAACAGGCGGCAGTTCGTGGTTAATCTTAAATATGCTTGGGGGCGAAGCAGGTGCTACCCACATGGCGTTGGCACCGAGGGTGTATGTATTACACTTCCATCTGTCATCACTGAGTTCGTTGAACCCATCGTTGCTGTATAGCATCTGAATGATTTTGTCGTGATTGTACTCCATGCTGCAAGATAACGGAGTTCCTACAAGTAGGAAGCATGGCAAAACTCTCCATCCGAACCGAACCCAAACCGAACCCAACCGAAAAATGTGGTTTCCGGAGCTATTTTTGGGTTTCGGTTCGGTTCGGGTGACAAACCATAAGCCCTTAGTTTTTTTCGGTTCGGTTGATCAAACCCAAACAAACCAACGGATATCCGCAAGGTTCAGCATGCCCAACATCATTTGGTCATTCCTCATTCCGTCATCCGTGAGTTTTCAGACTTTGGGCGAGAGGGTTTCTCAAAACCCTGGCCGCCGCCCGCCAGTGCTTTCCCTCTCCTCTCTCTTGGCTTCTTCATTTGGAATCTCACTGCCCTCTCCTCTCTCTCGGCTTCTTCTGATTTAGGTGCACGCTATCATCCCGAACTTCAAGGTCTCGAGGCCATTGACGACTCGTCGACGCCAGACGTTCGTAGTCGTTCCGTGCTGGACTCTGAAGATCAAAACGAGGTCATCGTGAGGCGAGGAGGGGATTTCGGAGGCCACCACACCGTGTGCGCAACGCGAGAGGAGGAGATTTGGCTGTGTGACTGGTGCTATTGCAGGACGCTCTTCTCCAAGCTTTAGGTAGACTGGTTTCATCCTACTACCGTCTCCTACTCTCCTTAAGTGGTCGACCTTCTACTTCCATGGTTTCAGCGGGTCAGCTTCCACCCTTCTCGACCCAAATGACGTCCCACAAGAACCTCGACTCCTTAAATGGCTTGTTTGCTGTGTTTCGATCTCCCATTACTCGGCCGCGATGGTAAACTGGTCTACATATGATGAGCTTTCTAAAACTAGCATCTATTGTCAGTCGCTCTCATCAGACAAAAATATAGCTACTTCCTGCCGTTCTTAGTGTTCTCTCTTATCTTCTTTTCTCTGCATGTTACCTGGTTTGGTTCTGCAAACCTTTAAATTCCAATTATCAATTGCAACTGTATGAATTTTATCTGTTGTGGTTCTATCTACTCCGTCTTGTCAATCAGGTGGAACTAAAACTGACTAGTTATGAATACAGAAGAAGAAGATAGCAAGAATAAGAATTCATATAAAACAAAATCCTATTTTGAGGCCATCACACTATGGCATACAACTCATGAAAACATAATTAACTAATGCGGAAGCATTCATTAAGCAGCGGATTACCAAAAATCACTAAAAATTAAAACTTTTTTAACAAAAGATCCATCAAAGGAAAACTTTCTCACATAGAACCAAAGTAACACATTTACATTCTTGTTTCAAGGTTCATATTTTGTATCATGTCTTTCTGAGAATTACAAGCATTAACTGTCCTGTCAAGCTAAACACAGGCAGTATAAAATCTCGAGGCATTGAGCCAAAATCTTGAAAGCACTAATTACTACTCCGAGGACCTGAGAGTACAGAGACGACACATAGGACTCTATCTACATCTATACAAGGCATAACAGCCAGTGTCTCCACCTGAGACTTCACTGTTGTCCCTACTGCTGTTGTTGCTGTCCTTCACCTATTGAAGGATTTCTGCCTCCTCGTCTGCGCCCACCTAAAAATGTGGTTCCCATGGGGGTGAGACAATTGTAAATTGCCCCAGTGAGAGATATAACTCTCCGCCAGTAACATTATTATTGCATCTTAAGAAGATAAATATGAATAGAGAAATCATATTTATTTGGCAGCAGATATTTTAATGTCTAACAGATTAGAACATTATTCTTATCAAAAGCATTGTAGCTATAACCTGATAGAACAATATGTCATTTATCCTTTAAGGAAAATGAATAACATGTATAACATTTATTCACTACAGAATCATTAACACAACATTAACTCTCTTCAGGCTTAGATCATATATCAAATTCCTGTCATTGTCATTGTGGAGTCATGGCCTGTAGCCATACTCTTTTCCACAAGGTATTGGGATCTTAATCCCTTAACTCACCAAGTACAATCCCACTTCTTAGCAAGTTCATCACCATGATTACAACATTTGGGTATTTAAACCCATAACTCACCATAGGATACTTATTACCACTTATTAGGTAACTTAATACCTTCAGATCATCTGACCAAGGACATCATAATTCTTGCTACACAATGTATTGCACATAGTACACAAAGCTCATTGATTCATACTACACAAAGCATGTGAAGGCTTACAAAGCCTATAAAACATTCTCAATAACAAAGCATCATAGCCCATACCTGGCTATGCTCATCTCCTCAACATATCTGCATGATTAGTAATCATGATACAATTACATATCAGTAACATGCAGTACGAGGGTTATCTTATTACATTCACAACCCATGAGTCTGTATTTGAGCTTCACATAGCATTACCCTGTGTTAGAATTTCACATAGTAATACCCTGTATTAGAGTTCTCATAGCATTAACTTGTCATAGGATTTCACATAGCATTACCTTGTATTAGGAATCACATAGCATTGACTTGTAATAGAGTTTCACATAGCATTACTTTGTATTAGGGTTCGCATAGCAAGGAATCAATATGGATAATCATAAGTATTCAATCATGTTTGCTTATTCTCATCATCCCTCATTAAATGAATTATCAACACACAGCATGAGTTTCTCTCTCATCTTTATCAGAATATGATCACATCATAGTTTATAGGTTTGAACTAACCTTTTCATAAGGCATGTTAGCCTACATTCAACAGAGTGCATTACATTACAATGTAACCATTGGTATGACACATCTCATGTGTCATTCATCCAATTATCCTGAACTTATAACTCATCAAGGTATACTAGCATTGGGGTGTTGGATGTGATATCTATCATATCTTGATAGATCACTTCCCTCAACACCTTATCTTACTTGAGTTTATACACTTAGCTTGTATTAGGGTATTCCCCATCCTAACACTTTATGCACCAGGTCATCACATTTATCATGTAAAGTATTGGTCATTATTCACTCACTTAGATTACACAACTGTTGCCAATACTATGGACTCATCCTTGAGTTAGGAACTATTAATATGAGGATATTCATTATCAACCTCTCTAGGTGTTACATTTGTCATAACAATAATCACTATTCCATTATTAGGAATAGTACTCTCCATATTTATAATTTGAGGATTCACATAGCATATTTTATACATTTATGGATTTCACATAGTATTACTCTTCAATAGAATTTCATATAATAATCCTTCTATATCAGGGTTTCACCTAGTATTATGTGAAATTGAGATTTCACAACACATCACCCAGTGCTAGGTCTTCACATAGGATTAGTAGCACTACCCCATATTAGGGTTTCATGCACCTTTACCCTATTTTAAGGATTAAGGTTTACCATTCACATACAAGTAGGGTTTCTCTTACCTCATACTCAAATTAGGGTTAGGATGTACAATTCCCATAAAATTAGGGTTTCCTTCATTGTTACACTAAGTTAGGGTTACATCATCACCCTGGATTTATAATAACACTCAGTTTTACCCTAGATTAGGGTTTCACACAAAGCATTACTATAATTAGGGCTTCTCTCATAGCATTGAGTATCTAAATAGGTTCATCATAATGGACCTTCAATTACATGAGATATTCAAATGGATCAACCATGTTGATATTCACAAAGTTACTTACTTAGACCCTCAATGATCTTGGTTCTCATACATCAATTGGTTGAAAACCATTTGAACAAGTTGTACTTGAAATCGATTAGACAAAGTAGGTATTGAACTCGTTTGCACTTTGGGTCTCCAAATGGTTTGGAATCGTTTGGTCCCAAACGGTCTTGAGACTATTTGGACTCAAATGGTCTTGAGACTGTTTGGTCCAAACCTCCTCAAAACCGCATGGACCAAATATGGTCTCAACTGATCAAATCAATTTAGGGTTCTCAATGTTGATTCCTTCAATCATTGAATTCATGTACCCAATCATCAATTGGACCTATGATAATACTTCAATTGAGTTAAATAGGTCAACCTAGAACTGATTTAACCCTCAATTGACCCTCAATTAGTCATCAACTAGGGTTTGAATCAATTGAATTAGGGTTTGGAATCAATGATCCTTCAACACTAATCAATGCAAGATTAGAAACTTTGAAACCTTTGAACCATGATCCAAATTGAACATGACCTGACCCCAAATGGTCTTGAGGTCGTTTGGATGACCTCCAAAGGGTCTTGAGACCGTTTTCCCATCATATCATCAAATTCCAAGTCAACCAATTAAGGTGTAGATCATTGGATTGATCACCAAATCAGTAATTGATTACACTTTAACTTAGTAACATTGGATCATCAATTGCTTAACCATACTCACCCCTAGACCTCCAAACGGTCTTGGGTGACCTCCAAACGGTCTTGAGACCGTTTGGCTCATCCAACCCTTGGATTCTAGTGAAATTTCATCAAGGTTTGGTCTATTGAGTCGATCAACAAATCATCAATTGATTGCTTTGTAACTTGGTAACTTTGGAACTTCAAATAGGCAACCATACTTAACCCTAGACATCCAAATGGTCTTGGGTGATCCTCAAATGGTCTTGAGACCGTTTGGGTGACCCCCAAACGGTTTTGAAACCGTTTGGGCTAATCCACCAAAAATCTCAAATCAACTCATTGGAATTTCAGCACAAATTTCAACTAGGGTTTGCCCAATTGATTAGCCTTCAACTCATGATTCATTGGGAATTAATCCATCAAATTTGGTGAGTCATTAACCAACATGAATAGGAACAGGAATAGCAAACGGTCAACCCTTGGTCAACCCTCTAAAACGGTTTTGAAACCGTTTGCCCAAAAAGTTAAATTAATCAAGTTGAAAATCAGCACTTAATCCAATTAGGGTTTGCCTAATTGATTGGACTTCAACTCATGATTCCTTTGGAATTAATCCATAAATTTTGGTGAGTCATTAACCAACATAAATAGGAATAGTAATCTCAAACGGTCAACCCTTGGTCAACCCTCTCAAACGGTTTTGAAACCATTTTCCCAAAAAGTTAAATTAATCAAGTTGAAAATCAGCACTTAATCCAGTTAGGGTTTGCCTAATTGATTGGACTTCAACTCATGATTCCTTTGGAATTAATCCATAAAATTTGATGGGTTATCAAACAACATATTTAGGAACAGGTTTCTCAAACGGTCAACCCTTGGTCAACTCCCCCAAACGGTTTTGAAACCATTTTCTTCTAAACGGTTTGAAACCGTTTGCCCCCAAACGGTTTGGGAAACCGTTTGAGCAACTCAATGAAACCATTTGGCTTTGATATTTGGTGAGGTGCTTTATTATGATGATGTCATCATCATCAAGATCTAAACCCACGAAATCTGTTGTGATTTCCATGGAGATTTCATCAATCAACCAAACTCAATTCCGGAAATATAGAAATGATCACCAATTGATAAGGAATTGATTACAATAATAAAATTAAGGGTTCAAGTTATAAAACCCGCCTCCAATTGAGCTCCAAAGCTCCTAGATCACAGAAACAATGGTGGATGAAGCTCCCTTCACTATTACAAGGCTCTTCCTCAAGATTTGTGTGAAAAGAATTGGTTAGAATTGAAGAGGGGATCGAGTTATGAAGAATTCATACATTGATTTTCGATTTTCCCCATGGCACTACTACAGAAATAGCGTTCAGTGTCGCTTTTCGGGGCATCGGTTATTAAGGAAAACCGACGCCTATAATATCAGGCGTCGGTTATGTAGGCAAACCGATGTCTATATTCGAAGACCAGCCAGACACGGGTACCACTTTGTATTCACCGTCGGCTGACTATAACCGACCGACGCCTAAAAGCGCCCGCAAAATCCAATTTTCGGACGAAAAAAATTTGGGCCACATACAACGTCAGTTTTTTAACTATTAACCGATGCCTATTTAAAATGAAATTTTGTGCGAAAAGTTCCACTTTAGGTGTCGGTTATCCTTGGATAACCGACGCTGATAATGGTTCCCGCCAAATAATTTAGGGTAAAAGTTTTCTATTTGGGCGTCAGTGTTTTACTATTAACCGACGCTAAAGCATAATAGGCGTCGTTTTTGTAGATAACCGACGCCGTTGATCAACTTAATAGACCCGATACCTGGCTCTTCCCCCTTTCTTCCTGTTTCATCGCGACTTCTCTTCTGTGCTGCTGCTCGCCGCCATTCTCCCAAAATCACCCATCGTCGGTTGCTGCTGCTCGCCGCTGCTGCTCTGGTTCTCTTCTGCTCACCGGCGCCGCTTCCCGCCGCCCGCCGCTGCTGCTTCTTCTCCTGGTGCTTCTCCGGTCGGCGCCTGCTGCTTCTCCGACCGTCAGTTGCTTCTGCCCGCCGCCCGCCCCCGGTCATTTTTTGCTGTCGCTGCCACTGCTGCTCTAGCTCCTCCACACGCTGCTGCCGCCGGCGGTCCTCTCCACACTAGCTCCAGGTAGCACTACCTCTCCTTCTCCCTAGCTATTTACCAACATGCAGCAAGCACGACCATGGCTATGTTGGCCTACCACGGCCGTGCTGGACAGCACAGCCGTGGTAGGCCAACACAGCCACGACCGTGCTTGCTGTTGGTAAGGATATGAACAAATTTTCATGTAATGTTTTATGTAAATCCTAGGATATGAACAAATTTTTTGCTTGCATATATTTGTGCTTCTAAACCTAATGTTTGACTTAATTCAGTAAATTTTGATGCATGTTGAAATAAGATTTAAACTTGTAAATTCTAGCATCCTAATTTGATTTGATTAAACCTAACATTGATGAAACCCTAACATCAATTGTGATGAAACCCTAACATTAATTGTGATGAAACTCTAACATGTACATATCTATTATTGTGTTTGTTGGCCTAGAAACCCGTCCAAGATTGACTCATTAGGAGTAAATCTTGGATAGTCCCCGGTTTGGGACTGTTCTTGAACACCTAATCTCACTTAGGATGTAAGTGTATAATGTGTATTGGGTTTTTGAGAAAATTTCGGTAGCATTTCCCCATTTGTTCTCTAAGTACATATGTATGTACTTAGAGAACAGTGGGGAAATGTTGCCGAAATTTTCTTGAAAACCCAATACACATTATACACTTACTAGTGAGATTAGGTGTTCAAGGATGGGATAGGTGGTACACATTTATTATATATAAGAATGACATCAAATGTGTTTGTTGGCCTAGAAACCCGTCCAAGATTGACTCATTAGGAGTAAATCTTGGATAGTCCCCGGTTTGGGACTGTTCTTGAACACCTAATCTCACTTAGGATGTAAGTGTATAATGTGTATTGGGTTTTTGAGAAAATTTCGGTAGCATTTCCCCGTTGTTCTCTAAGTACATATGTACTTAGAGAACAACGGGGAAATGCTGCCGAAATTTTCTTGAAAACCCAATACACATTATACACTTACTAGTGAGATTAGGTGTTCAAGGATGGGATAGGTGGTACACATTTATTATATATAAGAATGACATCAAATGTGTTTGTTGGCCTAGAAACCCGTCCAAGATTGACTCATTAGGAGTAAATCTTGGATAGTCCCCAGTTTGGGATTGTTCTTGAACACCTAATCTCACTTAGGATGTAAGTGTATAATGTGTATTGGGTTTTCGAGAAAATTTCAGTAGCATTTCCCCGTTTGTTCTCTAAGTATATATGTACTTAGAGAACAACGGGGAAATGCTGCCGAAATTTTCTTGAAAACCAATACACATTATACACTTACTAGTGAGATTAGGTGTTCAAGGATGGGATAGGTGGTACACATTTATTATATATAAGAATGACATCAAATGTGTTTGTTGGCCTAGAAACCCGTCCAAGATTGACTCATTAGGAGTAAATCTTGGATAGTCCCCGGTTTGGGACTGTTCTTGAACACCTAATCTCACTTAGGATGTAAGTGTATAATGTGTATTGGGTTTTCGAGAAAATTTTGGTAGCATTTCCCCGTTTGTTCTCTAAGTACATATGTACTTAGAGAACAGCAGGGAAATGCTGCCGAAATTTTCTTGAAAACCCAATACACATTATACACTTACTAGTGAGATTAGGTGTTCAAGGATGGGATAGGTGGTACACATTTATTATATATAAGAATGACATCAAATGTGTTTTTTGGCCTAGAAACCCGTCCAAGATTGACTCATTAGGAGTAAATCTTGGATAGTCCCTGGTTTGGGACTGTTCTTGAACACCTAATCTCACTTAGGATGTAAGTGTATAATGTGTATTGGGTTTTCGAGAAAATTTCGATAGCATTTCCCCGTTTGTTCTCTAAGTACATATGTACTTAGAGAACAACGGGGAAATGTTGCCGAAATTTTCTTGAAAACCCAATACACATTATACACTTACTAGTGAGATTAGGTGTTCAAGGATGGGATAGGTGGTACACATTTATTATATATAAGAATGACATCACATTATACACTTAGGATGTAAGTGTATATCCTAATCTTTTCCTAATATATACTTGTTTTCTCTGATCATAGAATGGATAGATCATGGATGTCCATTTGTAATCGTTGCACCCCAGAGTTTATATCTGGTCTTGATCAGTTTATTAGATTTGCCGAGGAACATAGGAAAAAACCTACAGATAGGTTCTACTGTCCATGTAGGCATTGCGGTAACAACTTGAGAGTCAACACTGGTGAGGAAATCAAAAGTCATGTCATGTGCAACGGGATTGTACAAGGCTATACAGAATGGCACTGGCATGGAGAGATTTCAAAATCGAAACCAGTAGATGTCGATAGCAGTGCTTGGGTGGAAGAAGAAATTGCCTCCGATGACGTAAATGTGAACGAACCAGTTCCAGCAGACATCGTTGATGCGATGCTGGATAGTTGTAGGGTAGAGCACACCGATCCACCTCCTATCTTTAGAAACATTGTGCATGATGCTGAGATACCATTATACACAGGTTGTGCTAAGTTTACGAAGCTTAGCGCTGTGTTGAGATTGTATAAGTTGAAAGCTAACAATAGATGGAGCGACAAAAGCTTCACTTCATTGTTGACTTTGTTGAAAGAAATGCTTCCTGAAGGAAACGAGCTGCCAATCTCAACATACCAGGTAAAGAAAATGTTGTGCCCAATGGGAATGGAGGCCAAGAAGATACACGCATGCCCGAATGATTGTGTATTATTTCAAAAGGACTATGTAGATTTGAAAGATTGTCCAAAATGTGGTGCGTCACGGTATAAATTGACGACTTCGGGGGAGTCCAAAACTGGTTCTCCTGCCAAGGTGTTGTGGTATCTACCTATAATATCACGGTTTCAATGCTTGTTTGCAAATCTGAAAGATGCGAAGAATTTGAGGTGGCATGCGGATGTTAAGAAAAATAATGATGGGATCCTACGACATGCGTCTGATTCCCCACAGTGGAAGAAGATTGATCTATTGTACCCCAAATTTGGTGAAGAATATAGGAATCTAAGACTTGGGATTTGTACAGATGGGATGAATCCATACGGGACATTGAGCAGCCAACATAGCACTTGGCCAGTCATGCTTGTTATATACAATCTTCCTCCCTGGATGTGTATGAAAAATAAGTACGTTATGTTGTCGTGGTTGATATCGGGCCCTAAACAACCCAGAAATTATATCGATGTTTATCTTGAACCTTTGATTGATGACTTAAAGAAACTTTGGGCTGAAGGTGTGATGACCTATGATGCTTCAACAAGAGAGACATTTCGTTTGCACGCTATGTTGTTTTGCACTGTTAATGACTTTCCAGCATATGGGAATTTGTCTGGATATAGTGTCAAAGGAGCTAAAGCGTGTCCTATATGTGAAGAAAACACTGATTCAATAAGACTAAAACATGGCGGCAAGACTGTATATCTTGGTCATCGAAGGTTTCTTTCAAAATTCCATCTGTATCGTAGGAAGCGCAAAGCATTCAATGGATGGAATGATGAACGGAGTGCACCTAAACCTATACCAGGGGATGTTGTTTATGCAAGAGTAAAAGACATTGTCAATGAATTTGGTAAGAAATCACAATGTAGTATGGCCACACGGAGTGACAATTCTTCATTCAAGAATAAGTCAACATTTTGGGATCTTCCTTATTGGAGTTCTTTGACAGTCAGGCATTGTATCGATGTAATGCACGTTGAGAAAAATGTCTGTGATAGCATAATTGGTACTCTGTTAAATATACCAGGTAAGACTAAAGATGGGATAAAATCCAGACTGGACCTACGTGAAATGGGAATAAGGTCAGAATTAACAGAATTACGTGAAATGGGTAATAAAAGAACATACTTACCTCCCGCTTGTTATACATTGTCTAGAAAGGAGAAGAAAACTTTTTGTGAATGCTTGGTAAATGTTAAGGTGCCACATGGTTACTCATCCAACATCCGTAGATTGGTATCAATGAAAGATCTGAAGTTGATAGGTCTTAAATCTCATGATTGTCACACTCTAATGCAACAAATATTGCCCGTGGCAATTCGATCTATATTGCTGAAGCATGTAAGGTTTGCAATTACCAGACTTTGTTTCTTTTTCAACAGTCTATGCAGCAAAGTTATTGACCCTGATACTCTCAATAATTTGCAAAGAGAAGTGGTTGTTACCCTATGTCAGCTTGAGATGTATTTCCCTCCTTCGTTCTTTGATATCATGGTACATCTTGTTGTCCACTTGACTAGGGAAGTGAAAATGTTGGGACCAGTTTTCTTGCATTGGATGTATCCCTTTGAACGATACATGAGCGTTTTTAAAGGTGATGTTCGAAACCGTTATCGGCCTGAAGGGAGTATTATTGAAGGTTATGTGGCGAGAGAGGTTATGGATTTTTGCAATGACTTTCTCAGTGGTAATGACACTCCTGATAATGAAAAGAATATTGAGGAGGACAAAGGAATTTTGGGATCACGGGTGAAAGTAATCAGCCGTGAGCAGTTGGAACAAGCTCACTTGTATATTTTACACAATATGGACGAAGTGAGTGTTTATATCGAGGAACATACCAATTTCATAAAGAGACAACATCCTCAAGCAAGTGCAATGTGGCTTGCTAGAGAGCATAATAAGACTTTTACTAAGTGGTTTGAAGATAAAGTCTTACTTCAACTATCTCAAACACCAAATGATATTACAGAAACTATCAAATGCCTCGCCTTTAAACCAAAACCGAATGTTATGTCTTATGAAGGGTTTGACATTAATGGATTCACATATTACACAAAGCGCCAAGATGATAAGAGTGTCGTCCAAAATAGTGGGGTCACTCTTCAAGCGTCGACTATGTACTTTGCAAGTGCAAAGGATAAGAGTCCACGTGAAGCTAAAATGTCATATTACGGTGTCATTGAAGACATTTGGGAGTTTGACTACATAGATTTCAAAATTCCGCTCTTAAAATGTAATTGGGTTGATAACACCAAAGGAGTTATAGTGGATGAATTTGGTTTCACTTTGGTGAACTTTGAAAAGATTGGCGAGAAGGGTGAACCATTCATATTGGCATCACAGGCGAAACAAATATTCCATATCGATGATCTTGCAAATGATAAATGGTCGGTTGTTCTTCATGGTAAAAGACAGTTCATTGAAGATCCTATAGATGAAGAAGAGTACTATGATAAGTATGATGACTCCAGTCCATTCTCAGTTGGGTTGCCAACTCCACAAAATATTGAAGCTAATGATGACTTATATGTGCGCGGAGATCACAATGAAGGATTGTTAATTGATAAAAGATCACAATTTTAGAGACATGTATGTTTATACAAATGCTAAATGTTTGCCTTTTTCTAGTTTATACAAATGCTAAATGTTTGCCTTTTTCTAGTTAATACAAATGCTAAATGTTTTCCTTTTTCTAGTTAATACAAATGCTAAATGTTTGCCTTTTTAATGACATTTTCAAATGGCTGACCATGATGAGCATGATGTCCATGATGAGCATGAAGTCCATGATGAGCATGCTGTCCATGACGAGCATGGCGAGGATACCAATGTAAGTTCTAAAAACATATCCTGTATTTCTATAAAATTCATTATCTTCTAGTTATGTCATATATCCTATATTTCTATATTGGGCTAATTCAGTGTGTTTATTTTTGTCAAATTTTAGGTTGATGATGCACATGTACCCACTGAAGCACTGGAGCAACTTGATGCGCAGCACCAAACACTTAACAAGAAAAGGGGCATCACTCTGTTGAAGAAGTTAATAGCGCTAAGTGGCAGTGGATCCAAATTGGTTGTGGAGTTTGATAATGGAGGAAATGCAATTGGAGTGAACCGCAATAATTTTGTAAACTATCTTGGGTGTACCACTCGGAGCCATTGTGGTGTTAAGTATGATAATTGGCATAAAGTTCCTCAGGGGAAAAAAGACTTGATATGGAAGGATTTATGCGTGAGTTATTATTATTTGCAATTCTATTTTGTAGATTACAAATTCTATTATTTGCAATTCTATTTTGGATACTAGTTAATAACATTTCTATTTTATAGAATCTGTTTGCATTGGATGAGAAGTTGCATCGTAAAAGTGTGATGCAACGCGCTGGAAAGATGCTTAGGAATTATAGGACAAATCTGAACAGAGAATACATAAAAGAGGATGATAAGAAGAAGAAGTCAGCCTTTGAACAATGGAACTTCTTGGACAAAGAAGATTGCGACAATTTTGTTGCTTCAAGAAAATTTGAAGAATTCAAGGTATTAGGCGTCACTCCCAATTAGTTAATATACATTGTATTCACCTATTCAAGATTAACATTTAGTGCTACTAACCAAATAATTAATGTGCATACTAACTAGGCCCTCAGTGACGCACAAAAAGCAAGGCGTGCACTGACCACACTATGGGTCCAAAAGGCTATGCAAGCGTTCGCCAAAGACTACAGGTGGAGTCTGCGGCTACTCAGGAGTCTGCTCCTACTCAGGAGTCTGCCACACCCATGCCTCACCATGATATCTGGATAGCTGGGAGGCAAAACAAGAAGGGTGAAATAAAGAAGCCCGTAACTGCTGAGGCGGCTGCAAAAATGGTAAAATACAGCTCTTAGAGCAATCGTTTGAATATTGATTATTTGTGGTGTTAACTTACCAAATTCTGTTGATGGTGACTAGCAGGAGCTGCACGAGCAGAGGAAACAAGGCACGTTCATCCCTCAGGGCACAAGGGATGAATTGACAGTTGCTCTGGGTAACTCAGAGCATCCTGGACGTGTTAGGGGTGCAGGCGCTGGTGTGGGCATCAAAGCATTCTTTGGGCCATCCCAGCGCAAACCCAGAGCGGGACTTTCTCAAGAAGAGGTAACCTATTCTTTTTTTAGAATGTTACTGCAAAAGGAAATTCAATAATAAGAAGCTAATGTTTCTTTTATCCATGTATAGGAGAATAAGAGAGTCGAGGATATAGTTGCTAAGAAGGTCAACAATGTAGTTGCTGAGAAGGTCAAGGAAGAATTGCTGCGGTGGTAGGCATCTCAAGCTTCCAATCAGCCTATGGCGACCCACTCTTCTCCTGATGCACAGACTGCGAGTAATCCTGGAGACCCATCGCCTAACACGTCTATTGTAAGTATTGTTTATGACATTGTAGCTAGTCTTTTCAAGATGATATGTTTTCAAGATGATATGTATATATGTATAACATTCTTTACGTAAATTTGTAGGCATTGAAGCCATGCCGCTTAAGAATACAAGACTATGTTGTTGCAGAGGCTCATGCTTACCCGTCCCTTCATGGGGAAAGGTTTCACGGGACTCCAATGCCACAGGGCTACGTTCGTGTGGGCCCATTACATGTGTTACCCGATTGGAGGGAAGCTACATTGCCATATCCCCACCCGGATATTGATACACTTGCTGAGGCAGAAGGCAAGGTCATATTGTGGCCCAAAGCAGATGTCGTCTACACTACTAAAATTGTAAGATAAATTTACATTGATTTAGACTGTTAATGTGTATATATGATGTCAACTGATCTGAAATTATATATACAGGTTAAAAAGAAGACACCAGGAGCACCTAGGCCTCCACCTCCACTTCCCACATTACCAACTTGGGTTCCAACTGACCTAACATACCCGTTAGGTCCTACTTGTAGGGGAATGGCATGTTGGCTATGGGCACATAATATAAATTGACCGATAATTGTTTCTTTAGATGCAGATTATGCAGGTCAATCATATGATAGCTCTTTATTTATACAAGATATTATTGAGATGTTTATGTATGATTGGCTGAATACATCAATGATAGAGACATGGATAAAGTGAGATCTTGTTTATACATCCATATACCTTGTGTAAGATCTGGTGATCTGGTTTCTTATATATTAATGCATACGTAATACATGTTTTGCAGCTACTTAGTTGAAGATCATTGCAAACAATTTGCATTTGATCATGTGGGATTTTTGATTCCATCATTGATTAGTATGGTAGCTAAAGACCCTGATAGTGTTCAACAATACTGTATAGATGCTTTTAAAATTTTCGGTCAGCAAAACAAGAAGATAATAATAGCTCCATTCAATGTCAAGTAAGTTTACTTTATTTATAATTTGGACTTAAGAAAATTCCATTTTTATTGTGCATTTTGAGTTATTAATTGTTAACTTTTTACCTCTAGCGGTAGACATTGGGAGTTACTAGTTATTGTCCCCGGGATGTTCACTGTTTATTATCTAGATCCCGCGGGAAGTACATTAAACACTAAAATTGGACACGTAATGAGAATGCCATTATTTTGGTGAGAAATATTTCATTTTTGTATCTGTTAACATATGTTATTACATTACTATTTACTTATGTAATTTACTGTGTTATATTAACATGTAGGGGTTTAGATGCATTCAAAAAGGCTGGAGGAATGGTCCCAAAGAAAAAGAACCAGCCAATAAATTGGCAGAACGTACAAGTAAGTTCCAGACTCCAATGTATATATTATTGATGTGAATTGTGCTTAGTTGTATTATTTTGTATGTTTCAATTTATAGTGCACTACACAAGACAATGGTTGGGCATGCGCATACTATGTGATGTGATTTATGCAGATGATTATCAAACATGCCGCATTGGACATCGATACCATACATGAGGTATTATATATAGTCTCATTAGTTAGTATGAAATATATCAATCTTATTTTTATATTATTACTTATATATACATCATTCTCTTTGCAGGTGTTTAAAACTGACAACACTATAGGTAAACGCTTAAAAAATATGCATGCTCCATATACGATGGAAGCATTAAATGAAATAAGAGAAGAATGGGCAAAAGCCATACAAGCAGTGGCAACTGTAAGATACAATTGGGATGTTGATAGCGATAATGAATGATACTTTGTAAATGAATATTTCTGAATGTTAATACATGTATTTGAATGTTTCTATATGTGTGAATGTGAGAATTGAATTGATGTCTGAATGTATCTACTTGTGTGAAATTTTCCTTGGGACTTTTGCAGGTTTGTGGCCTGTTTGTAGGCTGATATCAATGGATGTCATAAACCTGCAGTTCAAAAAACTGAACTGTAGGTTCTCATCCTGCTGACCAGCCACAGCAGGCCTGCAAATTGATATGAAAAAAAAAGATATAGGCGTCGGTTATTTATAGAAAACCGTCAGCAAAGACCTACAGCATCGGTTATTGGATAAAAACTGACGCCTAATATTACAAACAACCCGACTGTGTAGGAAAGCACGGCCATGGTGGAAAAGGCGTCGCTTATTCATATAAAACCGACGCCTATAATACTAAACACGGCCGTGCAGGGAAGCACGGCCGTGTCGTCTTGAAGTATGGCATCGGTTGTTTAGTTGATCACCGACGCCAAATGGGTTCGCGCCACAGAAAACAACGTCATCTAGGACACTTTTTGCGTCGGTTACCAATTAAACACCGACGCAGAATG
This sequence comes from Alisma plantago-aquatica, assembly GCA_963693085.1. Taxonomy (NCBI): domain Eukaryota; kingdom Viridiplantae; phylum Streptophyta; class Magnoliopsida; order Alismatales; family Alismataceae; genus Alisma; species Alisma plantago-aquatica. The sequence continues at coordinate 827,795,946 of OY856412.1, forward strand.
TGTCCTAGATGACGTCATTTTTTGTGGCGCGAACCCTTTTGGCGTCGGTTTTCTATAAACAACCGACGCCTCTAAGTTAAATAGGTGTCGGTTAAAAAACCGACGCTGAATTGTTAGACCTTTAGCGGCGCCCACATAGGCGTCGCTCGGAAACCGACGCCAAAGCGGGTTAAACAACCGACGCTAAAAGGCATTTCTGTAGTAGTGTGGATTCAAGGTGAAAGGAGGTCAAGAACCTTACCAACAGGTTGGGGGTCGTCCTCCTGCTCCTTCACAGCTCCTTGGTCATTTTCCAAGCAAAGGGAAAGAAAGGAATCCGAAAAAGCCTTTGTTTTGGCTTGGAAAAGGTACTTTTATAAGAAAATTGATGAGTTAGAAAATCTCTTATAAAAGTCTTTTAATTCCAAAATTGTTGCCACCACTCCCCCCTTGGTTTCTTGCATGCAAGGGCATCTCTATCCCCACCGAGCTCCCTTCCATTTTCCATGAATTAAGGGAAAAGAAATTAAACACCTTAACCATTATAATAAGAATATCCATATTTGAGTGGAAATTCTTTTTCTTATAATAATGGTGAGTGGAATTTCACCTCCTTAGGATATGTTAGTGCCTTTGCAAGGCCTTAGGATCATCCACACACATCTGAATCCAACCATTTTAATTTTTGTTGAAGTCCCTTTAATTAATACATTCATTTTTGCCCTAGATTGAATTAGGGTTTCACTTAGGATTAAATCTTGATTATTTTAATATCAAGATTCTCTCTCCTCCAACTTAATTCAAATGAGGTGCCCCTATCATTTTATTTACCCCACATGTTGCTAAGAAGCATTAGGGACCTTTTTGAAGTGGTAATTTTCATATTGAACTCTAGGTTTTGGGTAAATTGCACTTTACACCAAAACTAGGTTTTAATGCACAAGGATTGCTTTACAAGCTTAATATTGGTGCCCAAGCTTGTAGAAACCATATCACTAAATTATATTCATTCTTATGATGTCTAAACATCAGAGGAACATCTTATCATGCAACATTTGCAATTTAACCCCTCAACTTGGGTAATTTGCACTTTAGTCCAAAATAAGCAAACATTGCTTCAACATTGTTCAAACAAGACCAAAATTGAAACATAAGTTTCTCATGAGCCCTAATTACTTTTCCCAATATAAGATTAAGTATATACTCAACCTCATTAGGCAAAACATCTAGGGTTAACACATAACCCAGGTCAGGGATGTTACAAATTATCCCCCCTTATAAGGATTTCTTCCTTGAAATCCCAGAAAAAGGAGGGATAGATTAATCATTAATCATGCCCTCGAGTCTCCACATAATATCTTAATATCATGGAGATATCATGGATTATGTAATCCACACAAAGTTCCTTTCATTAATTCCTCCTTATCACTGTTTATATTTATGCAAAGCATAAACCTCTACATATGATGTTCATATTATTGAAACGAAGAAGCATAAAAGAACATACTTCTATCATCACCCCATAATATTTACCAGAAGAGAAACATATACATATCTAACACATATAATTTACTCAGCAATCCTTTATTAATTTAGGAAAGTTCACATAGCAAACTCTATGTAATTGGGAATGTTCACATAGCTTTTCCTTTTTATTAGGAATGTCCACATAGCTCTTCCTTTTTAGTTGGGAATGTCCACATAGCTTTTCCCTTTAAGTTGGGGGTGTTCACATAGCTCTCCCCTATTAGTTGGGAATGTCCACATAACTTTTCCCTATTAGTTGGGGGTGTCCACATAGCTCTCACATATTAGTTGGGAATGTCCACATAGCTTTTCCCTATTAGTTGGGGGTGTCCAGATAACTCTCCCCTATTAGTTGGGAATGTCCACATAGCTTTTCCCTATAAGTTGGGGATGTCCACATAGCTCTCCCCTATTAGTTGGGAATGTCCACATAGCTTTTCCCTTTAAGTTGGGGATGTCCACATAGCTCTCCCCTATTAGTTGGGAATGTCCACATAGCTTTTCCCTATTAGTTGGGGATGTCCACATAGATCTCCCATATTAGTTGGGAATGTCCACATAGATTTTCCCTTTAAGTTGGGGATGTCCACATAGCTCTCCCCTATTAGTTGGGAATGTCCACATAGATTTTCCGTATAAGTTGGGGATTTCCACATAGCTCTCCCCTATTGGTTGGGAATGTCGACATAGCTCTTCCCTTTAAGTTTATTTATACTCTCTAGATTGTTTCAAAATGACTACTTGATCAGAGTAATCAGAAAGATAACAATCTAAGAGTTCCATACTTTCCTTATCTTCAATAACCATATACCTGGCCAGGGTATACAAGTATTGAAATTAGGTAGTCTGCACTTTATTTACTATTATATTCCTCACTTTTCATACCATTATACACACAAGATTTCCCATTCCTAGATTTCCTCCAGGCATCATTTCTAAATCTCATCTTTCAACACATAGATAAGGGATATTATAAAACATTTTAAGGAACACTGAGTAAGATATAAGTTCTCATCTCCCTTGTGTCCTTATAGGACTAGTCAAAGGAATTCAAAAACAACTACTTTCATATCTTTAACACATAGAATCATGATATGAAGTATCAGATTGAATATAATTCATTTAAGTATCACCCCTCAAGGTCACCTACCACATTAGGTTGATTTCAACACATAGTATCCAGTTGCCTCATGTTGCTGCTTTTGCCTTCTCTTAGTGACTATTGCCCAGGTGTACTAGACATTTATTGCACTGGCGACACCAAAAACGTTGGCTTTTCAGAATATTTAGGCAAATGTCTCTAAAATTATAAAGACCTTACCTTAATTCTCAGCTTATTGCCCCTCCTTGAGCACTACCATCACATATGTACTATTTGTCCAGACTTATGGCAGAGTCTACTTTCTTGCCATTTATTAATCTTTCCCACAATTCCCCTGTCTAACATGACCATGTCACTCAGGAACCCTTTAAAAGTCCAATGTTTATGCATTAAAGATTGGTAACTTAGGTTGTAATACTAGTATCCAGTCTTCTATATGCATTATTGTTGTCCTATCCTGCCCTTCAAGAGCATAACATAGGATTCTCTATTCTGATTAGGTCAAGGTGGGAATTCTCAAGCGCTTATTATCCTCTTGCCTGGTCCCATGCACCCTCTCCTGGTGCAACAACATTGCCCTTAGCAATGTGTTGCTCATGTTCTCCAGTCATTTTCAAGTTCTTCTTCTCCTATGTGAGCAGAAGATACTATCAGATAAACTAGAAGACACTTAGAACAAACTCTACAACCTTAGTCCTATGTCTCTGTAGACTCAGCGAACCTAGAGCTCTGATACCACTTAATTGTGGCATACAACTCATGAAAATATAATTAACTAATGCAGAAGCATTCATTAAGCAGCAGATTACCAAAAATCACTAAAAATGAAAACCTTTTTAACAAGAGATGCATCAAAGGAAAACTTTCTCACATAGAACCAAAGTAACACATTTACATTCTTGTTTCAAGGTACATATTTTGTATCATCTCTTTCTGAGAATTACAAGCATTAACTGTCCTGTCAAGCAAAACACAGGAAGTATAAAATCTCGAGGCATTGAGCCAAAATCTTGAAAGCACTAATTACTACTCCGAGGACATGAGTGTACAGAGACGACACATAGGACTCTATCTATATGTATACAAGGCATAACAGCCAGTGTCTCCACCTGAGACTTCACTGTTGTCCCTACTGCTGTTGCTGCTGTCCTTCACCTATTGAAGGATTTCTGCCTCCTCGTCCACGCCCACCTAAAAATGTTGTTCCCACGGGGGTGAGACAATTGTAAATTGCCCCAGCGAGAGATATAACTCTCCGCCAGTAACATTATTATTGCATCTTAAGAAGATAAATATGAATAGAGAAATCATATTTATTTGGCAGCAGATATTTTAATGTCTAACGGATTAGAACATTATTCTCATCAAAAACATTGCATCTATAACCTGATAGAACAATATGTCATTTATCCTTTAAGGAAAATGAAGAACATGTATAACATTTATTCACTACATAATCATTAACACATCATTAACTCTCTTCAGGCTTAGATCATATATCTAATGCCTGGCATTGTCATTGTGGAGTCATGGCCTGTAGCCATACTCTTTTACACAAGGTAAAGGGATATAATCCCTTAACTCACCAAGTACAATTCCACTTCTTAGCAAGTTCATCACCATGATTACAACATCTGGGTATTTAAACCCATAAATCACCATAGGATACTTATTACCACTTGTTAGGTAACTTAATACCTTCATATCATCTGACCAAGGACATCATAATTCTTGCTACACAATGTATTACACATAGTACACAAAGCTCATTGATTCATACTACACAAAGCATGTGAAGGCTTACAAAGCCTATAAAACATTCTCAATAAAAAAGCATCATAGCCCATACCTGGCTATGCTCATCTCCTCAACATATCTGCATGATTAGTAATCATGATAATATTACATATCAGTATCATGCACTACGAGGGTTATCTTATTACATTCACAACCCATTAGTCTGTATTTGAGCTCCACATAGCATTACCCTGTGTTAGAATTTCACATAGTAATACCCTGTATTAGAGTTCTCATAGCATTAACTTGTCATAGGATTTCACATAGCATTACCTTGTATTAGGAATCACATAGCATTGACTTGTAATAGAGTTTCACATAGCATTACTTTGTATTAGGGTTCACATAGCAAGGAATCAATATGGATAATCATAAGTATTCAATCATACTTGCTTATTCTCATCATCCCTCATTAAATGAATTATCAACACACATCATGAGTTTCTCTCTCATCTTTATCATAATATGATCACATCATAGTTTATAGGTTTGAACTAACCTTTTCATAAGGCATGTTAGCCTACATTCAATAGAGTGCATTACATTACAATGTAACCATTGGTATGACACATCTCATGTGTCATTCATCCAATTATCCTAAACTTATAACTCATCAAGGTATACTAGCATTGGGGTGTTGGATTTGATATCTATCATATCTTGATAGATCACTTCCCTCAACACCTTATCTTACTTGAGTTTATACACTTAGCTTGTATTAGGGTATTCCCCATCCTAATACTTTATGCACCAGTTCATCACATTTATCATGTAAAGTATTGGTCATTATTCACTCACTTAGATTACACAAATGTTGCCAATACTATGGACTCATCCTTGAGTTTGGAACTATTAATATGAGGATATTCATTATCAATCTCTCTAGGTGTTACATTTGTCATAACATTAATCACTATTCCATTATTAGGAATAGTACTCTCCATATTTATAATTTGAGGATTCACATAGCATATTCTATACATTTATGGATTTCATATAGTATTACTCTTCAATAGAGTTTCATATGATCATCCTTCTATATCAGGGTTTCACCTAGTATTATGTGAAATTGAGATTTCACAACACATCACCCAGTGCTAGGTCTTCACATAGGATTAGTATCACTACCCCATATTAGGGTTTCATGCACCTTTACCCTATTTTAAGGATTAAGGTTTACCATTCACATCCAAGTAGGGTTTCTCTTACCTCATACCCAAATTAGGGTTAGGATGTATAATTCCCATTAAATTAGGGCTTCCTTCATTGTTACACTAAGTTAGGGTTACATCATCACCCTGGATTTATAATAACACTCAGTTTTACCCTAGATTAGGGTTTCACACAAAGCATTACTCTAATTAGGGTTTCTCTCATAGCATTGAGTATCTAAATAGGTTCATCATAATGGACCTTCAATTACATGAGATATTCAAATGGATTAACCATGTTGATATTCACAAAGTTACTTACTTAGACCCTCAATGATCTTGGTTCTCATACATCAATTGGTTGAAAACCATTTGAACAAGTTGTACTTGAAATCGATTAGACAAAGTAGGTATTGAACCCATTTGCACTTTGGGTCTCCAAACGGTTTGGAATCATTTGGTCCCAAATGGTCTTGAGACCGTTTGGTCCAAACCTCCTCAAAACCGCATGGACCAAATATGGTCTCAACCGATCAAATCAATTTAGGGTTCTCAATGTTGATTCCTTCAATCATTGAATGCATGTACCCAATCATCAATTGGACCTATCATCATACTTCAATTGAGTTAAATAGGTCAACCTACAACTGATTTAACCCTCAATTGACCCTCAATTATTCATCAACTAGGGTTTGAATCAATTGAATTAGGGTTTGCAATCAATGATCCTTCAACACTAATCAATTCAAGATTAGTTACTTTGAAACCTTTGAACCATCATCCAAATTGAACATGACCTGACCCCAAACGGTCTTGAGGTCATTTGGATGACCTCCAAACGGTCTTCAGACCGTTTTCCCTTCATATCATCAAAATCCAAGTCAACCAATTAAGGTTTGGATCATTGGATTGATCACCAAATCAACAATTGATTACACTTTAACTTAGTAACATTGGATCATCAATTTCTTAACCATACTCACCTCTATACCTCCAAACGGTCTTGGGTGACCTCCAAACGGTCTTGAGACCGTTTGGATGAGCTCCAAATGGTCTTGAGATCGTTTGGCTCATCCAACCCTTGGATTCTAGTGAAATTTCATCAAGGTTTGGTCTATTGAGTCGGTCAACAAATCATCAATTGATTGCTTTGTAACTTGATAACTTTAGACCTTAAAATAGGAAACCATACTTAACCCTAGACCTCCAAACGGTCTTGGGTGATCCTCAAACGGTCTTGAGACCGTTTGGGTGATCCCCAAACGGTTTTGAAACCGTTTGGGCTAATCCACCCAAAATCTCAAATCAACTCATTGGAATTTCAGCACAAATTTCAGTTAGGGTTTGCCCAATTGATTAGCCTTCAACTCATGATTCCTTGGGAATTAATCCATCAAATTTGGTGAGTCATTAACCAACATGAATAGGAACAATAATAGCAAACGTTAAACCCTTGTTCAACCCTCTAAAACGGTTTTTAAACCGTTTTCCCAAAAAGTTAAATTAATCAAGTTGAAAATCAGCACTTAATCCAATTAGGGTTTGCCTAATTGATTGGACTTCAACTCATGATTCTTTTGGAATTAATACATTATATTTGTTGAGTCATTAACCAACATGAATAGGAACAGGAATATCAAACGTTAAACCCTTGGTAAACCCTCTCAAATGGTTTTGAAACCATTTTCCCAAAAAGTTAAATTAATCAAGTTGAAAATCAGCACTTAATTCTATTAGGGTTTGCCTAATTGATTGGACTTCAACTCATGATTCCTTTGGAATTAATCCATCAAATTTGGTGGGTTATCAAAAAACATAATTAGGAACAGGTTTCTCAAATGGTAAACCCTTGGTCAACTCCCCCAAATGGTTTTGAAACCGTTTGGTGAAACCGTTTTCTTCTAAACGGTTTGAAACCGTTCGCTCCCAAACGGTTTCGGAAACCGTTTGAGCAACTCAATGAAACCGTTTGGCTTTGACATTTGGTGAGGTGCTTTCTTATGATGATTTAATCATCATCAAGCTCTAAACCCACGAAATCTTCTGTGATTTCCATGGAGATTGCATCAATCAACCAAACTCAATTCTGGAAATATAGAAATGATCACCAATTGATAAGGAATTGATTATAATAATAAAATTAAGGGTTCAAGTTATAAAACCCGCCACCAATTGAGATCCAAAGCTCCTAGATCACGGAAACAATGGTGGATGAAGCTCCCTTCACTATTACAAGGCTCTTCCTCAAGCTTTGAGTGAAAAAAATTGGTTAGAATTGAAGAGGGGATCGAGTTATGAAGAATTCATACATTGATTTTTGATTTTCACCATGGATTCAAGGTGAAAGGAGGACAAGAACCTTAACAACAGGTTGGGGGTCTTCCTCTTGCTCCTTCATAGCTCCTTGGTCGTTTTACAAGCAAAGGGAAATAAAGGAATCCGAAAAAGCCTTTGTTTTGGCTTGGAAAAGGTACTTTTATAAGAAAATTGATGAGAGAGAAAATCTCTTATAAAAGTCTTTTAATTCCAAAATTGTTGCCACCACTCCCCCTTGGTTTCTTGCATGCAAGGGCATATCTATCCCCACTGAGATCCCTTCCATTATCAATGAATTAAGGGAAAAGAAATTAAGCACCTTAACCCTTATAATAAGAATATCCATATTTGAGTGGAAATTCTTTTTCTTATAATAATGGTGAGTGGAATTTCACCTCCTTAGGATATGTTAGTGCCTTTGCAAGGCCTTAGGATCATCCACACACATCTGAATCCAACCATTTTAATTTTGGTTGAAGGCCCTTTAATTAATACATTCATTTTTGCCCTCAATTGAATTAGGGTTTCACTTAGGATTAAATCTTGATTATTTTAATATCAAGATTCTCTCTCCTCCAAATTAATTCAAATGAGGCGCCCCTCTCATTTTATTTACCCCACATGTTGCTAAGAAGCATTAGGGACCTTGTTGAAGTGGTAATTTGCATATTGAACTCTAGGTTTTGGGTAAATTGCACTTTACACCAAAACTAGGTTTTAATGCACAAGGATTGCTTTACAAGCTTAATATTGGTGCCCAAGCTTGTGGAAACCATATCACTACATCATATTCATTCTTATGATGTCTCAACATCAGAGGAACATCTTATCATGCAACATTTGCAATTTAACCCCTCAACTTGGGTAATTTGCACTTTAGTCCAAAATAAGCAAACATTGCTTCAACATTGTTCAAACAGGACCAAACTTGAAACATAAGTTTCTCATGAGCCCTAATTACTTCTCCCCAAGATAAGATTAAGTATCTACTCAACCTCATTAGGCAAAACATCTAGGGTTAACACATAACCCAGATCAGGGATGTTACACACGCAATGAATTTTGATAACATACTATCCACTCTTTCGCAGTCGGGGAATAGTTCTCTATCTTGTGCAACAAGTAGATACTTTTTCCCTTTGTTGTCTAGTTCCCTGAACTTTTCTGTCTTGTGCATCCCATCTCTCCTCTTTTTCCCTTTGTTGTCTAGTTCCCTGAACTTTTGTGATCGGTCTAACCAGATCATATACTTTCATGTTTATTTTCATTCATTTGTGTGCGGTTCAGTTTAGTGCTAAAATAATAAACTATGATGCCCATCTTAAATGCTAATATGTACTGTTCAGATTATGTGTACATAAGTATTTAATTATTGTGATTGCATTATTGAAATTCCTATCTTAATAGAAACAATAAACTATGATGCCCATCCTAAATGCTAATATGTACTATTCGGGTTTATATGTGTACTTAAGTATTTAATCAATAGGATTATATCCTTAATAGTCCCCACTCAAGATATACTTGCCTATAGTATACCCATTCAAGATAAAATAAATAGGATTATATCTTGAATAGTCCCCACTCTTTGGGACTATTTTCAAACATGTGATCACACTTAGGTAGTGAGTGCATACTTGTTTCTGAGTTCTAACGAGATCTAGTAGCATCTCCCTTAATGTTCTCTGGATACATATGTAGAATTATTCATAATTCTACATCGGTGTATTCGTAGAACTGAGGGGAAATGTTGTCGGATTTTCATTAGAATTAAGAAATAAGTACGCATCCACTAGTTTGATCACATGTTTGAAAATGGGTTAGGACCTACCTTACATTTGAGATAGTAGATACACTTATTAAATGCTACTACCTTAAAATTGACTAATATGAAAACTTCCTATATTTTTTATAGATTATCAAGTTTATAACTATGGAGAGTGACACTCCAATGGATGAATCGACTCCTATTAGTAGTAACATTGGAGATGGGGAAAGTGAAGTGGATACTAATCCAAGGATGTCTAGTTCTAGGAAAGTAAATTTTAGAAGTGACATATGGGCAGAGTTTACAAGGAAAGAGGTGAATGGAGTGGCAAAAGCTGATTGCAAGTATTGCTTCCGACTTCTCTCTGGCAATACTAAAAATGGCACCTCTTCCCTCTTGAATCATTTTAACAGTACATGCCCTGTTAGAAAAACTTTGGTAGTACAAGAAGCGACAAAACATGTGGGCTCCATTGGGGAAGCAAGGACTTCAAATTCTACCTTTAGTCAAGAGGGTTCAAGAAATGATCTAGCTCGGATGATTGTCCAACATGAATATCCTCTATCAATGGTAGAACATGAAGGCTTTCGGACATACTCACATAATCTTCAGCCACTTTTTAGATGTCCTTCAAGAAATACCACTAAGAGTGATATTTTGCTACTTTACGAGTTTGAAATGTCTAAACTGATGAAAGTTATTGGGAACAACAAGTCTAGGTTTGCGATAACGATAGACATGTGGACGTCAAATCACCAGAAGAGAGGATTCATGGTCATAACTGCGCATTACATTGATGACACATGGGTACTACGCAATTTGATATTAAAGTTTGCATATGTCCCATGCCCTCACACAAGTGAGGCATTGCGTGAAGTTTTACACCAAAGTTTAATGGATTGGAATGTGGACCGTAAGGTATCAACCATAACGGTGGATAACTGCTCCACTAATGATCTCATTCTCAAGGAGTTGAAGGACTCTCTATGTAGTGATACACTTTTGCTATCTGGTAAAGCATTACATATGCACTATTGTGCGCATATTTTAAATCTAATTGTGAAAGATGGGATGTTAGTCATCAAAGATGAAATTGATAAGATCCATGATAGTGTGTCTTTTTGGACGGCTACTCCTAAAAGGATCGAAAAATTTCAAGATACTGCGCAACAATTAAAAGTCTCCACAACAAAAAGGCTAGTTCTTGACTGTGCCACACGATGGAATTCGACTCTTCTAATGCTTACTACTACCTTGTCATATAAAACTATATTTCATCGATTGAGATACAGAGAACCGAGTTATGATTCACTCCCTTCAGAAGAAGAGTGGCATTTTGCTTCTAAAATATGTGATAAGCTCAGCATTTTCTTAACTGCTACTAAGGAGTTATCTGGGAGAAGATATCCTACTTCAAGCCTATGTTTTGACCTTATATGTGACATCAAGCTGAACTTAATTGCATGGTGTAAGTCAGATAGTGATGTCATTAAAACAATGACATAGTGTATGTATGAAAAATTTAAGAAGTATTGGGATGAAATTCATATCTTAATGGGGGTTTCTGCTGTCTTGGATCCAAGGTTCAAAATGGTTCTTGTTAGGTTTTATTACACCAAGTTGTATGGGGCCAAGTTTGAAGATCATATTAACAAAGTGCAGAAGGCATGCGGCGATTTATTGATCGAGTATAAAGCAAGAAGAAATACAAGTGAGCATAGTTCTTCTAGCCAATTGGTACGTTCCCAATCCCCAGAAGTGGTAGAAAATGAAAGGAGAATAAATAGATTTGATGCTTATGTTAGACAAGAGAAAAGAAACAGGAATTCTGTCAAATCTGAGTTAGGCATATATCTGGGGGAGGATGTTATTTCTAGAAAAGGTAATCTCGATATCCTAGCATGGTGGAACACTCAAGGGTAGAATTACCCCATGTTGAGAGAGATGGCAAGAGACCTTTTAGCCATACCAACATCTACAGTGGCCTCAGAATCATCTTTTAGCACGGGAGGTAGATTGATTAATCCGCATAGTAGTCAACTTCGTCCTGAGACCATAGAGCCAATAATGTGTCTTCAAAATTGGTTAGCAAATACTAAGGGTAATGATTTCATTTATTTTGTTATTGATACAATTCAAAATCTTTCAATAATATCCACTTATATATGTGTTTGTATGTGACAGGTATTAGGATGTCCAAAGACATTTCACATTTCCTTGAAGATGTCGATGTTGATGATGATCATATTGGTAAGTCAATTACTTATGTGGATGTTGATATTGCTCCACCTTTTTATGTGTTAATAGATGTTAAATCTTATTTTTCTTTTCCCATATGCAGAACTAGATCCTAGTGATACTTGATTTGATCCATTCTCATAGGGATTTAAGGTCAGCCTTTTTAATCTTATGCCTAAAATCATTTACTAACGTTCGAACCAAATGCCCTTTTTGAGAATGGTTTTGATTTACATTTTACAGTATCAGGAATGATTGGCATGATTTAACGGTTATATATGATTTAACTGTTATATATGGTTCGAAAAACAAAATGTAGGTTTTTCCTATTATACACAATAATGTAGCTCGATTATTGTTGTTGTTGTAGGAATTTGACGATTATTGTTGTTGTCTAATCATCTACTATTTGTATTGTTGTTGTAGGAATTTGACGATTATTGGAGTTCGATTCCTGGTGGAGCTACCATCACTTACCCAAGTTGTATGCCTTAATTGTTCTTTGCTCGATCAGGCTTAAGAGTGAATCCTGTTACAATTTTGCGCAGAATTTGTAATGCAATTTTGTTGTGTAAGTAGATGAGTTCTGGGTCATTCTGTAATGACAAATTGAGTGAAGTTTGTGTGATGAAGTTGCTCTGAATGGAATATTGTAATGTCATACAAATTGATGATTTGAATGCTTCGTTTTGGACAATTAAGAATTGAGTTTGGCTGCTCTAAATGGTTATAAGAGGTGTTTGCTCAATTACGGATTGTCTGCTTGTCTAGATTCAGTTTGCAAGATATCAGTGCGGAATCTCTTAGTACATAGATGTGAGTGCTTAGTGCAGTAACAATTTTTACTGCTTTAACTTGATTTCCGAAAAGTTTAATGTTTTGTCCGTTACTCAATTAGTGAAATCGAATGTCACTTTTGGTCTGGTATTGTTTTCAAGTATAATTCTTTTTGACTCATCAACGTGGATCATCCATGATACTTTTCAGTTGTAAATTATAAAAGAAAAGTTCTTTCTAAATACAAAATCAGCAGTGTGAACACAAAAAGAAGTGGTTATAATAAGTCATAATATATTTGAATTGACAAATAATAGTTGATCAAACAAAAGTCTCAACTTTTAGTCCAATGCTGTAAATTTTAGTCCACTTCGGGTGGATTCGGGTGTGCTCGGTTTTGTGTTCGGGTTCGGGTATTTCGGGTTCGGTTTTGAGTTATAGTTCGGTTTTTATATTTTCGGTTTGGTTCGGATTCGGTTCGGGTTGAGAAAAAACCCGCCCATTGCCATCCCTACCACCAAACCGACCTAACAATCCAGACGTATATATCAATCTTGAGTTCGTTCCCACGTCCGTTCAATGCTGGTGAGTCACGCCGTATTCCAACTTTTTCCCTCCCCTTGTCAACTCTTTTCCCACTGCCGGCCTGTTGGGGGTAGCTGCCTAGCAAGCTATCAAACGTGCACTCCGAATGGACGTCGGCAACTTCCCACTTGTCTACTGTGTGAACGCCAGCGGATGCAGTTATCCTCGTCATTGACCTTTTGGCCGCCACCAACTGCAAGGATAAGAAGGCCCCGAGCTCGCCAGCTAGCGAACGAAGAAGCATTAGGTCAAGCACTTGTAAGGACACGAGGTGAGGAAAGGGTAGAAGGGAGCAAAGGGTGAGCTGAGCATCGGTCCAAAACCGGACCGGATTGGATTGCGGACTGAATTTCAACAAATATATAAATCGCAGAGTGAACCGTTTTGAGGTGGGACCGGACCGGGTCCGGACCGTTTTGTACTAAGACCGTACCGGACCGGACCGTTTGAACCGTAATCAGTCTTTTATACATATTTTACAACTTATTTAATTGTACAAAGTTGATAATCTTAGTCACTTCTAATAATTATATAACTTTAGTATCAAACATTTATACTAGTAGTACTTATATATGTACTTTATTTGTAGTTATTATAGATTACACCTTTAAATATACATAAATTTTGTATAAAAGTCAGTCTGCGGTCCGGACCAGACCGGTTTTGGATCGAATCGGGCCGATGACCGAATTCATCAAAATTTTCTGGACTGAATTGAATAGTCCGGTCTGATTTTGTAGTTTGGACCATTATTTGTTCACCTCTAGCTGCAGTATTAGAAAGTGAACATGTCCCATACATTTCCCTCCTCAAAGTTCGGGAGTAGCCCGTTCCTTTTCGCGCTCATCCTCCTCGCAGTTGTCGCCGTCTCCCTCCGTCCGCCCGCCACTGCGGCGAGGAGCCTCAACCAAGCTCAAACCAGACAGCAGCTTAATGAGGCAGAGCTGGCGGCTGTCGGAGTCAGCTGGGGGAGGGTGCTGCTGCGTGCTTCCGCGGCCCGGGTGGGGTTTGACGACTACAGCGACCCGTTCACCAACAAGGGGCATCACCCGCCATTGCGGTTGCGGCCTAGACTGCGCGGGTGATATATGGTTTCACTCCGCTGTCAAGTTCGGTGACCTAAAAAGGCTAAAATCCTAAACGCATGCCCACCAGGTTGTGGCCGGTGGATCTCCTTTTCTCCTTGCCCATCCATTAATCTGTAGCTTCTATACGTTTCTCATTTTGTATGTGCACATGTAGGGTACGTTAGATTTTTCACCCGAACAAGAAAAGCTTGTTTGTATTATAAGAAAGCTAGAAATTGATGATACCTTACTACTATATACGGTAACATGCACCATCGCCTTTCTGATAGTATGTAATGTGGTAAATGTTTTGCTCACCGAAATAGTTCTTAGTAATTAATACCTTACCACTTCATCATGTGCTGTATCAGATTCATCTGTTTTCTTCTGCAAGAGTTATTTAACCCTCACACAAAGCAGATGTCTGGACTCAGTAAGACTGTAAATTCTTGTTTCCTCTGGATATTCAAATCGAAATGCAAGTCGATGAAGCCCTCGAGTTCATTTTGTACATTGATTTTGTATTTTCTGGGTCACACAGAATACTCAATGCTCGCAGAGCACATAGATTATAAAAATCATAGATATTTGTTTATTTGTAATCTTCTTTCGGTGTACCACCGACCGATAGTTTTCTAGGTTTTTAATCCAACGCAAGTTCTAGTGGGTATTGTACTTTATACATGTGTATATTTTTAGTCAACAATAAGTGTAAGCCTATTTGTATATGCAATGGAACTCTTGATATTTGAATACATGTAGCCGTTGGAAAAAAAAATTTCATTTCTAATGCTTTATGATTCAAGAAGTCTGGACTTGTATTTTTCAACTTCTTCGTGTCGCAAGTGATAAATTTAGACGAATGAAAACCCAACAATCATATCGTCTGTGTTTTCTAAGTTCAGTTAATTATGTGCGTTGAAGTACCTTAATAATTCGTGTACTATGCCAGTGAAACTCTAGAGATGGCTCAATCAAACTGTTATCAACTGCTTTCAAAACTTTGCATATTCGTGCTTCTGAACTTTTTTGAAGTTATGGACAACAGAATGCCCACCTTTATAGCTTCTGTGATGTGAGGTACTTTGTAAGTCCCTGATTAGACATGTTTGTTGTGTTGTAGATCACGCAGGGACGGAACCATAAACGTACAATAGTAAAGACTGAGTTTACAAAAAAAGTTGAAAAATAAAAATATGCATATATCAAGATTTGAACCTACAGTATCTACACAATTAACGCAAAATATCACTTCAGCCAAATACTTGTTTTTATTAGGATACTGTGAAACATGTATATATCTAAATATTGTTAGTTGTCTAATAGAAGACACCATGATGGTTAGACACTCGGTTTGTTAGTGAGAAGTCCCCGGATCGAGTTCAGGCCACGAGATAAATAGAATGACCAACTTTAAAAAGAATCTAAATATTGTTAGTATCTTATATTTATATAAGTGTATTTTGTCATTTTTGGGGGAGGACAGGGGCTAGAGTGCCCCAGCCCCCTGAATCCGCCCCAGATATCACATATACATAATCATTTTAGATTAATAATTAATTATGTGGTAATATATCTTTACGTTAACTGTATACGGCTTGTGAGCATTGATAGTTCTGCAAGCGATGAAACATGTTAAGTCTTAATAGTATTTTTTTAATCTTTTGTATAAAATAGATCATGAAAGAACAAGAACCTTCATCATATACTTTTGGTTTTATATACATTTTGGAAGAGGCAACTAGGTTTTTAAGCTTATGATAGCTCATTGATATAAATGTTTTGAACCGTAAAGGCAAACATGGATTTTGTTGTTTCGTATAGAATATAGGATCAACAAAGTGTTGACACATGTCTAAACCAAATAACTCTTATAGATATTGGTCAAACAATTAAAATTATATTTTTTGCATGATTTAATTGTCAATTTTTTTGAAACTGATGTTCAAAATGTCACTTCTAAAGAGTAATGTGTCCATGTGAGAGAAATCACTACTCCATGTAAAACTAATATCCCCACGGGTGATACATTGTACTTTAAAGACAACGCGTCAACGACTAACGACCAAGAAGCAATGCCTTCCTATGTGACCAATGTACCCCAATTAGGAACACATCGCCCACAATTTATAATTTATTATGACACCATGTCAATATATGCTTATGTAATATTTATCAAGTTACTTAACGACCCTGATATTGTTAAAATCTACATGTAAATAATAATTTGTATAAATTAATAATAATATAACATAATATATCATAAATACATTACAATGATAAGTATAAATTGTGGTGTGTAAAATCAATAAATACCATACTAAAGATATAAAATAATATATATACTAAATCAATACATATAGAAGTTACAATACTTAAAATATAAACAATAGAGGTCATATTTATAACAAAACAATATAATAAATGATATACACATAAAAATGATATATACACGGATAACACAACAAATAAATGAAGTCATATCATATCATGTATGTTATTTTAAATTATAATGCTTACTTGGCATTATACTACTTATATGTAAGTAATGTACCATAAAAAATATACAAGTATATCAATAATTGTTTGTAAAATCAATATATATAAGAAAATATAATGTAAAAATAATGTATTGAATCAGCACATTAAAAATGTAGAACAATATTCTAATTAAATACAACAAATTGAATTCAAGAAATAAATATTACAAATATGTGTAAATGAGCAATACTTATATTCATATAAATCAATACATCAAAAGATTCATATCACTTGAAAAAAATATAAACATAACATCAATATTTACATATACAAAAAAGATTTCGTTTAACATATATATTATTTATTTTATATTTATGTATATTAATTTGATCTTTAAATACTATATATTAATTTCAATATTTTTATCATCTACTAAATTAATGATTATTGTTGTCTTTATCTTCAAAAATATTTTGTTCAAATATAATAGAAGAAGATTGTTTCAAAACAAACATATCAAATTCAATGTTATGTTTTATATTTTTAGCATTATAACTAATATTATACACATTTTTTAATATTTATCATTACTCTGTATTCATGAAATACAATATTTTATTATCGTCAAATTTAAATGTTATTATAAACATACAACTTTTACCAGTGACATATTTACAATAAGGTTCCCTTTCCGTTTTAGGCACATTTTGAGTTGGTTATTCTATTATAGGTATCTCAAGAATATTGAGCTTTTGCTCACGTATGCAAACAATAATCAACATTCTATATTAGTCGAGGAAGTTATTTCCATTTAACTGTTCTTTCTTAATGATAAATCATAATAAAAAGTTGATATGCATGTTTGTCATTTGATCTATAAGAATTATTTGCACTCATAAATAATTTGATTTGAGAATAAATTTTGTTGCTATAAATTTGAAGACTAATTGCTCCTACTATTTTGATAAAATCAAGTCTTTAATATTAATTTAAAATATTATTACGGACAAACTTCTAGTGAGCTAAGATATATAATAAATTAAGTCATGAGTCATCTTTGACCGACTACTTATAACTTAACTATTTAAGTAAGAAACAATTATCAATTGCATCTAATACAACTCTTGGATAGTTGATTGCAGAACTACTTGTTAGAATTCTTATTTTCAAGTATGTTCCACCACTCAATTGATATAATATAAACAAATATTAACATGGTATTATAATAAAATATACACTCAATGTTAATTTGTCCCTAACTGTAGAGTGATGTTCCGATAGGAGATAATATCTCATGGCTACTGACATTGCTTTGCAAAAGTGGCAATTTGGTCATCATTTTTTGGAAAGATGACATATTGGCATTAATTTTTTTAATAAAGACCATTTTTCAGCCTAGATAATTTTTACATGTTTGTGTCTAGAGTTATCAATGATACAAACCATATTAAATTTGTTAAACATATTTTGTTCACTAGAAAATGTTGATTCAAGTTATTGGTATGTATGCTTAGAGAGTCGGGCATATGACAATTACAATGACATATTTTATAAATGATTTGATTAAAAATAAAGGCAATCTTCTAATTTATTCTATTTTATTCAGCTATGAGATAATGATGTAACATAATAAATGTTTGAAGAATGATGTTATTTAATGACGCATGTCTTTAAGTTGAGGAGATGAACAATGAGATCATACATAATTTAAGACTATATATACATTCTTGTTATGTCCCTAATCGGTTGTTATTGTAAAGACTAATATACATTAATAATTCTTAAAACTAGAATGTGTGTTGGTTGATGACAGAGTCTCATTAAATCATGATCTGTGATACAAAACCAAACACATAGATACTTGTTAGAGAACAGTGCATTGGAGAGACCCATCATGTAAGTGATGCATGGAAACTATGATAGGTAGTCAGAGTCATCTCTCATAGTGATGGTCGTGATTGTGGTTCTTAGACTTGAAATCACTACACTCATCACATGTCGTCTAATGTACTTTTGACATCATCCACCTTGACCTTGAATAAGGGTTGACATATAGGCGGTGCTCGGGTGCATTCAATTATTAATGTAGGAGGCGGATTTAGGAATATTTAGGCGGAGGTGAGAGCGGAAAGAATTCAATTACTACACGACAGATGAGAACAGACATTTATCCCTTTCTTATAGTGGTGGTGAAACCCTGGGTACTCCAGCAAAATCTATAGGAAGGGAAGGAAAAAGGAAAAAATAAAAGATAAGGAAGGGAAAAGGAAAAGAGAAAAGAAAATTATTGAAATAAAGTTCATACATGGATAGGGAAGCAATGGTAATGGATGTAAAAGTAATGAAAAAACGTTATAAGTTACATGGGTGTGTGGAGCGTTACTTTTTATGTAGAGGAACAGCTCTCGGTACCCGTTTGGTTGGGCAGAAATTGAAAAAACGGAACCGTTCATTTTCACTTACTGTTCTAATGCGGATGACGACGCATCATACAACCTGAATAACGGAACCATTTTACATCGTACCAAACTATAAAGTTGTAATTTTAGTTCACTGAACTTAATTTCATGTGTTGCAATCACGGTATAGGTTGGTTTTACTCCTAACCATACAAGTCCCTAGTGAAGACCATATTTTAACCACTCCAAGATACTAGACCTCATTTAAGGCACGTAGCATAAGAGACTTTTTAACTTGTCCCGTATAAAGTGTGATTTCTATTAAAATAAAATAAAGTTAGGCTCAATTAAAAATACATCATGAATCATATAATATAAAAATAAGAAATGTTTGAGAGAAATGTATCATTGAAGAAATCACACTAGAATCCTCCACCCTGACACTAGGGTTCTAAAGTCTCAATTTCATTATTCCTTAACACTCACGGACTCTCTCTCTAGGGTTCGCTCTAATCTCTCACTAGAATCCTCCCCGGCAGCCACCGCTGGGGGGAGGGAGCGTCTTCCTTGATGCCCCCCCTGGCCCTAACGATCTCGGTGTGATTTCAGTTAGGGAAGAGAGAGTCGAAGCAGCTCGCCGATTATGGGTGAGGCGTTGGGCGTCGCCTCTGGAAGAGCCGATTGGAGAGCAGTAGCGGCGCGAGGAGAAGCCCTGGATCAGAGGGGAGGCTATCCGACCTGGTAAGTTCCGCTCCATTCAAGAGTGATGGGTGGAAAGAGCTTCAAGATCCGGGGTCATCGTCATCGGTCCTTCCCTCATTCTGGTGATTTCGGCGGTGATTCGTCCAACTCGGCGGCATGTCCCTCCTCACCCATGACGATGAGGATGGGTGTTTCTTCATCAGGCCAGAGGCTCTGCGCCTCCTGAAGATGGAGGCTGCACTCTCATTGGGATGCTTCTCCTTCTCTGCCCGGCGCAGGGTGGAGGTGGTCGGATGCTTCCAATTGTTACGGCTCAGCTGGCAGACGACCCTAGGCCATATGGCGAGGCGTGGGCTGGGTCTAGGGGGGCAGTCTTTCTCCTCCCTAGCTCTCCTGTGCAGCGTGTCTTCATCAACAAAAGAAGGGCTTCACCGATTCTTACAAGGGCTCGCTGGTTGGGTGGAGTTGCCCCTGGCGTATGGGTGGTTGCTGGTCCCCCCTGCCCGGTGGTCGGGTCCTAGCCTCTACCCCCGCCGCGGCGGTTCATTGCACTCTAGGTGCTCGATGAGAGGCTCCTGTGTGTACAGGAGTTGAGTGGTTTGCTTGGGGGGGGGCAGTTCTTCTTCCCTTCCTTTCGAGCCTTCTCTGCTGTGAGTCTTTGACCTGCCCCTACGGGAATGGTCACAGGCATGGTGTCCCTGTGGGCTCGGCTTCTGTTTGTCTCTGGTGCTGTGATTGGGTTACCGGGCTGCCAGTGCGTGCTAGGTGCTTGTTGATACGACCCTGTGCAAACAGGGGATGTCTCTTGCTCTCTTACAGGCTTACTAGGGATTTGACGTGAAGCCTTACTGCTTGTGCAACATGGAGGCTGGCTTCCAAGTGGCAACCTATCAGTTCATCAGGGGATTAGCATGTGTGCGTGGGTCAACACGAAGTTGCTAGGTTGTTTGTTCAGCACACTTTCAGAGGATGAGGTTTATTGCAAGTACTTGGATAATCAGCTGAAGGTCTTGGTTCTGGTCCCATGTTTTCAGGGTCTGAAATCTTGGTGTTCTGAGACCTTGCTAGATGGATGCTATTGATCTGGATTCTGGATAGCGTTGGGTTTTGGACCCGCTAGTTATGCTGCCGTTTTTTTGATTATCTGCTACCTAAGGCATCATAATTTCAGTAGGATGTGGATAATGCTATTGGTGTCTGCGTTAGTTAGGTGTTCTCTGGACTGCCGTCTGGCCGGCAGGTCCGTCCCTTCCCTTTTCTTGTCCAGATGTATGACTCTATAGGAGCTCTGTTTTTTTCTTTTGTTCTCTGGGTGTCTTACATCCTGGTTGGGATGAGTTTTTTAGCTCATGTTGATGTAATGGGGTACTTAGTGCCCGAAGTTTTTGGTATTAATAGTAACACGCTTTTTGGACCGACCAAAAAAAATATATCATTGAAGAAACAATTCATATTCTACAAATAAAAACATTAGTATGAAAATTTTGTTAAGGAGGGAAATCATTTTAAATTTCTAGTGGAGTTTATTCAGATTGTTGAATAGGATTATTTCTTCTAAATGACAGAATATTTTACAGGAAAAAAAATTGTCGAACACACACACACACACACACACACACACACACATATATATATATATATATATATATATATAGATATATATATATATATATATATATATATAGAGAGAGAGAGAGAGAGAGAGTCAGGCTAGAATACACTGAAGTAGGTTTTCATGATGCAATATTTTTTTCAAAAACTCTTATTTGTTGATCTTCTTAAACATTTTGTGAATAGCTCATACGCAAAATTTGAGCACATTTGAACATTTATCGGTCATGCTATGAAGACTGCAACAATTATACATTACAAATTAGTTTTGCGCATCGATTTTGTTGCCCTTGGATGAGTGACTTACACTCATCCAAATGGGCTCAAAATTTGTATGTAGCCTTGTTATAGTATGACGGTGAAGATCAATGGTTTACATTTTGCAAAAAATAGTCTTGATATACACACACACTTGAGTGTATTCGTGCGATCTGTACCATTGAGTGTATTCTAGCCTGACTCTCTCTCTCTATATATATATATATATATATATACATATATATTGTATATATATAGTATTTATAGAAACTTAGTTGTTTTTCTTGGATATAAATTGACTAAGAGAATTAGCCAAAAAAATTTTGGTAGGAACTTCCGTACATGGAGTGAAATTGTCTATTTCAATGTAAAAAAGTCAAGGTAGAACTATTTTTTTGCCATAAAATTTTATAAAGAGAAAAACATGTCTTTACTTGGTATTTTACTTGGGGAAAGTTTATTAATTGGATAAGACAATATTCATTAGGAAATTAAAACTGTTGACAAGAAATTTTATTTGAATAATATGCATTTTTATATTCCCATTGACTAAAGGAAAATATATTTCATTGGAAAAACTTATTTTTCTAAATATCTTTTTACATGTAGAATGTATGAGTGAGAATATTGATAAGGAACAATGGTTTCTTAGCTAAACATCGTGGATGAACGTGATGACGTGCATTGAAGTAAACTATTAAATAAAATAATTCATATGGTTTAACCATTAGTTCTCTGTAAGATTTTTTGCCCTTGATTTGTCATTATTTTTCATCCAGCCACAAATGAACTATGTTTAGTCACGGATCATAGACTCCTGCTAAAAGAATTATCATTTCTATCCACTGCTAATTAATTTGGAATCAAGTTTCCCTCTAGTCCTCTCCCCAACACGACCTATATGTTAACTTACATACTAGCCAACTAGAAAACAAAGGGGAAAAAACATTTATGTGGGTTGTTATAAACCACAAATGGTTTGATCAAGTAAATATTTTTAAAAGAGTGATACACATACTTCAAAACAAACCAATACCTATCAAAAATGGTCATTAATGTTTTTTATACTTTTTGAAATGTTATGTGTGATTGTCAATAGTTTCTTTGAGGTCTATAATTGTATATAGTCATGTAGTTTATTGTGTACTTTTAGGTCTCTTTAGGTTTGCTTCATCAGAAAAAGAAAAAAAGAACTCGTGAGTGAAGATACGTAAGTGGATGAAAATTTGGATTGTGGAGGATAGATTGTTAATTCTTCCATCCGATATTTGGATGTCACAAGAAACAATGCCATGAGGCCCAGGATGCACAACAATCATCTTCAGTTGCGTCATGCATCCAACAGGCACAAGAAAACCATTGACCAGCAATTCAATAGTGACTGCCCCACGAAAGGAATTGAAGCCCTTATGCGATTACATGATGTTGACTTGGGAGAATCCCCAAGATCGCGCGAGCTTCCACTGCTAGTACTGTTCATCAAAAAATTGAGACAAAGGCCAATTTGTTTTTTTAAGATTTTTATGCTATTGTTGGCTCTATAATATGAACTATATATTTTACAAATATATTAAGGTTTTAATATGACAATTTGTGGAAGAAGAAAAAATCTACTCTCCTGATTCTGTTAGATACAAATTTTGTAAACTTAAACTCATTTTCATGGTCAGAAGTTGTTTTACTTTAATCTAACTCACATATTACCATTGCGATTCTGAGATGCTCTGGTAGGGCCAAAACCTGGGCGGAAGTGTGTCAAGAGAAGCCCCCATAGGCATTGAAAATCTCATCAAGGGCTAGTAGATGGTTGAAATTCTAGTTTTGTAACTCACAAAGAGATGGAAGCAGAACAATTAAGGATTTGCTAGTCTGACAGAGCCCCACTCATCCCCAACAAGGTATGACAACATCGTGATGCTATCTCCGTCCATATATCTTTCCACGATGCCCGTAACGAGGGACTTCCTCACCATCTTGTGTTGTGATCTCTCTTGCTTGCGTTGGCATAGAACTGATCCTTGCTATCGATGCAAGTTTTTAATTATTCCATGCTATGGATCCAAATGAAATAGTTTTGAATAAATACGACACAAAATAGCAACATTGGGTGTGACTATCAGATGGGCGAATTCGGTAGTGAGCAGTAGTATTTGTGAAATGACACATGAATGATGTAACCACTATCTAAAGTTTAGTTTTCATAAACAAAAGAGGACCAAATATACTAAATATGATTGTATTGAGAACACATTAAGCATCTCCAATTATACAATTTATTTTGTATGTTATCCTATGATTTGTGTAGTAGTTATATTCTATGATTTTTTAGTGAATTGTGTACTTCAAGAAATACAAGATCAGTAATTGAGGGCTAACTACTCAATTACAATACAACAATGGGTCTCCAATGGATTTTTTTTTTACTTAATTAATACTTTGCAGTATACATGTATAAATTGTATATTTTTTTTATAACGTGGTCTACTTTCAGACTTAGTACATTTATGGGTGTAAATTGGATGTATCATGGATGTTGTGTAAGGCTCTTCAGAATTTTGTGTGTACTTAAATTGTTGCGGGTTTTCAATGTACTCTTTCTCATCTAACTTGATTTGTCTTTAATTAGATTTTATTTTTTTATCATCTTACAAAATAGCAAAAAATGAATCTATCAAACACATAATTAACTTCCCACTAATAGTTTCTTTGTAATTGTCAAGATTTAAGTATGTTGTTGTGTATTACAATGATTAACATCGATATGCAACAAACTAATTAATCTAAGATTTTTAGATAATTTCTTCCCGACCAAAAAAGAAAATTAGTGTTTATTTTCACAAGAACTTATTATAGAGAGGGGTAAAATAAATTCAGTATAAGATGGTATAGCATATCTTGTACCAAAGTACAACAAAACAGAGAGTTGTAAGTTACTTTTTAAATAAGCGCGATTAGTTCCCCATAAGATAACCCACAAATGTAGGAAAATTAAAGAAAAAAAGTTGATACCATAAATGAAAAGAACAACAATAGAAAGAGTCTTAAGTTTGGTAGTAGTGAAAAATGTGCCGCATTTTGTTCAAAGATCCTTGTCAGAGAGCTCGACTACAGGTGCCTTCCCACCTCTTGAAAGATGAATGCCCTTGATTGGTTGGTTGCCTAGTATTTTAGTGAAGAAATAGTACCACCTAAAAAGAGAAATATAGGAAGAGAAAAGTACATCAATTTTATCTAAATTTAACCAATATTGTTACACTAATTATTTTAGAAACAATAATTTCTCTTACACCAATCAAACATGGTGATACATGCATTGAAGTCAGTTTATCTCTTTACCAACTTACAGTTTTTGTTCATAAATGATAAAGTTGTTTCTAGTAAAAGTCATTGAATTATAAATAGAGATGTCCAAGCAAAAATGAAAATAGTGTTACCAAATTTGTTAAGATAATTGATATTTGAATAAGGTATGATGAATATTTCATTTTCGCTATGGAAGAGTTTCCATATACGACGACCAGGCTTTCCCCTAGAATGCCAATAAGACCCAAAGGACGATATGTTATGAACAGTTATCCAAATATGGAAAATAAATTTCAAAGTGGCCTTTCTTTAGCATACCACCCAAATAATTTTTATAAAACATGGGTATATGGGAAAAGTAAAAGATTTAGAAACTTGTAATCAAGACCACACGCTAGTAGATTTGAATATCGGTTGAAATTCTAGGAGTAAGAGTATTTTATATTATCTCAAAACTAGAGAGTATGCTAATTAGTATCCAGTAACTTAAGCTATTGATAAATGTTGGTTGAGATGCTATAATTGTTGATTGTCCCATGCTTGTATGATGGAAGAAGTTGATTTTAGGTGAGGAACATTGATGTGTGTGGATTGAGTTTTGAATTATTTAAATCTATATCTGAAGGTATACATATACAAGAAATATAGTTATAGGATTAACAATGTGTTTCCATGGGTTCATTTTCTTATAATATTTGATCATGACGTCTGCTGACCGGATACTCTCTTTTATTTACAAAGTGTAGCAATAATACTACTAAAACACATGTAGGAGTCTAATCTTTTGCCCAAGATACCCCAACCACACATATTATGAGTTTGCAGACATTTTATAATTGACCACATGGTAGTCTCTACTATCCATAGTCTCACCACAAAGAAATATCATCTTGGGATGTTTATATTTTTTTCATAAGATAAGGTAGGGACATGAAACTCACAAAATAGGAAGAAAGTTAGTAGGAGTTGCATTGAGTAAAATGAGTCACACGCTCAGCTTGTAAATTGGGATCTCAAATAGAAAGGGTTTTAGTTGTTTTGTAAATAATACGGTCCCAAATAGAGTTTCTAAGTTTGAATGGTGAAAGGGGGAAAACAAAATATTTGATAGGATCAACATAAGTTCCAACGATAGAAAATTTATGAAATTTATTCCTTAAACAACTTCAGGAATCTAAACCAATAAGTTGGAATTCAAAACAATAAGAAAATGGTAAAATCCTGATATGAACAACAACAACCATATTTTTAAGATGGTAAATTAAAAGATTGAGAACAAATAACTCTATGCAAGAGAGTCCAAGAGTATCCATATACCATATGTGATAAATGTTTGATGCAGGGAGATTATGTAGAATATGAATAATGATGAAGTAGAGAAAGGCCATGTTATTTTGAGAATGACTAGATAGGATTAAGACCAAATGATTATCAACAACAAATATGGTGAGGTTGATATTTCCACTAATAACCCAAGGAATATTATTGTATACATCTATGAGATATTCAAAATAATTTATATAGGAACATTAGTTTTGGCGGGTTCCCCGTCGGAATAGAGAAATCCCACATTTGGTTTTAAATAATATTTCTAAAGAGAATAGAAATATAGTAAGTCCCCATGTGAGTAGAGGTATGTATAAAATATTGAGTGGTCCACCTAATAAGAAATCCTCCAATGACAGTGTGGAGGTTTTTTAATCCAACTATGTATAAGGTTTACCGCTATAGTACAATGTTTAACATTTGGAAGCTCATACTAGGTTTCCTGGATATTAATAAGTTGAATCATGTGGTCAAGAGGATCTCATCAATGAAGATTCATGGTGGAGTGTGACTGTGCACTCAAGGATGATATCAAAGGAGCTGGTGCATGAGGGTGCTTTGGTGTAGATGGACGGGCAACAAGGGGATACAAACACTACTGATCTGCCAATCTCCTCACAGAATGGATCCTGGACCTGAACCTAGTTGAGAGATCATATGTGTCCTAGACATGGCTTGGAGTTTTCTAGAGAGGGATACTCCACCTTCACGAGCTTCCAAGGTAGTGTCATCCCTAGCTATCACGATGATGTAGGGGGAACTAATAAGGAGGTGAGATGACCAGAGAAAGGCACAAGGGTGGCGGCCGGTTGGGGCAGTGACCTATTGGGGTGGTGACCAATTAGGGAAGCGCCTGAGGCCCAACATTATCGGATTAGCTTCCAGGCGTGGAAGAGAATTTGACGAAGATCACCAGTAGAGTGGGTAATGAAACCAAGGTTGGAGTCCCTTACTGCCACGTGAAACAATGTAGACAAACTCCTGGATGTGATTACCGGACTCCTACATGCAATCAGCAGACATAAAGATGGATAGATGTGGGTCGAGCATATTACACATATGGAGGATCTGACCTTTGACCCAGTTATCTTTATCTAAGATAATTGTGTTTTATGAATCGAATTGATGCCTCTAATTTGCATAAATTGTAGTATATGGGTTCTAGCTCAGTAATGTGCGATCCATATATAAATTTTTATCACCTTTTTGAAATCTAGCTAGTGCAATAGGTCCCAAGTCATGATTTGGCTTTATTTCCTTAAATTTTTAAACTGAGCATAATTAGGGTTTAGGTTCCTAATTAAGTAAATCTTGGGTCATTATTACAGGATAATTAAGGTTTAAGATCAGTAGATAGTAGGGGCATTGTTCCTATTTAAATCAAGTAAGCGGTCCATGCCTTAGGTTTCCATATATTGCTGTCATAAAGTTGTGCTCCTAAAAGCATGTTTAAAGTTCATATAACACAGGTTATCACGTGATCACCTAAATATTTTAAAAGGCATCTATATGTGTGCATCTTATTAAGTTTTATTGCATGAAGATTCATGTTAAAATAAAATTAGTCAAAAGAACATACATCTTCATGTTTAAGATCAATAATGTGATTATGGGTGAAAACCCTAAGTAAGATAAGATCAAATTAGATCATATTAAGAGAAACTAAATAGGCACTATTCGTTAATGTGTTATGGAAGTTTGGTGCCTTATGAGCCCCCTTCACTTTATGGGTTCAAGCCCAATCATGTTCACTTTTAGTGTGTTCAGATGACTGTTCACTTTCAGTGTGTTCAGTATCTTTATATTCTTGTTCACTTTCAACGCACTGCCAAAACTTGTATCACGAGGGTAGATTATGTTACAATGTTTGTCATCAGAGGACAATAACAATGGCATCGCGTGGCTGAGTCGTGTGGTCAAGAGAATCTCTTCAATGCAGATTCAAGGTGGAGTGTGAACGTGCTCTCAAGGATGATATCAGAGGAATTGGTGTACGAGGGTGCTTTGGCAAAGATGGATGGGCGGAGAAGGAACACAAACGGCACTGATCTACATATCTCCTCACAGAACGTATCATGCACCTGAACCTAGTTGAGAGATCATATGTGGACTAGGTGTGGCTTGGAATTTTTTGTAGAGGGATGCTCCACCTTCACAAGTTGCCAAGGTAGCGTCATCCTTGCATGTCATGATGGTGCAGGTGGAACCACCTCTCCAATCTTGATCATGGACATCGGTAGGGAGACAAGATGACCAGAGAAAGGCACTTAAGGGCGGCGACCGATTGGGGTGACAACCTGTCAAGGTAGTGACCAATTATGGTAGTGCTTGAGTCCCAATGTCATCAAAGCAGCTACCAAACGTGATGCTGAGTTTGATAAAGACCACCAGTAGTGTGGATAATGGACCCAAGGGCGTCCCTTGCTGCTGCGTGAAACAACGCAGACAACCTCCTACATGCCATCGACAGAGAGGAAGATGGGTAGATGTGGGTTTAGTGGATCACACATATGGAAGATCCAACCTTTGACCCAATTATCTTTATCTAAGATAATGCATTTTATGAATCTAATTGATGCTTCTAATTTTCATAAATCATAGTAAATGGGTTCTAGCTCAAAATATGCGATCGATATATATGAATTTCAATCACCTTTTGTGATCTAGCTAGTGGACTAGGTCCCAAGTCATGAGTTGACTTTATTTCCATAAAGTTTCAGACTTAGCACAATTAGGGTTTAGGTTCCTAAATAAGTAAATCTTGGGTCATTGTTACATGATAATTAAGGTTCAAGATCAGTAGACAGTCGGAGCATTGTTATTACTTAAATCAAGTAAGTGGTCCATGCCTTGGGTTTCAATATACCACATTCACACATTTTTGCTGTAAAAGCATGTTTAAAGTTAATATTACATATGTTATCATGTGAGAACCTAAATGTTTTAAGAGGTATTCATATATTCACATCTTATCAAATTTGACTAAATTAAGATTCATATTAAGATTAGATCAGTTAAAAGAACATACCTTTTCATGTTTAAAATCAGTAATGTGAACATGGCTCAAAACCCTAAGTAAGATAACATTGAATTAGATCAAGTTATCCAAATAATTAGGCCCTACTCGTGAACGTGTTATAGAAGGTTTGTGCCTTATGATCCCCCTTCTCTTTATGGGTTCAATCCCAATCATGTTCACTTTCAGTGTGTTCAGATGATTGTTCACTTTAAGTGTGTTTGATATGTTTATGTTCATGTTCACTTTTAGTGTGTTTGGTATGTTTATGTTCCTATTCACTTTTAGTGTGTTCAGATGACTGTTCACTTCCAATGTGTTTGGTATGTTTATGTTCATTGAGTAGGAACCCTAATAAGAATATTTAATCAAGTTAAGAATACATTCTACAGTCATAAGTAATGTTTATGCAAGTTCGTATCAGTTTTTAAGCTTTATTTAAGTTAGTTCTTATACTTCTAATTAAACCAGACCAATGACAATCGGTTTGTCAAATGTATGGCTCTGGGATCGATGCCAGTAGGTGAGGAGTAATATTAAAGAATAAAGTCATATGAGGTTCAAGGCCTATCTCAAGGATCTATGCACGAGTTCAAGATGTGGAGGGGTGCCATCTATGTGATCCAATGAGGTTTTACTAGTGTACTAGTTTTTAGCATGTATCATGCTCTTGTTATGAGTTTCATGAAAAGAATATGTATGAGAACCAATGGATCTATTGTTGGTATGTATGCCCTGAGAGCCAATCATGAGATGATTGGTGGGATACATTAAGATTGATTTGATAAACATCAAAGGCAAGCTTCCAATTCTTTCTGGTTCAGTAATATGAGATAGTGATAGAACAGATTGAATGTCTAGAGAATGACAATACTCAATGACGTATGCTTTCAGGTTGAGGACCTGAACGATGAGATCATACAGATGCTAAGAGTTTGTACATTCTTGTTATGTCCCTCGTCGGTTGTCATTGTGGAAGGTAGATAGACAACAATGACACACAAGACTAGATTGTGGTGTTGGTTGATGACAGAATCTCATTAGTCATGATATAGAGATATCAAACCAAACACATAGGTACTTGTTAGAGAACAAGTATACCGGATAGACCCACCGTGAGTTTGACACATGGAACCATGACATGGTAGTCACAGTCAGTACTCACAGTGATGGTGGTGAGAGTGATTCTTTGACCTGAAATCACTACACTCAACACATGTCGTTGGGTACACTTTGACATCATCAAACGTAGTCCAGAAACATGGGTTGTTATAAAGGTGATGATTGGGTGGCTTTGACACATGGGGCTTTTGAGGGGTGAGTGATAGATATGGGATTTTTCCCTCCTGAGGGAGTTTGATATCCATGTCCACTTGATGAGTAGGATTGAGAAAGGTGTGCACGCATGTGTGAATCAGTATGTGATATTGATGTCATAAAATATCTCTTCCAATCTACTCTGAGATCAAGAAAGTGAATGAACATTGACATGATGATTGTTCCATGCCTCGAGTTCATTTAGGATATCAGTGACAAAGGAATTATACATTCACTGTAACACCATTCACAGATTGTAGGATTGAAAGTTGTTCTCCAACTTTCTATTTCACTTGGGTAGCATTGATGTGTGACTAGGCACCGCTCTTTGCTTGTGAAGTCATAAGTGTTATGGACTTTCACTGCCAACATGAAATGGACCTGCAGGGACACACACATAGGATTTAACCTAGAAGAGGTGTTTTGTCCACAAACAATGTTTAGGTTGATTACTAAAGGAGTTTAGTATTTCAATTAAACACTCAATTAATTGATAGTTCAATGTCATAATGTTCAAGGTGTTGGACACATTGATTGGAGTATCAGATTAATTGAAACTGCAATTGACTGATTCTGTACAATCTGCACTCCCAACCGATCAGCTCATGTGATGAACCGATCGGCTCAGCTTGGTGAATCGATCGGCTTAGGTGTGAGTCGATCGGCTCATGGACAGGGTGAAACGATTGCTTCAAGTTTTGAAACGATTGGTTCAACTGGTGCAACCGAGCAAGTTGGAAAAGTAGGATTGGTGAGAAATTTCTTTTCGTTTCACTTGCCCAATTTGATTGGAACAAGGATTGGTATTTGATACCAATTAGAAACAAAATATGAAAAGTCAATCGGGAACTGACCAGGACCAAGAACCGACTGGTTCAGTAGTGAACCGACCATTTCGTGGGTCCCAACCGATCGGTTGAGGTGTCAACCGACCGGCTCAGGTCCCCAACCGACCGTTTCAGTTGTGAAACGATCGGTTCAGGTTTCGAGTTGGTTGTTTTTGTGGAAAATACCAAACCCTTCAACTCCTGCTTTTAGTCCCACATTGCTCGGGATAGAGAACCCTGTCCCATGATCCTCCTATATATAGGGGTATTGGGGGCTTCTCAAACAACAACTCAGTGCAACCAGTTGCTCTGTAAAGTTGTCATTCTCTCTGGTTTTGGTAACCGAGAGAGCCCGAGCAAGTGCTACCCGATAAGGGAGGCACAACAAGGGAAAGACAACTGTAGAAAGTGACTGGTGGTAGGAGAGTGTGTCAGTGACTAGTACACTGACAGGAGGGTGTGACTCCTTCCAATTCCTTGTGAGACAAGGAGATTGGAGTTCCAGGTGGTCCATGTGGACTACTTCAGAGGTGGGAGATTTCTGCCGCTTGGAGGACAACTATCAATCCCGACAGTCCCGGTGAGACCAGGAGTCGTCAGTCTCGGTGCGACCAGGAGTCATCAGTCCCAGTGTGACCAGGAACTGCACAGACGCTGTCCAAGACTGGAGGTGAAGACCGCACAAGCCACGAGGTATTGTCGCCGAGCAAGCCTCGGGACAAGGTATGATTCCACAAACCATCCTTTCCTATTGTATAGACGTTGACACGTTTCCTTGTTCTGGGTTTGGGAGGAGAAAATTTTTGTTTCTGCTGCCTTCTCTGCCTCCCCTAAAACCCAACAGTGGTATCAGAGCCACGTCAACTGCTCTATACTTTAGGATTATCGATATGATCGATTTTGGTTTGTCGCCTTTATTTATTGCATATGATGCGAATAAAATTGGCTTTATGCATGTCCAATCCTAAATCCACAAATCCCAATATACGTATATGATATGTAATATGAATGCACTCGATACGCGTCGCCCTTAAATGAGTTTTGTGGTGGATGTATAGCGTGGTTATGGCCAATAAACCCTATCTGTGTATGGTTGTATGTGGTTGCTTGCATCTCGGTCTGCACACTGATCTTCCTTCTCCTATTCCTGATGTAACTTGAAATAATTCGAGATTTCTTTCCTACCTTTGCTCCCCTCGAATGTAACTCGAGGTTTCTCTTTTTACAATGTAAAATAGGATAGAAATTTATTTCCTGTTATGTCAAAGAACAGAGGACATCCTGACGACAGATGAGACGATCGATTCAAGGCGTGAACCGATCGGTTGACATTCGACACGATCGGTTCAAGGTGAGCCGATCAGTTGATGACCGGTTTGAGGAGCAAGACGAGTGGGTGGCGGCCTTGATGAGATGCACGACGACTAGGAGAACCGATCGGTTGGAGGAGCCAACCGATCGGCTGGTGGCACCCAACCGACCAGCGTGATGGTAAGCCGATCTCTCATGTGATGAGTTGATCAAACCCAGAAAGGCAAAGCACAGAGTTCATCTTGTACAGGTTGCATGTGATGTAGACCTAGATGACCGTGATTCCTCTTGGCTCGAGGAATCACATTAGGATGGCCATAATCATCGCTTTTATCGTTTCACATGTTTTCTGTGGGATATAGCATGTATATGATATGTACTATATATTGTGGTGATTGGATATGTATATGTATATAAAAACCAAACCCCTCATTAAAATATTAAGTCTTATATGCCTTCCATTAGCGACACACATGAAAAACTCGATCGACCAAGCGTAGGTTACGCCAAAGCGTGGTGTGCCGTCTATCTTGGGGAAGTGTGAAGGGTAGACATGTAGGTTCTGCCAAAGCAGGTGCATGTTTACCGTGTCGGCTTTTGGGTTAGACTTAATTGGTGATTCTTAGAGCGTCTAAGCCCAGAGGCAAGGAATGTTCATGGCAAGGTGTTGTGCATGTTCATTCATCAAGAGTTACATATGATGCAATTGGCATGATGGCCTACCTAAATAGTCAAGATTGTGGGCGATCAGCCAAAATTGACTCATGACTTGATCAAATATGGATCTTTCCCACTAGAAGATTGTACGCTGCAATCTTCTGAAATGATGGTGAGGGCTATCAATTTGAACTAAAATAGTGGGAGCGATAATTAATTAAAGGCCTAATTATATCGTCAACTTTTCAAATCAATCAAATAAGTCAAAAATGAGTTTTGGACTAAAATTGCATATTTTCTTTTTGTAGTACAAATGGCAACAAACAACAATCACTTTTCTTTGCGATCGGTCCTTGAAAAGGACAAGATAAATGGGACAAACTTCCACGACTGGTATAGGACATTGAGAATTGTTCTCACTCAAGAGCGAAAGCTCTATGTCTTGGATACTCTAATTCTAGAGGAACCTGCTCCTAATGCACCATAGACAGAAAGGGATGCTTACAAAAATCATTCTGATGATGCCATTGATGCAAAGTGCTTGATGTTGTGCTCTATGAACCACAATTTGCAGAGACAACATGAGAACATGGGTGTCATTGAGATGATTTAGCATCTCAAGAACATGTATGAAGATCAGGCACAGTAAGAGAGATACTGTGGGCTCCGATCTCCAAACCACGAATTAATCTCGATTTAAACATGTGCGGAAGCATTCGGTAAACAGCGGAAGACCAAAAATCATGAGAAATTAAAACTTTTTGAGACAAGAGCTTGAAACCACAAACCTTTTCTATAAAAAGGATTTAACTGTTTACATCACTAACAAAAACTTCTTGAGTGATTATATACAACATGATACAAAACTTCTCAAGAGTTCATACTCAAAACACTCCAGGACCTGAGAATACAGAGGACACATAGGACAAACTCTATACTACATCATGAAGCAGGTTGGATCTCCACCTGAGATAACTACTGCCCCTGATGCTGCTGGGATTGGTCACCTGAGTTCTTGTCCCTCCGTCTTCGACGACCACCTAAAAATTAGAAGTCTACGGGGTGAGACAATTATACGTAATTGCCCCAGCGAGAGTTATAACTCTCCACTAGAAGCTTTATAAACGAAGCAGGGAATAACTAAAGCAATAATAGCCTTCAAGATATTCACTAGCAGTTTTAATGATAAGCAGAGTTCAATCAATATCAAAATATGAGAACCTCTATGCTGTTTAAAGTAACATCAATCAAATAACTCGTAGATAACTCTAACAGATATACTACGCTGTTGATTATGTTTTTAAGGGAGTGCAGGGATGCATCTCACCTCTTCGACTGTGCGGTGGGGAATGATGGACTACATGAATCTACATCAGCTCCTCTCACCATTTCTCTTTTAGTGAAGGAATGACGGACTACACGAATCTACATCAATTCCTCTCACTAATTCTTCTTAATCAGTTAGGTACATTCAGTATTCTTATCATCTTACAATAACACAGCTATATATGAGAATACTTAAAATGTAGCAGGCCTAACTTTTCACAATCATCAGTTATTTCATCTCAAGTCATCTGTCAAGCATGACTTTGATAACATTTATGGCTCTTACAGCCCATAAATTATAAAAGATGTCACTCACAGTGCATCAACAAGGTTTACTATTCATAAAGCTTAAGACATGCTTTCAATGAATATATCATGGCATTCCATACCTGGATATGCCCATTATCTTATAACAATATGCAAAGCTCATTAGTATAACATGGCATTCCCTACCTGGATATGCCTATCATCTCATAACAACCTGCATGGTTCATTCAACAGACAATAGTAAACAATTCAACAATTAAGGATGCATTCTCAATTATGGTTTCACATGAGATTACCCTCAACTAGGGATTCACATGGAATCACCCTCAACTAGGGATTCACAAGGAATCACCCTCAACTAGGGATTCACATGGAATCACCCTCAACTAGGGATTCACAAGGAATCACCCTCAACTAGGGATTCACAAGGAATCACCCTCAACTAGGGTTAAAAACCCAAAAGTCCTGACAATAGGGGTTTATATACATGTTTAGGGTTTCATGATCTCTCTCTTCCTAAGGATCATACCCTTAAACACCACATGAATTATATTCAAATATGAATTCATGTTAACATCATCTCAAATTGATTAGGTCATATCAACCCTTTAATCAAGAGTATACAACTCTGCTTAACATAGTGTATCAGGTCATTGGTTCAGTAAGCAATTAGGGATTCATTCCTTAATTGGTACTAGTCCCTTAGATACTTATTAGGGTTCCAACCTTTGTACCTTATTTGTTTATCATTATTATTCACCATTGGGTCGATGGATCATTTATCATCTTGATTCTCAAGATATTCAATCACATTAGACCTCCTTTACATAAAGCACCCAAATGAATTAGAGTTTCCAATGTTGGTTCCTTCAATCATTGAATTCATGGAACCATTCATCAGTTGGACCTACCCTCATACTTCAAATGAGTTAAATAGGTCAACCTTCAACTGATTTGACCCTTAGTTAACCCTCAACTGGTCATTAACTAGGGTTTTATTCAATTGAATTAGGGATTACTATTCATTTTTCATGTCTTCACCCTAAACTTAGGGTTTACTATTCACTCCATGGTGAATTGTACTCATTACATCATCATGTAAGAGAAACATCATCATTAAGGCTCTTACTTAGGATTAAGATCCATTAGATATCATAATTAGGGTTTCCATGACCTCACATAGGTGGGTCATTCCCTAATCATGCACATTCATATGTATACGAAGTATCTTACTAGAGTTTCCTCCTAAAAAGGGTACTTTCTCTCTCTAGGATACTTCCTCTCTCTAGAAATACTTCCTCTCTCCTCTCACTAGTAGATGGTGACAACACCACTCTAGATCAGGTTGAGATAAGTTTCCATTGACTAGCATAAGCCGAAACATCAACATCATGTGATTAGGGTACCCTTTTAGACCCCTCAAGGGTATTTTGGTAATTTGCCACATGATCACCATCATGGGTTAACTTACTAATCACATAGTCCCTTAATGACCTAGGTTACCATTAGGGTTTAGATTGAATCACCATTGAACTGATTACATCATCAAATGGTTAAGTACAAACCATCACCAATCTCCAAACGGTTTCAACCCTCAAACGGTTTCAACCACCCAAACGGTCTTGAGACCGTTTGCTCCAAACGGTTTTGAGACCGTTTGGATGTGTTGACCGTTTGGAAGAGTTGACCTTCCAAACCGTTTGGAGCTCAATCGGTTTGAAATCGTTTGATCAAATCAACTTGAGATCGATTGGACCAAACGACCCTGAGATCGTTTGAGCCCAAACGGTCTTGAGACCGTTTGGTCCCAAACGGTCTTGAGACCGTTTGGCCTCAAATGGTCTTGAGACCGTTTAGATCCAAACGGTCTTGAGACCGTTTGGTCCAAATGGGCTCAAACCGTTTGGACCTCCAAAGTGGTTCAAAAGTTACAAATGGTCATGGATATGTATGTTGAACCCCTCAATTAACCAAATCCATGATAACCACTTATAAATTGAGTTAATTAGGATGAACCTCAATCACTTGGTCACCAAGTTGACCCTCAATTGAAAGCCAATTAGGGTTGAATCCTTCTCAATTAGGGTTTCAAATCGGATGGTCATCAATATTCAACAATGTGAATCATTTCAAGGTTGAACCTATCAATTGACCTCCAATTGGGCTCAAACTTGGACCAAACGGTCTTGAGGTCGTTTGGATATCCTCCAAACGGTCTTGAGACCGTTTGCCCAAATTTTGACCAAGAACCAAGTCGTTTGGACTAGGGTTGAACTCCAATTAGGTCTAAAATCAGTATTTGTATCAATTCATCAACTTATTGCAATTGGTCCTTCAAACCATTAGATTATCTCAACCCTAGACCTCCAAACGGTCTTGGGTTGTGCCCAAACGGTCTTGAGACCGTTTGGAGGAACCCCCAAACGGTCTTGAGACCGTTTGGGTCCTTCAACCCAAAACTCAACAAGATCTATACTTAGAAAACAGCAATTTGATTGTTTCACTAACCCACTGTAATTGGGCCCTCAATTGGTCAATTACCTTAACCCTAGACCTCCAAACGGTCTTGGGTTGACACCAAACGGTCTTGAGACCGTTTGGATGAGTTCCAAACGGTCTTGAGACCGTTTGCCCATCCATCCTTTGGACTCTAGTGAAAATTCATCAAGGTTTGATCTATAGAGTTGATCATCACATCAATACTTAATTGCAATATGGTTTGGTGCCTTTGGACCTTCAATTGATCAACTATACTTGACCCCAGACCTCCAAACGGTCTTGGGGTGACCCCCAAACGGTCTTGAGACCGTTTGGGTGATTCCCAAACGGTCTTGAAACCGTTTGGGCTAAGCAACCCAAAATCTCAACTTAACTCATTGGAGATTCAACACTAATTTCAATTAGGGTTTGCCTAATTGAATAGCCTTCAACTCATGATTCCTTGGGAGTTAATCCCTCAAATTCGGTGAGTCATTATATCACATCATTAGGAACAGTAATCCCAAACGGTCAACGCTTGGTCAACACACTCAAACGGTCTTGAGACCGTTTGCCCAAAAAGTTCAATTAAATCAGATTGAAAATCAGCACTTAATCCAATTAGGTTTCCCTAATTGATTAGGCTTCAACTCACGATTCCTTTGGAGTTAATCCCTCAAATTTGGAGGGTTATTAATAAACATAATTATGAACAGGAATACCAAACGGTCAACGCTTGGTCAACCATCTCAAATGGTCTTGAAACCGTTTGCTCAACCAGGTCAAGTTAATCAGGTTGAAAATCAGCACATAATTCAATTGGTTTTGCTAATTGATTTGCTCATAACTCACGATTCCTTTGGAGTTAACCTCTTAAATTTTGTGGGTGATTAACCTACATAATTATGAACAAGATTCCCAAACGGTCTTCGCTTGGTCAACGGGACCAAACGGTCTTGAAGACCGTTTGCCCTCAAACGACCCTGAAACCGTTTGCCCACCAAACGGTTTGAAACCGTTTTGAGCAATAGGTGGAGGTCGTTTGATAAAGTGAAAATCTGTGGATAAGCATAGGAATTAACGCCCTTATCTTCCACCTTAAGAACAGTAGCAGTTCTTCACGTTTTTGCTTGCAAGGATGCAAGGGAAGATAGGGAAGAAGAAGATCTATCAACTATATGCATAGAAAAGATGTATAATCAAAGCATAAAGTTTAGAGTTATAAAACCCGCCTAAAGCTTGCTCCTTGAGCTCCAAGCTTTCGAGCTCCAAGCCTTTAATGGCGTCCTAGAAGCTCCATAGGTCGGCCAAGGTTAATCCTCCAAGGAAGGTTGAGAAAAGATGGCTAAAAAGATAGAATTAAGTAAGCTAGCCATGAATTTGCCCTTGAATCCGAATTCTAACCATGGAATTTGGGCAAGAAGGGGAATCCAAACCTACCTTGCACCCTTGGTCGTTTCTCCTGAGCTCCAGAGCAAGGCTTGGCCGTTTGAGAATGAGAGGGAGTGAATGAAACAGGAGCAAGGTCGTTTGCTCGTTTGCAAGGGAAAGAGCTTTTATAGCTTTAGCCTATTTTCTATTACAAGGACCTTTCAAACTCAAAATTCACATCTAGGTCCCTCCTTGCTCAAGGGCACGTCCAGGCCCATCTAATCTTATGCAAATCTCAAGAAAACTCAAGATCTAAGGGTAAAGGAATCCAACCTTCAACTAGGGTACATACATGAAAGGGTTTTGTACCCATTTTAGGTGATTTCTATCACAAAGATCATTTTTCTCATCTGATTAGTGAATGATGTATCTCCTTCATCATTTCTACTCTAAATGATGACAAGAGTCATAAAAGATGTTCTAGATGGTGAAAATTACAAGTTGGACCCCTCAATTTGGGTAAATTGCACTTTACCCCAAATTAGGGTTTCTGAGCATGGGGATTGCTTCCACAGCTGCACCTTGGTGCTCAAGCTTGGGAAATCCCTCAAACTTTATCATAGACATCTTCATGATGTCTTAACATCAAAAGAACATCTTATCTTGTGAAATTTGCAAGTTCAACCCTTAAACTGGGTAATTTGCACATAGGTCCCTGCATACAACACAATGCTACAACTTTATACAAAAAAAGGAGCAAAATTGAAAGTAAATGTTCCTGAGGAACTTAATTTCATGCCAGGGAGTGTTCGCAAGTATAATAATTACATATTTAGGCAAAACTTCTAGGGTTAGTTCATAACCCAGGTCAGGGGTGTTACAAATCATAAACCCCTAACAAGGATTTCGTCCCCGAAATCTCAGACAAAAGGAGGAACAGAGTATTCATTAATCATGCCCTCAAGTCTCCACATATTATCTTAATATCATGGAGATATCATGAATTCTTCCATTCCACACAAGGCTCTTTTCACTAATTCAACCTTACCAATGTTTATGCAGAGCATAAACCCCTAACATATGATGTCCATATTATTGGGAAGAAGAAGCATAAAAGAACATACTTCTATCATTACCCAAGAATATTTATCAAAAGGAACAACATATATATCATACAAGGATAATCTACTCAGTAATCCTTTACAACTCTATGTAATTGGGATAGTTCACATAGTTCTTCTTATTAATTGGAAATGCCACATAGCTTTTCCCTTTTTGATTGGGAATGACACATAGCTCTTCCCTTTTTGTTGGTTTGGGAATGACACATAGCTCTTCCCTTTTTGTTGGTTTGGGAATGACACATAGCTCTTCCCTTTTTGTTGGGGATGACACATAGCTTTCCCCTTATTAATTGGGAATGACACATAGCTTTTCCCTTTTTAATTGGGAATGACACATAGCTTTTCCCTTTTTGATTGGGAATGACACATAGCTTTTCCCTTTTTGTTGGGGATGACACATAGCTTTCCCCCTTGGGAATGACACATAGCTCTTCCCTTTGGGAATGACACATAGCTCTTCCCTTTGGTTGTTTGGGAATGACACATAGCTCTTCCCTTTGGATTAAATCATATTTCTTTCTTCATGATACTCATTAGATTGTATCAGAATGATTGCTT
Source organism: Alisma plantago-aquatica (assembly GCA_963693085.1). Lineage (NCBI taxonomy): Eukaryota > Viridiplantae > Streptophyta > Magnoliopsida > Alismatales > Alismataceae > Alisma > Alisma plantago-aquatica. The sequence goes on from OY856412.1 coordinate 827,836,585, forward strand.
GATCAGGGCAATCAAAAAGATATCCATCTAGGAGTTTCCATACTCACTTTATCATCAATATCTGTATACCTGGCCAGGGTTTACAAATACTGAGATCATGTAGTATGCACTTACATACTGTCTCATTCCTCACTTTTTATATCTTTATACACACAAGATTTTCCATTTCTATATTTCCTCCGGGCATCACTTATAAATCTCATCTTTTGACATACAGATAAGAGAGATTATTAAACATTTTAAGGAACATTGAGTGAGATATAAGTTCTCATCTCCTTTGTGTCCTTATAAAACTAGTCAAAATAATTTCAAAAACAACTATTTTCACGTTTTTAATCACATAGAAACATGAAAATGAAATATCAGAATGGCTTTATTTCCTCTGACCTGCTCGGGACGTCTGTCCACGTCCTCTATTGTCACTAGAAAACTGCCTCCTTTGTGATCCTTGCTGACTCTGCCCCTGAGGTTGGGTCATCATTGGATTCCTGTCTGGACAATCTTTTACCAGATGTCCCGGTTGTCTGCATTGATAACAGATTCTAGGTATAGCATAAGGTCGGTGAGGTCCAGACACCGATGTTGATGCTATGATGGAGGCCTTATTTGGAATATAACTAAGATCCCCATCCCTACTTGGAGACCACTCAGTCTGAGAACTAGTTCTGGATGGTGGAGGGTTAGGTGTAGAGGATCTAGACTTCTTAAAGTCCATAGATGAAGAACCCTGGAATTGTGGATATCTTTTCTGGGTTTGCCTCATCTCAACCACAGATCTCTCTATCCTTCGGACTGATTCAACGAAGGTAGAGAATCTGTCTCGGTTCTCTAAGGCAGACGCTGGGGTAGACATGTCAGCATTCAAACCCCTCTCGAATCTCCTGATTCTCTCTTCTTCTGTGGCAGCCATGTGCGGACAAAACCGCAATAGCTCCATGAACTTAGCTTCATACTCGCTAATGTTCATCATACCCTGTCTTAGTCTCTCAAACTGAGATATTTTCTCATCTAGGAAGGTCTTCGGGAAATATCTTTGGACAAATTTCCATCGAAAGTCTTCCCATGAGATTTCTATTCCAGGTCTCTTCTGCTCTTCCATGGTCCACCAGTGACCAGCACTTCCTTTGAGAAGATAGACAGCATGTCTAACCTTCTCAGCTTCAGGGATGTTCAGGATCCTGAAAGCCTTCTCCAGCTCTGTCAACCACAGATCAGCATCTGCGGGGTCAGCAGTCCCATGGTATTCGGTAGCTCCGACACGACGTAGTCGCTCGAACGTCTTCCCAATACTTTGGCTCTCTGGTTGGACAGGTGCCCTAGGTGCAGGCATAGGCAACCTGTCGGTTATATGTGTTATGGCAGTCATAAACTGCCCAAACACAGTCGGGACTGCTAAATTACCCATATCAGCTGGGTCAAACTGGGGTGGCTCTCTAAGTTGTCCTGGTATAGGCTGTTCCACCTCTGGTACTCTTGCACTGCCTTGAGGTGCACTGGCACTATTTCCTTCCACATACTCATTATGTGGCTCTAACATCTTAAGTATCTTCTTCTCCTGAGGAGTAGAAGACTCTATTAGATAAGGAAGGAATACTAAAGATAGACTCGACTTCCTATGTCCTATGCCTCTGTAGACTCGGCGAACCTAGAGCTCTGATACCACTTAATTGTGGGCTCCGATCTCCAAACCACGAATTAATCTCGATTTAAACATGTGCGGAAGCATTCGGTAAACAGCGGAAGACCAAAAATCATGAGAAATTAAAACTTTTTGAGACAAGAGCTTGAAACCACAAACCTTTTCTATAAAAAGGATTTAACTATTTACATCACTAACAAAAACTTCTTGAGTGATTATATACAACATGATACAAAACTTCTCAAGAGTTCATACTCAAAACACTCCAGGACCTGAGAATACAGAGGACACATAGGACAAACTCTATACTACATCATGAAGCAGGTTGGATCTCCACCTGAGATAACTACTGCCCCTGATGCTGCTGGGATTGGTCACCTGAGTTCTTGTCCCTCCGTCTTCGACGACCACCTAAAAATTAGAAGTCTACGGGGTGAGACAATTATACGTAATTGCCCCAGCGAGAGTTATAACTCTCCACTAGAAGCTTTATAAACGAAGCAGGGAATAACTAAAGCAATAATAGCCTTCAAGATATTCACTAGCAGTTTTAATGATAAGCAGAGTTCAATCAATATCAAAATATGAGAACCTCTATGCTGTTTAAAGTAACATCAATCAAATAACTCGTAGATAACTCTAACAGATATACTACGCTGTTGATTATGTTTTTAAGGGAGTGCAGGGATGCATCTCACCTCTTCGACTGTGCGGTGGGGAATGATGGACTACATGAATCTACATCAGCTCCTCTCACCATTTCTCTTTTAGTGAAGGAATGACGGACTACACGAATCTACATCAATTCCTCTCACTAATTCTTCTTAATCAGTTAGGTACATTCAGTATTCTTATCATCTTACAATAACACAGCTATATATGAGAATACTTAAAATGTAGCAGGCCTAACTTTTCACAATCATCAGTTATTTCATCTCAAGTCATCTGTCAAGCATGACTTTGATAACATTTATGGCTCTTACAGCCCATAAATTATAAAAGATGTCACTCACAGTGCATCAACAAGGTTTACTATTCATAAAGCTTAAGACATGCTTTCAATGAATATATCATGGCATTCCATACCTGGATATGCCCATTATCTTATAACAATATGCAAAGCTCATTAGTATAACATGGCATTCCCTACCTGGATATGCCTATCATCTCATAACAACCTGCATGGTTCATTCAACAGACAATAGTAAACAATTCAACAATTAAGGATGCATTCTCAATTATGGTTTCACATGAGATTACCCTCAACTAGGGATTCACATGGAATCACCCTCAACTAGGGATTCACAAGGAATCACCCTCAACTAGGGATTCACATGGAATCACCCTCAACTAGGGATTCACAAGGAATCACCCTCAACTAGGGATTCACAAGGAATCACCCTCAACTAGGGTTAAAAACCCAAAAGTCCTGACAATAGGGGTTTATATACATGTTTAGGGTTTCATGATCTCTCTCTTCCTAAGGATCATACCCTTAAACACCACATGAATTATATTCAAATATGAATTCATGTTAACATCATCTCAAATTGATTAGGTCATATCAACCCTTTAATCAAGAGTATACAACTCTGCTTAACATAGTGTATCAGGTCATTGGTTCAGTAAGCAATTAGGGATTCATTCCTTAATTGGTACTAGTCCCTTAGATACTTATTAGGGTTCCAACCTTTGTACCTTATTTGTTTATCATTATTATTCACCATTGGGTCGATGGATCATTTATCATCTTGATTCTCAAGATATTCAATCACATTAGACCTCCTTTACATAAAGCACCCAAATGAATTAGAGTTTCCAATGTTGGTTCCTTCAATCATTGAATTCATGGAACCATTCATCAGTTGGACCTACCCTCATACTTCAAATGAGTTAAATAGGTCAACCTTCAACTGATTTGACCCTTAGTTAACCCTCAACTGGTCATTAACTAGGGTTTTATTCAATTGAATTAGGGATTACTATTCATTTTTCATGTCTTCACCCTAAACTTAGGGTTTACTATTCACTCCATGGTGAATTGTACTCATTACATCATCATGTAAGAGAAACATCATCATTAAGGCTCTTACTTAGGATTAAGATCCATTAGATATCATAATTAGGGTTTCCATGACCTCACATAGGTGGGTCATTCCCTAATCATGCACATTCATATGTATACGAAGTATCTTACTAGAGTTTCCTCCTAAAAAGGGTACTTTCTCTCTCTAGGATACTTCCTCTCTCTAGAAATACTTCCTCTCTCCTCTCACTAGTAGATGGTGACAACACCACTCTAGATCAGGTTGAGATAAGTTTCCATTGACTAGCATAAGCCGAAACATCAACATCATGTGATTAGGGTACCCTTTTAGACCCCTCAAGGGTATTTTGGTAATTTGCCACATGATCACCATCATGGGTTAACTTACTAATCACATAGTCCCTTAATGACCTAGGTTACCATTAGGGTTTAGATTGAATCACCATTGAACTGATTACATCATCAAATGGTTAAGTACAAACCATCACCAATCTCCAAACGGTTTCAACCCTCAAACGGTTTCAACCACCCAAACGGTCTTGAGACCGTTTGGCCCTCAAACGGTCTTGAGACCGTTTGCTCCAAACGGTTTTGAGACCGTTTGGATGTGTTGACCGTTTGGAAGAGTTGACCTTCCAAACCGTTTGGAGCTCAATCGGTTTGAAATCGTTTGATCAAATCAACTTGAGATCGATTGGACCAAACGACCCTGAGATCGTTTGAGCCCAAACGGTCTTGAGACCGTTTGGTCCCAAACAGTCTTGAGACTGTTTGGTCCAAATGGGCTCAAACCGTTTGGACCTCCAAAGTGGTTCAAAAGTTACAAATGGTCATGGATATGTATGTTGAACCCCTCAATTAACCAAATCCATGATAACCACTTATAAATTGAGTTAATTAGGATGAACCTCAATCACTTGGTCACCAAGTTGACCCTCAATTGAAAGCCAATTAGGGTTGAATCCTTCTCAATTAGGGTTTCAAATCGGATGGTCATCAATATTCAACAATGTGAATCATTTCAAGGTTGAACCTATCAATTGACCTCCAATTGGGCTCAAACTTGGACCAAACGGTCTTGAGGTCGTTTGGATATCCTCCAAACGGTCTTGAGACCGTTTGCCCAAAGTTTGACCAAGAACCAAGTCGTTTGGACTAGGGTTGAACTCCAATTAGGTCTAAAATCAGTATTTGTATCAATTCATCAACTTATTGCAATTGGTCCTTCAAACCATTAGATTATCTCAACCCTAGACCTCCAAACGGTCTTGGGTTGTGCCCAAACGGTCTTGAGACCGTTTGGAGGAACCCCCAAACGGTCTTGAGACCGTTTGGGTCCTTCAACCCAAAACTCAACAAGATCTATACTTAGAAAACAGCAATTTGATTGTTTCACTAACCCACTGTAATTGGGCCCTCAATTGGTCAATTACCTTAACCCTAGACCTCCAAACGGTCTTGGGTTGACACCAAACGGTCTTGAGACCGTTTGGATGAGTTCCAAACGGTCTTGAGACCGTTTTCCCATCCATCCTTTGGACTCTAGTGAAAATTCATTAAGGTTTGATCTATAGAGTTGATCATCACATCAATACTTAATTGCAATATGGTTTGGTGCCTTTGGACCTTCAATTGATCAACTATACTTGACCCCAGACCTCCAAACGGTCTTGGGGTGACCCCCAAACGGTCTTGAGACCGTTTGGGTGATTCCCAAACGGTCTTGAAACCGTTTGGGCTAAGCAACCCAAAATCTCAACTTAACTCATTGGAGATTCAACACTAATTTCAATTAGGGTTTGCCTAATTGAATAGCCTTCAACTCATGATTCCTTGGGAGTTAATCCCTCAAATTCGGTGAGTCATTATATCACATCATTAGGAACAGTAATCCCAAACGGTCAACGCTTGGTCAACACACTCAAACGGTCTTGAGACCGTTTGCCCAACAAGTTCAATTAAATCAGATTGAAAATCAGCACTTAATCCAATTAGGTTTCCCTAATTGATTAGGCTTCAACTCACGATTCCTTTGGAGTTAATCCCTCAAATTTGGAGGGTTATTAATAAACATAATTATGAACAGGAATACCAAACGGTCAACGCTTGGTCAACCATATCAAACGGTCTTGAAACCGTTTGCTCAACCAGGTCAAGTTAATCAGGTTGAAAATCAGCACATAATTCAATTGGTTTTGCTAATTGATTTGCTCATAACTCACGATTCCTTTGGAGTTAACCTCTCAAATTTTGTGGGTGATTAACCTACATAATTATGAACACGATTCCCAAACGGTCTTCGCTTGGTCAACGGGACCAAACGGTCTTGAAGACCGTTTGCCCTCAAACGACCCTGAAACCGTTTGCCCACCAAACGGTTTGAAACCGTTTTGAGCAATAGGTGGAGGTCGTTTGATAAAGTGAAAATCTGTGGATAAGCATAGGAATTAACGCCCTTATCTTCCACCTTAAGAACAGTAGCAGTTCTTCACGTTTTTGCTTGCAAGGATGCAAGGGAAGATAGGGAAGAAGAAGATCTATCAACTATATGCATAGAAAAGATGTATAATCAAAGCATAAAGTTTAGAGTTATAAAACCCGCCTAAAGCTTGCTCCTTGAGCTCCAAGCTTTCGAGCTCCAAGCCTTTAATGGCGTCCTAGAAGCTCCATAGGTCGGCCAAGGTTAATCCTCCAAGGAAGGTTGAGAAAAGATGGCTAAAAAGATAGAATTAAGTAAGCTAGCCATGAATTTGCCCTTGAATCCGAATTCTAACCATGGAATTTGGGCAAGAAGGGGAATCCAAACCTACCTTGCACCCTTGGTCGTTTCTCCTGAGCTCCAGAGCAAGGCTTGGCCGTTTGAGAATGAGAGGGAGTGAATGAAACAGGAGCAAGGTCGTTTGCTCGTTTGCAAGGGAAAGAGCTTTTATAGCTTTAGCCTATTTTCTATTACAAGGACCTTTCAAACTCAAAATTCACATCTAGGTCCCTCCTTGCTCAAGGGCACGTCCAGGCCCATCTAATCTTATGCAAATCTCAAGAAAACTCAAGATCTAAGGGTAAAGGAATCCAACCTTCAACTAGGGTACATACATGAAAGGGTTTTGTACCCATTTTAGGTGATTTCTATCACAAAGATCATTTTTCTCATCTGATTAGTGAATGATGTATCTCCTTCATCATTTCTACTCTAAATGATGACAAGAGTCATAAAAGATGTTCTAGATGGTGAAAATTACAAGTTGGACCCCTCAATTTGGGTAAATTGCACTTTACCCCAAATTAGGGTTTCTGAGCATGGGGATTGCTTCCACAGCTGCACCTTGGTGCTCAAGCTTGGGAAATCCCTCAAACTTTATCATAGACATCTTCATGATGTCTTAACATCAAAAGAACATCTTATCTTGTGAAATTTGCAAGTTCAACCCTTAAACTGGGTAATTTGCACATAGGTCCCTGCATACAACACAATGCTACAACTTTATACAAAAAAGGAGCAAAATTGAAAGTAAATGTTCCTGAGGAACTTAATTTCATGCCAGGGAGTGTTCGCAAGTATAATAATTACATATTTAGGCAAAACTTCTAGGGTTAGTTCATAACCCAGGTCAGGGGTGTTACAGATACAATGTCTCAAGGGCACTGTTCAAGTGCATCATGACAGAAGGAGATCCAGTTGGTCCTCACACACTCAAGATGATTGGGTATGTGGAGAACCTAAAAAGACTGGGATTTCCACTGAGCCAAGAGTTGGCTACTGACGTGATACTGCAATCGTTTCCAAAATTCTACAGTCAGTTTGTGATGAACTACAACATGAACAACTTTGATAGGCCACTGTTAGAGATGTTGGGCATGTTGAGGAAAGCCGAGATACAGATGAAGAAGGACAAGCCTAAGTCTGTGATGGTGATCACGAGAAAGAAAGGCAAGTCCAAGTGCAAGGGTAAGGGCAAAGCTAAGAAAGGTTCTGATGCTATCCAGGAGCCCAAGTCGTCTTCAGCTCTCAAGGCCAAGGGAGGCGTGACCAAGAAAGGGAATTGTCACCATTGTCAAAAGCCAGGACATTGGAAAAGGAATTGTCCTCTCTATCTGGAAGAACAAAAGAAGAAGGAGGCGACTGATGTCTCCACTTAAAGGTGTCCTGAAAGTAAACTTGTAACACTTTTGAGGTATATGATACCAAGATGTAAAGTGTAAAGCACTCAATAATTGAAGCAAGTGTTGCCGCCATAGATAGGAGTATTTTAGTTTATTTTTAGCCTATAAGGCATGTAATATAGTTATGAACTGCTATTTCATATTTTCCAATAGATAGAAACACTTTATTTTTGCATATTGTATGACAATGATGGAAATTAATAAAGAGATGTTTCAATATGATCTTTGTGGCAATGCCTTGTTTATCTTGTGGTATTTGATATGCATAAGATAAAATGATACCTAAAAGTTATAGATAACTCAAACAATAAAATTAGCATCAATCATGAGAAATTCATTTCTAGTTTCCATGTGATGGATAAATCTAGACTCTTTTAGTTAGAGAACCAGTAAGAGACATGAATATCTTGGACATGATTAATCAATCTTCACTAAAGGTAGTGGGAGAATGATTATCCTATTAGGTACGATACATGTGATGTATTTACATACCTATTGGAACAAATGCTAATACTTCAAATGGTGTTTAGAGAAATACCAATATGAATATCGTGAAGTGTTCAAGATTATCATAGATGAAGTGCAAATTTGTAAAGTGTTAATTCTTGATGAGATCAATGAATGAAATACTTGAACCAAATGCTTGAGATCCTTATGAGTGATTATGATAGTGTATCATAGCGAACTCATGATTAAGGCATGGTGATGTCTAAATCAAGAAGGAATCATACTCTAAGGAGTTACAAAATGATTATCAAATAACTGAAATTCTTCTTAATAAAAGAATACCCCACACTAATAAAGGACATTAAGAATCACAAGGAGTTGTAAGTTCTTATATCCTTGATGGATACACCTCGTTTATCTATGTGATGAGTTGTTCATGTGATGAGTCAACTATCTAGATGAATATGAGGAACCAAAATTTGAGTTATGGTTTATGACCATTACATCCTAAATGACATCCATGTGAACCATAAGGTATGACCTTGATGGTAGCACCCATTGGATGAAATCCATAAGTGCAAATGAATCTTAATTGTTAAGACACATGGATAACATTTTGAGAAGGATGATGCTTGCAACTTAATGACTAAGCATTTGGCATATGGATACTAAAACCACATTCCTATGAGGAATAAAACAAGGATGTGTACGTGGCACAACCTATAAGGTTTATGAATCCACAAATGCAAATGAAGTCTATAAGTTACAATGGACTAATCAATGTGATTGATTGGGTACCAGAAACTCAGAATTGGATCTTTACTTTGATGATATAATCAAAGGGTTTGACTGATATGTCATAGATAAAGAAGGGATCTGTGATTTAGTGGGAGCGTGTTGACATTCCACATGTTGATGTGAAATGGAAATGTTCTAAAATGGAAATCCAAAAGTGGAAATTATCTTTAAGGAAGATAGAGATGTTTCCTATGTGATAGGAATAGAGATCTATAGAGATAGTTCGTGAAAACCACTTGACCTGAAAAGAGAAAGCATACATTGGCAATCTTTACTGAAGGGTTCAATATGCACAGATTCAGTGGGAGAAAACTTGTCCATGTTACATGGAGTTAGTATCCCAAGGCCAAGTGCCCAATTCCTATGAAGAATGGGAACACTAAGAATAGATATGGATCTATCATGTATGTAAGCATCCCATTATCTTGTATGTATCGACATGGCAAGAACAATATGCATTCATCATCTCGTATGTAGGACATGACAATATGATGTGCTCATCCTGATAAGTCGTATGTGAGACATGACGAGTGGATGTCTGTCTACTTCCAGTAAGGGTTACTAGAATACCATGAGAACTTGATAATTACTTGAGAAGTGCTAGTTCTATGGAGATAAGGAAGAGTTCAATGTAAAGAGTTACATTGATACGAACTTCCGAAAGGATAGAAAATTAATCACAAAATATATATAGGATATATAAAAGTGAAAGTTTGTTGATAATTGGAAGTGTTCCAACAAAACCATTTAAAAGGAAATGCCGAGTATCTATGCATTTGAGAACAACAGTGGATACTATAAGGATCTGGAAGTTCATGAGATGAACTTATAGATATTCTGCTCATTGATGACAAGTATGGAATCCTTGATCATGCAATGTGGCTAAAGGTTAGCAAAGGAATACTAGATCACATATTACGACAACTCCATCTCATACGTGTGACGTACAGCTAAGAGATGAGAGACATGCAGTTAAAAGCTGACTTTGGCAAGGTGTTGCCATTACTCACTATGATCGCACTAGAGCAGAGTAACATGTGGGACATGTTTGAAGATTACTATGAATATGATTCAAGGGTGATTGGCTCGCAGTGCAAGTGGGAGTCTGTTGGTATGTATGCCCTGAGTGCCAATCATGGGATGATTGGTGGGATACATTAAGATTGAGTTGATAAACATCAAAGGCAAGCTTCCAATTCTTTCTGGTTCAGTCATATGAGATAGTGATAGAAAAGATTGAATGTCTAGAGAATGACAATACTCAATGACGTATGCTTTCAGGTTGAGGACCTGAACGATGAGATCATACAGATGCTAAGAGTTTGTACATTCTTGTTATGTCCCTCGTCGGTTGTCATTGTGGAAGGTAGATAGACAACAATGACACACAAGACTAGATTGTGGTTGATGACATAATCTCATTAGTCATGATATAGGGATATCAAACCAAACACATAGGTACTTGTTAGAGAACAAGTATACCGGATAGACCCACCGTGAGTTTGACACAAGGAACCATGACATGGTAGTCACAGTCAGTACTCACAGTGATGGTGGTGAGAGTGATTCTTTGACCTGAAATCACTACACTCAACACATGTCGTTGGGTACACTTTGACATCATCAAACGTAGTCCAGAAAGATGGGTTGTTATAAAGGTGATGATTGGGTGGCTTTGACACATGGAGCTTTTGAGGGGTGAGTGATAGATATGGGATTTGTCCCTCCTGAGGGAGTTTGATATCCATGGCCACTTGATGAGTAGGATTGAGAAAGGCATGCATGCATATGTGAATCACTATGTGATACTGATGTCATAACATATCTCTTCCAATATACTCTGAGATCAATAAAGTGAATGAACGTTGACAGGATGACTGTTCCATGCCTCGAGTTCATTCGGGATATCAGTGACAAAGGAATTATACATACACTGTAACACCATTCATGGATTGTAGGATTGAAAGTTGTTCTCCAACTTTCTATTTCACTTGGGTAGCACTGATGTTTGACTAGGCACCACTCTTTGCTTGTGAAGTCATAAGTGTTATGAACTTTCACTACCAATGTGAAATGGACCTACAGGGTCACACACATAGGATTTAACCTGGAAGAGGAGTTTTGTCCATAAACAATGGTTAGATTGATTACAATAGGAGTTTAGTAGTTCAATTAAACACTCAATTAATTGATAGCTCAATGTCATAATGTTCAAGGTGTTGGACACATTGATTGGAGTATTGGATTGATTGAAACTGCAATTGACTGATTCTGCACAATCTGCACTCCCAACCGATTGGCTCATGTGATGAACCGATCGGCTCAGCTTGGTGAACCGATCGGATCAGGTGTGATTCGATCGGCTCATGGACAGGGTGAAACAATTGCTTTAAGTGTTGAAACGATCGGTTCAACTGGTGCAACCAAGCAAGTTGGGAAAGTAGGATTGGTGAGAAATTTCTTTTCGTTTCACTTGCCCAATTTGATTGGAACAAGGATTGGTATTTGATACCAATTAGAAACAAAAGATGAAAAGTCAATCAGGAAATGACCAGGACCACGAATCGATCGGTTTAGTAGTGAACCGAACATTTCATGGGTCCCAACCGATCGGTTGAGGTGTCAACCGACCAGCTCAGGTCCCCGACCGACTGTTTCAGTTGTGAAACGATCGGTTTAGGTTGTGAGTTGGTTGTTTTTGTGGAAAATCTCGAACCCTTCTACTCCTACTTTTAGTCCCGCATTTCCCGGGATAGAGAACCCTGTCCCATGACCCTCCTATATATAGGGGTATTGGGGGTTTCTCAAACAACAACTCATTGCAACCAGTTGCTCTGTAAAGTTGTCGTTCTCTCTGGTTTTGGTAACCGAGAGAGCCCGAGCAAGTGCTACCTGATAAGGGAGGCACAACAAGGGAAAGACAACTACAGAAAGTGACTGGTCGCAGGAGAGTGTGTCAGTGACAAGTACGCTGACAGGAGGGTGCGACTCCTTCCAATTCCTTGTGAGACAAGGAGATTGGAGTTCCAGGTGGTCCGTGTGGACTACTTCAGAGGCGGGAGATTTCTGCTGCTCGGAGGATAGCTATCAATCACAATAATCCTGGTGAGACCAGGAGTCATCAGTCCCGGTGCGACCAGGAGCTGCATAGATGCCATCCAAGACCGGAGGTGAAGACCGCACAAGCCGCGAGGTATTGTCGCTGAGCAAGCCTCGGGACAAGGTATGATTCCACAAACCATCCTTTTCTATTGTATAGACGTTGACACATTTCCTTGTTCTAGGTTTGGGAGGAGAAAATTTTTATTTCTGCTGCCTTCTCTGCCTCCTCTAAAACCCAAAATCTATATCCTATGTAAAGTTATTTTTATTATTGTAATGAATGATGTAAGCTAATTGTGACGTTCACCGGTTGCAATATTTTTTATGCATGCTTCCATGATGTTGTTTTATGGATTGCACTTAGGGGATGTTGCAATCTATGGCTGGTGCCCTAACATCTATAGATTTGACTTACCTAGAAGATATGTTATTTTAGTGGAGGATAATTTGGACCGTGATCACCTATTGTAATGGGATGGAGTGAGGGGTTACTTATTTTATAGTCTCTTTGTGAAAAGTATTGAAGGATGATATATGGTTCTGTTGTAAGGAATTTAAGACAACATGTGATATCAAGATAGATTATCAGTTGCAAGCTAAAATATAGTCACATAGGCAATTAATAGGTAAGATTCACTAATGATAATGTGGTGTGAGATATGGACAAAGAGGGGGTTAAATCTATTTATAAGAATGTTCATCATTTTATTTATAAGAATGATGGCACAAAATGCATTTTCCTTGAATTGATAACATAATAGAGATTTTGTATAGCTTCAGTTAGGCTAATCAATTTAATTTTAAACTAAACCACATCATTTTCTATAGCTAGTTGTGTGGTTAATTGAATCAATTGTGTGTTTCAATATCATTATCATCATGTAGAGATGATCTTAAACTATGCTTTTGTTGAACTGACGTGGAAAATTATCACATTAACAAATTAACTCGGAGTTGAAATCCCCGAGCTTTACCAAAACCTTGTGCAATAATACCACCCGCAAGTGGACGGGTCTTATCATAGTATAGTTAAGGATCAAATCCCAAGAGACAATATTTTTAAGAATCGTCGTTAGTCAAATCTAGCTCAAGTAAGACTAATATTTAGAACGATTGATTGGTTTGTGGTTGATTAAACTAATTGCAAGAAAGAAAAGAGAAGAATTAAAGTTGATCTAGATTAATGATATGGGATCAATGGGGTGGTCTCAGTTTTCACCACAACTACACATGCAAATACATCCAAATATCAAACATCCAGGCAAGATATAACTATCCAAATAGAGCTGCTGCAAAACCCACCATACGGGCGTTAGGTTTGCGCAAGCATCACCTTTAGCATCAGATTTCTCATCACCATTTGGATCATATACTTACGGATCTAAAGATACAAAATCCAACTAAGGTTGTGGCCCTCCCTAACAGATGTTTAGGCACACAGAAGCGTCATTGTAGGCTAGATGGCTCGTCCCCTCACGGATCATACACTTACGACCTCAAGGAATCCTATCAGAAGTTCTCATCAAGGAGTCAACCGCGCTAATTGACAAGTAAGCAGATGATTAATCTACAAGCAAACAACGACGATTAATTAACAAAGAAGATATAAAATCCAACTAAGGTTGTGGCCCTCCCTAAGGGATGTTTAGGCACACAGAAGTGTCACCGTAGGCTAGATGGCTCGTCCCCTCACGGATCATACACTTATGACCTCAAGGAATCCTATCATAAGTTCTCGTAAAAGAGTCAACCACGCTAATCGACATTCAACCCTACATATAGTAGTTATCACAACATAGGGAAGAACAGGATGAAACCAAGCAGGTAATCATTCTGCAAACATTAACGATTAACAACGAAATGAAAAGTTATATACCTTGTCTTGGAATGTTAAATGAAAAGACATGAAAGCATGGGTAGCGGGGCTGGTCCCCATACCCCAATGAAAAGGAACTACTCACTCATGATGCGAGGAACAAGAAGAATAAGAGAGAGGGAAGATTCTTCCATGATCATGAAGCAGAAGTTAGTCATAGCTCGGTGAAGATGATGTGGTCTTCTACGTCATGTTGGGGAAGATCTTGGATGAGGAGGAAGAACCACCAAGGCAGACCACGTGACATTCTTCTCCACCTTCCTTCTCTTCTTGACCTCCTTGCTCACGGCAAGAGGAGCAGGCGAAGTGGAAAATTGCGTGGATGTACGTGGACCGAACCTTCATTCAGGCAGCCTCTCAGCGTCCTCAGTCGATCCCCAAATGAGGACCCTCGTGGTTCTATTTATAGGCACTGGTCAGGTCCTCACATTTTTGGCGTGAGTCCGCTCCAAATGGTTTGGAGAAACCGGTCATGCTTGAACGGTTTGGAGAAAATGGTCTTGGAGACCATTTGATGGCCAAATGGTTTTGTATTAATTTTCATTCAAACGGTTCTTGCTTTAATGGTCTCTGCCTCTGATCGGTCTTGAGTCTCTGTCCAAACGGTCTTACAGATCTATGACCATACGGTCTTCAGCAAAAGATTGTTGGTCTTGAGAGTATTCGTTGACGAAACGGTCTTGAAGACTGAACAGATCCAAACGGTCTTGGGAAAATGGTCTGCAGCCCATCAGTCTTCACTTCCAAAAAGTTTCTACTCTAAACGGTCTTGTCTCCAAACGGTCTTGAATGCTCTTGCGTCCAAACGATCTTGGTTCCAAACGATCTTGGCTTCAATCGGTCTTCACTTCCAAGCGGTCTTGAAGACTGATGGGTTTCAATCAGTCTTGAGATGTAAACGCTCTTTGGCATCCAAACGGTCTTCGTCGTCCAAATGGTCTTCAAGACCGATGGGATCCAATCGGCCTTGGCTCCAAATGGTCTTGGGTCCAAACGGTCTTCGTCATCCAAACGGTCTTGGGTCCAAACGGTCTTGGGGAGTGTTTGGGTAGGTGGTTGGTGGAGGACCATGTGAGTGAATGGCTAAGACCGAGAGGTCAAAACTGAATGGGTAGACTGCTAGGGCAAACCATTTGGTAAAGAACGATTAACCAAGACCAAGTAGGCAAAATTGTTTGGTCAAGACCGATTGGTCCAGACCAAGATTGAGAGGATCTTTGGTGAGTTCTAGTTGATGGTTGATCCTCATCATGACCTGCATAAAATCAATATGAATCTAGTTAATAATCTTGATAATTGAATCAGTTAAGAACTCTTGCATTTTGTGAGATTTAGGAGATGAAATTGAAAGTATTGAATCAAATTGGTCCCAAAAAGGGTGAATGAAAATCATGAAGAATAGAGATTCATTAGAATACCCTGAACTTAAACGTTGCTCGTCCTTGAGTAACACAAAATCTGAAATAGTCGCCAACCGAATACTTTTAAATCATGTGATTGCCTCCTCTTCACATCACGATTGCTTCTCTCTACTCAGTATGACTAAGCATCTCAACTTCCTGAGACCACTGAACACATCTTACCATATCTTCATTCCTGGGTTTGTTTTGCAACATCACTTCCTCCTCACTTTTTCAAACAACAAGCATGTTAAAGAGTTTTGTAAGAGTCCAGAGATACCCGCAGAACAACAAGTGTGCATCTGATCTGACACTGATGTTTTTTAGGATAGCGGAGGCATTTATTATGCCTTTAGGTGGAAAGGGATTGAAGGGTGGTCTGGAAGGAAGAAGTAAATCTCTCCTCTATTTGACTCGAGTTTTTTATTATATCAGTTGCAATTTCATTTATTGCATTTTTTGTGCAAATCTCTCCTCTATTCGACTCAAGATTGCATTTTTTTGTGTGCGCTTTGGCATCTTTTCTTGGTGGTACGCCCCTATTAATTTACAAGGGGTATGGAAGAAGCGGATATAGAGGGAAGTGGCGTGCCACCCCAAACTTAGGGATTGGTATTAGTTTGGCTATTTTTGTTTCTTTTTGATGGACGGAGGGGTACGATGATGATAGAAGAAGTGTAGAAGAGAGTTCATATCAGAATGCCACTTGATTTACAATTCAGTGCACCAGGTTCTTCTCTTTATCGTACTATGCTCCAATAATGACTTGATGAGGATCCGATGGGGATTCCATGTTATTGTTCCACTATCCAGTTAGGAAGCATGACATGTTTGATCCCTATCAGTTCGACAGACACTTGCCATTTTTGCATAAAGATCATGATTTTAGGATTCATAAGCTTCACATGATGATTTCAATCAATAGGCTAGTTTCAAAAGGTGTTCATCTTGAGGATTTTCTTTGAATGAGGGTATAATGATTCAAAAGCATCAATACTTCATCCAGTATCTATTCAATTTCTTTGAAAAACTTTTTTTAAAATTTTTGAAAATTTTGGTCAAAAATGCAACGATGAAATCTTAAGTCTGAAATAAATGGGTGAAGGTGGAAAGTAAAATACGTACCACCCACCCTCCACATCGAACTTAGAAATTTACTTGTCCCGAGCAAACTCTAAATCCGATATGGAGGGGAAAATTCATGCCGGTTGGACCACTAGATGTGGTTGCGTACCAATCAATGTCCATCCTCAATCTGAAAATCTCAAAAATGAAGACTAATAAGAACTCAAGATAGAATCTCATGATGTGATTTTTATTTAGTGAAAAGATCATCTAAAAAGTAAAAACTAAATTAGGGAAAATAAAAAAATGAATTTATTGATCGAGTTGCCTCCAGACAGGTGCCTTTGTTTTACGTCGATGGCTCGACTGAATCCTTCAATTTTCCAGTGGATATGTTGGTTTGGAAAGTTTTATCAATTTTTCAGTGCTACTATCTGATGAGATGAGATATCTCTTCACGCATTGTCCATTTTCCATAAAATAGCCTAACTTTTCACTCCATAAGGAGAAAGAACCATGTGGGTAGATACTCTTGACAATGTAAGGTCCAGTCCAGTGAGAATGGAGTTTCCCTGGGAATAACCTCATTCTTGAGTTGAACACAAGAACTTGGTCTCCTACTTTTATATCCTTTCTTTTCAGGTGTCCATCGTGCCAAAGTTGAATGTGTTCTTTATAAATTCATGCATTCTCATAAGCTGTCATTCGGAGTTCTTCCAACTCCTAGAGTTGTAGAATCCTGGCTTGGCCTGCTTTCTTCATATCAAAATTAAATTGTTTTATTTCCCACCATGATTTGTGTTCGAGTTCAACTGGCAGGTGGCAAGACTTTCAATATATTAATCGAAAAGGTGTAGTTCTAAGGGTAGTCTTAAAAGCCATTCGGTAGGCCCACAATGCGTCATTGATTTTTACTGACCAATCTTTTCGATTGCATCCTACTGTTTTTTGCAAAATATCCTTGAGTTGATGGTTAGAAACCTCTACCTGTCCACTAGTTTGTGGATGGTAGGGCGATGTACCATGTGTGTTACACCATGTTTCCTTAGCAATACTTAAAAACTTCTTTCCAGGAAATGGGAACCTCCGTCGGATATCACAGTGCGTGGTACTCTGAAACGGGGGAAAATAATATCCTTGAATAATATGAAAATAGGTTTCAAATTACTAGTGACGGTTGGTATGGCTTCAACCCATTTTGAGACGTAATCCACCACCACTAGGATGTAGGAAAATCCATTTGAACATGGGAATGGACCCATGTAGTCCACACCCCAAACATCAAATATCTCAACTTCTTGCCACAAATTTGACGGCATCTCATCTCTCTTTGTTAAGTTACCTGTTCTTTGAAATTTGTCACATGATAGAACAAATTTGTAGGAATCTTTGGATATGGTTGTCCAAAGAATCCACATTGCAAAATCTTCAAAGTTGTTTTCTTAGAACTCATATGGCCTCCAACTGGACCTGAGTGACATTGGTCTAGAATAAGTTGAGCTTCTTCTTCAATGACACAACGTCTATAGAGGCCATTAGCACAAAGATTGAAGAGGTACGACTCATACAAGTGATACTGCTTCACATCATGCATGAATTTTTTCATTGCATTTCCGGTGCATTTAGGGTGGATAATGCCAGTGGCAAGGTAGTTCACATAATCTGAGTACCAACGGGTACCATCTGAAACTTCCATCATTTGTTCATCTGGAAGAGAATCGTTAATTGGGATCTTCTCGGTTTCTAGAGTGTGGATGTGACTGAGGTGGTATGCCACAACATTCTTCGTACCCTTTTTATATCTTATCTCTAGATCAGATTCTCGCAAGAGGAGAATCCATCTTATCAACCTAGGTTTTGCATCTTTCTTCACTAGGAGGTAATGGATAGCGACATGATCTGTGTAGACAATGACTCTAGAACCAATAAGGTAAGATCTAAACTTATCGAAGGCAAACACTACTACAAGAAGTTCTTTCTTAGTAGTTGCATAGTTCCTCTGAGCTTCATCGAGGGTCTTCGATGCATAGTAGACCACATAATGTTTCTTTTCTATACATTGTCCTAAAATAGCACCCACACCGTAATCACTGGCATCACACATAATTTCAAATGGGTGATCCCAATCGGGAGCTCTGATGATGGGTGTTGTTGTAAGGGCATGTTTCAGGTTATTAAAACTTTTGAGACATTCTTCTTCGAAATGGAACTCAGCATCCTTTAGTAACAAATTCATCATCAACTTGGTTATCTTAGAGAAATCCTTTATGAATCGTCTATAAAAGCCTGCATGACCTAGGAACGAACAAACTTCTCTTACACTTGTTGGGATGGTGAATTTGGAAATCACTTTGATTTTCACTCTGTACACCTCGATACCTCAGTTGCAGACTCTATGACTAAGGACAATGCCTTCCTTTACCATAAAATGACACTTCTCCCAATTTAACACAAGATGTGCTTCTTCACACCGTTTAAGGACAACCAAGAGGTGCTTTAGGTAGGAGTCATATGAATATCCATACATAGAAAAATTAATCCATAAAAAGTTACATAATAGTTTCAGTTAGACCCGTGAATATAGTTGCCATGCAACGTTAGAAAGACGCAGGCGCGTTACAGAACGACATTCTTCTAAAAGCATATGTTCCAAACGGGCAAGTAAAAGTCATTTTCTCTTGATCATATGGATGTATAGGTATCTGAGTAGAATCCAGAGTAGCCATAGAGATAACAGAAATACTCTTGGTGAGCCAATATTTCTAAGATTTGGTCTAGAAAAGGCCTTGGGAAATGATCCTTTTGAGTCGCCTTGTTCAACTTCCTGTAATCAATACACATCCTCCACCCTGTGATTGTTTGAGTGGGGATGAGTTCATTGTCTTCATTTCGAATCACAGTAGTTCCACCTTTCTTTAGGAAAACATGCACGGGGCTTACCCATGGTGAATCGCAGATCAGATTGATGATACCAGTCTTGAGCAGCTTTATAACTTCAAGGCAGACAACTTCTTTCATATTCAGATTAAGTTTCATTTGGTGTTCAACAATTGGCTTGTGATCTTCCATCATCGAGATTTTGTGCATGCACAGTGCTTGACTAACCCCAATGAGTTCACTCATCTTGTAGCCTATGGCTTTTCTTCTTTCTTTGAATTCTGTCAAGAGTTTATCTTCTTGTTCTGCTGTAAGATCAAAATTTATGATGACTGGGTAGACTTTGAGGTCATCTAGAAACACATACTTTAATCCCTTGGGTAAGGGTTTCATTTCAGGAGCTTGTGGTTTCTCATATTATTCTTCAGTAGCATCCACAACTTTGAGTTCCTCAATTTGGGCTTCAGGATCTTTTTCAGCAGTATCGAGGTGGAGAACACAATCCTTTATTTGTTCATCAGTGGAGTTATCAGAAGATGGGTTTGTTAGAGCCACTTCTAACAGATCGTCTTGTTCACAATCCTCTTGAATAACCATCATCATTTTCTATATGGGCTCAATCAAGTAGACTTCTTCTTGCATACTTGGTCTTCACATACTTTCAAATACTTTGAATTCAAGTGTTTCTTTACCTAGTCTGAGCAACAAGGTTCCTGCCTCAACATCAATCAGAGCTCTTGCAGTGGCAAGGAATGGACGTCCAAAGATGAGAGGGTATCTAGTGTCTTCCTTTTTGTCCATGATGACAAAGTCACAAGGAACATAAGAATCTTTGCCTACCTTGATAGGGACATCCTCAATGACTCCTAAGGGGAGAGTCACGGTGTTATCTGCAAGCTGTATGGTCATGCCATTCGGGAGCAGTTCAGCAAACCCTAGCCTTTTGCAGAGGCTAAGTGGCATTCTGGAGATGCTAGCACGGGGATCTTCCAGTCCTTTCTTGCATGAAGAATCACCGATATGGTCAGAAATCCCAAAAGATCTTGGATCTTTCTGTTTCTTTGGCATCTTACTCTAGATGATGTATGAAGTGGTAGTAGCTAACTTGACTGTCTCATATTCTTCAGTTATATATTTCCTGGTGAGGAGTGACTTTATGTAATTTGTCCAGGTTGGTATCTCTTCTAGTGCATCCAAAAAGGGTATATCAACATGAAGTTGTTTCATGGCTTCCTTGAACTTATTGAAATGAGTATCAAACTTGGTTTGCCTTAAATGAGAAGGGAAAGGTATACGAGGCTTGTATACAGGAATATTAGGTTCTGGTGTTGCTTCTTCCTCTTCTATAGCAGGTTTCACAAAATTTTCTTTGTCTGACTTATCATTGCTTGGTTGATCCTTCGGAATAGATTCAGGTTCTTCGTCAACTTGATCATTCACCTGGTCTTGTTTATCTATGACAACCACTAGTGTCTTCGCAGGAGGGTCGGGATATACATTACCAGAATGAGTCATAACATCCTTCAACTGCTTAGGATGTTTAGGATTATTCTTTGGTTGGCCAATAAAGGCTCTAGTAGGTGGTTTCATACTAGCTGCAAGTTGAGCTAGTTGAGATTCAATAGCCTTATGATGGGCTTGCTGGTTAGCTATCTTCGTCTGTTGCGACTGTAACATCTTTTCAATGGCTGATAGTTTGTCATCAGGAGAGATTGGGCCGGCTTGTTGCCCTTGTTGTAGGTTATGGTATGGGACTTGGCTGTGATTCTAGAAATAGGCAGTGTCATCCTTACATGTCATGATGGTGCAGGTGGAACCACCTCTCTAATCTTGATCATGGACATCAGTAGGGAGACAAGAAGACTAGAGAAAGGAAGTTAAGGGAGGCGGCTGATTGGGGCGGCAACCTGTCGAGGTAGTGACCAATTATGGTAGTGCTTGAGTCCCAGTTTCATCAAAGCAACTGCCAAACGTGACGCTGAGTTTGGCAAAGACCACCAGTAGCATGGATAATGGACCCAAGGGCGTCCCTTGCTGCTGCATGAAACAACACATACAACCTCCTACTTGCAATCGACAGAGAGGAAGATGGGTAGATGTGGGTTTAGCGGATCACACATATGGAAGATCCAACCTTTGACCCAATTATCTTTATCTAAGATAATGCATTTTATGAATCCAATTGATGCTTCTAATTTGTATAAATCACAGTAAATGGGTTTTATCTCAAAATATGTGATTGATATATGAATTTCAATCACCTTTTGAGATCTAGCTAGTGGACTAGGTCCCAAGTCATGAGTTGTCTATATTTCCATAAAGTTCCAGACTTAGCACAATTAAGGTTTAGGTTCCTAATTAAGTAAATATTGGGTCATTGTTACATGATAATTAAGGTTCAAGATCAGTAGACAGTCGGAGCATTGTTCTTGCTTAAATCAAGTAAGTGGTCCATGCCTTGGGTTTTAATATACTACAGTCACACATTTTTGCTTGTAAAAGCATGTTTAAAGTTAATATTACATATGTTATCATGTGAGAAACTAAATGTTTTAAGAGGTATTTATATATGTGCATCTTATTAAATTTTGCTGAATTAGGATTCATGTTAAGATCAGATCAGTTAAAAGAACATACCTTTTCATGTTTAAAATCAGTAATGTGAATATGGCTCAAAACCCTAAGTAAGATAACATTGAATTAGAACAAGTTATGCAAATAATTAGGCCCTACTCATGAATGTGTTATAGAAGGTTTGTGCCTTATGATCCCCCTTCACTTTATGTGTTCAATCCCAATCATGTTCACTTTCAGTGTGTTCAGATGATTGTTCACTTTAAGTGTGTTTGATATGTTTATGTTCATGTTCACTTTTAGTGTGTTTGGTTTGTTTACGTTCCTATTCACTTTCAGTGTGTTCAGATGACTGTTCACTTCCAATGTGTTTGGTATGTTTATGTTCATTGAGTAGGAACCCTAACTAGAATATTTAATCAAGTTAACAATACATTCTACAGTCATAAGTAATGTTTATGCAAGTTCGTATCAGTTTTTAAGATTTATTTAAGTTAGTTCATATACTTCTAATTAAACCCAACCACTTACAATCGGTTTGTCAAATGTATAGATCTGGGATCGATGCCCATAGGTGAGGAGTAACATTAAAGGATAAATTCATCTGAGGTTCAAGGCATATATCAAGGATCTATGCACGAGTTCAAGATGTGGTGGGGTGCCATTTATGTGATCCAATGATGTTTTACTAGTTCACTAGTTTTTCTCATGTATCATGTTGTTGTTGTAAGTTTCATGAAAAGAATATGTATGAGAACCAATGTGTCTATATCCTGTGTAAAGTTGTTTTTATAATTCCAATGAATGATATAAGCTAATTGTGACGTCCCCCGATTGTGATATTTTTGGTGCATGCTTCCAAGATGTTGTTTTATGGATTGCATTTAGGGGATGTTACAATCTATGTCTAGTGCCCTAACATCTATAAATTTGACTTACCTAGAAGAGATGTTATTTTAGTGGATGAGAATTTGGACCATAATCACCTATTGTAATGGGATGCAGTGAGGGTTTACTTGTTTTATAGTCTCTTTGTGAAAAGTATTGAAGGATGATATATGGTTCTGTTGTAAGGAATTTAAGACAACATGTGATATAGAGATAGATTGTCAGTTGCAAGACTAAAATATAGTCACATAGGCAATTAATGGGTAAGATTCACTAATGATAATGTGGTGTGAGATATGGACAAAGAGGGGGTTAAATATATTTATAAGAATGTTCATCATTTTATTTATAAGAATGATGGCACAAAATGCATTTTACTTGAATTGATAACATAATAGAGATTTTGTATAGCTTCAGTTAGGCTAATAAATTTAATTTTAAACTAAACCACATCATTTTCTATAGCTAGTTGTGTGGTTAATTGAATCATTTTTGTGTTTAATATCATTATCATCCTATAGAGATGACATTAAAATATGCCTTTGTTGAACTGACGTGGAAAATTATCGCACTAACAAATTCACTCAGGGTTGAAATCCCCGAGCTTTACCAAAACCTTATGCAATAATACCACCCACAAGCGGATGGGTCTTATCGTAGTATAGTTAAGGATTGAATCCCAAGAGACAACTTTTTTAAGAATCGTCGTTAGTCAAATCTAGCTCAAGTATGACTAATATTTAGAACGATTGATTGGTTTGTGGTTGATTAAACTAATCGCAAGAAAGTAAAGAGCAGAATTTAAGTTGACCTAGATTAATGATATGGGATCACTGAGGTGGTCCCGGGTTTCACCACCACTACGCATGCAAACACATCCAAACATCAAACATCCAGGAAAGATATAACTATCCAAATAGAGCTGCTGTAAAACCCCCCATACGGGCATTAAGTTTGCGCAAGCATCACCTTCAGCATCAGATGTCTCGTCACCATCTGTATCATATACTTACGACTCTGAAGATACAAAATCCAACTAAGGTTGTGGCCCTCTCTAAGGGATGTTTAGCCACACAGAAGTGTCACCATAGGCTAGATGGCTTGTCCCCTCACGGATCATAGACTTACGACCTCAAGGAATCCTATCAGAAGTTCTCGTCAAGGAGTCAACCGCGCTAATCGAAAAGTAAGTAGATGATTAATCTACAAGCAAACATCGACGATTAACAAAGAAGATATAAAATCCAACTAAGGTTGTGGCCCTCCCTAAGGGATGTTTAGGCACACAGAAGTGTCACCGTAGGCTAGATGGCTCATCCCCTCACAGATCATACACTTACAACCTCAAGGAATCCTATCAGAAGTTCTCATCAAGGAGTCAACCACACTAATTTACATTCTACCCTACATATAGAAGTTCTCACAACATAAGGAAGAACAAGATGAAAGCAAGCATGTAATCAATCTACAAACATTAATGATTAACAATGAAATGCAAAGTTATACACATTGCCTTGGAATGTTAAATGAAAATACATGAAAGCATGGGTAGCGGGGCTAGTCCCCACACCTCAGTGAAAAGGAACTACTCACTCTTGATGTGAGGAATAAGAAGAATAAGAGAAAGGGAAGATTCCTCCATGAGCATGAAGCAGAAGGTAGTCACAGCTTGGTGAAGATGATGCAGTCTTTTATGTCATGTCAGGGCAGATCTTGGATGAGGAGGAAGAACCACCAAGGCAGACCGGGCGACCTTCTTCTCCACCTTCCTTCTCTTCTTGACCTCATTGCTCGCGGCAAGAGGAGCAGGCAAAGTGGCAAATGGTGTGGATGTACGTGGACTGAACCTTCATTCAGGAAGACTCTCGGCGTCCTCAGTCGATCCCCAAATGAGGACCCTCGTGGCTCTATTTATAGGCACTGGTCAGGTCCTCACATTTTCGGCGTGAGTCCTCTCCAAACGGTTTGGATCAACCGGTCTTGCTTGAACGATTTGGAGAAAATGGTCTTGGAGACCGTTTGTTGGCCAAACGGTCTTGTATTAATTTTACTTCAAATGATTCTGGATTTAATGGTCTCTGCCTTTGATCGGTCTCAAGTCTCTGTCCAAACGGTCTTGCAGATCTATGACCATACAGTCTTCAGCAAACGATCGTTGGTCTTGAGAGTATTTGTTGACCAAACAGTCTTGAATACCAAACTGATCCAAACGGTCTTGGGAAAATGGCCTACAGCCCATCGGTCTTCACTTCTAAATGATTTCTACTCCAAACGGTCTTCTATCCAAATGGTCTTGGCTTCAATCGATCTTCACTTCAAAACGGTCTTGAAGACCGATGGGTTTCAATTGGTCTTGAGATGTAAACGGTCTTTGGCGTCCAAACGGTCTTCATCGTCCAAACGGTCTTTGTGGGCTCCGATCTCTAAAACCACGATATAAACTCAGCGGAAACATTCGATTAGTTGTGGAATAAAAAAAAATATTGGAAATTAAAACTTTTTGAGACAAGATCTGGAAATTATAAACTTCTTTTTATAAGAAACTAAATAAACAGTTTACATCTCTGTTAAACCACTTCTTGAGTAGTTATATACAACATGATTCAAAAATCTCAAGAGCAAACACCAAAATTTCAAACCATTACTCCTAGGACCTGAGAGTACAGAGACGACATAGGACTATCTAACTACATAACTCAACAGTCAGTATCTCCACCTGAGATTCACTGTTGCCTTTGGTACTGTAGTTGTTGTTATTGCTCATCCTTAAATGGAATCCTTCGTCTTTGACGACCACCTAAAGAGTTGAAGTCTACGGAGTGAGACAATGTACAAATTGTCCCAGCGAGAGTTATAACTCTCAACTAGAAGCTTTATATAGCAATTCAAGAACAACATAGGCAATTTAAAGTAATCAACAGCAGAGAGGTACTAACAAGAATATCAACATATAGACAATGTGAAAAATATATCTACTATGCAGTGTAACACCATTCAAGTATCTCATAGTTTAAACTAAACAATTATACTATGCGGCTGATTATGTTTTACAAACATCATTATGCCCTGTGGAGATGAGGTATACCGCTCATAGTCCAACCGATCACTAGTAAGTTGCATCAGTATCATACATAGGTCATCAAAAGATCCGGATTCTTATGACCTCATATTCCTCAGTCAGTTAGAGGATTGTTTGCAGGACATCTTGTGTCTCTGCTATTTATAGCTTACCAGGGTAATCTGGTCCTTCGCTATTTTAGAGTTACAGTGGCATTCTGTACTCTCTTCGTTATCGGAAGATTTCTTGTTTATCTCTCACCGATACGGTGTTTGTGTCTTCTTTGGGAGATTCGTGGTACATCTCTTGGTTTGGATTTGTAGTGAAGGGTTGATGGATTATGATAAATCTACATCAATTCCTACACTAGGATGTAAGGATTTACGCATCCATCTCCCCCACATACTCAAGAGTATGTGTTCCAGGAGTTCCCTTAGGAAAACCTGTTTCACCATCATTTGGTCTCTGACAATGATGGATCTATGATCAGGGCTCTACATGGTATGATTATACTTGATTAGTTAGGTACATTTCAGTATTCTTTTAACATCATACATGTTCTCAAACATTAATCATTAGCATAGCAGCTATGAAAATAGAATACTAAATGTAACAAGTCTAACTCACATCAATTATCATTTCCTAATTATCTTATCACAAGTCATCTGTCAAGCATGACCTTGTTGATACTCATGGCTCTTATAGCCTATCAATTTCAGTAGATGCCACTTGCTAGGTAACAGGGTATTTCACTATTAATAAAGTTAATAACATACTTTCAATGAATATGAAATCATCAACATTTCCTGAATATGATTATCCTCATATAAGAACCAGTTGGTTAATTTAACTGATAATAGTAAACAATTCATTTCAAAGAAGTTGAACCTTCCTACACTTACAAGGGTTAGGTTCCCTGAATCTCATCAATTGGGGTCATTCATTTCCTTTACTTATGATTAGGAATATTGATTCCTTATCTCATACTTCAATCATGAAGTTTCATTCTTAAAAGCATAACTGGAAATAGAGTTTTACCCTATTCAAGTTAAGGTTATTGAAATCCCTTTATCTTATAAGGAACCATATTTTTGTAATTTATTCACAGGGTTTCATACCTAAAACATAGTACAGGACTAAGGTTATCATACCCCATCCTTTATTAATTAATTCCCTCTGTTCATTTTATCAGACCAACTCTAATATGCAACTTTGCCATCCTTGGAAGCATACCAAGGTATGATGAGTATTTACCTTTAATTACAATATTTATTTAACATCATATGATTATCAAGTTAAGGTATGAATTCATTTCTCATCCTTATCATGGTATGATTACATCATACTCATTGAATTGGCTATACCTTACTTAAAGGCATTACCTTGTAAACATTTCCAGGATTTCATAATTGTCAGGTCATAAACTAGGCTCACTATCATCCCTCTAGGATTTTCATATTTTCATTTCTAATTTAGGGATTCTCATTCATATCACATCTCCTCTGGATTAGATTTATTGAACCTCTTATCTCATAAGGAATAAGGATTCCTCACATTACAACTTGTAATTAGGGTTTTATACTCAAAGGCATAACCCTGGATTAATACATTTATCAGATCACCCTAAATTAGGGTTTTACTAATTTCATTATATGTTATTACCCTAGAATTAGGGTTTACTGTACACTCCTTGGTGAGTTGAACTCATAACATCATCATGTATGAGAACCACCACCATTAAAGCCCTCAGATAAGATTAAGATTCATCAGTTATCATAATTAGGGTTTCCATGATCTCACTTAGTGGATCATACCCTAATCATGCACATTCATGTATATTGAAGGTATTTTACTTGAGTTTCCACCATAAATGGTACTTTCTCTCTCCTCTCACTAGTAGATGGTGATTACACCACTCTATATTAGGTTGGGTTAAGTCCCCTTTGATCTTCATAAACCAAATCACCACTATCAAGTGATTAGGGTTTGATTAAAACAAGGTATCACTGAATTGAACCTCTCAGGGGCATTTGGTAAAATTACCCATTGATCATCATCATGGGTCGATTCATTAGTCACTTAGTCCCTTAGTATTTTAAGTTACCATTATGGTTTAGATTTGATCATCATTGAACCAATTATACCTTTAAGTGGTTAAGTATAAACAACCATGAAAATTCTTCAATTAGGTTAGGGTTTAACCTTCAACCTTCAACCCATTTAAACCCTCAAACGAGTGTGGACTCACTGAGTTGAAACAGGTGTGAACCCATTTAAGATGAAATGGGTGTGAACCCATTTAAGATGAAACAGGTGTGAACCCATTTAAGATGAAACAGGTTGAACTCGTTTGGATTGAAACGGGTTGAACTCGTTTGGATTGAAACGGGTTGAACTTGTTTGGGTCTAAATGAGTGTGGACTCGTTTGGGTCTAAACGAGTGTGGACTCGTTTGGGTCTAAACGAGTGTGGACTCGTTTGGGTCCAAACCGCATGGATATGAAAGGTGATACAAAGGTTATGATTGAATAGGATTTCCTATGTTGAAGCCTTCAATTGGCCCAAGCCATATTAACCACTTACAAATTGAGTCAAATAGGATGAGCCTCAATCAATTGGACATCAATTTGACCTTCAATTGAAAGCTAATTAGGGTTAAGTCTACCTCAATTAAGGTTTCCAATCGGCTACTCATCAATTTTCATCAATGTGAATCAAAACAGGGTTGAGCCTATCAATTGAACTCCAATTGGGCCCAAACTTGGCCCAAACGGTCTTGATATCGTTTGTATAATCTCAAAACGGTCTTGAGACCATTTGCCCAAAGTTTGACTAAAAAAAATTAAGTTAATTTGATAAGGGTTGAGTCCTAATTAGATTACAAATCAGCACTTTTTATCAATTTATCAACATCTTGTGATTGGACCCTCAAACCATCAAATTTCTTTAACCCTAGACCTCCAAATGGTCTTGGGGTGTCACTAAACGAGTGTGAGATCATTTGGATGAACCGCCAAATGGTTTTGAACCCGTTTGGGTCCTTCAACCCAACACTCAACAAGATCTATATTGAAAATCAGCAATTTTAACCCGATTAGGGTTAGGGTGTTGAACTGCCTTCAACTCTTAATTGGTTATGAATTAGATTATGATTCTTTGTAGAAATGAAATTCAATATATTATGAACAGGAATCCCAAACGGTCAACTCTTGGTCAACTCATTCAAATTGGTTGGGACCCGTTTGCCCAAAAGGTTTAATTTGATTAGTTTGGAAAATCAGCACTTAATTTAATTCGATTGCCTAATTAATTGGCCTTCAACCTACGATTCCTTTTGAATTAACCCCTAAAATTAGGTGGGTCATTAGTCTACATAATTGTGAACAGGAATCCCAAACGGTCAACACTTGGTCAACACCCTCAAATGGGTTGGAACCCGTTTGGCCAAACCGACCTATTGAACCCGTTTGCCCTTCAAACGGTTGGTCAAGAAGGGGGGGGAATCATAAGATCGTTTGATAAAGTTGGATAAGGACTAACATAGGTATTAACGCCCTCCGTCTTCAACCTTGAACCAAGTTCTGTTCTTCACGAAAAAGCTTGCAAGAGTGCAAGGAATGATGGGGAAGAAGAACTAAGCTTAAAAAGCAAGAACAAGGATATGCATAATAAAGCTAGGAGTTTAGAATTATAAAACCCACCTCAAACGTGGTTCCTAGAGCTCCAAGCTTCCAAGCTTCAAGCATTTAATGGCGTCTTGAGCTCCATAGGTCATCCAAGATTGTTTCTTCAAGGAAGAGATGGGGAAGATCGGCTAGAACAAGAAACCTAAGTGAGTTAACCATAGAACCAACCTTTTAAGAAGAATTCCTCCATGAATTCGAGCTAGAAGATAGTCCAAGCTTACCTAGATTCTCCTTGGTCGTCTTCCTTCTCCAGAGCTCTGTTCTAAGTCGGTCCAAGTAAGGGAATAAGAAAGGAAGTGAAGTAAACGTTCCTTTGCAAACAAAGGAAGGGTGTATTTATATATCTTGGGGTCATTTCCAACATAAGGACAACTAGTTTCTCCTTTTCTCTACTAGGCCCCTCCTTTATTTTAGGAACGTCCCTCCTCCTTATTTCTAAGGTAAAACTCCTTTTTAAAACCAATAATTAAAGGCAAGGAAGGTCAACTTATCACTAAGGTGCACATATACATAGGGGTCTCCTTACTTACAACTTGGTGATAAAGGTACTCCTTATTATATGATTATTCAAATGAAGTGCCTCCTTCATTATAATAACTTTAAATGATGTCAAAAGTCATAAAAGATATTCTAGAAAGTGTATTTTACAAGTTGCACCCCATAATTTGGGTAAACTGCATTTTACTCCAAATTAGGGTTTTTAAGCATAAGGATCATTCCATAAGCTGCATCTTGATACCCAAGCTTGGGAAATCCATTATACTTCATCATATTCATCCTTAGATTGCCTCAACATTAAAAGAACATAAAACATATGTAATTTGCAAGTTAACCCCTCAGATTGGGTAAATTGCACATAGGTCCCTGTATGCAAAACAATACTACAACATTGTTCATAGGGGACAGAAATGGAAACATATGTTCCCTAGAAGCTTTAATTACATACTAAAGGATAATTGCAAACATCTAATTTCATAATTAGGCAAAACACCTAGGGTTAGCTCATAACCCAGGTCAGGGGTGTTACAAATTATAAACCCCTAACAAAAATTTCGTCCCCGAAATCTCAGGAAGAAAAGGGAAAAGCAGATATTGTTTCAGCATCACATTATTATATCCTTAGGTAACATACCATTTCCAGGGAGATGTTATAGAATTTTGATCAACATTCCTTAAGATTAAATTCAAGCTCTGAAATTTATTTGAGATCATATAAGTGCCTTTGCACCCTAAGTGTGTCATCACATCCGATAATCAGTATACTATCTTCCTTTATTATATGCATTAACTATCTCATCAGTTACACATTCTTATCATAAAGAAAAGTTTTCTTTTCAAACAAGGATTTATTTATCAGGCATTCTGGAGAAGGATATTTTTATTTAAGAACATAAACCCCTAACAAGGGATGTTCTTAATATTCTTACTTTGGTATTAATTACTTGTGTTATCAACACTTTATATCTCTTTCTTCCTTTTATCATGGGACATTGCTCATTACATATATTCTGTCAACCATTACTAATCATGGTTGAGCTTCTTTATTCTCATTTTTCTTATCTTATGATACTCTATAAGTTGTTTCAGATTGACTACTTGATCAGAGTAATCAAAAGATAACAATCTAAGAGTTTCCATATTTACTTTATCATCAGTAATTGTATACCTAGCCAGGGTATATGATTACTGAGGTAAGAAAATATGCACTTGTATATTACCATGTTCCTTCTCTTTTCTCATCCTTTCAAACATAAATATTAACTTTACTGAATTCTATATCCAGATCAATTCTTTAATACCTTATTTTCTTATAAAAGTAAGCATGTAACATGAAACATCTATCTGATGCAACATTAAAAACCTTTACGAGACCAATCAAAGAAAGTTCAATCAATTACTCTTTAAATTTTATCCAAAAGATCATAAAGGTATTTATAAGAAATACCATTTATCTTGTCTAACCTGTCATGGCTCGAGGATTATATCAAATCCTTGCATATCAAGTGGTATAAGATCCACTTGAATGTGATGATTAGAAAAGAAGAGGATGCAGGGAGATCATACATCCATTATAACAACAGACTCACTCAACGGAGTCTCCAACAACAACTTTCTGCCCTATGACTGAATGGCATATTGCAGAGGATCATTCTTCGAGTAATAAAAGAGTGCATAGCACCCAGGTCAATCAGAACAGATACTACACAGGATTTAGACATATCAGAATATAAAAGTTTCATCTGACCTGCCACAACCCGTGGATCGACCACTGCATTAGGTGGGTTCATAGCATAGAGCCTCACTATTGCCTGTGGTTGATTTGGTGCAGATGATCCAGCTTGGGACGCTTGTCCACGTCCTTGAGCTGCTCCTTGAGATTGCCTTCTCTGTGATCCTTGTTGCCCTTGTCTCGGAGGCTGTGTTACATAGGCAAGCTTAGATCTACAGTCCTTCATCAAATGCCCCATCTTACCACAGTTGTAGCAGCATTTCTCCAGTTGTTGTGGTCTAAAGGGTTCCTTATCCTTTCTGGATAACCATTCCCTTGATGTACTAGGTCCTGGTTGTGTTGGTGAAATCAGAAACTTCTTCCTTCTGGAATTTCCAGGCCTTTGCTTCTGGGTTTGGATAGGCCTTTTCTCAATTCTTCCTCTATATATCCTTTCTGGACAATTAGGTCTGATATGTCCAGGCCTCTTACAATTATGACAGGTCCTGGTCTCTGGCTGTATTCTAATCCCTACATTGCTGTGAACTGATTCATCAGGATGAGATTGAGCATAAGATTGCTCTGAGTTTAAAGCTTCATCATTTACTTCTGTTTCAACCTGCTGCTGAGGGCTATGTATTCTATGGATATCCAAAACATCATCATTAGGAGCTGGTAATCTGGGTTGTATAGCTAGTGTTTGATCCACTAGATACATCATGGTTGCCCTAAATTCTCCAACAGTGATTCCTAAGGAAGGATTCCTTATCATGGTTGGATTAACTAGGGGAACCTCAGGTAAGTGTCCCTCTACTGCTTGCTCCTGTGAACTTCTTCTAGGTATAGCATTGTTGCTTTTTGCAACAAACTCCTCGTCCTTATATGTCTTCTTCTCCTGAGGAGTAGAAGTTTTATTAGATGACGAAGAAACACTAAAGATAGACTCGACATCCTAAGTCCTATGTCTCTGTAGACTCGACGAACCTAGAGCTCTGATACCACTAATTGTGGGCTCCGATCTCCAAAACCACGATATAAACTCAACAGAAACATTCGATTAGTTGCGGAATAAAAAAAAATATTGGAAATTAAAACTTTTTGAGACAAGATCTGGAAATTATAAACTTTTTTATAAGAAACTAAATAAACAGTTT
Organism: Alisma plantago-aquatica; assembly: GCA_963693085.1. Taxonomy (NCBI): domain Eukaryota; kingdom Viridiplantae; phylum Streptophyta; class Magnoliopsida; order Alismatales; family Alismataceae; genus Alisma; species Alisma plantago-aquatica. The sequence continues at coordinate 827,869,566 of OY856412.1, forward strand.
ACATCTCTGTTAAACCACTTCTTGAGTAGTTATATACAACATGATTCAAAAATCTCAAGAGCAAACACCAAAATTTCAAACCATTACTCCTAGGACCTGAGAGTACAGAGACGGCATAGGACTATCTAACTACATAACTCAGCAGTCAGTATCTCCACCTGAGATTCACTGTTGCCTCTGGTACTGTTGTTGCTGTTGTTGCTCATCCTTAAATGGAATCCTTCGTCTTCGACGACCACCTAAAGAGTTGAAGTCTACGGAGTGAGACAATGTACAAATTGTCCCAGCGAGAGTTATAACTCTCAACTAGAAGCTTTATATAGCAATTCAAGAACAACATAGGCAATTTAAAGTAATCAACAGCAGAGAGGTACTAAGCAGAATATCAACATATAGATAATGTGAAAAATATATCTACCATGCAGTGTAACACCATTCAAGTATCTCGTAGTTGAAACTAAACAATTATACTATGCGGCTGATTATGTTTTACAAACATCATTATGCCCTGTGGAGATGAGGTATACCGCTCATACTCCAACCAATCACTAGTAAGTTGCATCAGTATCATACATAGGTCATCAAAAGAGCCGGATTCTTATGACCTCATCTTCCTCAGTTAGTTAGAGGATTGTTTGCAGGACATCTTGTGTCTCTGCAGTTTATAGCTTACCAGAGTAATCTGGTCCTTCACTATTTTAGAGTTACAGTGGCATTCTGTACTCTCTTCGTTATCAGAAGATTTCTTGTTTATCTCTCACCGATACGGTGTTTGTGTCTTCTTTGGGAGATTCGTGGTACATCTCTTGGTTTGGATTTGTAGTGAAGGGTTGATGGATTATGATAAATCTACATCAATTCCTACACTAGGATGTAAGGATTTACGCATCCATCTCCCCCACATACTCAAGAGTATGTGTTCCAGGAGTTCCCTTAGGAAAACTTGTTTCACCATCATTTGGTCTCTGACAATGATGGATCTATGATTAGGGCTCTACATGGTATGATTATACTTGATTAGTTAGGTACATTTCAGTATTCTTTTAACATCATACATGTTCTCAAACATTAATCATTATCATAGCAGCTATGAAAATAGAATACTAAATGTAACAAGTCTAACTCACATCAATTATCATTTCCTAATTATCTTATCACAAGTCATCTGTCAAGCATGACCTTGTTGATACTCATGGCTCTTACAACCTATCAATTTTCGTAGATGCCACTTGCTAGGTAACATGGTATTTCACTATTCATAAAGTTAATAACATACCTTCAATGAATATGAAATCATCAACATTTCCTGAATATGATTATCCTCATATAAGAACCTGCTTGGTTAATTTAACTGATAATAGTAAACAATTCATTTCAAAGAAGTTGAACCTTCCTACTCTTACAAGGGTTAGGTTCCCTGAATCTCATCAATTGGGGTTATTCATTTCCTTTACTTATGATTAGGAATATTGATTCCTTATCTCATACTTCAATCATGAAGGTTCATGCTTAAAAGCATAACTGGAAATAGAGTTTTACCCTATTCAAGTTAAGGTTATTGAAATCCCTTTATCTTATAAGGCACCATATTTTTGTAATTTGTTCACAGGGTTTCATACCTAAAACATAGTACAGGACTAAGGTTATCATACCCCATCCTTTATTAATTAATGTCCTCTGTTCATTTTATCAGACCAACTCTAATATGCAACTTTGCCATCCTTGGAAGCATACCAAGGTATGATGAGTATTTACCTTTAATTACAATATTTATTTAACATCATATGATTATCAAGTTAAGGTATGAATTCATTTCTCATCCTTATCATGGTATGATTACATCATACTCATTGAATTGGCTATACCTTACTTAAAGGCATTACCTTGTAAACATTTCCAGGATTTCATAATTGTCAGGTCATAAACTAGGCTCACTATCATCCCTCTAGGATTTTCATATTTTCATTTCTAATTTAAGGATTCTCATTCATATAAAATTTCCTCTGGATTAGATTTATTGAACCTCTTATCTCACAAGGCATAAGGATTCCTGACATTACAACTTGTAATTAAGGTTTTATACTCAAAGGCATAACCCTGAATTACTACATTTATCAGATCACCCTAAATTAGGGTTTTACTAATTTCATTATATGTTATTACCCTAGAATTAGGGTTTACTGTACACTCCTTGGTGAGTTGAACTCATAACATCATCATGTATGAGAACCACCACCATTAAAGCCCTCAGATAAGATTAAGATTCATCAGTTATCATAATTAGGGTTTCCATGATCTCACTTAGTGGATCATACCCTAATCATGCACATTCATGTATATTGAAGGTATTTTACTTGAGTTTCCACCATAAATGGTACTTTCTCTCTCCTCTCACTAGTAGATGGTGATTACACCACTCTATATTAGGTTGGGTTAAGTCCCCTTTGATCTTCATAAACCAAATCACCACTATCAAGTGATTAGGGTTTGATTAAAACAAGGTATCACTGAATTGAATCTCTCAGGGGCATTTGGTAAAATTACCCATTGATCATCATCATGGGTCGATTCATTAGTCACTTAGTCCCTTAGTATTTTAAGTTACCATTATGGTTTAGATTTGATCATCATTGAACCAATTATACCTTTAAGTTGTTAAGTATAAACCACCATGAAAATTCTTCAATTAGGTTAGGGTTTAACCTTCAACCTTCAACCCATTTAAACCCTCAAACGAGTGTGGACTCACTGAGTTGAAACGGGTGTGAACCCATTTAAGATGAAACAGGTTGAACTCGTTTGGATTGAAACGGGTTGAACTCGTTTGGATTGAAATGGGTTGAACTTGTTTGGGTCTAAACGAGTGTGGACTCGTTTGGGTCTAAACGAGTGTGACTCGTTTGGGTCTAAATGAGTGTGGACTCGTTTGGGTCCAAACTGCATGGATATGAAAGGTGATACAAAGGTTATGATTGAATAGGATTTCCTATGTTGAAGCCTTCAATTGGCCCAAGCCATATTAACCACTTACAAATTGAGTCAAATAGGATGAGCCTCAATCAATTGGACATCAATTTGACCTTCAATTGAAAGCCAATTAGGGTTAAGTCTACCTCAATTAAGGTTTCCAATCGGCTACTCATCAATTTTCATCAATGTGAATCAAAACAAGGTTGAGCCTATCAATTGAACTCCAATTGGGCCCAAACTTGGCCCAAACGGTCTTGAGATCGTTTGGATGATCTACAAACGGTCTTGAGACCATTTTGCCAAAGTGTGACTAAAACAAATTAAGTTTATTTGATAAGGGTTGAGTCCTAATTAGATTACAAATCAGCACTTTTTATCAATTTATCAACATCTTGTGATTGGACCCTCAAATCATCAAATTTCTTTAACCCTAGACCTCCAAACGGTCTTGGGGTGTCATTAAACGAGTGTGAGATCGTTTGGATGAACCCCCAAATGGTTTTGAACCCATTTGGGTCCTTCAACCCAACACTCAACAAGATCTATATTGAAAATCAGCAATTTTAACACGATTAGGGTTAGGGTGTTGAACTGCCTTCCACTCTTAATTGGTTATGAATTATATTATGATTCTTTGTAGAAATGAAATTCAATATATTATGAACAGGAATCCCAAACGGTCAACGCTTGGTCAACTCATTCAAACGGGTTGGGACCCGTTTGCCCAAAAGGTTCAATTTGATTAGTTTGGAAAATCAGCACTTAATTTAATTTGATTGCCTAATTAATTGGCCTTCAACCTACGATTCCTTTTGACTTAACCCCTCAAATTAGGTGGGTCATTAGTCTACATAATTGTGAACAGGAATCCCAAACGGTCAATGCTTGGTCAATGCCCTCAAATGGGTTGGAACCCGTTTGGCCAAACCGACCTATTGAACCCGTTTGCCCTTCAAACGGTTGGTCAAGAAGGGGGGGGGGGAATCATAAGATCGTTTGATAAAAAGTTGGATAAGGACTAACATAGGTATTAATGCCCTCCGTCTTCAACCTTGAACCAAGGTCTGTTCTTCACGAAAAAGCTTGCAAGAGTGCAAGGAATGATGGGGAAGAAGAACTAAGCTTAAAAAGCAAGAACAAGGATATGCATAATAAAGCTAGGATTTTTGAATTATAAAACCCACCGCAAACGTGGTTCCTAGAGCTCCAAGCTTCCAAGCTTCAAGACTTTAATGGTGTCTTGATCTCCATAGGTCATCCAAGATTGTTTCTTCAAGGAAGAGATGGGGAAGATCGGCTAGAACAAGAAACCTAAGTGAGTTAACCATAGAACCAACCTTTTAAGAAGAATTCCTCCATGAATTCGAGCTAGAAGATAGTCCAAGCTTACCTAACTTCTCCTTGGTCGTCTTCCTTCTCCAGAGCTCTGTTCTAAGTTGGTCCAAGCAGGGGAATAAGAAAGGAAGTGAAGGAAACATTCCTTTGCAAACAAAGGAAGGGTGTATTTATATATCTTGGGGTCATTTCCAACATAAGGACAACTAGTTTCTCCTTTTCTCTACTAGGTCCCTACTTTCTTTTAGGCACGTCCCTCCTCCTTATTTCTAAGGTAAAACTCCTTTTTAAAACCAAGAATTAAAGGCAGGGAAGGTCAACTTATCACTAAGGTGCACATATACATAGGGGTCTCCTTACTTACAACTTGGTGATAAAGGTACTCCTTATTATATGATTATTCAAATGAAGTGCCTCCTTCATTATAATAACTTTAAATGATGTCAAAAGTCATAAAAGATATTCTAGAAAGTGTATTTTACAAGTTGCACCCCATAATTTGGGTAAACTGCATTTTACTCCAAATTAGGGTTTTTAAGCATAAGGATCATTCCATAAGCTGCATCTTGATACCCAAGCTTGGGAAATCCATTATACTTCATCATATTCATCCTTAGGTTGCCTCAACATTAAAAGAAGATAAAACATATGTAATTTTCAAGTTAACCCCTCGGATTGGGTAAATTGCACACAGGTCCCTGTATGCAAAACAATACTACAACATTGTTCATAGGGGACAGAAATGGAAACATATGTTCCCTAGAAGCTTTAATTACATACTAAAGGATAATTACAAACATCTAATTTCATAATTAGGCAAAACACCTAGAATTAGCTCATAACCCAGGTCAGGGGTGTTACAGTCTTGAAGACCAATGGGATCCAATCGGTCTTGGCTCCAAATGGTCTTGGGTCCAAACAGTCTTCATCATCCAAACGGTCTTGGGTCCAAACGGTCTTGGGGACCGTTTGGGTAGGTGGTAGGGGGATTACCGTGTGAGTGAATGGCTGGACCGAGAGGTCAAAACAGAATGGGTATACTGCTAGGGCAAACCATTTGGTAAAGAACGATTAACCAGGACCGAATAGGCAAAACCGGTTGGTCAAGACCAAGATTGAGAGGGTCTTTGGTGAGTTCTAGTTGATGGTTGATCCTCATCATGACCTACATCAAATCAATATGAATCTAGTTAATAATCTTGATAATTGAATCAGTTAAGAACTCTTGCATTTTGTGAGATTTAGGAGATGAAATTGAAAGTATTGAATCAAATTGGTCCCAAAAAGGGTGACTGAAAATCATGATGAATAGAGATTCATCAGAATATCCCAAACTTAAACTTTGCTCGTCCTCGAGTAACACAAAATCTGAAACAACCACCAACTGAACAATTTCAAATCGTGTGATTGCCTCCTCTTCACATCACGATTGCTTCTCTCTACTCAGTTTTACTAAGCATCTCAACTTCCTGAGACCACCAAACACATCTTACCATATCTTCATTCCTGGGTTTGTTTTCCAACATCACTTCCTCCTCACTTTTCCAACAGCAAGCATGTCAAAGAATTTTGTAAGAGTCCAGAGATACCCGTAGAACAACAAGTGTGCATCTGATCTGACACTGGTGTTTTTTAGGATAGCAGAGGCATTTATTGTGCCTTTAGGTGGAAAGGGAGTGAAGGGTTATATGGAAGGAAGAAATAAATCTATCCTCTATTCGACTCGATATTTTTATTATATCATTTGCAATTTCATTTATTGCATTTTTTGTGCGAATCTCTCCCTTATTCGACTCGAGATTGCATTTTTTCTGTGCGCTTTGGCATCTTTTCTTGGTGGTACACCCCTATTAATTTGCGAGGGGTATGGAAGAAGTGGATATAGAGGGAAGTGGCATGCCACCTTGAACTTAGGGTTTGGCACTATTTTGGCCATTTTTGTTTCTTTTTGACGGACAAAGGGGTACGAAGATGATAGAAGAAGTATAGAAGAGAGTTCAGATCAGAATGCCACTGGATTTACAATTCAGTGCACCAAGTTGTTCTCTTTATCGTACTCTACTCCAATAATGACTTGATGAGGATTCAGTGGGGATTCCATGTTATTGTTCCACTAGCTAGTTAGGAAGCACGACGCGTTTGATCCCTATCAGTTCGACAGACCCTTGCCATTTTTGCATAAAGAACATGATGGTAGGATTCATAAGCTTCACATGGTGATTTCAATCAAAAGGCTTGTTTCAAAAGGTGGTCCTCTTGAGGATTTGCTTTGAATGAGGGTATAATGATACAAAAGCGTCAATACTTTATCTAGTATCTGTTCAATTTCTTTGAAAAACTTTTTTTTAAATTTCTTAAAATTTTGGTAAAAAAATGCAACGATGAAATCTTAAGTCTGAAATAGATGGATGAAGGTGGAAAGTAAAATACGTACCACCCACCCTCCACCCTAAACTTAGAAATTTGCTCATCCTAAGAAAACTAAAAATCTGAGATGGAGGGGAAAATTCATGTCGGTTGGACCACCAGATGTGGTTGTGTACCAATCAGTGTGCGTCCTCCATCTAAAAATCTCAAAAAGGAAGACCGATCAGAACTCAAGATAGCATCTCACGATGTGATTTTTATTTAGTGCAAAGATCATCTAAAAAGTAAAAACTAAATTAGGGAAAATAAAAAAAAATGAATTTATTGATCGGGTTGCCTCTCGACAAGCTCCTTTGTTTTACTTCGATGGCTCGACTGAATCCTTCAATTTTGTGGTGGATATGTTGGTTTGGAAAGTTTTATCAATTTTTCAGTGCTAGTATCTACTGAGATGAGATATATCTTCACGTGTTGTCCATTTGCCACAAAATAGCCTGACTTTTCACTCCATAAGGAGAAAGAACCATGTGGGTAGATACTCTTGACAATGTAAGGTCCAGTCCAGTGAGAACGAAGTTTCCCTGGGAATAACCTCAGTCTTGAGTTGAACAGAAGAACTTGATCTCCTACTTGTATATCCTTTCTTTTCATGTGGCCATCATGCCAAAGTTTCGTGCATTCTTTGTAGATTCATGCATTCTCACAAGTTGTCATCCAGAGTTCTTCTAGCTCCTAGAGTTACAGAATCCTGGCTTGGCCTTCTTTCTTCATATCAAAATTAAGTTGTTTCATTTCCCACCAAGCTTTGTGTTCGAGTTCAACCGGAAGGTGGCAAGACTTTCCATATATTAATCGAAAAGGTATAGTTACAAGGGGAGTCTTAAAAGCGGTTCGGTAGGCCCACAATGCGTCATTGATTTTACTGACCAATCTTTTCGATTGCGGCCTGCTGTCTTTTCCAAAATAGCCTTGAGGTGACAGTTAGAAACCTCTACCTATCCACTAGTTTGTGGATGGTAGGGTGAGGCTACCTTGTGTGTTACACCATATTTCCTTAGAAATACTTCAAAACTTCTTTCCAGGAAATGGGAACCTCCGTCAGATATCACAGTGCGTGGTACTCTGAAATGGGAAAAAATAATATCCTTGAATAATTTGATGATAGGTTTCAAATTACTAGTGATGATTGGTATGTCATTAACCCATTTTGAGACATAATCCACCGCCACTAGGATGTGGGAAAATCCATTTGAAGATGGGAATGGACCCATGTAGTCCACACCCCAAACATCATATATCTCAACTTCTTGCCACAACTTTAACGACATCTCATCTCTCTTTGTTAAGTTACCTATTCTTTGACATTTGTCCCATGATAGAACAAATTTGTAGGAATCTTTGGATATGGCTGGCCAAAACAATCCACATTGCAAATTATTCAAGGCTATTTTCTTAGAATTCATATGGCCTCCAACTAGACCTGAGTGACATTGCTCTAGAATAAGTTGAGCTTCTTCTTCAGTGACACAACGTTTGTAGAGGCCATCAACACAGATCTTGAAGAGGTACGACTCATCCAAGTGATACTGCTTCACATCATGCATGGATTTTTTTAGTGCATTTCCGGTGCATTCTGGGTGGATAATGCCAGCGACAAGGTAGTTCACATAATCTGAATACCAAGGGGTTGCTTATGAAACTTTCATCATTTGTTCATCTGGAAGTGAATCATTAATCAGGATCTTCTCAGTTTCTAGAGTGTGGATGCGACTGAGGTGGTCTGCCACAACATTTTTTGTACCCTTTTTATCACTTATCTCTAGATCAAATTCGTGCAAGAGGAGAATCCATCTTATCAACCTGGGTTTTGCATCTTTCTTCGCCAGGAGGTAACGGATAGCGACATGATCTGTGTAGACAATGACTTTAGAACCAATGAGGTAAGATCTAAACTTATCGAAGGCAAACACTACTGCAAGAAGTTCTTTCTCAGTAGTTGCATAGTTCCTCTGAGCATCATTGAGGGGCTTCGATGCATAGTAGATCACATAATGTTTCTTTTCTATACATTGTCCTAAAACAACACCCACAATGTAATCACTGGCATCACATATAATTTCAAATGGGTGATCCCAATCGGGAGCTCTGATGATGGGTGTTGTTGTAAGGGCATGTTTTAGGTTATTAAAACTTTTGACACATTCTTCGTCAAAATGGAACTCAACATCCTTTAGTAACAAATTTGTCATCGGCTTGGTTACCTTAGAGAAATCCTTTATGAATCATTTGTAAAAGCCTGCATGACCTAGGAATGCACAAACTTCTCTTATACTTGTTGGGATGGCGAGTTTGGAAATCACTTTGATTTTTGCTCTATCCACCTTGATACCTCAATTGCTGACTCTATGACCAAGGACAATGCCTTCCTTTACCATAAAGTGACACTTCTCCCAATTTAACACAAGATGTGCTTCTTCACACCATTTGAGGACAAGGGAGAGGTGCTTTAGGCAGGAGTCATATGAATCTCTATACACAAAAAAATCATCCATAAAAACTTCCATAACCGTTTTTGTGAGACCCGCGAATATAACTTCCATGCAACGTTGGAAAGATGCAGGCGCGTTACAGAGACCGAACAACATTCTTCTAAAAGCATATGTTCTAAAAGGGCAAGCAAAAGTCATTTTCTCTTGGTCATCTGGATGTATAGGTATCCGATAGAATCTAGAGTAACCAACGAGATAACATAAATACTCTTGGTGATCCAATATTTCTAAGATTTGGTCAAGAAAAGGCATTGGGAAATGATCCTTTCGAGTAGCATTGTTCAACTTCCTGTAATCAATACACATCCGCCACCCTATTACTGTTCAAGTGGGGATGAGTTCATTGTCTTCATTTCAAATCACAATAGTTCCACCTTTCTTTGGGACAGCATGCACCGGGCTTACCCATGGTTAATCAGAGATCAGATAGATTATACCAGTCTTGAGCAGCTTTATAACTTCAAGGCAGACAACTTCTTTCATATTCAGATTAAGTTTCCTTTGGTGTTCAACAATTGTCTTGTGATCTTCCGTCATGGGGATTTTGTGCATGCACAATGCATGACTGACCCCGGTGAGATCACTCATCCTATAGCCTATGGCTTTTCTTCTTTCTTTTAATTCTGTCAAGAGTTTATGTTCTTGTTCTACTGTAAGATCAGAATTTATGATGACTGGGAAGACTTTGAGGTCATTTAGAAACACACACTTCAATCCCTTGGTTAAGGGTTTCATTTCAGGAGCTTGTGGTTTCTCACATGATTCTTCAGTAGCATCCACAGCTTTGAGTTCCTCAATTTGGGCTTCAGGATCTTTTTCAGCAGTATCGAGGTGGATAACACAATCCTTTATTTGTTCATCAATGGAGTTATCAGTAGATGGGTTTGTTAGAGCCACTTCTAATGGATTGTCTTGTTCATAATCCTCATGTGTAAGCATCTTCATTTTCTCTATGCACTCAATCAAGTAGACTTCTTGCATACTTGGTCTTCACATAATTTCAAATACTCTGAATTCAAGTGTTTCTTTACCTAGTCTGAGCAACAAGGTTCCTACCTCAACATCAATTAGAGCGTGGCAAGGAACGGACATCCAAAGATGAGAGGGTATCTAGTGTCTTCCTTTATGTCCATGATGACAAAGTTACAAGGAACATAAGAATCTTTGCCTACCTTGACAGGGACATCCTCAATGACTCCTAAGAGGAGAGTCATGGTGTTATCAACAAGCTGTATGGTCATGCCAGTCGGGAGCTGTTCAGCAAACCCTAGCCTTTTGTAGAGGCTAAGTGGCATGATGGAGATGCTAACACCAAGATCTGCCAGTCCTTTCTTGAATGAAGAATCACCGATATGGCAAGCAATCCCAAAAGATCATGGATCATTCTATTTATTTGGCATCTTACTCTGGATGATGTCTGAAGTGGTAGTAGAAAACTTGACTGTCTCATATTCTTTAGTTATATATTTCCTGGTGAGGAGTGACTTTAAGTACTTTGTCCGGGATGGTATCTCATCCAGTGCATCCAAAAAGGGTATATCAACATGAAGATTTTTCATGGCTTCCTAGAACTTATTGAAACGAGTATCAAGCTTGGTTTGCCTTAAACAAGTAGGGAAAGGTATACGAGGCTTGTATATAGGGATACCAGGTTCTGGTGTTGCTTCTTCCTCTTATGTAGCAGGTTTCACAAAAAACAATTTGTCTGACTTATCATTGCTCGGCTACTCCTTCGGAATAGATTTAGGTTCTTTGTCAACTTGATCAAGCACCTGGTCTTGTTTATCTATGACAACCACTGGTGTCTTGGCAGGAGGGTTGGGATATACATTACCAGAACGAGTCATAATAGCCTTCAACTGCTCAAGATGTTTAGGATTACTCTCTGGTTGGCCAGCAAAGGCTCCAGTAGGTGGTTTCATACTAGCTGCAAGTTGAGCTAGCTGAGATTCGATAACCTTCTGATGGGCTTGCTGGTTAGCTATCATTGTCTGTTGTGACTATAACATCTTTTCAATGGCTGATAGTTTTTCATCAGGAGAGATGGGACCAGCTTGTTGCCCTTATTGTAGGTTTTGGTATGGGACTTGGATGGGATTCTGGAATTGAGAGTTATTCTAGTAGTTATTGTTGTTCCTGTTCTGAAAGTTACCCCTATAAATCCCTTGATTCCCGAAATTTTGTTGTTGATTATACTCGAACCCAGGTGGGCCTCATTGCTAATTATTTGAACCAAGTTGTCGCGAGTTTTCCGCTCCTGAAGGATTTCCATATTGAAAACCAGGATGGTTCCTATTCTGATTCAGATTGTAGTACCCATAACCAGGGATGGTGTTGATGGCATTAAGACTTTCCATTTGACCATTTCTCCTTGTCCATAAGAATTGCTTAGAAAAACATCATGGAGAACATTACAGTCTAATGTTGAGTGATCAGTTCCTTTACAAGCTTCACATAATAATGAAGTTGACTTAATCTGTTCCTGTTGTTGAGGGGGTAAACGTCCTCTTCCAAAAGCAGCAAGGGATGATTCAATATGGTCTTGCTTGGCAACTAGGACTTTAAGGGTTTCAGTGATCAACTTGTCGTCAGGAATAACTTCATCCATAGCTACCTTCAACACTCCTTTTCCTACAGATCTTCCCCAATTAGCTTGATTTTTAGCTCCAAGGGTGACAATCTTCCATGTGCTATCATAACTTTGACGCATGAAGTTTCCTCCATACAAGGAATCTAAAAACCTTTTGATATCATCATCCACACCCCTATAGAAGATTTCAATAAGCTGATTCTTAGGGATTCCATGGTGGGGACACTTGCGTAGAAGATCTTTATATCTTTCCCATGCCTCAGCAAGGGTTTCTCCAAGGGCTTGAGTGAACATGGTTATTCGACCCCTTATTTCATAGGTGAGGGAAGGAGGGTAGAATTTTTCTAGAAAAACATTTTGAAGTTGTTCCCAAGTGGTGATAGGTTCACATTGCAAGGAGTTGTACCATCTTATATCTCTATCAGCAAGAGAATATTTGAAAAGACAGAGTCGGGTGGCATCATCTGAGACTCCATTTTGCTTTGTCATAGCACATAGATCGATAAACCTCAGAAGATGTTACTGACTATCTTCTCCTTGTTTACCATAGAATGGGTTGTTTTGAAGCAAGGTGATATAGTGTGTTCGTATTTCAAAGTTTGGGTCATTGATGGGAGGAGGTTGTACTGGGTGATGAATGTTAGTAGCTTTAGGAATGGAGAATTCCTTCTGCAGTTCTGCTGCTTGTGTTTCTGCTTGAGCTACTCAGATCTCTATTTCAACTGCATCTCTGGCTTCTAGCATAAGCCTATCTCTTTGTGCATCAAGGGCTTGAGCTACCCTTTGGGCTATTTCCTCCTCTTGAGCCATTCTTGCTTGGTTCTCTCTAATCTAAAGAAGAAAAGTTTTGTCTATCTCAGGGTTAAAGCTCACAGTGAGTCCGGGGTTGTTCGAACGGTGCGTACACTATGCTTTGGGAGTACCTGAGATGAAAAGATCTTTCAAAAGTGAGATTGATGAAGTAGAAATGAATTCAAGTGGATGATCAAAAGTTATCAAAAGAAAGAAAAAAAAATCCTAGATTAGCCTCAAGAGAACTAGATTTGATTAACTGATTCAGTTGTCCCCGGAAACGGTGCCAAAATTTGACGTGGAAAATTATCGCACTAACAAATTCACTCGGGGTTGAAATCCCCAAGCTTTACCAAAAACTTGTGCAATAATACCACCCACAAGCAGATGGGTCTTATCGTAGTATAGTTAAGGATCGAATCCCAAGAGATAATGTTTTTAAGAACCGTCGTTAGTCGAATCTAGCTCAAGTAAGACTAATATTTAGAAGGATTGATTGGTTTGTGGTTGATTAAACTAATTGCAAGAAAGTAAAGAGAAGAATTAAAGTTGATCTATATTAATGATATGGGATCACTGGGGTGGTCCCGGGTTTCACCAACACTATACATGCAAACACATCTAAACATCAAACATCCAAGTAAGATATAACTATCCAAATAGAGATATTGCAAAACCCCCCATACAAGTATTAGGTTTGCTCAAGCATCACCTTTAGCATCAGATGTTGTTGGGTTTTGGAGGGATGCAGAGAAGGCATCGTAAACAAAATTTTTTATCCCCCAAACCCAGAACAAGGAAACGCGTCAACGTCTATACAATAGGAAAGGATGGTTTGTGGAATCATACCTTGTCCCGAGGCTTGCTCGGCGACAATACCTCGTGCCTTGTGCGGTCTTCACCTCCGGTCTTGGACGGTGTCTGTGCAGCACCTGGTCGCACCGGGAATGAAGACTCCTGGTCTCACCGGGACTATCGGGATTGACAATTGTCCTCTGAGCGACAGAGGTCTCCCGCCTCTGTAGTCGTCCACACGGACTGCCTGGAACTCCAATCTCCTTGTCCCATAAGGAATTGGAAGGATTCACACCCTCCTATTGGCGTACTAGTCGCCAATACACTCTCCTGCTACCAGTCGCAACTGTAGTTGTCTTTCCCTTGTTGTGCCTCCCTTTTCGGGTAGCACTTGCTCATGCTCTCTCTCGATTACCAAAACCAGAGAGAACGACAACTTTGCAGAGCAACTGGTTTGCACTGAATTGTACTTTGAGAAGCCTCCAATACCCCTATATATTGGAGGGTCATGGGATAGGGTTCTCTATCCCAAGCAATGCGGGACTAAAAGCAAGAGTAGAAGGGTTTGAGATTTTCCACAAAAAACAACCAACTCGCAACCTGAACCGATCGTTTCACAACTAAAACGGTCGGTTGGGGACCTGAACCGGTCGGTTGACACCTCAACCGATCGGTTGGGACCTATGAGCCGATCCGTTCACTCTTGAACCGGTCAGTTTGTGGTCCTGATCAGTTCCCGATTGACTTTCCTTCTTTTGTTTCTAATTGGTATCGAATACCAATCCTTGTTCCAATCAAATTGGGCAAGTGAAACGCAAGGAAAATTCTCACCAATTCTACTTTCCCAACTTGCCCGGTTGCAACAGTTGAACCGATCGTTTCAACACTTGAAGCAATCGTTCACCCTGTCCTTGAGCCGATCGACTCACCACCTGAGCCGATCGGTTCACCAAGCTGATCCGATCGGTTCATCACATGAGCCAATCGGTTGGGAGTGCAGATTGTACAGAATCAGTCAATTGCGATTTCAATCAATCCAATACTCTAATCAATCAGTCCAACACCTTGAACACTATGATTTTGAGCTATCAATTAATTGAGTGTTTAATTGAACTACTAAACTCCTTTAGTAATCAATCTAAACATTGTTTGTGGACAAAACTCCTCTTCCAGGTTAAATCCTATGTGTGTGACCCTGCAGGTCCATTTCACGTTGGCAGTGAAAGTCCATAACACTTATGACTTCACAAGCAAAGAGCGGTGCCTAGTCACACATCAGTGCTACCCAAGTGAAATAGAATGTTGGAGAACAACTTTCAATCCTACAATCCGTGAATGGTGTTACAGTGAATGTATAATTCCTTTTTCACTGATATCCTGAATGAACTCGAGGCATGGAACAATCATCCTATCAATGTTCATTCACTTTCTTGATCTCAGAGTAGATTGGAAGAGATATGTATGACATCAATATCACATACTGATTCACACATGCGTGCACGCCTTTCTCAATCCTACTCATCAAATGGCCATGGATATCATACTCCCTCAGGAGGGACAAATCCCATATCTATCACTCACCCCTCAAAAGCCCCATGTGACAAAGCCACCCAATCATCACCTTTATAACAACCCATGTTTCAGGACTGCGTTTGATGATGTCAAAGTGTGCCTAATGACATGTGTTGAGTGTAGTGATTTCAAGTCAAAGAATCACACTCACCACCATCATTGTGAGTACTGAC
Organism: Alisma plantago-aquatica; assembly: GCA_963693085.1. Lineage (NCBI taxonomy): Eukaryota > Viridiplantae > Streptophyta > Magnoliopsida > Alismatales > Alismataceae > Alisma > Alisma plantago-aquatica. The sequence continues at coordinate 827,884,709 of OY856412.1, forward strand.
TGTGACTACCATGTCATGGTTCCATGTGTCAAACTCACGGTGGGTCTGTCCGGTACACTTGTTCTCTAACAAGTACCTATGTGTTTGGTTTGATATCTCTATATCATGACTAATGAGATTCTATCATCAACCAACACCACAATCTAGTCTTGTGAGTCATTGCTGTCTATCTATCTTTCACAATGATATCTGACTAGGGACATAATAAGAATGTACAAACTCTTAGCATCTGTATGATCTCATCGTTCAGGTCCTGAACCTGAAGGCATACGTCATTGAGTACTGTCATTCTCTAGACATTCAATCTGTTCTATCACTATCTCATATGACTGAACCAGAAAGAATTGGAAGCTTGCCTTTGATGTTTATCAAATCAATCTTAATGTATCCCACCAATCATCCCATGATTGGATCTCAGGGAATACATACCAACAAGCTCCCACTTGCACTGTGAGCCAATCACCCTTGAATCATATTCATAGTGATATTCAAGCATGTCCCACATGTTACTCTGCTCTAGTGCGAACATAGTGAGTTATGGCAACACCTTGCCAAAGTCAGTTTAAATTGCATGTCTCACATCTCTTCACTGTACGTCACACGTATGAGATGGAGTTGTCGTAATATGCGATCTAGTAATCCTTTGCTAACCTTTAGCCACATTGCATGATCAAGGATTCCATACTTGTCATCAATGACCGGAATATCTATAAGTTCATCTCATGAAATTCCAGATCCATATAGTATCCACTGTTGTTCTCCAACACACGGATACTCGGCACTTCCTTTTAAACGACTTTATTGGAATGTTTCCAATTATCAACATACTTTCACTTTATATATCCCATATATACTTTGCGATTAATTTTCTGTCCTTTTCGGAAGTTCGCATCAATGTAACTCTTTACATCGAACTCTTCCTTGTCCCATAGAACTAGTACTTCACAAGTACTTATCAAGTTCTCATGGTATTCCAGTAACCCTTACTGGAAGTAGACAGGCATCCACTCGTCATGTCCCACATACGAGTTTTCAGGATGAGCACATCATATTTCCATGTCATACATACAAGATGATGAATGCATTTTGTTCTTGCCATGTCGATACATGCAAGGTAATGGGATGATTACATACATGATAGATCCATATCTATTCTTTGTGTTCCCATTCTTCATAAGAATTGGACACTTGGCTGTGGGATACTAACTCCATGTAACATGGACAAGTTTTCTCCCACTGAATCTGTGCATACTAAACTCTTCAGTACAGATTGCCAATGTATGCTTTCTCTTTTCAGGTCAAGAGGTTTTCGAGAACTATCTCTATAGATCTCTATTCCTATCAAATAGGAAACATCTCTATCTTACTTAAAGATAATTTCCACTTTTGGATTTCCATTCTAGAACATTTCCATTTCACATCAACATGTGGAATGTGAACACGCTCCCACTAAATCACAGATCCCTTCTTTATCTTTGAGATATCAGTCAAACCCTTTGACTATATCATCAAAGTAAAGATCCAATTATGAGTTGCTTGTACTCAATCAATCACATTGATTAGTCTATTGTATCTTATAGACTTCATTTGCATTAGTGGATTCACAAACCTTATAGGTTGTGTCATGTACACATCCTTGTTTTATTCCTCGTAGGAATGAGGTTTTAGTATCCATATGCCAAATTCCTATAGTAATTAAGTTGCAATCAACAAGCATCATCCTTCTCAAAATGTTATCCATGTATCTTAACCTTTAAGATTCATTTGCACTTATGGATTTCATTCCAATGGGTGCTACCATCAGGGTCATACCTTATGGTTCACATGGATGTCATTTTAGGATGTAATGGTCATATACCATAACTCAAAATTTGGTTCCTCATATTCATCTAGATAGTTGACTCATCACATGAACAACTCATTACATAGATAATTGAGGTGTATCTTTCAAGGATATAAGAACTCACAACTCCTTGTGATTCTCAATGTCCTTTATTAGTGTGGGGTATTCTTTTATTAAGAAGAATTCAGTTATTTGATAATCATTCTCTTACTCCTTAGAGTATGATTCCTTCTTGATTTAGACATCACCATGCCTTAATCATGAGTTCACTATGATACACTATCATAATCACTCAAAAGGATCTCAAACATTTGGTCCAAGTATTTCATTCATTGATCTCATCAAGAATTAACACTTTACCAAATTTGCACTTCATCTATGATAATCTTGAACACTTCAAGATATTCATATTCGTATTTCTCTAAACACCATTTGAAGTATTAGCATTTGTTCCAATAGGTATGTAAATACATTGTATGCATTATACCTAATAGGATAATCATTCTCCCACTACCTTTAGTGAAGATTGACGAATCATGTCCAAGATATTCATGTCTCTTACTGGTTCTCTAACCAAAAGAGTCTAGATTTATCCATCACATGGAAACTAGAAATGAATTTCTCATGATTGATGCTAATTTGATTGTTTGAGTTATCTACAACTTTTAGGTATCATTTTATCTTATTCATATCATATAACACAAGATAAACAAGGCATTGCCACAAAGATCATATTGAAACATTTCTTTATTGATTGCCATCATTGTCATACAATATGCAAAAATAAAGTGTTTCTATCTATTGGCAAATATGAAATAGCATTTCATAACTGTATTACATGCCTTATAGGCTGAAAATAAACTAAAGTACTCCTATCTATGGCGGCAACACTTGCCCCAATTATGAGTGCTTTACACTTTTCATCTTGGTATCATATACCTCGAAAGTGTTACAAGTTTACTTTCATGACACCTTTAAGTAGAGACGTCTGTCGCCTCCTTCTTCTTTTGTTCTTTCAGATAGAGAGGACAATTCCTTTTCCAATGTCCTGGCTTTTGACAATGGTGGCAATTGCCTTTCTTGGTCACACCTCCCTTGGCCTTGAGAGCTGAAGACGAGTTGGACTCCTGGCTAGCATCAAAACTTTTCTTAGCTTTGCCCTTGCCCTTGCGCTTGGACTTGCCTTTCTTGCTCGTGATCACCATCATAGGATTAGGCTTTTCCTTCTTCATCTATATCTCAGTTGTCCTCAACATGCCAAACAACTCTGACAGTGGCCTATCAAAGTTGTTCATGTTGTAGTTCATCACAAACTGACTGTAGGATTCTGGCAACGATTGTAGTATCACGTCAGTAGCCAACTCTTGGCTCAGTGGAAATCCCAGTCTTTGCAGGTTCTCTACATACCCAATCATCTTGAGTGTGTGAGGACCAACTAGATCTCCTTCTATCATGACGCACTTGAATAGTGCCCTTGAGACATTATATCTCTCTTACCGTGCTTGATCTTCATACATGTTCTTGAGATGCTGAATCATCTCAATGACACCCATGTTCTCATGTTGTTTCTGCAACTCGTGGTTTATAGAGCACAACATCAAGCACTTTGCATCAATGGCATCATCAGAATGCTTCTTGTAAGCATCCCTTTCTGTCTTTGGTGTATTAGGAGCCGGTTCCTCTAGAATTGGAGTATCCAGGACATAGAGCTTTCGCTCTTGAGTTAGCACAATTCTCAATGTCCTATACCAGTCGTGGAAGTTTGTCCCATTTAGCTTGTCCTTTTCAAGGACCGATCGCAAAGAAAAGTGATTGTTGTTTGTTGCCATTTTTACTACAAAAGGAAATATGCAATTTTAGTCCAAAACTCATTTTTGACTTATTTGATTGATTTGAAGATTTGACGAAATAATTAGGCCTTTAATTAATTATCACTCCCACTATTTTACTTAAAATTGATAGCCCTCACCATCAATTTAGAAGATTGCAGCGTACAACCTTCTAGTGGGCAAGATCCTGAAATCCTCTAAGTCATGGACCAGCTAGGGCTGTCACCCACAACTTAGATCTCTCAGGTAGGCAACTCTTGCCAATTGCATCATATGCAACTCTTGATAAGATGTCATATGCAACTCCTTGCCATGATCATCTCCATGCCTCAAGGTGCTAGATCCTATCTAGGTCACCTTGGTAAGTTTGACCCAAAGCAAACACGATGAATATGCACCTTGTTAGGGCAGACCAACACATTCATCCTTCACGCTTCCACGAGATAGACGGTGCACCACGCTAGGGCGTTCCCACACTTGGTCGATCAAGCTTTTCACGTGTGTCGCATTTGGAAGGCATCTAAAACTTAATATTTAATGAGAGATTTGGTTTTTATATACATATACATATCCAATCATCACAATATATAGTACGTATCATATACATGCTATATCCCACAGAAAACATGCAAAATGATAAAAGCGATGATTATGGCCATCCGAATGTGATTCCCTGAGCCAAGAGGAATCACGGTCATCTAGGTCTACATCACATGCAGCCTGTACAAGATGAACTATATGCTTTGCCTTCCAAGAAGATCAACTAATCACATGAATGACTTGTTCGTTCTGGCCCGGTTGTCTGGGTTCCATGAGCCGATCAGTTGGCTCCTCCAACCGATCGGTTCACCTAGTCGCCGTGCATCTCATCATGGCCGCCACCGACTCGTCTCGCTCCTCAAACTAGGCATCAACTGATCGGTTCACTCCTTGAACCGATCGTCTGGTACGTCAACCGATCGGTTGACGCCTTGAACATATCGTCTCAGCTGTCATCTGGATGTCCGCCGTTCTTTGACATAACAAGAAATAAAAAATCTATCCTAATTTTACATTGCATAAGAGAAACCTTGAGTTACATTCGAGGGGAGCAAAGGTAGGAAAGAAATCTCGAATTATTTTGAGTTACATCAAGAATAGGAGAAGGAAGATCGGTGCGCAAATCGAGATGCAAGCAACCACACACAACCATACGCATATAGGGTTTATTGGCCATAACCACGCTATACATCCACCACAAAACTCATTTAAGGGTGACGCGTATCGAGTGCATTTATAATACATATCATATATATAGATTGGGATTTGTGGATTTAGGATTGGACATGCATAAATCCAATATTATTTGCATCGTATGCAATAAATAAAGGTGACAAACCAAAATCGATCATATCGATAATCCCTAAAGTATAGAGCAGTTGACATGGCTCTGATACCACTGTTGGGTTTTGGAGGGATGCAGAGAAGGCAGCAGAAACAAAAAATTTTATCCCCCAAACCCAGAACAAGGAAACACGTCAACGTCTATACAATAGGAAAGGATGGTTTATGGAATCATACCTTGTCCCGAGGCTTGCTCGGCGACAATACCTTGCGCCTTGCGCGGTCTTCACCTCCGGTCTTGGACGGTGTCTGTGCAGCTCCTTGTCACACCGGGATTGAAGACTCCTGGTCTCACCAGGACTGTCAGGATTGACAGTTGTCCTCCGAGCGACAGAGGTCTCCCGCCTCTGCAGTCGTCCACACGGACTGTCTGGAACTCCAATCTCCTTGTCCCACAAGGAATTGGAAGGAGTCACACCCTCCTGTTGGCGTACTAGTTGCCAACACACTCTCCTACTACCAGTCGCAACTGTAGTTGTCTTTCCCTTGTTGTACCTCCCTTTTCGGGTTGCACTTGCTCGGGCTCTCTCTCGGTTACCAAAACCAGAGAGAACGACAACTTTGCAGAGCAACTGGTTTGCACTGAGTTGTACTTTGAGAATCCCCCAATACCCCTATATATAGGAGTGTCATGGGACAGGGTTCTCTATCCCTGGCAATGCGGGACTAAAAGCAGGAGTAGAAGGGTTTGAGATTTTCCACAAAAAACAACCAACTCACAACCTGAACCGATCGTTTCACAACTGAAACAGTCGGTTGGGGACCTGAACCGGTCGGTTGACACCTCAACCGATCGGTTGGGACCTATGAGATGATCGGTTCACTCTTGAACTGGTCAGTTCGTGGTCATGATCAGTTCGTGATCGAATTTCCTTCTTTTGTTTCTAATTGGTATCGAATACCAATCCTTGTTCCAATCAAATTGGACAAGTGAAATGCAAGGAAAATTCTCACCAATCCTACTTTCCCAACTTGCCCGATTGCAATAGTTCAACCGATCGTTTCAACACTTGAAGAAATCGTTTACCCTGTCCTTGAGCCAATCGACTCTCCACCTGAGCCGATCGATTCACCAAGTCGAGACGATCTGTTCATCACATGATCTGATCGGTTGGGAGTGCAGATTGTGCAGAATCAGTCAATTGTGATTTCAATCAATCTGATACTCTAATCAATCAGTCCAACACCTTGAACACTATGATTTTGAGCTATCATTTAATTGAATGTTTAATTGAACTACTAAACTCCTTTAGTAATCAATCTAAACATTGTTTGTGGACAAAAATCCTCATCCAAGTTAAATCCTATGTGTGTGACCTTGCAGGTCGATTTCATGTTGGCAGTGAAAGTCCATAACACTTATGACTTCACAAGCAAAGAGCGGTTCCTAGTCACACATCAATGCTACCCAAGTGAAATAGAAAGTTGTAGAACAACTTTCAATCCTACAATCTGTGAATGGTGTTACAGTGAATGTATAATTCCTTTGTCACTGATATCCCGAATGAACTTGAGGCATGGAACAATCATCCTGTCAATGTTCATTCACTTTCTTGATCTCAGAGTAGATTGGAAGAGATATGTATGACACCAATATCACATACTGATTCACACATGCCCCATGCGTGCATGCCTTTCCCAATCCTACTCATCAAGTGGCCATGGATATCATACTCCCTCAGGAGGGACAAATCCCATATCTATCACTCACCCCTCAAAAGCCCCATGTGTCAAAGCCACCCAATCATCACCTTTATAACAACCCATGTTTCAGGACTGCGTTTGATGATGTCAAAGTGTGCCCAACGACATGTGTTGAGTGTAGTGATTTCAGGTTAAAGAATCACACTCACCACCATCACTGTGAGTACTGACTCTGACTACCATGTCATGGTTCCATGTGTCAAACTCACGGTGGGTCTGTCCGGTACACTTGTTCTCTAACAAGTACCTATGTGTTTGGTTTGATATCTCTATATCATGACTAATGAGATTATGTCATCAACCAACACCACAATATAGTCTTGTGTGTCATTGCTGTCTATCTACCTTCCACAATGACATCCGACTAGGGACATAACAAGAATGTACAAACTCTTAGCATCTGTATGATCTCATCGTTCAGGTCCTGAACCTGAAGGCATACATCATTGAGTACTGTCATTCTCTACACATTCAATATGTTCTATCACTATCTCATATGACTGAACCAGAAAGAATTGGAATCTTGCCTTTGATGTTTATCAAATCAATCTTAATGTATCCCACCAATCATCCCATGATTGGCTCTCAGGGCATACATACCAACAGATGTCTCGTCACCATCCAGATCATATACTTATGGATCTGAAGATACAGAATCCAACTAAGGTTGTGGCCCTCCCTAAGGGATGTTTAGGCAGATAGAAGTGTCACCGTAGGGTAGATGGCTCGTCCCCTCACAGATCATACACTTACGACCTCAAGGAATCCTATTATAAGTTCTTTTCCAGGAGTCAACTGTGCTAATCGACAAGTAAGCAGATGATTAATCTACAAGCAAACATCGACAATTAACAAAGAAGATAAAAAATCCAACTACGGATGTGGCCCTTCATAACGGATGTTTAGGCACACAGAAGCGTCACCGTAGGTAAGATGGCTCGTCCCCTCACAGATCATACACTTACGACCTCAAAGAATCCTATCATAAGTTCTTGTCAAGGAGTCAACCATGCTAATCGACATTCTAACCTACATATAAAAGTTCTCACAACATAGGGAAGAACAAGATGAAAGCAAGCAGGTAAACAATCTACAAACATTAACGATCAACAAAGAAATGAAAAGTTATATACATTGCCTTGGAATTTCAAATGAAAAGACATGAAAGCGTGGGTAGCGGGGCTAGTCCCCACACCCTAACAAAAAGGAACTACTTGCTCATGATGTGAGGAATAAGAAGAATAAGAGAGAGGGAAGATTCCAACATGAGTATGAAGCAGAAGGTAGTCGCAGCTCGGTGAAGATGATGTGGTCTTCTATGTCATGTCGGGGCGAATCTTGGACAAGGAGGAAGAACCACCAAGGAAGACTGGGCGACCTTCTTCTCCACCTTTCGTCTCTTCTCGACCTCCTTGGTCGCGGCAAGAGGAGCAGGCGAAGTGGAAAATGGCATGGATGTACGTAGACTGAACCTTCGTTCAGGCAGCCTCTCGATATCCTCAATCGATCCCCAAATGAGGACCCTCGTGGTTCTATTTATAGGCACTAGTCAGGTCCTCACACTTTTGGCATGAGTCTGCTCCAAACGGTTTGGAACAAATGGTCTTGCTTGAACATTTTGGAGAAAATAGTCTTGCAGACTGTTTGATGGCCAAACGGTCTTGTATTAATTTTCCTTCAAACAGTTCTGGCTTTAACGGTCTCTGCCTCTGATCAGTATTGAGTCTCTATCCAAATGATCTTGCAGATCTATGACCATGCGATCTTCGGCAAATGATCATTGATCTTGAGATTATCCATTGACCAAATGGTCTTGAAGACCGAACAGATCCAAATGGTCTTGGGCAAATGGTCTGTAGCCCATCGGTCTTCACTTCGAAACGGTTTCTACTCCAAATGGTCTTGTCTCCAAATGATCTTGAATGCTCTGGCGTACAAACAATCTTGGGTCCAAATGGTCTTGGCTTCAATCGGTCTTCACTTCCAAACGGTCTTGAAGACCAATGGGTTTCAATCGGTCTTGAGATGTAAATGGTCTTTGGCGTCCAAACGGTCTTCATTGTCTAAATGGTCTTGAAGACCAATGGGATCCAATCGGTCTTGGCTCCAAATGGTCTTGGGTCCAAATGGTCTTCACCATCAAAATGGTCTTGGGTCCAAATGGTCTTGGGGACCGTTTGGGTAGGTGGCAGGTGGAGGACCATGTGAGTGAATGGCTAAGACCGAGAGGTCAAAACAAAATGGGTAGACCGCTAGGGAAAACCGTTTGGTAAAGAACGATTAACCAAGACCGAATAGGCAAAACCGTTTGGTCAAGACCGATTGGTCAAGACCAAGATTGAGAGGATCTTTGGTGAGTTCTAGTTGATGGTTGATCCTCATCATGACCTGTATAAAATCAATATGAATCTAGTTAATAATCTTGATAATTGAATCAGATAAGAACTCTTGCATTTTGTGAGATTTAGGAGATGAAATTGAAAGTATTGAATCAAATTGGTCCCAAAAAGGGTGACTGAAAATCATGACGAATAAAGATTCATCATGAACCATCCAATTGTGGTTATGAGTATGTAATTTAGATTTTTATTTATTGATCGCATTCACACCCATCATGCGGCAACATCAACAATCAAAGGCATTAAATTGAAAATTGAACAATTACAAACATAGATCTTCAACATGGTCCTTGGACAAGGACAAAGTTCTAAAACATTGCAATACATTTCCTTTTGTTACTTTGATAAAAGCATATGAGGATCTAGAAAGTTTTCAAATAAAATGCCTATAGAAATTATGAAGTTAAGGAATGTAGTTTCTGAATCCTAAGAAATAAAATTAACAATAGGATTCAGGCCATGACTATCATTAATATCAACATGTACATAAGTAAGACTAGTGGGGGTGACCATATCAGATGGATGATGAATTCTATAAATAATTTTGGCCATTTTGTCATGACTTGGATAGTCAAAATCATCGACATCATTAGGATTTATGAAAAAAATCTATGCATAATTACAAGGGGTTCGGTATCATATCTGTCATGTTAGATATTAAGCCAATTACATACAAGACTGATGAAATGATTACTTCTAGTCATCATGTTAATAGAGTCATCATGATTTTATCTTAGATAGCATCCTTTTGATGTTGGTAGGAATTAAGAACGTCTTTATAGAATTGTTGAGATTGGAAGATTTTTAGGACAAAATTGAAATTAATTTTACTACTAGAATATGTTTTGTATGTGGTGACAAAATAGTTGGTGAAGAGGTAACATAAAATAAGAGAAGGGGATAGGAAAGGGAAAGGATACTATTAAAAACATTGTCGAGACACATATTTATGGAAAAAGGCATAGGAAGGGGAAAAGTACTTAAAAATATTTTTTATTACTTAAGAAGTGGGACCCGACAGGGGATCACTCACATACTTTGAGGAAATTATTGAATACCATCCATTCCAAATTTGATAATAATTTTTCACAAAGGATGATAAAACAAAATCCATGTATATATTGTATTATTCACCAAAAATGTAGCAATGAAGTAAATATCTAACTACTACAATAATCATTTCTATCACAGTTCCATCGCCATGTAGTTTAAACTTAAAAGAAAACTATAGGAAATCAGTCGTAGAGGGAAAACAAACAACTTCGATCTACCTCACAAGAAATATCATCTTCACTTGCATAAGTCCCAGTTAACTTTGGCCTTCACCTCCTTTCTGTCCATATAGGGGTTGGAAGCATACCCCACAAGAGAGGACAAAGTGCATGATGTCATCATAAAAGTTGGTAAGTGCATATATCGTGATTGTACAATATTAGGGAAAAGGGAAAACAAATAATGTAAGATGTAGTGGACCAAAAATTAATGTAAGGTGTACCACGGTCCCTCTAGGAGGTAATAATTGTGCTAGTGGAGTGTAATTTTACTATGAAAAATTGGGACAATAGAAGTATGGTAGCACGACCATGTTGGAATTGACATGCCTTTACTATGTGTGCAACACAGAGGTGTACAAGTTGAGTAGTATAGGCCTATGAGGCCCGAATGTCAAACTCAAGGAAACATATTCCAGAGACTACTGCTAACTATAACCTAATCATCTAGGCCTAGAAAAGAGTGAATGGTTGTTTGTTTATAACTAATTATAAGAATTGAAATCTGAATTAAGTGGATTGTTAACATAGATTGGTGGATTCCTTAGGATTATATTTTTACTATAGTATACATGCATTTAACTCCATTTCATTAATAATAATTTACCTCTAACATTGGACTAAGAGACCTATAGAAAGTATTACCCACTCCCACAACGTAATACCCTACCTACACTAAGACATACCCTACTTTCATAGCAATTTAAGAATTAGGTATGTGCATTAATGATATCTCTAGGTTATTCTCTTCACAGTCGTAGGCCCTCTCTTTAGGCACGGTATAGGCTATGTAAATCTATGACTTGTCCAATCCTTAATCCCTCTCCCAAAGTAGTTAACGATCTAAGTAATGGAATGTGTTGATCAATCACAGGCGATACATTAAAAAATCATATATTTATGTCCAAAACTAAGAATATATATATATATATATATATATATATATATATATATATATATATATATATATATATATATATGTGTGTGTGTGTGTGTGTGTGTATGTATTAAATCATCAAAGTGATATACAATGCAAAACTAGTCTACTCTCAAGTCCTAAGGAACAATGGGCTTAGCCCTGCATGATTTCCATCAACAAATACAATGGAGAAGAGAGAAACAAAGTGATAAACATCAAGAAAGATAATGAAAAATCCTATAGAAACCAAACTAGATGACCCCCTCCGGTGAATGCCTCGATCGACATCATTCTAGCTGCAAATCCCCTTCCCGAGGGTGCCCCAATCCTCATGTACGTGGCCATTTCCTCCTCTCTCAGTTTTGTACTTGGTTGCAACATTATAGAACGTGATAAATAGATCTGGCCAAACCATCAGATCTTTCTAAAACTTTAATCAACACTGATCATGATAAGTCGATACTACCAAAATGAAATCGGTGGCACCGAGTTATCAGCTAACTCAAAACCTTGATAAGTGTTGATGCTACTTACTAGCGTTTCAATAGAGCTGAGTTGATTCTAACGAATTCTAACTTACTTTGAATGCAAAAGTAGGTACCACCAATTAGGCTGTTGGTGGCACCGAACCCATAAAATCTACTACTGACATTCCTGGGCAATAAGTCAGATGTACCGACTTCACATATCACTATCATCAAACACCTTCTTGGTAGCACTGATATCTCGCTAGAACTAATATTTTGAGATTTCCTTGTTGGATTTCATCTAAAGTCGGTGGCACCAAGTTGTGCTGTAAATTTTGAAATAAGAGAAAACAAAAATAAGTCCAAATAAAATATGATTATTTTATTAAATTTGGTACAAAACTTGTAGTTTGATGCAAGTAGTTTTTAAATAAAATAACGATGATAAACAATGCTAGAATAATGTCAAAAATGAGTGATTTTGTGTGAAATGCATGGGAAAATATATTGTAAAAAGTGAACAAAGCTCAGTGGATCAAAATCCCCTAAGCTTGAATGTTTCCCTCCCTTGAAAAATACAACCTTTGGATCTATTTGAGATAAGTCAGCCAGAGGACAACCAGAATGAACTACATTTCTCAATACCTCAACCTCATAGTCATAAACCGACCCTTTCCTACCACTACAAAAATAACTACTCTATAGTGACAAAAAATGTTCATTAAAGATGACCACCGTTAGATAAACGAAACACTATTAATAGAGCAGTTAACATCATAGTTGATATGAATCTTCTTGATGCACCATATGATTCCCTATCTATGTTTCTCTTGTATACCTACCTAACTATGTTGGAAGTAGATCCCCATATAAAAATGCATGAGGAGATCATCATATATGTGTCGTACTCTGAATATTAATGATTGTAATGAAGTACGTTTCTATGAATAAGAATCAATTATTTATGAAATAAAAAGATGAACTATAGATGAAGGGAGTGAGCAATGTATGGATCATAATGCCAAATATTATGGTGGAACGATGAATACATTCAATGTCTCATCTGATTAACAAGTATGATGAAAGAATGCATACATGTTACTATTTTCACTTCTCCTTGATTCAGTTCAAGTTCAAGGCATCCTTTACTCCCTCTTTATTTTTTTTTCTCCTTTTTTCTCTACCCTTTTTATTTTAGCATGCTTGATTAATTATGCTCAGTCTTTTCTTCAATATAGTGTTGCCTTTTTTCCTTTTTAAATGGGAGGGAAATGGATGTTTATCCTTTCAATTTATATTTGAGGAGAAACCTATATAGATACATGATGTAAAGAATGATTCAAAAAGAGAAAGCAATCTAAATGAATTTTATTATATTATTACGTGTTATGAAATCCATTACAACCCATGTCACAACAATCTCTCATCTACCATTGTCGATACTAGACATGTTGGAAGAAGCTTCCTATCTCCCTGAAAGATGCATGTCTTACTACCATATGTTAACATAGCTTGCTTGGAACCAGAATCTAAGACTACCTTATACTTTTCCAAGTTCCATCCCAAGGTTTACATTAAATCCATGCATCTCAAGTGGTATAAGATCCACTTGAATGTTGTGTTCTGAGAAAGAAAGAGCACATGGGGAGCATACCTCTTGTAGTACTGTGGAACCAACTAATAGAGTTTCTAACATCAAGTTATCCATTCTACGACTAGTAGGCAAAAGACAATTATGAATCACTTCTTGAGTGGTAAAGGAGTGTGTAGCACCCGAGTCAATCAAAATAGATATGAAGCAAGTTGATGACATATCAGAATGAAATAATTCCATCTGACCTATCAATACTCATGGGTTGACTACTGCTTCTGCCTGACTCATAGCATATAATCTCACTGTTTCCTACTGCCAACCACATCCTCTGTTAACTTTTGTAGATGAACCTACTTGAGACGCTTGTCTATGTCCTTTTCCTCTTGCACCTCTACTGAACTTTTGCCTCTGAGAGACTTGCTGGCTCTGGCTCGATTGTTGAGTTACCTCAGTATCTATTATTGGACACTCTATCTTCATATGTCCTATCTGTCCACACTTGTAGCAGATTCTAGTCTCCTGTTGTCGCCTATATGGCTCTATCATTGACCCTGATGCCGTACTTTGGGCTCTAGAAGGTGGGAAATTACAACCTCTACCCTTACCTGATGTCCACTGTGTCTGAGTACTAAACCTTTTTGGTGCTGACGACACAGAAAACTTTGGTTTCTCTTAGCTTCCAGACCTCTATCCTTGGAACTGGGTAGGTCCTTTCCTGAAATTGGCCTCACGTTTATCAGATACTGACCTTTCTATCCTCCTAACCAATTCCACAAACATAGCAAAGCTTTCTCTATTCTCTAGAGAAGCTACAGGTGTAATCAATTCAGCATTCAAACCATTTTCAAAACACGGAATCCTCTCCTGATCTGTAGTAGCCTTGTGTGGACAAAACTACAAAATCTCTATGAACTTGGCTTCATACTCATTAATCTTTATAGGACCTTGCCTAATTCATTCAAACTGTGATATTTTCTCATCTAGGTACGTATGAGGAAAGTACCTATTGGTGAATTCACGTCAGAATTCCTCCCATCCGACCTCAGTCTTCCTGGTGCAGCAATGTTGCTCGCAGCAACATGTTCTTTGTGTTCTCCAGATAAATTGGAGGTACTAGAACATACTCAACGACCTTAATTCTATGTCCATGTAGACTCAGTGAACCTAAGGATCTGATACCAAAAACTATGACGACTGCTATCTCACTGACAACTTAATCGCACAAAACTATGCGAAATTAATAATTAACAGTGGATTACCAAAAATCACTAAAAATTAAAATCTTTTTGCCAAGAGAGCCATCACCAAAAAGCTCTTTTCCAAAAGAACCAAACCATATATATACATCATGGTTTACTTGTACATACAATGTCCCATCACCTCGCAAGGATTGGAGATAACAGTTGCTTTATCAAAACATACACAAAAGCAACATCATGTATCAAGGCATACTAGCCAAAATCTCAGATTGATCATAAAAATATTTATGCTCTATCTCCCAAAGGACCTATGAGTATAGGTATGACACATAGGACTCTATATCTATAAGACACATAATAACACACTCAACCTGAGTTGTTACTACTGTTCTTATTGTTGTTGTCCACTCTCTTCTGCATGGTTTCTACCTCCTCATGCATGTTCACCTAAAATGTTGTAGAACCCACTGGGTGAGACAACTTGTCCTAGAAAGAGATATAACTCTTTGCCAACAATATTATTATCACAGTTAAACTTTTATAAATGAGAGCAGAAGAAAACTATACTAAATTAAATAAATATAACTATTGATTATATGTACAATAGAGCAGTCTCATCCTCTTATTAGTTCATATATCTACAACTGAGCAATAGATCATTAAATCACATTTGAAAGGAATATGAAGAACATGTATAACTGTTATAAACTAAACAGTATAAAATCAAAGCAAGGCATCAACCAATGTTTATGTATTTGGTCCTTAAACAAATATGCTACACGACTAATTACATCTTTAAATATTCCATCTTATTATGCCCTGTGGAGATGGGAATATACCTTCCATCTCCAACTGACCACTATGAAGCTAGCATCAGTTCCATATAGGTCTATGGAAGAGCCGGAATCCATGACCTCTCCTTTCTCAATTAGTACGAGAATGGAAGTGACATTATGAATCAATCCGCATTTTAGATAGCCTGGCATATAGCGGCTCTTCTTTATAGAGATACAACGTGTAGCATGTTCTCTGTCCAGGGTATGACCTCCAGTCAATCCTCCATGCATATCTTGAGTCATGGCCTACAATCACACTCTCCTAGGGGTATGGCTTTACCGCCAATCCCGATGTTGCAATAGAGCTACGACCTACAACCACACTCTTTCTTAGGAAAATGGCTCAAGGCCAAATCCTGGGGTTTGAAGGAAGCAAGGTAATACTCATCTTGCACCCTCACATATTCAAAAATATGCGCTCTGAGTAAAACTCATTTCATCATTTAGCAGATCCTGACATTGAATAGTTCTATGGTCAGGGCAACTACATTTTTAGTTCACTTGATAGATTAAGTGCATTACAACATCTTTTAGCATCAATCAAGTTACAAACATGAATTATAGATACATGCTATACAAAAAGTTGTAACATATTTTCAAGAGATCTTGTATCAATTGGTACATATCTGGTTATACCCATCTTGGGATCTCAATCCCCTAAATACTTTATTGAGAATCTAATCCTTCATCATTATCATTATCATGATCATATGACCTCTCATTAGGCAATAACCAACTCTAGGTCATCAAACCCATATACAAATCATACTTGTTGTACAAGTATATCACATGACTCATAAAGGCTTATAGAATCAGTTTTATACTAAATTTGCATAGCTCATACATGGCTATGTTCATCATCTCATAACACCTGCAAGCAAATGCAATTTCAAGCAAACATCGTGACCATGTCATAAGAAGAATCATTGAAGTTCCAACCCTCTTATGATTAGGGTTAGTGTTTCCTTTGTAACTAAATTAGGGTTTCCAAGTGCATACTTATCAATCAAAACCCTTATTCACATTATAAGAGCTTCTTGATTGCCACAAATGTTTAAGAAAACTTCATCTAATATCATCAATTGATTATCAACATGAGATGTTACCCTTATTATGTGAGTAGTACTAGTTTCTCTCTCATCCTTACTAGGATATTGATTTCAACATACTTATTACATTGATTTACCCTTCTTTAGGGTTATCAACCTACACTTATTAAAGTGTATTCATCTCATTACTTTCATGATGTGATCATTGATTATATTCAAGTTGTATCGGCCTACACTCTTCTAGGTGTGTCATCCTACACTCTACAAGGTTTATCAGCCTACACTCTAGAAAGTGTATCGGCCTACACTCTACAAGGTGTATCGACCTTCACTGTACAAGGTGTATCGACCTAAACACATCACTTGTGTCAGCCTAGACACATATCCTTGTGTCGTCCAAAGAATATCAAATGTTATTGTTTTAGATATGTTTAAGAGTGGTATCATTTGTGTGGTTCTTGAGGTATATCGGTCATAGCACATACTTGTGTGTGTCATACATACTATCATCTTATGTATCATCCACCCAACATCAACTTGGGTATCGACCACCCATCATTACTTAGAGTATCAGTCTCTTCATCAACTTAGGTGTCTGCCACTCAACCATCAACTAAGGTATCAACCACCCATTCAACTTTGGGTATCAGCCACTCAACACCATCTAAGTATCGGCCACCCCATCACCTTAGGGTATCGACCACACTATCAATTAGTGTATCAACCTCTCAACCAACTAGGGTTTGAGTAGTATCGGTTTAGGGTTAGACATATCGACCACCACACTCAACTCATTAAAATGATTCCATAGACTTCCCTCACTAGACATCTCTAGATCATTACAAGCCAATATCATTAGAGGCATATCGGTTTATAGAGTCTAGTATATCATCCTAGCTCCCTCTTGGTCATATCAGATTAGCAACATATCTTTTAGAACATCTCAAGTCATGGCGACCATCCATGTTATGGGGAAAATATAGGTGTTAACTTGGATATCTTATAGATATCGTCCTGTCATATTTCTAGCATTTATATGGAAGATAAAACACTTAAGTGAAAAATAGTCCTACTCAAGAAATCAACCCAAAAGATTAGGAGTTCATATGTATCGGTTTCCATACTTATACTCTTATATCAGGTTAGGGTTTCCCACAAACCAATATTGATTTGTGCATATCGGTTTTATAATCTCCAAGCTCAAGCTCTTCATCCATAATTACTATAGTTCATGGAAAAAAACCCTATATATTCATTACATCTCATGGAATCATCATTTAAACAAGAAAATGAAGTAGGAAAGGAATCACCAAGTATTGCATGATAGAAGGTGAATAATAATAAAATTAGGTTCAAGTTATATAACCCGCCCCAAGAACAACTCAAAAGCTCCAATCTTCAAAGATCCACGTTCCAAGGTTGAAGATGACTTGTCAAAAGTCCAAGAATTGATCACTACACTTCTTTATGAAAGAACATACCATAGTTAATAATTTGGTGATAAAGAAGAGAAGGAAATAATCATGATCTAAGAAGTATAATCTTTCTAAGGTAGAAGACGGTCATGGATTCACCTTAGGCAAGATGCTAGACCTTCTCTTTGTTCCTTGAGCTCCTAGGATCATCCTCCAAGAAAGATATGGTAAAGGAATTGAAAGGTTTACCAGGAAGTGAAAAGAGAGGTATATATAGTTGAGGTTCATGAAAGAGAATGTGTATAAGGTGTTATCACTATGTGCAATTGAGTGACACATGTCCATGCATGGTGACTTCATGCAACCATAATTATCTTACCAGGAAAAATTCTTGATGATAATTCATGGATAAGATCTCAGCCATTTGGGTATCTTGCTTGACAAGATATAATCACCCAATCTTGCTTTATGTGCAAACCGATACCACTTTTGCAAGGAACTTGCAAACCAATAGGCTTCACCTACTTGTGGTGGTTAGCCTGTCATGATCTCCTTCAAATGTTAACAAATCGGTATGTGACCTCCTTTATGTCTTCCAAGCCGATAGACACTCCCATTTACACTTCAAAACTTGATACAACCTCATCTAGGGTTCAAGGTACTCAACACTTGTTTGGTTCTTTCACCACAAAGAGTGTTATCATTCAACCAAGACTCAAACAAGGCCCCCTTCTTTCTCTTTCCTCTAGTTGATACTAAGAGAGAGAAGAGACATTCTAGAGATGATAATTTGCACTTTAACCCATTAATTGGGTAAATTGCAATTCTTACCAAAGTTATCATATAAGGCACAAACAATTTGCAAACAAGTTCAAAATTGAGAAATAAACTCTTTTCAAGTCTTAATTACATTTCAAAAGATTAAGACAAGGTTTTAAGCAACTTACTCAAGAAAAGATTCTATGGTTATCCTAAAACCCAGGTTAGGGGAGTTACACCTCTGTCCACAAGACTCTTCCGGTCCTCCTCAGAGTTATCCACTGTGGCTCCAAGTGGGGCTCCTCGTTGGGCCTTGGATCCCTCTCTAAGTTTTGGGACTTGCCATCAAGGAACACCCACATCTAAGTGTCCTACAACACCATCATCAGAGGATGAGAAAGTCCATGCAACATAGTACTTCTCACCAGTAGTAGACTTCACAGTGGCGCCCAAAGAAGTCCTCGACGACGGCGTCGATGCATCACATGAGTGTCGATGTGTAAGAGGCAAATGGTTGTGTTACCTAGCCAGAACCATACTAGGACCACTATCCCGACCTAGACTAAACCAATGCTAGACTGGCTGGTTCACATGGTCCAAAGCAAGCCATGTGAGGAGTTATGCAGCTTCCCACTTCCAAGGCAACATGGCCGAGATCTAGACCACAAGGACACCATATGACGGCTGGTGATTTTTTTCCAATAAGGTAAATCCTTTACATATTTCCAGAAATATACTTCTTTTTAGATATTTAGTTATAAATAGATCCAATTTCCAAATAATGACCCAAAAACATCCCTGGAATCAAAGAAATGCCTACTTGGTATAAGATCCTATATAAGACTTTTAAAACATATTTGTTGGTAATATTTATTTAGTTTATAATTTTCCTTCTTGGGCATCATATAGTTAAAATAAATACTATCCAGTTGATATAAATTCTTAGAAAACTATATTTAAACCCTAGAATCACTTAGAAACCATGTGTGGACTCAGATCTGTTTATATTGCCCAATGTTAGGCCTTTTGGGATAAAATACAATTAGATGCTTTAAATCTCATATTAATTCTAGAAATTAGGTATATCATCAAAAAATATGAAATTCAGACCAGACCTTAAATATGACCTCCTAATCAATATAAAAAATATTAGAGAATATTTCAGATTAGTAACACCTAGATTTGACCTAAACCCTAAAATGGACCTAAATACCATTAATAATGTTGAACCTTGTATTAATGATGAATATTTCTTATTAATCAGGTGATGACCAGATCATCTACATGACCATGGATGTGTAAATAATCTCTGAACTCAGGTACATGGATATAATTATATGACTAGTTTTGATGTATGATATAAGTATGAATACTTGCTTGCAGTACTAGAATAAACATTTCTTGGATGTAAGTATATTATGGTACTCCACCTTAAACACTAAGAACATTAAAGAAAAGAAAATCAAATGTAGTTACTCATGGTGCTCTTTAATATCCCTATGAGAGAGGGAAAGTATTAATGTTGATTAGCACCTCCCTAATGGTACATGGTATACAGGAGATCCCTAATGGTACAAGGTACACAGGGAATGGGCCCAATAATATATGTGATGTTGTGCTAAGTCCACCATAGTAATACATTCATTGAAATATAACTAATAATTTGGGCTTACTTGATTCTTCACCTTAATAATGTTTCCCTTTTCTTTCTTCTTTTTTCAATTATTTTAAATATGTCAGCATAGTATGTATATCTTTTCAACCACATACCAACTTTATGTTGATTCGTCTGTTTCATGTATTTTCTAGGTTTAGAGCTAGCATGGGAGAAAAGATAGGAAGTGAGAAGTTTTACATGTTTACCTATTGTGATTAGATCTTTCTAGCATACATGTGCATAGAATTGTAAAAATTCCTTTTGAAATATGCAAATGTAAGTTGTAAAAATTCATGTTGTAACTATTGAAAGTTGAGATTGTTTATGGTGTATGCTTATATAGTTGTTTGTTCATGCATGTTCATATTGCTTCCGTAACACACTTTGATCCAATTGCATAATATTTTTGGAGTTCTTCCTCTCGGGCCTTTGAAGTCTCGAGAAGGCATAATCCGAGGATGTTACAGTCTTCAAGTGCATTACTTGAACAATGAGATCATATATATGCTAAGAGTATATACATTCTTGTTATGACCCTAATCATATGTTACTATGGAAGGTCGATAGACAAAAATAACTCATAAGACTAGAGTGTGTGTTGGTTGATTACATAATCTCATCAGTCATGATATGTGATATCAAATCAAGCACATAGATACTTGTTAGGGAACAGTACATCAAACAGAGCCACCTTGGGAGTAATGCATGGAAACCATTACTATGATAGTCATATTTAGCTCTCATAGTGTTGGTGGTGATTGTGGTTCTTAGACCTGAAGTCACTACACTCATCACATGTCATTCGGTGTGGTTTAACATCATCCACCATATTCCTAGATAAGGATTATCATAAAGGTGATGATTGGGTGCACTATGACACATGGGGAGGAGTGTGAGTGATGTATATGGTATTTTCCCCTCCTATTGAAGTATAATATCATGGATTGATTAGTGATATGAGAAATTCATGTTCGTGCACATGTGAGTCAATATGTGATATTGATGTTACATATATCTCAAACAGTCTGCTATAGCAAGGAACAAAGATTGATGATGAATATGATGACTGCTCCATGCCTCGAGTTCAATCTGGATATCAGTGACAAAGGAACTATACAAACATTACAACACCAAATACAAATTGTAGGTTGAAGTTTTTCTCCAACTTTTCATTTACTTGGGTAGCAATGATGTATGATTAGGCATCACTCTTACTTATGATGACATAAGTAGTTATGGACATTCACTGCCAACATAATATGGTTACTATAGGGTCACGCACATAGGATACACCTAGAAGAGGTGTTTTGATCATGAGTGATGATTGAGTTTATTTCTAAAATGTTTGGTATTCAATTCAAGAAACAAATCAACTGATTAGACTCCAAACCGATCAATTCATGTAATGAAATGACCAGTTGGAGTGTCAGGTTGATTTGATATTGCATTGGCTGAATTCTAAATGAATTAGGGTCAAACTGATCGGTTCACTGAGTGAATCGATCAGCTCATGGTCATGAGACGACTGATTCATGAGATGAACCACACAGTTCAGACGTGCAATTCAATTACGTCAAGATTTAGTATTGATGTCATGTTGTGCATTAACTAGATTAGAATTGCCAATATAGTTACGATTGAGAAACATGTTGAAACAACCAATTCACTCGGTGAACCAATTGACTCACATGCCAACCGATCGGTTCACTAGTGAACTGACTTTTTGGCTTGTTGCAAGTTGTGAAAATTTGTGAGATTCTAGTCCTTTGCACTCCTGCATAGATTGGGAACCATGATCCTGACCCTGACCCTGACCCTCCTATAAATAGAGGAGTATTGATGGCTTCCCAAAGAAATTACTCAATTGTCTCTAATAAATGATGTCCTCTCTTATTGTGGTAACCAATAGAGAGATCGAGCAAGTCCTACCTGCTAAAGAGAGAGATAACAAGGGAGAATAGTTTTCGGAGAGCAATTTGGTGACTAGTACACCAATAGGAGGGACAACTCCTTCCCGTCCTCTTTAGCAGGATGACATGAGTTTTAGGCGGTCCATGTGGACTTCTCTAGAGTTGTGAATACTTTTCTCGATAGGAGGAAAATGTCAACCTACTGTCTGTGGTGAAGACCAGGAGCTATCATAGACGTCATCCCATTGCAACTATAAGACAGTTGCACGACTACAACGATGAGGAGATTGTCATTGGACTTACTCCAGGACAAGGTATATCCTTGAAACCATCCTTTCCATTATATATTTATTAACATGATTCACTGGTTTTATGGAGAATATGATAACAAAAATTTTATTTCCTCTGCCTACCTGATGCCATATTTCCCAACACTAAGGAACAAGGGGATTAACCCCTCATGATTCTATTATTCATACATAGAGGGGAAAGGAGAAAGCATGGTAAACATGAGAAAACTGATATAAACCACTAAACAAACCGGTCTGGAAAAGACACTCTGCTGAATGTCTCACTCTACATCATTCCAGCTATAAATCTGCTCTTCAGAGGTGCTCGAATCATCTAGGACGTGGTTGTCTCCTTCGTCTCCTCCTCTCCCAGCTCCATCCTCCATTGCAATAGAAAGGAACATGATCCTCCCTTCTGGTCAAAGTCCCCTTAGGTCATAAGTGGGACTCGGTCCATCATTAGGTCCCAACCGCCAAATTTGTCATGATCTAAAATCTAAACTGATTGCGTAAGTTAGTACCACCAATAGGAAGTCAGTGACACCAAGTCTTCGACTAACTCGACACTCTTGCCGAGTGTTGCTACTACCGATTGGTTGGTCGACAACACTGAGTTGCTATTGTGTAGTTTTTGAATTCTCCTATTGATGAATGTCGGTACTATCGACCAGTAGGTCGGTAGCACCAACTTGTCATTTTGGTGGCCTTGAACAATAACTTGGTCGCACCGAGTAGCATCTTATTAGCACCAAGATTTCTTCAACCAACTTGTTCAGTTTTCACATTAAGTTGGTACCATCGACTTTGTGATCGGTAGCACATTAATTTGGTACCATAAACTCTATGATTGGTACCTTATAAGTGCTTTAATTACCTAAAACATGAAAAAACCAAACATAAGTTCCAATAAAGTATAAAAAATAACATAATTTAGTGAAAAAAACTTATTATTTTATGAAATAGTGTTTCACATGCTAATAAATACAAATACTACATAAGTCATATCAAAATAAGCGATAATGCTTGAAATACATAGCATAATAATATGTGAAAAGTAAATAAAAGTTAGTGCATGAAATTGTGAAAAAGTAATGAAGAAGTCAAAAAAATGCATCAACGAGAGAGGAAAATAAGGGCGGTGGCACCAATAAAGAGAAACAACCAAGACACGATGAGGGTAAAGATATCGGCATGAGGTTATCAAAGTTTCCTCTTGAGCTTCCTATTTATTTAGTGGGCAGGGCCGTTATAGACATTTTAGAGGCCCTGAGGCAAAGATAAAAAATCGGCCCTCTGTATACTCTTATTTAACAAATTTAAATTAACACAAGTTTAGTCATAATTGTCAAAAATGTCATATAAAAATGGAACATGTTATTACAAATCAAACTAAAAAGAATGTAAAAATTAAATATAGACATTTCCTTATCAAGCTTCACACGTCATATAAAATGAATTCTTCGGGCCTTTCTAGATGTAAAATCTTGAATAAAGTGTCAACATCAATATTTTCCAACATATCCTTCTCAATACATAACATTGCCAAACCGTTCAATCTTTCTTGAGACATTGATGATCTAAGGTAGTTTTTCAGCAACTTTAGCTTGGAAAAACTCATTTATGTAGATGCTATTGTCATTGGCATTGTCAATAAAATACGATAAGCAATTAAAATATGAGGGAAACAATTTGCATCTTTCACAAATTCAAGAACTTCAATAGTTGACTTTTGCTCTTCTGGAAAACTCAGCTGCAATACTTTCAACTCAAGAAAAATTCATCCAAGTTTATGAACTTTCATGAGAAAAAATAGCATGAAACTTAGTGCAGCATGCCTTTAGGGTAGATTCATCCAATGATTTTAAAACCTATGAGTTATATAGGAATCCAAAAGTATCTTCAAATATCTTCACTTGTACAAATCTCTCCTTCAAAGAAGAGATTGCCATATCCACAACCACTTGAAAGTAATTCACTCAAAAAGACTCTTTCTCTGATTAAATAATATCATCATCATTCTCATCAAATTTTCTTTTTCTAAAAATGCGACGCTTAACTTGAAAAGTTGGCTTAGCATTCATCTCAGAGGCAATCTCAATAGAAACAACAATACTAGAAGAAAATCCTTCATCTCTGTATTTCTCAAGAAAAGACACCATATTTTTCAACAACTTAATAATAGCATCAATGCAAACCGATTTGGATTGCAACTTCTTACTTACTGTATTAACAATATATAAAATATCATGCCAAATAACAATACCCAATAGAAACTCAAAACTCTCGATCGAGTAAAACATACTGTTTGCTTCACTTTGTGTCTTAGCATCATCACGAGACTTGGATAATTCCAATAGAGTCAACCTAATTTGAGGATCTTGAAATATAGCTTTGAAACTTTTAATATGACTCTCCCAACGAGTATTGGACAATGATTTAGCAGTCAAACCTGAGACATTGTCAAGAAAACACTTCCACCTTTTTGGAGAACTTGCAAATAAAGTATATATACGTTGTATAATTCCAAAAAAAGAAACATCCAAAACATAAGAATGAGCCATATCACTATTAGTGAGATTAAGACTATGACAAGAACAAGGCATATATAATTCTTTGGGATTTACGTCGAGTAACCACTTTTGCACACCTTGGTGTTTTTCCTTCATATTAAAACCGTTTTCATAACCTTGACCTCTCAAGTCCTCCACATTATGATCAAGAGACTCGAGAGCATTTACAATTTCACTAAAAAACCCCAATCTATTCGTATCAACTTTCATAAACTCTAAAAAGAACTCCTCTATTTTTATTTTCTGACCAGATATGTTCACGCATCATACAATGAGAGTCATTTATTCTTGGTGGCTCACATCAGGAGTACAATAAAAAAATATAGAAAAATATTTAGTCCCTCTTATGATGTTCAATATAGAACTCTTAATATTGTGGGCTAAAAGAGATATCAACTCATTTTGAATTGAATGGACAAGATAATGATGTGAATCTAATCATCCTGAATGCGTCGAACATGATCTTGCATTACCAAATCAAATTCTTCAAGCATTTCAATTATTTCCAAAAAGTTTCCATTGATATCTTGAAAAAGTTTGTCATTTGATCCTCGAAAAGCCAAATTACATTTAGCAAGACACTTAACGACGAACACTATTCTTAATAAAATTTGTCTTCAACGCTCTTTGTCCTTTGAAATGTCTTTCTGTAATTCTTTATCACTAGTTTGCTCATTGCTAAATCTTACTTTTAATTCATGCTAAGTGCTCATATTAGTGAGATGCTCGTTGCTATTCTCATGCTCTTTGAGTCTCTCACTAACATGTTTCCAATCTTTGAACTCATTATGAGCTAGTGTACTTTTATTGTTCTCAGACCTGAACAAATTACAACAAAAATAATAAATTTTATCAATATGTTTTGAGTAAACTAGCCACTTCCTATCACAAGTCTCTCCATTGCTCAATTTTTGAGAATAATATGAGAAGTTCCTCTTATTGTCATCTAAAGGAAACACAAGATTTAGTTCTCTTTTAGGGCCTTTTCCAACTAAAATATCCCTAACTTTGTTGTCAATATTATCTCAATTTAAGGGATCATAAATATCAAAAGGAGAGAAGTTGTTCAACACCATCTAACTTGCCAACATTTAAATCAGTGACGTCAGTATCATCCTAAACCTCATAGGCATTTTCATTGCCAATTACATTTTTGACTTCTATAGTAACATGATAATCATCATTCACTTTTTCATTAGATTGATTAGGATTATCAACATCTTCAGAATTTCGTAGGATAATGGAAATAAATTTATCAAGCGCACCTTTCTCAGTAGCTAGAAATTGCTCATCTTCCTTCTTCTTTCTTCTTTTCTCACTTCCGAATAGATACTTTTTCAGATGCATGATGAGTAAACCACACTGCCAAACATAGAATACAACCAAAGTAAAAGATTAGTGATGAGATTATTGTGTCATTTTAAACATTCATGTAGTACCGTTGCTACATCATTGTTTAAAAAAGAAAACATGTGACAAGAATAGCAACTAAAATATACTTATTTAGTTGGTTTGGACGTTTCCAAACATGAAACAGAAATACATTGAAGTGAATATGAGAACAAAACCTTTATTTGCTAACAGTAACATGTTCCCATTAAGTAATTTCAATACACATGGTGGCAAGAGACAAACTAGTAAAATGTGATACTTAAAACCAAATCACAACCCAATGTTAGAGTATGTTGCAATCATTAATCAATAATTTTGTATATTGTGACTCCTATTGGTTTGTTGTAACTAGAGTTTTTAAGGAAGTTATTTTTCTAGAACTGAAATCCAGTTCCTGGAAATTGAGTTCAAATGACCGATTTAATAATTGAGTTTTTAACAAAAGTTTCTCTATCTGGTTCAGTCTCCACATTCTTACTTCTTATATATATTTCTATCTTGTTTTCTAGAAGAAAAATATTCAATAGAACAAATGTAGAGTACTATTTTTCCTCTAGAATTGCACAATCATGTACAAATAGATTGTTCAATGTTAGTAGAAGTTTGATAACAGAAATATTAGTATAATCCATCTAACAACTACTCTCCGTCACATGGATGCATATGCGATAGATTTTAGAACTGTGAAGGAGTCTTTCTCTATTATTGTTGGTGTGTCGAAGTGCACTACAATCACTAAGATAATTATCCTAGAGTTTAATCCTTTTCCTACTTTCCGATTAAGGTTAGTATAGAAAGGGTCGATCCCAAAGGACAACGTTTTTAAGATTATTAACTCTAATACCAAATTTGAAGAACTTTTTATTTATTTTTAGTATTTTTTTATTTTTAGAATAGAAAGTAAAGATCAAGTTGGGGTTTGATGATTATCACTAAGATAGAAAGACAATATAAGAACAAGATTGCACTTAATAAGAAATAATTTGCCCTGTCACAAGAAAAATTGAGATGATTGTTAGCACAAGTAAACTATTATGAATGAAAGACTAGAATGTAAAAAGAGCAGATCAAACACAAGAATAAATCAAGAGATGGAGAATCGAGGCTTTAGGGGTTTTCACCACCTTAGCCTAGGCGAGAAAAGACTAATCCTTTAAAATGACGATTACGATGAAGGCATGTGAATTAATAAAAATCCACAAAAGATGGACTCCACATGAGCCCATTGGTCCTGGTACTCGTGTTTCTTAATCCATCATCCCAAAAGAGGAAGATCCAAGATCGTTTCAAAACCTCTATGTGGTTGATTCTATTGTTCTAAATCCAGATTTCCATGGTCATTTCCATCCGGATTAACATGTGATCAAACCAATTAATTACTTTGATAGATCAATGGTTATTAGAACCAAAATCCATCTAGAAGTCATTCTAAGGAATTAGTCGATTTAAGCCATGGCTAAGGGGCTATTCCCCTTGCCTCGATAGAGAACTACTCGCTCATGCTTGTGGAGAAAAGGGAGACGAAGGAAAGAAGAGTTCTAGCCATTGTCTATACTTATCAAAGGATTGGATCCTTAGGCTAGAGATAATGAAATGGCCGACGCTTAATTACTTTGTCCAATCCACAGAAGAAGAAGAAGTAAACTAGATCTAAATAGGCAAGGTAAAAGAACATCGATTGAAGAATACCCTTAACTTGCAAATAACCAATCTTTATTGGTGAAGCAAAAACAAGAACATAAGAACAAGAATGATTGCTCGGAAATCTCCAGTATGAAAGATGATATCAGAGATGATGATGTGAGGAGGAAGTGCCCCTCCTTTTATAGGAGGAGGAGGAGGCCTTTACAACTAGGGTTGTAGACAATTGGGGCTGGCGGCTACAAATTTGAACTGGTCGTGCATTGCCAACCGATTAGTTGGCTAGCGAACCGGTAGGTTGGATATCTGGTAAAGGTGGGAGTCGGGGCAGCAGTCCGTAACCCTAATTCTCAGGTGGGGGTGCTCCTTGACCTGCTCGGCTTGGGAGGGAAAACTCCCGCTTAAGCACTAAAATGTCCGTTTGAAATTCAAGGGGTGCACCATCTAGATTGAATGTCTGGATAAGGGTCGGTGACTGAGGGAAGGCACCAACTGATCGATCAGGACAAGTGAGCTGAGTATCTCTATGAAGTGAGACGATCAGATGGTATGAGAGAGCCGCTTGTCTAGCGTAGGTGAGACGATCGGATGATCAGGTAAACTACTTATCTGGTCTTCTAAGTCTATAAGAAATTCACAATTTTGGCTGAGATTAAGTATCAATCTTATACTTTGCAAAATAGACTTAATCCTACTTGCGTTTCAACACTCAATTTTTTTTGACACAGGAATGAGAAAAGGTGAGGTGTGGAAAAAAGGATCCCCCCTATATTCGACTCAAGATTTTAATTTCATGGATTTGTGCCCCTATTAAATTTATGAGGGTTGTGGATGAATAATCCCTCCTCTATTCGACTCAGAATATTGACCACATTTTTTGTGTGCTCTTTTTGGCATCTTTTGGTGGTACAACCCTATTAAATTTATGAGGGGTATGGAAAAGGGACATAGGAGGAGCGCGCCACCCCAGACTTAGGGTTTGGAGTGCGGATTATTTTCCTGTGCAATTTTTTTCCGAGTGTTGTTGCATCAATAAGAGAAATCATGTAAGTACATCATATGAGAAAGATTGATCAGTTAATCTAATTCTAAAGATAAGAAAGTTTGCATTTGATTCTATTTGATACTCTAAGGCTTTCCACCTATTCCAAGAATATTACTAATTGAGGTATGGAGAATTTGATTTTTTCAAAAAAAGAAATGAAAATTTTGAGCAATTTTTGGGAAATAAAGATTTATCTAATTTGAAAATGAAGATACATCATTTGGCCATCTAGGTAAAGGCCAAGGTTTTGAAAAGTTAAAATGTACTAAATTTTGAAATACATAAGTAAAATGCTAAAAGGGAAGATAAGGGGTGGAACATGTACCACCCACCCCCACGCAGAACTTAGAGTTTTGCTCGTCCTGAGAAAACCCTTAGAATGAGACGGAGGGAAGAGAATCACTGCGGTGGTGGATGCTGCTGGTAGGAGGCATAGTAGTTTCTCCAGTAAGGAGAGTGTGGATCTGGGTTGGCCTGTTGGGCTCCATACTCCTCGTAGGATGGGCGGCTAGGGGAATAGTTGCCACAGTCCACATGCCAAGACTCATGTGAATGCTGTATGAGATACATATGGTTGAGCTGGTGGCCCTGGCACTGCTACTCATGTTGGATCTCATCTACCTATTGTTGGACCTCGTAGAACCCGTAGGCACTTGCATCGTCATCTGGTCGCCACCTAGTGCAGTGGTGGGGTAGTGGCGATGGACCAGAGGCATCATCGTGAGCCTCCAAAGAAATGCTCCTCCTGTGGGCTTATGGTATGGGGACGTCATCTGGGTCTGGGTGCTCCAGACTGTACCTCTAGATGTGTTCTACTAGATCAGTGAGATTGTAGATAAGGTTTGCTGTGGCAAACCTTGCATGAAGAGGAAGTTGTAGAACCTCTTGTGAATCCTTGAAGAGTAGGTAGTAGATATCATTGGAACCCATGCGGATGAACTTGCTAGTTTTTAGGTAATAACTGTCAATTAGGTGATTTTTGAGTGGGAGTGGTGTGAAAGGATGTGGGTGTAGCCAAGAAAGGTGGCGAGCTGGGTGATGAAATGGCTGATGAGAAATGATGATGAGGTGGTATGGCTGGCCTGGGTGCTGAAGTGCTCCAAAACAACATTCCCCCAGTTGAAGGGTTCTTCATTCAAGATGCACCAAAGGGCGTAGAGCTCAATATGGGTGATGGCTCCTTGGGTACCTTCCCTACTGAAAATGGTGCAAGTAAGGAAACAATGGAGGTAGTGGATCACTGGGTTGTGAATGCTGGAAGCCTTGGGCCCACTAGGAAGGTGGGGAAGGAGGCCAGCGATCTCAGCCTAGAACTTTTCTTTGTCGTATCGATCGGGGTAGGAGTCATGGGGTTGCTCCATACAACGATCTAACTTGTAATCGTCGTCGCCATCGAGGATGAAGGAAGTGAACTAACGGGTGGATATCTCCAGATTTTCCCCAAAAATCTAGATCTTGCAGCCAGAGTTGCCTCAAGAACAGTGATAGCAAAAAAAGGTAGATAGGAACTCAAGAGTGAGATCACTATACACTAAGGTGACATGGTAGGGGAAGAGGAGGATGTGATTTGTGCGTAGAATGTTGTCGGTGGCTTCACAAATTCTGAGGGAGTTGAGGGTAGTGCCACATGCCCAACGGGGGAGGGAGACACCTATACGAAACAAGTTTTCATAACGTAGGAGGTGGTCGGTGCTGGTGAACTGGACATAGCTGTCGGGAATGGGGGCTATGTAGGGTGAGAGGATCTTCAGCCTCATTGATGTCATTGAGCATGTCCTCATTGGGCTTGGGTGAGGACTCGTCGGTGGGGGATGTTGTGCAGAACTGAATCTTGGTGTGAGATATAGATCAGCAAGGTGGATCCTAGGAGGAAGAGGTTTTCGACTTCCCCTTGTTCTAACGAAATCTATGGAATATGACTGCTATGGGAGAACCAAGCTGATTGGCTGGATGTCTGAGCTGATCGGTTGGGTTGTTGCGATGAGCGGTCAAGGTTGAGGACGAGCATCTTGTCGGTTGATGAAGGGGCACTGGTGCTCCTTGTTGTGGATCGAGGGTGAAGGCAGGACGAGAGGCACCCCTTGACACACTCGATTTGGTGGTCCCGTTCGATCAGCTCAGCTATGAGACGAGTGGCTCGAAGGCGTCTGAGGCGACTGCAGTGGGCAGAAGCGGTGAGGTGACGGTTCGAGATGAGCGGCGGGAGCGCAACACGGGTGGCTCGAGGAGGAGGCACAATAGAGTCGAGCAGCTCACGGAGCAGATGAGACAAGTGTGTCGGAGCGAAGATGAAATGTTGAGTAGCAGATCGATCGGCTGGCACAGTAGCCGGTCAACTTCCGTCTTACGGGGTGGTCACCTCTTGAAGGGGTTGGCTCGCAAAGGATGATGTTGAGTAGGTGAGGTGGCTGCTCGCTGTAGTGCTGGTCGACTGAGGTTGCTAGGCGCTCGGGTGGCGGCTTCACCGGTCGGCTAGGAGGTAGATCAGTCAGTTGGCAGCTTCACCGGTCGGTTGGGAGGTAGATTTCTCGGTTGGGTGGGAGATCAAGTGAGCGAGAGAACTCAGGTGGCCGAGAGAGGCAGCTAGGTTAGAGTGGAATGGGTGAGGATGAGGCTTGCCCCAGGGAGTTTATATAGCTAAGCAAGGGCACCGAACCGATGAACTGGTGATCAAGCTGGCCGATTCAAGGCTTTTATCGACGTAGTTGTAGGGAGGGATCTGAGGTGTTGGGACGCCTCGCGTTTGACCAACGGTCAGCTCAGGGTATGCTTAACTAGATCCAACCAGTCAATTTATGTACCAACTGATCTTTTGAGCTACAAAAGGGCCGCTGTTCAGGAATCCCCAACCGATTAGTTGGCTTTGTGAGCCGATCGGTTGGAGTGTCAGTGAAGGAGAAAATAGAATAGAATGAATAACAAAGTAAAGGAAAAGCAATCAAAAAGGAAGATAGGGTTGGGTTGCCTCCCAACAAGCACCTTGTTTAACGTCAAAGGCTCGATAGATGAGATACCACCTTATTGTGTTTCTATGGGAGGCTGAGGGTCTGTCAAGTTGAGATCTTCCAAGGATGGGCATTTTTTGGTATCTGAAGCGACAAGGTCTTCAATGGTGATGTATCTTTTAAGTCAATGTCCGTTAACCTTAAATTCATGCAAAAATTTATCCCAAAGAAGAAAGGTGCCATGTGGATAGGCACACTTGACGAGGTAAGGACCATGCCATCTAGATTTGAGCTTTCTAGGAAAAGTCCTTAGTCTAAAATTAAACACTAGAACTTGGTTGCCTTCTCTATTATCCTTGTGCTTGATGTGACTGTCATGCCAAAGTTTAGTTCGGTCCTTGTAGATTCTTGCATTTTCATAAGCGCTCATTCTAAGTTCATCTAGTTCATTTATTTGGAGATGACGATTTTCTCCCTCAACAAAAAGGTCAAAATTTAGGCTTTTGATGGCCGGGCTAGCCTTGTGTTCTAACTCTATCTGGATATGGCATGATTTGCCATAAACTAGCCTAAATGGGGTGGTGCCTATGGGTGTCTTGTAGGTAGTACAGTATGCCCACAGAGTGTCATTGATTTTCAACGCCCAATCTTTCCTAGTGCGTCAAACAATTTTCTCTAGAATGGATTTGATCTGTCTCTTAGATACTTCAACCTTCCCACTGGTCTGAGGATGGAAAGGAGTGGCTATTTTGTGTTAAACCCCATATCTTTTCAATAGAGCCTCAAAACTTGTCTCCAAAAAATGAGATCCCTCGTCGAAAATGACGGTGTCAGGGACTCCAAATCTAGGGAAGATAATGTCTTTAAAGAGTTTCTTAATAGGTTTGAAGTCACAGGTTTTAGTGGGTATGGCTTCAACCCATTTTGACACGTAATCGACTGTGACTAAAATGTATGCAAACCCATAAGAAGAAGGAAATGGGCCCATGCAGTTGATCCCCCAGACGTCAAAAATCTCTAATTCCAACCAAGAGGTTAGGGGCATTTGGTCATGCTTGGAAATGTTACCCGTCCTTTGACATTGGTCACATGAGAGCACATAATCATATGAGTCTTTGAAGATGGTGGGCAAATAGAAACCACACTATAGGACGTTCCTGACTATTTTTTGGGAACTCATGTGTCCACGATAGGGGCCTGAATGACATTGTTCCAAAATGGTAGTACTTTCTTCTTGAGAGACACAACAACGATACATACTATCATCACAAAGTATAAACAGATAAGGTTCATCCCAATAATAGTTTTTGACATCATGTAAAAACTTAGCTTTAGAATGTCCCTTGTACTCAGGGTGTAATACACCGACAACTAAATAATTTACGAAATTGGCAAACCAAGGAAATTGGGTGTCTACCTTAAGCAATTGATCATCATGCAAAGAGTCATTTATGGGGGTTTCATCGATTGGGCTATAGCTAAGTCGACTTAGGTGATCAGCCACCATGTTTTCAGACCCCTTTTTGTCTAAGATTTCGAGGCCAAACTCATGCAATAGCAATATCCATCTTGTGAGTCTGGGTTTGGCATCCTTTTTGGTCATGAGATAGCAGACGACTACATGGTCAGTGTAGACAATAACATTATAGCCAACTAAGTACGAGAAAAATTTATCAAATGCATAGACAATGGCTAGCATCTCCTTTTTAGTCACAATGTAATTTTGCTGAGCTTCATTTAAGGTCTGTGATGCATAGTATATGACATGATGTTTCTTATCATGCATTGTCCTAAGATGGCACCTACAACATAGTCACTAGCATCACACATGATTTCAAAGGGTAGGGCCCAGTCTGGTGCATGAATGATTGGAGTGGTTGTGAGAGCATTTTTCAAACATAGAAAGCTATCCATGCATGCCTTATCAAAATGGAAAGTTACCTCCTTTTGAAGAAGATTGGTGAAAGGTTTTGTGATTTTGGAAAAGTCACAAATGAATCTCCGATAGAAACTGACATGTCCTAAGAAGACTCAGATATCTTTGACTGAGGTTGGGGGTGGAAGCTTGGTGATAACTTCAATTTTTGCTTTGTCGACCTCTATGCCTTGGTTGCTAACCTTGTGGCCAAGAACAACTCCCTCCTTAACCATGAAGTGACACTTTTCCCAATTAAGGACCAAGTGTGACTCATTACATCTATCAAGAACAAGGGTGATATTTCTGAGACATGAATCAAAGTAATCTCCATAGACAGAGAAGTCATCCATGAACACTTCCATGATGGTTTCAGTCAATCCTGCAAAGATGGCTGACAGACATCGTTGGAAGGTGAATGGTGCATTGCACAAGTCAAAGGGCATTCTTCTAAAAGCATAGGTACCAAAGGGACATATGAAGGTGGTTTTATCTTAATCTTCAGGATGGATAGGAATCTGATAAAATCCTGAGTACCCATCTAGATAACATAAGTATTGTTGACGGGCCAAGCGTTCAAGAACTTGGTCTAGAAAGGGAAGTGGGAAGTGGTCTTTCCTAGTTTCTTTGTTGAGATTCCTATAGTCAATGCACATTCTCCACCCTGTGAAGGTGTGAGTGGGAATGAGCTCATTCTTCTCATTTCAAATGATAGTAGTCCCTCCCTTTTTGGGAATAACTTGAACTGGACTGACCCATGGGGAGTCGGAGATGGGATAGATGATTCCTATTGTCAAAAGTTTAATCACATCTAGACAGACAAATTCCTTCATGTTTGGGTTGAGTTTTCATTGTGGATCTCGAGAAGGTTTGTGGTCTTCTATCATTGGGATTTTGTGGATGCAAATGGATTGATCTATTCCAACTACATATAACATTTTGTACCCCAAGGTAGTTCCTTTTTTCCTAAGTTCACCCATCAGTTTGTTTTCTTGTTCGAGGGTAAGGTCAAAATTTATGATGACATGGCACAATTCTAGCTCATCAAGAAAGACATATTTCAACCTGATGCAGTAAATTTGAGTCGCATTTATAGGCTGGTTTCATACTTGTTTTTTGTGGTTATGTGTCATTTTATGACTATAATAGCATGATTCATATTCATTTAGACTATAATCACTATATGCGTCAAATTCAGTTTATTTTATCTTATTCTGTATAAATTATCAGAATTTTTGGATTTGATTTGTATTCCTCTCTCTGTGTCAGGTACTTTGTATATCTGGACCTGTCGATACCATCGACGACTCTATTCATACAATTGACATGGCGTTAGTACCCAGGACGGAGGGAGAACATCCAAGTTGATCGATACCACCGACCAAAGCCGTAGATGGTCTCGAGATCATCTCAGTGGGAATTAAGTCAAGCCCGTCAATACTATCGATGGTACCGTCGATACTATTGATGGCACCATCGTTAGTATCGAGAGTTC
Organism: Alisma plantago-aquatica; assembly: GCA_963693085.1. NCBI lineage: Eukaryota > Viridiplantae > Streptophyta > Magnoliopsida > Alismatales > Alismataceae > Alisma > Alisma plantago-aquatica. Next base: position 827,920,236 of record OY856412.1, read on the forward strand.
ACCAAGTTCTAGTGATGGATTCCATTGTTTTTAGCGTCGGAAGTGCACCTTAAGGTGTCGATACCATCGACACCCCGTCGATGGTATCGACATCGTTGGATCAGAGTTGCGCCCAGAATTGCCCCGATCGAATGATTGTGATCTTTTGACAGCCGTAAGTCATGCCTATACCTAAGAAAATATGGCCAAGACCTAAGGAGGACGTTGCACTCAACCGCACAAGTCTCGGAAGGAGAAGAGCGAAGAACGGAGCCCAGAGCTACACCTCAGGAGATTCCAGAGTCGTAGACTGATGATTTCACCGTCGGAAGGCTGCAGATCGTGCATCTCGCACCAAGGATCAACCAGATCTTCTCCGTTTCAGGGGTTACATCATATTTTCTCTCATTTCCCCATGTCTTCCTCTTTCTGCTCCATGTGTATTGTTGAGATGAACATGCAGGGCTAATCCCCATTGTCCTTAGGACCGGGAGTAGCCCAGGGAATCGTTATATGAAAATTTTACAATAATTATCATAATTTGTCTCAATCTCCCTAAGATGTTATCGTGTTTCTATTGCAATTTACTATGCTTGATCACCATAGTCTATTTCTAATACAGTTAATTACTTCTGACAGAGAATTAGTGGTTGAAAAGGCACGATTAACACATTAATCAATAAATTTCTTAAACATGGTAATGTACGATTAATGGTGGATACTTAGAGAAATAATTAAAGCACCTAGATCTTGGGTATAAGTTACTACTGGCATGGAACTGACCTAGAACTAGGTAGTGAATTGTATCGTGGAAGCGAGCAATTCTGACTACGGGCCATAATCAGGGAAAGAGAATGAATTATGTTAATTGTGTAGATTTGCGTGCAGTGAGACCTCACGGTGAAACCGCAATCCCAAAGATTCCCATTTAAGTTGATTAAACTAAACATTTAATCATCGTTCACTTTTTCTTTCTTTTAGTTTTTTTTCAAAATCAAACTCATTTTTCCCATCGGTCTAGCTGATCGCGACCAGTTAGTAGTAGTCTAATGAAATTTACGTTTCCCTGAGTTCGACTTGGGCCTCACAAGGCTTATATTACATTGATACGTGCACTTGCGTTATACACACAGTAAAATCATGTCAAGTTTTTGGTGTCGTTGCTGGGGAAATGGTAAATTTTGGCACTACGAGTGCTGTAAGCGACCACTCTAGACCATTTTTTCTTTTTATTTGCAATTTTAATTATATAGATTTTATTGTCTATCTTTCAGATTCTTTATTCATCTAGCACTGTACTTATTCAATTTTCCACATTTCAGGTACTAGTGCATGGTGAAGAGGCATAGTACGAACTACGCACAGTCGACACCTGAGGTTCCGCCATCTAGATCTGAAGATGAGCGGATAAATAAACCACTCAAGGACTTCAAAGAATATTTTGAGGTTTTCATAATGGAAGAGGAACAAACTATATGGGAGAAGATTAAGGCTTCTTCTTCTTCTGCACAGAAGGGGCCAATCAAGAAACAAGCTATCAACATACCCAGTTACAAGATTGACCCAGGGTTGATCCAGTTGGTCAAGTCACAGGCTTTCCATGGGCTTAAGAATGAGGACCCAGTGGCCCACATCAGCACATTTGTGGAGAACTGTGACATGGTGAAGGTAGAGAGGTTTCCACAGGAAGACATTTACCTAAAACTATTTCCATCATCTCTAGCAGGAAATGCAAGGGAGTGGCTATACAATTTGGATGATGAATATGTTGAATCTTGGAATATGATGATAGAAGTGTTCTTTGAGAGGTATTTCCCACCCAAGAAGATAAATGATCTTGTCAGAAGGATCCATAACTTCAAACAATAGGCCGGTGAGACATACTCGGAGGCTTGGGAGCGATTTAATATCATGCTGCGAAGATGCCCACATCATGGGCTTGATCTAGACACCCAATCGATGATTTTTTATTTTGCTCTTAATGAACATGATAAGAGTACTCTAGACTCAGCTGGAACAGGGTTCTTTCTAAATAACAAAGGTTCTACGTGTCGAGAAATTTTGAAGAATATGGCCAAGAAGCAGTCTTGGGGTGAAAGAGATGCATCAGAACAGGTCAAAGTTGCAGGTGATGCAAAGGCCATTCAAGAATTAAATGAGAAGATGGACCTACTAGCCAAGAAGCTCTTAGAGAAGGAGAGTAGTAGGTCTGAGGAGGAAGAATATGTAAAATATATGCATCAACAGGGCTATAGGAGCAATGACTACTCTTGGAGAAAGGATAAGAAATTTTCATGGAGGGATCCAAATAATTTTCTACAAGACCTGGAGCAAAAACCACAGCTGAGTGCAGAGGAAAAGAGCAATGAGTTTCTCAATCAAGTAATAAAGCAAAACCAAGAGCTAATGAATACATTCGGCAAGCAAATTTAGTCACAGGGGGGATTTCTAAACTAATTTGGTCAGACTCTATAGAGTCATGGTGCACAACTGAGGACTCTAGAGACAACCATGACCCAAATTACAACTGAGGTGGCTTCCATGAAGAAAATCATTCAACAACAACCAGCTGGGAATGCAGAGCCCGCTTAACCACATCAGTAGGTTAAATATATATCAGTCAAAAAGGGGCTAGAGCTTCCTGTTGAGGAGTTACATGAGTGGAGTATTATGCATATAGACTTGGAGGATAAACCCAAAGTTCCATACCCTCATAGTTTGTATGGATTTCCAGGAGGATGTGGAACGCCATGCAGCTCACTCCAAGATTCCACCACTGTTGTGCCCACATCTCATATTTCTGAAGAGATTCATAGTCTGGAAGAGCAGGTCAAAGTTGTACTTCAGAGTGGAGGAGCCACTAGCAATACGGAGAAGCGGACACAAGTCATGCCATCCACATATGATGTACCAAATATGATCATGAATAGTGGCGTTGAAGCAAGCTTAGGGGAGAAGACCCTAAAGTGACATATATTCCACCGCACAAGCACATTTAGGAGCCAAGCGTGCCATTCCCGGATAGTCTGAAGCCAAGGAAAGAGCAAAGGCACTTCAAGAAATTTCTTGAGATCATTCGAAAGCTCCACATCAACATTCTGTTGGTGGAAGCTATAAAGAAAATTCCTTCATATGGAAGATTCATGAAAGACATCATCAACAAGAAACTAAGGATCAAAGATATAGATGTTGTATGTGTCGACAAAACAGTGAGTTCTATAATTCAAGGAAGGCCACCAAAAAAGAGAAAAGATCCAGGATGTTTCTACATCCCATGTTCCATAGGTGGACAACATTTTCCAAAGGCATAGTGTGACTTGGGAGAAGGCATTAATCTTATGTCACTTGCCACTTTTAAAAAGCTGGGATTGAAGAAGCCAACACAAACTTCCATGACAATCGAGTTGGCAGATGGATACATTGTTAAGCCACAAGGTATATGCGAGGACGTGCTAGTCAAAGTTGACAAATTCATCTTTCATGTTGACTTTGTGGTAATGGACATGAATGAGCTAGAAAGATGTGAGATGTTATTGGGAAGGTCGTTCCAAGCTACGACTGATGTAATCAATGCTATTGGGTGAGGCTACTTGATGCTGGGGATTGGTAAAGATAGAGTTGAATTTAAATTGCCAAGTGAATTATCATAGACATCCTTTGACAACCCATGTTAAGGTATCTGTATCATCTAGCCTAAGATGTTAAAGAAGGGCACTTGTTGGGAGGCAACCCAACCTTGGTAGATTACATGTTTATTTCTTTCAATTTTTCATATTCCTAGGTAGTTTTCATTAATTTAGCACTTCATCTCTAAAATGATACCCTGATATGTTTGTTGAGTGTGTAGGTTGGGAAACAGTTGATACCATCGACACCTGGGTCCATGGTATCAAATTTGGAATAGAAAAAATTTCTACTGAAGCTTCATCCCATCGATACTATCGACGGCCTCGTCGATGGTATCGACAAGGGAATAGGTACATAGATGCTCGAGATTTGATGGTATCGACCAATCCATCGAGGGTAGCGAGATGTCTCGAGATTTTCAGAGCGGGCCTTCTCAGAAATCTCGATACCATCGACACATTGGTCGATAAAAACGACACATCAACATCATAGTTGTAGGGCCAGACCTCATGAGGAGTAAAGGCACATGTATATGTCGATACTATCGATGCCACGTCGATGGTATCGATGCACACATCAATGATCCACTGTCATCATCGAGCGGACCATAATGCGTATCCATGGATGGTGTCGATGGTATCGACACCTTGTCGCTACTATTAACGGTCTGTCAGTAGTGCCAACCACAGTTATAAAAGAGGACAAGTTCTTTCCATCAAATTTCATGGACAATTTCCTACTTGGGATCCCAACAGCCACCAGTACCTGCCACACCCACCACCGGAGAAAAAAAAAGGGGTATCATTATTCCACTTCTTAAGTCTGGATTTGAACTATGAGGCCATAGTTGAATTCAACCTTGGGGGGTGCTGGAACAACTTCTATCTAGTTTTCTTTATTTTATTTCATCTTTAGTTTGTTTTTGCAATTTTCATCTTTCTTGTTAGCTTTCTTAATTTCTAGATTTACTATTTTCTAGGATCCACTATCTATCTAGTGTAATTAGTGGACTTTAAATGTAATTGCATGTCATTTCAATGTTTTCATGTGGGGGTTTGTGAGAAAATGAATTTAAATGAAAAATATTTAAGAAATTTTATGCTTGTCTTGCTTGTGAAACTCATTGGGTAGGTCAACTTAAAAACATATGAACATGATTGTGTATCTGTATGGTTCATGTTAAGAGGATTGATATGGATGTTGAGCCTAAACCAATCAAATGATAACGTGACTTTAATTTGAAGTGAGAGAGAGAAACTTCTTGATTAATTGGTACATAAGTCTGTAAGGAGGGACATATATTTCTATCTGAAGGTTCTATCAGTTAGTCTTGTGATATGTTCCACCGCAATTTCATTCACTCTCCACCATAAGCACTTGATCACATTACTGTTTTTTACTCTTTGATTGCATCCCACATAGATAGGTCATGCATTATAGTTATTTTTGCATGTTTTGCATAAAAATGGAAAAAGAAATATATACATTAGTTATATATGCACATTATCCTTAAGTGCATGTCATTTAGTTGCATAATTGTCATAATGAAGTGCATTCGCATCTTTCGAGCATATAGTTGTACATCATGTGTTCTATGTTCTTTTGAAAAATTAAAGGTGTTGAACTTGTTCCATACCCTCCGAATAGAATGCATCAAATCTACAAGTTAGAAAAAAGAGAAGGAAGCCAAACAAATAATCCATTACCATTTATGAAAATGAGGGCCTGAAAAAATGAAAAAAAATATGAATAAGAGGGAGAAAGGAACACGTTCTCACCCAAATTTTAGGAAAACAAGCACATGGTGTAGTTTTCTTAGATATTCCATCTCACTTTGAGATAGAATGATAGTGCATGCATCATTCCACAAAAAATGTAGCATTAGGATATTTTCATTTGCATTCACATCATGATAGGTCATTCATTTTTGGTTTTTACATGATCGACTATATTGTGCTTCTTTTTCTTCCATACCCACCCATTCCATCCACCCATTGCTCTAAGTGGTAGGCCACCCATGATATTCTTCTCATTCATGTATATCAGGAGATCTGCTTCCATTTAGATGGTAGTTAGGAAATGAGCAACGTAGATAGGAGATTACATGATGCACCAAGCCTGAACCTGAAGATTCTATTATGTAAACTGCCTTATTTGATAGTGTTTGTTGATCTTGGGGTAGCCATTTCTTATGAATGATTATTGTCGCTTTAAGGGTAGTTGTCAAATTGTAGTTGGTAAGGGCCGGTATGTGAATTGTAGGCGAGAATCATATTGAGATATCAATTTTGTGATTATGTTCTTTAGTTGACCCTCTAAATCAGATTTTAATTTTTGTTACTCGAGGACGAGCAAGATTCAAGATTAGGGGAGTTTGATGCAGTGAATTTGAGTCACATTTATAGGCTGGTTTTATACTTGTTTTGTGTGGTTATGTGTCATTTTATGACTATAATAACATGATTCATATTCATTTAGCCTATAATCACTATATGTGTCAAATTCAGTTTATTTTATCTTATTTTGTATAAATTATCAAAAATTTTGGATTTGATTTGTATTCATATCTCTGTGTCAGGTACTTTGTATATCTGGACTCGTTGATACCATCGACAACTCTATCGATACCATCAACATGGCGTTAGTACCCAGGCCGGAGGGAGAGCATCCAAGTCGATACCATCGACCAAAGCCGTAGATGGTATCGAGATTGCCTTAGTAGGAATTAAGTCAAGCTCGTCGATAGTATCGAGAGTTCGCCAGGTTCTAGCGACAGATTCCATTGTTTTTAGCGTCAGAAGTGCACCTTAAGGTGTCATACCATCGACACCCCATCGATGGTATCAACGTCGTTGGATCAGAGTTGCGCCTAGAAATACCATGATCAAATGGCTGCAATCTTTTGGTGGCCGTAAGTCATGCCTATACCTAAGAAAATATGGCCAAGACCTAAGGAGGACGTTGCAGTCAGCCGCACAAGTCTCGGAAGGAGAAGAGCAAAGAACGGAGCCAAGAGCTACACCCCAGGAGATTCTAGAGCCGCAGACAAACGATTTCACCACCGGAAGGCTATTGATTGTGCATCTCGCATCAAGGATCAACATGATCTTCTCCGTTTCAGGGGTTACATCATATTTTCTCTTGTTTCCCCATGTCTTCCTCTTTCTTATCCATGTGTATTGTTGAGATGAACATGCGGGGCTAATCCCCATTGTCCTTAGGATCGGGAGTGGCCCGGGGAATCGCTGTATGAAAATTTTATAATAATTATCATAATTTGTCTCAATCTCCCAGAGATGTTATCGTGTTTCTATTGCAATTTAATATGCTTGATCACCATAGTCGATTTCTAATACCATTAATTACTTCTGATAGAGAATTAGTGTTGAAAAGGCACTATTAACACATTAATCAATAAATTCCTTAGACAAGGTAATGTACGATTAATGGTGGATACTCAGAGAAATAATTAAAGCACCTAGATCTAGGGTATAAGTTACTACTAGCGTGGAACTTACCTAGAACTAGGTAGTGAATTGTATCACGGAGGTGAGAAATTCTGACTATAGGCCATAATCAAGTAAAGAGAACAAATTATGTTAATTGTGTAGATTTGCGTGCAGGGAGACCTCGCGGTGAAACCGCAATCCTAAGGATTCCCATTTAAGTTGATTAAGCTAAACATTTAATCATCATTTGCTTTTTCTTTCTTTTAGTTTTTTTTTTCTTTTTCAAAATCAAACTCATTTTTCCCATGGGTCTAGCTGATCGCGACCATTTAGTAGTAGTATACTGAAATTATGTTTCCTTGAGTTCGACTCAGGCCTCACAAGGCCTATATTACATTGATACGTGCACTTGTGTTATATGCACGGTAAAATCAGTTCACAACCCTATGGGAATAGTCTTCATTTCTGGGGCCTTTGGCAGTTCTGGCTTTTCTTCTATGGTGGAAATCATCTTAAGGTCCTCAATTTCAACATCGGGGATCTCCTCAAACTATCTAAATGAGCCTTAAATTGATTTAATTGTTCATTGGCAAAATCACATTCGGAGGGGATAGTGACGGCTATGTGTACGGGGGCATCAACTAACTCCCATTCAAGCCTTAGTTGGGATAATTTATCAATGCAATCAAGGAGGTAAACCTCTTCCTCGAGACTAGGCCCCTTCATGCTTTCAAACACCTTGAAGTCTAGGGTTTGCTTCCCTAATCTTAACAGAATGGTACCAGCCTCAACATCAATCAAGGCTCGAGCAGTGGCTAAGAAGGGACGTACAAAAATGAGAGGGTAGTGTAAATCTTCCTTTATGTCCATGATCACAAAATCACAGGGACATAGGCATCTTTTCCAACCTTAATTGGAATGTCTTCTATTATTCCCATGGGTTTGGTCATGGATGAGTCCGCCACTTGGATAGTCATGGTTGTGGGTAACATGACATTGAATCCTAGTCTTTTGAAAAGGTTGTAGGGAATTATGGATATACTAGCTCCTAAATTAGCTGGGCCCTTTCTACATGCATTGTCACCCAAGTAGCATCCTATTCCAAAAGAATTAGGGTCCTTCTATTTTTTAGGCATCTTATTTAGGATTATGTCTAAAGTGGTCCTAGCAAGTTTAATAGTCTTGTATTCTCTAGTAGCATACTTCCTAGTCAAAAGAGATTTCATGTACTTGTACCAGGCGGGCATGTCTACCAAAGCATCAAGGAGGGGAATGTCGACATGTAGTTTTTTCATAGCATCCCTAAATTTCATGAAACGGGCGTCAAGCCATGTTTGTTTGAGGCAGGCTTGGTAGGGAGGTCGTGGCTTGTAGATTGGTTCTTCGGCTTCTGACTGAGGGGTTTTAGGGACTGTTGGTTCAGGTATAGCTTCAGGTTCAACAACTACCATGTACTCATCTTTGAATTCTAGAGGTGGAGCCGAAGGTTTTTATGGAGGGGGAGGGGAGTGCACCTTTCCCGAATGAGTGGAGATAACCTTAAGTTATTCGGGATGTTTGGGTCTATTTTCAGGCTGCCCTACAAAAGTTATGGTAGGGGGTTTCTGTTGGGCGAACAAGCGAGCTAGCTGGGTGTCAGTCACCTTTTGATGAGCTTGTTGGGCAATGATGATTTGTTCCAAGGAAGTTATCCTTTCATCAGCTAAGGGGGTGGGAGTAGGAACACTTGGTGGCGGTTGAGGAGGTGGCTGGTTGAGATTTTGAGGGGGAAGGTTAAGTTTTGGAATTATTGTCCTTGATATGGTGGTCAGTTTGGGTGATTTCCTCGGTAGTTTCCTTGGTTCCCACAGTTCCTTTGGTTGTTGTATGGGAATCCAGGTGTGGTCAATTGTTGCCTTGAGGGTAGGGAGGCCTTTGTTGGGATTGGAGTTGGTTAGAGTTTTCAGCACCTGCAAGGTTCTGATATTGGAAGCCAGGATGGTTTCTAGTCTGGTTGGGATTGTAGTAACCTTGACCTAGTATGGTAAGGATTGAGTTGAGGTCTTCTAGTTGCTGTCCCATTTCTGGTTGCATGGGGTTTTTGTAGAGGTATTGACAGTGCAGGGTTGTGTGATCGTATCCTTGGCAAATGCCATAAAGGGAGTCTATGACTTTTATTTGTTGGGGTAACTCCCTAAGGGTGCCTAGGGATGACTCAAACCAATCTTTTTTAGGGCAACTAATTTGAGGCTTTCTGCTATGCTTTGGATATCAGGATTAACTTCAGCCTTGGCTACCTTAAGGACTCCACCAATTTCCCTTCTAGCCCTAGTTTCAGAAGCCTGTTTGACCACCTCCTATGCACTAGTCAGACTTTGGTGCATACAATTTCCTCCACATGAGGAATCAAAACAGAATTTGGTATCATCATCAACACCATGATAGAAGATCTCTATGATATGGGATTAAGAGATATCATGGTGAGGGTACTTCCTAAGTAAGTCTTTGAACCTTTTCCAAGCTTCTCCTAGATATTCTCCTGGGGACATAGAAAAGTGAGTGATTTGTCCCCTGAGTTCATAGGTGAGAGAAGGGGGGTAAAATTTATCAAGAAACTTATTTTGTAGAACTTCCCAAGTTGTGACATGTTCTTCACTCTCCATGATGTTGTGCCAGCTACTAGCTTGGCTGGAGAGGGAGTACTTGAACAATCTAAGGTGGATGACATCTTCAAAGATGCCTGGGAGTTTGTACAAAGAGCAAAGGTCAATGAACCTTTGAAGGTGATCTTGGCAACTTTCCCCATTATTTCCTGAGAAAGGATTTGCTTGGATCATGGTGATGCATTGAGTTTGGATCTCGAATTTGGGGGGCAATGATGGTGGGAGGCACGATTGGGTGTTGGGCATAGGCATATTTGGGAATAGAAAAAAATTTCAATTGTTTTTGCCTTTCGGCTTCCCTCCTATTGGCTTTTAGGGTTTCTTGTTCATCCATGTAGGGTGCTCGTAGAGTGGCTTCTCTAGCCGCTTGGTTGTCTAAGATGTGCTCTCTTTGAGCTACAAAAGCCAGGTTGATCCTATGAGCAACTTCTTCCTCGTCCAACATATTTTGATTTTGGTGGTTTAGACGACAAAAAGTTCTATCTATCTCGGGATCAAACGATTGAAAATCAGCGTTCGGGTGTCACATGCATAAAATAAATAGTTAATCTTGTGCAAAAAAAATGGACTGTCGGAATGGAAACTCGACATAAAGAGGAGTAGCACTTCCGGAATGTTACTCGGAATGCTTAAAAAAAGAAAAAAAAGGTTTTTCAAAAGTTTTTGGGGTTTGAGAAAACTATCTGTTGTCCCCGGCAACGATGCCAAATTGTTGGTGCATCGAAGTGCACTACAATCACTAAGATAATTATCCTAGAGTTAAATCCTTTTTCTACTTTCTGATTAAGGTTAGTATAGAAAGGGTCATTCCCAAAGGACAACGTTTTTAAGATTATTAACTCTAATCCTAATGGTTTAGAAGAGCTTTTTATTTACTTTTAGTATTATTTTATTTCAGAACAGAAAGTGAAGATTGGGTTGGGGTTTTATGATTATCACTAAGACAGAAAGACAATATAAGAACAAGATTGCACTTAAATAGAAATAATTTGTCCCATCACAAGGAAAATTGAGATGATTATTAGCACAAGTAAACTATTATGAATGAAAGACTAGAATGTAAAGAGAGTGGATCAAACATAAGAATAAATCAAGAGATGGAGAATCAAGGCTTTAGAGGTTTTCACCACCCTAGCCTAGGAGAGAAAAGACTAATCCTTTAAAATGACGATTACGATGAAGGCATGCGAATAAATAAAAATCCACAAAATATGGACTCCTCATGAGCCCATTGGTCTTGGTGCTCATGTTTCATCCATCATCCCAAAAGACGAAGATCCACGGTCATTTCAAAACCTCTATGCGATTGATTCTATTGTTCTAAATCCGGATTTCCATGGTCATTTCCATCCGGATTAACATGTGATCAAACCTATTAATTACTTTGATAGATCAACGGTTATTAGAACCAAAAGCCATGTAAATGTCATTCTAAGGAATTAGTCAATTTAAGCCATGGCTAAGGGGCTATTCCCCTTGTCTGAACTTTGTATTTTGGTTGCAGTCAAGTACTTATTTCATCTCATTATGAGTGAGAGAGATTGAGTAGACATATGTTATGCTTAAAATTAACATATGAGAATGAATATTGAGATTAATGCTATAACCTAGGGTTAGAGGTGTTACCTCACCCTTATGAAAAAATAAGCGATAAAAATGTTAGGAACCAAGGTGAAAAGATAGTTACCAAGTGGAATTGTGTAACATACCAGATCTGGAACCCTATCCTAGAAGTTTGATCTTTTGGGTGTAGCCAAACAAGGTTGAGGTTAGACCTAAAAGATGTTTATTATAACCTTAATGAGCTAATATATGTATAATGAAACCTAATGTTCTCACATTAGTTTTTGGCCAATAATGGACACATGAAATATGTCATGTGATGGAAGTTTCATAATATCCCGTGCAAAATAATCTTACATAATTCCTTTGGTGATAATATTAAAAGATGAAGCATAATTGGATGAATAATGGTAATAATAATGAGCCACAAATATTAATTGTGACATAACTCGTTAAAGGAAACCCCAAAAATGAAATCTAAATTAAGAATCGTGTTCCTTGGGTCCCAATTGTCTTGGGAGTCAAGTTTCACATTATTCACATAATAATAATTAATTTAATTCAATTTGGAAAGAGAAGATCTATGTTTTCCCCAAAATATCAAATAAAATAATAAATGACTCCAGAAGAGGAAAACAATATTGGATTTGTAATTTACATAATAAATATATCCTTTGGGTGAATTTTCATCCGATTTGGTGAATATTTTCAAAAAAGGAGAACTCAGGAGAGAGAAAGTGTAGAACCTTCAAAATATTAAATAAATGTACAAACAACTCCAACATATAAAATTGATGGCAAGTTTGTATACAAGGCACTTAATGTGACTTGTGGGTGAAGTTTCATCAAAATTGGAGAATCTTAAAGTCATTAATGCGTGAGGAAAGGGAAAATAATAAATGATTTATTTAACACATCAAAAGTTCTAAAAAGCGTGTAGTTAAGGCCAGTGGTGATCTGTGGGGCCCCTCATCATTCCTAAAACTCTACTAGATCCTCATACATTGTGCCCAGGTGTTACAAATGGTATCAGAGCATGGGCAAGCTAGGATCACTTAATGTGACTTGTGGGTGAAGTTTCATCAAATTTGGAGAATCTTAATGTCATTAATGCATGAGGAAAGAGAAAATAGTATATGATTTATTTAACACATCAAAAGTTCTAAAGTGTGTAGTTAAGGCTAGTGGTGGTTTGTGGGGCCAGTCGTCATTCCTGAAACTCTACTAGAGCCTTGGGAAGTGGGCTTGGGTGTTACAAATGGTATCAGAACCAATACCTCACCAGTAGGTGGGCCCCACATGGGTCTGTGGCATGCCAGTCTTTGAGCCGTACAGTCCACGCATGTTGGAAAGGAATATCCCAGATGATGGAGCTGCCCATGCACTGGTAGTGTCCATGCATGTTGGAAAGGGATATCCGAGTTGACGGAGCCACCCTTGCGCTGGTATCCGTGGTTGGGAGTTGGGTTCACATGGGTCATTTGGGTCTACACTAAAATGGGAAGAAAAGATTATGAGGCCATATAGTTGTGCCTTGATGAGAATGTAAAGAGCCTAAGTGGGGGAGATTGCAGCGTCCCAAGATTTTAGGCCTTGGATAACATGATCTTAAATGGAATCATTGGACTACCCATATCACCAAGGTCCTTTTTCGGGAGCCCATCACTAAAGAACTCTATAGTTAAGCATGCTTAGCTTAGAATAGTCCTAAAATGGGTGACCAGTCGAGAACTTGACCTTAGCTTGTACGTGAGTGAGGAAAAAGTGCATAGTTAAGGCTAGTGGTGGTCTGTGGGGCCATTCGTCATTCCTGAAACTCCTCTAGAGCCTAGGGCAGTGGGCCTAGGCATTACACTTTTTTTATTTAATTATGGGTTCAATACACAATTCTTAATGTTTACATGTTTACCCCTTAAATAGGATAATCAAGAGATTCAAAATACTCACAAACACCCATCTAGACTCTAGAAAGTCAAATTTTACTTTCCTTAGATTTGATATTTTAAAACTATTAAACAATGTGGGATGAATGACTTCTTATCGACTTAAGTCAAAAATAAAAGAAGGCCCAATTAAAGCCAATTAAGTACCCTTGAAGTCACATTATATGTATTGACACTGGTTCAGATTCCTCTAACATGGTTGACTTTAAAAGGGCATAATGTCTTTGCTACTTTGAATCATATGAACTTCAAGTACTCATTGGAAACATAAAGAAGAGATCTTTCAGCTCCAAGTGGAAATTATAGAAAATATTGAGTATAAAAGGAGTTATGACTCATTGAATGTAGAATAGTTAAGTTGGAAGAGATAGAAGAGCACTTGGTTGAATTACTTGGCCATGCAAGACATTTAACTACCAGGAAACATCCCATTCCATTAAGACATATGTGCGAAAGAATCCATGTATCAAATGAAAGTATCAAATAATTCTTGTTTATTTGGAGAACTTGTAATGGATCACCTATTAACTTATTTATCACTCTCGCATAACCCTCCTCTTATATAGAAAAAAAATGGCCACAATTTTTCACTCATCCCATCATCCAAATAAGGTATTCAACCATCAACAATGAATGTTTAATTGAATACTCTCTTTGAAGATCAATCTTGTAACCATTATTACTAATGCCTTCAATAACTAATAATGGGACATCTTCTCTAGGTATTAGCTTATTCTTCCTCTTGTATGGAAAATGTTCCTTGTCCATGTAAAGCCAAATAGTAAATTTATAGCCTTGATCTCATGTTTCTTGATGTGATTATTAGCCCTTCTTGTGTAGGCATTATTCACCTTATCAATTATTAATCTAACTTGCTCATGTAGCTTCTACAAATCTTGAACTCTCGTATTAGCATCTTGTTGCACCATTTTGTTCTTCTTCATTGGAACTCAATCAAGAGGCAGGCAAGGGTTAATGCTATACTACCTCAAAGGGTGAGTGTTTGTTTTCATAAGTAGGTTTTCTATTATAAGAAAATTCAACATGTGTGAGTTCTACATCTCAATCTTTTTATGTCTTGCTCACCAAACTCTTCAACAAGGATCTAAGTGTTCTATTAGAAATCTTGATATGACCTTTAGTTTTTGGATGTCACAATGTAATAAATAGTAACTTAGTTATGTCCTGATGCCATAAGGTGCACCAAAAATGACTTATAAAGTTGTGATCATAATCACTCACAGTAGTCATAGGTTCACTGTGCAAATTAAAAAAATTCGTGAAGTACAAAGTACCAATATGAGTAGCACCATCAGTTTTATGACATGGAACATTATGAGAGATTTTAGAGAAACAATCAACTATTATCATTATTGCATCTTTTCCTCTTTGTGTTCGTGAAAATTCCACTAAAAATCCATTAAGATGCATTCTCAAGGTTTCTCATCAAGTGGAAGTGGTGTGTATAACCCTTTTAAATAGAAAGTACTCTTTGCCTCTTGATAAGTTACACAATGACATATAATGGGTTTCACATATCCTATCATATTCATTAAATAGAAATGCTCTTGTAGTATTTTAAGAGTTTTATTGGTCCCAAAATGTCTAGCAATTCCTCCTTCTAGCTCTTCACACACAAGTGTCTCTCTAAAGGAAGACCTAGAAATATGAAGGCAATTCCCTTGAAAAAGGAATGAATCCTACAAAAAATGGATCCCATTAACTCCATTCTCATATTCTAGAATGATAGGGACAAAATTTGGATCCTACTTGTAGTACTCACACACAAGTTTGAACCCAAGTAGTTTTTCACTCAAAACGGCTAGCACAGAGTATATTCATGACAACACCAAAAATCACATTGCTCTTTCCATCCTTATACCTTTAGGAGAAGTTCAAAAAATGTAGAAACTCAACTCATTTAGCAATTCTCATGTTTAGTTTATGTTAGCCATGAATGTTCTACATTGCTTCATGATATGAATACAAAACAAAGTGATTTGGCCTTAGGTAATGGATCCCATTATCAAATGCATAAATAATAGCATAAAATTCCTTATTATAGTTGAAAATTGAAGTATAAACCCCCAAGATTCTCACTATATAAGCAATAAGAACATTTCCTTGAATAAGAACAACTCTAATTCCAACACCAACCCCATCACATTCAACTTCAAAAGGTTGTGGGAAATACGGAAAAGCACCTAGAGTACTACACGACATCTCCTTATTCAATTCAAATGACTTTTGAGTGGTTGGAGTCCATTCAAACTTACCCTTATTCAAACAATCAACCATAGGCCTAGTTAATGTACTTAATCTCTGAATAAACTGATGATACAAGGATGCCAAACCATGGAAATATCTCAACTCTATAGCTATTGTTGGTTGATTCCATTGTAATATCAATTTTGTACTGGGTTTATCAACTTATATACCATCTCTAGATGCCAGATAACCCATAAACGTCATGCTAGGATTCATTAAAGAACATTGTTCAAGCTTTCCATAGAATTTATTTGACCTTAATGTTGAAAAGACATGCTCAAGTGTTTCACATGTTCCTCCAAACTCTTGTTGTAAACCAAAATTCCATCCAATCTCAACACCTTATTCACCAATCTCATCAAGGTGCTAGGGGAGTTCGTAGGCCCAAAAGGCATAACATTCCACTCATACAATCCATGCTTAGTTTTGAAAGAAATTTTCCATTCATATCTACGCATGTGAATCTGATGATCCTCAAATCAATTTCATATAACATAATAGTATTTGAATGTAATGTTATTCACAGTCCTACTATCAATACACATACATCGACTACCATCCGTATTTGGCACCACTATAGTAGGAAGCACATAAGAAGTAATGCCTTTCACAATGTAACCCCTCTCCATAAGCTCCTTGATATGACTTTGAATCTCCTTAGTTTCCTCTAGCTTATATATATGTGTTGGTTTGTTTGGTTATGGTGCACTAGGTATCAAATCAATTCAGTGTACAATTCCCCTCAAGGGTAGTAAACCACATGGAACGTCATTAGCAAATACAAAAGGATTCATGGTACTCTCCCCTAATTTTATCTTGAACTCCTTAGAAACTAGAACATACAACATTCTTCCCTCCTCCATCTCCCTCACTACTTGTCACTTACTAACTAAAGTGGTTTTGGAAGGTAGTAAGGGTAACAAGGTGTGTTTCTTACCTCCCTTTTCAACAATATACTCATTTTTTTCTCCCACCAGGTAAGACGTAATGATCAAATTCCAAAGAGATTCCAACAAAATATGTCAAACATTCATATGCACAACATCACATAATATTACATCATGATAATTAACCCTTGAGTTAAAAATCAAGGCTTGTCAATTTACCTTAACCTCATTCCCACCACTAAGCCAATGCAATTTTTAAGTTTGAGTATGAACTCTTGTTGGTATCTACATGTTATATACTATTAGGAATTGTGGAGGATAAAAGCACAACAAAAATGAAAACATATGATTCTCCATGTATCTGACTAGCAGATATTGTTGATAACAATTCATTCAACAAGATGGGGCACAAGGTATACCTTTTTGTAGAGAAAGTCTAGTGACACCCTCCTCTTGCGGTAGTGTGTGCTGATCCTTGTGTGCAAAGACAATCCTTGTTGACATCCTCCAAAATATTCCCACATAGCATGCATCTCTACGTAGTCCACACTCTGGACTGAATCCTCATTGGGTTGTTGGAGTCAATGAGTAGGAGAAGCCTTTTGTTTGTTGACGTGCTAGCATTACAGTCATTCTACTACTCTCTCTCAGGGATGATGAAGACTAAGGTTCACATATAGAGTGAATCTATGTGATCGGGTAGTCATGCCTCTTTAAATATGAAAGGAAAGAAAGTAGGTTTCCCAAAAATCTTAAGAAATAAAAGGTTGCGGTTGAATTTAAAATGGGCTGCTTGTGGGCATCCAAACAAGAATATTCTAGAATCACATCATTAATTAATTAATTAATTAATTAATTAATTAATCACATTAATTAATTAACTAATTTTCCATCACTCTACTATAAACACTAACAGATCGATTGGGGATAGCCAGTCAACTTATCATCTAAGTCAATAATTTAATCTAATCAATTGGCTTAAAACATTTTAACCAATCTTGTTGGATTACATTCCAATATTATTCTAGTTGATTACCTAAACATTTTAGTTATCAATTTGACTTGGAGAATTTCTAATCATGTCCACAATTATGCTCATATTCCTACGCATCATGTGTGTGTGACCCTATAGGCTCCAAATTGCTTTAACGGTGATGTTCATAATCAAATTATGACTTCACAAGCAATGATTGGTATCTAGAAAGACTTTGTTGTCACTGTTGGTATGTATGCCCATAGAGCAAGTCATATGATGATTGTAATGGGATACTTTGTAAATGATTTGAATAATATGTTTAAACTGTTTCTGAGATGATGTTGCAACATGATAGATGTCTAAAGAATGGCTTTACTCAATGACGTATGCTTTTAGGTTCAGGACCTAAATGATGAGATCATACGAATGTTAAGAGTATACATTCTTGTTTAGTCCCTAGTCGGTTGTTATTGTGGAAATAACCATAGACATCAATAACACTGAAGACTAGATTGTGTGTTGGTTGATGACATAATCTCATTAGTCATGATATAGTGATATCAAACCAAGCACATAGGTACTTGTTAGAGAACAAGGTACCAGACAGACCCACCGTGAGAGTGACACATGGAACCATGACTTGGTAGTCAGAGTCAGCTCTCACAGCGATGGTGATGAGTGTGATTCTTAGACATGAAATCACTACACTCAACACATGTCGTTGGGTACACTTTGACATCATCAAACGCAGTCCTGAAACATGGGTTGTTATAAAGGTGATGATTGGGTGGCTTTGACACATGGATCTTTTGAGGGGTGAGTGATAGATATGGGATTTGTCCCTCCTGAGGGAGTTTGATGTCCTTGGCCACTTGATGAGTAGGATTGAGAAAGGCATGCACATGCACATGTGAATCAATATGTGATATTGATGTCACACACATCTCACCCAGACTGCTCTGAGATCAAGGAAATGAATGAATGTTGACAGGATGAATGTTCCATGCCTTGAGTTCATTCAGGACATCAGTGACAAGGATTGGTATTTGGTACCAATTAGAAACAAAAGAAGAAAAGTCAATCGGGAACTGACTAGGACCACAAACCGACCGGTTCAGAAGTGAACCGATCATTTCATGGGTCCCAACCGATCGGTTGAGGTGTCAACCGACCGGCTCAGATCCCCAACTGACCGTTTCAGTTGTGAAACGATCAGCTCAGGTTGCACAGTTGGTTGTTTTTGTGGAAAATCTCGAACCCTTCTACTCCTGCTTTAGTCCCATATTGCCCGGGATAGAGAACCATGTCCCATGACCCTCCTATATATATAGGGGCATTGGGGGCTTCTCAAAGTACAACTCAGTGCAAACCAGTTGCTCTGCAAAGTTGTCGTTCTCTCTAGTTTTGGTAACCGAGAGAGCCCAAGAAAGTGCTACCCGATAAGGGAGGCACAGCAAGGGAAAGACAACTACAGAAAGTGACTGGTGGCAGGAGAGTGTATTGGAGACTAGTATGCCGACAGGAGGGTGCGAATCCTTCTGATTCCTTATGGGACAAGGAGATCAGAGTTCCAGGAAGTCCGTGTGAATGACTGCAGAGGCCGGAGACCTCTGTCGCTCGGAGGACAACTGTCAATCCTGACAATCCCGGTGAGACCAGGAGTCTTCAGTCCCGGTGCGACCAGGAGCTGCATAGACACCGTCCAAGACCGGAGGTGAAGACCGCGCAAGGCGCGAGGTACTGTCGCCGAGAAAGCCTCGGGACAAGGTATGCATCCACAAACCATATATCCTATTGTATAGACGTTGACGCGATTCCTTTTGTTCTGGGTTTTGGGGAGAAAATTTTTGTTTCCACTACTTCTCTGATTCCCATAAAACCCAACAGTGGTAATTGAGCCATGTCAACTGCTCTATATTTTAGGATTATCGATATGATCGATTTTGGTTTGTCGCCTTTATTTATTGCATACAATGTGAATAAAATTGGCTATATGCATGTCCAATCCACAAATCCCAAATATACATATATGATATGTAATATTAATGCACTCGATACGCGTCTCCCTTAAACGAGTTTTGTGGTGGATGTGTAGCATGGTTATGGCCTATAAACCCTATATCTGTGTGTGGTTGTATGTGGTTGCTTGCATCTCGGTCTGCACACCGATTCCCTTTCTCCTATTCCTAATGTAACTCAAAATAATTCGAGATTTCTTTTCCTACCTTTGCTCCCCCGAATGTAACTCGGGGTTTCATAATTCAATTGTAAATAGGATAGATTTTATTTCTTGTTTTGTCAAATAACGACGGACGACCTAAGACGATCGGTTCAAGGTGTGAACTGATCGGTTAGTGTTCTAGATGACCGGTTCGAGGAGCGAGATGAGCGGGTGGTGACCTGAGGAGATGCACGAAGACCAGTGAACCGATCGGCTGGTGGCACCCGAACAACCAACTTGATGGCGAGGCGATCAGTCATGGAGATGGGCTGATCAAACCCAAAAAGGCTGGCACAGTTTTCATCTTGTACAGGTTGCATGTGATGTAGACCTAGATGACCGTGATTCCTCTTGGCTCGAGGAATCACAATAGTATGGCCATAATCATGGCTTTTATCATTTTGCATGTTTTCTGTGGGATATAGCATGTATATGATACATACTATATATTGTGGTGAGTGGATATGTATATGTATATAAAAACCAAATCCCTCATTAAATATTAAGTTTTAGATGCCTTCCAAATGTGACACATGTGAAAAGCTTGATCGACCAAGTGTGGGCACGCCCTAGCGTGGTCCACCGTCTATCTCGTGGAAGCGTGAAGGATGAATGTGTGGGTCTGCCCTAGCAGGGTGCATATTCATCGTGTTGGCTTTGGGTCGGACTTAACAAGGTGACCTAGATAGGATCTAGCACCTTGAGGCATGTAGATGATCATGGCAAGGAGTTGCATGAGACATCTTTCAAGAGTTGAATATGATGCAATTGGCAAGAGTTGCCTACCTGGGAGATCTGAGTTGTGGGTGACAACCCTAGCTGGTCCATGTCCTAGAGGATTTCAGGAACTTGACCCACTAGAAGATTGTACGCTGCAATCTTCTGAATTGATGGTGAGGGTTGTCTATTTGAATCAAAATAGTGGGAGCAGTAATTAATTAAAGGCCTAATGAACTATCGTCAAATTTTATTCAAATCAAATCAAAAGGAGTTTTGACAAATGCAATTTTCTCTTGTAGAATGGCAAAGGAATCATCTTTTAAAATGACAAAATTAATTGAGAATAAATTCCATAACTAGTTGAGGACTGTGAGAAGTGTTCTGCACAATCCAGATATACCAGGAGCCTTTGAATCCACTCTATGTACGCTTAAAGCGTTGGTGAAGAAGAAAGAAATTTCATTGATAGAGAACAATGGAACGATAAGTAAGGGAGAGAAGGGTTCTCTCGCCAAACCAATTTCTTCTACATGGAGAGGATGGAAGGAACGATGGAAGAAGAAGTCAGAGATAGAGATCTCTACTTATGGTGTATACGTGATAGAGATTAACTTTACTACTTCTTCGTCATGGGTACTTGATACCAGATGCGGATCTCACATTTGTTCAAATGTGAAGGATCTTAAGAGAAGTAGGCCTTTGGGGAAAGGCGAGGTTGAACTACGTGTTGCCAATGGGGCAAGAGTTGCCACCAGTGCCATAGGAACCTATGAGTTAACTCTACCAAATGGGCTAATAATAGAGTTGAAGAACTACTATTATGCACCTGCCATAAATAGGAATATCATTTCCGTCTCTTGTTTGGACAAAGATGGATTTGAATTTCTTATTAAGAATGAAAAATGTTCCATTTCTAAAGATGGGATCTTTTATGGCAGTGCCCCAATGTCTTATGGTCTATACTTGATAGATTTGGAGACAAATGTATACAACGTAAATACCAAAAAGCAAAAACTCAATGACTCAAACCAAACATATTTTTGGCATTTTCGTCTAGGACACATAAATGAGAAGCACATTTCTAGACTCCATAAAGATGGTTTTTTAGACTCTTTTGATTATGAATCAATAGAGACATGTGAATATTGTTTATTGGGCAAGATGACCAAGACTCCCTTTACAGGTAAAGGTGAGAGAGCTAGTGATCTATTAGGACTCATACATACTGATGTATGTGGGCCTTTTAGAACTAATGCCAGAAATGGGTGTCAGTACTTCATTACCTTTACTGATGATTTCAGTAGGTATGGCTATGTGTACCTGATGAAGCATAAGTCAAACCCTTGAAAGGTTCAAGGATTTCATGAATGAAGTACAAAACCAACTTGGTAAAATTATTAAGGCACTTCGATCCGATCGAGGTGGAGAATACTTAAGCCAGGAGTTTGAGGACCTTCTGCGAGCCCATGGTATTGTATCACAATGGACTCCACCAGGAACACCACAACATAATGGTGTATCTGAAAGAAGGAATCACACATTGTTGGATATGGTGCGATCAATGACGAGTTTTTCTAATCTTCCAATTTCCTTCTGGGGTCATGCTCTTGAAACTGTCGCGTTTACACTTAACCGTGTACCATCTAAATCGGTTCAAAAGACACCATATGAGATATGGTACGGGAAGCGTCCCGATTTGTCTTTTCTGAAGATTTGGGGGTGTGAGGCTTATGTTAGGAAAATGTTTCCTGATAAGCTTGGACCCAAATCCAATAAATGTTATTTTGTTGGATACCCCAAGGAAATGAGGGGATATTATCTATACCACCCTACTGACAACAAAGTGTTTGTTGCCAGGACAGCTGTGTTCCTAGAGAAGGAATTTATTTCCAAAGGAAGCAATGGGAGGAAAATAGAGCTTGAAGAGGTTCAAGCCCAACAAGAAAACATGGAACTGGTAGATGTACGAGAGGAAAATGGAGTTTCATAAGGTGTTGTGGAATCTCAGTCTCCTCAAGTAACACAAGGACCTCGTAGATCTAGTAGGACCCGCCTTGAACCTGAGAGGTTTGGATACCTTGTGACTCAGGAAGGTGGAGAGTTGATCATAAATGATGATCCAACTACCTACGTAGAGGCTATGGAGGGACCAGACTCTGAGAAATGGCTTGAAGCCATGAGATCCGAGATGGAATCCATGTACTCCAACAAAGTACGAACTTTGGTGGAACCACCCGAAGGGGTAAAACCCATAGGGTGCAAGTGGGTCTTCCAGAAGAAGACTGACATGGATGGCAATGTGCAAACTTATAAAGGCCGATTGGTTGCGAAGGGATTTCGACAAGTTCAAGGTGTTGACTATGACAAAACCTTTTCTCCAGTTGCCATGATTAAGTCCATCAGGATCATGCTTGCTATTGCAGCTTATTATGACTATGAGATTTGGCAGATGGATGTTAAAACTGCATTCCTTAACGGGAATATAAATGAGGATGTGTACATGACACAACCTGAAGGTTTTGTAGATCCAAAGAATGCCAATAAAGTCTGTAAGCTACAAAGGTCAATCTATGGATTGAAGCAAGCATCTCAGAGTTGGAATCTTCGATTTGATGAGGAAGTCAAAGTGTTTGGCTTTATTCAAAATGAAGATGAACCTTGTGTGTACAAGAAGGTTAGTGGGAGCTCGACCACATTCCTCATATTGTATGTGGATGACATACTTTTGATGGGGAATGATGTCTTACACTTAGAGAAGGTAAAGACTTGGCTTGGGAATACTTTCTCAATGAAGGACTTAGGAGAAGCATCCTACATTCTAGGAATTAAGATCTATAGAGATAGATCTAGAAGGCTTCTCGGACTAAGTCAGAGCACGTACATTGACAAAGTGCTGAAGCGGTTCAGCATGGAGAACTCAAAGAGAGGCAACATCCCCATGCTACATGGAGTCACCGTCTCTAGAGCTCAATGTCCCCAATCTTGTGAAGAAAGGGAGCGTATGAATGGGATCCCATATGCATCAGCCATTGGATCCATCATGTACGCTATGTTGTGCACACGCCCAGATGTCTCGTATGCTCTAAGCATGATGAGCAGGTACCAGTCAGATCCCAGGGATGCTCACTGGACAGCCATAAAGAACATCCTCAAGTACTTGCGAAGGACTAAGGATCAGTTTCTTATCTACGGTGGTGAGGAAGAGTTGGTTGTAAAGTGTTACACTGATGCAAGCTTCCAAACCGATAAAGATGATTACAGATCACAGTCAGGATTTGTATTTTGCCTTAATAATGGAGTTGTGAGCTGGAAGAGTTCCAAGCAAGAAACAGTTGCCGATTCTACTACAAAGGCTGAGTATATTGCTGCTTCACATGCAGCAAAGGAGGCTGTGTGGATCAGGAAGTTCATTTCTGAACTTGGTGTAGTTCCCAGTAGCTGTGATGCAATTGACCTTTATTGTGACAATAATGGAGCTATTGCACAAGCTAAGGAACCCAGATCACATCAGCGGTCCAAGAACATACTGCAGTGCTTCCATCTCATACGAGAGATCGTACAGAGAGGAGATGTGAAGATTTGCAAAGTACCAACTGAAGACAACATAGCTGATCCACTGACTAAGGTCCTTTCTCAGCAGAAGCATGATGGTCATGCTAGGTCACAAGGACTGAGGTTCCTTGGTGACTGGCTCTAAGTACAAGTGGGAGTCTGTTGGTATGTATGCCCATAGATCAAGAAATATGATGATTGTAATGGGATACTTTGTAAATGATTTGAATAATAATAAAGGCAATTTCCGATCTATATGTTTAAACTGTTTCTGAGATGATGGTGTAACATGATAGATGTCTAAAGAATGGTTTTACTCAATGACGTATGCTTTTAGGTTTAGGACCTAAATGATGAGATCATACAAATGTTAGGAGTATACATTCTTGTTTAGTCCCTAGTCGGTTGTTATTGTGGAAATAACCATAGACATCAATAACACTGAAGACTAGATTGTGTGTTGGTTGATGACAGAATCTCATTAGTCGTGATATAGTGATATCAAACCAAGCACATAGGTACTTGTTAGAGAACAAGGTACCAGACAGACCCACCGTGAGAGTGACACATGGAACCATGACTTGGTAGTCACAGTCAGCTCTCACAATGATGGTGGTGAGTGTGATTATTAGACCTGAAATCACTACACTCAACACATGTTGTTGGGTACACTTTGACATCATCAAACATAGTCCTGAAACATGGGTTGTTATAAAGGTGATCATTGGGTGGCTTTGACACATGGAGGTTTTGACGGGTGAGTGATAGATATGGGATTTGTCCCTCCTGATGGAGTTTGATGTCCTTGGACACTTGATGAGTAGGATTGAGAAAGGCATGCGCATGCACCTGTGAATCAATATGTGATATTGATGTCACACACATCTCACCCAGTCTGCTCTGAGATCAAGGAAATGAATGAATGTTGACAGGATGACTGTTCCATGCCTCGAGTTCATTCAGGACATCAGTGACAAAGGAATTATACATTCACTGTAACACGATTCACGGATTGTAGGATTGAAAGTTGTTCTCTAACTTTCTATTTCACTTGGGTAGCAGTGATGTGTGACTAGGCACTGCTCTTTGTTTGTGAAGTCATAAGTGTTATGGACTTTCACTGCCAATGTGAAATGGACCTGCAGGGTCACACACATAGGATTTAACCTGGAAAAGGAGTTTTGTCCACAAATAATGTTTAGATTGATTACTGAAGGAGTTTAGTAGTTCAGTTAAACACTCAATTAATTGATAGCTCAATATCATAGTGTTCAAGGTGTTGGACTGATTGATTAGAGTATCAGATTGATTGAAACTGCAATTTACTGATTCTGCACAATCTGCACTTCCAACCGATTGGCTCATGTGATGAATCGATTGGCTCAGCTTGGTGAATCGATCGACTCAGGTGGTGAGTCGATCGGCTCATAATCAGGGTGAAATGATTGCTTCAAGTGTTGAAATGATCAGTTCCACTGATGCAACCGAGTAAGTTGGGAAAGTAGGATTGGTGAAAATTTTCTTTTCGTTTCACTTGTCGAATTTGATTGGAACAGGGATTGGTATTTGGTACCAATTAGAAATAAAAGAAGAAAAGTCAACCGGGAACTGATCAGGACCACGAACCGACCGGTTCAGAAGTGAACCGATCATTTCATGGGTCCCAACCGATCGATTGAGGTGTCAACCGACCGGCTGAGATCCCCAACTGATCGTTTCAGTTGTGAAACGATCGGTTCAGGTTACGCAGTTGGTTGTTTTTGTGGAAGATCTTGAACCCTTCTACTCCTGCTTTAGTCCCATATTGCCCGGGATAGAGAACCCTGTCCCATGACCCTCCTATATATAGGGGCATTGGGGGCTTCTCAAAGTACAACTCAGTGCAAACTAGTTGCACTGCAAAATTGTCGTTCTCTCTGGTTTTGGTAATCGAGAGAGCCCGAGCAAGTGCTACCCGATAAGGGAGGCACAACAAGGGAAAGACAACTGCAGAAAGCGATTGGTGGCAGGAGAGTGTGTTGGCGACTAGTACGCCGACAGGAGGGTATGACTCCTTCTGATTCCTTGTGGGACAAGGAGATCGGAGTTCCAGGAAGTCCGTGTGCATGAATGCTGAGGCGGGAGACCTCTGTCTCTTGGAAGACAACTGTCAATCCCGACAATCCCGATGAGACCAGGAGTCTTCAGTCCCGGTGTGACCAGGAGCTGCACAGACACCGTCTAAGACCGGAGGTGAAGACCGCACAAGGCGTGAGTTACTGTCGCCGAGCAAGCCTCGGGACAAGGTATGCATCAACAAACCATCTTTCCTATTGTATAGACGTTGACACGATTCCTTTTGTTCTGGGTTTTGGGGAGAAAATTTTTGTTTCCGCTGCTTCTCTGATTCCCGTAAAACCCAACAATCACCCAAGTATATGGAGAAGTTGGAGAACAACTTTAACCTAGTATGTGACTAGTGTTATAGTGATTGTATAATGCCTTTGTCTCTACTATCCATATTGAATCTGAGGCATGAAAACATCATCCTCTTAATATTCAATCTTTGTTTCTTGATATAGATTGGACTATTTGAGATACACATGAGATCAATATCATATATTGACTCACATGAGTATGGAGATGCATTTCATAGTCTCACTCATCAAGTGGCCAGGATATCACTCCAATCAGGGGGACAAATTCCATCTATGTCACTGACAATAATCCACATGAGTCACAATGCAACTTAACAATATTAGTAGAGAAACCCTTTTTAATGTCAGGTTGAGTAGTGCTAAAGAACATTAAAAAACATGACATCATTGTAGTGACTTCAGGTCTAAGGACCAAAATCACCATTGTCACATTGAGATCTATTATAACCACTATTATTGGATTCCATGTATCACACTTAAAGTGGGTCTGTTCAGTACACTTGTTCATAACAAGTACCTATGTGTTTGATTAGGTATCCAATATTATGACCAATGAGACATAGTCTTCAATCAACACAAATAATAGTCTTGTAGTATTATTTTTGTCCTAATGTCCACAATAACATACAAATAGGGACTAAGACAAGAATGAATACTCTTAACATATGCATGGTCTCATGTTTAGGTCCTCAGCCTGAATTCACATGTTATTAAGTGATACATTCTTAGGACATTATTATATTGATTTATTATCTCATATTGAATCAAACATAATAATCAGAATTATCTTTTTAACAATAAAATTAATTAAAATATGTACCATTAAAATCATTATATGATTGGCTCTCAAAGCATATCATAAACATCTACCATGATCTGGGATATCATATTTGAACATCTCCCACCATAAACAACAATGTTGCAAACCTTGTTTTCCCAAGGCACCTTGATTGGAAGATAATTTCCCTTTGTTCTTTGTCAATTGGAACTAGTTCTGGATTATAAATCATTCACATAATTAGGGATTATACAATAATTTCTTTTGAATTAATACTAATAATCCATTTCCTCATCCTCTTTTTGTTGCTCTTCTCATACAGGTAACTCAGATCCAAACTCGTTAATGCCATATAAGGTTAAAATTATGTTATCTGTGCATGAGTATATGTAGTATATGTAACCCTTACATTTTAAACACTTCAAATTGTCCAAGATACTCATTGGCTTCTGGCCAACACTCTTAGAACTAGAAATAGGTTGCTTGGTCACAAAAGAAGATTTTAGATTTACAATTGAGTTTCCTAAATATCCTTCAAGGATGAGTGACTCCTCATTGTTGCAAGCTTTCTTGATACCTTATTGGCTTTTAATTTCTTGTCACATATAATATCCACCATACACACTTCATCACATGTAAAAAAGGTATGTATTTCTACCATATTAGCAATATCTTATCAAGGTCTTCAACCAATTGAGTTATGCTTTGTTTTAGTGGTTCATGCAAATTATAAAGGATAATTAACTTCTCAAACACCATGACATATTTTTGCAAGGATAGTCCTTCTTGTTTCAACTTATTAAGTCTACCATAATGATATTGCAATTATGAATTAGGAAAACTCCTAGTAAGGATTTCTTGAATTTCTCCCAAGAACCAATTTCAGATTTACCTTTGTCCCTTCTTTTGATTCTTCATATTGTCATGTTACATGGATACATACTTGGTAATCTTTAAAGTTGCAATCTTTAAATACTTATGGTCATCATGCTCCTTGTATCTGAAAATTCATTTAGCATGGCATATCCATTCTAAGTATATCTCCAATTCAAGACCTCTTTCAAGCCAGGGATGTCTAGATTAAGATCTTAATCATATTTCTTAGCATGCCTCCTAAAACATTTCCTTCCATCACCTGAGTGAGGATCATTGGATTTCTCCTCAATAATTGTGATATTTGGGCTAATATTCAAGTTGATACAAGACAATATCCAACATTCTCACAACTCTTGAATTTTCTTATCACATTATTTACTTTTTGTTTCTTCCAAAGTCATGTTCCTTGGAATCTTTATCGTACATGATCATTCACAAAAGTAGAATATGTAAAAACTAGTATGTGATGTTAGACCCGATGTATAGTTGTGTCGATGGTGGAATATTAAATGATTTAACAGTTTGTATTTTATGGATAATCAAAATGCAAGAAGGAATATGAGGATAATCAACCAATTATACAAAGATTATGTCATCGAAAATAGGGTGAAGATCATTTAAAGTCACCCTCCTATATTCTAGGATAAAAGACAATCCAAGATAAGGAGAACTTTTAAATATTTCTTCGATTTGACTTTAGGATTCAATACACAATATTAAAACTTTACACATTCACCCATTAACTAGGATGAATAAGAGATTCAATTGACAAATGAACGACTCATCTAGACTCTATAAAACCAATAGTTACTTTTAACTTGGAAGTTATTTAAAATGAACCCCTCTATTCTCCTAGACTGAAAAGTGAAAGAAAAATCTCCAAACTAAAGCCAATTCGGTATCCTTGAAATCACATTAGATGTATTGGGATTGGTTTAGATTCCTTAAATGATGTGGACTTCAAAAGGGAATTTTGTCTTCATTACTTTGAATTGAATGGATTTCATGTACTCATTGAAAACATAAAGAAGAGTCTCACAACTCTAAGTGGAATTTTTCAAAAATAACTAGAATGGATGGTGATTACTACAATTTTTCACATTTATACATATATTATTGTCTAGAAGTTCTCCTTCTGATGGGTTTGTTCCCACTCAAAAACTCAAAGATTGACATAAATTATTGGATACAATTGTGCCTCATATGATGGTCATGCTTTCTTAATTCCTCTCTCGACCAACTTTTGCCTAATGCATTTTTGAAATAACATAATGAAATGTGGTGAGATTTGAAATAGCATCACGTCGAAGATTGATGATTAAGTTTATAGAATATTTCATAAAATTTGATGATCTTTCTTTTCAAAATCCTTTAAATTCCTTTTTGTAATAGTGAAAAATTAAAACCAAGTGCATGCTAACCACAATATATAAAGTTATGAAAAAAGCTGACCATGTGTGAACCACCTTAAAATCACATGTTGCCTTTAGGAACCAAGAACTATAATGAAACATACCATGCCTCATCATTAGATTGAGGCTAGATATTGTTTTAGGTAGTGGGATGTGTTATATTCATCATGCCCTCCTTGAATAAAAAAAAGAAACAAGCCAAAGATATTATATATTTGTGTGTATAACACATATCATAACCCAATACCCCTAACAAGAAAAAAAATCCCACTCAAAACCACCATCATGTCAACAAATACACAGAGTATATAATTATACAATTTCCGCTACATCTCAGGTCACCCCATCTAGAAGGACTATATAGGAAACCCATCTCCACACAAAAAATCATGTATGATGCCATAGTTTTATAATGTTGTACATCAAGGAGTCTATATGTTGCAAAAACAAATGTATATGTATGTTTTACATCAATGTCATTATCCTAATCTCTATAGGGGTTTCTAGGTGGTTGCGAAGGATGATAACTTGCCATGTAGTGCCTTGTTTGTCAATTGGTCTAGCCACTGTATTAACCACTTTAGGTGTATATCTTCCTATCACCACTAATTCAGTCAAGTTTCTTAGCTCTCCACAAAAGGGAAGTGCCCTCCATTAAATATCAATATCTCTCAATGATCCCCTTATAATATAACTCCATTAAATGAGAAGGTAAAATTAGCCTCATCACACACCTTGATAGCAACTTTAAGTTCATGCATAAACCTTCCAATATTGCCTTGGTCACTAACACTCAATTTGAACTCAATCCCATATTTTGATGCATGTTTCTATCCATACCTCCTACCTAGAAACAATTATGTCCATCCACATTTCCTAGCCACCCCACTATGGAATTCATCTTGATGTAATTAATGTAAAGGGAACCATCTATAAAGATATATATGTATGAGCCTATTACATGACTTCGTCATCCCCTCTTTCTCAACATTCACATAAAACATATGATCATTCACCTTGTAAAATCTCTATTGAGGCATCCTTGCCTTGAGGATATGTACTATCCTCCATTATATTTAAATGTTTATGTTGCCCTTATCAAATCTACTCTTGCACCTACATTTATAAATCACCCGACATGCTAGGCCCGAAATTGATCTTGTAACGTCCCAAGTCTTGAGGCATCAAATAAAAAGATCTTAAAAGGAATGATTTGACTACCCATATCACCAAGATGAAACTCCTTTTCAGTAAGCCCATCACTAAGAACTATGTGGTTAAGTGTGCTTGACCTCGACTAGTACTAGTATGGTGACCTTCTAGAAGTTGACCTTGGGTTGTGCTTGAGGAAAAGGTGCATAGACACATCTAGTGGTGGTCTATGGGGCCAATCGTCACTCCTAAAGCTCTATTAGAGCCTTAGGAAATGGGCCTCGACATTACAAATGTCATTAGATCATGTTCCCTTCCTGTAGGTCTAATGTTAGCATGTGGCATGTCAGTCTTGTGTTGTGTGATCAAGACATGTTGGAAATGGCTATCTATGGTGATGCATCCACCCTTGCGTTGGTAATCATGATCTAGAGCTGGCTGCACATGGGTCATTATGGGTCTACACTGAAATGATGAATGATTATGAGGCCTTATAGTTGAAACTTGACGAAGACCCCAAGATTCTAAGTGGTGGAGATTTTAATGTCCTGGGTCTTGAGGCCTTGGATGAAAAGATCTTAAAAGAAATGATTGGGATACCCATATCACCAAGGTGCACCTCCTTTTTAGGGAGCCCATCACTAAGAACTTCATGGCTAAGCATTCTTGGCGTAGAGTAGTACTAAGATGGGTGGCCTATCAATAGGTGGATCTTTGGTTGTGTGTGAGTGAGGACAAAGTGTGCAAATGAAGTCAGTGGTGGTTTATGGGGCCAGTCTTCATTCGTGATACTCTACTAGAGCCTTGGGTGG
Source organism: Alisma plantago-aquatica (assembly GCA_963693085.1). Lineage (NCBI taxonomy): Eukaryota > Viridiplantae > Streptophyta > Magnoliopsida > Alismatales > Alismataceae > Alisma > Alisma plantago-aquatica. The sequence continues at coordinate 827,951,510 of OY856412.1, forward strand.
TGGGCTGGGGATTTACAGATCCACATATCTTGTCGTCACACGGGGGATGTAGAATTTGTAATCCAACATGGTTCTAGGAAGCCATATATTATGACTCCCTCTAGTCCATGGGGTTTTATATATGAAATATGGAAGGTTCTATGTCAAAGATCTAATTCTATCTCACAAAAAGAAACAACTTTTTAGTGATTATGTATATGGATCATAGCAAAAATTGCAACATGAATATTGTCATTAGTAGGTAGTATTTGCAATAGGGGTTTCTGCAATGTAGCACATGCTCATGGATTTCTATATGTATCCATATCCAAGCTTGAAGTGAGTAACATATGGTGATCTAGAGTTCTCAAGATTATGATGTACACCATGTTAACTGTCCTTGCCCATATAGGAGATATTATTCATCATAAACCTCCTTGTAGGACTCCATGATAATGTGAGGACCCATCCCACTGATCTAACCATAACTGATCATTAGAACGGTTCCTTAAACAAATCCCATCTCAAGTATAACAACCATTAAAAACTAAAGGAAAAAATATATAAATAAGACAAACTTCATAAAAACCTTACCAAGAAAAATCATCGTAAAAACTTAGAAGATGTCATATAAAAACTTATTACTTGTCATAAACACCATACCATAAGGGAAGGCTATATGGTAAAATGAACCAAATATCTTTATTTGTCTCATTATATAAAGTTCTTATAAGATCCATATTCATGAATGTAACATGTGCATCCTAGTTTTCTCGATAAACGTGGTTTTTTAATAAGATTATTCATTTTTGTTATGTTTATTCAATGGCTAGTCATGTTGCAATATGATGTATAATGGTGTCACTCTGATGAAAGGAGTTGTATATATAATGGATGAGTACGTCTGGTTGTGATGGGATCCTATTTTTGTAATAGATTTAGATATATAACCCTAAGTTTAGTTAGGGTCTGGTTTATAGGTTGAAATCCTATTAATGGTATGCCAAGCATGTCGTGAGTGTGAGATGAAATTTATAGAGACGTCATGGGTTGTGACAAACCTTAATGAGATATCTTATTATTGTATATATGTGTTAATATGTATATGTGTGTGTGGACAATTTCATGTGATATCGGTTTATGTCAGTGTATACAACCACAATTCAAAGTTATGTGCATACATGACCAACAAAGAGAATTTGGTATGCTTTGTGATCTAGATGGTATGACGGTTTAAATTCTTTCTCTATCTTATGGACATGGTTAAGTTTGAATATTTACCAAGTAGAATATGTATATCATTGTAATTATTGTGAGTGCTTGTTGGGCATGAGTTGTTGATTGGCCTTGGACCCCAATATTGGTCATCCATTATATAAGACAATTTTGAAATAGACATTGTTGTATGGTTTGATGGGGGTGTTTGTTGACCTATATTTGAGTAGTATGACCTTAACTTGAGTATCATGGATCAAACTCGAGCGGGGTTCAAATGGACATGGTTGAGTTTTACGTGAGCATGGTCGACTTGGATAATTAAGATTAAGTTTGATTTTTGACACCTTTAAGTAGAGTACAAGTTTCTTGGATCAAACCTGAGCTTGGCTTGAACCTGAGAAGAGTAGCATGAACCTGAGTAGGTTGTCTTGAACCCGTGTGAAGTAGATTTCACATGCGTAGATTGGCTCGAAACTGGGTAGGTTGACACATAATGGATCAAGTTGGCATGAATTTGATTGAGCTAAGGAATTATGTTTGTTTATATTTATTTGGCACCAACCCAGTCAACGTAGAGTGAAATTGGTCATAGTTGGGGTGGTGTGATCTTAGCCAATTTAGCCATAGCTGGTGATGCTTGTTTGGTGGTATGTTGTTAGTCTCATGGAATATAAATGCCCCCATCCCTTTTAGGTATGGGTAATAGCCCATTCAACTCCACGTGAAGTGTATCCGCTCCCTAGAAAAATGAGGACATGATTTGAGGGTGGTTGTAGCCCCAAAGAGTGGTAGAGAAGGAACATGACTCCCTAGCCCTGGAAGAGGCCTGATTCACAATGCATCTTGGATGAAAACCTTGTGAAATATTATAAACTTCATTCTCAGTTTGTTTTTGCCCTCCTTACTCCCTCCTTAGCACCATGCATGTTTATTTTAGTCATATATTGAAAATCCCAAGCCCTTCTTCCTCTTTTAACTTTATTCTTGGTTTCTTGTTTAGGAGCAAGGAAGATGATGGTTGTTTGGAGGTTCATGCTTCCATATGGATCCTAGGTCACAAGAGAGGTTCTTAATCATTTTCCAAAGACTGGATGACCTAGAAAGATCAAGAAGGAGATGGATCTTGATATTATAAGCTTAAAATCAAGGATTATAGCTTTGTTGCTTGATTTTATTAGTGTTTTTCCTTGTTTGTCCATCTCAATGTTAGTCGATACTCCCTTCATAGTATAATAATATAGAAATGGGTTGATAGAGAAGGAAGATGCATCCTTGATGCTTGTGTGATCATTTTTAATGATCACATGTTGATTATCATCGATTTTCACTAGTACATTTTTGTCCTTTAATATCATTGTATTTAATGTCAATCTTAACATGAAACCAACAATATAAGCTTATAGAGTTGGTTTATAAAGCACAGGCGTTACTACTAGTCAAGTCTTTTTATTGAGGAAAAACATAGGTACCACTATTATTATAACGATGGTATCATTGTGAAGTACTGATGTCTCAGGAGCTCGCAAAATTCAACTTGTCATGAGAAGATTTTGATATAGATATATTGCATTTCTTGCAAAACATTGCTGATAGAGCCCTTACAGAAAAATAAAATTTAGCTCCAAAAAGACTTTATCCTCAGTTGTACTCAATAACAACTGACGTTGTAGGTCACGCCCACCGCAGAAAAAATTACCTCCAAAAACTTGTTGTGCTGATTTTCTTTAAAGAGATGACGACAAAGAGTTCCTGCCACATGCCCCACAAAGCCTATTTCTCCCAAAATTGGGTTATGTTTTTTTATTTACCTGGACAACCAACAATACAAGTCTTAATGAGGTTGGTATTTTTTAATAGGGATAAGTACATGTGTTGCTGGTTTTCCTAGACAACCTACAACACTTGCCTTACCAGGGTTGGCATTTTAAAATATAGATAAGTACATGTGGCATCAATTTTTTGTTGGATAACCTACAACGTAGAGTGAATTATGTTGTCGCTTTTTCTCGAGCAACTGTCGACACGTCCTAGCGAGGTTGGCATTCTTAATAGGGATAAATACATGTGGCGTCGATTTTTTGGTAGATAAACGACTGCATAGAGTGAACTATGGCGTTGGTTTTTTTAGAAACTGATTGGTTTTTTGTAATAACCAACGACTATGTTCCACTTAACTGCACCCAAAAAAAAATTCTTTTCCACATTCTCTATTTCATCATGCAATTTGGTCAGCTTTGGTGATCATGTCAGCTCTCTACAGTTGATGCTACTACCTTGTTGCCTCCACCTCCACCTTCTCTTATCTTCTTCATGTGTCATCATTGTTTCCTGAGCTTCTATATTGTCATATCTCATCTTCTTCATCCACCAGTGATGTTGTTGCAAGTCACTATTGTCGTGTGTTGCCTTCATCACCTCTATTACTGCTACTTGAGTTGCCACATCTACCCTTGCTGTTGGTGGTGTTGCCTACTTGAGCTGCCACCATCCGCTAGTTCATCTCTACTCTCTATAGAAGGTGTTTTTAGCTACATTTTTTTGTTTGTTTGGTTTGTTTGACTACAATTTTTAAAATGCATATATAGTTGTTTGTTTAGCTACAAATTTTAAGATATGTGTATATTTGTTTGTTTGGTTTGTTTATAATTTATCATATAAACTTCATTTAGTGATTTGATTATTTGTAGCACTATTTATGAGACCAACCCTCAACCTAATTTATGAAAATAAATTCTGATAAATTTCGATAGATGTGTGGCATGGAGACCGACCTTAATCTGTAAACCCTAATTTCTGGATCATGGCATTGGCCTAGAAACCTGTCTAAGATCTACTCAAAAAGAGTAAATCTTGGATATTTCCTGGTCTAAGATTGTTCTTGAACACTTAATCTCACTTGGAATGTAAGTGTATACTGTGTATTCGTTTTTTGAAATATTTTGTCAACACTTCCCTGTTTGTTCTCTGAGTATTTATGTAGGTGGGTATTTGCCCATCTACGTCGGCGTACTTGGAGAACTATGGGGAGATGTTTCCAAATATCCTTTAAAAGTGAATACACATTATACCCTAACTAGTGAGATTAGGTGTTCAAGAATGGGATGGGCGGTACACATGCATTAATAAACCCTAAACCCTAATTTGTAAATCCTAATCAATAAACCCTAAACGCTTAACGATAAACCCTAATCACTAAATCCTAATCTCTAAATACTTGATTCAATATTTTTTTCTCGTTGATCATAGAATGGATGGATAATGGATGTCCATTTCAAATCATTGCACTCCAGAGTTTATTATTGGTCTTGATCAATTTAAATGATTTGTGGAGGAACATAGGAAACAACATGGAGATAAGATTAATTACAAAGAATCCATGCTCAGGGCTAGTGCCAGCGCATACTTCCCTGTGTGCCTAACATCCACTCTTTTTAGTCGAGTGCCTTGCAGTGCCTTTAACAATGAGAAAGGGCGTCCATTTAGGAATTGCAGTAACAACTTGAAATTCAACATTGTTGGTGAAATTAAAAGTCATGTCATGTACAACGTGAATGTACAGGTCTATACATAATTGTATTGGCATGTAGAGATTCCTACTATGAGATCAACAAATGTCGGTAGCAGTATTTGTGTTGATGAAGAAATTATTGATGATGTAGATGTGAATGGACTGATTCCAACAGACATAGTTGATGCAATGCTAGGTAGTTGTGGGGTAAATCTTACTGATCCACGTTCCTTATTTAGAACATTGTGCATAATTATGAGAGACTACTATACTTAGTTTGTACTAAGTTTACAAAGCTAAGTGATGTGTTGAGATTGTATACTCTGAAGGCTAACAATAGATGGAGCAACAAAAGCTTCAGGTCTCTCTTGTCTTTGTAGAAAGAAATTCTTCATGAAGGATGAGCTTCCAATCTCTTATGCCCAATGGGAATGGAGGGTAAGAAGCTACATGCATGCTCGAATGACTATGTGTTATTTCAAAAGTACTATACCAATTTGAAAAATTGTCCAAAATGTGGGATGCCAAGGTACAAAATGACAACTTAAGGTAAATCCAAAATTGTCTCTCTTGCCAAGGTGATGTGGTATATACTTATAATACCATAGTTTCAATGCTTGTTTACTAGTACCATGGATGTGCATAATTTATCTTGGCATGCATAAGCAAAGAAAAAAAATTATTGGATCCTATGACATGCATATGATTCCCCCACGATGGAAGAAAATTGATTTATTGAATCCTAAATTTGGTGAAGAAGTTAGGAATTTAAGACTTGGGCATTGTACTGATGGGGTGTATCCATACAACACATTATGAAACCAACATAGTACTTGTCCTGTTATGATTGTTATATACAATCTTCCTCCCTAGTTGTCTGTGAAAAATAAGTACATCATGTTCTCGTTATTGATTTTGGGCCCCAAACAACCTAGTATTGGTATTAATGTTTTTCTTGAACCCCTAATTGATGACTTAAAGAAACTCTAGGGGGAAGGTGTGATGACATGTGATGTTTTGTGTAGAGAGACATTTTGTTTGTATGTTATGTTTTTTTGCACTATTAATAACTTTTTAGCATATGGGAATTTGTCTGGATACAATGTAAAAGGATCCAAAGCATGCCCTATATGTGTGAAGAACATTGATTCAATATGACTAAAACATGATGACAATACTATATATCTTGGTCGTCAAAGATTTCTTCCAAAAGTGCATCTATACCGAATGTTACAATAAGCATTACTTGTACATAACCGGCCTTTAGTGTCGGTTATTTAAGGCCTTTAGTGTCAGTTTTTAAGCGACACCTATGTGGACGCCGCTAAAAGCCCAACCGTTACGCGTCAGTTCTCAAACCGATGCCACAACCCTTCGCACGCCACTGAAAACATGCCAGCAGGGGGGTGTAGGCATCAATTATTAGCTTTGAAACCGATGCCATATACCTTCGCGCCACAGAAAGGGCACCATCTGGGGAACTATTGGCGTCAATTTATTAGTGATAACCGATGCCATCTCACCCGCTGCGTGGTGTCAAGCCCGTTGCCACGACCGTGCTGGACATCACAGCCGTGGTGTCTGGCCTCATTAGGGAAATCAACATCGGTTACTAGTAGGGAAACCGACACTATAACCATTTGTCATTGCTTTTAAACAAATAACCGATGCCTATTTTATGTTTTTTTTTCTGTCAGTCTGCAGACCTGTTGTGGCTGATCGTAGGATGAGAAACCTGCAATTCAGGTACGAACTGTAAGTTTTACGACATCCATTATTATCAGCCAACAACAAGCCACAAACCTGCAAAATTAACAACATAAATGTTCACACATTTAGCAACCTGCAGTTCCATTCGATTTTCACACATGTAGAAATATTGATGTAGCAATCTGTAGTTCCATTCATTTCCACATTCACACATGTAGAAACATTTATATAGCAACCAGCAGTTTCATTCATTTTCACTCAGACACATGTAGAAACATTCAGACATGTAGAAACATTCACACATATTATAATTCATAAATTCATTTACAAAATATCATTCTTTAGTCATTATTCGCTATCAACATCCCAATTATATGTTAAAACCCCCACTACTTGTATGGTTGTTGCCCATTCTTCTCGTACTTCATTTAATTCTCTCGTCAAATAGGGAGAATGTACATCTGGTAAGGCCTTTCCTGTAGTGTGGTCATTTTTAAACACTTGCAAAGAGAATGATGTATATATAATTAATGAGCTATAAATAAGAGTGATATATTTCATATTATCTAATGAGACTATATATAATACCTAAGGAATGGTATCGATGTCCACTGCGACATGTTTGATAATCATGTGCATAAATTGCATCACATAGTATGCACATGCCCATCCGTTGTCTTGTGTAGTACAATATAAATTGAAACATACAAGATATTTATAAATACAACTAATTAAGCACTATTTACATAAATAATATATACATTGCAGTCGGGAACTTACTTCCATGTTTGTCCAAATGATTTGCTGGTTCTTTTTCCTGGGGACCTTTCCTCCAGCCTTTTTGAACTCATCTAAACCCCTACATGTTAATGTAACATAGTACATTGCATAATTAATTAGTAATGTAGTAACATATGTTAACAGATATGAAAATGAAATATTTCTCACCGGAATAATGCCATTTTCATTTTGTGTTCATATCTTGAATTCAATTTAGTCCCCTTAGGATCTAGATAATAGACAGTGAACGTCTTGGGGACAATAACTAGTAACTCCCAATGCATACCACTAGAGGTAAAAAAGTTAAAAAATAATAACTCAAAATCCACAATAAAAATGTAATTTTCTTAAGTATAAGCAAACTTACTCCACATTGAATGGAGCTATTATCAACGTCTTCTTATTTTGAGCAAAACTAGTAAAAGCATCACAACAGTATTGTTGAACTGACAGAGGGTCTTTAGCTACTAGACTAATCAAAGATGGAATCAAAAATCCTACATGTTCGAATGAAAAATATGCACATATCTTGGCTAAGTAGCTGCAAAAGATGTATTACATATGCATTAATAAAAAAGAAACCAGATCACCAGATCCTACACAAGGTATATGAATCTATAAAGAAGATCTCACCTTATCCATAGCTCTATCACAGATGTATTCAGCCAATCATATCGAAACAACTCCAAAATATCTTATATAAATAGGTTGCTTTCGTATGATTGACCTGCATCATCCACATCTATAGAAACAGTTACAGGGCAATTTATATCATGTTCGCCTAACTATATTTCCATATCCCTACAATCAGGACCTAACAGGACAGGTAGGTCCTGTGGAACCCAACTTGGTAATGTAGGAGGTGGAGGTGGAGGCCTAGATGTTGTGGGTGTCTTCTTTTTAACCTGTGTATATATATAATTTTAGATCAACTGATATCATATACACACACTAACAATTTAATGTAATGTAAATTTACCACACAGTTTCAGTATAGAGGACAACCGCTTTTGGACACAATATCACTCCGCCTTCTGCCTCACCAAGCATTTCACAATCTGGGTGGGCATATGGAAATGAAAGATCCATACAGTTGGGGAATATACGTAGCGGGCTCGCACGAACCCAACCAGCTGGTAATGGAGACCCATGAAACATTTCCCCTGGTAGGGATGGGTAAGCCGACGCCTCTACAACGACAAATTCTTTACTTTTTAGACGGCATGACTTCAACCCCTACAAATTTTTGTGTAAAGAATGTTATATACATATATACATATCATCTTGAAAACATATCATCTTGAAAAGACTAGGTATTATGTCATAAAAATACTTACATTGGATGTGCTAGGTGGTGGGTCTACAGGATTACTCCCAACCTCTGCAGTAGGAGTAGAGCGGGTCACCATAGGTACTGCCTGTTGAGTGGCAGTCTAAGATGCCTGCCACTTTCTCAGTGCGTCTTTGAGTTTCCTATCAACTAGCTTATCTACCTATACATGGATAAAAGAAACGTTAGCTTATGATTATTGAATTCCCTTTTACAGTAACATTATAAAGAAAGAATAGGTTACCTCTTCTTGTGAAAGTCCCGCTTTTAGGACATGTTTGCATTGGGATGGCCCAAAGAACGCTTTGATGCCCACACCAGCGCCTGCAGCCCTAACACATCCAGGATGCTCTGGGTTACCCAGAGCAACTTTCAATTCATCCCTTGTGCCCTCAGGGATGAACTTTCCTTATTTCCTCAGCTCGTGCAGCTCCCGTTAATCGCCAAAATAAAAATTTATAATTAAGTAAACACCATAAATAATCAATATTTGAACGATTGTTGTAAGAGTTGTATTTTACCATTTTTGCAGCCGCCTCAGTGGTTGCGGGCTTCTTTATTTCTCCCTTCTTATTTTGCCTCCCAGCTATCCAGACATCATGATGAGGCAGAGGTGTGCTACCTATAGTACAAGACTCCTGAGTAGCAGCAGACTGAGCATTAACCTGAGACTGTAGTCTTTGGCGAATGCTTGCATACCCCTTTGGGCCCATTGTGTGGTCATGCACATTCAGTGCACGCCTTACTTTTTGCGCCTCACTGAGGGCCTAGTTAGTATGCACATTAATGATTTGGTTAGTAACACTAAATGTTAATCTTGAATAGGTGAATACAACGTATATTAATTAAATTGGGGGTGACGCCTAATACCTTGAATTCATCAGTTTGTCTTGAAGCAACAAATGCGTCCCATTCTTCTTGGTCCAGGAAGTTCTATTGTTCTATGGATGTCTTCTTCCTCTTGTCACCTTCTTTTATGTATTCTCGGGTGAGATTTATCATATAGTTCCTTAGGACTCTCCCACAACGTTGCATCACACATTTACAATGCAACTTTTCATCCAATTCAAATATACTCTGCAAAATAGAATTGCTATTAACTAGTATCCAAAAAATTAGTAATCTAACAAATAGAATTGCAAATTAATAATAACTCACGCATAAATCCTTCCATATTACGTCTTTCGTCTCCTTAGGAACTTTATGCCAAGAATCTATCTTACAACCACAATGGCTACGAGTAACATACCCAAGATATGAAACATACGAATTGCGATTCACTCCAAGTGCATTTCCTACATTATCAAAATCCACAACAAGTTTGGGTCCATTGCCCCTTTGCGCTATTAACTTCTTCATAATAGTGATGCCCCTTCTCTTGTCAACTTTTTAGTGCTGCTCATCAAGTGCCTCAAGTGCTTCAGAGGGTACATCTGTATCATCAACCTAAAATTTGACAAAATAAACACACTTACATGATATAACTAGAAATGGACATATAGATATAAATATATGATATATATTTTTAAAACTTATATTGTGAGGCGGCGCATTGATGTCCTCACCCTCACGGTAATCATCAGCATGGTCACCAAGAGAATGCTCAGCCATCTGAAAGTTCACATTCACATTGTAAAGTTCACATTGTAATGTAATTCATATTGTAAACCTTACATTGTAAAGTTCACATTCACATTGTAAAGTAATTCACACTATAAAATTCACATTATAAAGTTCACATTCACATTGTAAAGTTCACATTCAGAAAAATAAAACATATAAAAAAATATAAACATGCCTCTAATATTGTGATTTTTTATCAATTAACAATCCTTCATTGTGGTCTCCGCGCACATACAAGTCATCATTAGCTTCAATATTTGCTGGTGTTGGCAACCCAACTGAGAATGGACTGGAGTCATCATACTTATCATAGTACTCTTCTTCATCTATAGGATCTTCAATGAACTGTCTTTAACCATGAAGAACAACCGACCATTTATCATTTGCAGGATCATCGATATAAAATACTTGTTTCGTCTGTGATGCCAATATGAATGGTTCACCCTTCTCGCCAATCTTTTCAAAGTTCACTAAAGTGAAACCGAATTCATCCACTATAACTCCTTTGGTGTTATCAACCTAATTACATTTGAAGAGCGGAATTCTGAAATCTATGTAATCAAACTCCCATATGTCTTCAATGACACTGTAATATGACATTTTAGCTTCAAGTGGACTCTTATCCTTTGCACTTGCAAAAAACATAGTCGACGTTTGAAGGGTGACCCCACTATTTTGGACGACACTCTTATCATCTTGGCGCTTTGTGTAATATGTGAACTCATTAATGTCATACCCTTCATAAGACATAACATTCAATTTTGGTTTAAAGGCGAGACATTTGATAGTTTCAGTATTATCATCTGGTGTTTGAGATAGTTGATGTAAGACTTTCTCTTCGAACCACTTAATAAATGTCTTGTTATGCTCTCTAGCAAGCCACATTGTATTGGCTCGAGGATATTGTCTCTTGATGCAATTAGTATGTTCCTCGATATAAACACTCACTTCGTCCATGTTGTGTAAAATAAACAAGTGACCTTGTTCCAACTGCTCACGGCTGATTACTTTTGTGATCCCAAAATTTCTTTGCGAAATTGCTCCTAAATATTCTTGTCATTACCAGGAGTGTCATTATCACTGAGAAAGTCATTGCAAAAATCCATAACCTCTCTCGTCACATAATCCTCAATAATACTCCCTTCAGGCCGATAATGCTTTCGAACATCACTTTTAAAAACGCTTATGTATCGTTCAAATGGATACATCCAATGCAAGAAAACTGGTCCCAACATTTTCACTTCCCTAATCAAGTAGACAACAAGATGTATCATGAAATCAAAGAATGACGGAGGAAAATACATCTCAAGCTGACATAGGGTAACAACCACTTCTCTTTGCAAATTATCAAGGGTATCATGGTCAATAATTTTGTTGAAAAAGAAACAAAAGAGACTGTATTTATTTATCAATTTTTGCCAACAGTTATGGACCGAGAGTCGTGTGATTTACCAATTGCTTCCTATCGTGCCTTGAAATCAAAGCCATTATGGCATCACGTCGTGCAATTAGACGCTGACACAGAACGATTAATCAAATATGGAAGCAAGGAAGACAAAGAAGATTATCATAAGTGAAACAAGTTTCCGTCGGCAATCGATATCTAGGAGGCAGTCAGCGTTCAAGGCAGAATCAATTGCGCAAGATGAAAGCGATGTCTGGGAGCAGTTAGAGTTCAAAGAAGAATCAATTGCGCAAAACGAACGTGATATCTGGACAAAAGCAAGTGTCCAAGATGAAAGATAGTCTCTTTAAGGAAAACAAATCAGCAAGTCTGTGCAGAAAGTAACACACACAACCTCTATATAATGAAGCGGCGTGATCGGTGAAGAAGGAAAGACAACCCGTCGGTAGAGATGTCATCATCCTGGCTGTCTCTATTGCTTCGAGAGAAGTTACCGGGTGCGAGCGGAATAGAAGAATAGCAGAACTTTATCGAGGAAGTAGATGATGTCGTTGATGCTCAGGCGGATTAAAAAAAGCAACCACCTAGCGCAGATTTTTATTATCCGGTGTCTAGCGGAATACGAGTCCGCTGGAATTAAATCCCTTGTTGCTATTTTCCCAACCAACGCTGGAATTGGATAAAATATGGGATTATTATCCAATCCCACATCATATGCGACGATCCAACGCGGTAATGTATCTGCTATGCACCCATTGAATCCATAGAGTGTTCCTGTCATTAGCAACATCCCATATGGTCCTTGACAGTCCAGCAGCAATCCATAGGGTGTTCTGTAATTAGCAACTATGTCTAATTTATTTAGAAAAGAAAAAGTGGTTTTCTATCAAAATATGAGATAAATCGTTTAACGACTCAAAAAGTAGAAAATAATCTTAGATTACAAATCTACTCATTAAAAATAGTCTTTCGGTGAATTTTTATGTAATTTTGGATAATCTTTAATATACATGAGTAGCTTTGGAGAGAAAAAGTATGTAAAGTTCAAAATATTAAATAATATAATAAATAATACCAAGAGATAAAATTAATAGTCAATTCGTGTTTCATATATTTTATTTTACTTGAGGGTGAAGCTTCACATTATTTGTAAAATAATAACTATTTTTATTTTAATTGGGAAAGAAAATAAGAATAAGAGTAAAATATAATAAATAAATTATTAAATGACTCTAAAATTGAAAATAAATCTAAAATTCGAAATCTACTTGCCAAAATTATTCTATTGATAAATTTTCAACTAATTTGGACAATCTTAATGTTATAGTTAATTTAAGAGAGAGAATAAAATTGAAAGAATAAAAATATTAAATAATATGTTGAAAAAAATTAAGTGATGGTATTACTTATAGGCTAAGTTTCATATTTTTAGAAAGTTTCTAGATGCCTCTAACTCATTAAAGGGATAAAATAAGTGATAATATCTAAAAATATCGAACAAAATATTAGAAGTCTTCAAAAAATAGAATAATATCAAAATCAGATTATTCAATCCAAAATTAGCTAATCTAATAATATGGATTAACTTGGACTTTTTTTGCACCCTCAAATAATTATAAAAAGTATTGTACATTAAATGCATTAAAAGAACAAAGTTGGAAAGTTGTATTAAATGACATTCATCCCATCCTGCATGAACAGTAGTTGCGGACTGAGGTCCGATATTTTGGACATAACTCTCTCATTTTTCAAAAAAACTTCACAAAATGAGTTGCATTAAATTTAAAATTTAATTTTGCATCCATACCCTACTTGAGACCTATAATGAACAATTTTTGAAGCTCCTATACTTATTTCTCAAGTCTCTCGAAAAAACTTCTTGCACACCCCTTGAAACTCAAACTCATAAATTGGACTCTACCCTCATATGAAACACACACCCAAAGACTCTCCTCTAATTTTAATTTCTCATTGCATCGTCGTTTCATCCCCCACCAAATGTGGTTCTTGTTTGAATTTGCGGAACCTCTTCTTGATGTCTTGTTTCTTCGAGGCTTAATTGAACTTCAGGTAAAAAACTTTGACACTTATTTATCATGATCGACTAGTTAGTTTCACAAACTAGTGACGAACAAAGTTTTCTCCAAACTCTTGGACAAGCTTCTCCTTGCCCATTCGATCATGTCATGTGTAGCGGGAAAGGGGATGATCCCTTGCGTTTCCCCCTTTTTGCCCCTAGATTCTCTTTTATTTTTCTTTTTTCTCACTATGGATATTCTTATAAATCACCACATTTTAATACGAGCTTGTTCTCTTGTCATGCTAGCACTAATAGTACATTTATACCCTTTCATAGCGTAAAGTTTTGATTTTTTTATTTAAGGGTAAATTATTTTATTGTAATTTAATTTCACAAATGAATTAGTAAATAAAGTGAATCTTGTAAAAATCATATCTTTTTATTCAAGCTCCAAAAAATATAAATAAATAAGTTTTTAGAATAAAAAAATGATCTCTATCTAATAAAAATGTTTCAATGTCTGATTTCCATATTTTTTGAAGGATGACATTAATGGAAAATGAAATATATACATAAATTTAATAAAAAATGTAACATAATCATATCAACTCCAATTGAACATAAAAATATGTTTTGTTGATCAGGTGTAACGACAGTCGCAAAACTGATAGACAAATCGTTACTAATTAAGCGGAATTTAAAACATTACCAGCGGATTAACAGAAATCACTAAAAATTAAAACCATTTTTGTAAAGAGATCTATTTCTAGGAAAACTCTTTAAGGCAGAACCAAAAATTTATATACATCATTGTTCACATTGTACATACACTGTACCATCTCTTCTCGAGGATAACATATAACAGTTGCTTTGACAAAACATATAATGAAGCAACATAAAACCTCGAGGCTTACAAGACAAAACCTCAGACCGTTCATGAAACCATAACGAACCAACTCCAAGGACCTGAGAGTACAGAGATGACACATAAGACTTCTATCTACAAGACATGACAGACAGTACACTCAACCTGAGCTGTCACTGTTGTCCCTGCTGCTGTTGTTCATTTTCTACAGAAAGGTCTTCACCTCCTCGTGCACGTCCACCTAAAAATGTTGGATCCCACGGGGGTGAGAAAATTGAAAATTGCCCCAGCGAGAGATATAACTCTCCGCCAACAATGTTATTATCATAGTTAAATAATACTAAACTGAGAAGAGGATAAGTAGTTTAGAACATTCTCATATTTTAAAGCATTGTAGCTATCTATGATAGAGCAGTAATTCATCTATTCACTTTATAAGGAATATGAAGAACACGTATATCATTTACCCATCATACTATCTCAAGCTTATCCTGTGATGCTCATTATCATGGTATGTCATCCATGAATCATTCTCATTTCTATCTGTTGGCCTCAGCCAATCTGCTAACCAGATATTGAATTATACTAGTCATGTGAGTATACATCATCATATCCTGTCCAAGAATTGGACTATGCCAATCATATGCAACCACTCCAGGCATTGGTTTTTTTTTTTAAATTAAGCCAGGGGTCGCTTTTATTCATCCCACACACCTCTTGTGGGCTAAATCATCATAAAAATTACAGCTCCTGCTTATATTAAACCGCAGGTGTGAAGCATAACCCAGTGTACATAATCATCAGATATTACACTCATCACCCCCCTGACATCGAAACAACCTCAAACCGTCGCATCCATCCCCCTATGCATCTGATTTCTTTACCACGACATATGGAACCCTTCTCTTCTCCAACGCAGCCATACCCCTTATCCTGGATGGAATGTTCATAGAATCGGATGAAACAAACAACTCCTCCATACTACTGCCCCATCTCCCTAACTCACGAGGTATGGAGTTGATGACCTTGTGAACCAAGGATCCAGATATCATAGTCGAGACCACCTCCTCCCGCAGCTCCCTGACAAAGTGGGTCACCCTCCATGGTTCTTTCTTATCGCGCCAAATAATCTCATGGATGTATGAATCATCAACCTCTATATAGGATATGATCAGCCCGTGATCACGTGCAATCTTCATTCCTATGGCGCATGCTTGCAAATAAGCGAGAGTGTATTCCATACTCCTGAGCCAAGCTCTGAAAACAAGGCACACGTTGGCTTGATGATTTCGGACAATCCCCGCCACCCATCTTCTCAGCCTGCCATGACAACCCCTACTCCTCCCCACCGTGATGTTGATCTTCAGGTTATGCAAGTCCGGCGTCTGCCACCACATAAGCTTTATTTGTCTCAACATTACTCTAGGCTCCTCCAACCCTGCCTCCCTCAAACGTGTATACACACCACTGTCTCTATCAATCGGAAAAGATCTCTTCATCATGTTAAAGTTCATACTCCGAATAACATAATCCCACTCATAGAAAAAAGGCCTATGTTTACCCTCATACCTTGCTTGACATCTCATACGCCATATACTATAAGGAATCACAATCGCAAGGTTCCCTGCCAACCAATCTACTAATCTTTTTCTCTTCCCCATCATGCAATAATCAACCAATGTTCTAATGTTACTAGGTGGTGGCAATTCTGTTAACTCCACGAATTTCCCCCAAAAGAAACCGGCCATCTGACCTTGGAACAAAAGATGATCAAGGTTTTCCTCCTTAGGTTCCATGCAGTAGTTACACTGTGACGCAATTGATATACAACACCTACCTCTAACATTTTCATCAGTAGGAACAACTCCTCTCGCCGACTTCTAGATAAAGGCCACAGCCTTAGGGAATGCAGACTTCCATACCACGTCAAGCCCCTGTGGACCTTCCACCCTGTCGTGAGCCAGAATCATCTTTGCCGATCTCAAGGAGAAGCACCCTCTCCTCTCCGGACTCCAAATCAGCTTATCATCCTCTTCCGCAAGCCATATATTCTTATCACGGATCATCTGTATCCCATCATCGTCAAGTATCACCCCCAGCGAGGCCCAATCCCACCCCAGCCCGTCTATCCAGAAATCTTTCACCTGGAATGGATGCCTTCTATCGCTGGAGTAAATAGCATGTTCAACCAGCCGATGGTCACACCACCTCACATCCCAAAAGGAGATCTCACCCCTCCCTACAATCCATCTGCATAACGGGAAGACACATGGGAATACTTCCAATATCCTCCTCCATAATGGTGACAGTGACGATCCCAATTTCAAGCACCCAGGGTAAACATTATCTCGCCCACCATTCATGTTGTCGTATTTATCTCTGCAGAAAGTAGCCCAGATAGAATCTGTAGTCAACACCTCCCAGCATGCCTTAGCTATGAAAGCTTCATTAATTAGATGCAGTGATGGAATCCCCAGACCACCTTGGTGAAAAGGAATTGCAATTCTTTGCCAGCTAAGACACACCTTTCTTTGATGATCATTCCTGTCTGACCACAAGAAATTAGAGAATTTCCTTTCTATCCGATCTACAATCCCCGAGGGAATACCTACGGCTGCCGCCGTGTACATCGGAATGGAATTAAGAACATGAGCAATCAACAACCTTCTCCCTGCAAAAGACAGAATTTTAGATCTCCAATCCGTGACCTTCATATTTATTTTCTTCATCAGGAAGTCATAATCATTGAGTCTCATCCTTCCTTTAATGATTGGTATGCCCAAATAGGTAAACGACTCCATAGCAGCTCCTGCATTGAGTTCTTCAGCCACTCTATCAATCAACTCTCTATTTTTCCCTCCTACCACGCATGTGGATTTAGCCTTATTGACCCGTTGTCCAGTAGCCAACTCATACGCCTCAAAGGTAGATAAAAAATAAAATCAAGCCCCGAACCAGTGAGCTAGTTCTGTTTTTTTTTTCAGGCATTGGGTTATTACCAATCCTGTGCAATTATTCCAGGTATTGGGTTATTACCAATCCTGTGCAATTATTCCAGGTATTGGGTTATGACCAATCCTGTGCAATTATTCCAGGTATTGGGTTATGACCAATCATGTGCAATTATTCCAGGTATTGGGTTATGACCAATCCTGTGACAGCCTGGTATTGGACTCTACCAATCCAGTGATTAACAGCCAGGTATTGGGGTTATTACCAATCCTGTGAACATCCTGGTATTTGACTCTACCAATCCAGTGATTAACAGCCAGGTATTGGGGTTATTACCAATCCTGTGAACAGCCTGGTATTGGACTCTACCAATCCAGTGATTAACAGCTAGGTATTGGGGTTATTACCAATCCTGTGAACAGCCTGGTATTGGACTCTACCAATCCAGTGATTAACAACCAGGTATTGGGGTTATTACCAATCCTGTGAACAACCTAGTATTGGACTCTACCAATCCAGTAATTACAGGCTTTACGCCTCTGCCAGGTATTGGTCCGTAACCAAACCTGATTACAGGCTTTACGCCTCTGCCAGGTATTGGACTTTAGCCAATCCTGATTACACAGCCAGACAGTGGACTCTAACCACTCCTGATTACAGGCTTCACGCCTCTGCCAGGTATTGGACTTTAGCCAAACCTGATTACAGGCTTTACGCCTCTGCCAGGTATTGGACTTTAACCAGTCCTGATTACACAGCCAGGCAGTGGACTCAAACCACTCCTAATTATAGGCTTCACGCCTCTGCCAGGTATTGGACTTTAACCAAACCTGATTACAGGCTTTACGCCTCTGCCAGGTATTGGACTTTAACCAATCCTGATTACACAGCCAAGCAGTGGACTCTAACCACTCCTGATTACAGGCTTCACGCCTCTTCCAGGTATAGGTCTGTAACCAAACTTGATTACACATTCGTTATGGGATATCAATCCCTTAAATTCATCATTCGTTATCACATCCTTTTACTAGGCATTATACCCTGGGGCAAGCCATCATATCAATTCACATTCTTTAAGTACTACAAGTGTTCCTCTTATCTCATTTAAGCATATTAAAAACACTATAGCCCTTATTTGGCTATTAGCATAAAGAATGTATGATCAAGATTTCATTATTATTACAACCATTTATTATTATTATGAGGTTATTGTTTTGCATTTCCCTTAGTTTATTTTGCACATTACCATTCCTTACATGAGACTTTTATAAACATCTTGTCACCTCTCATTAGGCAACAATTATTCACATGGCTCACCAGGCCCATTAATCATCTTGTCACCTTTCACTAGGCAACAACTATTCACATATCTCACAAGGCCCATTAAACATCTTGTCACCTCTCACTAGGCAACAACTATCCACATGGCTCACAAGGCCATTAAACATCTTGTCACCTCTCACTAGGCAACAACTATTAGGGTTAGGGTTTCCCTTTATAGCCGAATAGGGTTTCAAGTTCATATTATTAATCCAAACCCTAATTCATTGCTCCACACATCTAGGAGCATACATTAATATCATAAGTATTCAATCATACTTATTTATTCTCATCATTTATCATTAAATGAATCATCAACACAAGGTATGAGTTCCTCTCTCATCCTTATCAGGGTATGATTACATCATACGTTATTAACTTGGCTTAACCCTTTCTCAAGGTATGATAGCCTACACTTATCAAAGTGCATTCCATCTCAATGTAACAATTGACATAACACACATCATGTGTTACTCATCCAAGTATATTGGATTTAAGGTGCATCAAGGTGTAACAACCTTAAAGTGTTGGATGTGATATTTACCATGCCTTGGTGTATCACTTCCCTCATCACTTTTAACTTACTTAAGTTCATCAACTTATCTTGTATTAGGGTATTTCCCATCCTAATACTTTATGCACTATCCCATCATATTAATCTTGTAAAGTATTTTCCATAAGTCACACACTTGAATTACCCAACTATCATCAATGATATGGGGTCATCTCGGATCAAGGCATTATTAATTTAAGGTTGTCCATTATCAACCACTCTAGGTGTTTCACCTATCAAGGTATTAGCCACACCATTACTTGGTGTTACACTCATCACTCGTAAGAGTGTCTTGCCCTCACCTTTACAAGGTATCTCAGGTTAGAAGTGTGCATATGATCACCATATCGGGTTGTAAGTATATGAGCAATCACCATATCGGGCTAGAAGTATATACACACCATTCATATCGGGCTATAGGTATCTTCTTGACCTCATATCGGGCACAAGGTGTATGTATGTGTCTCCCATGATACTTACGAGGTATCAAACCATCACCATGTTGGGCTAGAAGTACATTTAATCACCCTATCGGGCTAGTCACCATCTAGGGTTAGCCATGACGGGTTAGGGTTACCATATCATCTAGGGTTGTGTATCATGCAACCCTATCATGCAACCATGTCATGCAACCATGTCGTGTAACCATGTCATGCAATAGCACTTGTTATACTTCACTTATATCGGGTTACCCAAATTAGGGTTTCATGTCAACTTTTAAGTATTCATTCAACCTTGTATTGTGTATGGAGTCTATACTTGACTCCATATCGTACAAGAGGTGTATACTACACCCCCCATATCGTGCAACTATGTATTCATTCATATCCTTTACATTCAAGTGAAGTAGGTGCATCATCATATCGGGTTAAAAGTGCTTTCTTGTGTGCTTGCACCCGATATCACTTTTATAAGGTGATACCATCATCTTCAAGATCTAGACCTTTATTCTAACTATTATAGTTCATGTCAACAGGTTTAAGAAACTACTAGAACTCATAATTTCATCGACTATTTCAGGAAATTTTGGAATTAAAAGTAGATCATTAAATACAACAATTTAGGTGACGAATAATAACATAATTGAGTTCAAGTTATATAACCCGCCTTAAGAACGACTTCAAAGAACCAAGATCCACATTCCTAAGGTTTAAGATGGACTTCAAAACTCCTATATATGCAAAGAATCACCATGTATAAGCAATTGGTGAAGAAGAAAAGAAAGGAAGATCAAAACCCTAAATTCATGCTTCAATCCAAGGTTGAAGATGATCTTATCCTCACCTTAGAGTTAAGTATGAGCTCCTTCTTGCTCGTTAACACCTTTGCACAATACACTAGTGTACTTGCACGATATGCCACCCCTCTTGCACTATATGGCACTCACTTGCACGATATGACACTCACTTGGAGTCAAAACTTCACTCTATGGCCAATATCACCCGATATGGCCAATATCACCTACTTGGGCGATATGCTCTTGCCATGGGCGATATACCAAGGCCCATGCACGATACCACAACATCCCTTCATGATATGGGAGCTCTATACACGATACCGTAGGGTAGGAGGGTGGTAAGGGTCGCAAAATTGCACCAAGGGGTGAAACTAGGGTATATATACTTGTTGTTCATGAAGGAAGGCAAAAATGAGGTGTCAACATTTTGAGCTAGTAGGTGCCACGTGTCATGCATGGGTGACACGTTTCCATGCATGCATAAACATTTATCTTGTCTTGAAAAACGATTGAGGATCATCTTGAGATGTAAATTCGTCCATTACTTATCCATTTGGATAAGTCATCTAGGTTTAATCACTATTTTAAATCAAGCCGATACACTTTTTCTAAGGAAACTTGTTGGCCGTCACACCTCACCTTCTTGAGGTGCTTTGCATGATATGGACTTTTCCAAGAGTTCAAAATACTATATGAGACTCCTACTATGGCTCCTTGGCCGATAGGTACTCATATATAAGCTTTTCAACTTGATACAACTCAAGTTAAGCTTTCATATTCAACCCTTTTCTTGGTCATTTCATCACCAAGAATACCATCATTCATAATTGATTCAAACATGATGTTTCCTTCTTTCTCTCTCCTATACATGATTATATGAGGGAGTAGGGACACTCTAGAGGTATTAATTTGCATATCAACCCCACATTTTGGGTAAATTACATTTTGTACCAAAATTGATGCACAAAGTACCAGTATTGTTCAAACAAGTTCAAACATGGAATTTAGGCTTTCCACAAGCCACCACCTTGCATAATTATCTCTATTATGATGCTAAAACATATAAGGCATGTTCAACATGTGACATATTGCAATTTAACCCCTCAACTTGGGTAAATTGCACTTTTGTCCAAAAGAAAGGAAAATTGTTCAAACATCATTCAATCGGGACCAAAATTGAAACATAAGTGTGTCACATGATAAAAAAACACCTTGGAGGATTATTTTAAAGTTCTAAGAAACTTTTTTAACCAAAACAAATAGGGTTACCTCATAACCCAGGTCATGGTCATTACAAGTTATAAACCCCTAACAAAGATTTCGTCCCCGAAATCTCAGATAAAAGGAGACATATATTATTCATTCGTTATATCATCAAGTCTACACATAACATCTCATTGTTATGGAGACACCATAGAACTTTGATCAATGCAAAGTTCTTTTACACAAAAATCCCATGGAATCCAACACATAGAATGCATGCTTCACTGTCTTTTCATTATCGACTGTGTATTTAATTCTGGGTCAGGTAACACTTTTCTCACTCAGATAGAGGTTGTTTATTAATCTCATTTGACAAAATTTTATTGTAATATTTTTACAATTATTCCTTCAAGTAGATCATTCTCATCAATGTTATGTTTATGCAAAGCATAAACCCCTAACATATGATGTCCATACTACATTAGGTAATTGGACTGATTCCACAGTTAACCATTCTATGTAACTATCATAAGATAGTCTGATGTTTCTCAGATACCAGAATTCCTTACCTTGGTATCTAACACATGTGTTAATAACACATCACATCCTCATTTTGTTTATAAGTTGACTTATGAGTAAATCAAATTCCTTCATATATCGATTAGAATGTGGTAGAAATATCCATGCCACATCTCCTTCTATAAACTCTTGAGATTGTTTCAAAATTGACTACTTGATCAGAGTAATCAAAAAGATAACAATCTAAATATGTCATACTTACCTTTCCTTCAATAAATGAATACCTGGCCAGGGTATTCAAGAACAGAAATTAGGTAGTATGTATTTGTTTTATATTATGCTTCATACTTTTAACATCTCTTTAAATTTTACTACTTAGTATCTCAGATTTGCTCTGGGTGTTTCTTTTACATCTCTTCCTTTTCTACATGAAGAGAGAAATTTCAAAACATATAAGAGAATATTAATCTAAATATAGGTTCTCATCCTTCTTATCTCTTCCTCATGTCCTCATAGGAATAATTAAAGGAAGCTCAACATCAACTTCCTTCTTATAATTATCAGATAAATTCTAGATAAGACATATCAGAATGAGAAAGCTCTATCTGACTATCATCCCTCGCAGTCATCCACCATATCTGGTTGACTCAAACATAGAGTCTAGCTTTTCATGTTATTTCTTTTGCCTTTTTACACTATTAGGTTGTAACTTTCGTAAGCCCTGCCGAGTCTACCTCGGTTGTTGGGTCATGTACTCCCTTTTTTTTTGAATAAAAGGGTTTAGTATGCTTAACATGTCCATGTCTTATCCTCATACCATAGTCTTATCAGTCTCATTACCGATGTAGAAGCTAAGTTAGGAGTTCTTACAGGTGAAAAGTTAGGACTTTTTCTTTTACTTAGTGATTCCTACCCTAGTGCACTAAGAATTTATTGCAATGGTGGCACCAAAAACTTTGGCTTTTTAGAACAATTAGGCAAATGTCTCTAAAATTATAGAGATCTTACCTTAATTCTCAGCTTATTGCCTCTTCTTAGGCATTACCATCACAAATGTACTATCTGTCTAAACTTATGGCAGAGTCTACTTTCTCGCCATATGTTAATCTTTCCCACATTTTCCACTGTTCTAACATGACTATGTCATTTAGGAATCCTTTCAAATGACAAAGTTTCTGTATTAAGGACTAGTAACCTAGGTTGTAATGCTAGTATCCAGTCTATTATATTCATCATTGTTGTCCTAACTTGCCTCATAAGAGCATAAAAAGTAGGATTCTCTATCCTGATTGGGTCAAGATGGAAATTCTTAGGCACTCGTTCTTCTCTTGCCTGGTCCCTTGCACCCTCTCTTAGTGCAACAACATTGCTCTCAGCAACATGTTCCTCGTGTTCTCCAGTCATTTTTATACTTCACCCTTTGTTCTGCATAAGAAGAAGTCACTATAGGGCATACTGGAGGACACTAACACAGACTCAACACCTCAGTCCTAGGTCTCTGTAGACTCAGCGAACCTTAAGCTCTATTACCAAAGTTGTAACGATAGTCGCCAAACCGATAGACAAATCGTTACTAATTAAGCGGAATTTAAAACATTACCAGTGGATTAACAGAAATCACTAAAAATTAAAACCATTTTTGCAAAGAGATCCATTTCTAGGAAAACTCTTTAAGGCAGAACCAAAACTTTATATACATCATTGTTCACATTGTACATACACTGTACCATCTCTTCTCGAATATAACATATAACAGTTGCTTTGTCAAAACATATAATGAAGCAACATAAAACCTTGAGGCTTACAAGCCAAAACCTCAAATCATTCATGAAACCATAACGAACCAACTCCAAGGACCTGAGAGTACAGAGACGACACATAGGACTTCTATCTAGAAGACATGATAGACAGTACACTCAACCTGAGCTGTCACTGCTGTCACTGCTGTTGTTGTTCATTTTTTGCAGAAAGGTCTTCACCTCCTTGTGCACGTCCACCTAAAAATGTTGGATCCCACGGGGGTGAGACAATTGAAAATTGCCCCAGTGAGAGATATAACTCTCCGCCAACAATGTTATTATCATATTTAAATAATACTAAACTGAGCAGAGGATAAGTAGTTTAGAACATTCTCATATTTTAAAGCATTGTAGCTATCTATGATAGAGAAGTAATTCATCTATTCACTTTATAAGGAATATGAAGAACATGTATATCATTTACCCATCATACTATCTCAAGCTTATCCTGTGATGCTCATTATCATGGTAAGTCATCCATGAATCATTCTCATTTCTATCTATTGGCCTCAGCCAATCTTCTAACCAGATATTGAATTATACCAGTCATGTGAGTATACATCATCATATCCTGTCCAAGCATTGGACTATGCCAATCATATGAAACCATTCCAGGCATTGGGTTATTACCAATCCTGTGCAATTATTCCATGTATTGGGTTATTACCAATCATGTTCAATTATTCCAGGTATTGGGTTATGACCAATCCTGTGCAATTATTCCAGGTATTGGGTTATGACCAATCCTGTGATAGCCTGGTATTGGACTCTACCAATCCAGTGATTAACATCCAGGTATTGGGGTTATTACCAATCCTGTGAACAACTTGGTATTGGACTCTACCAATCTAGTGATTAACAACCAGGTATTGGGGTTATTACCAATCCTGTGAACATACTGGTATTGGACTCTACCAATCCAGTGATTAATAGCCAGGTATTGGGGTTATTACCAATCCTATGAATAGCCTGGTATTGGACTCTACCAATCCAGTGATTAACAGTCAGGTATTGGGGTTATTACCAATCATGTGAACAGCCTGATATTGGACTCTACCAATCCAGTGATTACAGGCTTTACGCCTCTGCCACGTATTGGTCCGTAACCAAACCTGATTATAGGCTTTACGCCTCTGCCAGGTATTGGACTTTAACCAATCCTGATTACACAGCCAGGTAGTGGACTCTAACCACTCCTAATTACAGGCTTCACGCCTCTGCCAGGCATTGGACTTTAACCAAACCTGATTACATGCTTTATGCCTCTACCAGGTATTGGACTTTAACCAATCCCGATTACACAACCAGGAAGTGGACTCTAACCACTCCTGATTACAGGCTTCACGCCTATGCCAGGTATTAGACTTTAACCAAACCTGATTACAGGCTTTACACCTCTGCCAAGTATTGGACTTTAACCAATCCTGATTACACAGCCAGGCAGTGGACTCTAACCACTCCTGTTACAGGTTTCACGCCTCTGCCAGGTATAGATCCGTAACCAAACCTGATTACACATTTGTTATGGGATATCAATCCCTTAAATTCATCATTGGTTATCACATCCTTTTACTAGGCATTATACCCTGGGGCAAGCCATCATATCAATTCACATTCTTTAAGTACTACAAGTGTTCCTCTTATCTCCTTTAAGCATATTCAAAACACTATAGCCCTTATTTGGCTATTAGCATAGAGCATGTATGATCAAGATTTCATTATTATTATAACCATTTATTATTATTATGAAGTTATTGTTTTCCATTTCCCTTAGTTTATTTTGCACATTACCATTCCTTACATGAGACTTTTATAAACATCTTGTCACCTCTCATTAGGAAACAATTATTCACATGGCTCACCAGGCCCATTAATCATCTTGTCACCTTTCACTAGGCAACAACTATTCACATGTCTCACAAGGCCCATTAAACATCTTGTCACCTGTCACTAGGCAACAACTATCCACATGGCTCACAAGGACATTAAACATCTTGTCACCTCTCACTAGGAAACAACTATTAGGGTTAGGGTTTCCCTTTAGAGCCGAATAGGGTTTCAAGTTCATATTATTAATCCAAACCCTAATTCATTGCTCCACACATCTAGGAGAATACATTAATATCATAAGTATTCAATCATACTTATTTATTCTCATCATTTATCATTAAATGAATCATCAAAACAAGGTATGAGTTCCTCTCTCATCCTTATCTGGGTATGATTACATCATACTTTTTTAACTTGGCTTAACCCTTTCTCAAGGTATGATAGCCTACACTTATCAAAGTGCATTCCATCTCAATGTAACAATTGACATAACACACATCATGTGTTACTCATCCAAGTATATTGGATTTAAGGTGCATCAAGGTGTAACAACCTTAAAGTGTTGGATGTGATATTTACCATGCCTTGGTGTATCACTTCCCTCATCACTTTTAACTTACTTAAGTTCATCAACTTATATTGTATTAGGGTATTTCCCATCCTAATACTTTATGCACTAGCCCATCATATTAATCTTGTAAAGTATTGTCCATAAGTCACACACTTTAATTACCCAACTATCATCAATGATATGGGGTCATCTCGGATCAAGGCATTGTTAATATAAAGTTGTCCATTATCAACCACTCTAGGTGTTTCACCTATCAAGGTATTAGCCACACCATTACTTGGTGTTACACTCATCACTCGTAAGAGTGTCTTGCCCTCACCTTTACAAGGTATCTCGGGTTAGAAGTGTGCATATGATCACCATATCGGGTTGTAAGTATATGACCACTCACCATATTGGGCTAGAAGTATATACACACCATTCATATCGGGCTAGAGGTATCTTCTTGACCTCATATCGGGCACAAGGTGTATTTATGTGTCGCCCATGATACTTATGAGGTATCAAACCATCACCATGTCGGGCTAGAAGTACATTCAATCACCCTATCGGGATAGTCACCATCTAGGGTTAGCCATGACGAGTTAGGGTTACCATATCATCTAGGGTTTTGTATTGTGCAACCCTATCGTGCAACCATGTTGTGCAACCATGTCGTGCAACCATGTCATGCAATAGCACTTGTTATACTTCACTTATATCGGGTTACCCAAATTAGGGTTTCATGTTAACTTTTAAGTATTCATTCAACCTTGTATTGTGTATGGAGTATATACTTGACTCCATATCGTGCAAGAGGTGTATACTACACCTCCCATATCGTTCAACTATGTATTCATTCATATCCATATCATTCAAGTGAAGTAGGTGCATCATCATATCGTGTTAAAAGTGCTTTCTTGTGTGCTTGCACCCGATATCACTTTAATAAGGTGATACCATCATCTTCAAGCTCTAGACCTTTGTTATAACTATTATAGTTCATGTCAACAGGTCTAAGCAACTTCTAGAACTCATAATTTGCATCAACTATTTCAGGAAATTTTGGAATTAAAAGTAGATCATTAAATACAGCAATTTAGGTGATGAATAATAACATGATTGAGTTCAAGTTATATAACCCGCCTTAAGAGTGACTTCAAAGCTCCAAGATCCACGTTCCTAAGGTTGAAGATGAACTTCACAAATACTATATATGCAAAGAATCACCATGGATAAGCAATTGGTGAAGAAGAAAAGAAAGGAAGATCAAAACCCTAAATTCATGCTTCAATCCAAGGTTGAAGATGATCGTATCCTCACCTTAGGGTTAAGTATGAGCTCCTTCTTGCTCCTTAACACCTTTGCACGATACACTAGTGTCCTTGCACGATATGCCACCCTTCTTGCACGATATGGCACTCACTTGCACGATATGACACTCACTTGGAGTCAAAATTTCACTCTATGGCCGATATCGCCCTATATGGCCAATATCACATACTTGGGCGATATGTTCTTGCCATGGGCGATATCTCAAGGCCCATGCACGATACCACAGAATAACTTCACGATATGGGAGATCTATGCACGATACCTTAGGGTAGGAGGGTGGTAAGGGTCGCAAAATTGCACCAAGGGGTGAAACTAGGGGTGTATATACTTGTTGTTCATGAAGGAAGGCAAAAATGAGATGTCAACATTTTGAGCTAGTAGGTGCCATGTGTCATGCATGGGTGACACGTGTTCATGCATTCATAAACATTTATCTTGTCTTGCAAAACGGTTGAGGATCATATTGAGATGCAAATTCATCCATTACTTATCCATTTGGATAAGTCATCTAGGTTTAATCACTATTTTAAATCAAGCCGATACACTTTTTCTAAGGAAACTTGATGGCCGTCACACCTCATCTCCTTGAGGTGCTTTGCACGATGTGGACTTTGCCAAGAGTTCAAAGGACTATATGAGACTCATCCTATGGCTCCTTGGCCGATAGGCACTCATATATAAGCTTTTCAACTTGATACAACTCAAGTTAAGCTTTCATATTCAACCCTTTTTTTGGTCATTTCATCACCAAGAATACCATCATTCATAATTGATTCAAACATGGTGTCTCCTTCTTTATCTATCCTATAAATGATTTTATGATGGAGTAGGGACACTCTAGAGGTGGTAATTTGCATATCATCCCCACATTTTGGGTAAATTACAATTTGTACCAAAATTGGTGCACAAAGTACCAGTATTGCTCAAACAAGTTCAAACTTGGAATTTAGGCTTTCCACAGGCCACCACCTTGCATCATTCTCTATATTATGATGCTAAAACATATAAGGCATGTTCAAAATGTGACATATTGCAATATAACCCCTCAACTTGGGTAAATTACACTTTGGTCCAAAACAAAGGAAAATTGTTGAAACATCATTCAATCGGGACCAAAATTGAAACATAAGTGTGTCACATGATAAAAAAACACCTTAGAGGATTATATTAAAGTTCTAAGCAACTTTATTAGCCAAAACAAATATGGTTACCTCATAACCCAGGTCAGGTTCATTACAAGTTATAAACCCCTAACAAGGATTTCGTCCCCGAAATCTCAAATAAAAGGAGACATATATTATTCATTCGTTATATCATCAAGTCTCCACATAACATCTCATTGTTATGGAGACACCATAGAACTTTGATCAATACAAAGTTCTTTTACACAAAATTCCCATGGAATCAAACACATAGGATACATGCTTCATTGTCTTTTCATTATCGACTGTGTAGTTAATTCTGGGCCAGGTAACACTTTTCTCACTCAGATAGAGGTTGTTTGTTAATCTCATTTGACAAACTTTTATTGTAATATTTTTACAATTATTCCTTCAAGTAGATCATTCTCATCAATGTTATGTTTATGCAAAGCATAAACCCCTAACATATGATGTCCATACTACATTAGGTAACTAGACCGATTCAATAGTTAACCATTCTATGTAACTATCATAAGATAGTCTGATGTTTCTCAGATACCAGAATTCCTTACCTTGGTATCTAACACATGTGTTAATAAAACATCACATCATCATTTTTGTTTATAAGTTGACTTATAAGTAAATAAAATTCCTTCATATATCGATTAGAATGTGGTAGAAATATCCATGCCACATCTCTTTCTTTAAACTCTTGAGATTGTTTCAAAATGACTACTTGATCAGAGTAATCAAAAAGATAACAATCTAAACATGTCATACTTACCTTACCTTCAATAAATGAATACCTGGCCAGGATATTCAAGAACTAAAATTAGGTAGTATGTATTTGTTTTATATCATGTTTCATACTTTTAACATCTCTTTGAATTTTACTACTTAGTATCTCAGATTTTCTCTGGGTGTTTCTTTTACATCTCTTCCTTTTCTACATGAAGAGAGAAATTTCAAAACATATAAGAGAATATTAATCTAAATATAGGTTCTCTTCCTTCTTATCTCTTCCTCATGTCCTCATAGGACTAATTAAAGGAAGCTCAACATCAACTTCCTTTTGATAATTATCAGATAAAATCTAGAGAAGACATATCAGAATGAGAAAGCTCTATCTGACTGTCATCCCTCGCAGTCATCCACCATATCTGGTTGACTCAAACATAGAGTCTAGCTTTTCATGTTATTTCTTTTGCCTTTTTACACTATTAGGTTGTAACTTTCATAAGCCCTGCCGAGTCTACCTTGGTTGTTGGGTCATTTACTCCCTTATTTTTTGAATAAAAGGGTTTAGTATGCTTAACATGGCCATGTCTTATCCTCATACCATAGTCTTATCAGTCTCATTACCGATGTAGAAGCTAAGTCAGGAGTTCTTACAGGTGAAAAGTTATGACTTTTGCCTTTACTTAGTGATTACTACCCTGGTGCACTAAGTATTTATTGCAATGGTGGCACCAAAAACTTTGGCTTTTTAGAACAATTGGGAAAATGTCTCTAAAATTATAGAGATCTTACCTTAATTCTCAGCTTATTGCCTCTTCTTAGGCATTACCATCACATATGTACTATCTATCTAAACTTATGGCAGAGTCTACTTTCTCACCATATGTTAATCTTTCCCACATTTTCCACTGTTCCAACATGACTATGTCATTTAGGAATCCTTTCAAAGCCCAAAGTTTCTGTATTAAGGACTGGTAACCTATGTTGTAATGCTGGTATCCAGTCTATTATATTCATCACTGTTGTCCTAACTTGCCTCACAAGAGCATAAAAAGTAGGATTCTCTATCCTGATTGGGTCAAGATGGAAATTCTTAGGCACTCGTTCTTCTCTTTCCTGGTCCCTTGCACCCTCTCTTGGTGCAACAACATTGCTCTCAGCAACATGTTCCTCGTGTTCTCCAGTCATTTTTAAACTTCACCATTTCTTCTGCATAAGAAGAAGTCACTATAGGGCATACTGGGGGACACTAAAACAGACTCAACACCTCAGTCCTATGTCTCTGTAGACTCAACGAACCTTAAGCTCTGATACCAAACTTGTAATGACAGTCGCCAAACTGATAGACAAATCGTTACTAATTAAGCAGAATTGAAAACATTACCAGCAGATTAACAGAAATCACTAAAAATTAAAATCATTTTTGCAAAGAGATCCATTTCTAGGAAAACTCTTTAAGGCAGAACCAAAACTTTATATACATCATTGTTCACATTGTACATACACTGTACCATCTCTTCTCAAGGATAACATATAACAGTTGCTTTGTCAAAACATATAATGAAGCAACATAAAACCTCGAGGCTTACAAGTCAAAACCTCAGATCGTTCATGAAACCATAACGAACCAACTCCAAGGACCTGAGAGTACAGAGACGACACATAGGACTTCTATCTACAAGACATGACAGACAGTACACTCAACCTGAGCTGTCACTGCTGTCCCTGCTGCTGTTGTTCATTTTCTGCAGAAAGGTCTTCACCTTCTCGTGCATGTCCACCTAAAAATGTTGGATCCCATGGGGGTGAGACAATTGAAAATTGCCCCAGTGAGAGATATAACTCTCCGCCAACAATGTTATTATCATAGTTAAATAATACTAAACTGAGCAGAGGATAAGAAGTTTAGAACATTCTCATATTTTAAAGCATTGTAGCTATCTATGATAGAGCAGTAATTCATCTATTCACTTTATAAGGAATATGAAGAACACGTATATCATTTACCCATCATACTATCTCAAGCTTATCCTGTGATGCTCATTATCATGGTATGTCATCCATGAATCATTCTCATTTCTATCTGTTGGCCTCAGCCAATCTGCTAACCAGATATTGAATTATACCAGTCATGTGAGTATACATCATCATATCCTGTCCAAGCATTGGACTATGCCAATCATATGCAACCATTCCAGGCATTGGGTTATTACTAAACATGTGCAATTAGTCTAGGTATTGGGTTACTACAAATCCTGTGCAATTATTCCAGGTATTGGGTTATGACCAATCCTGTGCAATTATTCCAGGTATTGGGTTATGACCAATCCTGTGACAGCCTGGTATTGGACTCTACCAATCCAGTGATTAACAGCCAGGTATTGGGGTTATTACCAATCCTGTGAATTGCCCGGTATTGGACTCTACCAATCCAGTGATTAACAGCCAGGTATTGGGGTTATTACCAATCCTGTGAACAGCCTGGTATTGGACTCTACCAATCCAGTGATTAACAGCCAGATATTGGGGTTATTACCAATCCGGTGAACAACCTGGTATTGGACTCTACCAATCCAGTGATTAACAGCCAGGTATTGGGGTTATTACCAATCTTGTGAACCGCCTGGTATTGGACTCTACCAAATCCAGTGATTACAGGATTTACGCCTCTGCCAGGTATTGGTCCGTAACCAAACCTGATTACAGGCTTTACGCCTCTGCCAGCTATTGTACTTTAACCAATCCTGATTACATAGCCAGGCAGTGGACTCTAACCATTCCTGATTATAGGCTTCACGCCTCTGCCACGTATTGGACTTTAACCAAACCTGATTACAGGCTTTACGCCTCTACCAGGTATTGGACTTTAACCAATCCTGATTACACAGCCAGGCAGTGGACTCTAACCACTCCTGATTATAGGCTTCATGCCTCTGCCAGGTATTGGACTTTAACCAAACTTGATTACATGCTTTACGCCTTTTCCATGTATTGGACTTTAACCAATCCTGATTACACAGCCAGGCAGTGGACTCTAACCACTCCTGATTACAGGCTTCACCCCTCTGCCAGGTATAGGTGTGTAACCAAACCTGATTACACATTCGTTATGGGATATCAATCCCTTAAATTCATCATTGGTTATCACTTCTTTTTACTAGGCATTATACCCTGGGGCAAGCCATCATATCAATTCACATTCTTTAAGTACTACAAGTGTTCCTCTTATCTCCTTTAAGCATATTCAAAACACTATAGCCCTTATTTGGCTATTAGCATAAAGCATGTATGATCAAGATTTCATTATTATTACAACCATTTATTATTATTATAATGAGGTTATTATTTTCCATTTCCCTTAGTTTATTTTGCACATTACCATTCCTTACATGAGACTTTTATAAACATCTTATCACCTCTCATTAGGCAACAATTATTCACATGGCTCACCAGGCCCATTAATCATCTTGTCACCTTTCACTAGGCAACAACTATTCACATGTCTCACAAGGCCCATTAAACATCTTGTCACCTCTCACTAGGCCACAACTATCCACATGGCTCACAAGGCCATTAAACATCTTGTCACCTCTCACTAGGCAACAACTATTAGGGTTAGGGTTTCCCTTTATAGCCGAATAGGGTTTCAAGTTCATATTATTAATCCAAACCCTAATTCATTGCTCCACACATCTAGGAGCATACATTAATATCATAAGTATTCAATCATACTTATTTATTCTCATCATTTATCATTAAATGAATCATCAACACAAGGTATGAGTTCCTCTCTCATCCTTATCAGGGTATGATTACATCATACTTTATTAATTTGGCTTAATCCTTTCTCAAGGTATGATATCCTACACTTATCAAATTGCATTCCATCTCAATGTAACAATTGACATGACACACATCATGTGTTACTCATCCAAGTATATTGGATTTAAGGTGCATCAAGGTGTAACAATCTTAAAGAGTTGGATGTGATATTTACCATGCCTTGGTGTATCACTTCCCTCATCACTTTTATCTTACTTAAGTTCATCAACTTATCTTGTATTAGGGTATTTCCCATCCTAATACTTTATGCACTAGCCCATCAAATTAATCTTGTAAAGTATTGTCCATAAGTCACACACTTTAATTACCCAACTTTCATCAATGATATGGGCTCATCTCGGATCAAGGCATTGTTAATATAAGGTTGTCCATTATCAACCACTCTAGGTGTTTCACCTATCACGGTATTAGCCACACCATTACTTGGTGTTACACTCATCACTCGTAAGAGTGTCATGCCCTCACCTTTACAAGGTATCTCGGGTTAGATGTGTGCATATGATCACCATATCGGGTTGTAAGTATATGAGCACTCACCATATCGGGCTAGAAGTATATACACACCATTCATATCGGGCTAGAGGTATCTTCTTGACCTCATATCGGGCACAAGGTGTATGTATGTGTTGCCCATGATACTTATGAGGTATCAAACCATCACCATGTCGGGCTAGAAGTACATTCAATCACCCTATCTGGCTAGTCACCATCTAGGGTTAGCCATGATGGGTTAGGGTTACCATATCATCTAGGGTTGTGTATCGTGCAACCCTATCATGCAACCATGTCGTGCAACCATGTCGTGCAACCATGTCATGCAATAGCACTTGTTATACTTCACTTATATCGGGTTACCCAAATTACGGTTTCATGTCAACTTTTAAGTATTCATTCAACCTTGTATTGTGTATGGAGTCTATACTTGACTCCATATTGTTCAAGTGGTGTATACTACACCCCCCATATAGTGAAACTATGTATTCATTCATATCCATATCATTCAAGTGAAGTAGGTGCATCATCATATCGGGTTAAAAGTGCTTTCTTGTGTGCTTGCACCTGATATCACTTTTATAAGGTGATACCATCATCTTCAAGAACTAGACCTTTGTTCTAACTATTATAGTTCATGTCAACAGGTCTAAGAAACTACTAGAACTCATAATTTCATCGACTATTTCAGGAAATTTTGGAATTAAAAGTAGATCATTAAATACAACAATTTAGGTGATGAATAATAACATGATTGAGTTCAAGTTATATAACCCGCCTTAAGAACGACTTCAAAGCTCCAAGATCCACGTTCCTAAGTTTGAATATGGACTTCACAACTCCTCTATATGCAAAGAATCACCATGGATAAGCAATTGGTGAAGAAGAAAAGAAAGGAAGATCAAAACCCTAAATTTATGCTTCAATCCAAGGTTGAAGATGATCTTATCCTCACCTTAGGGTTAAGTATGAGCTCATTCTTGCTCCGTAACACCTTTGCACGATACACTAGTGTCCTTTCACAATATGCCACCCCTCGTGCACGATATGGCACTCACTTGCATGATATGACACTCACTTGGAGTCAAAACTTCACTCTATGGCCGATATCACCCTATATGGCCAATATCACCTACTTGGGCGATATGCTCTTGCCATGGGTGATATCCAAAGGCCCATGCACGATACCACAGCATCCCTTCACGATATGGGATCTCTATGCACGATACCTTAGGGTAGGAGGGTGGTAAGGGTCGCAAAATTGCACCAAGGGGTGAAACTAGGGGTATATATACTTGTTGTTCATGAAGGAAGGCAAAAATGAGGTGTCAACATTTTGAGCTAGTAGGTGCCACGTGTCATGCATGGATGACATGTTTCCATGCATGCATAAAAATTTATCCTGTCTTGAAAAATGGTTGAGGATCATCTTGAGATGCAAATTCGTCCATTACTTATCCATTTGGATAAGTCATCTAGGTTTAATCACTATTTTAAATCAAGCCGATACACTTTTTCTAAGGAAACTTGTTGGCCGTCACACCTCACCTCCTTGAGGTGCTTTGCATGATATGGACTTTTCCAAGAGTTAAAAAGACGATATGAGACTCCTCCTATGGCTCCTTGGCCGATAGGTACTGATATATAAGCTTTTCAACTTGATACAACTCAAGTTAAGCTTTCATATTCAACCCTTTTCTTGGTCATTTCATCACCAAGAATACCATCATTCATAATTGATTCAAACATGGTGTTTCCTTCTTTCTCTCTCCTATACATGATTATATGAGGGAGTAGGGACACTATCGAGGTAGTAATTTGCATATCAACCCCACATTTTGGGTAAATTACATTTTGTACCAAAATTGATGCACAAAGTACCAGTATTGTTCAAACAAGTTCAAACTTGGAATTTAGGCTTTCCACAAGCCACCACCTTGCATCATCTCTATATTATGATGATAAAACATATAAGTCATGTTCAACATGTGACATATTGCAATATAACCCCTCAACTTGGGTAAATTGCACTTTGGTCCAAAACAAAGGAAAATTGTTCAAACAACATTCAATCGGGACCAAAATTGAAACATAAGTGTGTCACATGATAACAAAACACTTTAGAGGATTATATTAAAGTTCTAAGAAAATTTATTAGCCAAAACAAATAGGGTTACCTCATAACCCAGGTCAGGGTCATTACATCTGGAGAATCTAGTAAATCAATTAGTGAGGTTTTCAGGGTCAAAATCCAAGTTTTGCTAAAAAGGTCTAATTTTGGGTATCTCTAAATTAATATGCAACATGGACACTAATATATGTGAATTACTTGAAAATAGGCAAAGTTAAACATGGAATCATATAAAGTGGTGAAATTTGATAATTGAACTCGAAAAAAGCGGTATGTGCATCCTTACACCCTAAGTTGGGGTATTTACAAACCAAACCCTATTTCCTTAATGAGCCATCATATGAACCCTAATCTCTTTGTTCATATTTCTTTTTTTATATTTGCCTCAAAATAAATATTGAAAATCTACTTATTGGGTCTTGTACTCCACTATAATGTTTCAATTATATGATGATCCTACTTGCCATAGTTTCTCTTTAGCATATTGACTTTGTTAGACTATTTAGCTAATATAGTGGTACTTTTGTATAGAAACCCATTGATAGGGCATGTGTTATTTCTCCCAGGAGAATGTGTTATTGTCCCCATTATAGATATTTTGTAGGTGATTGGGAATGTGTTATTCTCCCCTCACCTATTTAGTTGAGGTCCGGTAGGTGCCTTGACCCTACTTAGTTAAGGTAGTCAATATTAATCATGTATGCAAATCTTTATTCTTGTTATGGCAAGCATCTATTTGATTATGCGTCATACTCTTGACCATCTTCACTTTTGATGAATCTTAGCCTTTATTTTCATGTTATTCCTTTATCTTTTTTTTGTTCACTATTGACACATACCTTGTTTGCCTCACTTGCTGGGTGAATTCCCAACCACCTAGGCCTAGGATCAGAGTTGTGTAGCAAGAGCATGGATGACCAGCCTAGGATTAGGATAAGAGTGCATTACTTCCTATATGGACCTAACTCATGAAGTTGATGCTTGGAGACAAACTTGATATGGTTTAGATTTCACTCTACTAGATCCTTATGTTGTATCCATGTAACCCTATATGGGAGATGATGATGTGCCCTTGATAAAATTGAATATAGTCATTACTTTTATTTCTCTGTAATACTTGGTCTTTTGTATACCATTATATTAAGATTTCAAAATTTTACACCTATTCTAGCCCACATGTCGAGTATGTTTGGAATGAAGTAGGGGTGGATCCCCTCTGGGTCGCACTCTTTACAACATGGTATCAGATCTCATAGTAGTCAGAATTTGACTATATCATAGTTTCCCAGTAAGTGACATGCTTTCCTCAGAATTGATCTATTCTACTCTTGAGATGATCAAAGGCTGATTTAGGATCATAAGAGTTTCACACTTGAAATGTGTTCGGTTAACATTTATGTGGTGAGCTTGTTAGGTTGCAATTAAGGCATAAGTTGAGAGCAAAGGTTTCTCGAAAGGATCAAGATTTTGGAGTCTGACAAGATTTTCCTCCACGTCAATAGCTTGGTTTATGAGGACTCTCGGGTCTGTACGGTACCTACATGACCTGAACTTGATATTAATTGTTTGAAATATCATGCCTATAGGAAATAGTAGCCTTAGAAATCTATGTTTTATACTTTTGGGAACATAATATATTGACCTTATCTTTTAGTTGCAATGACTTGTTTGATGATGTATGTCCAATATATTTCCCATATGTCCCACAGAACCACGTGTTTGGGAAGTCTATCCCTAGAGCCTAGACTTTGAAGTTTGGTGATTAGCAAGCAATCAAGTGATAGATCTTGTACATGGTTTAGTTAGACTCACCATATTTCCTCAAGTTTTAGTTTGACTTCGTAGGTCAAACCTTTTAAGGGGTGGAGGTGTAGTAGTAGTACCTTGACAGATCATGGATGTACTAGTTTTGAGGATGGAATCCTTTTTAAAGGGATGGATGATAACACCCATTTTTGTGGTATTTATGGCCCATATTTCGTTGTTAAAACTGCCCTTTTAAACTGCTTTCCTCTTCATTTTGTCATGTTATCGAACAAATGAGTCACACTATGCTCTTAACTTGTTTTTATCATCTTTTACAGAGTTTTCCTCACTTTTTCACTCAAAATCAGAAAAACGGCCCGTCCCGACCCACTTACAAAGAATCGACCTTTTACTAGTCGCACGACACATCCACTAACCGTCGCGGACGCTGGCCGATAGGGGGATGACCTGACACGGGCGTGTCGCGCGATGCGGTCACTGACGGGCGATACGCCATTTACCCGACAGAGAGCTCTACCTGCCACGACTAAATCAGCATGTTACGACATGTCGCGCGATATGAGCCACACACCGGAACTAGTCGCCCGTCGCGCCTGATACCTCTGTAACCCGACATGTGACAGCCAAGCTACGCCGAACGACACTCACATGTCAATCATTCCCGAAGCCACATATGCAGAGACGATAAGGGGTACGTGGAACCCAGAGATTTGCAACTGCTTCCAACCGCTGCCTATAAATAGCTGCTACAAGACCTCATGGGAGGGGTCGGAATCTCGTGAAGGCTAACTTTGGAAGGCATCTGAAGCTATTGTGTCACGTCCCAGAGATGTGTCGGGCGATACTAGGTGAGCACTTCCCCCATCCTAAGAGGGGTGGGAGTGGTTCACTTAGAATCCATCCCAGTAGCCGTAGCAGCCCGATAACGACTAAGGAGGGCACCCAATGTGCCGGGTTCCTAGATGGACCCCTGCCTAAGACGGCTCACCTCTACACCCGATACAAGGAACCCGATACCCTAAGTCGTCTCTTGCCCGACACGATATCGATCCCGATACGGAATACCCGTCATGGTGTGTAGCTTGAGAGGGTGGTATCCTGACCACGACCGTATCGGGGAGGGTGCCTTGACCGATAGGCTTGTCCGTCATGGCATATCACCCGACATGGCTAGTCACCCTACACGAGCATGTCAGCCAGAGCTCCCGCTCGATATCAGGCTAGAGGCCCCTTAGGGGTCTGCTGCTGTATGTCGCCCTCCTAAATCAAGGAGGCGATACCTATCTTCCCTTTTTCGTCATTTACTTTCTTTATTTATGCAATGTAACTAAACCTTTTATACAATGCTCATGCTAATGGAATTAGAGGAGTTTTAATACCTGTTGCTCTAAGTTTGGTCCCTTTTATTGGATGATTGTTTTCTAGCATCCGAACTCTATCTTGTATGCTTGGATCATGTTTTGACTAGCTATCGAATTGTGTTTCCCGTTACAGTTCCCTCGAGAGAGGTGTTGTAACTCTAGAGTTTGGTCCGATCAAGGAGTACGAGAGTACCCAGGGTCAGAGTTGCTTCGGTTATCTTTCCACTCCAACCCAAGTCCACCACCCTTGAGAGAGGGTGTTGGTGCTTAGTTGGAGGTACTATTTTCAAGAGAAGGGGTACTGGATTTTTTCTGGTGCCGCTTGTTATGCCCTAGCTTTCCTCCTTCGTTCCTTATCGAGGCAGTATTGTTATCTCCTCTAGTTCCATTGCACAAAACCCCTAAAAATTGATAAATGCCAAAACCTTAATCTTCCTTGTAGCTTCAGTTGGAGATAGTTTTCTTTTGTTTTACCGATCTTTATCTACCATTCCCTGAGGAACATTTTTCTTGCCCTTCTTTTACCGGAGTGTAGAGTGTTGATTCTGCATTCTTAGCACAACCACCCTTGTCCCTGTGGTTCGACCCCGATCGCTACTTCGGACCCCATCATCGTTGCGGGGGCCTACGAGTCGGGTTATTTAAAAGTCCGACTACTTCAAATCTGCTCCTTTTGGATACATGATTTAGGTCGGGCAATGGAGTCGTGTATCATACCAAAATCTAGCTACTCTAATTCTAGAAACCCTAACTCCATGATTAGGAGGTTAGTGTGCTTGAATCCTTAGTTTTAACCAAACAAGTTGTATTTATAACCTAACCTACTTGTATATATACTAATGAACATATAACTATCATCTAATGAATAGTTCATATGTTTGAACCCTAATGAATATGTAATGCACATAATAAGATAATTCACATATTAATAATAATAGTGGATATGCATGATGTTGACCATGTCATCAACCAATAAACACTAATGTTATGATAAGAAAGATAGTTGTAATCTAATCTTAGACTTAATACATGCTAAGATAGATATATGTGAAAAATAATGATTATGCTGACCTAAACCCTAAGTTGTAATCATCAAACCTTAATATATACTTATTTTATGACATTCATGATAAATTAATGACATTAGGTGTCATAATCAGATAATATACTTTGATACACATAAATGGTATATAATCACCTAATCAAAGATTAATCAATTTATCAATATGTAATTCATATCATTTTGTTCACGAATATACTCCTAATTATTTAACTAATCATAAATTGGTATGTGAATTAAATTGTTAATATGTAATATGTCCCACTTGGTTCCTAAAATACATATAATGACTTAAATATGGGCAAGGGGTAATTGGGTCCACACAAATGTGCATAATCAATAATAAGAAGTGAATAAACATGAGTAAATGATTAATGATGACATTCATATGAGTAAGGAAAGTAATGTGAATATAAGTAATTAATGTGACATTATTTGGATTAATTGTAGACTTAATAACAAATTGGATAAAATTGTCCATTTCATGTAAAAAAAATTGTTATGGTGTCAGCATGAGGATAATAGAGTTTGAATCCAAATTATTAAGGATATGGTCCAATATATTATAGATAATGAGATGTTTGAGTAAACCCTAATTGTACTAAGACTCTTAAGGAGATAAATAACAAATATATATGATTTTGTGCATAATAAGGATATGCAACTCTTTTGGCAACAAAGTGAATATAATAGGACACAACATAAAGAATAATGAGGATGATGTAATTGTTGGTATGTATGCCCTGAGAGCCAATCATGTGATGATTGGTGGGATACATTAAGATTGATTTGATAAACATCAAAGGCAAGCTTCCAATTCATTCTGGTTCAATCATATGAGATAGTGATAGAACAGATTGAATGTCTAGAGAATGACAGTACTCAATGATGTATGCTTTCAGGTTGAGGACCTGAACGATGAGATCATACGGATGCTAAGAGTTTGTACATTCTTGTTATGTCCCTAGTCGGATGTCATTGTGGAAGGTAGATAGACAGCAATGACACACAAGACTAGATTGTGGTGTTGGTTGATGACAGAATCTCATTAGTCATGATATAGAGATATCAAACCAAACACATAGGTACTTGTTAGAGAACAAGTGTACCGGACAGACCCACCGTGAGTTTGACACATGGAACCATGAGATGGTAGTCACAGTCAGTACTCATAGTGATGGTGGTGAGTGTGATTCTTAGACCTGAAATCACTACACTCAACACATGTCGTTGGGAACACTTTGACATCATCAAACGCAGTCCTGAAACATGGGTTGTTATAAAGGTGATGATTGGGTGGCTTTGACACATGGGGCTTTTGAGGGGTGAGTGATAGATATGGGATTTGTCCCTCCTGAGGGAGTTTGATATCCATGGCCACTTGATGAGTAGGATTGAGAAAGGCGTGCACACATGTGTGAATCAGTATGTGATACTGATGTCATACATATCTCTTCCAGTCTACTCTGAGATCAAGGAAGTGAATGAACGTTGATAGGATGACTGTTCCATGCCTCGAGTTCATTCCGGATATCAGTGACAAAGGAATTATACATTCGCTGTAACACCATTCACGGATTGTAGGATGAAAGTTGTTCTCCAACTTTCTACTTTCACTTGGGTAGCACTGATGTGTGACTAGGCACCGCTCTTTGCTTGTGAAGTCATAAGTGTTATGGACTTTCACTGCCAACGTGAAATGGACCTGCAGGGTCACACACATAGGATTTAACCTGGAAGAGGAGTTTTGTCCACAAAGCAATGTTTAGATTGATTACTAAAGGAGTTTAGTAGTTTAATTAAACACTCAATCAGTCGATAGCTCAATATTGTATGGTTCAAGGTGTTGGACGCATTGATTGGAGTATCAGATTGATTGAAATCGCAATTGACTGATTTTGCCCAACTTGTGCTCCCAACCGATCGGTTCATGTGATGAACCGGTCGGCTGAGGTTGCTGAACCGGTCGGCTGGAGTGTCCAGGCCGATCGGCTCATGCCCAGGTTGAAACGACCGGTTCAAGGGTTGAACCGATCGTCTCAACTGGTTCAACCGACCAGTTGGGAAAGTCATGTCGGCAAGAATTTTCCTTTCATTTCAAAATTGCCCAATTCGATTGGGAATAATATTGGTATTCGATACCAATTGGGAAAGAAACAAGGAAAGTCTTTTTTGAGCCGGATTAGGACCATGAACCGATCGGTTCAGGGCACCAACCGATCGGTTGGAGTGCCCCAAACGATCGGCTCAGGTCCAACCGATCGGCTCAATGGCCGAACCGATCGGTTCAGTTGTGAACCGATCATTTCAGGTTGCGAACCGGTTGCTTTTTGTGGAAAATTCTCGAACCCTTCTACTCCTGCTTTAGTCCCGCATTGCCCGGGATGGATAACCCTGTCCCATGACTCTCCTATATATAGGGGTATTGGGGGCTTCTCAAAGTACACCTCAGTGCAACCAGTTGTTCTGCAAGTTGTCGTTCTCTCTGGTTTTGGTAACCGTGAGAGAGCCCGAGCAAGTGCTTCCCGCAAAAGGGAGGTGCAGCAAGGGAAGGACAACTGCAGTTGCAACAGGAGGCAGGAGAGCGTGTTGGCGACTAGTACGTCAACAGGAGGGTGCGACTCCTTCCACTTCCTTGTGGGACAAGGAGAGTGGAGTTCCAGGTGGTCCGTGTGGACTACTACAGAGGCGGGAGGACACTGCCGCTTAGGAGGACAACTGTCATCCGACAGTCCGGTTCGAGTAGGAGTTGTCAGTCCCGGTGTGACCAGGAGCTGCACAGACACCGTCGAAGTCTGGAGTTGAAGACCGCGCATTGCGCGAGGTATTGTCGCCGAGCAAGCCTCGGGACAAGGTATGATTCCACAAACCATCCTTTCCTATTATATAGACGTTGACGCGTTTCCTCGGTATGGGTTGGGGGAGAATTTTTTTTGTTTCCACTACCTTCTTTGTCTTCCCCAAAACCCAACAGTGGTATCAGAGCCACGTCAGCTGTTCTATATTTTAGGAATATCGATATGATCCATTTTGGTTTGTCGCCTTTATTTATTGCATACGATGCGAATAATATTGGCTTTATGCATGTCCAATCCTAAATCCACAAATCCCTAATTACATATATGATATGTATTATTAATGCACTCGATACGCGTCGCCCTTAAACGGGTTTTGTGGTGGATGTGTGTAGCATGATTATGGCCTATCAACCCCTATCTGTGTGTGGTTATTTGTGGTTGCTTGCATCTCGGTCTGCGCACCGATCTTCCCTCTCTTATTCCTGATGTAACTCGAAATAATTCGAGATTCTTTCCTACCTTTGCTCCCCCCGAATGTAACTCGGGGTTTCCCTTTTTAAAAGCAATGTAATAAATAGGATAGATTTTTTATTTCCTGTTATGTCAAAGACCGGCGGACATCAAGAATACTGCTCAGACGATCGGTTCAAGGAGTGAACCGATCGGTTGACCTTCCAGACGGTCGGTTCAAGGAGTGAACCGATCGGTTGATGAACGGTTCGAGGAGCGAGACGAGCGGGTGGAGGACATGACGAGATGCACGACGACCAGGAAAACCGATGGGTTGAAGGAGCCAACCGATCGGCTGGTGGCACCCAGACGACTGGCTGGAGAGTACAGATCATTCATGTGATGAGTTGATCAACTCAGAAGGCAAGGCACAGAGTTCATCTTGTACAGGTTGCATGTGATGTAGACCTAGAT
Source organism: Alisma plantago-aquatica (assembly GCA_963693085.1). Lineage (NCBI taxonomy): Eukaryota > Viridiplantae > Streptophyta > Magnoliopsida > Alismatales > Alismataceae > Alisma > Alisma plantago-aquatica. The sequence goes on from OY856412.1 coordinate 827,995,502, forward strand.
GACCGTGATTTCTCTTGGCTCGAGGAATCACATTAGGATGGCCATAATCATTGCTTTTTATCGTTTTGTGCATGTTTTATATGGGATATAGCATGTATATGATACATACTATGTATTGTGGTGATTGGATATGTATATGTATATAAAACCAAATCCCTCATTAAATATTAAGTTTTAGATGCCTTCCAAATGCGACACACGTGAAAGGCTTGATCGACCAAGTGTGGGCACGCCCAAGCGTGGTGCACCGTCTATCTCGTGGAAGCGTGAAGGATGAATGTGTGGGTCTGCCCAAGCAGGGTGCATATTCATTGTGCTTGCTTTGGGTTGGACTTAACAAGGTGACCTAGATAGGATCTAGCGCCTCGAGGCATGGAGATGATCATTGCAAGGAGTTGTAGATGACATCTTATCAAGAGTTGCATATGATGCAATTGGCAAAAGTTGCCTACCTGAGAGATCTATGTTGTGGGTGACAGCCCAAGCTGGTCCATGACTTAGAGGATTTCAGGATCTTGCCCACTAGAAGGTTGTACGCTGCAATCTTCCGAATTGATGGTGAGGGCTATCAATTTGAAGTAAAATAGTGGGAGCGATAATTAATTAAAGGCCTAATTATATCGTCAAACTTTCAAATCAATCAAATAAGTCAAAAATGAGTTTTGGACTAAAATTGCATATTTTCCTTTTGTAGTACAAATGGCAACAAACAACAACAACTTTTCTTTGCGATCGGTCCTTGACAAGGACAAACTAAATGGGACAAACTTCCACGACTGGTATCGGACATTGAGAATTGTTCTCACTCAAGAGCGTAAGCTCTATGTCCTGGATACTCCAATTCCAGAGGAACCCGCTCCTAATGCACCAAGGACAGAAAGGGATGCTTACAAGAAGCATTCTGATGATGCCATTGATGCAAAGTGCTTGATGCTATGTTCAATGAACCATGAGTTGCAGAGGCAACATGAGAACATGGGTGTCATAGAGATGATTCTGCATCTCAGGAACATGTATGAAGATCAGGCACGGAAAGAGAGGTACAATGTTTCTAGGGCGTTGTTCAAGTGCGTCATGATAGAAGGAGATCCAGTTGGTCCTCACACACTCAAGATGATTGGGTATGTGGAGAACCTGCAGAGACTGGGATTTCCACTGAGCCAAGAGTTGGCTACTGACGTGATACTGCAATCGTTGCCAGAATCTTACAGTCAGTTTGTGATGAACTACAACATGAACAATTTTGATAGGCCACTGTCAGAGTTGTTGGGCATGTTGAGGACAGCCGAGTTACAGATGAAGAAGGACAAGCCTAAGTCCGTGATGGTGATCACGAGCAAGAAAGGCAAGTCCAAGCGCAAGGGCAAGGGCAAAGCTAAGAAAGGTTCTGAAGCTAGCCAGGAGTCCAAGCCATCTTCAGCTCTCAAGGCCAAGGGAGGCGTGACCAAGAAAGGAAATTGCCACCATTGTCAAAAGCCAGGACATTGGAAAAGGAATTGTCCTCTCTACCTGGAAGAACAAAAGAAGAAGGAGGCGACTGAAACCTCTACTTAAAGGTGTCATGAAAGTAAACTTGTAACACTTTTGAGATATATGATATCAAGATGTAAAGTGTAAAGCATTCTTACTTGGGGCAAGTGTTGCCTTTATAGATAGGAATACTTTAGTTTATTTTCAGCCAATAAGGCATGTAATACAGTTATGAACTGCTATTTCATACTTTCCAATAGATAGAAACACTTTATTTTTGCATATTGTATGACAATGATAGCAATTAATAAAGAGATGTTTCAATTTATAAAGATGTGATCTTTGTGGCAATGCCTTATTTATCTTGTGATATTTGATATGCATAAGATAAGACGATACCTAAAAGTTATAGATAACTCAAACAATTTAATTAGCATTAATCATGAGAAATTCATTTCTAGTGATGGATAAAACTAGACTCTTTTGGTTAGAGAACCAGTAAGGGACATGAATATCTTGGACATGATTAATCAATCTTCACTAAAGTAGTGGAAGAGTGATTATCCTATTAGGTATAATACATGTGATGTATTTACATACCTATTGGAATAAATGCTAATACTTCAAATGGTGTTTACAGAAATACCAATATGAATGTCTTGAAATGTTCAAGATTATCATAAATGAAGTACAAATTTGGTAAAGTATTAATTCTTGATGAGATCAATGAATGAAATACTTGGACCAAATGTTTGAGATCCTTATGAGTGATTATGATAGTGTATCATAGTGAACTCATGATTAAGGCATGGTGATGTCTGAATCAAGAAGGAATCATACTCTAAGGAGTTAGAGAATGATTATCAAATAACTGAATTCTTCTTAATAAAAGAATACCCCATACTAATAAAAGAAATTAAGAATCACAAGGGTTGTGAGTTCTTATATCTTTAACAGATACACCTCAATTATCTATGTGATGAGTTGTTCATGTGATGAGTCAACTATCAAGATGAATATGAGGAACTGAATCTTGAGTTATAGTTTAAAACCATTACATCCTAAATGACTTCCATGTGAACCATAAGGTATGACCTTGATGGTAGCACTCATTGGATCATATCCATAAGTGCAGATGAGTCTTAAGTGTTAAGACACATGGATAACATTTTGAGAAGGATGATGCTTGTTGATTGCAACTTAATGACTAAGACATTTGGCATATGGATACTAAAACTGCATTCCTATGAGGAATAAAACCAGGATGTGTACATGACACAGCCTATAAGGTTTATGAATCCACTAATGAAAATGAAGTCTATAAGTTACAATGGACTAATCAATGTGATTGATTGAGTACAAGCAACTCAAAATTGGATCTTTATTTTGATAATATAGTCAAAGGGTTTGACTGATATGTCAAAGATAAAGAATGGATCTGTGATTTAGTGGGAGCGTGTTCACATTCCACATATTGATGTGAAATGAAATTGTTCTAAAATGGAAATCCGAATGTGGAAATTATCTTTAAGGAAGATAGATATGTTTCCTATGTGATAGGAATAGAGATCTATAGAGATAGTTCTCGAAAATCTCTTGACCTGGAAAGAGAAAGCATACATTGGCAATCTGTACTGAAGTGTTCAGTATGCACAGATTCAGTGGGAGAAAACTTGTCCATGTTACATGGATATTAGTATCCCAAGGCCAAGTGACCAATTCTTGTGAAGAATGGGAACACTAAGAATAGATATGGATCTATCATGTATGTAATCATCCCATTATCTTGCATGTATGACATGGCAAGAATAAAATGCATTCATCATCTTGTATGTGGGACATGGCAATATGATGTGCTCATCCTGATAACTCGTATGTGTGACATGACGAGTGGATGTCTGTCTATTTCCAGTAAGGGTTACTGGAATACCATGAGAACTTGATAAGTGCTTGTGAAGTACTAGTTCTATGGAGATAAGGAAGAGTTCGATGTAAAGAGTTACATTGATGCGAACTTCCGAAAGGACAGAAAATTAATCGCAATATATATACATAAGATGTATAAAAGTGAAAGTTTTTTGATAATTGGAAATGTTCCAATAAAGCCATTTAAAAAAAAAGGGAAATGCCGAGTATCTATGTGTTAGTAAACAGCAGTGGATACTATATGGATCTGAAAGTTCATAGGATGAACTTATATTCCACTCATTGATGATAAGTCTGGAATCCTTGATCATGCAATGTGGCTAAAGGTTAGCAATGGAATACTAGATCGCATATTACGGCAACTCCATCTCATACGTGTGACGTACAGCGAAGAGATGAGAGACATGCAATTTGTACAGACTTTGGCAAGGTGTTGCCATTACTCACTATGTTGGCACTAGAGCACAGTAACATGTGGTACATGTTTGAAGATCACTATGAATATGATTCAAGGGTGATAGGCTCACAGTACAAGTGGGAGTCTGTTGGTATGTATGCCCTGAGAGCCAATAATGTGATGATTGGTGGGATACATTAAGATTGATTTGATAAACATCAAAGGCAAGCTTCCAATTCATTCTGGTTCAATCATATGAGATAGTGATAGAATAGATTGAATGTCTAGAGAATGACAGTACTCAATGACGTATGCTTTCAGGTTGAGGACCTGAACGATGAGATCATACGGATGCTAAGAGTTTGTACATTCTTGTTATGTCCCTAGTCGGATGTCATTGTGGAAGGTAGATAGACAGCAATGACACACAAGACTAGATTGTAGTGTTGGTTGATAAAAAAATCTCATTAGTCATGATATAGAGATATCAAACCAAACACATAGGTACTTGTTAGAGAACAAGTGTACCGGACAGACCCACCGTGAGTTTGACACATGGAACCATGAGATGGTAGTCACAGTCAGTACTCACAGTGATGGTGGTGAGTGTGATTCTTAGACCTGAAATCACTACACTCAACACATGTCGTTGGGCACACTTTGACATCATCAAACGCAGTCCTGAAACATGGGTTGTTATAAAGGTGATGATTGGGTGGCTTTGACACATGGGGCTTTTGAGGGGTGAGTGATAGATATGGGATTTGTCCCTCCTGAGGGAGTTTGATATCCATGGCCACTTGATGAGTAGGATTGAGAAAGGCGTGCACGCATGTGTGAATCAGTATGTGATACTGATGTCATACATATCTCTTCCAGTCTACTCTGAGATCAAGGAAGTGAATGAACGTTGACAGGATGACTGTTCCATGCCTCGAGTTCATTCTAGATATCAGTGACAAAGGAATTATACATTCGCTGTAACACCATTCAAGGATTGTAGGATGAAAGTTGTTCTCCAACTTTCTACTTTCACTTGGGTAGTAATGATGTGTGACTAGGCACCGCTCTTTGCTTGTGAAGTCATAAGTGTTATGGACTTTCACTACCAACGTGAAATGGACCTGCAGGGTCACACACATAGGATTTAACCTGGAAGAGGAGTTTTGTCCACAAAGCAATGTTTAGATTGATTACTAAAGGAGTTTAGTAGTTCAATTAAACACTCAATCAGTCGATAGCTCAATATCGTATGGTTCAAGGTGTTGGACGCATTGATTGGATTATCGGATTGATTGAAATCGCAATTGACTGATTTTGCCCAACCTGTGCTCCCAACCGATCGGTTCATGTGATGAACCGGTCGGCTGAGGTTGTTGAACCGGTCGGCTGGAGTGTCCAGGCCGATCGGCTCATGCCCAGGTTGAAATGACCGGTTCAAGGGTTGAAATGAACGGTTCAAGGGTTGAACCGATCGGCTCAACTGGTGCAACCGACCAGTTGGGAAAGTCATGTCGGCAAGAATTTTCCTTTCATTTCAAAATTGCCCAATTCGATTGGGAATAATATTGGTATTCGATACCAATTGGGAAAGAAACAAGGAAAGTCTTTTTTGAGCCGGATTAGGACCATGAACCGATCGGTTCAGGGCACCAACCGATCGGTTGGAGTGCCCCAAACGATCGGCTCAGGTCCAACCGATCGGCTCAATGGCCGAACCGATCGGTTCAGTTGTGAACCGATCATTTCAGTTGTGAACCGATCATTTCAGGTTGCGAACCGATTGCTTTTTGTGGAAAATTCTCGAACCCTTCTACTCCTGCTTTAGTCCCGCATTGCCCAGGATGGAGAACCCTATCCCATGACTCTCCTATATATAGGGGTATTGGGGGCTTCTCAAAGTACAGCTCAGTGCAACCAGTTGCTCTGCAAGTTGTCGTTCTCTCTGGTTTTGGTAACCGTGAGAGAGCCCGAGCAAGTGCTTCCCGCAAAAGGGAGGTGCAGCAAGGGAAGGACAACTGTAGTTGCAACAGGAGGTAGGAGAGCGTGTTGGCGACTAGTACGTCAACAGGAGGGTGCGACTCCTTCCACTTCCTTGTGGGACAAGGAGAGTGGAGTTTCAGGTGGTCCGTGTGGACTACTACAGAGGCGGGAGGACACTGCCGCTTAGGAGGACAACTGTCATCCGACAGTCCGGTTCGAGTAGGAGTTGTCAGTCCCGGTGCGACCAGGAGCTGTACAGACACCGTCGAAGTCTGGAGTTGAAGACCGTGCATTGCGCGAGGTATTGTCGCCGAGCAAGCCTCAGGACAAGGTATGATTCCACAAACAATCCTTTCCTATTATATAGACGTTGACGCGTTTCCTCGGTATGGGTTGGGGGAGAATTTTTTTGTTTCCGCTGCCTTCTCTGTCTTCCCCAAAACCCAACAGTAATATCATAATAAATATAATGCTAATAATATTTTTATTCAGTAGTTCCCATATTTCACTTATTTATCCCATTAAGTCTATTAATTCAATATTCATTTAAATGATGGAACAATGTTCATATTTATGGACATGTAAGAACAAATTATTTTTCTAATACATGTATTAAGCACATTATACTTATAAATAAGATATGGGAGTTGGTAATACTTTCTATAGGTCCCTTAGTCCAGGGTTAGAGGTAAATAATTATTCATGAAATGGAGTTAAATGCAATGTATACTATGGTGACATTGTAACCCTAATAAATCTACCAATATGCACAAGCCACTTAATTTTGATTTCAATTCTTGTAATTAGTTATAGATAAGCAACCAATCACTCTTTTCTAGGACTAGCTAATTAGGTTATAGTTAGCAATAGTCTCTGGAATGCATTTCCCTAATTTTGACATCCGAGGCTCATAGGCCTATACTACTCGACGAGTACACTTGTGTGTTGCACGCACATAAAATGTGTGTCAAGTTTCTACCTCTGTTGCCGAGGATAAAACAATTATAGCGCTGCAAGTGATGTGACCGGCCATAATATAGGATGTTTTCTTTCTTCTAATAAATTTTCAAATATTTTTCTATGAAATTGTGATAGTATTGAAAATCTTGTGCTAGCAACAACTCACTAGCATTCAATTTGTCACGCTTCAATATATTTTTCAGGTACTAGTGCATGGTTCATACCAAATATTATGAAGAGTCTAATCCATCTAGTTAGGATAGGAGGAGATCTTTGTAAAGCAAGAGAGTTCAGGGTGTCATCTGGGAAACTCATTCAAAACCCATCACCATAGGAAAAGCAAGAAGAACATGAGATAATCATGTCACATCCAGGTGATGACAATGTTGAAGAAGACCCCGAGGAGCATATTGTGAGGGAGAAAATGAAGGCATCCTTAGCCACAACATAGCTGGGACCAGTTATAAGGTAGGTAGTGAATTTGGGAAGCTACAAATTAAATCCTGCACTAATGACATTCATTAAATCTTAGTCGTTCCATGGCCACAATATGGAGGATCACATAGCTCACATCAATAGCTTCATGGAGAGTTTTGATATGCTTAATCTTGATTGCGTTTGAACTACAATGATCTACTTGAAGTTGTTTTCTTGTTCACTGTCGAAAAAGGTTAAGGCATGGTTCTTAAGCCTCCTACAATAATCTATTGAGACTTGGGATGAGTTGGTTGATGCCTTCTTATAGCACATTTTCTACCTCATAAGACAAATGGACTAGTGGAAAAAATTCATAACTTCAAGCATCATGCCGAGGAGTCCTATTCTAAAGCCTGGGAGAGATTGCAAAACATGCTCGGAAGGTCCCTCATCATGGGATAGATCTTTATGGACAAGTGATTCAGCCCTATTTTTAGGGCTTCATCTTGTGTCATATTGCATTTCAATCACATCTATACCTATTAGATTACATGTTATTTCCCTCAATATGCATATTTGTGTAAAATGCACTTATGGACATTATTTGCATGTTTTTTAGGCATTTGGACCACGCTTGATGGAAGAGAGAGAGAAGGAGTGACCCTAGGGTTTCTCTACCCTTGGAGAGACTCAAAGTGAAGTCTGATGCTCCCTCAACCTACCCCTAGTGGCCAAAGATCAATTTAAGCAAAGATGTCCAAGAAAATCCAAAGAATTAAGTCAAAGTGTTGATCCAGAGACCAACATAGCCGTGGCACCACAGAAATGTCATGCTAGGACACTTGCAAATCAATAGAGTCATCCTAAAGCCAAGCTAGAATCACCACGGCCGTGCCATACAGAATGGTCGTGGTGAATTGACCCAGAACGCTCATTCCCCCTTGCACGGTCATGTAACAATAGAGGCAGAACGACCATGGAGTAGAGAATGACATGTGCAATTCGAGCAACCACGGTCGTGGTGACCACCACGACTGTTCTACCCTAGCCCCACCATGGTCGTGGTGATCACCACAGTCGAGCCACCTTCAGTACAAAATTCACCAACTCCCTTTGATTTTTCACCATTTCTCACCATGGTTGTTCCCATCCACCACGACCATTCTCACTCCTCTCCACCATGATCGTGCTACCTACAAAAACCTAGCTACTTTTACACTATTTTTCCCATACTACCCCTACTTGACCTAGTGCTTCCCCCACACCTATATTGACCTAGGTGGCGGCTCCAGCATGAGGTTAGCTACCTTCTACCACCTCTTAGATCCACATTTAAACCATAGCCATTCCACTCCACTTCCACCTCCATTCCACTCCATTTCACCATTTCCACCATCAAAACCCTAGTTTCCTCTCATTTCCACCATCAGTCCATGCCCCTACACCTTGGAGGAGAGAGGAGGACGCCCTACAATAGTTAAAATGGAGGAATTCTTCATCTATACTGAGCTCCATGGCTTCTTCTACCTCTTTCTCCTTTCTTTTTGTACTTTCCATTGTTATGAGTATCTAGGCCCCTTGGGTGGGTTGTTTGGGGTGTAAAATGTTAATTTGATACCATGTTGCGGGGAAATGATATGTAAACTTTGTAATTCAATTTTCTAATGATTATGTTCTATTTGTATCTCATTCTCCATAAATTTCTTGTTGGTTTGTGCTTAAAATCACCTAGGAATTTAGGGAAATTGATTATATGTGTGAATTTTGTGATTTTTTCCTAGGTCAAATTCTTGGATCCCTAGCTATCTACCATCCTCCTACATCCTAATCAATTCTTCTAACCCTAGCCATGGAGCTTATTCTACCTCTTTCTCCTTTCTTTTTGTACTTTCCATTGTTATGAGTAGCTAGGCCACGTGGGTGGGTTGTTTGGGGTGTAAAATGTTACTTTGATACCATGTTTCATGGAAATGATATGTAAACTTTGTAATTCAATTTGCTAATGATTATGTTCTATTTGTATCTCATTCTCCATAAATTGCTTGTTGGTTTGTGCTTGAAATTACCTAGGAATTCGGGGAAATTGATTATATGTGTGAATTTTGGGATTTGCTCCTAGGTCAAATTCTTGGATCCCTAGCTAACTACCATCCTCCTACATCTTAATCAATTCTTCTAACCCTAGTTGAATGGCCTAAAACCTCACTTCCACTTCCATTACTAACCTCGGCCCGTAATCATCCTAAGATCATCTAACCTAGAAACCTAGGTTTATTTATACTCTAATTGAATTACACCCAAGCCCTAACCCAATTGAGCCTCGTAAGGGTAGTAGGGAGTGTTAGGGACTAGTTCCCCTATACACAACCTAACATATCCATGGCCAGTTAGTAGCTTAGGATAATTTATTACACTAACTTATTGTTTGCTTTTATAATCTAATGGAATCATAATGTTCATATGTCACCCCAACTTAATTGATAAGTGCATTCCCAAAATAGCCCACATCTCCCTTAATTTCTTTTAAAACCCTAGTTTCCAACTTTCTTAGCTAATGTTAGCTTAATCAACTATTTTCTTGCTTAGATAGCTTCTTGCCGTGTTCTTGCTTTGTTCTTTCTAGCTTAGGTCTTCATTTACTCTTTTGCCTTATCTTGCTTTCCTTAGTGTAGGTTGTTCTCTTCTTGTCATTTCTACTTGCCTTGTTTTTTCCTACTTAGTAGAATTAATTGTCTAGGGTTAACTTAGGTTTTGTTCTTACTTGTCTTTCTTTCTTGCTCAACTTCGTTTAACAATCAAGACAACCTTCAAACCCTTCAACCTAGTCTCCAAAGTAGGAACCTAGTACCAAAAACTAACCAAGATCTAGTGCCTCCTTTTCTCCCTATGGATCGACCCTATACTTGCCACCTTACCTATACTACGACATGACCCCATGCACTTATGAGTTAGTGTTTTAGTAGAAGTAGTTTGTTTGAGTTTAGGTCAATATAAATTTTGAAAGTGAATCCACTCATGTGGTTCTGTCCGCGGAGTTGCATCTATTCAAATTTCAATTGAGTTGTGTGTAACGCCATTGGCGGGATCGCACCACTAGTAAAGACACTATTATTGGCTAAACAAGGGGGAGAAAACTAATATTGATTGTGATGATCTGCCAAACTAAATGAGATTACTCAAAATAAAACATGTGATTGATCACTAATTAATCACATATCTAGAAAATAGGATTAAATTAAAACCAAATTTTACATCACCAACTAGTTTAGGAATAATTACATATAAGTCCAACTACTTGTATAACAACACATACTATATTAGGTATTTACATATATGTTCAGTGGCCTAAGCCACAACCTGTATACAAAAGAGATGTTCCTCATATACATTCCACATACAAACATCAGCATACTACCAAAACTCATGTCGATGTACATATCATCTACAAAACATCACCTGCCTGGACCTGAGAGTACATGGACGACTTTAGGACACTCTAACTACTAGCCAAACTTTAGCTCCTACTATTCTCCAAGCTGCTCTTCCTCACCTCCACAAACTAGACGATGTCATTGACGATTACCTAAAAGATTTGTGACCTACGAGGTGAGACCCATGTCCCAATGTGAGACATAACTCAACAATAATTTTTGATTACATCAAGTTATTTAATAAATAAGTTAACAAATTAAGTAAACTAAATAGATAGTATAAAAACAAGGATGGTTAGCATGAACTATAAAGGAACATATGAAACTATCATTTTTATATAGTTGGTTTCTCTTACCACATTATATAACAACTAAACATAATAAGAAACAAGAAAGGGTTGTCAACCAATGTGAATTGTGTTTAACCTTAAATAGATATGCTACATGGATGGATTACATCTTTCATTAGTCATAGGGGAGTTTGAAGTATACCATTCAAAGTCTAACTGATCACTGCGAAGTCGCAATCAGTTCCTTACAAGATCTAGGAGACTCGAAATCCTTAGATCTCACCCCCTCGATCAGTACAATTCAACTACAACAACACATCAGTCAAACTGTCTGTAGCAACATATAACCAATCTGCATTCCAGCTAGACTAACCATGGTATATCGGTCATGGAACTAGTAACTAGGGTATACAAAACCCTATCATCCGAGGTACAACTGCAGTTATCCTCAATCACATCACATGTACATATATCAGAGAAATAGCCTCAACCGCTCCCAATTTGAGGCATGATTGTGCCCATCCTCCAAACCTTAGGGTCATGATGTAAAGGATGTACTCTCCCTACACCCAAATATACTCAACGGTTATGTATGTGACTTTGAGCTTCCCTTAGGAATGCTCGCTTCCCCATCCAACAAGTCCTAAAACTGGAATGGTTGTATGACATAGGGCACTACATGATTAGGGTTTCACTTGATTAGTTAATGTCAATTGGCTGTCTTGTAACTGCATCAATCAGGTTACATACAAACCCTAAAAGATTTCTGCAAAAACATGGGCATCTCATAACTCTAGAAGATATAGAACGTATGAAATATAATCCTTGTCCCATCATCACAGGATGCCAATCCTTGTCACATATGAAGAGGATCACACCTCAATAAGGGCTCAAGACATGCCCAAAGGTCCTTAAGACCACTCACATATCTCATGCAAGAACATTATTATCTTTTGACACCTTATAAAAGATTCAACAAACCATCACCAAACTTCTAATACACAAATTTTGCATAACATTGCATTTAAGATCTATGATGTTCACATGATAGCATGGAAGAATAACCATAATCATTGATAGAGAGCAATCCTTCATTATATCAACAAACAAGGAAGCTAGGTATGATTAACCATCATCATTTAATTCTATCAGGGTTACGTTCAACAAGATGGGTTGAATTAGATGTCACAAATCAGCATTCAAAGCTAACCATCATTTCACAAATTTACTTTAAGAAAAAGCACAAACCCAAACCCTAGAACCTTCATCAAATCATGGCGCACTCAAGACCAAGCACTATCATCAATTTCCATGCTTCAAACTCAAACCATTAGATCACACACCGCACAGAAACATAGGCATATGCATAACCCAATGTATAATCCTTGGGTTGCATCATCAAACTAACACATCTGTGTGGAATAGACAAGACCATAAAATTCAATACTAGAAAAATCTTTGCATCATACACATAGGAAAGCCATCGAATGTCAAAACTATAACCATCATCATTTGATGACATTAGAGGGACTATCAATTTTGGGCAACATGGCCACCATCAGATGTTGTCACTTAAAGACCATCATTTGAAGGCTAGTAGAAGAAACATCATTTGTGGACAAACCAGAGAGACCATCATTTATTGAAAAACTAGTGGAACCATTGGTTGTAGACCATTGAACATGGAACCGGTGAAACCACCGAGTATGGCATATGGAAGCCATCGAGTCAAAACTAGGTGGTAAAATAGATCTAAAGCACCAAGCAAAACCAGGTGGTCGACTCCGACCTTCGCGGAGAGGAGAGATCCTCCCCTCTCTCCCACCATGATGGCCTCGATGGATAGTTCCTCATCTACATCAGATGAACAGACCTCCTCTAAGGACCAAAGCAACCCTAACATCACCAAGAAGGTGTGGAACTAGGTGCTTGGTGGTGCTAATGTTGGTATGTATGCCCATAGAGCAAGTCATATGATGATTGTAGTGGGATACTTTGAAAATGATTTGAATAATAATAAAGGCAATTTCTGATCTATATGTTTAAACTGTTTCTGAGATGATGGTGTAACATGATAGATGTCTAAAGAATTGTTTTACTCAATGACGTATTCTTTTGGGTTGAGGACCTAAAATATGAGATCATACGGATGTTAAGAGTATACATTCTTGTTTAGTCCCTAGTTGGCTGTTATTATGGAAATAACCGTAGACATCAATAACACTAAAGACTAGATTGTGTGTTGGTTGATGACAGAATCTCATTAGTCATGATATAGTGATATCAAACCAAGCACATAGGTACTTGTTAGAGAACAAGGTACCAGACAGACCCACCGTGAGAGTGACACATGGAACCATGACTTGGTAGTCACAGTCAACTCTTACAGTGATGGTGGTGAGTGTGATTCTTAGACCTGAAATCACTACACTCAACACATGTCGTTGGGTACACTTTGACATCATCAAACGCAGTCCTGAAACATGGGTTGTTATAAAGGTGATGATTGGGTGGCTTTGACACATGGGGCTTTTGAGGGGTGAGTGATAGATATGGGATTTGTCCCTCCTAAGGGAGTTTGATGTCCTTGTCCACTTGATGAGTAGGATTGAGAAAGGCATGCACATGCATGTGTGAATCAATATGTGATATTGATGTCACACACATCTCACCCAGTCTGCTCTGAGATCAAGGAAATGAATGAATGTTGACAGGATGACTGTTCCATGCCTCGAGTTCATTCAGGACATCAGTGACAAAGGAATTATACATTCATTGTAACACCATTCACGAATTGTAGGATTGAAAGTTGTTCTCCAACTTTCTATTTCACTTAGGTAGCACTGATGTGTGACTAGGCACCGCTCTTTGCTTGTGAAGTCATAAGTGTTATGGACTTTCACTACCAATGTGAAATGGACCTGCAGGGTCACACACATAGGATTTAACCTGGAAAAGGATTTTTGTCCACAAACAATGTTTAGATTGATTACTAAAGGAGTTTAGTAGTTCAATTAAACACTCAATCATATGATAGATCAATATCATAGTGTTCAAGGTGTTAGACTGATTGATTAGAGTATCAGATTGATTGAAACTACGACTAACTGATTCTGCACAATCTGCACTCCCAATCGATCGGTGAGACCAGGAGTCTTCAGTCCCGGTGAGACCAGGAGCTGCACAGACACCGTCCAAGATCAGAGGTGAAGACCGCGCAAGGCGTGAGGTACTATCGTCGAGCAACCCTCGGGACAAGGTATGCATACACAAACCATCTTTCCTATTATATAGACATTGACGCGATTCCTTTTGTTCTGGGTTTTGGGGAGAAAATTTTTGTTTGCTTCTCTGCCTCCCATAAAATCCAATAGTGGTATCAGAGCCACTTCAACTGCTCTATATTTTAGGATTATCGATATGATCGATTTTGGTTTGTCGCCTTTATTTATTGCATACGATGCGAATAAAATTGGCTATATGCATGTCCAATCCACAAATCCCAAATATACAAATATGATATGTAATATTAATGCACTCGATACGCTTCGCCCTTAAACAAGTTTTGTGGTGGATGTGTAGCATGGTTATGGCCTATAAACCCTATATCTATGTGTGGTTGTATGTGGTTGCTTGCATCTCGGTCTGTGCACCGATTCCCTTTCTCTCATTCCTGATGTAACTCGAAATAATTTGAGATTTCTTTTTCTACCTTTACTCCCCGAAAATGTAACTCGGGGTTTCACAATTCAATTGTAAATAGGATAGATTTTATTTCTTGTTATGTCAAAGAACGACGGACGACCTGAGATGATCGGTTCAAGGCATGAACCGATCGGTTGGTGTTCCAGACGACCGGTTCGAGGAGTGAGACGAGCGGGTGGCGACCTGAGGAGATGCACGATGACCGGTGAACCGATCGGCTGGAGGCGCCAGTCGATCGGCTGGTGGCACCCGAACAACCAACTTGATGGCGAGCCGATCAGTCATGGAGATGAGCTGATCAAACCCAGAAAGGCAGGCACATATTTCATCTTGTACATGTTGCATGTGATGTAGACCTAGATGACCGTGATTCCTCTTGGCTTGAGGAATCACAATAGGATGGCCATAATCATTGCTTTTTATCATTTTGCATGTTTTCCAGGGGATATAGCATGTATATGATACGTGCTATATATAGTGGTGATTGGATATGTATATATATATATAAACCAAATCCCTCATTAAATATTAAAGTTTTAGATGCCTTCCAAATGCGACACACGTGAAAAGCTTGATCGACCAAGTGTGGGCACGCCCAGGCGTGGTGCACCGTCTATCTCGTGGAAGCGTGAAGGATGAATGTGTGGGTCTACCCAAGCAGGGTGCATGTTCATCATGTTGGCTTTGGATCGGGCTTAACAAGGTGACCTAGATAGGATCTAGCACCTTGAGGCATGGAGATGATCGTGGCAAGGATTTTTATATGACATCTTTCAAGAGTTGCATATGATGCAATTGACAAGAGTTGCCTACATGGAAGATCTGAGTTGTGGGTGACTGCCCAAGCTAGTCCATGGCTCAGAAGATTTCAGGATCTTGACCCACTAGAAGATTGTACGCTGCAATCTTCCGAATTGATGGTGAGGGCTGTCAATTTGAGTCAAAATAGTGGGAGCGGTAATTAATTAAAAGGCCTAGTTAACTATCGTCAAATTTTTATTCAAATCAAATCAAAAGGAGTTTTGACAAAATGCAATTTTCTCTTGTAGAATGGCAAAGGAATCATCTTTTAAAATGGGCAAATTAATTGAGAATAAAGTCCATAACTGGTTGAGGACTGTGAGAAGTGTTCTGCACAATCCAAATATACCAGGAGCCTTTGAATCCACTCTATGTACGCTTAAAGCGTTGGTGAAGAAGAAAGAAAGTTCATTGATAGAGATCAATGGAACGATAGGTAAGGGAGAGAAGGGTTCTCTCTCCAAACTAATTTCTTCTACATGGAGAGGATGGAAGGAACGATGGAAGAAGAAGTCAGAGATAGAGATCTCTACTTATGGTGTATATGTGATAGAGATTAACTTTACTACTTCTTCTTTATGGGTACTTGATACGGGATGCAGATCTCACATTTGTTCAAATGTGAAGGATCTTAAGAGAAGTAGGCCTTTGGGGAAAGGCGAGGTTGAACTACGTGATGGCAATGTGGCAAGAGTTTCCGCCAGTGCCGTAGGAACCTATGAGTTAACTCTACCAAGTGGGCTAATAATAGAGTTGAAGAACTGCTATTATGTACCTTCCAAAAATAGGAATATCATTTTCGTCTCTTGTTTGGACAAAGATGGATTTGAATTTCTTATCAAGAATGGAAAATGTTCCTTTTCTAAAGATGGGATCTTTTATGGCAGTGCCCCAATGTCTTATGGTCTATACTTGATAGATTTGGAGACAAGTGTATACAACGTAAACACTAAAAATAAAAAAACTCAACGACTCAAACAAAACATATCTTTGGCATTGTTGTCTAGGGAACATAAATGAGAAGCACATTTGTAGACTCCATAAAGATGGTTATCTAGACTCTTTTGATTATGAATCAATAGAGACATGTGAATCTTGTTTATTGGGCAAGATGACCAAGACTCCCTTTTTAGGTAAAGGTGAGAGAGCTAGTGATCTATTAGGACTCATACATACTGATGTATGTGGGCCTTTTAGAACTAATTCCAGAGGTGGGTATCAGTACTTCATTACCTTCACTGATGACTTCAGTAGGTATGGCTATGTGTACCTGATGAAACATAAGTCAGAAACCCTTGAAAGGTACAAGGATTTCACGAATGAAGTACATAACCAACTTGGTAAAAGTATTAAGGCACTTCGATCCGATCGAGGTGGAGAATAATTAAGCCAGGAGTTTGAGGACCTTTTGCAAGCCCGTGGTATTGTATCACAATGGACTCCGCCTGGAACACCATAACATAGTGGTGTGTATGAAAGAAGGAATCGCACATTGTTGGATATGGTGCGATCAATGATGAGTTTTGCTGATCTTCCGATTTCCTTCTGGGGTCATGCTCTTGAAACCACCACGTTTACACTTAACCGAGTACCATATAAATCGGTTGAAAAGACACCATATGAGATATGGACTGGGAAGCGTCCCGATTTGTCTTTTCTAAAGATTTGGGGTTGTGAGGCTTACGTTAGGAAAATGTTTCCTGATAAGCTTGGACCCAAATTTGATAAATGTTATTTTGTTGGATACCCCAAGGAAATGAGGGGATATTATCTATACCACCCTACTGACAACAAAGTGTTTGTTGACAGGACAACTGTGTTCCTAGAGAAGGAATTTATTTCCAAAGGAAGCAGTGGGAGGAAAATAGAGCTTGAAGAAGTTCAAGCCCAACAAGAAAACATAGAACCGGTAGATGTACAAGAGGAAAATGGAGATTCACAAGGTATTATGGAATCTAAGTCTCCTCAGATAACACAAGGACCTCGTAGATCTAGTAGGACCCGCCTTGAACCTGAGAGGTTTGGATACATTGTGACTCAGGAAGGTGGAGAGTTGATCATAGATGATGATCCAACTACCTACGTAGAGGCTATGGATGGACCAGATTCTGAGAAATGGCTTGAAGCCATGAGATCGGAGATGGAATCCATGTACTCCAACAAAGTATGAACTTTGGTGGAACCACCCGAAGGGGTAAAACCCATAGGGTGCAAGTGGGTCTTTAAGAAAAAGACTGACATGGATGGCAATGTGCAAACTTATATAGGCAGATTGGTTGCGAAGGGATTTCGACAAGTTCAAGGTGTTGACTATGACAAAACCTTTTCTCCAGTTGCCATTATTACGTCCATTAGGATCATGCTTGCTATTACAGCTTATTATGACTATGAGATTTGGCAGATGGATGTTAAAATTGCATTCCTTAACGGGAATATAAATGAGGATGTGTACATGACACAGCCTGAAGGTTTTGTAGATCCAAAGAATGCCAATAAAGTCTGTAAGCTACAAAGGTCAATCTATGGATTGAAACAAGCATCTCGGAGTTGGAATCTTCGATTTGATGAGGAAGTCAAAGTGTTTGGCTTTATTCAAAATGAAGATGAACCTTGTGTGTACAAGAAGGTTAGTGGGAACTCGACCACATTCCTCATATTGTATGTGGATGACATACTTTTGATGGGGAATGATGTCTTAGCCTTAGAGAAGGTAAAGACTTGGCTTGGGAATACTTTCTCAATGAAGGACTTAGGAGAAGCATCCTATATTCCAGGAATAAAGATCTATAGAGATATATCTAGAAGGCTTCTCGGACTAAGTCAAAGCACGTACATTGACAAAGTGATGAAGCAGTTCAGCATGGAGAACTCAAAGAGAGGTAACATCCCCATGCTACATGGAGTCACCGTCTCTAGAGCTCAATGTCCCCAATCTTGTGAAGAGAGGGAGCGTATGAATGGGATCCCATATGCATCAGCCATCAGATCAATCATGTACGCTATGTTGTGCACACGCCCAGATGTCTCGTATGCTCTCAGCATTATGAGCAGGTACCGGTCAGATCCCGGGGATGCTCACTGGACAGCCGTTAAGAACATCCTCAATTACTTGCGACAGACTAAGGATCAATTTCTTGTTTATGGTGACAAGGAAGATCTGGTTGTAAAGGGTAACACCGACGCAAGCTTCCAAATCGATAAAGATGATTACAAATCACAGTCAGGATTTGTATTTTGCCTTAATAATGGAGCTATGAGCTGGAAGAGTTCCAAGTAAGACACAGTTGCCGATTCTACTACAGAGGCCAAGTATATTACTGCTTCAAATGCAGCAAAGGAGGCTGTGTGGATCAGGAAGTTCATTTCTGAACTTGGTGAAGTCCCAAGTAGCTGTGATGCAATTGAGCTTTATTGTGACAATAATGGAGCTATTGCAAAAGCTAAGGAACCCAAATCACATCAGCGGTCCAAGCACATACTGCGGCGCTTCCATCTCATACAAGAGATCGTACAACGAGGAGATGTGAAGATTTGCAAAGTACCAACTGAAGACAACATAGCTGATCCACTCACTAAGGCCCTTTCTCAGCAGAAGCATGATGGTCATGCTATGTCACAAGGACTGAGGTTCCTTGGTGACTGGCTCTAAGTGCAAGTGGGAGTCTGTTGGTATGTATGCCCATAGAGCAAGTCATATGATGATTGTAATGGGATACTTTATAAATGATTTGAATAATAATAAAGGCAATTTCCGATCTATATGTTTAAACTGTTTCCGAGATGATGGTGTAACATGATAGATGTCTAAAGAATTGTTTTACTCAATGACGTACGCTTTTGGGTTGAGGACCTAAACGATGAGATCATACAGATGTTAAGAGTATACATTCTTGTTTAGTCCCTAGTCGGCTGTTATTGTGGAAATAACTATAGACATCAATAACATTGAAGACTAGATTGTGTGTTGGTTGATGACTGAATCTCATTAGTCATGATATAGTGATATCAAACCAAGCACATAGGTACTTGTTAGAGAACAAGGTACCAGACATACCCACCGTGAGAGTGACACATGGAACCATGACTTGGCAGTCACAGTCAGCTCTCACAGTGATGGTGGTGAGTGTGATTCTTAGACCTGAAATCACTACACTCAACACATGTCGTTGGGTACACTTTGACATCATCAAACGCAGTCCTGAAACATGGGTTGTTATAAAGTTGATGATTGGGTGGCTTTGACACATGGGGCTTTTGAGGGGTGAGTGATAGATATGAGATTTTTCCCTCCTGAGGGAGTTTGATGTCCTTGGACACTTGATGAGTAGGATTGAGAAAGGCATGCACATGCACGTGTGAATCAATATGTGATATTGATGTCACACACATCTCACCCAGTCTGCTCTGAGATCAAGGAAATGAATGAATGTTGACAGGATGACTGTTCCATGCCTCGAGTTCATTCAGGACATCAGTGACAAAGGCATTATACATTCACTGTAACACCATTCACGGATTGTAGGATTGAAAGTTGTTCTCCAACTTTCTATTTCACTTGGGTAGCACTGATGTGTGACTAGGCACCGCTCTTTGCTTGTGAAGTCATAAGTGTTATGGACTTTCACTGCCAATGTGAAATGGACCTGCAGGGTCACACACATAGGATTTAACCTGGAAAAGGATTTTGTCCACAAACAATGTTTAGATTGATTACTAAAGGAGTTTAGTAGTTCAATTAAACACTCAATCAATTGATAGCTCAGTATCATAGTGTTCAAGGTGTTGGACTGATTGATTAGAGTATCAGATTGATTGAAACTGTGATTGATTAATTCTGCACAATCTGCACTCCCAACCGATCGACTCATCTTGGTGAACCGATCGGCTCAGGTGGTGAGTCGATCGGCTCATGGATAAGGTGAAATGATCGATTCAAGTGTTGAAACGATCGGTTCAACTGGTCCAACCGAGCAAGTTGGGAAAGTAAGATTGGTGAGAAATTTCTTTTCGTTTCACTTGCCCAATTTGATTGGAACAAGGATTGGTATTTGATACCAATTAGAAACAAAATAAGAAAAGTCAATCGGGAACTGATCAGGACCATGAACCGATCGGTTCAGAAGTGAACCGATCGGTTGAGGTGTCAACCGACCGGCTCAGATCCCCAACTGACCATTTCAGTTGTGAAACGATCAGTTCATGTTACACAGTTGGTTGTTTTTGTGGAAAATTTCAAACCCTTCTACTCCTACTTTAGTCCCATATTGCCCGGGATAGAGAACCCTGTCCCATGACCCTCCTATATATGTAGGGGTATTGGGGGCTTCTCAAAGTACAACTCAGTGCAACCAGTTGCTCTGCAAAGTTGTCGTTCTCTCTAGTTTTGGTAACCAAGAGAGCCCGAGCAAGTGCTACCCGATAAGGGAGGCACAGCAAGGGAAAGACAACTGCAGAAAGCAACTGGTGGCAGGAGACTGTGTTGGCGACTAGTATGCCGATAGGAGGGTGTGACTCCTTCTGGTTCCTTATGGGACAAGGAGATCAGAGTTCCAGGCAGTCCGTGTGGATGACTGCAGAGGCAGGAGACCTCTGTCACTCGGAGGACAATTGTCAATCCAGACAGTCCCGGTGAGACCAGGAGTCTTCAATCCCGGTGCAACCAGGAGCTGCATTGACACCATCCAAGACCGGAGGTGAAGACCGAGCAAGGTGCGAGGTACTGTCGCCGAGTAACCCTCGGGACAAGGTATGCATCCACAAACCATCTTTCCTATTATATAGACGTTGATGCGATTCCTTTTGTTCTGGGTTTTGGGGAGAATTTTTTTGGTTTCCGCTGCTTCTCTGCCTCCCGTAAAACCCAATAGCTAATACCTTTGAGCAACATAATTTTGATCCTCTGGAGAGAATCGATGGGAAACGATATGTGACCATCAATGATCCTACATATGAAGTTATGGAAAAGTGTTGGGAACTTACCGCAATCATGTATGTCATGGGTAAGCGTCCCTACTACTTTCATCTCCTTGCATGGATACGTCGTGTTTGGAAGCCCAGAGGTAGCTTTGATCTATTTCCAAGCCAAATAAGTTCTTTCTGTTGAGATTTAACTCTATTGATGACAAGCAAAACATCATTAAGAGAGGTCCCAGATTGTTTGACAATAGGATGGTTGTTTTCAAATATTACAAAATCGGCGATGATCTTCAAAAAGATTTCTTCAGTACCATTCCAGTCTGGATTAGTATTCCTAGCATGGGTCAGAATTGGTCCCCCAGAGATGTTGGCATTATTTCTAGTGGGGTTGGTAAGTTACTGAGAATCAGTTATAAATTGATTGGAAAAGAGTCACTAGGAGAAGCATGTGCTTTGGTTGAGGTCGAAGCTAATGAAGAGCCACCAGAGGAGATATGGGTCAACATGCCGAGGAGGGAACCTACTTCTATTAAAGTCCATTATGAATATATTCCAAGAGGTGTTCTAATTGCAAGGTTTTTGGTCATGACTCACACGAGTGCCAAGTTAAACCCAAGGTAACTGAAGAGATTCATGTACCCAAGCCTTCACAAGTTTGGTAGGTGGTTGGGCGGAAAAGCAAATCCACCCACGTTGATGAGACTCAAAATGGTGATACCAAGCATCAAACAAAGCATAATGCTGACTAGGGGGAGGCTGTTCGCACTAGTAACAACTTTGATGCACTAACAGGTGATGGAGGCATTAAAGAGAATACTAATTTGGAAGTTAATGACGTTGTGAAGGAAACAATGGCTAGTGATGATGGTCAATCACTAAATATCTCCTTATATCACATGATGGATGACACTGCCTAGGTTCAAACTAGGAAAACCATGTCTGATAAATCTCCCAAGTCATTTGGCTTGGTGCCTGCTGTGAAGGAAACGATGGCCAGTATTGGTGGTGAATCACTAAATATCTCCTCAGATCACATGATGGGTGACACATCCTAGGAACAAACTCGGATAACCACGATTGACAAAGCTTCCAAGTTGTCCGGCTCGATGCCTGCTAAGACTCCTAAGTCTTCTTAAGGTTATGGGTCTCGTAAGACCCGATCAACCTACAGAGGTCATTAATGACCTACTTAATGACCAATGGTGTTCGTGGTTCTGGGAAACCAAGGAAGAAGAGAGAGGTCAGGAGGACAATTTTAGATAATAAAGCTACTATTGTTGTGCTAGTTGAATCAAAAATTAAGAAGCATATGTTACATACGTATGAGAGAATGTTTTGTAAAGGATGGATTTGGATTTCTAGTCATCTACATGATCCCAATGTTGTGTGTATGTGGGTTGGAATCCAAATTGTTGGGACACCCTGATAAGTGAGATGGATGATCAAAAAAATACTATCAAATGTCTTAACAAAGGTGGTCTTATGATAGTGCTTAATGTTGTCTATGCGAGGAATTCCTTGTATGAACATTCCATTCTCTAGAATATCTTGAATGTCTTGCTGCAAATTAATATTGATGATGCTTGGTTAATTATTGGAGACTTTAACAATATTAGGAAACAAGAAGAAAATTTGGGGGGTCATCAGGTTCCATCTTCTATTTTGAGTTCATTCAATGCTACAATGGACAATGCAAGCCTCACTGAGCTATCTACCATAGGTAATTAAGTGTATACTTGGCATAACAATCAAGGGGTTGCAAAGAGGATAGCTTGCAAGCTTGATTGGGCTTTGGTCAATGTTGCTTGGTTGGCTAAGTTCCCGGGTTCCAAAACAAAATTCATCACTTGTTCATATTTTGATCACTGTGCTTTAAATGTCAACATGAGGAATATTATGTACCAAAAGAAGCCATTCAGATTTCTTAATTTCTGGATGGATTGGGAAGGATGTCGTGGCATCATCAAAGATTCCTAGAACTATGATGTATCTGGCAATACTCCATTTTTCTTTTGAAAAAATCTAAAGCGTGTTAAAGACAAGTTGAAAACATGGTCTAAGCAGTATGTTAATCTTAATAACCTCATCTCAAAGGAAAGGTTAGAACTCAATGATATTTCTATAGTTCTCAGAAGGAGCCCCCTGGATGTTGATCTTATTGAAGCTGAATAGATCACACTTAATAAGCTTGATGTTCTTCTCAAAGCTGAAGAGAACTATTTTTGGCAACAAAGTAGAATGGGATGGTTATCAAATGGTGACAAGAATACTAAAGTCTATCACACTATAGTCAAGTGAAGAGATGCCATCAACTCCATCACAGAGTTATTTGATTTCCAAGGTAACCTTAAATAGGATGTTGATTCTATTGCTAATGATACCATCAAAATTTTCAAGTAGTTGTATAATC
This sequence comes from Alisma plantago-aquatica, assembly GCA_963693085.1. NCBI lineage: Eukaryota > Viridiplantae > Streptophyta > Magnoliopsida > Alismatales > Alismataceae > Alisma > Alisma plantago-aquatica. The sequence continues at coordinate 828,019,208 of OY856412.1, forward strand.
AGAGTCAACCAGATTCTCCTTCTTACATTCCTAAATGGATTCTATTGTCACTATTGATGACAATGTCATGATGTGTTATATACTAGATATGAAGGAGGTTAGGGATGTTGTCTGGAGCATTGGGCCCAACAAGAGTCCTGAACCTGATGGATTCAATGGATTCTTTTATAGGGAAAATTGGAACCTCATATGTGATAACCTACTTAAGGCTTTTCAATTGTTTTTTGAAGGTGGGAGCATGGTTAGGCAAGTCAACCATGTTTTTCTTACTCTAATACCCAAGAAAGATATAGTTTCATCTCCAACTTTCGTCCGATCTCTTTTTGTTCTATGCTCTACAAGATCATAACCAAAGACATCTCTCAAAGGTTAGCCACTATCCTATCTAAACTTATTTCTCCTTATCAAGGGGCTTTTGTTCAAGGTAGGAGTATTGAGGATTGTTCCTTATTGGATACTGAGTTCACGCTTAAATACAATCTCAAGGCTAGCCCTCCAGCTACCTGTGTGAAGCTAGATGTTACTAAGGCTTTTGACTCAGTTAGATGGTCTTATCTATGGGATTTCTTGTCTGGTCTCAGATTTAGCGAGAGATGGATTGCTCTAATCTAACAGTATGTGGAAACTCCTTCGTTCTCTCTTCTTCTGAATGGCTCATCTATTGGTTTCCTTAAAATGTCTAACGGTCTTCGGCATGGTGATTTTTTATCACCTTTGATATTTGCTATTGTCATCGAAGGCCTTAGTAAATGCATTGATGAAGCTCATGACAAGAAGCAACTTAGAAACTATCCTATAAATTGAACGAGAGTTCTAAGTCATCTCTTATTTGATGATGATGTTCTTATCTTCACTGGAGGACAGGCTCACAGTCTTACTCGCCTTAAATACCTTCTCCTAAAATTTGGGAAAGTTTCTGGCATGAAATGTAATCCTAACTAGACTCATCTTTATCTCTATACTTCATGTCGCAACAAGGAGGATCTATTCAATTGCATGGATATTCAAAGAGGCACTTGGCCTACCAAATACCTAGGATTTCCTATGGCTGGTGGGAACTTGAGAAGATGATATTTTCATGAATGTCTTGATAAACTCTGTGATATGATACAGAGATGGCGTGGTTCCAAGATTTCAATGGAATGTTGTCTCATGCCAATCAAATACTATGCTATGGGGTTGATATCTTATTGGAGGAGAATGGGGGACATTCCCATCTCTGTCTTGATAAGAATGGAGTTGCTCATGTCTGACTTCATATGGGGAAGCTCTACACATCTGGATATCTAGTTGAACATTGCATTTCCACCAGATGAAGGGAGTCTTGGCCTAAAAAAACTAGATGAACTTGTTGATTACTATAGCTTGAAATGAACAAAGAAGCTTCTCAATAATTCATGCAACTGGAGTGCTTGGATGACTAGACGTTATGGTGATAATCTTCTCGCATCCACTACTTGCGTTATGGGGGGTTCAACATGCCACAGAAGAATGCTACTATTGTGGCCTTTATATACCAATGATGATGATCACAACTTATGGTATAGCTGTTGGTATGTATGCCCATAGAGCAAGTCATATGATGATTTTAATGGGATACTTTTTAAATGATTTGAATATTAATAAAGGCAATTTCCAATCTATATGTTTAAACTATTTCTGAGATGACGGTGTAACATGATAGATGTCTAAAGAATTGTTTTACTCAATGACGTATGCTTTTGGGTTGAGGACCTAAATGATGAGATCATACAGATGTTAAGAGTATACATTCTTGTTTAGTCCCTAGTCGGTTGTTATTATGGAAATAACCATAGACATCAATAACATTGAAGACTAGATTGTGTGTTGGTTGATGACAGAATCTCATTAGTCATGATATAGTGATATCAAACCAAGCACATAGGTACTTGTTAGAGAACAAGGTACCAGACAGACCCACCGTGAGAGTGACACATGGAACCATGACTTGGTAGTCACTGTCAGCTCTCATAGTGATGGTGGTGAGTGTGATTCTTAGACCTGAAATCACTACACTCAACACATGTCGTTGGGTACACTTTGACATCATCAAACGCAGTCCTGAAACATGGGTTGTTATAAAGGTGATGATTGGGTGGCTTTGACACATGGGGCTTTTGAGGGGTGAGTGATAGATATGGGATTTATCCCTCCTGAGGGAGTTTGATGTCCTTGGACACTTGATGAGTAGGATTGAGAAAGGCATGCACATGAACGTGTTAATCAATATGTGATATTGATGTCACACACATCTCACCCAGTCTGCTCTGAGATCAAGGAAATGAATGAATGTTGACAGGATGACTGTTCCATGCCTCGAATTCATCCAGGATATCAGTGACAAAGGAATTATACATTCACTGTAACACCATTCACAAATTGTAGGATTGAAAGTTGTTCTCCAACTTTCTATTTCACTTGGGTAGCACTGATGTGTGACTAGGCACCACTCTTTGCTTATGAAGTCATAAGTGTTATGGACTTTCACTGCCAACGTGAAATGGACCTGCAGGGTCACACACATAGGATTTAACCTGGAAAAGGAGTTTTTTCCACAAACAATGTTTAGATTGATTAATAAAGGAATTTAGTAGTTCAATTAAACACTCAATTAATTGATAGCTCAATATCATAATGTTCAAGGTGTTGGACTGATTGATTAGAGTATCGGATTGATTGAAACCGCAATTGACTGATTCTGCACAATCTGTACTCCCAACCGATCGACTCATGTGATGAACCGATCGACTCAGCTTGGTGAACCGATCGGCTCAGGTGGTGAGTCGATCGGCTCAAGGTCGGGGTGAAACAATTGCTTCAAGTGTTGAAACGATCGGTTCAACTGATGCAGCTGAGCAAGTTGGGAAGGTAGGATTGGTGAGAAATTTCTTTTTGTTTCACTTGCCCAATTTGATTGGAACAAGGATTGGTATCCGATAACAATTAGAAACAAAAGAAGGACAGTCAATCGGGAACTGATCTAGACCACGAATCGACCGGTTCAGATGTGAACCGACCGATTCATGGGTCCCAACCGATCGGTTGAGGTGTCAACCGACCGGCTCAGATCCCCAACTGACCGTTTCAGTTGTGAAACGATCGGTTCAGGTTGCGAGTTGGTTGTTTTGTGGAAAATCTCGAACCCTTCTAATCCTGCTTTTGTCCCATATTGCCCGGGATAGAGAACCCTGTCCCATGACCCGCCTATATATGGGGGTATTGGGGGCTTCTCAGAGTACAACTCAGTGAAAACCAGTTGCTCTGCAAAGTTGTCGTTCTCTCTGGTTTTGGTAACCGTGAGAGTCTGAGCAAGTGCTACCCGAAAAGGGAGGCACAACAAGGGAAAGACAACTGCAGAAAGCGACTGGTGGCAGGAGAGTTGTGTTGGAGACTAGTATGTCGACAGGAGGGTGTGACTCCTTCCGATTCCTTGTGGGACAAGGAGATCGGAGTTCCAGGCAGTCCGTGTGGACGACTGTAGAGGCGGGAGACCTCTGTCGCTCGCAGGACAACTGTCAATCCCGACAGTCCCGGTGAGACCAGGAGTCTTCAGTCCTGGTGCGACGGGAGCTGCACAGACACCGTCCAAGACCGGAGGTGAAGACCGTGCAAGGCGCGAGGTACTGTCGCCGAGCAAGCCTCGGGATAAGGTATGATTTCACAAACCATCTTTCCTATTGTATAGACATTGACGCGATTCCTTTTGTTCTGGGTTTTGGGGAGAAAAATTTTGTTTCCGCTGCTTCTCTGCCTCCCATAAAACCCAACAGTGGTATCAGAGCCACGTCAACTTCTCTATATTTTAGGATTACCGATATGATCGATTTTGGTTTGTCACCTTTATTTATTACATACGATGCAAATAAAATCGGCTTTATGCATGTCCAATCCACAAATCCCAAATATACATATATGATATGTAATATTAATGCACTCGATACGCGTCGCCCTTAAACGAGTTTTGTGGTGGATGTGTAGCATGGTTATGGCCTATAAACCCTATATCTTTGTGTGGTTGTATGTGGTTGCTTGCATCTCGATCTGCGCACCGATTCCCTTTCTCTCATTCCTGATGTAACTCAAAATAATTCGAGATTTATTTTCCTACCTTTGCTCCCCCCGAATGTAACTCGGGGTTTCACAATTCAATTGTAAATAGGATAGATTTTATTTCTTGTTATGTCAAAGAACGGCGGATGACCTGAGATGATCGATTTAAGGTGTGAACCGATCGGTTGGTGTTCCAGATGACCGATTCCATGAGCGAGATGAGCGGGTGGCGTTCTGAGGAGATGCACGATGTCCGGTGAACCGATCGGCTGGAGACGCCAATCGATCAGCTGGTGGCACCAGAACACCCAACTTGATGGTGAGCCGATCAGTCATGGAGATGAGCTGATCAAACCCAGAAAGGAAGGCACAAATTTCATCTTGTACATGTTGCATGTGATATAGACCTAGATGATCGTGATTCCTCTTGGCTCAAGGAATCACAATAGGATGGCCATAATCATTGCTTTTTATCATTTTGCATGTTTTCTGTGGGATATATCATGTATATGATACTTACTATATATTGTGGTGATTGGATATGTATATGTATATAAAAATCAAATCCCTCATTAAATATTAAGTTTTAGATGCCTTCCAAATGCGACACACGTGAAAAGCTTGATCGACCAAGTGTGGGCACGCCCAAGCGTGGTGCACCGTGTATCTCGTGGAAGCGTGAAGGATGAATGTGCGGGTCTGCCCAAGCAGGGTGCATGCTCATCGTGTTGGCTTTGGGTCAGACTTAACAAGGTGACCTAGATAGGATCTAGCACCTTGAGGCATGGAGATGATCATGGCAAGGAGTTGCATATGACATCTTTCAAGAGTTGCATATGCTGCAATTGGCAAGAGTTGCCTACCTGGAAGATCTGAGTTGTGGGTGACAACCCAAGCTGGTCCATGGCTCAGAGGATTTCAGGATCTTGACCCACTAGAAGATTGTGTGCTGCAATCTTCCGAATTGATGGTGAGGGCTGTCAATTTGAGTCAAAATAGTGGGAGCGGTAATTAATTAAAGGCCTAATTAACTATCGTCAAATTTTATTCAAATCAAATCAAAAGGAGTTTTGACAAAATGCAATTTTTTTCTTGTAGAATGGCAAAGGAATCATCTTTTAAAATGGGCAAATTAATGAGAATAAATTCCAAAACTGGTTGAGGACTGTGAGAAGTGTTCTACACAATCCATATATACCAGGAGCCTTTGAATCCAATCTATGTACGCTTAAAGCGTTGGTGAAGAAGAAAGAAAGTTCATTGATAGAGATCAATGGAACGATAGGTAAGGGAGAGAAGGGTTCTCTCACCAAACTGATTTCTTCTACATGGAGAGGATGGAATGGAAGAATAAGTCAAAGATAGAGATCTCTACTTTTGGTGTATACGTGATAGAGATTAACTTTACTACTTCTTCATCATGGGTACTTGATACCGGATGCAGATCTCACATTTGTTCAAATGTGAAGGATCTTAAGAGACGTAGGCCTTTGGGGAAAGGTGAGGTTGAACTACGTGTTGGAAATGGGGGCAAGAGTTTCCGCCAGTGCCGTAGGAACCTATGAGTTAACTCTACCAAGTGGGCTAATAATAGAGTTGAAGAACTGCTATTATGTACCTGCCCTAAATAGGAATATCATTTCCGTCTCTTGTTTGGACAAAGATGGATTTGAATTTCTTATTAAGAATGAAAAATGTTCCATTTCTAAAGATGGGATCTTTTATGGCAGTGCCCCAATGTCTTATGGTCTATACTTGATAGATTTGGAGACAAGTGTATACAATGTAAACACCAAAAAGCAAAAACTCAACGAATCAAATGAAACGTATCTTTGGCATTATCGTCTAGGGCACATAAATGAGAAGCGCATTTCTAGACTTCATAAAGATGGTTATCTAGACTCTTTTGATTATGAATCAATAGAGACATGTGAATCTTGTTTGTTGGGCAAGATGACTAAGACTCCCTTTTCAGGCATAGGTGACAGAGCTAGTGATCTATTAGGACTCCTACATACTGATGTATGTGGGCCTTTTAGAACTAATGCCAGAGGTGGGTATCAGTACTTCATTACCTTTACTGATGACTTCAGTAGGTATGACTATGTGTACTTGATGAAACATAAGTCAAAAACCCTTGAAAGGTTCAAGGATTTCATGAATGAAGTACAGATGCAACTTGGCAAAAGTATTAAGGCACTTCGATCCGATCAAGGTGGAGAATACTTAAGCCAGGAGTTTGAGGACCTTCTACGAGCCCGTGGTATTATATCACAATGGACTCCGCCTGGAACACCACAGCATAATGGTGTGTCTGAAAGAAGGAATCACACATTGTTTGGTATGGTGTGATCAATGATGAGTTTTGCTGATCTTCCGATTTCTTTCTGGGGTTATGCTCTTGAAACCGCCACGTTTACACTTAACCGTGTACCATCTAGATAGGTTCAAAAGACACCATATGAGATATGGACTGGGAAGCGTCCCGATTTGTCTTTCCTAAAGATTTGGGGTTGTGAGGCTTATGTTAGGAAAATGTTTCCTGATAAGCTTGGACCCAAATCCGATAAATGTTATATTGTTGGATACCCCAAGGAAATGAGGGGATACTATCTATACCACCCTACTGACAACAAAGTGTTTGTTGCCAGGACAACTGTGTTCCCAGAGAAGGAATTTATTTCCAATGGAAATAGTGGGAGGAAAATAGAGCTTGAAGAGGTTCAAGCTCAACATGAAAACATTGAACCGGTAGATGTACGAGAGGAAAATGGAGATTCACAAGGTGTTGTTGAATCTCAGTCTCCTCAGGTAACATAATGACCTCGTAGATCTAGTAGGACCCGCCTTGAACCTGAGAGGTTTGGATACCTTGTGACTCAGGAAGGTGGCGAGTTGATCATAGATGATGATCCAACTACCTACGTAGAGGCTATGAAGGGACCAGATTCTGAGAAATGGCTTGAAGCCATGAGATTCGAGATGGAATCCATGTACTCCAACAAAGTATGGACTTTGGTGGAACCACCCGAAGGGGTAAAACCCACAGGGTGCAAGTGGGTCTTTAAGAAAAATGCCGACATGGATGGCAATGTGCAAACTTATAAAGGCATATTGGTTGTGAAGGGATTTCGACAAGTTCAAGGCGTTGACTATGATGAAACCTTTTCTCCAGTTGCCATGATTAAGTCCATCAGGATCATGCTTGCTATTGCAGCTTATTATGACTATGAGATTCGGTAGATGGATGTTAAAACCGCATTCCTTAACAGGAATATAAATGATGATGTGTACATGACACAACCTGAAGGTTTTGTAGATCCATAGAATGCCAATAAAGTCTGTAAGATACAAAGGTCAATCTATGGATTGAAGCAAGCATCTCGGAGTTGGAATCTTCGATTTGATGAGGAAGTCAAAGTGTTTGGCTTTATTCATAATGAAGATGAACCTTGTGTGTACAAGAAGGTTAGTGGGAGCTCGAACACATTTCTCATATTGTATGTCGATGACATACTTTTGATGGGGAATGATGTCTTAGCCTTAGAGAAGGTAAAGACATGGCTTGGGAATACTTTCTCAATGAAGGACTTAGGAGAAACATCCTATATTCTAGGAATTATGACATATAGAGATAGATCTAGAAGGCTTCTCGGACTAAGTCAAAGCACATACATTGACAAAGTGATGAAGCGGTTCAGCATGAAGAACTCAAAGAGAGGCAACATCCCCATGCTACATGGAGTCACCGTCTCTAGAGCTCAATGTCCCCAATCTTGTGAAGAAAGGGAGCGTATGAATGGGTTCCCATATGCATCAACCATCAGATCAATCATGTACGCTATGTTGTGCACACACCCAGATGTCTCATATGCTCTCAGCATCACGAGCAGGTACCGGTCAGATCTCGGGGATGCTCACTGGACAGCCGTGAAGAACATCCTCAAGTACTTGTGAAGGACTAAGGATCAGTTTCTTGTTTACGGTGGAAAGGAAGAGTTGGTTTTAAAGGGTTACACCGATGCAAGCTTCCAAACCGATAAATATAATTACAGATCACAGTCAGGATTTGTATTTTTCCTTAATAATGGAGCTGTGAGCTGGAAGAGTTCCAAGCAAGAAACATTTGTCGATTCTACTACAGAGGCCGAGTATATTACTGCTTCACATGCAACAAAGGAGGTTGCGTGGATCAGGAAGTTCATTTCTGAACTTGGTGTAGTTACCAATAGTTGTGATGCGATTGAGCTTTATTGTGACAATAATGGAGCTATTGCACAAGCTAAGGAACCTAGATCACATCAGTCGTCCAAGCACATACTACGACACTTCCATCTCATATGAGAGATCGTACAACGAGGAGATGTGAAGATTTGCAAAGTACCAACTGAAGACAACATAGCTGATCCACTGACTAAGGCCCTTTCTCAGCAGAAGCATGATGGTCATGCTAGGTCACAAGGACTGAGGTTCCTTGATGACTGTCTCTAAGTATAAGTGGGAGTCTGTTGGTATGTATGCCCATAGAGCAAGTCATATGATGATTGTAATGGGATACTTTGTAAATGATTTGAATATTAATAAAGGAAATTTCCAATCTATATGTTTAAACTATTTCCGAGATGACAGTGTAACATGATAGATGTCTAAAGAATTGTTTTACCCAATGACGTATGCTTTTGGGTTGAGGACCTAAACGATGAGATCATACAGATGTTAAGCGTATACATTCTTGTTTAGTCCCTAATAGGTTGTTATTGTGGAAATAACCATAGACGTCAATAACACTGAAGACTAGATTATGTGTTGGTTGATGACAAAATCTCATTAGTCATGATATAGTGATATCAAACCAAGCACATGGGTACTTGTTATAGAACAAGGTACCAGACATACCCACCGTGAGAGTGACACATGGAACCATGACTTGGTAGTCACAGTCATCTCTCACAGTGATGGTGGTGAGTGTGATTCTTAGACCTGAAATCACTACACTCAACACATGTCGTTGGGTACACTTTGACATCATCAAACGCAGTCCTAAAACATGGGTTGTTATAAAGGTGATGATTGGGTGGCTTTGACACATGGGGCTTTTGAGGGGTGAGTGATAGATATGGGATTTGTCCCTCCTGAGGGAGTTTGATGTCCTTGGCCACTTGATGAGTAGGATTGAGAAAGGCATGCGCATGCACGTGTGAATCAATATGTGATATTGATGTCACACACATCTCACCCAGTCTGCTCTGAGATCAAGGAAATGAATGAATGTTGACAGGATGAATGTTCCATGCCTCGAATTCATCCAGGATATCAGTGATAAAGGAATTATACATTCATTGTAACACCATTCACAAATTGTAGGATTGAAAGTTTTTCTCCAACTTTCTATTTCACTTGGGTAGCACTGATGTGTGACTAGGCACCGCTCTTTGCTTGTGAAGTCATAAGTGTTATGGACTTTCACTGCCAACGTTAAATGGAACTGCAAGGTCACACACATAGGATTTAACCTGGAAAAGGAGTTTTTTCCGCAAACAATGTTTAGATTGATTAATAAAGGAGTTTAGTAGTTCAATTAAACACTCAATTAATTGATAGCTCAATATCATAATGTTCAAGGTGTTGGACTGATTGATTAGAGTATCAGATTGATTGAAACCGCAATTGACTGATTTTGCACAATCTGTACTCCCAACCGATCAGCTCATGTGATGAACCGATCGACGCAGCTTGGTGAACCGATCGGCTCAGGTGGTGAGTCGACCGGCTCAAGGTCAGGGTGAAACGATTGCTTCAAGTGTTGAAACGATCGGTTCAATTGATCCAACCGAGCAAGTTGGGAAAGTAGGATTGGTGAGAAATTTCTTTTCGATTCACTTGCCCAATTTGATTGGAACAAGGATTGGTATTCGATACCAATTAGAAACAAAAGAAGGAAAGTCAATCGGGAACTGATCAGGACCACGAATCGACCAGTTCAGATGTGAACCGACCGGTTCATGGGTCCCAACCGATTGGTTAAGGTGTCAACCGACCGACTCAGATCCCCAACCGACCATTTCAGTTGTGAAACGATCGGTTTAGGTTGTGAGTTGGTTGTTTTGTGGAAAATCTGGAACCCTTCTACTCCTGCTTTTGTCCCATATTTCCTGGGATAGAGAACCCTGTCCCATGACCCGCCTAGATATAGGGGTATTGGGGGCTTATCATAGTACAACTCAGTGAAAACCAGTTGCTCTGCAAAGTTGTCGTTCTCTCTGGTTTTGGTAACCGAGAGAGCCCGAGCAAGTGCTACCCGAAAAGGGAGGCACAGCAAGGGAAAGACAACTGCAGAAAGCGACTGGTGGCAGGAGAGTGTATTGGCGACTAGTACGCCGATAGGAGGGTGCGACTCCTTCTGATTCCTTATGGGATAAGGAGATCGGAGTTCCAGGCAGTCCGTGTGGACGACTGTAGAGGCGGGAGACCTCTGTCGCTCAGAGGACAACTGTCAATCCCTACAGTCCCGGTGAGACCAGGAGTCTTCAGTCCCGGTGCGACCAGGAGCTGCACAGACACTGTCCAAGACCGGAGGTGAAGACTGCGCAAGGCGCGAGGTACTGTCGCCAAGAAAGCCTCGGGACAAGGTATGATTTCACAAACCATCTTTTCTATTGTATAGACGTTGACACAATTCCTTTTGTTCTGGGTTTTGGGGACAAAATTTTTGTTTCCTCCGCTTCTCTGCCTCCCATAAAACCCAACAATAGCTACTGCCAAAAGCTTCCCAATGATAAAGCATTTGAGATCCTATGGCTATCTAAGAATTATCCAAGATGGAGCCTCACAACTTACAGAGCACTCAAGAACATCCTTCCTACCTTTGAAAAGATCAATATATGGTCTGGGGAACCTTCTACTCCTTTTCTCCTTTGTCATTTCGACATGGGCTCAATCAGTCATCTATTTGAATGATGCAAGTACTGGAAATATGAATGAGGACGAGCTCAATTCAAGATGAATATCAGATCTTCTTATTCCCTACACACTTGTCTATCCGTTGTTGGTAGTAGATCCAAACACAATGACATTATTGAACTTTGGGCAATCACTGGTGTAGTGCATCTTATTTGGGCTAAAAGAAATAGAAGACTTCATAATGGAGGTTCATCAGATTATACTGCCATCTTCACATATCCTTCCTTAGAAATCAAGCAGCTCTATTCTAACTATAAGAAGAAACTATCGAATGTATCATCTCTTATAGCTAGGAATTGGGAATTCTACTAAACTATTCTATCTATGTAAATCTCTTTTATTTTGTCATTATGATAGCTAGTAACTACATGTAAGGATGTGGTTTGTACCTTTGTCCCCTTTTAGGGGTTTTGGAATATATTTACCCAAATTTAAAAAAATAAAAGCACCAAGCAAAACCATTGTTTGGTAGAAGGGGAAAAACCTTTGATTGAAGCCACTTGTTGTGAGCATCAAGACCATCATTTATATAGGAACCAATCCATCGCTTGTAAGCACAGGAAGGACCATCAAAATAGCACTACATCCAAACCATCGGTTGACACAAAACCAAACCATCGAGTCCCAACACAAGAGAGGGATAAGTTCAAAACCCTAAGGCAAAACCATTATTTGTAACACTCAAAGGGCCATCTTTTCATGGACATGCAAACAATAGAGCTCCTACTTCCAAGGAGGAAACATGCATAAGGTTTATAGGTACATCTAGGGAGATTATCCACTTGAAAACTACCTAGCATACCCTAGGTAAAGGTATCATCTTTCCACTTAGAACTATATTTTAGATCAAGATCTTGTACATGCAAGTTATGAGTGAAAAAACACTAGAGGGGGGTGAATAGGGTTTTATGGATATTTTAAAAAGAATTCAACCAAAACAAGCAACAACAAAAAAATTGGACAAGGGGACAAGGATTTAGAGTGGTTCCAACCTTAGCAAATACTAAGGCAGTCAATCCACTACCCTGTTGCTTACCCAACTGGGATTTTGAAAGTACTTAAATTTTATTACCTCGCAAGGATGTTACATAAAATTACAAATACTTTCACCAAACCCTTTGGACAGCCTTCACCTAGAAGTAGTCTCACCAACCTCGAAGCAGCCTTCCTTGAAGTAACCTCAAGCTCCCCCTTGAAGTAGCCTTCCTCTTGAAGTAGCTTCCCGTTGAGACAACCTTCTTGAAGTAGTCCAAAGAACACCTTCTCCATCGAGAAGACCCTTCTCCACCTGAGAAGTCAAACCCTCTCCAATTCGCAGCCTCCAACCCTAGGAGTAGCAAGGAGAGTACAAACAATATAAAGGTACAGGAAGGAAAAATAGAAATTACAATACCGTTGTAGCACAAGGATTGATTTCCTATATCAAGTGTTTTGATCTCCTAACCAATGTATATGAGAGTGTAAGTGTTGTGGGTAGGAGATTCTAGCCTATAGGACACGAAATTAGAGCAATGGAAATGAGTAGCAAATGTTGGAGTTGCTCAATTGCTCACAATAATGAATTCTCAATTGCAAGTGTAAATGCTCAAGTATTACACAAGTGTGTGTAGGGTGTCCTAAGGCTTGTCCTATTTATAGGAATGGCCTGTGAATGCTTAAGGACATTCTAGACACTTTCTAGGGGGTTCTAAGTGCTTAACTAGCCATTAGGTATCCAATAGTTGTTTTAGCAATAACTAGTTAATTAACTCTGAAAAGTGCAGACAGAACTCTTCTCAGTCGAAGAATTGTCGACCGAGAGTCCTTCTCAGTCGAGGACTTATCAACCGAGGGACTATCCGGAGAAAGTGTATATAACGTTCTAATCCAACTTTCAACTACCTTGTATGCTATCTCTAACGGCTACCTGGGTCATTCTCGGTCGAGGAGATTGTCGACCGAGAGTGTCTTGGTCGAGAAATTTTTCGATCGAGAATGACTCTGTTTCAATGTTTTGAACTAGATACTAAGTGTGTGTATGAGTGTGCAGATGTGACACTATTATAGGGAATGACCTATCTAAGTGTTGTGAGTGGCTAGGGAAGATCTAACGCTTGATTTACATGATGTCTAAGTACTTGTACATTGCATATCTTGTACAAGTTTTTACATTTGATTACAATCATGAAATTAAGACATTGTGAGCATTTCGATCTTCCAAAGTTGTGTCACCCTCCTAGTTCCTGCAACACTCAAGCAGCACGTTAGATCGACAAGAATGAAATGTTTGTCATCATCAAAACAAAGGGATTATATTAATTTCAAATTTAGCCAACAATCTCCCCCTTTTTGAAGATGACAAACATTTCCTAAATATAAAATAAGGAAATATAAATCATATGAGTTTCATACCTAAAGTTTACCTTTTATAGCCATTCTCTTGTTTGCAAGTGTGTGCTGGCTGAGAGATTATGAAACTCATTTTATTTTATGTTTTTGATTTTATATTATTTCTCCTCCTTTGTCATTTCAAAAAAATAACAAAGATAATGATTAAGTATGACTTTTATTTCTCCCCCTTAATTTTATGCTATTCTCCCCCTTAATGAGATATTAAGTTTTTAAAAGTAGGCATTAATATAAATGCAAACCATTTATTGTCAAATTTAGCCACAATTTATTTCTCAATCATTTGCAAAGGATGTTAAGCCTTGAAATGGTATGAGATCCTTTTAGGTTCATGGCATTTGTGTATTGATTTCTCATCCATTTTACAAGGGATGTTAAGCCCTGAAAATGATATGAGAATCCTTTCAGCTTATAGTAGAGTACATGAAAAGTATCTCTAACCAAATGCACGAGATGTTAAGCCCTGATTTGTTTAGAGAATTCCATTAAGAACAAGATATATATCACATTCATGAAATTTGTAGATTCCTTTATTTTCATAACCAAGATTATCTTAAAAATACTATGGTCATAACATTTTCTAAAGTTTTGTGAACACCCCCTTGATATTATAACCAACGTAATTTATGGATTCTAAGGTCATAACTAGTTTCAAATTTTCTTTATGATGTTTTGTGAGCTCCTTCTTAGTCTTATAGTCAAGATAGGTTTTGTGAGCTCCCCCTTAATAAGTTAACCTTTTATGAGAGCTATGTACTAGAATATTGTTTAATATACTAAGATTGATTTCAAGAAAATGATTTACAAATAAGCATTTTGTCAAGCTTATTTTAGGTCGAACTTGACTTCGACCATAGCGCCCCTTGGTCAAACTTGATTTTAACCAAGAGGCAATTTCTGCATATTTCCAATTTGAACAGTCATATGTGAAGTATAATGTCTACAGGTAAATAAATATCAATTTGAAGCACTTTGAGTGATACCTATTATGAAGACATTTTTAAAAACTTAATATAGGCATCACAATGAAGTCTTTGTAATTGATTTTCCTAGACTGTATGTTTTACATTCATTTTGAATGATGTCTCCTAAGCTTTGTTATGGGTACATAAATATCAATTCACATTTTTTCTTGTACCCTTATTTTCAGATTAATCATAAGATTCTTTAGAAGCATATATCCTTGAAAGAAAGATTAATATCTTAAAGTCCAGATTTTGCTTTTAATTTGTTAGAACAAACAAATAGATAAAACATTAATATTCTTATTCTAAGAGACATTGTTTGTCTTGTCATAGCATCATCATTCATTTATTACAAGCCATTCACACAATAATCATTATCTATTATGTTAAGATGCATTTATGCCATAGAGTTTTACTGTTATGCAAAATGGTATTTCCAATGATAACATCATCTTTATGAGTTGAATCACAATGATCATTTTGAAAACAATATCCATTTATGGTTTGTATATATAGATAAAAGATTATTTTAGAAAAACCAAGTAAAAAGGAAACACAATGATCATGGCACAATGATTATGATAGAACAGTAGAAGCATATTCACAATACAATGATCAAGATAGAAGCATATAATTTCATGAGATACAATGATTATTTAAACTAAATTTCAATACACATGGTTCCTATATAGATAGACCAAGGAATACTTAGGATAAACCATGTGAATGATAGAATTGTAAAATCAACATGGTTCATAATTTTTTTAGTTTCAAGCTAAACCATGTAGAAGATGAACCAAAATAATCTCATAAGAAGCAAATTCATGATTTACTTGATTAAACATGGTTCACGGATTTTTTAATTTAAGAGAAATCATGTAAATAAACTTTTTCAATCAATGAAGAAAGTATGTTCAATATCAGTTTTCATATAGCACTTTTGCAATATGTTTAAGGATTTCATATTCATAAGGTTATACCTTCATTCAACAATTCATGATACAAAAGATCAATATGTCTTGATTAAAAAAATGGTCTCCAAGAATCAATTCTTATTATTGTTGAATTGATAGCAAATTTAAAACATTCTAAACAGGTTCTCCAGACCCTTGATCGATCAAACTCTTTCTCGACCGATTTCTTTTCGGTCGAGATTATTTTCGACCGAGAAGATTGTTGTATCTTCAGTTTTATCAGTCAAAATTCGGTCAATTTATGTTTGATCAGATACCCATTTGGTCGAAGTTTTGTTCGACCGATAACTTTACAGTTTAGCCAATTATTTTAGGTTTCTACAGGTCAGAAGCAGAAACTGGTTCGGTCGACGATTTCTTTGACCGAATTTTGATTTGATCGAAAATTGTTTGACCAGAATAGTTACTGTTTTACTGTACATTCTACTGTAGATTTCATATTTGTCACAGGCATTCCCTCGGTCGAATATTTTCTCGACTGAGGTTGTCTCGGTCGAACTGTTTGTTGACCGATGATATTTTTGTTTGTTTCAGCAAATTGTTTATGTCAATTTTAGATTTAAATCAACAAGCTAAGCTATCTATTACGTTGAGATAAGACATTTGGGTATTCAAATGAAGCATTAGGTCATATGTCAACTAAATTACATTCAAATATTCTAGGTTTGAGATTTTGGGATCCAAATTAAGTTTTGTTTAAGAAGGTGTCTCTATAGATTTATTTAAATATGTGTATTTTCAATTTAGAAACTTTAATTTCTTGGATTAGTTTGTTACCCCATTATGTTAAGTTGAGATAGACATAAAAATATATCACTTGGAGTCTTTGGTCATATCTCAACTTAATTTAATCAATTTCAGTTTGGGGGTTTTGGAACCCATACCAACTCAACATCCTTTTTCTTGTAGGGACATGAGAAGGAATAATGTCCAAGACGCAAACAATAATGACAACATATAGAATCAATCTCATGTCTCTTTCTATGAGTTTGTTCTAGGTTGTTCTTGGGTACATATGTACATTTTCCTTTAGGTACATACATAGATTGACTATCTGGTACTTGTGTCCTTCCCCAACTAGGTTTTTGATAGGATTTCCTTTTAGGCTTGTAACCTAGTCCTCTCCTTCCAATTTGACGGTAATAATCAGTTAAGATTTTATCAAGAATATCATTGTTACTCAAGTTACTAACTTTTTGTTGTAACTTAGAAATCTCATCCATTCTTTTCTTTATATCTAACTTTGCTTGATCTAGATTAGATAATAAAGAATCTCTTTCTTTGACAATAGTATCATAATCTAGATGAGTTCAAAAGACAGGATGTTTTTAAAGATCATTTACTTGAGCTTGCAAGTTTATCTTTTCTTGAGAAATAATATCATGATTTGTTTCTAGAGTAAGCAACTTAATATTGCAATCATTGAGTGATGATTTTAAGGTAGAATTTTCACAAACAATACTTTCCTTTTTAGAAGTAAAATCATTTAGTTGAGCATACAAATCCTCATTGGTTTTAATAACCCTTTTTAGTTTCTTTTTACAATCAATATACTTGTCATGTAGTTCCTCAATGCTAGCAATTAACTCTTCTTTAGATAAATAAAAAAGACTTACCTCTTCTTCTTCTTTGTTAATTGTAGCAATAAGGCATTCTCTATGCACATCTTCCTTCTTTTTCCTCCATGGGCAACTAAGTGTTGTGTGGCTTGTTCCTAAGCACCAATTACAGCTTGTTGAAGATTGGTCCAAGCTTCTCCTTTGCTTGCGGTTGTAGGCACCACCACCCTCCATTCTTCAAGACTTGATTAAAGTTCCTTGAAGCCTACTCTGATACCAAATGAAAAAATACTAGAGGGGGGTGAATAGGGTTTTATGGAGATTTTAAAAAGAATTCAACGAAAACAAGCAACCACAAAAAAATTGGACAAGGGGACAAGGATTTAGAGTGGTTCCAACCTTAGCAAATACTAAGGCAGTCAATCCACTACCCAATTGCTTACCCAACTGGGATTTTTAAAGTACTTAAATTTTATTACCTCACAAGGATGTTACATAAAATTACAAATACTTTCACCAAACCCTTTGGACAGACTTCACCTAGAAGTAGTCTCACCAACCTCGAAGCATCCTTCCTTGAAGTAACCTCAAGCTACCCCTTGAAGTAGCCTTCCTCTTGAAGTAGCTTCCCGTTGAGACAACCTTCTTGAAGTAGTCCAAAGTCCACCTTCTCCACCTAGAAGACCCTTCTCCACCTGAGAAGTCAAACTCTCTCCAATCCGCAGCCTCCAACCCTAGGAGTAGCAAGGAGAGTACCAACAATATAAAGGAACAAGAAGGAAAAATAGAAATTACAATACCGTTGTAGCAAAAGGCTTGATTTCCTATATCAAGCATTTTGATCTCCTAACCAATGTATATGAGAGTGTAAGTGTTGTGGGTAGGAGATGCTATCCTATAGGACATGAAATTAGAGCGATGGAAATGAGTAGCAATTGTTGGAGTTGCTCGATTGCTCACAATAATGAATTCTCAATTGCAAGTGTAAATGCTCAAGTATTGCACAATTGTGTGTAGGGTGTCCTAAGGCTTGTCCTATTTATAGGAATGGCCTATGAATACTTAAGGACATTATAGACACTTTATAGGGGGTCCTAAGTGCTTAACTAGCCGTTAGGTATCCATTAGTTGCTTTAGTAACGACTAGTTAATTAACTCTAAAAAGTGCAGACATAACTCTTCTCAGACAAAGAATTGTCGACCGAGAGTCCTTCTCGATCGAGGACTTGTCGACTAAGGGACTGACTAGAGAAAGTGTATATAACATTCTAATCCAACTCCCAACTACCTTGTCTGTCGTGTCTAATGGCTACCTGGGTCATTCTCAGTCGAGGAGATTGTCGATCGAGAGTGTCTCGGTCGAGAAGTTTGTCGACCGAGAATGACTCTGTTTCAATGTTTTAAACTTGATACTAAGTGTGTGTATGAGTGTACAGATGTGACACTATTATAGGGAATGACCTATCTAAGTGTTCTGAGTGTCTAGGGAAGATCTAACGCTTGATTTACATGATGTCTAAGTACGTGTACAATATATATTTTGTACAAGTTTTTACATTTGATTACAATCATGAAATTAACACATTGTGAGCATTTAGATATTCCAAAGTTGTGTCATCCACCTAGTTCCTGCAACACTCAAGTAGCACGTTAGATCCACAAGAATGAAATGTTTGTCATCATCAAAACAAAGGGATTATAATAATGTCCAATTTAGCCAACAATGAGAAAGCAATAAACTTGGAGAAAGTTATATAACTCGCCTCAAAGATAATGAAGAAGGTACAACAACAATATATCTCAAAGAGAGAGAGAGAGAGAGAGAGAGAAGAAACCCTAGCTCAAGTCTCATCCAAGCTAACTCCTTCTCCAAAAACAAGCAAACCCTAGGTCAAAGAAGAAGAAAGAAGGTGTTCTTCAAGATCTAGCACAAACTCCACCAAGATAACACCATGGATCCAACCAAGGAGGAAAAAAGATAAGGTTAAGAAAAACTGAGAATGAAGGGAAAGAAGAAGATCTTACTTTCTTAGGTCAAGACAAGCTAAGGAAGCTCCACAAGCTTGAAAGTTAGGTAGATCCAAACCCTAGGTACACATGCAAGCAAGATCGACAAGGTTTCTTATCCCTTGAGCTCCTTCTTCTCCATCATGCAAGAGAGACGAGCCCCAAATAGAAAGAAGGAGAAGAGAGGGTCTAAAGAGCTTGTTTTCATGGAAGGAGGGAGGTATATAAAGCGTGGGTGAAAGAGAAAGGAAGGAAGACGTATCAAGTCATGCATGTCATGTGTCCAAGGTCAAAATGTCTCATACTTGCACATTTAGGTTGTCCATCAGTAGTGGTAGCTAGGTGGACCATTGGTTGTCAACCCCAGAGAAGCCATAAACCTCAAACATCAGATGGTATGTCGGGTTATACCTTCACTTAGATACCAAAGCAAACCGTAGAGTCACCATTGGTTGTTGCACCTCACTTGGTGAAAAATTGATCTAGGATATTCAAAGACAAACCATCAACCTTGAGATACTAAGGGACCACCATCAGATCCCTCCACCTAGAGGTGGACCATCAAATCCCAACATCCAAAGGGGCAAACCATCAAGTTAGGGTATGTAGGTGAGGAAACCCTATTCTCAACACAAGGTTAGATGTCAATGCTAAACCAAGGTACACCAAGGTGCCTCAAGGTACAACTAAATCAAACATGATGTGAAAACATGTGAGGCACAAAAAGCATGTGACAACTTACAAGAAAATCCCTAGATATGGGTATATTGGGTAAAAGCACATATATAGAAAAACTTACTCAAATAGTGTCCAAACTAGACTGAACTTGAAACTTAGATTTGTCACATGATATCAAAGCACGTATTAGGGATTGATTAAGGTTTCAAGCATCAAATTATGATAAGAAAACATGTTCAACCATAAATCAAGGTTACAAGGTCTTACATTGATAGTGTAGAAGCAAGTTTCTTTCTAAACAATAAAGCCTCTAGCTGTAATAAGATCTTTAAGAACATGGATAAAAACTAGTCGTAGGGTGAGGAAAGAGAAACACCAACAACAATCAAAGTGATATGGAATATAAAGAGATAGTAGAACTAAAGGACCAAATGGAGAGGCTCGCAAGGATGCTAGAGCAATCTGGAACCTCATCTGGAGGTGAGGAAGAAGTGTGCATTTATATGCAACAACATGTCAATATGGGTGGAAATGATTATTCATGGAGAAAGGATCCCAAATTTCATGTAAAGATCCCAACAATTTTTAGCAGGAACCTTCACAAACACAATAACCTAAAAAACTACAGGGAAACTCATCATAATAGTATCAGCAGGATAGGGTCCCCAGTAAGATAGATTGTATAGAAGACATGTTGAAAAGGTTGGTGACTCAGAACAAGGAACTATTGGACCAAATAAAGAGAGAGAAGTAGCATCAAGGGGTGCAAATCTGTAGAATAGGAAACCATAATTTTCAACTAGCAGTGGAAGTGGCATCCATTAAGAAGCTTGCTCAGCAAGGATTTCTAGGGAACACATATATCACATCTAGAAATAACTAGGTGAAAGCAATGCTTCTCCATAATGGTAATTGTTGATGAAAGATCAAATGGCGGCTCCAGAGAAGAACACAACCACAAATGACACAGTAGATGTGATATAAACTATTCCCCTAGAGCAACCACATGACACCACACCACGGGAGGAGAACCCAGAAGAGGATTCATGTCGCACCTCGATCCCACGATTTACCACTAATCATGAGATTAGGGCGTGACAAAGAGGATTACACTTAATACAAAGATCGCCCTAAACTTTTTCTTTTCTTAATCACTTAGAATTGACCTAAATGAAAAATCTTGTAACTTGGATTAAACTGAAATCTTACTAAACTGCGGAAGCAACTACTATTTACTTTACTAGGTAGGCAAAACAGAATTTACACAACATATTACATCTTGCATGTGAAATAGAAAGTACAACAGTTAATTTAAAACTAAACTACTTATTACTTTACATTCTCTCTCTACCACACTACATGCCCAAGGATCGAGGGAAAAGGACTAAGAGACCTCTAATCTAATTACAAACTACCTTATAAGAGCCTGGGTGAAAAGATCCTTCAGATTCCTCGTGCTGACGCTGGCCTGAAAAATGTTTCAGTACCCAACCATCGTAGATAACTCACTTATGTTTATTAAACTGAAATAAAATGTAGGAATTACTACACTGAGAAGATTCTAACAATTTCATTTAAAATAACTGGAAAATACCAACATTTCATTTGAAGAACAACTACTACGAACTAAACTCAAATCTTACTTAAGAAACTTTGTAAACCTAGATTATTATATTTTAATTTATGCCCTAGTCATATGCATTGTACTCTGTAGGTGAAGACTCATAGAAAACTACGATCTCACCATACAAGACTTAGCAGACACCCCGGGATAGCTAAGTCTGACTACTCTCCTGGTCTTCAATAGGGAAAATTGGCTCTCTGGCCTCAGCACTCCTATTGTGCCATAAACTAGACTCCTCCTCCAACCTAAGCACACAGGCAGAGAGTCAAACCACCCATTGGATTTTTTTTACTCTAGTGCCACTAGGACTTTTGGTTGATGTTGGACACACTTTTTTGTACTCTAGTGCCACCATGACTTCTGGTTGATGTTAGACACTGCAAACTATAATTTAAGGAGACTTCCACTAGGGCTTCGTCCCCCGTACCACCTGATAGCACGTTCTGACCCCCATATACCAGATGTTGCTAGGGTTAGGTCATTTCACGCCTAAGTTGCAGACCTCACATAGGGGTTCTACGGTGTTTAGGGCACCTATGTCTACTATTTTATTATTTTAGAAAAGATCTTACTACATTGCATATATCTCTTACTTATTTTGACTTTGCACTACCAAAAATGTATGATTTCGCTACAAATATTCTAACTACATATATCATAATTATAGTTAAATGCACATTTCTTGACAATATATAAATTGTAAAAGAAATTGATGTAGTTATTTAAGTTTAACACTATTTTGAACTCTCTCTTCCCATTCCAAAATAACCAACATGTACGAAAAGTTCAACTTTACCGCGCGCCTACTCCTCTCGCCCCTATCAGTGCGGCCCTCTCCTTCCCCCAATTTGTGTACAACGCTGCATTCAGAATTTTTTCCCTCGTTTGCTCTGCTAGAGCTCCCGCCTCCCCCTCAAATCCCACCTATGCTTGCACTCTCTTCCACACGTTGTTCTCCTCCCCTAACAACCCCAACCCCTAGTTGGATCACGCTCCCACTGTCTTCTCCGTCCCCACACCTCCCATCTCCTCCCTTTGGTAGCACCCGAATTCTAGGCCGTAGGAAAGGAGGCACTAGAAAGGTGACCTACGAGGAAAAAAGAACGTGGAGCGGGCCATGATGAAGCACAAGCACTTCCGAATTCATGTCTAAGTTCATTAATTTTGTGCCTCCTCTTCTCCACTCACAGAAGCAAGGTATTTTTTTGCCACTCTCACCGTGTTTAGTTCTATGGTTTGTAGCCTCAACAATATGTTACCAGTATAGTAACGGCCAACCATATGTTACCATCAGCTCCTGGTTCAATGTGAAATCAAACCTCAGGTTGTTCCTCACTCCCCTGAAAACAATGTTGCACCCCTGCCCTTGCGTTTTTCTCAATCATCATATTAAAGTTCTAAAAGAATATTCTTCCCCCTCTCACTGTGGGTGCCACCAAGTCCTTTCCCCCTAGAAATGATGTATCTTGAATGTTCAGTGTTCACAATATTGCCAAAAACCACACTGAATGGAGCTGGTTTTCTCCCTACACAATTTATTTTATAACTATTTGATATATCTCCCAATCTTTATATGGTGCTAGTGTGGAATTGTTTGTGTTCTTCCTAAATATTTGATCCAAAAGGGGACAATTTTCTACTCACAAACTGATATGGAGCCTTATAAATTCTATTGTGGTACTATGCTTTTTGGGAATCAGTCTTTCCCACTGCACTTAAATTAAGAATCCATCTTGAAAAGTAACACCTATCTTTATCGATATGCACACTATTTATTCTAACTATCCTTCTACTATTGTAATTACAATGTTACTACTACCAAAAGGAAATGAGCATGAAGATTATTTTCTAAAATATAAATTGTTGATGTTAAGCATGTTAAGCACATTTTCATGAATAGGTCTGCGTCATGCACATATTTGTGCCACATTGAGCATGTTGTACTTTTTAACCATCGTTTTCTTTGTGTGTCTTCCAGGCCTAGAATAATGCAACTGCTGTTGGGGCTCTCTTAGTATTGTGCCTCTAGTGCTCTGCTCAAGCTTCTTCAAGACTCTGATATTACCTATATGACAAACTAACTCACCTTAAATATAGACTTGTCATTTTAGGAATGTAGAAAATAGTGTATACTTGTCATGTTGTTTTATATATGTGTTCCCTTCAACTATTATATTGGTCTTCTAAGTAGAGTTAATTATGAGTAACATGATATTGATTGACTGTCAGATTATTTGTTCCTACCAAAAAGGATTTTTAGATCGCTACGGTGGATTATGGACCACAGACATGGAGGTCCTCTGAATCAGTTTCAAGAAACTGAAGCCTCACAGTCAAATGGGTTTCATGACGAGCCTAAGCCTCAAATTCAAAGGGGTTTTAGTGCTCATTGAATATTCTTGATCTGAAAATTTCATTAGTGCAACTGAAAAAAGTCAACAACGTTTCATATGAGCCTTCTCATGCTAAGGGGATGATTCCATGTGCTTCATTCTAGTTGAACCAGAAAATAGTATCATTTAGGTGCAAAATCATTTTTTATTTTATTTTGTGCATAAAAAAGATGAGATGACTAGTGCCACTACTTGAAAATACTTTAACACCAAATAAGGTAAAAGAAAAGGTACAAGAATGTAACAGGGCTAAATCAATAATGCGTTGGCTTATTCACATATAATTCACCTTATTTTTTTCATCTTGTTTTAGGTGATAATTCAGTCCCAAATTCACACTATAGGAGTTATCCTGAACTCCACAAGGTCTAAACATAGAGGTATGTTCCATTTTCAAGATTGACTTTGGAAACTAAGATTCTTTCAAGTTTGTTTGAAGCTCGTTTCTTTGCATTACACATGTAATTTTTGTTCTAATGTCTACACACTAGGATACAACTTTGGGTTTCTAGTTGTGACCTTGCACTACACTACTAGTCAGAGTAGCATTTACACTATATTCCTTTGGCAAAGGGGATGTACCCTATAAGCCCTAGCACTAAGATTCACTACCATTTGACCACCCTTATGTATGCAGTTACATAGGCGTACATCCTTTTAGAAAAATATCAGTAAAGTGTGTTGGGTTGTATGCTCAAAAAATTATCACATAATTGAAACTCTAGATTCAAAAATTTTCTTACTAACCCCACTTGCCTCTAGATCACTAAGTAAAAGTAAACTTTACAAAGGGATTAGCTTTTGTTAAATCTAACGCTTTACCCACACTTTGGGTATGGGTTGGATGACTTAGTGCTTTCGTACAGTACATCACTGTAACACCGGTCCTGATTGGTTTTCTATTGTTAGATCTATTGGTATGATCCCATGTGACCACGTTTATATCCTTGTGGATAGAGCTTTTTATTTGTTGGTATATTTTGATGATAGTTTTAAGTTTATGTAGACTTTATTCTAGAGGATCTGAAATCGAAAGAGACATACGATAACACTTTGTTTCTGGATTATTTCTTGTTAATATTCTTCTATCAAATTATCTTGTTGCCTAACATGTTTGGTATGTGATCTTTGGGACCTATATATATTATTAAACATGTTGTGAGTTTATCATAAACTGGGCTAACTAGTTACTAAAAATTTGAAGCTCTATTTGAAAGTTAACGTCAATGGCATATATAAAAAAGGTTTGTTAAATTATATTTATATTTAAATTCATCTTTCTGTATATTCAACTAATAGTTCAAAATTTTGAAATTATCAATTTATTATATTTATTAATTATACATGATGTTATGATATCCTACCATGGTTTGCAAAATTGCATTATCTTTTAATATCATTCTATGTAAAGTTAATCCCCTCTGGTGGCCTAAGCATCTTCCAAAGATCCTTGCTCACTGGACATTTACATATTGTGTGGAATCATGTGTCTTGTGTGGCGTTGCATCTCAAACAGGTTACATTTGGAAACATCTATCTGATAAAACACATATGTTTAGTCACCAACCTCTCTTGTTGAAGACTCCATATGAATGCCTTCATTTTCTACAGTATTTTGAGTTGTCATATTTTCTCCCAAATTTCCTTCAGTACTTATTCCTCTTTTCCCCAGCAGGAACTAGTATTCTGATTTTACTGTAAATTCACTAGAGATGATCATTTTCCAGTTCACTTCATATTTATTGTTGATTTTGCATGGAGGATTCATGATTGGAATAACTGTTTCATGAGTGAACCATTATTTGAGAAATTGGCCATCCCATGTACCATTATCTATGACTCTACCCTTAGGTTGTCAGCCTCCCATAATCTCAATTTTATGTGGAATGATACTTTCCCAATTTATCTTGCATATCAAGTATGGATTCATCTAATGTATTTGCTTCATAATACTATGGTTTTCTTCATGATGTTTAAATTTTAGCCCCATCTTCTGCAGTCCAGGCTATGATTTCTCGACGTGTGACACCACATTGCTACAATTTCCAACACTTCCACCATTATCATCATCCATACAAATTGCCGCCACTAGGAAGAAGTTGTTGTCACTATAGAGACGTTGCAGCTACAGGAACTTCCAAGGGGCCGGTTGCGACTGTTACTCTATAGGGAGTCCCGCCGCAACAACTTCCACAGTAACACACTGGTTGGTATTTTTACTAATGTTAATTCGTGGATTAAGGTGTCTTTATATTCTTTCTTGTTTCTAAAAGATTTCATCACTTGTGGTGAATACGCTTAGTCGGGATATGCTATAGAGATGATTATAGTTTTGTACATATTACATTTCCAAGCTTGATTGGAGGAAGTGTGAAACCGTTATGCTTTTGGGTCCAATTTGTAGCTTGATTCGCAGTGTATTCCATGATCCTGAATATATCATTGTTCCTCAACCGCCACACTTGCCAAGCTCCAACTACAAACCAAATAGGCCACTCCTTGTAGTGTATACAGTTCTTTAGGTTGACTGAGACCCACTGAATTGAATTAAATATAGTGAACATGTTCACTTCATAGGTAGCTCGAATCCGATCTTGGCAGTCTTTGCCAGCTTGTAGTCCTAAGATTTTAGTCGTTTATTGACTCTTTATCATTCTACTTATCAGAATCACTAAAAAAATGTTTTTATATAATGACAACAATGAACATCAGTACCAAGTTTGTTGATCATACATCATAGTAAATTCCAAGGGTGTATAATACGTCTATAGGTGGCTTATTTCTACTATTTTAGCTAACTTTCTATCCATTAAAGGTCCCATTGTTATCATGTTACAAATTCTTTAATTACCTTATCTTATATTAGATAATGAAAACATAGAGTCTGACTCTTATTTTACTGAAGATGTGTTGTCTAATGATATTTGTGGCATTAGTATCCTTTTAATGGATAAACTATTGACGATTGCAATTAACTGTACCATCATTATGTTTTTGATTCCACAGTCTCCAGATACCACCTGAAAAGTAACGGGCCTCGACCCTGTGGGAGTGGTTAAAAACTGACTTCATTGCCAATGGCCCTCACATTCCAATGTAGTATATCCATGTTAAATATTGACATTGAGAGAACACATTGAATATGTACTAGAACCCATCTAGGATCTGAATATTCATTTCTATTATATGATTCCGAACTTAATTGAGAAAGTGAGTGTATGTCAGTCCCTCGTTTGGCATTGACTTGCAAGTTCAATTAGTAGAGGCTCCTCATGAGGCTCATTTATGTTGTTTGGGGATGTTATGCCACATCTAAGAATGAAAGCTTGCCCACCTCCTGGATTTTCTATTCCAAAAACAATTTTGAAATTCTCTACACATCTAACAGGGAAATCCATCTCGGGCCTATACATAGGAAAGTAGGTAAATTATAGCATCTAAATTATGTTTTTTTTATCACTAAGCGTGCTTCACATTCCATACAAAAAAACTGTATAAGTGGGGGGGAGCATAAGCTCAAACTATCAATGCAGATAAGAAAAAAGGACCTATCTATGCAGTCCTCTATAATCGCTATCTATGTACCTCCACAAATTATGTGGGTTAGCATTAGCACCATAAAAAATGATACGATTCCTATGAATCCATATATGGTATATAACAAGAACGACAAGAAGAGCTTCATTTTTGTTTTTCAGAAGGTGAATCTCGTCCTTGCATCTTGGGATGAATGGCAGCAAATGTCCCGCTCTCCCCCAGACTTCAGTAGCCACAACGCAGCCCCAAATAATATGGTTGTTCATTTCCTCAGCTCTGCAACACATGCTGCATCTAGAAGCCAAGCTATAGCCCCTTTTTTGTAGTTGATCTTCAGTAACCAACCTGCCATGCATAAGCTTCCAGCAGCTGAGAATGGCGTGCCTTGGGGCTCTAGAACACCATAGCCACTTAGACCACACCATTTCTCCATGTTTAACCCTGCAGTAGTTCCACACCTCCCTTAGTGAGATGGTCTTACAACCTCCCAGCATACACGAGTCTTCTCCACATCCTACCTGTATGCAGCTGCATATTTGTAGGATGCTTTCCGTCCCCCTTGCTTCAGGTACATCCCACCTATTGTCAGATATAATGTTACTTAGATAGCAGTTGGGTCCAAGCTTCGACCTTAGTTGTAGGTATCCAGGTTCAACAATACATTGAGCAAGGAAGCGGCCATTGACCCAAGGATCCTTCCAAGTCTTCACAGTAGTTCCATTACCAATGTTGAAACGGACATGTGACAAACAGTTGTCTCTAGTTTTAAGGATGTTTCTCCACATCCAGTTGTTCGTCTTCTTGGGTTGACACAACCATAAAATTTCCTCCTTGATGTACTTGCTATGAATCCATCGAATCCACAAGGATATTTTCTTGTTGGCGATGTCCCATAGGTTTCTAACAAGGCCTGCAACACTCTAATCTTCCACTCTTCTGACTCCCAAACCCCCTTCAGATTTAGGCCTACATATGATATCCCAAGATATTGAGTGTACATGTTTACTTTCCTCCTTGTCTCCCCAAAGGAACTTACGGCATATACTTTCAATTTCCTCCATTGTTACCCTTGGTAGTGGGAAAACTCCAGTCCAATATAAGTGATATGCTGAGAGGGTTGAGATGACCAGCTCCAGCCTACCGGCCAATGAAAGGAGCTTGGTTTTCCATGCTTCCAACTTGGTTTTAAATTTGTCAACAAGGGGATAGCACATCCTCTTAGTGAGTCTACCTGCAAACATCGACACACCCAAGTACCTAACGGGAAAATCACTGATTTCTACTCCCATATGTGTACTAATGTTATTTGGTGCATTCCTACTGAGGAAAAGTTGGCTCTTCTGCGGATTTAGTTCTAAGCTAGACATATCTTTGAAACTCTGCAAGCAGTTTTTAATACCTTCAATGTTTCCTTCTGTTGATTTTGCAAAAACCAAAAGATCATCAGCGAATAGCAAATGGGAGACAGTAGTAACACCAACTTTTAGAGGTTCAAGCTCTTTTCTTTGGGCCGCCTCATCAAAAATGGCAGTGAGTCCTTGCACCCTGATCACAAAGAGATATGGCGCCAAGGGGTCACCTTGCCTGATGTCGCTCGATGTTTGGATAATCTCAATAGGTGCACCATTGATCAAGATCTGACATGAGTATGTATCCAAGCACTCCTTAATCCACCCAATCCAGCAATCAGGGAACTCCATCAACTTAAGAACATTTAACAAATATCCCCTATCGATAGAGTCATATGCCTTGCTCAAGTCAGCCTTCAAACAAAGTTTATTGCTGACATTCACCTTCTTAAAGCCATGCACCAGTTCGTTGGCAAGAAGTATTGCATCTGCAATCCTCCTATCCTTTATAAAGGCACACTGATTAATACTGATAAGGCTAGGTAAGATATCTCTCAACCTGTTAGCCAATATTTTAGAGATAATTTTAGTGACAAAATTGCACAACGAGATCGATCTCCATTCGCCAACTTTCTTTGGTTGCTTCACTTTCGAAATAAGGGCCACATATGATTTGTTCATCTCTTTCAGCATTCTCCCTTTGAGGAAAAAGTCTTTAATAGCACAACAAACATCCTCCCCCACAATATCCCAAGTGGATTTAAAGAAGTGTGCATTCATCCCGTCAGGGCCAGGGGATTTATCATCATCTGACTTCTTGATGATGTCATAGATTTCCTCATCAGTGACCAAGGCACACATGGTTTGTTTCTGAAGCTCAGTTAGCTTAGGAAAGTTTCCACCACTAAAGGGTTGTCTTTGACTGGCCATGTTAAACATCTTCCTATAGTGTTTGATGAAGGTGTCCCTGATAGATTCCATGTCGCTAGTTTGAACTCCATCCACCTCAAGCAGACAAATTTGGTTCCTCACCCTTCTAGTTTTCAAGGAGGCGTAGAAAAACTTTGTATTCGAGTCTCCATTCTTGAGCCAAAAAATTCTAGACTTCTGCCTCACCATGGATTCCTCAATGTCTTTAGCCGCGAGCGCTTCTTCTTTCAAGGTTTTAGCAATATCCCACAAGAGCTCATTATAGGGGTCTTTGTCTGCCTCGTCCTGTGCCTTTAGAGCTTCCCTTTCTTTGTTTTTTTCCGAGTCATCCATGTCACCATTCTTCTCCCAGTTCTAGGTTTGTAGTTTTCTTTTTGTGATTTTAATGCACTGACAGAGTCTATACATAGGATTGCCATCAACTCTGGTATTCCATGCACTGTGAACTACATCTTGGAAACCAGGTAGACTAGCCCATGCGTTGAAGTAGAGAACATGGTAGTTGTGTTTGTGAACTTCTTCATCCATGTGAATGATCTGAGCATGGTGATCGCTATAGATAGATGATAAAACTTCAATCCAAAGTTTAGGAAATTCACCAAAACCTTAGCCATTGAGTAACGTTCTATCAATCTTGGTCCGTGTGGTATTTGTCCCGCTTTGCTGATTATTCCACGTGAAAAATGACCCCTTAGCCTCTACTTCAATCAGATTTAGTTTGCTCACTGTCTCATTGAAATCGTTCATCGACTTCGCTGAAGGTGAAGCTCTTCCTTTCCTTTCCTCCGCTTTTCTAACAGCGTTGAAATCTCCAATGATGATCCAGGGTCCTCTCACAGAGTTGCTAATCACCATCAAATCGTCCCAGAGTTTTACTCTCTTGATGTCATTGTTATCACCACACACGATAGTCATCTCTAAACTTCTATCCCCAAAGCTAAGGCAGAAGTGCAGGAATTGTCGCGATTGGGCTAACTCCTTGACCTTAATGTCATTGCTTTCCAATAACACCAGAATCCTTACCTTCTTGCAGGTTGTGGAGTTGTCTATCCACTTGGCTTCCAACCAAGTTCTTTGTAACACTTTGGGAAGATTGTTTCTCTTGATTTTAACCTCGATTAAAAGAGCCACGTCTGTTTTGGCCCTTCTCAATTCAGCTCAGATAACGTCCCGCTTCTCCCAACTGGAAATGCCGCGAACGTTCCAAGCTATAACCCTTGGTGCTTCACCCATTAGACCGCTGGACTGGTACGCCGCCAGTCAAGGTCGTAGGTTCAATTTTGTTTATTGAGTCATCAAGAGTATGGAACTTATTTGCTTCCTTCCCTTTTCTAGTGGTGGTCTTCTGCCCCCTCGTCCTTCTCGGACTGATCGTTTTTTTCGGTCTCTCAAACCCATCTTTCTCCTTGGAAGTTCTCTTCTCCCTCAAACTACTTGCATCACCGTCGGAGGGTACATAAGCTTCCGGATGTGTTTGCACAACAACATTTGCTATTGTATCAGGTTGTGTCTGCACGACATTATTCACTTGAGAATTTTGTCGAACAAATTGATTCTGCCCTACACTTTGCTCTGGTTGGGTATTGATTTGCTGCTCCACCGGCTCCACCTGGTCTGGAACAGAGGCCTTGCATAGTGCCTTCTCATGACCAAAACTCTCGCAATGGGGACACTTAACAGGAATCCACTCATACTCAATGCTAACGGCATAATCAGTCCCTTTGTCCATCTGCAATTTGACTGCCTTGGGAAAGGTTGATTTGGCGCTCATCAACACATTAACTCGAGCATAGTCGATTCTTGTTTTGGTTTTCGTCTGGCGATCCAAACACTGCGGTTTCCCTAGGTATGATGCAATACGCACAATCATAACTTCGCTCCATAGCTCGAGTGGTAGGTTATGGATCTTCATCCAGACCAGAACAGATGTAAATTTCTCCTGCTCCAGCGGATCTCCCTTCTCCCACTTCTTCAAAACCATCAGTTTTCCTTTCACATGCCAAGGGACTCCTTCTAGAGCATTGGCGAGATCGGAGTCCTCACTAAATTTGATTATGAAGCTTCCGCTCCCCCTCTCCAATACCTCCATGGATCCGGCAGGTTTCCACAATTTAATTAGATAGTCCTGCAAAGTTGGTATATGCAGTTTGAAACTGATGACGTATCCTGCAAGCGTGTTCCTCCAGAGTGCCGCGTTTTCATCCACCTCTGCCTATGGGAGTATGATTGTGTCTCCTTCGATTGTCAGAGCAGTTTCCGGTAGCCTGGTATCGACGTCTCCAACTGAGTTTTTGAAGACGGCAGACCAGTCCTTGGGCACAGTAGCCACTTTGAACTCCTCTGCAACATGGCTTCTTCATTGAGGTCTCCTTTCCCCTTGATTTGAGGGTCCTCGTTGCTGCTCGCCTACGGCACCGCCATCGCCCCCAGAGCGCGGCCCCATCATGCACAAATCACAGAGGTACTATTATAGCATCTAAATTATGAGCAAAGAAATAGAGTGGAATCAGTAGTGACAGTGGGCCTATTCATATCTATTATATGATTCCAAACTTAATTGAGAAAGTGAGTGTATGTCAGTCCCTCTTTTGGCATTGACTTGCAAGTTCAAATAACAGAGGCTCCTCATGAGGCTCCTTTATGTTGTTTGGGGATGTTATACCACTTCTAAGAATGAAAGCTTGCCCACCTCCAGGATTATCTGTTCCAAAAACAATTTTGAACTTCTCGACACATCTAATAGGGAAATCCATCTCGGGCCTATACAAGGAGAAGTGGGTAAATTATAGCATCTAAATTATGAGCAAAGAAATAGAGTGGAATCAGTAGTGAAAGTAGGGAAAAAAATTTTGGGGTCATTGATGTCTAGAAATCTAGACATCACTTCTCACGACATGAATGTCATTATAAAAGTTATACAAACATGTGTTAGGATTGGTCTGAATCAATATTCTCTGCATTTCATCTTGTGTTTACTGCTATAGAAATATTTTACTCAGAAGCTTGCTAGTTTCGGTAGGATTCTAAGCTAACCTTTTTGTACATGTTTGGGGTACTCGGATGCTAAATTGGTCCCCTCAAACTCAGTGATGCCAAAGTCTGGTATTTTCTACTTACAGATCTGTGCTATCTTCTTTTTTAACTACCTGAGTGGTTAATGGCCTGAATGAAATGGCCCCTTAGTTTCTTACATCTATTGTAATGTTTTATTGTGTGAATATGGGATATGGATTTATCCAAAATAACATACACGTCTAATAAAAAAATATCGATTGTGAACATCTAAATCTAGGGGAGTTTGTTTCTTGGAAAGGAAAACAAGCTAGATCTATTGCTTCTATACTTTGGTCAATGGATTCCTTGAATGTGCCAAACTGGCATCTCTTAGGGACATTCTTACAGAATAGCACAATGAGACATCATTTTCCCCTCTACTAAATCTAGAATCAATTGAAACTGTAGAAGAGCCTTATAGAAGTGCCCGATGAAGTGATTCATTAATGGTTTCTCAATCATCACCCACGAAATATGATGCAGCTCATTTTGCATTAAAACAAAAACATGTTGATAATGTATTCTATGGTCCTTTAGATCAAATTCAACTGGATATTAAACAATAAGTCATATGAACTGGTGCTGAGATAACACCAACGTACAAAACTGCTCGCCATATATGCTTTAACAGGAACTACACAATAGCATGAATTCTTTAACTAATTTGTTCATTGGTACATAGCCATGTCGAACGTCAAGTTCCTATCCTATCATTGATACTACATCCTCACAAGTCTCCGGTATACTAAAGTAAAGAATAATCCATCCATTTTGCACACATATAGTTCTTGTAGATGACTATAAAATAATTGATGCATAACCCAGAAAAGTTAAAATATGATTTTTTTAATCCAATCAATGCTCGTGATCTACCAAAAGAGGCCTTTGTAGAATGTATAGTTTATTATAATGCCCATACATACTGGAAACGAGGTGCACTATTCCCCTCCCCCCGAAATACATCTTGCTTGCTGATTTCTTAATAATTTCTTACTATTTAATTAGATGAGGTGTGTCCTTGTATATCTATATACATCTCTACATATTTTGATCCAAGACAGAAGAGAAAAAAAGTTGTTGTTAGTGTGAGTGCAGACTTAGCAGCTGCCACAAGCTAGAATACTTTCTATCTTCGTCATATAATTGTTGAACTAGTTTTACTCTCTTTCAATGCGATATTGCATTCCATGTTACAATATATATGAAATAGAAGTTCTGAAAATATACCATCCACCCCAGCTAGACGCTCTTTGCACAAGGTGAAAAGGACTTCAACATTATAACATAATGAACAAGCATTTCACCCAAGTATCGTAGCATGTAGGTCTTTATTCCCAAATTCCAGAGTGCTACTACAAACTAGCATTATAGGACTTCACAACTTCTAGTTCTGATGACTGACATGGTGCTTCTGTGGGTATTCATGGGCTTTTTTGGAGACCATTCATCAGCTCGCCTATATAAGATGTTTAGGATGCTGAATGGAAGACAATCACATGAAAAACTGCATTAATGCTCCTTGCCATTCTTTCTTAGTAATTTTTTTGTTGAATGCTCTAATTTCAGTTGAGAAGTCTTCTAGGGCAGTTCCTTTTGGTACCATGTTTTTCTGTGTTCTCTTGTTGTTTGGGATTTTCTGTGCCTCCACGTGTTATATTATATATATGTTCCAACTTCAGGGGGGCTTAAAGAGACATATATGTATTTACTAAATCGTTGCTAGCCTCTTCTTGTCCTATTCATTTATCTGTTGTGGCATGTGTATTTTTTCCATCTATCCACTTATACATAAGGTCACACCTATCCATATTTATTTGTTTATTCTATTTTCTTTCAGGTTTGTTTATTATCTTCTTATTCGAAACATGAACGTGATGGAATATTTCTAGGCCTTTTGTTACTATTCTAATGCCTTGGTAAATAGTTAGCCATGATTCCAAGTTTGACTGTCATGTTCTGCTCCATAACTGCTAGGTTTCCATTTTCCAACTTCACTTCTAGTTCCAGTCAATTTGTGCTTTTAGGTTCTCTTTGGACATAGTCTATTTTATCTATTAAAAATTATTCAACGTTATTTAATGAATACACATTATCATCTGGGCCATTGCTTATATATGTGCTTGTTGGTTTAGTCCAATCCAACCCATTAAACTGGAAATATACAAGTATGCCAAAAATAAGATATATTCAAAATATACAGATAAACTAGCATATCATAAATAGTTTACTATTGCATTTTTTAACTCAGATTTGAATAATTGAATTGAACAACACCAGTGGTTAGCATTTTGTCTCTGCAAACTGTAGTAAGTTGGTAATAGAATGAACAACTAGTAGTTATTCTAATAGTGAGAATCAATGTTTCACATCCTTTCATTTGTGCAACTTCGAAAATGACGAGCTTCTGGTTGTTTTACCCATTTCTTGTGCTATTTTCAGAACTAGAGACAGTGCATAATTCTACTTTTTCTTTTTATAAACAAATTTCTATAATGACACCTATAGAGATGATCTATAGCCTATAAACAGAGATGCTTTTTTAGCAGCTGCAAAACTAGAATCCACGATCATATAATATATGATTTAGCTATTTTTTTTCTATAAAGGAAAGTACTATTTAAGTACAAATATAATATAATGACCAGCCCTGTATGCCGGAACAACAATGATGAACTACATACGTATCCCACCTTAAACATTTCATTTTTTCAGGTCGAGATACTGGCTTACAACCAGATCGGGAGCACCAAATTAGCTGATGAAAAATGAAAACATGTGATCCAATATATGGGAGTTTAATGCCCCTCCAAAATTGAGGCTCTATGGTCCTCATACAAACAATGAAAATTTCAAGAGACCAAGTTAGTATGACATAACATGTCATGTTTGAAACATGTACTACTTTATATCTTGCTACCACCCTTTAAACTAGAAATGTGCCTACTAAGTAGCTAATAATAAAAAACACCTTCCTTTTTCTAACATGCAATTCTGTTTTAGCTAAATCAACCAAATGATGGTTCTTTGTTCATAGAGGGAAGTCAGGCTTGGTCACATCATTCTTCATTTAAGAATTATTTAATTCAAGTTGAGTCCCACTCTTTGATGTGTATGCCTCCTCCATTGAATTGCTACTGAAACTGTTTTGGTTTTGTAGAAATCCCTTCCCTATCTAATGACGTTTCAATTTGGTTATGGAGGTTTACTTGATAAGTAGGATGATCCAATCCATCTGCTTTTTCCATCCACAATAGATTCTGGAGAATTCCTATAATGGTACACGGGTAACATGTCAGCATGTTTATGTATTTTCTATTTAACCCTGCCACTGCAATGCTGGGAAAACTATACACCAATGTGCTAATGTGAAGACGACTTGTGGGCAGAAACATGGTACAATTTTGTTTAAGTTTTTTCCCATCTTTCATCCTCTATGAAGGCAGAAACCACTAAATTTTGCAGTTTTGTTTAAGTTTCTGTCCACCCATATGTTTAATTCACAATTTAGCTCAAACATCAAGAACAAACAAGTATACATATTTGCATTTAGCTTCTTCATTAAATAGCATAAATTAGTAAGATGAAGATAAACTGATAATGCTTAAGACTGACAACTTCAGACAATAACATTCATAGTTAAGAGACTGTCTCTAACATTGTTACTATAGTACATACCATCTAAATCTTTTATCTTGAGCAGCCAGTGTTATCTTTGTTGAAGGAGTTTGGCATCTCTCGCCTACATCGGTAATTTATGTTTGGTATTTATCTACTTTTTGCGGATGTTCTTGTGTTGTGTGAGCTTTAATGGAGTTATTATTTTTAGCCAAGCTTATCAGGGATCTAAGGCCTTAAAGGAATTTTGGGTGTGGTATGGATATGATTTTGTTGTTTGGCAGGGGATTTTAGTGGTTTGTTTTTTTTGGACCCAAGGTCATCTGTTGCTCTTTGAAAAATAGGCCGATGGTTGTTAGAACAGCCAGCATGCTTGAAATGTGATGCTAGGATATCTTTGGCTCAAGTGTTTGCATAATGGGAGACGGATCATGGACAAAGTCAGATGGAAGTTCACTTCCAGGTGGATGTCTCAGATATTGAAGCACATTGATGATGTAGACATGATCACTGCAATCCAAAAGATGAGATGGGACAAATTTCCCAACAGTGTTCTAGTTAGCTTGTTAGATAGAAGTGTAAGTGTTATCTGACCTTCATGTTTTCATGGTTCATATTTTCTATGACACCCTGTGGATCTCTAATCTAGTTGGCATTTTTCTCAACCTCCTGATATGGTCTTCATTCGGTTTCAGGAACTCACATGGAAAGCTATTGATGGCTACTCCCATCAAAACACAATAGTGAAAAGCTCTTGAATGGACTAGAGGATGAGAGGTTAGCTGCTATAGAAATATTATGTGGAGTTTCTCTTAGTCAATGGTGGAATATTTAGCATGTATAAATGAAAAAAAAATACAATAATGATATTCAACATTGGTGACAGAAACATCTTCTTCTGTTTTTGTAACATCATCATCTTCTTTTCTCCCACAAATTATGAAGCGTCAACCACATCAAAAGAGCAACTTGTCTCTATTCATCTGTCATTCTTCCAATCACTGGTATTTGTTAAAGAAATAGGTTTTGGAGGTTTCCTCTTAATATATGAGATAATTATGGTTGTAATGTTTATTATTGAAGTTTGCAGCTTGAGAAGTTGGACAATAACCAATGCACGTCTGAATCACAACCTAAATATGATACAAGTAATATTTTGGTGACATGCTTGCATCTTTATGCATTTGGTCATCATTTCTTCACTCATGTTTTTTGTCCAAAATAG
This sequence comes from Alisma plantago-aquatica, assembly GCA_963693085.1. Taxonomy (NCBI): domain Eukaryota; kingdom Viridiplantae; phylum Streptophyta; class Magnoliopsida; order Alismatales; family Alismataceae; genus Alisma; species Alisma plantago-aquatica. The sequence continues at coordinate 828,056,537 of OY856412.1, forward strand.
TGAAATTCGTGCAGACTTATAACTTTGTTACTTTACATGTAATGTTCATTAAAATTATAGAGTGTTGGAGGGTATTAAAATGGACATACACTTATGGATATCACTGACATGAGGCAATATTTTAAGCATATATAAGGTATAATATTTATTCTTTTGATCCATGGTTACATTTGGTGAGTACATATCTTGTATGATTTTTTTCAGGTGAGGCAAATTCTGGACTTGAACGTCTTCATCAATGTGCTGAGAAGGAGCTTCATATCTTTTTTTCATGCAGAGACTACATCAAAAGAATTTACTGGTTTTAGAACCTTACTTTCTGATCATACTAGGTAAGTCCAACTATGATACAATTTTATGCATCTAGAAACTGCATTATGGGTAAAGAAGTTTTCACAAGCAGTAACATTATGGGTAAGGAAGTTTTCACAAGCAGTAAATATTAGTATCTTGGGATGCTCCTGGTTGAGTGTGTCTGGTTCAGTAGTAGGACAGTTGTGAAGACTTATGAGGGAAGTTTTCACGATTTTCATAGTTTATTTTATGATAACAAAACCTGATGGTTAGGCTACCATTATATGTATCCATTAAATTTATTGCATACATAATTCACTTGTATCTATTTGACATCATCTCATGAGATGTTTTTATTCAACTTTTACAAGGTACATGAACACTCCTTTATCAGACGGGGTAACAACTTTTAGTCAGGAACTAAAAGTATAGCTATTGGAATGATCTAATACTATATAAATAGGTGGGTGCTTATTTATAAAGTTATGAATGATCTCTTTTAGTTGCAATTTCCCCCTTATCTAGAACCCGTTAGTATGTGCTCAGCTATCCTTTTCTTGAAATTTCCACTCTGTGAATCTTGTTTTCCTTAATTCTTGTGATGTTTTCTTTTTACAGGACATTGTGTCTACTAAATAGCTAGTTGACGTTTGTCTTGGGTGGCAAAAGATGTCCAAATTTTTTAATGAACATAAAGTGCTAGGTTTCAGACCTCAAGCTAGTTAAAGACACTACTTGGTGCACAAATATATCAAAGATACAAATACGAATCCCATAAAATTCATCAACTGTATCTCACTCATCTACAGAAAAAGCCAGAGCTTTACAAAACAAAATTTTCCATATGTCAATGTTACAATATTCAGAACCTTTTATAATGGGCTTTACAAAACAAATTGCATTGTTTAAAATGCACAAATCACACAAATTCAAAAGGCTGATACAATTACATCGAGAGCCTTGAAGAGATCGAAAGACAGGTACATTTCTGAACTACCTACAAGGGAACACAACTATATCCCAAAACGATTACGGGATCATCTGAGTAGGAGGCGAATGTATATGGTAGCATTCACACTGGACATGTGTCCTGATGGTACTAGTAAGAACACATGCAGAATCTTGCCATTGCAACACTTTAAATTTCCATACGCTTCAACAACTTTGCAATGGGAAACCCAATGCCTATACCTTCACATCACAATAGATATAAGCTCCCTTGGATGTGCATCCTTTCACAACCATAAACATGTCTATGACGCTGGGGATGTACCATCCTTCATAGCTACATGTGATCTAACTTGTCTGGAATGTTTCATCCGCTTAAATAGAAATAATGGGTTCAGAAGCATTTACATCTCACTACATCCATTAAGGGTGAAAAGAAAGACTGGTAATGGAACATAATCTCTGCTCCAAGAAAGTAGGGTAATTTTTAAGGAAACTAAGTTGATCTCCATGCATATTGAATACTTTGATTTTTTGCTTTGTTGAACCACTTGCAATGACTGGAGTTTTATGGTGAATGGCCAAGGTTGTAGGAGAGCCACGATGAGCATGAAGAGGATTTTTGTACGTGGGAATATTTTTGGTGATTCCTTTAAGTCATAGCCCTAATAAGTCCATACACAATAGTTATTAGTATTGTTAATTAAAAGAGTAACCATTGTAATCTTATCACTTAATTGATGTGCTTATTTAAGTCTTGTTTGCTGCAATTGTGGTATCTACTGAATGTCGTCATTATTGCAGGTGGCAGAAACCTGATCATAAACCAGTATTTGGGTACCATTTCAAGTATCAACCTCGACATAAGAGTATGCTCATAAACTCATACCTTTTATATTAGAAAATGGCTTCAAATTTGATCTTGTTGCAAACGAATTATATAGGGGGCATTCAAATGTATACAATTGACCCAATAGTGAAGAATAATTTTTAGATCTTGGTGAAAGTGGACTTCTACCATTAGAACTTTGTACTTTGATTTTTCCCTAGAATCTAGGAGTGATATAGTTGACACAATGCTAGTCAACTTAATAGTTGAACTCAGTTTATGCATGTCTACTCGATTCATGGTCTTTCTATAGACATTTGATATGTCGAATGCACTTTATCTAGAAACATGATTAGGTTTATCAATACTACTGATAATCATAGCAGTATGTACAGTACAATATATTATTCTTGTCAACTTATGTCTTTAGCCTTAGTTTGTATCAAATAGTAGGTGGTGATACTAGATTTCTCAAAGAAAGTAATTGTTTATGATACAATATAGCATACTTCATATTATTCTTCCAGCTTCTGTTTATAAGCATAAAGATCTACCAGTTATCCTACCAAGGTGTTTACACTCTGATGTCCTTGTTGAGGGTGCTAATCTTGATCTTGGATTCAGTTCGTTTGGCTAGCTGTGACTTATCAAACCATTGGCTTCACTTAGAATCTCAGCTGGTGAACTAACACGTTCAACCCATGATTTGTTTATTTGTGTCCATTCCTTTTTAGATTACATATATAGGTATCAGTCAATTAACCTCAACCACTGTTTGGCATTACACTTGCTGGATTGATTTCAACTGCAGGTTCTTCAAACAATTTCTCCTCATCTTCTTGACCCAACATATGGCTGCTCACCCTGGAGACTTGTGTTTGCATTTGGGATCAAGCAATAGGTTGAAATAAAGGTACTAATTTTTTCATCTTATTGTCATAGAAACCTTCATTTATGCCATGTATGAATGTTTATATATCTTTACTAAACTATTTGGATGATCTTTACCTTATTTTTAATGCCTCCCCATTTGTAAAACTTTATTTTCAGGATTAACAGAAGTACAAGCTTCACCATCGTAGCAACTTCCATTATCTGAATTAGAGATTGAGCTTAACAACGTCAAGAATTCAGATACAGAGTATAATAAGTATCTAAGACAGCCCCAACACAACATGTGCTCTCCTGTAAAGCATGATGATGCATATACATTTGAAGCCCATGCCCACCCAGTCACAGCCACAACAACAGCCACAGACACAACAATGTATCATATTATGTTGCAATTTGATATGGCTCTTTGCTGCTATGAGAATGCTACATTTCATAGACCTATGTATATATTTGAACAGCCACTGTCAGCATCTGCAAACATAGCAACCAACTTCATAGGTATGATATTCATTCTATCTCTGCTTAGAAGGTTCTTTTTAGATTCTTATCTCGGGTGCTTTTGGACGATGCTGGCTGAACAATAACAGCTCGAACAAAAGAAGACAATAAGGATGTTAAAACTAGCCGAGAAAGACACAACTCTTTCACAAAGATTTTAGTAGACCACTGAATCGTTGATATATGTATATATTTTTCTTTGTACACATTGTGTAATAGGGGCAAGGTATACATCCTCCCCATGTACATTTGACGTTTCATTATAAATGACAGAAAGATTGTTGGCATAATGAGCATAACTTGTTCTAAATACTACAATTTTATTACTAAAATAGCTTGTGTACTAAAAAATTATTATTATTATTATTTTATATATATAATCGAGATAAGCATATATGTATGTGTACTAAATGGCACTACATATGTAGCTAGATGCATAATCAACTACATATATATGTATATAGTAACTACTGCCTTTCCCTTCACACTAAATACATATAAAATGTATTAACTTCATGTTTTTGCCACATACTGACTATATATACAATTGTAGTCATACATTTAGCTATAATTATACTTATAGTTAAATATGTAAGGACAATATCTAGCTACTCTTCTGGATACATATGAATTTTTAGCGAATGGATTATCTAACTACATATTTGAAATATATAGTTAAAGGATTTAGCTATACGAGCATATACTACAACTTGTATGTGTAAAGAAATATGTAGTTAAAGCCTTTAGCTACAAAATATGGGGTTTTCACTACAATTTTTTTTATAGTTAAAGACCCTTTTTTTGTAGTGTTGGTATCTCTATGGTACTGAGTCTATTTATCTGAAACTTAAAAATACAACATGTATATCATTTCTAACTTGGCAGTGCTATATACTCAAACATTGTAATTTACTGAGAAATCAACATATTTTACTTGTAGGCAGATTTAAATAAATAGAATACTTGTCAACTTGGCACATACATACTGAAATAATGCAATTCAACATCTTAATATATTAATAAGGGTTGATTTCTCAACATATGAGAAATAATCAGTAACATCTACAAATTATCTGTAATTCCTCGAAAAACGTGCACATCAACCCAAATACTGAGTTGTGCATCACATAACCCAATTAAGAGTTAATTACTTATCATGACATGAATTATTACTAATAACTGAGAATTTCTTATGATATCCTTAAGAAACGTGTCGATTCGTATAATTATTAATAAATTTGCACTAAATATGACCAGGAGTGTGCAACTAGGTTTCTATTGAATCCTTTCATGTCAATGCCATTTCTTTGAAACTGAGCATCTATAAACTTACTAAAAGCGTACAGCCTGAGTTTATACCCAAACTATGCCATTACTGGTCATGTGCTGCTGAGTTCAACATTTTATCGAAAAACTAGGTTTTAATCAATCATGCAGTTCCAGTAATCCAAATCACACATATCAATCAAAAAAATTAGTGTCGTGCAAACATAATTAAGAAATTCATGCAAATTAGAAATCTAGCAACACCGTCACTACACGGCACTTGGGTAAGCAATGTTACCCGCGAATAACACTGATTCAACCAAAACACCTGATTGTTGGAGTTATACTTGCGTCAGAGAGTGAAATTCTACTCACAACGGGTGAGGTGACCGAAATTCGACTGAAAATGCATCCAGAGCCATGTTTCCGGGTGTCATAGGTTGTCTTCAACCTTGGTTCTGCCCTGGATTGAACTTGTTGCAATCAAATAGTAGCTTCCTCACACACAGGTGGAGGAAACAAGCTCAGCTAGGAGCTAAATCATGGCTAGGGCTTTAGATTTGTGCACGGACCTCAAAGACGAAGTTGATGGCGTCGTTTCGAGCTGCTCCTCATGCCCAAGGCGGCTCTTGGCTGCTGCCCAGCTGCTGGCTGCTACTAGCCACGCAGCAGCTGCTTCTGCTTGGCCGCAGCTACAGGGGGTGCCGCCCTAGGTGCGATTGGGGTGAGGAAGGTGGTAGGGAGTAGGGTATCGCTGGAACGACCCTCTCAAGGCCCTAATCGGCCGCCGCAGCTGCTGTGATGGTCGACTGTTCTTTGTAGGTCGAGTTGTTGTTCTACTGATCGGGCTGTAGGTGGGCGAGGTGGAGGAAGGTTGAAGAAGAGGAAGGGTGGAGGAAGGACGGACGAAGCAAGGTGCTGCTGGAACGAAACCAAGGGCTCGGAAATCACCCCACTAATCTCCCTTCACTGGTCAGTCAAATGGTAGGTTCGGCCACCAATTTAAGCGGTGTTCTGTTCCATCGGGTGAAGATGACAGAGAAAAAGAAAGGGAAAAGGGGTTATAAGCCAATAATTTGGAAAAATTGTAGTTTCAACCCCAAAACTTGAAACCATGATATCTTTTGCCTCGTAGATCCAAATCAAATGATTCTTTTTGCAAAACTTCAAGCACTGAATCCACTACAACCTCAAAGTAAGAAAACATACAAACTAGGTTGTCTCAACTCGATCAAAGCACTAATCGCATCATGAACACTAATCTTAACTTAAACATCATGGTGATGCACTAATCACTGAACTTACTAGTTAGCTTTGCAGTGGGTCATAACAATCTCCATCCCTTATAAGAATTTCATCCTGAAATTCCTAAAAGAGAAAAGGAAACTTGTTACACATCTTAGACTCAAGCTCCCACGTAGCTTCCTCTAGGTTTTGGTTCCTCCACATAACTTTCACTAATGGTATTTATCGATTCTTAAGCTTCTTGATCCTTCAATCAACTATTTGTAATAGTCCTTCAATATAGGACACATCTTTTCTAAGTTGTGCAAGTTCTGGGTCCATTATCTTCTATGTACTAGGGTAACACTTCTTCAACATCAATACATGAAACACATCATGTAGATTAGCCAACTCGGATGGCAAATCTAACCTATAGGATATAGGTCCAATCCTCTCAATGACATGATATGGGCCCATAAACCTAGAAGTCAGTTTTCCTCTCTTGCCAAACCTCAACACTCATTTCCATGGTGAAACTTTCAGATACACTTCATCACCAACCTGAAACTCAAGAGGTCTACGCCTCTTCTCAGCTTAACTCTTCTACATGTCCTGTGTAGTTTTCAACTATTCTCTGATCACTGTAATCTTTTCTGTAGTCAAATCAACTATCTCTGGTCCAAGAATCTCTTTTTCACCCACCTCGTACGAACATACAAGTGATCTACACTTTCTGCCATACATAGCTTCATACGGGGCCATACCAAGACTGGAATGGTGACTGTTGTTGTATACAAACTCTATAAGGCTTAATCGTTCTTCCCAACTTCCACTGAAATGTAATACACATGCTCTCAGCATGTCCTCAAGAGTCTGAATGGTCCTCTCTGACTGACCATTTGTCTGCAGGTGAAACCCTATACTTAACCTCAACTTTGTGCCCAAAGCACGATGCAACTGATTCTAAAACCTAGATGTGAACTTAGGATCTCTATCTAATATTATTGAAACTGGAATCCCATGCAACCTAACTATCTCATACACGTATATCTTAGCCAACTTCGCGACATCAAAGGTTGACTCAACAGGAAGAAAGTGAGTAGACTTAGTCAGTCTATCCACAATCACCTATATAGAGTCACAACCTCTAGGTGTCCTGGGCAACCCTACCATAAAATCCATTGTGATATGTTCCCACTTCCACTCTGGTATAGGAAGAGATTGCAAGATACCTACATGGCTCTAATGCTCAACCTTAACCTACTGGCACACACTACATCTAGACACATACTCAACTACATCCTTTTTTAATACCTGACCACCAGTACAACCCCTTAAGATTCTTGTACATCTTGGTGTTACCTGGATTCATAGTGTACATCGATGCATGCGCTTCCTCAAGAATCTGTCCCTTCAAATCATTGTCTCTAGGTACACACAACTTGTCATTTTGATACAACAAACCATCATCAGAAAACCTAAACTCTGGTCTTTTTTCTCTACTAAAGTTCCTTGATCTGATCATAAAAGGTAGGCTTGACTTGCATCTATGCAATCAAACCACTATATTCTGTCACCCCTACGTCTAAGTTCAACTTTCGCATCTCTACTAGAAGGTCTCTCTTGTAACATGCCATAGAGAATATGTCAGTTCTTGAACATGACTTCCTACTCAGAGCATATGCTACCGGATTCACTTTTCCAGGATGATAATCTATCATAACTTCATAATCTTTGATGAATTCTAACCATCTCCACTGTCTAAGATTCAGATCCTTCTGAGTGAAGATATATTTCAAACTCTTATGATCAGTAAACACTTGGATCGCCTCACCATAAAGATAGTGATGCCATGTCTTAAGAGCATGAACTACTACAGCTAACTCCAGATCATGTGTCAGGTAATTCTCCTCAATCTTCTTAAGTTGTCTAGATGCATAAGCTACTACTTTGCCTTCCTGCATCAACACACAACCTAAACCTCTCCTTGAAGCACCACAAAACACTATGTATCCTTTATCTGCCTCGGACAGGATCAACATTGGTGCTGTAGTCAATTTCTTCTTCAAGATATGAAAACTCTTCTAACAGTTGTCTGACTAGACAAACAATGCACCCTTTCTCGTTAAGCATGTCAGAGGTGATGCTATAACACTGAAGTTATGGATGAACCTCCTGTAATAACCTGCTAATCCTAAGAAGCTTCTGATCTCAGTAGGAGTTTTAGGATGCTCCCACTGTAGAACAGATTGGATTTTCTTAGGGTCAACACTTACTCCATCTCCTCAGATGACATGTCCAAGAAAAGACACCTCAGCTAACCAGAACTCACACTTACTGATTAACATATAACTGGTGATGTCTCAACAATTGTAATGCTATCCTCAGATGTTTCTCATGATGCTCATCATCTCTAGAATAGATCAGAATGTCATCTATGAAAACAACCATGAACTGATCCAAGAACGGCTTGAAAATCTGGTTCATCATATCCATGAAAGTTGTTGGGGCATTAGTCAGTCCAAACGACATGAACAAAAACTCATAATGCTCATATCTTATTTTGAAAGCTGACTTAGGAATATCTGAATCCCTTATCCTCAACTGATGATATCCAGATCTCAAATCTATCTTAGAAAAGATCGTCACTCCGTGCAACTGATCAAACAGATCATCTATCCTTTGCAATGGGTACTTATTCTTGATAGTGATCTTATTCAACTGTCTGTAGTCTATACATAACCTCATAGTACCATCTTTCTTTTTCATAAATAAGACTGGAGATCCCCATGGCAAAGAACTAGGTTGAATGAAACCCTTATCCAATAACTCCTGTAATTGGATTTTCAGTTCCTTCAACTCTACAGCTGCCATTCTGTAGGCTGGCAGCGCTACATGGTTGTTGGCTAAATGGACATCTGTAAATCCCTTTTGTTTTGATAATGACAAACATTTCATTCTTAATGATCTAACGTGCTACTTGAGTGTTGCAGGAATAAGGTGGATGACAAAGCATCCGGGAAATCTATATGCTTAATGTTTGTATTTTCATGAAATGTAATCAATTTGTAAAAAAACTTGTACAAACATATAATGTACAAGTACTTAGACTTCATGTAAATCAAGCGTTAGATTTTCCCTAGCTAAACACCAAACTTAGATAGGTCATCTCCTTCAATAGTGTCATATATGCACACTCATACACACACTTAATGTCTTTATTTGAAACATTGAAACAGGGTCAATCTCGGTCGACAAAATCCTCGACCGAGACACTCTTGGTCGACAAACTCCTCGACCGAGAAAGACCCAAGTAGCCGTTAGACACAACTGACAAGGTAGTTGACAGTTGGAGATGAACGTTGCAAATACTTGATCCAGAGAGCCTGTCGGTCGACAAAACCTCGACCGAGTAGGCATCTCGGTCGACAATTGCTCGACCGAGATGGACTCTAACAGCAACTGCAGAATTAATTAACTAGCCGTTGTGAAAGCAACAAACATGTACCTAATGGTTAGTTAAGTACTTAGAAACCCCTAGAACGTGTCTAGAACATCCTTAAGCACTTGTAGGACATTCCTATAAATAGGACATGCCTTAGGACACCTAAACTCACTTGTTTTTACACTTGAGCAATCTTTGAGCATACACTTACATTGAGCAACCTATTTGTGAGCAATTGAGCATATTGACAATTGGCTATTTCTTCTCTCAGCTCAAATTTCGTGACCTATAGGCTAGCATCTCCTATCCACAGCATTCACAATTCCAACACATTGGTTAGGAGATCTACACGCTTGATCTAGAAAAATCAAGCCTTGTGCTTCAAAGGATAAGTTGTAATTTCCATTTTCCTTTCTTGTTCACTATTATTGTTTGTACTCTCCTTGCTACTCCTAGGTTGGAGGTTGCGGATTGGAGAGGTTGGAGATCTTCTTGGTGAAGAAGGGGACCTTGAGCTACTTCAAGAAGGCTGGTGCAACGGGAGGTTACTTCTAAAGAAGAAGGATACTTCAAGGGGGAGCTTGGAGTTACTTCAAGAAGGATACCTCGGGTTGGAGCATCTACTTCAAGTGAAGGCTGTTCAAGGGGTGTAAGAAAGTATTGTATTTTGTGTAATTCCTTGTGAAGGTAAGAAAATTGATACTTTCAAAATCCCGGTTGGGTAAGCAACCGGGTAGTGGACTGACAACCTTAGTATTTGCTAAGGTTGGAACCACTCTAAACCCTTTGTCTCCTTCTTGGTTTCTCATTTGTGGTTGTTTGAGTTAAATTATTGTTAAATTAGTTTAAAACCCTATTCACCCCCCCTCTAGTGGTTTTTCAATTGGTATCAGAGCAGGCTTCAAGGAACTCTAACCAAGTCTTGAAGAATAGGTGACGGGGTACTCAAAAACCTCAACCTTGAAGGAACACTTGTGGCTAGGCCTCCTATGTTTGATGGAACAAACTACACCTATTGGAAGAGAAGGATGCAATTTTACTTCCAAGGCATTAACTGGGATCTATGGAGAATGGTGTCTACCTCTTATGAGCTTCCTCAAGTGGAATATGCAGCATGGGACACTAATACGGTAAAATCAGCTCAAATGAATGCAAAGGCTGTAAGTATTTTATATTGTTCAATTTCAGTAGGAGAATTTAATAGGATATCAAATTGTGATACAACCTATGAGATTTGGCATAGACTTTCCATAACTTATGAAGGGACTGTTCAAGTTAAGAATTCTAAGATTAGCATGCTTAAACAAAAGTTTGAACACTTCCGTATGGATCCGAATGAAACTATTAGTGAAATGTATGCAAAATTCTCTTCTATTGTAAATGGTTTGAATGCCTTAGGAAAAGTTGTTCTTGAAGAAGATCAGGTGTCAAAGATCCTTAGATCACTTCCTCCTAAATACAAGCCCAAGGTGATAGCCATTGAAGAAGCTAATGACCTCTCTCGACTAAGAATGGAGCAACTCATTGGTAATCTAGAAGCTCATGAAGCAACCCTAGAAGAGGAAGAAAGAAGAGAGCATGAACTTCAACAAGGAAAAAAGAAGGATGTGGCTCTAAAAGCTTCAAAGATCATCACACCAGAAAGTGAGGAGTCAAGTGAAGAAGAAGGAGAAGAAGCCTTGATTGTCAATGGTAAGAAATATAAAAGATTTATATCTAACAAAATTTCTAGTTCTTCTTCTCCTCCTAGGTGCTTTGAGTGTGGAAAGAAAGGACATCTAAAAAATGATTTTCCTAAAGCAAATAAAGGAAAGAAAAGCTCACACAAGAAGAAGGGAGAAAAAGCTTATAAAGCTGCATGGGACGAGTCAAGTGAGAGTGAAAGTGGAGAAGAAAAGGTGGAATGTCTAATGGCAAGAGAAGATGATGAGGACTCTCAAGAGGTAAGCCTTCTTGATCTTCCTAAAGAAGAGTTAATTGCTAGTCTGCAAGAAACTCATGATAAGTATGTTGATTGCAAGAAGAAACTAAAGAAGGTTACCAAAACAAATGATGAGTTATATGCTAGATTAAATGATCTCTCTTATGAAAAGAACAATATTGATCTTGAGAATCTGTCTTTAAAAACATCTTTAAATGATTGCACTAGAAAGTTACTTACTCTAGAAACAAATGTTGATCTTCTCTCTCAAGAAAAGACTGAATTGTTAGCTAAACTAAATGATTTTCAGACCCAACCAATTCTATATAACCATCTAGACTATGACAATGTTGTAAAAGAAAGAGACTCCCTATTATCTGATTTAGATCAAGCAAGAAAATATTTACACAAAAAGATGGATGACATTGCAAAGCTACAAAGAAACCTAAATGACTTAAGAGGAAAAGAGATCCTTAATAACATTCTGAAAATTTCCTCTAGTTTCAATGGAAGAAGAGGTTTGGGATATGCTCCAAAGAAAAATAAACCAAAAAGAACTAAAGCATCCAAGACTCAGACTATGTTTGTACCTAAGAACACAATTCCTAGAAAGAGAAATGAAGTTGATTCTATTACTTGTCATTTTTTTCTACGTCTTGGACATTATTCATTTTCATGCCCTTATAAGACCAAGGATTTCGACTTAGTTTGGGTTCCAAAACTCCAGACTTAGTAGAGTCAAATGCAATTCAGTTGAGATATGATCAAATGCTCAATTCTGCATATTATATTGTCTTATCTCAACTTAATAAAAGGTTTCATGCATTATGGTAATTTTCTGAACTGTTGTACTGAAACAGAAACTTAGTCGGTCGAAGTATTGTCGACCGAAAATATAATCGGTCGAACTTTTGTCGACCGACCAGATGCCTGTAACAAATTAAAATCTACAGAAATAAAACAGCAACCATTTCGGTCGAAAATTGGTCGACCGAGCAGAACTTCTATTTTTCTTCAGTTCTTAATTTGCAATACATCAACTTTCTCGATCTACGATTGGTCGGCCGAGAGAGAAGTCGGTCGAACAGTTGTCAACCGACTGAAGTTCTGAATCAGAATTTTTATTCAGTCTGTACTTAAATGCTTCTAACCATACCAGACCATCACATGGGTACCAAAACCTACATTTTAATGCAGGATTGGGTGGTCGACAGTGGATGTTCCAAACACATGACCAGAAACAAGGATGCATTTCAAACTTTTGAAGAAAAGAAGAGTGGAACAGTCACCTTTGGAGACAATGGTAAAGGTAAAATCGTTGGAATAGGTAATATTGGTACAAACCTTGAAATCAAGAATGTTTTACTCGTTGACGGTTTGCATCATAATTTAATAAGTGTGAGTCAATTATGTGACAGTGGATATGATGTTCTATTTAACAAAAACTGCTGCAAATTATTAATAGAAAACACTACAAATGTTGTTTATAAAGGAAAAAGAGTTGGAAACATTTACAACTATGGCATAAAAAGTTAGGACATGCTAGTTCACATGTTATCAAAAAGCTAGTGAAATATGATCTTGTTTGTGGTTTGCCTACTTTATCTTTTGATAAAGTTGAAAATTGTAAACCATGTACTTTGGGAAAGCAAACAAAAACCTCTTTTAAACCTAAACATGTACTTAGCACTAGTAGATCCTTAGAATTAATTCATATGGATTTATTTGAACCCATGAGGACACAATCTATTGGTGGCAAAATATATTGTTTTGTTATTATCGATGATTATAGTAGATATACATGGGTACATTTTCTTGCAACCAAAGATGACATTATTCATGTTTTTATAAAATTTTGTTCCAAGATTGAAAATCTATTACAAAACAAAATATGTACCATTAGAAGTGATCATGGTGGAGAATTTGAAAATCATGTATTTGAAGAATTTTGCACATCTCAAGGGTACACTCACAATTTTTCTGCTCCACGCACTCCACAACAAAATGGTATAGTTGAAAGGAAAAATCGATCACTACAAGAAATGGCTAGAACTATGATGCTTGAATATAACACACCTAAAACCTTTTGGGCTGAAGCTGTAAACACCGCATGCTATGTGTTAAATAGAGTAACTGTTCACTCCCATTTGAAGAAAACACCATATGAAATAATACATTCTAAGAAACCTAGAGTTGACTATTTTCATACCTTTGGATACACATGCTATATCTTAAATACCAAAGAGGATAGAGATAAGTTTGATTCTAAATCACATAAAGCATTCTTTTTGGGATATTCTACCTCTAGCGAAGCATTTAGAGTCTACAATACTATTTCTAGAAAAGTTGAGGAATCTATTCATGTCTCTTTTCATGAAGAATCAAAATCAGGAAATCCTAAAATAGTTGATCTCACTCATCAATTCGAGAACTTAAACATACCAAATGATAGTGAGAAAGATACTACAAACAATAACCAAGCTGAAACACAACCTATACCTAGGCTTATTAAAGATCATCCTCAAGAATTAATTATTGGAAATCCAAATGATAAAGTCAAAACTCGGTCTTCCTTTAAGGATGTTGCAAACATGGCCTTTGTTTCTATTATTGAACCTAAGAAGATATTTGAAGCTCTTAAAGATGACTATTGGATAATAGCAATGCAAGAAGAATTAAACCAATTCACAAAAGATGATGTATGGGATTTAGTTCCTAAACCACAAGATAAAACCATCATTGGAACTAAATGGGTTTTTAGGAATAAGTTCAATGAGGCAGGAGAAGTAATAAGGAATAAAGCTCGGTTAGTAGCACAAGGATATAATCAACAAGAAGGAATAGACTTTGATGAAACGTATGCACCAGTAGCAAGACTTGAAGCTATTAGAATGTTACTAGCTATTGATGCACATAAAAACATCAAACTCTACCAAATGGATGTAAAAAGTGCATTTCTAAACGGAATCATTCAAGAAGAAGTATATGTTGCCCAACCACCTGGTTTTGAAATACCGGAAAGAGGTGACTATGTTTATAAACTTAAGAAAGCACTTTATGGTTTAAAACAAGCACCTAGGAACTGGTATGAAAGGCTCAAGACATATCTTTTTGATAATGGTTTTTCTATTGGAAATTCAGATTCTACTTTGTTTTTCAAAACATATACATCTGATTTTCTAGTTGTTCAAATATATGTTGATGACATTATTTTTGGAGCTTCTAATGAATCATTGTGCATACAATTCAGTGATATTATGCAAAAAGAATTTGAAATGAGCCTCATGGGTGAACTAACTTTCTTTCTTGGTTTCCAAATTAAATAAACGCCTGTCGGGATTTTTATAAGCCAAGAAAAGTATACTAAAGAACTTCTAAAACGTTTTGGGATGGATCAGTGCAAACATGCTACTACTCCTATGGCTACCTCTATTAAAATCGATAAGGATGAAAATGGGGAACCTATTGATGATTCCTTATATAGAGCCATGATTGGTACTTTGCTTTATTTAAGTGCTTCTAGACCGGACATCATGTTTTCCGTTGGTCTTTGTGCTCGATTTCAATCACAACCCATGCACTCTCATTTTCAAGCAGTTAAACGAATTCTCCGATACTTAGCTGGCACCACATGTTTTGGTTTATGGTATCCAAAAGGACAATCCTTGGATTTTAAAGCTTATACTGATGCTGATTATGCTGGTTGTCGACTTGATCGCAAGAGCACTAGTGGTGGTTGTTTCTTGTTAGGGAGAGCTTTAGTATCTTGGTTTAGTAAGAAACAAAACACGGTTGCCCTCTCTACAACTGAAGCTGAATATATGGCAGCCGGATCTTGTTGTGCTCAAGTGTTTTACATGCAACAAGTGTTAAACGATTATGGTTTTACTCTTTCATCTACGCCTATTTTTTGTGACAACACGAGTGCTATAAACTTAGCACACAATCCTATTTTACACAGCCGAGCTAAACATATTGAAATCCGTCATCACTTTTTAAGGGAGGATATCTCTAAGAATCATGTTTCCCTTCATCATGTTGATACGGAAGATCAATTGGCTGATATTTTTACACAACCACTTCCACTAGACCAATTCAACAAAATCAGGAAGCAACTGCTTATCACTCCTTTAGAAGATGTTTTCTTTGATATTTGTGCGTCTTAAAAATATTCTTATTTGCATCACTTTTTGTTTTTAATGGACATCTTTTTCATTGGATTTGATGGGACATCTAATTAAGGGGGAGTTTTCTTGTTTTTAACGGATATCTTTTTGAAATGACAAAGGGGGAGAAATAAACATAAATCTTAAAACGTGCAAAACTCAAATAAATGAGTTTCACAAACTCTTGGCTCTACATTGAAAGTTTCTATATTCCCTAAAGAATTGGATTTCATGTTCCATAATTCATGGGGAATAATATGCACACATTTTAAGAAATTCACAAGGTAAACTTCAGGTATAAAGCTAAAGTTTGAGTTGATTTATATTTTGGAAATGTTTGTCATCTTCAAAAAGGGAGAGATTGTTGGCTAAATGGACATCTGTAAATCCCTTTTGTTTTGATAATGACAAACATTTCATTCTTAATGATCTAACGTGCTACTTGAGTGTTGCAGGAATAAGGTGGATGACAAAGCATCTGGGAAATCTATATGCTTAATGTTTGTATTTTCATGAAATGTAATCAATTTGTAAAAAACTTGTACAAACATATAATGTACAAGTACTTAGACTTCATGTAAATCAAGCGTTAGATTTTCCCTAGCTAAACACCAAATTTAGATAGGTCATCTCCTTCAATAGTGTCATATATGCACACTCATACACACACTTAATGTCTTTATTTGAAACATTAAAACAGGGTCAATCTCGGTCGACAAAATCCTCGACCGAGACACTCTCGGTCGACAAACTCCTCGACCGAGAAAGACCCAAGTAGTCGTTAGACACAACTGACAAGGTAGTTGGCAGTTGGAGATGAACGTTGCAAATACTTGATCCAGAGAGCCTGTCGGTCGACAAAACCTCGACCGAGTAGGCATCTCGGTTGACAATTGCTCGACCGAGATGGACTCTGACAACAACTGCAGAATTAATTAACTAGCCGTTGTTAAAGCAACAAACCTGTACCTAACGGCTAGTTAAGCACTTAGAAACCCCTAGAATGTGTCTAGAATGTCCTTAAGCACTTGTAGGACATTCCTATAAATAGGACATGCCTTAGGACACCTAAACTCACTTGTTTTTACACTTGAGCAATCTTTGAGCATACACTTACATTGAGCAACGTGTTTGTGAGCAATTGAGCATATTGACAATTGGCTATTTCTTCTCTCAGCTCAAATTTCGTGACCTATAGGCTAGCATCTCCTATCCACAACAATCACAATTCCATACACATTGGTTAGGAGATCTACACGCTTGATCTAGGCAAATCAAGCCTTGTGCTTCAAAGGATAAGTTGTAATTTCCATTTTCCTTTCTTGTTCACTATTATTGTTTGTACTCTCCTTGCTACTCCTAGGTTGGAGGATGCGGATTGGAGAGGTTGGAGATCTTCTTGGTGAAGAAGGGGACCTTGAGCTACTTCAAGAAGGCTGGTGCAACAGGAGGTTACTTCTAAAGAAGAAGGCTACTTCAAGGGGGAGCTTGGAGTTACTTCAAGAAGGATACCTCGGGTTGGAGCATCTACTTCAAGTGAAGGTTGTTCAAGGGGTGTAAGAAAGTATTGTATTTTGTGTAATTCCTTGTGAAGGTAATAAAATTGATACTTTCAAAATCCCGATTGGGTAAGCAACCGGGTAGTGGACTGACAACCTTAGTATTTGCTAAGGTTGGAACCACTCTAAACCCTTTGTCTCCTTCTTGGTTTCTCATTTGTGGTTGTTTGAGTTAAATTATTGTTAAATTAGTTTAAAACCATATTCACCCCCCCTCTAGTGGTTTTTCAAGGGTGACTACCTGGCAAAACTTGGATCTCAAAGTCTTTCTCTCTTTCAGGAGGTAGACCTGGAAACTCATCTAGGAAAACATCTAGGAACTCACAGACCACTGGCACATCCCATAGGCTGACTGTGATCTTCTCTGCCCTAGTATCTATTACATGTGCCAAGAATGCCTCACAACCTTTCTGCAACATCTTATCATCTACAACAACTGATATAATACCCATAGGTAAAACTTTCCTATCAACCAAAGGCTTTCATTAAAACATGTTCTCTTAAATGGGCAATCATGTAGAGAAGTTTTATATGGAAAGCATCTCAATTCTAACATGTATTCATATTATTTCATTCGAGAAATACATAAGTAAATATATGTCAAGTCTTCCTTTCAAGGCAAATATATAATTTTTGTATATAGTGACACTTAATAGTACTGATGTTTGTAAACACATAGCTATGGAATATTGGAACGTGATGCCCCAGGTCAAAGGAGTTGGGGAAATTGAAGCATGGACTTCAAGAATAGCAAATACATCCAAAGATTGGCTCAAGGTTTGATCTACACTAGGGATTTTAATTTATCTAGAATTGGTCTATGTTCATGATCAAGCATTATTTATTAGGGTTTAAGTTTATGATCTAGGTTTATGATTTATTAGATTCTCTGCATGAATTCTTAAGGCAGGTAGGCTGATGGGTCATAGTGCTCTTCACTATGGCTTTTCACAATAATATTGAGTTGTGATTTTTTGGATGCTAAGTTAGTCTATTTCAACGTATTTTATATTCGTTATATGTGACACCTCCCCAAGTTGAGACTCGTGTTTTGGAAAACATGAGGTTCGTTTCCACTTGTGTGCATACTTGGGGGGTGTTACAATCATCCACCTCTTCACCACCACCTGGACCCATCATCTGAGGATCATGTCCAATGTGGCTCTCATCTTGGTCCTCTGGACCACATCCTCTTTCTTCCATCTGCAATAGTATAACATAACATTTCCTATTAGAAAATTATAGTTAGAAGAAAGACACCTAAGTCCTAATCCTATTGGTCTCTTATCCTCCCCTGACCTTGACTCAGAGTAACTATGTACTCAATCTATTCTCTGATACCAAAAACTTGTCGCACCCCGATCCCACAATTTACCACTAATCATGAGATTAGGGCGTGACAAAGAGGATTGCTCTTAATATGAAGATCACCCTAAACTTTTTCTTTTCTTATTCACTCAGAATTGAACTAAATGAAAAATCTTGTAACTTGGATTAAATTGAAATCTTACTAATGTGCGGAAGCAACTACTATTTACTTTATTAGGTAGGTAAAACAGAATTTACACAACATATTACATCTTGCATGCGGAATATAAAGTACAACAGTTAATTTAAAACTAAACTACTTATTACTTTACATTCTCTCTACCACACTACATGCCCAAGGACTGAGGGGAAAGGACTAAGAGACCTCTAATCTAACTACAAACTACCTTCTAAGAGCCTGGGTGAAAAGATCCTTTAGATTCCTCATGTTGACGCTGACTTGAAAAATGTTTCAGTAGGTTGGTGAGCTACTGGCTCAGTGAATAGAATTTCACCCAACCATCACAGATAACTCACTTATGTTTATTAAACTAAAATAAAATGCAGGAATTACTGCACTGAGCAGATTCTAACAATTTCAATTAAAATAACTGGAAAATACCAACATTTCTTTTAAAGAACAACTACTATGAACTAAACTCAAATATTACTTAAGAAACTCTATAAACCTAGATAATTATAATTTAGTTTATGCCCTAGTCATATGCAATGTACTCTACAGATGAAGACTTAGATAAAATTACGATCTCACCATACAAGACTTAGCACACACCTCGGGATAGCCAAGTCTGACTACTCTCCTGGTCTGCAATAGGGAAAACTGGCTCTCTGGCCTCGACACTCCTATTGTGCCGTAAACTAGACTCCTCCTCTACCCTGATCACACAGGCAGAGAGTCAAACCACCCATTGGTTTTTCTGTACTCTAGTGCCACTAGGACTTCTAGTTGATGTTGGACACACTTTTCTATATTCTAGTGCCACCAGGACTTCTGGTTGATGTTGTACACTGCAAACTATACTTTAAGGAGACTTCCACTAGGGATTCATCCCTCGTGCCACCTGATAGCACGTTCTGACCCCCGTATACTAAATGCTTCTAGGGTTAGGTCGTTTAACCCCTAAGGCACAGACCTCACATAGGGGTTCTACGGTGTTCAGGAAACCTATGTCTACTATTTTATTATTCTAGAAAAGCTCTTACTACATTGCATCTCTCTCTTACTTATTTTTGACTTTGGTATCTCTATGGTACTGAGTCTATTTATCTGAAACTTATAAATACGACATGTATATCATTTCTAACTTGGCAGTGCTATATACTCAAACATTGTAATTTACTGAGAAATCAACATACTGTACTTGTAGGCAGATTTAAATAAATAGAATACTTGTCAACTTGGCACATACATACTGAAATAGTGCAATTCAACATCTTAATATATTAGTAAGAGTTGATTTCTCAATATATGAGAAATAATCAGTAACATCTACAAATTATCTGTAATTCCTCGAAAAACGTGCACATCAACCCAAATACTGAGTTGTGCATCACATAAACCAATTAAGAGTTAATTACTTATCATGACATGAATTATTGCTAATAACTGAGAATTTCTTATGATATCTTTAAGAAATGTGTTGATTTGTATAATTATTAATAAATTCACATTAAATATGACCCAGAGTGTGCAACTAGGTTTCCATTGAACCCTTTCATGTCAATGTCATTTCTTTGAAATCGAGCATCTATAAACTTACTAAAAACGTACATCCTAGGTTTATACCCAAACTGTGTCGTTACTAGTCATGTGCTATTGAGTTCAACATTTAATCGAGAAAATTAGGTTTTAATCAATCATGCAGTTCCAGTAATCCAAATCACACATATTAATGAAAAAAATTAGTGTCGTGCAAACATAATTAAGAAATTCATGAAAATTAGAAATCTGGCGACGCCGTCACTGCACCACACTTGGGTAAGCGTTGTTACCCGCGAATAACACCAATTATCCAAAACACTCGATTGTCGGAGTTATACTTGCGTCAGAGAGTGAAATTCTACTGATAGCGGGTGAGGTGACCGAAATTTGACTGGAAATGCGTCCAGAGCCCTATTTCCAGGCATCACAAGTTGTCTTCAACCTTGGTTCTGCCCTGGATTGAACCTATTGCAATCGAACAGTAGCTTCCTCACGCACAGGTGGAGGAAACAGGCTCGATTAGGATCTAAATCATTGCTAGGGCTTCATATTTGTGCATGTACCTCAAAGACGAAGTTGATGGCGCCATTTTGAGCTGCTCCTCACACCCAAGGTGGCTCCTGGCCGCTGCCCAGCCGCTGACCACTACTAGCCGTGTAGAAGCAGCAGCTGCTGCTGCTTGGCTGCAACTATAGGGGGTGCCGCCTTAGGTGTGATTGGGGTGAGGAAGGTGATAGGGAGTAGGGAGTCACTGGAACGGCCCTCTCAAGGCCCTAATCAGCCTTCACTACTTTTGTGATGGTCAGCAGCATGAGAAGTGCGACACAGAGTTCTAGTCTATCTGCTTTGATGAAGTAGAGACACAAACTCTAAGTTTCCTACATTTGGAGGACGGATGAGAACCATCTAAGCATGCTAGGAGTGATGCACATCACCAGTCTAATGGATGTCTCCATTCTTGCTATGGGCTGAGGTATATCCATGCACCCTCTTTATAAATATGTTGTTGTCGACGAGATCTTCTAGTAGGCTTTGTGTGGAAAAAATTGTGTTACTTCCGTTGCATCTGTCACCTCCACAGAACCCAACAACCTCAACTTGGCCTTGCTTATTGGGGTGATAGTGGGTTCCTACCCTATGCTTCACTCCATATTTTCTGAATAAAGACCCAAATTTTCTTTTGGTGAAATTGTATCCCCCATCACTTATGATCACTCTTGCAACCCAAAGGGGTTTGGAAATGATTTACGCTTTCCCTGGAATCAGAAAGTGTGTCTTAAAAGTTGACCTAACCAATGTAGCATGGTATGTTAAACCATCATGGCTCCTGTCTCTTCTGTGGTAACTTTCTTTGTATGAATGCACTGTCTACCCTATGCTTCACTCCATATTTTCTGAATAAAGACCCAAATTTTCTTTTAGTGAAATTGTATCCCCCATCACTTATGATCACTCTTGCAACCCAAAGGGGTTTGGAAATGATTTACGCTTTCCCTGGAATCACAAAGTGTGTCTTAAAAGTTGACCTAACCAATGTAGCATGGTATGTTAAACCACCATGGCTCCTGTCTCTTCTGTGGTAACTTTCTTTGTATGAATGCACTGTCTACCCCTTCAAGATGACTACATCAGAATCATCTATCATCCTCTTCATATTGATGATGTCCTTTAAGAATTTTCCATAGGAAGGAATTTTCTCAAGAGCATCAACTAGCGGTAAGTTGATCTAGAGTTTCCTGGATGTGTCTGCAAATTTCTTTAACGGTTGATCAACCTTCTTGGATTTTAAACTATTACGAAATGGTATTGGATTCACAAATTCCCACTAATCGAAAGGATTTAAGACTCCTTCTTGTTCTCTTTCTTATCAATTGAATTTTTATGACCCACTCCAAAGCTAACAAGTAAGTTCAGCGATTAGTGCATCACCATGATGTTTAAGTTAAGATTAGTGTTCATGATATGATTAGTTCTTTGATCAAGTTGATACAACCTAGTTAGTATGTTTTCTTGCTTTGAAGTTGTATTTTATTCCTTTCTTGAAGTTTTGCAAAAAGAATCATTTGATTTGGACCTACGAGGCAAAAGATATGATGGTTTCAAGTTTTGGGGTTGAAACTACAATTTTTCCAAATTATTGGCTTATAACCCCTTTTCCCTTTCTTTTTCCCTATCATCTTCACCTGATGTAACAGAACACCACTTAAAGCGGCACCCGAACCCATCATTCGACTGACCTATGAAGGGAGATTAGCGGGGCAATTTTTGAGCCCTTGGCTCCGTTCCAGCAGCACCTTGCTTCGTCCCTCCACCCTTCCTCTTATTCAACCTTCCTCTACCTCACCCACCTACAGCCCGATTAGCAGAACAACAGTTCGACCTGCAAAGAATGACGGGAAGTAGTAGACTTTTTCTTGACGATGTGCTAGTTCCAGTTGCTCTCCTTCTCCCTCACTTGGGGACGATGATAGATAGGGTTCCCGTACAAGAGCGCAACCTTTGATCTGTGTATCTGTGATGGCCGTCTCATGAAAACAAGATCAACGAATGCGGAAGCGATTAATTAGCAGCGGAATTACTGAAAATCATTAAAAATTAAAACTTTTGTAAGGAGATCCTCAAACGGTAAAACTCTTTCATAAAGAAACAAGTTAAGTTATTTATAAGCTGATCCATCATTACATCTTTGAATTACTCATCTCGACAGTCATAACACTGACTTCCCTGTTAAACTGTACATGAGCAATATACAAAAATTCTCGAGGAATTAAGCCAAAAATCTCAGATCTACATTAAACCATCTACTGACTCCTAGGACCTGAGAGTACAGAGACAACACATAGGACTTTCTATCTACAAGACTCGACAGACAGTGTCTCCACCTGAGGATCACTGTTGTCCCTGATGTTGCTGATGATGTTGTTGCTGCTCACCCACTGAAGGGTTCCTCCTTCCTCGACGTCTACCTAAAAAGTTGAATCGCATGGGGGTGGGACAATTGAATAATTGTCCCAGCGAGAGTTATAACTCTTCGCCAGAAGCATTGTTATTGCAAATAATTGAATAGCATTGAGTAGTAAAATTATAATTATTTAACAGCATGCAATTCATTATATAACTGATTGAAACAGTATAACTTATGCAATCATTTAAGTATAACTTGATTTAATAGCAAGTTATACATTTAATAAGGAATATGAAGAAAATGTATACTACTTGTCCAACAAGGACTCAATAAACAATGTATCATCAATCATTGTTTCTCGTAGTTCAACCTAAGCAAATATGCTACACGGCTGATTACATTTTTGCAAACATAATTATGCCCTGAGGAGATGAGGTATACCACTCATACTCCAACCGACCATTACGAAATCGCAATCGGTACCATACATAGGTCATCAAAAGAGTCGAATTCCTATGACCTTATCTTCCTCAGTCAGTGTGAGGTACAACATGTTGGATATCTTGTGTCTCTGCTATAATAGCTTTCCCGGGTATTCTGGCAACTTCTCTATTAGAGTTACAGTGGCGTGTTGTACTCTCTTCGCCATCGAGGGATTTCTTGTTTATCTCTCATTGATGTGGCATCAACAACATCATCGGGAGATTAGTGATACATCATCCCGAGATAGACATATAATGAAGGATTAAGAGATTAAATGTACATCTCACATCAATTCCATCATTAGGACGTAAGGATATTCGCGTCCATAGCCCCCACATACTCAAAAGTATGCTCTCCAAGATTTCCCTTAGGGAAACTTGTTTCACCATCATTTAACTTCTGACAGTGATGGATCTATGGTCAGGGCTCTACATGATATCATTATACTTGATTATTTAAGTACATTATGGCATTCTTTTACCATCAGGCATGTTTTCAAACATAAACCATTAAAACAATTTCTATAAAGAAAGAGTACTACCTGTATCAAGTTCATTTCACATCTAGTTAACATTGGGATATCGATCCTTAACCATCTCATCATTGTGATCCTTAACCATCTCATCATTGTGATTCAGGAATATGGGTGTTCAAACCCTTAAATCATCAGAACACTTATTACCAAGTACATACTGCCATCAAGTCATTTAATAGTATGAACATGATTGTAGCAATGTAGATATTTCTCATGGCTTATACAGCCTATCAATCTCATATGTTACTTTTCACTAGGCAACATAGCAAATCATTACTTTCAAAGCTTATAAAACACTTTCAATGAATATGACATCATATCTCTTACCTGGCTATGTTCACCATTTCATAAAGACCTGCATAATTAATACATTTGATAATAGACACATTTCCTCTATATCAACATATTGTAAAACAAAGATAACCTTTCAATACAAGGGTTGTACCACTATTCCCTTATTGGGGTTAGGGTTTCCCTTCTTAATTCAATTAGGGTTAGCCAACCCCTTTAGCTTAATAAGGAATAGTGTTTCCTCATTTAATAATTCAATCATAGAGTTTCATGATTAAAAGCATAACTCAGAATTAGGGTTTACTGTTCACATCATCACGTTACCCTAGATTAGGGTTTACTATTCACATTTCATCACATTACTCTAAATTAGGGTTTACTATTCACAGTACATCGAATTAAGATCATACCATTATCATGTATGAGGATTACTTCCATTAATACCCTCAATTAGGGTTATGATTCATTAATTGTCATAATTAGGGTTTCATGATCTCACTATCATGGATCATACCCTAATTAGGTATCCATCCATATTGGGAGTTCATTACTTGATTAACATTCATATAAGTAGTCTTCTCTCTCATCTTTCTATAAGTTAATGTTTGCATCACCCTTGATTAGGCTAAGTCAATTCAACATTGACAACATTGTTATGTCAATACTATTGTGATCATTAAGGCTTACTCATTCAAAGAGTACTAACCATTATATTCCATCAAGGGTACCTTTATTATAATCATCATTGATCACACTATGTCTCAATCAACTAATTACTTGGTCCTTTAACCACTTTAAGTATCTATGAGGTTTAGGTTAATCAACCACCAAACCATCTTGACCCTTAGATCATCAAATGATCTTGACCTACATGGACCTCAAACGGTTTTGCACACTAAACCTCCAAACGGTCTTGGACTGCCCTTGAAACCGTTTGGTGATGAAGACCGTTTGGTCTTGTTGACTTTTGAAACCGTTTGGTAAACTGCAGACTCAAGACCGTTTGCCCAAGATGGGGTGAAGACCGTTTGGTCTTGTTTGACTTTGAAACCGCATGGACATAACCAATCTTGAAACCACATGAGATCAAACGGTTTGGGATCGTTTGGTCCCAAATGGTCTTGAGACCGTTTGGACTCAAACGGTCTTGAGACCGTTTGGTCCAAACCACCTCAAAACCGCATGGACCAAAAAGTGTCTCAACCACTTCAATTGAGTTAGGGTTTCCAATGTTGAACCCCTCAATTAATCATACACTTGTTTGCCACTCATCAATTGAGTCAATTAGGTCAACCCTTAACTGATTTGACACTCAATTGACCCTCAATTAATCATCAATTAGGACTTGGATCAATTGAATTAGGGCTTGAAATCGATTACCCTTCAACATGTCACAATGTGAGTCTAATTGATTTGAAACTATTGAACCATCATCCAACTTGATCATGACCTGACCCCAAACGGTCTTGGGATTATTTGTATGACCACCAAATGGTCTTGAGACCGTTTTCCCATTATTTTATCAAAAACCAAGTCATTCAATTAAGGTTTGAACCTTAGGTTTGATCACCAGATCAGCAATTGATTATTCACCAACTTTATATCTTTGGACCCTCAATTGGTCAACCCTACTTAACCCTAGACCTCCAAATGGTCTTGAGTGATCACCAAACGGTCTTGAAATGATTTGGGTGATCCCCAAATAGTTTTGAAACCGTTTGGGCCACTCAACCCAAACTTCAACATAATTCAATTATTGAAATCAACAATTGACCCGATTAGGGTTTTGGTGATTGATGGGCCTTCAATTGGTGATTCTCTTGGAATTACTTGATGATTTTTAGTAGGTGATTAGTATACATAATTCAAAACAGTCCTCCAAATGGTAAATGCCTGGTCAATGCCTCCAAATGGTCTTGGACCGTTTGCTTCTATGCGGTCTAGTGAAACTGTTTGCATTCAAACAGTTTGAAACCGTTTGCTCCCAAATGGTTTGGGAAACCATTTGAGCAAGGATTGGAGACTGTTTGCTAAATTAAAACTTGGATAAACATAGATATTAACGTCACCTTCATCAACCTAAAGAATAGGGGCTATTCTTCACGGAATTGCTAGCAAGAACACAAGAGTAGCAAAGGAAGAAGAATAACTAACGATTTTTCATGGAGATGAAGATGCATAAACAAAGCTCAAGGTTTAGAGTTATAAAACCCACCTCTAGGACTGATCCAGAGCTCCAAGCTTCATAGCTTTAATGGTGGATGAATCTCTAGCAGTTGTCCAAGGTCCGTTCTTCAAGTTTTGGATGGAGAAGATGGCTAGAAAGAAGAATCGTGTGAAGAAAACCATAAACCAAACCTTACTTTAGGGTTTTTTTCCCAAGAATCCGAGGTAGAAGATGACCAAGACTTACCTACAGTTTGATCATCCTCCCTCTTCTCCAGAGCTCTTCCTTGGTTGGCCAAAGCAAGTTTGAGAAGAATGGACTAAGGGAAACAATCCTTTGTTGTTGGTGGTAAAGATACATATATGTATTTATGAGTTTTTAAGGTAATTTGATAAAAGAGAGTTATCTTCTTTTATTTTCCAACTAAATCCACAAAAGCTTGCTCCATCCTTTGGATATGTGGCCACCTTCTAATCTCATGCAAAACTCCTCCATTATCCAAGGTTAAAAGTAAAATAAACCAATCATCTTAATAAGTTATATATATTAAAGGGCCATTTGCTTAAATCTTGATTATTTTAATATCAAGATTATCTTTCCTACTTGATCATTCAAATGAGGCACCCCTCTCATTTTCTTTGCTCAACTTTATGCCAAGAAACATGAGAGATCCTCTAGAGGGTATACTTTACATGTTTGACCCTAGGTTTTGGGTAAATTACACTTTACACCAAAACTAGGTTTTAAAGCACAAGGATTGCTCTACAAGCTATATCTTGGTGCCCAAGCTTGTGAAAACTGTACCACTTCATCATATACATTCTTATGATGTCTCAACATCAGAGGAACATCTTAACATGTGCAATTTGCATGTTAACCCCTCTACTTGGATAATTTGCACTTTAGTCCATTATTAACAAAACAATGTTTCAACATAATTCAAAAAGGACTAAAATTGAAATATAAGTTCATCAAAGGCCTTAATTACATTTCATAGGATAAAAATGAGCATCTAATCACTTAATTAAGCAAAACACCTAGGGTTAGTTCATAACCCAGGTCAGGGATGTTACAAATTATCCACCCCTTGCAAGGATTTCATCCCCTAAATCATTACAAAAACATATTAAGAGAAAATAGCAGGGTATTTCCTTCTCATCTCTTCCTCTAGTTCCCATGTGGCTTCTTCAAAACCACGATGATTCCATAGAACCTTTACAAGACTTATGTCTTTTTTTTTCAACTTTTTAATTCACTTATCAACGATCAACATAGGTCCTTCTATATAAGATATATCATCATAACTCTACTTCCATAGGTTGCAGAATTGATTCTGTATCAGGATGACATTTCCTTAACATGGAAATGTGGAACACTGGGTGTAACTTCTACAACTTAGGTGGTAACTCTAGCTTATAAGCTACATTTCCAATCTGTTCAATGATTGGATAAGGCCCCATAAACCTACGAGCTAACTTTCCTTTCCTTCCAAATCTAAGAACTCCTTTCCAAGGTGAGACCTTGAGATACACTCTGTCTCCAACCTGGAATTCTAAAGGTCTACGACGCTTATCAGCATAAGATTTCTACCTATCGTGTGCAATTTTTAACTGTTGTATTATTTTAATCTTCTCAGTGGTTTGCTGAACAAGATCAGGACCTAAAAGTTGATATTCACCAGTTTCATACCAACATAAGGGAGATCGACAACGTCTACCATACAAAGCTTCATAAGGTGCCATGTCAATGCTATGTTGATAGCTATTATTGTAGGCAAACTCTATCAAGCTTAGGTGCAGATCCCAGCTTCCTGTAAACTGAAGAACACATACTCTAAGCAAGTCCTCTAAAGTTTGTATGGTCCTTTCCGACTGTCCATATGTATGAGGATGAAAGGCTGTACTAAACCTTAACTGTGTGCCTAAAGCTTTATGAAGTCTCTCCCAAAAACGACTCAAAAACTGGGGACCTCTATCAGAAACAATGGTAACTGGGACCCCATGCAGTCGTACTATCTCATCTACATAAAACTGTGTCAGCTTCTCAACAGAATAGGTTGTTTTGGCAGGTAAGAAATGTGTTGTCTTTGTCAACCTATCAACTATTACCCATATGGAATCATGACCTTTGGATGTTCTAGGTAAACTAACCACAAAATCCATGGTCACATGATCCCACTTCCATTGTGGTATGGGTAAAGGTTGCATTGTTCCTGCAGGCTTCTAGTGTTCAGCTTTAACTTGCTGACACACAGGACACCTCATAACGAATTTAGCAACATCCTTCTTCAAACCAGGCCACCAATACACATCTTTCAGGTTACGATACATCTTGGTGCTTCTTGGATGCATAACATACATCGAAGAATGAGCTTCTTCCAGGACTAACTTCCTCAAGTTATCCACATATGGTACTATCATCCTACCATGGTAACAGGCTACTTGATCATTTAAGTCATGGAAACCTTCTCATTTCTCACTACCATACTCTGACCTAATCTATTGAACTGTAGCATCAACTTGTTGTGCCTCCTTAATCTGCTATCTCAGAGTAGGTTTGATGTGCATCTCAACTAACAATTCGTCTAACAATAATACTTCTAACTGTACATTGTCTTGCCTTAAGGAGATAAGCATATCTCTCCTTGTGCACACTAAGGAATTTAGCTGTGCTCTGTCTAAGAATGGTGTTGCTGATTTCCTACTCAAAGCATCAGCAACAACATTGGCCTTCCCAGGATGATAATCAATCATACAATCATAGTCCTTGATTAACTCCATCTAGCGGTGTTGCCTCATGTTAAGCTCATGCTGAGAAAAGATATACTTAAGGTTTTTATGATCAGTGAAAATATGGAATGTCTCTCCATAAAGATAATGTCTCTAGATTTTCAAGGCATGGACTACAACAACTAGTTCTAGATCGTGTGTCAGATAATTCTCCTCATGTTTCTTAAGCTGTCGAGAAGCTAAAGAAATCACTTGTTTATCCTGCATCAACACACATCCTAGTCCATTCTTATAGGCATCACAGAAAACTATATATCCTTTTCCTTGTTCAGGTAACACCAGCATAGGTGCACTTGTCAATCTCTCCTTCAACAGCTGAAAAGATTCCTGACACTTATCACTCTAGGAAAAAGGAACATCCTTCCTGGTCAACTTAGCCAAGGGTAAAGATATGGAACTGAAGTTCTTA
The DNA here is from genome assembly GCA_963693085.1 of Alisma plantago-aquatica. Lineage (NCBI taxonomy): Eukaryota > Viridiplantae > Streptophyta > Magnoliopsida > Alismatales > Alismataceae > Alisma > Alisma plantago-aquatica. The sequence continues at coordinate 828,086,191 of OY856412.1, forward strand.
ATGAACCTCCTGTAATAGCCTGCCAACCCTAAGAAACTTCAAATTTCCATTAGCATCTTCGTCTGTTCCCATAGCAGGACAGATTCTACCTTTTTAGGGTCAACACGTATACCTGAAGCAGATATTATGTGTCCAAGAAAAGAAACTTCTGGTAACCAAAACTCACACTTGCTAAACTTAGCATATAACTTATGCTCTCTTAGCAAAGTTAGAGCCTGACGAAGATGTTGTTCATGCTGCTGAGCATCTTTACTATAGATCAGGATGCCATCTATTAAGACAACAACACATTGATCCAGAAAAGGTCGGAAGATTCTATTCATGAGTTCCATAAATGCAGCTGGTGCATTAGTTAGTCCAAACGACATAACTGTGAACTCGAAGTGACCATACCTTGTCCTAAAGGAAGACTTAGGTATGTCACCATCCTTAATACGCAGCTGATGATATCCCGACCTCAAATCTATCTTTGAGAAGATAGTTGCACCACGCAATTGGTCAAAGAGATCATCAATCCTCGACAGAGGATACTTATTCTTTATTGTTACCTTAGTTAATTGTCTGTAATCAATGCACAACCGCATTGACCCATCTTTCTTTTTAACAAAGAGGACCGGAGCACCCCAGGGTGAAGTGCTCGGTCAGATGAAACCCTTCTCAAGCAACTCTTGTAGTTGTTTCTTGAGTTATGCATCTCAGCAGGCGCCATCCTATACGACGTTTGTTCTATAGGTTGCGTAACTAGGATTAGATTAATCTCAAAATCTATCTCCCGGGGCGGTGGTACACCTGGCAGTTCTTTAGGAAATACATCCTCAAATTCCCTGACTACAGTAACTTCAACAGGATTAGGACTCTCCATGGTAGTATCTACCACATGGGCCAAGAATGCATAACATCCTTGCCTCATCAGCTTCTCATCAACCATAGCTGACACAAGACAGGTGGGTAGAATCTTTCTATCTCCTCGAAAGATCCATGTGTCACTTTCATTAGTGAACACAACTTGCTTGGACTCACAATCCAAGACAACCTTATACCTTTATAAGGTATCCATCCCAAAGATTACATCAAATCCATGAATCTCAAGTGGTATAAGATCCACTTGCATGTGATGTTCAGAAAAGAAAATAATGTAGGGAGAACATACTTCCCGCAACACAACAGATCCCGTCAACAGAGTTTCTAGCAATAAACTATCTGTTCTATGACTTATGGTCAGGTTACAGTAAAGAATCACTCTTTGAGTGATAAAGAAGTGTGTAGCACCCGAATCAATTAAAACGGATACAACACAAGATGTAGACATATCAGAATTAAACAACTCCATCTGACCTACCACAACTCGAGGGTTGATCACTGCCTCAGGTAGATTCATTGCATAAAACCTCGTTGTCGCCTATGGTTGATTTGGTGCTCGATGACTTGGTGCCGATGATCCAGCTTGGGATGCTTGTCCACGTCCTCTAGTGTTGCCTGGAAACTGTCACCTCTGAGATCCTTGCTGACTCTTCCCCTGAGGTTGAGTTACACTCACTTGTTTGGCTGTGCAATCTTTCATCAGATGTCCCATCTTTCCACATATGTAACAGCTTCTGTTCGGTTGTTGTGGTCTGGGTGGTCCTGTAACCGACATAGATGCTGAGCTACGAGATCCTTCTAAAGGTAAGCTTCATCCTCTACCCCTATTTTACGTCCACTGCGTTTGGGTACTGAATCTAGGTGGTGGTGTAGTTACAGAAAACCTAGGTTTCTTGAAATCTTTAGATGAAGATCCTTAGAACTGGGGATACATCCTCTTGTTCTTGGTCTGTCTCTTCTCTGACACAGACCTTTCTATCCTCCTGACCGACTCCACAAAGGTAGAAAACCTTTCCCTGTTCTCCAGAGCAGACATAGGGGTGGTCAACTCAGCATTTAATCCTTTCTCAAAATGCCTAATCCTTTCTTCATCTGTAGCTGCCATATGTGGACAGAACCACAACAACTCCATGAACTTAGCCTCGTACTCGCTAATGTTCATAGGTCCCTGTCTTAAACTCTCAAACTGAGAAGTTTTCTCATCCAAGAACGTCTTAGGGAAGTATCTGTTAACAAATTCTCATCGGAAAACTTCCCATTCGATCTCCACACCTAGCCTTTTCTGTTCTTCCATGGTCCACCAATGACCAGCACTTTCCTTGAGAAGATACACAGCATGTCTAACCTTCTCAGCTTGTGGGATGTTCAGGATTCTAAAGGCCTTCTCTAATTCAGTTAACCACAAGTCAGCATCTACTGGGTCAGCTGTTCCATCATATTCTGTGGCTCCAACTCAACAAAGTCATTCAAACGTCTTTCTGTATCCTTGTCCTTCTGGATGGGTAGGTGCCCTAGGTACAGGTATAGGCATCCTATCAGTCATATGTGTCATGGCAATCATGAACTGCCCGAATATGGCTTGGAAGGCTAGATTCCCCATTTCAGCTGGATTGAACTGGGGTGGTTCAGGTACGGGTTCTTCCCTTTCTTGGTCTCTTGCACCTTCTCTAGGTGTAGCAACACTACTCTCAGCAACGTGTTCCTTGTGTGATCCAAACATCTTTAGTTTTATCTTCTCCTCCTATATGAGTAGAAGACGCTATCAGATATACTGGAAGACACTAGAACAAACTCTACAACCTAGTCCTATGTCTCTATAGACTCAGCGAACCTAGAGCTCTGATACCACTTAATTGTGACGACCGTCTCACGAAAACAAGATCAACGAATGCAGAAGCGATTAATTAGCAGTGGAATTACTGAAAATCACTAAAAATTAAAACTTTTTTAAAGAGATCCTCAAACGGTAAAACTCTTTCATAAAGAAACAAGTTAAGTTATTTACAAGTTGATCCATCATTACATCCCTGAATTACTCATCTCGAGAGTCATAACACTGACTGCCCTATTAAACTATACATGAGCAGTATACAAAAATTCTCGAGGCATTAAGCCAAAAATCTCATATCTACATTAAACCATCTACTAACTCCTAGGACCTGAGAGTACAGATACGACACATAGGTCTTTCTATATACAAGACTCGACAGACAGTGTCTCCACCTGAGGATCACTGTTGTCCCTGATGTTGCTACTGCTGCTGTTGCAGCTCACCCACCAAACAGTTCCTCCTTCCTTGGCGTCTACCTAAAAAGTTGAATCCCACGGGGGTGAGACAATTGAATAATTGTCCCAACGAGAGTTATAAATCTTCGCCAGAAGCATTATTATTGCAAATAATTCAATAGGATTGAGCAGTAAAATTATAATTATTTAACAGCAGGCAATTCGTTATATAACTGATTGAAACAATATAACTTATGCAATCATTTCAATTATAACTTGATTGAATAGCAACTTATACATTTAATAATGAATATGAAGAACATGTATACTACTTGTCCAATAAGGACTCAAATGAACAATGTCTCATCAATCATTCTTTCTCGTAGTTCAACCTAAGTAAATATGCTATATGGCTGATTACATTTTTGCATACATAATTATTCCCTGAGGAGATGAGGTATACCACTCATATTCCAACCGACCATTATGAAATCGCAATCGGTACCATACATAGGTCATCAGAAGAGCCGAATTCCTATGACCTCATCTTCCTCAGTCAGGGTGAGGTACAACATGCAGGACATCTTGTGTCTCTGCTATAATAGCTTTCTAGGGTATTCTGGCAACTTCGCTATTAGAGTTATAGTGGCGTGTTGTACTCTCTTCGCCATCGAGGGATTTCTTGTTTATCTCTCATCGATGCGGCATCAACAACATCATCAGGAGATTAGTGATACATCATCCTGGCATAAACATATAATGAAGGATTGAGAGATTTAATGTACATCTCACATCAATTCCATCATCAGGACGTAAGGATATTCACGTCCATAACCCCCACATACTCGAAAGTATGCTCTCTAGGAGTTCCCTTAGGAAAATCTATTTCACCATCATTTAACTTCTGACAATTATGGATCTATGCTTAGGGCTCTACATGATATCATTATACTTAATTATTTAAGTACATTATGTCATTCTTTTAGCATCAGGCATGTTTTCAAACATAAACCATTAAAACAATTGCTATAAAGAAAGAGTACTACCTGTATTAAGTTCATTTCACATCTAGTTAACATTGGGATATCGATCCCTAACCATCTCATCATTGTGATTCAGGAATATGGGTGTTCAAACCCTTAAATCATCAGAACACTTATTACCAAGTACATACTGCCATCAAGTCATTTAACAGTATGAACATGATTGCAGCAATGCAGATATTTCTCATGGCTTATACAGACTATCAATCTCATATGTTACTTTTCGCTAGGCAACATAGAAAATCATTACTTTCAAAGCTTATAAAGTGCTTTCAATGAATATGACATCATAGCTCTTACCTGGCTATGTTCACCATTTCATAAAGACTTGCATAATTAATACATTTGATAATAGGCACATTACCTCTATATCAACATATTGTAAAACAAAGATAACCTTTCAATACAAGGGTTGTACCACTATGCCCTTACTGGGGTTAGGGTTTCCCTTTTTAATTCAATTAGGGTTAACCAACCCCTTTAGGTTAATAAGGAATAGTGTTTCCTCATTTCATAATTCAATCATAGAGTTTCATGCTTAAAAGCAAAACTCAGAATTAGGGTTTACTGTTCACATCATCACGTTACCCTAGATTGGGGTTTACTATTCACATTTCATCACATTACTCTAAATTAGGGTTAACTATTCACATTACATCGAATTAAGATCATACCATTATCATGTATGAGGATTACTTCCATTAATACCCTCAATTAGGGTTATGATTCATTAATTGTCATAATTAGGGTTTAATGATCTCACTGTCATGGATCATACCCTAATTAGGTATCCATCCATATTGGGAGTTCATTACTTGATTAACATTCATATAAGGATTCTTCTCTCTCATCTTTCTATAAGTTGATGTTTGCATCACCCTTGATTAGGCTAAGTCAATTCAACATTGACAACATAGTTATGTCATTACTATTGTGATCATTAAGGCTTACTCATTTAAAGAGTACTAACCATTCTATCCCATCAAGGGTATCTTTATTATAATCATCATTGATCACACTATGTCTCAATCAACTAATTACTTAGTCCTTTAACCACTTTAAGTATCTATGAGGTTTAGGTTAATCAACCACCAAACCATCTTGACCCTTAGATCATCAAACGATCTTGACCTACATGGACCTCAAATGGTTTTACACACTATACCTCCAAACGGTCTTGGACTACCCTTGAAACCATTTGGTGATGAAGATCGTTTGGTCTTGTTGACTTTTGAAACCGTTTGGTAAAGTGCACACTCAAGACCGTTTACCCAAGATGGGGTGAAGGCCGTTTGGTCTTGTTTGACTTTGAAACCGCATGGACATAACCAATCTTGAAACCGCATGAGATCAAACGGTTTGGGATTGTTTGGTCCCAAATGGTCTTGAGACTATTTGGACCCAAACGGTCTTGAGACCGTTTGGTCCAAACCACCTCAAAATAGCATGGACCAAAAAGTGTCTCAACCACTTCAATTGAGTTAGGGTTTCCAATGTTGAACCCCTCAATTAATCATACACTTGTTAGCCACTCATCAATTGAGTCTATTAGGTCAACCCTTAACTGATTTGACACTCAATTGACCGTCAATTGATCATCAATTATGGCTTGGATCAATTGAATTAGGGCTTGAAATTGATTACCCTTCAACATGTCTCAATGTGAGTCTAATTGATTTGAAACTATTGAACCATCATCCAATTTGATCATGACCTGACCTCAAATGGTCTTGGGAACGTTTGGATGACCTCCAAATGGTCTTGAGACCGTTTGCCCATTATTTTATCAAAAACCAAGTCATTCAATTAAGGTTTGAACCTTAGGTTTGATCACCAAATCAGCAATCGATTATTCACCAACTTGATATCTTTGGACCCTCAATTGGTCAACCCTGCTTAACCCTAGACCTCCAAATGGTCTTGGGTGATCACAAAATGGTCTTGCGACTGTTTGGGTGATCTCCAAATGGTTTTGAAACCGTTTGGGCCACTCAACCCAAACTTCAACATAATTCAATTATTGAAATCAGCAATTGACCTGATTAGGGTTTTGGTGATTGATGGGCCTTCAATTGGTGATTCTATTGGAATTACTTGATGATTTTTAGTAGGTGATTAGTCTACATAATTCACAACTGTCCTCTAAATGGTCAATGCTTGGTCATCACCTCCAAACGGTCTTGGACCGTTTGCTTCTATGCGGTCTAGTGAAACCATTTACATTCAAACTGTTTGAAACTGTTTGCTCTCAAACGGTTTGGGAAACCGTTTGAGAAAGGATTGAAGACCATTTGCTAAAGTAAAACTTGGATAAACATAGAGATTAACGTCACCTTCGTATATCTCTAGAACAGGGGCTGTTCTTCACAGAATTGCTAGCAAGAACACAAGAGTAGCAAAGGAAGAAGAATAACTAACGATTTTTCATGGAGATGAAGATGCATAAACAAAGCTCAAGGTTTAGAGTTATAACACCCACCTATAGGACTGATCCAGAGCTCCAAGCTTTGTAGCTTAATGGTGGATGAAGCTCCAGTAGTTTTCCAAGGTCTGTTCTTCAAGTTTTGGATGGAGAAGATGGCTAGAAAGAAGAATCGTGTGAAGAAAACCATAAACCAAACCTTACTTTAGGGTTTTTTCCCAAGAATCCGAGGTAGAATATGACCAAGACATACCTACAGGTTGATCATCCTCCCTCTGCTCCAGATCTCTTCCTTGGTCGTCCAAAGCAAGTTTGAGAAGAAAGGACTAAGGGAAACGATCCTTTGTTGTTGGTGGTAAAGATACATATATGTATTTATGAGTTTTTAAGGTAATTTGATAAAAGAGAGTTATCTTCTTTTATTTCCCAACTAAATCCACCAAATCTTTCTCCATCCTTTGGATACGTGGCCACCTTCTAATCTCATGCAAAACTCCTCCATTATCCAAGGTTAAAAGGAAAAGAAACCAATCATCTTAATAAGTTATATATATTAAAGGGCCATTTGCTTAAATCTTGATTATTTTAATATCAAGATTATCTTTCCTACTTGATCATTCAAATGAGGCGCACCTCTCATTTTTTTATCAACTTTATTCCAAGAAACATGAGAGATCCTCTAGAGGGTATACTTTACATGTTGAACCCTAGGTTTTGGGTAAATTACACTTTACACCAAAACTAGGTTTTAAGCACAAGGATTGCTGTACAAGCTATATCTTGGTACCCAAGCTTGTGAAAACTGTACCACTTCATCATATACATTCTTATGATGTCTCAACATCATAGGAACATCTTCACATGTGCAATTTGCAAGTTAACCCCTCTACTTGGATAATTTTCACTTTAGTCCATTATTAACAAACCTATGTTTCAACATAATTCAAAAAGGACTAAAATTGGAATATAAGTTCCTCAAAAGACTTAATTACATTTCATAGGATAAACACGAACATATAATCACTTAATTTAGCAAAACACCTATGGTTAGTTCATAACCCAGGTCAGGGATGTTACAGTACTCAGAGATGTATCAAGTGTTTCTAATACAACCGTCATGCCCCTATAAATAAAAGATAAAGGTAGCAGGGTTTCCCAAAACCCTAGGGAAAGAAAAGGTTGTATGTTTGTTAGAATGAAATTATCATGGAAAATTAAAGAATATTTTGGAATCACTTTATCAATTAATTACATTAATTGATTAACTAATTTCCACCATCGATCTCTAGTTAATCTCTTAGGATAAGCCAACCGACCTAACAATGGAATCTAATTAATTGGTTTAAACACTTTAACCAACTAACTCAAATTATATTCTAATATTATTATAGCAGATTACTTGAAAATTTCAATAATTAGTTTGAGTTGAAACATTTCCAATAATGTCCACAATTATATTCCTACTCCAATCACATCGTATGCATGTGACCTGATAGGATCCATATTACATTGGCACTGATATTCATATCGTATTATGATTTCATAAGCAATGATTGGTATCTAGTAAGACTTTATTGCTATCCAAGTAATTGGAGAAGTTGGAGAACAACTTCACCTATTATCTGCAATTGGTATTACAATGATTGTATAGTTCCTTTGTCTCTGATATCCAGATTGAACTCGAGGCATGGAATCATCATCTTCTTAAATATTCAATCCATGTTCCTTGAACTAGAACAGACTGTTTGAGATATGTGTAAGCTCGATATTACATTTTGATTCACATAAGTGTGGCCATTCATTTCTTGGTCTCTCTTAATAGGTGGCCAGGATATCAAACTCCTGTAGGAGTATACAATACCATCCACATCAGTCACAATCATCCCCATGTGTCAAAAAGTACCAGAGAACCACCTTTAGGACAACCCTTATTTAGGATCATAGTGGATGATGTCAAAGCACACCGAATGACATGTGATGAGTGTAGTCACTTCAGGTCTAAGCACCACAATCACCACCATCACTATAAGAGATGACTCTGACTACCAATCATGGGATCCATGTGTCACTCTCATGGTGGGTCTATCTGATACTCTGTTCTATAACAAGTATCTATGTTCTTGGTTTAGTATCACATATCACGACTAATGAGATTCCATCATAAACCAACACACACTCTAATATTATGTGTTAGTGTTGTCTATTGGCCTTCCACAATAACATATGACAAGGGACATAATAAGAATGCATATACTCTTGACATCTGTATAATCTCATCATTTAGGTCCTCAACCCAAAGACGTATTGTTGGCTATTTAGGCTAATGAGTTTCAATCCAAACAAAGGATAGTTTACCCAACTTAACCAATCTCCACAAGTATACGGAGGTAGTATAGTCGAGGTCAAACACAAGGAGCTTAACTAATTTAATTGAGCACAACAGCACTAAAGTTCAACAATCTAGATCAGTTTTAAGGAAATGAAAATGTTTGTCTAAATGTAGAGAATTCAGATTTTAACAGCAAGAAATTTAGATTTTAACTAGCAAGCAAGAACTACTAAAATAAGTTTGATTTCAGAAATGTTGGGAATCTTGGACATTAGGATTTCATTCACACATCATAGCAAACAAAGGAACACAATAATCTAAACATACATAAGTTCTTATTTCAAGGAAAGGTTGTGTTACATTTCACCTCCCGGTGTAAATGCAACAATCACAACTTAAAACGACACTCTCCTGTATTTATTTTCCTTATGATCACAAATTGTTCCTCAACTCATTCCTCTCTACTCTCGTAGAAGAGGAAGAGTTGCCAAGAAGAGAACCTCCATATGTTCCTACTTATCTTCTCATATCAAGCAAGAAAGCAGAAAACATGCACATAAAGTGGCCAGCAATACATGCAAGAAAAGGGTAAACTGGTACTTTCATAGTTAAGAAATAAGAAACATAGTATTTTATATGAAATTACTTGTTTCATACATGCTATGACATGGGAGCTACTCTCCCATGTCCAAGAAAACAAGAATTACTCATCCATAACCATGTCTTGCAAATTTGTTACAATTTTAGTTCTAAACATGATTTAGAAGGGAAAAGACAAGAGAACTAAAGATGTAACCACAAGAAGGAAGAATTCTGTCTTGAGGATGAAATTCTCCTTATTTAGCTACTCCAAGACGGACTAGATCCTTTCCCAAGAAGCTACTCAAAGTTGGGGAAGCTTGGCTGCACCTTGGAGAAGACAATGGAGAAGTAGAGAAGAAGAAATGGTCTCCTTATGCAAGAAACCACCTTGGATCTCTCCAAAATTGCCCTTATCTAGTCTCCTCTAGCTTTGGGATGAGAGAAAACTCCTCAAATGACCGAACATAACTGTCCCTTGCCTTCCCTCCTTGTTTTAAAATCGAATTCTGAATTTTCCTATTTCTGAAACTACCAGGTGCACGTTGTGCACCTGTAGTGCGGTTTGCATCAGGCTGAACTGTGCACGGCGTGCACTTAGGATATGCATGTCGTGCGACTTTCCAGAACATTCTTTGGCAGTTTACGTTCCAGGTGCACGACGTGCATCGTTATGCACGCCGTGCGTTTGCGTTTCTGTGCACTTCTGGAAACTTGCACGTCGTGCATTTTTTCCGTGCACGTTGTGCATTCTCCTGGCTGGGCAAACAAAATTTTCTCTGGAAAGGTGCACACCATGCATCTATCTTGGACACCATGCATTCTGTTGTTTCAGCAGAATTAAACTCTGAATTCAGCTCTTTTTGGGGCAAATCTGCAATGCAAGTTATGAAATAAGTAGAATAAGAAAAAGATGGCAAAAGTAATATGAAAAGAGACTGAATTATATCAGAATGAACGAAATTTGTGTGTGATAGCATGTGAAAAGATGATATATTAATCACACAACAAATCCCCCTAAGCTTGAACTATTGCTTGTCCTCAAGCAAAAAGGAACAATGCTATTTACAAGGAGAAAAAATTAGTTCATGCATGGATGAAATGAAAAGAAGATATGCAATCAGCTCAGTCAACTATGTACTTTGTGTTTGTGTTCATTGTTATCATCTCAATTTTTTCAGCCTCCAAGATAGATAAATTAAGTTTGGCATGGTTGGTTTCAAATTAAATGAAAAGCTCAACTAGACAACACTAAATAGAATTTGGATAATCAAACCAAACAGTCAGTGCATGTACATTATAAGTTTTCAGCTAGTATGGATATAAGATGATCAAACTGATGTTAACATTATCAAAACTTAGTTGCACTCTTTTTCATAAGGATATGATAATGAAAATTTTGGGTTTCCGACATTCGGCTGCTAATTTAGGCTTATGCTCACGAGGAATGTCGGATGGGGTGTTGTTTTTACCCTCTTTTGATTTTCATATCACCTAACCATCGTTGCTAGATCGGACTCACACTAGGCTAGCATAATATGTGGGCCATATGCCATCTTTTATTGGGTAAATATAAACTACTGATGGTGCAACACCAAAGAGTCAACAAGAATGTTAAAGTTAGCAAGATTTTGATCATTCTTTTTAAAAAATTTCACTGAAAAATCAATTGCAAATGGACTAAAAATTTTGCAAGAGTATCCTGTATTCTAAAGAGTGTTGCAAGTTAATTAATCTGCAAAAATTTGAAACTGTTACATGTATTGAGTAGTCCAAGATGTAAAAAGTGAGAGATCAAACCACAAACACAAATCACATCAATGTACATGGGAATTTTCAACTTCCATTTCATTCAAACATGCTCTTAATTTTTCTCTCTTAAATATAGCCAAAACACATAGAGGATAGAAAATTTCAGCATGCTAGAGGGGATTCATTCTTAATAAGATAGTCTCAAATCATATAAATTTTTCCATCATGGAACAGAAGATGGAATAAAATGGAAAAATAAAAAAACAAATGACACAACTGAATCAAAAGAGGAAATGCTGAATGAAAACTACAACTACTGGCCGGTTGTGCCTCCCCCTAAGCTTGAAATCTACATTCTCCTCACTACCTCAATCAAACTTACAGAGTTCACAACCGGATACATGTTGTGAATGTGATCAGAAAAAGGATCCACCACTCGCCTGCTCATGGAAGAACTGACTGACGATATCAGGGATGTCCATCGGCTGGGCGGATGAGTCGGGTTGCTGCTCCTGGCTCTGCTGTGGATGGTGATCTACAAACTGTGGTTGGTGTTGGGAAAAATCATGATGTGGAACTTCATTCTGCTGCCGAGGAGGAGTCTGGAAAGTCTGAGGGGGCAAGGTAGTGGCCCAAAGAGATGTGCTATGCATCCATCCTATTGACCATGTCGTACATTGTAGTGTACTGCGCACTCAAGTGGTCGAATAGGGTGTCGTATTGTGCACTCATTTGGTCAAGGCGAGTGTCGATGTGGTCAAATCTCTACTGCATGTAGCCGTAAAGGTGACGCACGTCCGACATCATCCAACTGTACTCTGTCTGAGTACTGGTGGATGGTGGAAGTGGAGTAGGGGCTGCTGGTGTAGGCGCTGGTGTAGAGCTGCTGGCACCTCGAGTGGGTGTCTCCTCATCTGCCTCTTGCTGTAATTCCACCTTCCAGGTGGCCTTGTTCTTGATATCATTTTGAGCTGCATCAGGAATGGTTATGAACTGCTTCTTGGTGATAAAAACCTTGAATTTAGATGTGCTCTTTCCATGTCTTGAGATCAGACCACAAGAAATGTGATAGTTGATATCTACAAGGTTCTTCCCCGATGCAGGTTCTAAATCACCCACATCTAATCCCAACTGCATTGCAAGAATACTTATCAACCCCCCGCACATAATGTCATCGGCCTCCCTTTTCTTCTTCTTTTTTGTGTCTAGAAGCTTAATAACAATGTAGTAGCCAGTATTTATTTGCTCATTGTGCACCAAACACCATAAGAAAAAGAGATTAGTCTTTCCTACTACACCCTGAGTTTCATTTTTAGCAAAAGACCCTGTGCTAAGAAGACGATGCACGACTCTGAAAACTAGATTATGGATTGCTAAAGCCCGAGCATTCCTTGCTCTATGCACCGTTTCACAAGTAATTTCAGACCAGAAAGAGTCACTATTAAAGGCGGGAGGATAATCAGTGTATCCGCCATAATTGCATTTAAGCAAGCACAAAACCGCTGAAGATCCATAGAAAACGGTTTGTCTAAAAGTCGAAAAATGATTTTTGGATAAGGTGCACTATGGTTTGGGGGGTCATTCTCAGCCTTGAAAGTTGTGAGAAACTCATAAACTAGGCGGGGATAAGTTTTAGCAACTCTGGTGCAAAGGTAGTGCAAACCCAAGAACTTTAAATGGTCTACTACCTCATTTTTGAAGCCCAATTTGTTAAGGGTTTCCTCGCACATGTAGCGGGAGGGTAGAACACGCCTGGTGATGAGGAACTGGTAGTCAGCATTCTCCTCAGATCTGACCCTGAACTATGTACAGGGTACAAATGTTGTAGGTGCTTCTGCGGAAGGTGTTGTATCAGTGGCGGGAGGTGCGGAAGATGAAAAAGCTACTCCATGGCGTGGACCTGCCTTGTGCTTAATTGGTTCCATTGGATCAGAAGCGAGTGCACAACGTGTATCTTACGTTCACGGCGTGCAACTTGCACTGTTGTTCTTCTACAGACTGGCTGACGCACTGCGTGCAAAACTGGTACACGACATGCAACTGCAAATCCGCGGCAGATCCAAATCTGCACCGACGGCTGTGATTTTGGGGGTGATTTCGAGTGCATGAGTACTTGGAGACGTGCTGCTGGAGCTTGCGCGTTGTTGGTGTGAGGGAGAAGGACGCCGGTGGCATGGGGAGCTTGATTATGGAGGGCAACGACTTGGGAAGTTGCTGAGTGGCGGGAGCTTGGTGCTTGGTCACTACTGCTGCTCGTGCGGCGGAGAAGAAAGGAGGTATCAGAGCTTGGTGCGGTGAGGTGCACGACTGCAAGGTGCATGGCTGCAGTGCACGGCGGCAAGGTATCAGAGCTGTTGCTGCTGCTAGGTCATGCGGAGGCTACTGCAGAAGGAAAGAGAAGGTGGGCGCATGGCCGATTGAGCGATGAAACGGCGTGCGGTGGCTCGGGCTCCGGTGGACAACGGCTCGCACGACTGCTAGGGTTGGATTGCACATCTGCTGGTGTGGGGAGAAATTTGGTCTTGCACTCTTGCCCCTTTTTGTCTAAACCTTACGAGAAAGTGCACGACATGCAGTTGGAGTGCACGTCATGTACTTCTCCAAATTTTCATTTTTGAATTCTCCTTTACGACCAGGTGCACGGCGTGCATTGTTGAATGCATGATGTGCGAGTTTCCAGAACTTTTTCTGTAACTTTCGAATACCAGGTACACAATGTGCAATTGTGGAATGCACGACGTGCAAGTTTCCAGAAAGCTTCCAAAATCTCCAGTTCCCAGGTGCACGACGTGCATATAGATGGCGCACGCCGTGTCAGTTTCCAGAAAGTTTCCGAAATCTCCAGTTCCCAGGTACACGGCGTGCATATAGATGTCGCACGCCATGTCAGTTTCCAGAACATCTTCTGTTGCAATTTTTACTGAGGTGCACGTCGTGTCTTCAAAAGACACGCCGTGCACTTTGTGATTTCTGCAGAAAATTGTAGTCAGTCAGCAGTAAACAAAGACGGATAGGGTGGAAATCAAGTCTAGATTATTACATTCATCCATGACAGGCTTATTAAGAAAATTAAAGAGTGTTTTTGACTCGAAAAACTTAAAAGGAATCTATCCTAACTTGGGGTCAAATCCCACTAGGTCCTCCATTTAGAGTCTGAAGTAAGACTCTTCTAATCCTTCAAGCATCTTGGAGGGAGCAAGAGGCTCCTTTCTCCACTTCATCTCCACAAGAGTAGCATTTGCAATTTTGTCCATTTACTTTGAAGGTTCCATCTTTGCCTTGGAGTTCCATAGCTCCATATGGAAAAATATTTAGCACTAGGAACGGGCCAAACCACTTTATTTCAGCTTTCCTGGAAATAGCTTTAATCTAGAGTTGAATAACAATACTCTATCTCCTTCTTGGAAGTCTTTCCTGTGAATTCTCTTATCATGCCAAGCCTTTGTCCTTTCTTTGTACAACTTTGCATTCTCATAAGCATCGAGATAGAGTTCTTCAAGCTCCTGCAGCTGCAATAGACATTTTTCTCTTGCCCTCTTCATATCAAAATTCAAGAACTTAATTTCCCACAAAACACGATGCTCCAACTCGAGTGGAAGGTAAAATGATTTGCCATAGATTTGCTTGAATGGAGTAGTCCCGATGATGGTTTTGTAGGCTGTGAAATATGCCCATAGTGTGTCATCTATCTTTATTGCCCAATCTTTCCTTGAACTAGAGGCAGTCTTTTCAAGAATATTCTTCAATTGCCTTTTTGAAACCTCTACTTGCCCGGATGTTTGGGGGTGATAGGGCATAGAGATCTTATCAGTCACACCATACTTGGAGAGAAGATTGTTGAATTGTTTTTCAGCAAAGTGTGTGCCTCCATCAGAAATTACAACATGTGGAACTCCAAACCGAGGGAAGATAATCTTTTGAAAAAGCTTAATTATAGATTTGGCATCCGGTGCTTGGGTTGGAGTGGCTTCAACCCATTTAGACACATATTCACAAGCAACAAGAATGTATTGATACCCGCAAGAAGGTGGGAATGGTCCCATGTAGTCCACTCCCCATACATTGAACACCTCAACCTCTAAGATAGAGTTGAGTGGCATGTCGTCACAGCGGGATATGCCTCTTGTCCTTTGGCATCTATCACAAGATTTGATGAATAGATTGACATCTTTGAATAATGTGGGCCAATAGAAACCTGCTTGAAGTATTTTGGCAGCAGTCTTTTCTCCTCCAAAATGTCCTCCATAAGGAGAGGCATGGCATTCAACAATGATGTTTGGGACCTCCTCCTTAACAACACACCTCCGGATTAGCCCATCACTTCCATGATTGAATAGAAATGGGTCATCCCAGTAATAGAATTTTACATCATGAAAAAATTTCTTCTTTTGTTGATATGTCAAGTCCGGTGGAAGTTGTCTAGTAGCAAGAAAATTGGTGATGTCTGCAAACCATGGTGCTCGAGTGGATGACAGTGCATAGAGCTTTTCAATAGGCAAATGGTCCTCAATTGGTAATAGATCTCCAGCCTCTGTGGTCAGTCTAGAAAGGTGATCGGCAACACTATCTTCTGTACCTTTCTTTTCTCGGATTTCAAGATCAAACTCTTACAGAAGTAATATCCAGCGAATAAGGCATGGTTTGGCATCTTTTTTGTTCAACAAGTACTTTATGGCAACATGATCAGTATATACAATCACCCTTGATCCTGCCAAATACAGTCGGAACTTTTCAAATGCATATACAATTGCAAGCATTTCTTTCTCTGTGATTGTATAGTTGATTTGTGCTTCATCGAGAGTTTTACTAGCATAATAGATGGCATGGAGTTTCTTGTCTCTCTGTTGTCCTAAAACAGCTCCCACTGCATAATCGTTTGCATCACACATTAGCTCGAAAGGAGAATCCCAGTCTGTAGGTTGAATAATTGGGGCTGAAATGAGGGCCTCTTTGAGCTTGGAAAAGGCTGCATGGCAATCATCATCAAACACAAATTTTGCATCCTTTGCAAGTAGGGAACACAACGGCTTTGTAATTTTGGAGAAATCTTTAATGAATCTTCTATAAAAACCTACATGTCCTAAAAAAATGCGGATGTCTTTAACTGAATATGGAGTAGACATCTTCTCAATTGCTTTGACCTTTTCCCTATCCACTTCAATGCCCTTGTTAGATACAACATATCCTAGTACTATACCAGATTGTACCATGAAATGGCATTTCTCCCAGTTTAGCACTAGGTTAACCTTTTATAGTGGGCTAAGACTAGAGATAGGTTCAATAAACGTTGATCAAAAGAGTCACCATACATGCTAAAATCATCCATAAAAATCTCCATTATATTTTCAATAAAATTAGAGAATATGGCCATCATACACCGCTGAAAAGTAGCGGGAGCATTACAAAGACCAAACGGCATACGGCGATAAGAATATGTTCCATAAGTACAAGTGAATGTGGTTTTATCTTGGTCGGGAGGATAGATAGGAATTTGAAAAAATCCGGAATACCCGTCCAAGTAACAAAAATAAGAGTGCTTGGCAAGACGTTCAAGCATCAAATCAATGAAAGGCAATGGAAAATGATCTTTGCAGGTTGCCTTATTCAAATGTCGGTAGTCAATACACATACGCCATCCAGTAACCATGCGTGTTTGTATTAGCTCATCATTGTCTCCTTGAATGACAGTGGCACCCCCCTTTTTAGGTACCACATGAATAGCACTAACCCAGGAGTTGTCACTTATGGGATAAATGATTCCAGCATCAATTAACTTGAAAATTTATTTCTTTACCACTTCAAGCATATTTTGATTCAGGTGTATAGGTGGTTCTAGTGTTGGTTTGGAATCATATTCCATATTTATTCTATGTATACAAATTGAAGGATGAATGCCTTTTAAATCTTCTATGGAATAACCAATGACGTCTTTATACAAATGCAATTTGGCAAGCAATTTACTTTCTTGGTCATTGGTTAATTCATTATTTATTATAACAGGGGATGTAGAATTTTGGTCAAGAAATGCATACCTTAGCCCAGGTGGAAGGTCTTTTAGTTCTACCTTTTTGCCCGCTATACTTTCATCAACTTTATCTTCAACAAGTGGAGCATCTTAATTGATAGTTGTTGCTTTAGAAATAGATAATTCTCTAGAAATTTCAGAATTGTTGATTTTAGTTACATCATCATTATAAAGATTAATCATCAAATCAGCATCATCTTCATTATCATTCTCAATAAGATCAATAATATCTAGCAAACATGTTTCTTCAACACGTGTGGGTACTTTCATGGCTTCATAAATAGAGAATTCCATAGCCTCTTCCCCAACACGTAGAGTGAGCTTTCCTTCCCGAACATCAACAAGACATCTAACAGTCCTCATGAATGGCCTTTAAAAAAGAACGGGGTTGGAAGGAGCTTCCGCCATGTCAAGAACAACAAAATCACAGGGTATATAGAATTTCCCAATTTGTACAAGTACATCTTCCACTATACCTTTTGGGTATTTAATAGAATGATCAGCTAATTCAACAGTCATCCTTGTGGGATTCAAATCCCCAAGATCGAGTTCTTTCCATAAGGTAAATGGAATGAGACTAATACTGGCACCGAGATCTACTAGACATTTATCAAAAGGGGTATCATTGATCTTGCATGGCAGTGTAAACGCTCCCAAATCATCAAGCTTTTGTGGAAGACGGTTTTGAATAATAGAACTCACTCGTTTTGAAATCATTACTATTTCAACTTGATCAACTTTTCTTGTTTTAGTCAAAATATCTTTAAGGAATTTAGCATAAGAAGGCATCTCACCAATAACTTTAGCAAAAGGAAGATTGACATGCAATTTGTTGATTATGTCCATAAACTTCCTGAATTTCTGGTCTTCCTTCTTGTTGGCTAACCTTTAAGGAAAAGGTGCAGTGGCTTTGAAGGAAGGTGGTGCTTTAGCTTTACCTTTCTCCTTGCTGCAATTAGGACTGTTGGACTCCTCTTCATCAGTTACCTTCATGTTCTTCTCCTTGGATGGAGAAGGTCTTTCAATATCCACTCCACTTCTTAGGATAATTGCATGAGCTTGTTGCCTTGGGTTCACTTCTGGTTGGCTTGGAAGAGAACCAGATTGTGGAGTCCTTTGTTGGTTTAGAGCTTGTTGTGCTATTTGGTTTTCTAACATCTTGGTGTGAGTGGAAATTCCATCCACCTTTGCAGAAAGTTGAGCAATAGCATCTTTTAAAAGCTTGTCATTCCCACGGAGTTCCTCATTCTGTTGCATTTGTGTAGATATGAATTTTTCCATCTTAGCTTATAGAGAAGAACCATGGGGTTGTTGTGGCTATTGATAACCCCTGTTGTTGAAACCCGACAGATTTCCTTGACGGTTCGTATGTTGTTGTTGCAGTTGCTGTTGTCCTTGCTGGAAGTTTTGAGTGTTGCTTGTATTCTGGTAGGAGAAATTAGGATGATCTCTCCATCCCAGATTGTATTGGCTGGAATAGGGATTGTGTTGCTTATTCCCTTGCATCCCAACAACATTGACCTGTTCAAAGTTTCCTTCCAATGCATTAGGGGCAAAACATGAAGAAGAAGTATGTCATGCATTACCACAAGCTTCTAATGTTGCTTCAGCGGATTCAATTGGCAAAGTGGTCATCTTCTCAAATTTCTACGTAAGCACATCTAGCTTGGCAGCAATTAAGTCAACGACATTAACAGTGTGTTTTCCTCCTTGTTTTCTGGTTGAAGAACTTGCTGTAGAGGTTGATTTTGCTCCTCTATCTCCTCCCCATTGGCAGTGGTTTAATGATATATCTTCAATAATATCATAAGCCTCTCTATAAGACTTAGTCATTAATGCAGCACTAGCTGCGGCATCTAAAGTCAACCAGGTAATGTAAAACAGTCCATTATAGAAAGTTTGAAGTAGAAGCCAGTTTGTCAAACCATGGTGTGGGCAAAGGCGTTGAAGATCTTTGAACTGTTCCCATGTGTCATATAGAGTTTCTCCTTCACTCTGACATAAATTGGTAAGTTGGTTCCTCAAATGGGCTGTCTTGCTTGGCGGAAAATACTTTGCAAGGAAAACATTAAGGAGCTGGTCCCAACTTTTAATTGACTTCTTGGGAAGAGACAAAAGCCATGCCTTGGCTCTATCACTTAAGGTGAAGGGAAATAACATGAGTCTACTTCCATCAAAACAAACTCCGTTAATCTTGAAGGTATTCAGATATTCCAAGAACTCGACAACATGAAGACTTGGGTCTTCATTGGCTGTACCCCCAAAATGATTCTGTTGTATCATTTGCATCATAGAAGGAGCAATTGAGAAGTTGTTTGCTTCTATAGCAGGAAAGTCAATGGCTCCATAGATATTTGTGGCAACCGACATCACGAAATCCTTTGAAGGACGGTCATCTTCCACGACTGGATTGCTTGGTGTAGCTACCGCAGAAGGTGAAGAAGACGGTGGTGGTGATGATGGTGATGGTGGTGTACCTCCTAGTAGTGGCTGTTCCACCCTTCTTCCTCTTATCAAGCTTGAAAGAGTACGCTCGATTTCAAGGTCTAACAAAGTAGATGTTTGAAGACCTCATTGTGAGCGACGCATACAACCTAAAAAATTGCAAAAGGAATTAAGAACACAACTAAAAGGTATATGAAATTTCGAAATATGGAAATGATGATCTAGTCTCAAATTACTAAGTAGTACTTATTACTCCAATTAAATTACCGTAGCTCCCCGACAACGGTGCCAAAAACTTGTTGGCTATTTAGGCTAACGAGTTTCAATCCAAACAAAGGATAGTTTACCCAACTTAACCAATCTCCACAAGTACACGGAGGTATTATAGTCGAGGTCAAACACAAGGAGCTTAACTAATTTTATTGAGCGCAATAGCACTAAAGTTCAACAATCTAGATCGGTTTTAAGGAAATGAAAATGTTTGTCTAAATGCAGAGAATTTAGATTTTCACAGCAGAAAATTTAGATTTTAACTAGCAAGCAAGAACTACTAAAAGAAGTTTGATTTTAGAAATGTTGGGAATGTTAGACATTAGGATTTCATTCACACATCATAGCAATCAAAGGAACACAATAATTTAAACATACATAAGTTCTTATTTCAAGGAAAGGTTGTGTTACATTTCACCTCTCGATGTAAATGCAACGATCACAACTTAAAACAACACTCTCGTGTATGATTTTTTTCTTATGATCACAAACTGTTCCTCAACTCATTCCTCTCTACTCTCGTAGAAGAGGAAGAGTTGCCAAGAAGAGCACCTCCATACGTTCCTACTTATCTTCTCAGATCAAGCCAGAAAGTAGAAAACATGCACATAAAGTGGCCAGTAATACATGTAAGAAAAGGGTAAACCGGTACTTTCATGGTTAAGAAATAAGAAACATAGTATTTAGTACGAAATTACTTGTTCCATACATGCTATGACATGGGAGCTACTCTCCCATGCCTAAGAAAAGAAGAATTACTTGTCGATAACCATGTCTTGCAGATTTGTTACAGAAATTTTAGTTCTAAACATGATTTAGAAGGGAAATGACAAGAGAACTAAAGATGTAACCACAAGAAGGAAGAATTCTAGCTTGCACGAAATTCTCCTTCTTTAGCTTCTCCAAGACGGACTAGCTCCTTTCCCAAGAAGCTGCTCGAAGTTGGGGAAGCTTGGCTGCACGTTGGAGAAGACAATGGAGAAGTAGAGAAGAAGAAATGGTCTCCTTATGCAAGAAACCACCTTGGATCTCTCCAAAATCACCCTTCTTTGGTCTCCTGTAGCTCTGGGATGAGAGAAAACACCTCAAATGACTGAACATAACCGTCCCTTGCCTTCCCTCCTTGTTTTAAAATCGAATTCTGAATTTTCGTATTTTTGAAACTGCCACGTGCACGTCGTGCATCTGGGGTGCACGTCCTGCACCTACAGTGCAGTTTGCATCAGGATGAACTGCGCATGATGTGCGCTTAGGATATGCACATCATGCGACTTTCCAAAACTTTCTTTGGTTGTTTACATTCCAGGTGCACGCCGTGCGTTTGCCTTTCTGTGCACTTCTGGAAACTCGCATGCCGTGCATTTTTTCCGTGCACATCGTGTGTTCTCCTGGCTGGGCAAACATAATTTTCTCTAGAAAGGTGCACGCCATGCATCTGTCCTGCACGTTGTGCATTCTGCTATTTCAGCAGAATTAAACTCTGAATTCAGCTCTTTTTGGGGATAATCTGCAATGCAAGTTATGAAATACGTAGAATAACAAAAATATGGCAAAAGTAATATAAAAAGAGACTGAATTATATCAGAATGAATCAAATGTGTGTGTGACAACATGTGAAAAGATGATATATAAATCACACAATAGATACATCATTGAGTAATATCATTTTTTAAACCTTTATTATGTTACATCATATTTCAGAACTGAATAACATAATAAATTGGTAGATTGCCTTTTATTATTAATCAAATCATTTATAAGATATGCCATTACAATCATCATATGATTGTCTCTCTGGGCATACATACCAACAAAATCCCACTTGCACTTAGAGCCAATCACCCATTGACTTAATACCAAGTGATCTAACATGACCTTCATGCTTCTGTTGTGAAAGTGCTTTTGTCAAGGGGTCAACCACATTGCTCTCTATTGGTACTCTGCAAATCTTCACATCTCCTCACTGTACAATATTCTACACATGTATTCCACTTATGCCTTGGTTTGAAGATAACTACTAGTTCCCATGCAAGTGACTTGTCAAATGATGGTCTTACCATGAGGCAGGATATCCATCAATTTCTATGACTAATAGAGATGATTCACAACAGCCTGGGAACCACCACCAGTCTAACCATTGGTTCCCCAAGTTGATGGCTCGTAGCAGAGGCAGATCTACCAAGCATGAAGCAACTAATCTGACCATCAGTCCACCAACCTGATGGCCCACTTTCCTCTAGTCTGAGCAACCATCAGTTCCCTAAATCAATGGACTACTAGTGCATCCACCAAGGCCAACCATCTCCAATTATCAAACCATCAGTTCCACAACCCAAGGCTTGATTGATCCTAAGACTCGATGGTCACAACTGATGGCTCCTCTATGCATCCTACCAACTGATGTCCATACTAGACAACAGTCATTCAAGGTCATTAAACGCATGCCCCGAGGCACTTGTCCAGACTTGCAGTGCAAGTAAAGTACATCGAAGGTGAACCAAAGCTATAAATAGGACCCTTGAGGCATTGAGTAAGGGGTCACCACACACAAGAGACATGAAGCATTATAGGAGAGCACTCTCACCATAGAATAACACATGTCCATCGGTTTGTGAAGGTCAGACAACAAAATTATGAAGGTCTACCCATGTTGTCTGCCACCAAGCTACCCCGACCTCTCCTTTGATAGAAGGAGATCGATGAGCTCCTCTCCATGCCACTCACACTAAATTTTGATTGGAGGATATTTCCATCGACCTTGACCATCCGTGGTCACTTTTGGTGTATCCCCTTCTCTCTGGACATGTCCATTTTCCTTCATCACCCTCATTCCATCTTGTTTCAACTTCCATGTCTCTCCATTTTTGTAGCTTCGGTAAGCTTCTCACTACCATGAGAAATACTAAACTAAGAAAAGACTACTAATTATTCTTGAACATTATCCATGAAATATAATATGAACATCTATGGAAAACTTAAACATAACAACTATTCTTTTTTAACTTGATTCTTTCTTTGTGTATCTTTATGCAGAGACATGTACTTTGGTATCTAAGTCTCATGGCCTACACTATGGTTCCTGGGTCATATATCTATGTGGCCTTGCACTATGGTTATTGGGCCTCATGACCTACATTAAGAGCCTAGATCATGTCTCTTGAATCATCATGGGTAAAGGGCATGGGCCTCATTACTTACACTAAGTGTTTGGGTCATGTCCCTTGAGTTGACCTACATTAATGACCTTGGTCTAACTTCTTAGAGATGGCAAATCTTGACCTGACAAACCTGATATAATACAATTTTTGACCTGACTTGAAATGACCCAAAATTATTTTTTCATAGATTCCATCATAATATTTAATTTCATGACTTTTGAGCATTAAACCCACAATCAACCCAAAAATGACTCAAAAATATGAGTTTCCTTCCCTACTTATGACACCTTAAATCTTATCTTAACTTGAAACTTATTACACTATCTTAATATGACCTTATCTTGCAATCCTATATTTTTGGTCACCCAAAAGCCTTCCTCTTTTTTTTTACTTATTGAAAATACAGAACACATTGTAAGAAATAGGAAGCTGAATCACATTTCCTACTTGCAATCCTAATTTTAAATGTCAATGAAATATATTATAAATATTTATCATAAACTTAAGTTGTATATATTAAATCATAATGAGATCATCATAACATATATGTAACTTGATATCCTAAAATGTAAGATTACATGAATTATGGATATTTTACTTAGCAATAAAAAAACATGTAAACGTGCTAATTTTCATAAATTCTAAATTCTCATGTGCATGGTCCACTTACCTAGATTAATAGAATGAGTTACTACTACGTATCCTAGTCTTATCCTTTTATTCACATCTAATAAAAACCTATAACTTTAGATTAGAATCTTAAACCCTAATTACCTTATGTTTGAATCTTTGTGGAAACTAAATCAAATATCTACAACCTATCTCACTACCTAGATCTCAATGAACTGATTAAAAACCATATATTGTTTGACCCAATAAGATTATAGATTAATTTATATGATTTATTGAAGTTTAGATTAAAGTTCAATTAACATCGAGACAGTTCATTAAAGAAATCCTTGGAAAATTGTCTCAAGAAGACTTGAAGACTATTTTGCCCTTTAATATATTTTTCAACCAAGGGTGTGATAGGGAATCTTCAAATCATTAAATTATTCAAAATGACACATTTTTCATATCAAGATGGATGGAAAAAATATGTAAAAAGACCATAATGACATGACATGTTAATCAGATAGTGTTGGTATATATGCCCAGAGAGCCAATCATATGATGACTAGAATGTGGCACTAGAAACTAGATTTGATAATAATAAAGGCAATTCAGTCTATTATGTTTGTCTCACTCATTAGATGATGACACATACATAGTAGATGTCTAAAGAATGATGTTACTTGATGATATATGTCTTAAGGTTGATGACCTGAACAATGAGATCATATGTATGATAAAAGTACATACATTCTTCTTATGTCCGTAGTCGGATAATACTTTAGAAGCAAAATAAACAATAGTAATGCATAAGACTAGAGTGTAGTGTGTTGACTGAGGACATAGTCTCATTAGTCACGATATATGATATCAAGTGAATCACATAGGTACATGTTAGAGAATAGTGTATCAGACAAACCCACCATGAGAGTGATACATGGATACCAAGGAATGGTAGTCACAATCAACTCTCATAGTGATAGTGGTGATTATGGTTCTTAAACCTGAAGTCACTACATTCATCATATGTCATTCATTGCATTTATACATCATCCAACGTGACCTTAAATAAGGGTTGTCATAAAAGTGATGCCCAAGTGCATTGTGACACATGGGATTGAGCGTGAGTGATTTAGATGAGATTTTTCCCTCCTACATGAGATTGATACATAGGGCCTCTTGATAAGCGTGACTGAGAAATGTATGTCCATACTCATGTGACTCAATATGTGATATGTGAGCTCATGTGCATCTTAGACAGTCTGCTCTAGTAAAAGGAACATGGATTGAAGATTAAATAGGATGACAATTCCATATCTTGAGTTCAATCTGGATATCAGAGGCAAAGGAACTACATGATCATAGTAACATTGATCATGGATAGTAGCTTGAGGTTGTTCTCCAACTTCCAAACTACTTGGGTAGCAATGATGTGTTGCTAGACACCACTCATTATTTGTGATGTCATAAGTTGGTTGTGGATATTCACTACCAACATAATCTGGGATCTATAGGGTCACACACATATGACAAACTTGGAATAGGAATATATTTGTGAATGATGTTTAACTTGATTATTAAAAGTTTAGGTATTTAGTAAAAAAACTTAGGTTCACATTTGACTGACTGGACTCTGAATCAACCGACTCAAGTGTTGAATCGATCAGTTGGAGTGTTAGGTCAATTGGTAACACAATTGATTGAATATTTGCTTGACCTGGACATGTGAAATGACCATTTCACATATTAAATGATTGTTTCGTGATGTGAAATGACTGTTTCATTATGTGAAATGACCAGTTCATCATCTAGGTTGTCCAGATCAATGATCAATTTGATGGGATCTAGGATTGATGTTGATGTCATGATTTTGCATTAATTGAATATTAAATACCAATTTTATTCTAAATAGGAAACACATGAACCAACCAATTCATGATATGAACCAACAAATTCATGCATGAGACGACCAGTTGGCTAGGTGGACTGAGTGGTTCTCCATTTGAAGTTTCCAGAAATTTATCAAATTCATCCTTTTGACTCCCGCACAGACTGGGAACCTTGATGCTAGCCTCTCTTGTAAATAGAGGTGTATTGAGCCGGGGCTTCCCTAAAATGATAGACAATTGTTGTCCTCTCTAGTTGTGGTAACCAATAGAGAGCCCAAGCATGTCATCCCCAAAAAAGGGAGGGATACAAGGGAGAGACAATTGTGGGAGAGTGAATTAGTGTTAGTAAACTGACGTTCGAAGGGACAAGTCCTTCCCATTGGCTCTAGTAGCACAAGTGGAGATCCAAGGTGGTCCACATGGACTACTCTAGAGGGGGAGTTTTTCTTGCTATGAGGACAATGTCAACCGCTGTTTGTGGCGTTGTACCATGAAACCGTTGGTGATGAACGTTCGAGTGATGTTGAAGAAGGAGCATGTTGCTACCTGAAGAAGAAGTGTGTTGTTGCATGGACAAGAAGCATTGTATTGCATCAAGAGTTGTCACTAGACTTGCTCTAGGACCAGGTATAACTCTTCTTACATTCCTTCCTAGATACATTATTGTTGATGTGATCTGCTAGTTAGGGAGTCATGCTTTAAATTTTTGTTTCCGCTTCTATATCTATTGCCTAGATTTTCCAACAGTGGTATCAGAGCCACATCCATTTACAATGTATCTGAATTTAAATCGATTTGATCTAATTTATTTAATTTCACACGATTCAAATATTTAATCGATTAATGTGCATATCCGATTAATATGACATACGATTCCACAGATACAAATATATATGATATGATATATATGGAATCCATACATGTCACCCTAAAAGTATTTTTATGGTGGATGTTTGTAACATATGGGATCTTTAACCCTATCCTAGAAGTTTGTTCTCTTATACTTAGCCAAACGAGATTGGGGTTAGATCTAATAGATTCTTAGTATAACCCTAATGAGATAATGCATGTATAAATAACCCTAATGTAACCTAATGCTCTCACATTAGTCTTAGACCAATAATGGAAACATAAAATATGTCACATGAGGTAAATAATGAATTATATAAAATTCCATGCAAATAATCACACATAACTCTTTTGGTGATAATATTAAGTTTTTGAATTAGCAATAGTGATAATAATTAAATAATATGAAAAGAATGGACACAAGTATTAATGGTGACATAACTCATTAAACGAAACCCCAAAAGAGATATCTAAGTTAAAAATTGTGTTCCTTGGGCCCCAATTGCCTTGGGAGTCAAGTTTCACATTATTCACATAATAATAATAATAATTAATTTAATATATTTTGGAAAGAAAACATCTAAGTTTTCCACAAAATATCAAATAAAATAATAAATGACTTCAAAAGAGGAAAATAATCTTAGGTTCGTAATCTACATAATAAATATAGCCTTTGGGTGAATTTTCATCCAATTTGAAAGATGTATGATTAAAAGAGGAAATCAAGAGACAGAAAGTATGTTGAGCCTTCAAAATATTAAATAAAGACACAAACAACTCCAACATGTAAAATTGATGTCAAATTCATATCCAACACATTAAATATGACTTATGGGTGATGTTTCATAAAATTTGGAGAATCTTAATGTCCTTAATGAAGGAGGAAAGAGAAAATAGGATTTTAATTATTTAACACATCAAAAGTTCTCAAAAGGAAAATCTAATTGTATATATGGAGTCCTCATATCCAAAATAGGTTGGATGTCAAATTTCACATAATTTGGGACTCATTTGCAACCTCAAAAGAGGAGAGAGAAAATAAAAAATAATTTCATTCACACTTTACTCGAATTGGTTTGGGAATATATTTATTTGTCACGCAACTATTTTTATTTTGTTTATTGCATGATCTTTTCTGACTGTTGGATATTTGATCAAACGGTTGATGTAGTTTCCCCTACCTCCATTCTTACTCCACTAGAACTGGGAAACTAGGTTTCCCTTGTAATTTCCTTCTCTGATTTCTCCCTTCCCTCTCCACCTTTTCCTCCATTTTCATCACCTCCACCTTCCTTGCTTGCTCCCGAATTCGATGACCCTATAAAACCTAGGGCTCAGGGCATAGCTGCATCTTGCCACTCTTTTCCCCTATTTCTCCCCTATTTCATACTTCTCCCCTTGTTCTTTGCAAGCCAGTATCGTCAGACCACTAGGTAACCGGTCCCAAAGGTTCTGTGGGTTCCCTCATTTACCTCCCTAGCCTTGGTTCTATCTATGTCATTCTCAAGAAGTGCTTCCCTGATCCCAACCTACCGCTAGTAGAACCTCATTGACGGCGTGAGGCTACATGTCTTCTCAGAGTCAGATGGAGATTGGAATAGGTTCTATATGATGTCTCGATGGTTCAGGGCTTCTTAATTTGATTCACAAGGCAAGTATTCCATTTTCCCCCTTTTAGTTCTTCTTCACTGCAGCTCTACAAATTAGCTTAAGGTGTCTCCGGCTAACACCTGACCTAAGTCTAGGGTCGATGAGAGCGTATGGTGAAGTTGGTCATTTTGACCATACAAGTTTCTTTATTTTCTTGGCAAAGGTCTGGTTCTGGATTTGGGATTGAAAGCTTGAGCTATTGGCCATTGTTTGTGATTTTTGAACAGCGAAGAAGATTAGCTATGGTAAATTTACTCCTCTATCCTCGTGTGGCTTCTTTCTTTCCTTTTTTCACTCAGGGGCATCTCGGTCATTTCACACTTGTTTATTTCATTTTGATTTTGGGGTGAGCTGCCAGGTTGTTGGTGGGGCCGTGCACACACTCTCTCTTCCTCTCTCAACGTTTGCATTGATGTGGATTTTCCTTATTGGTCGATTTTCAAAAATTGATAACTAATTACTTACTAATCGGAAAAATACAAATAAATAGTCATTGGATTCAGAAAAATAAGGGTTTTATATTGGTGTGGGTTTTGTCACCTAAATCCAATGATTAATAATAATTAGTTTTAATGGATTAATCTAAATAAGTAATAACTTCTAAAATTCATAACTAAATATATATATATATGTCAGAAAAATATAATAAAATATGTTTTGAACTCAGAATAATATATATAAAAAGGTGTCATGGTTCTCATAACCTAATTCACATAAAAGGAAAAAAGGGTGGTTTTTAGAGTTTGAATAATCAATGTAATATTGACTCTAATCTACGTATATGCTTAATAGGTTCTTTGGAAGCCTAGGCTTGGACCTAGATTAGACCTTGGACATACGTAGATCTCTTATGAGGTATGTTGTATCCCATATTACTCCATGTTGAGAAATTAAAGTATATTATACATTCTCTTAGTCCTATGTACAATAGCCTATACACATTGCTCTTATCTTTTGATATGATGGTTCTTGTATACTATCTTGTTTGTGGTAATCTTGGATATTCTCTTGACTCTTATCTTGTGCCATGGTGCATGTTGGAGTTTTGATGATATGTTCCCACTATGATGTGGATGTTTATTTGTGGATATGTTGTACCTTGTTCCCACTTGCATGTGGATCTATTTGTTGTCCATTGTATGATATGGCAACATTGTATAATTCTGACCATACTTTTCTACTTGCCTCTACCTTTCATGCTATGCGATTAAGTAGCACTAGAGTATTTTAATTGCATTGGTTTTTATTTATGGAAGATGTGTAATTTCTTGCCGATAAGATGTGTAATTTCCTGCTCTATTGGGATGGAGAGGTTACCCCATACCCAGGCAAGATGTATGATTCTTGGCCCATGTTTTATATATTTGAGAGTTTGGTTATGTGCCATTCTCTATCAGGTTTCAAGTTTATGAGACTTGGCCACCATTTTTATTTATATAGCTAGGGCTATGTTTATCTAACATGCATGTAGGATGACAGTTATTGATGTTGGGTTATGTGCCCTGATTCATTATATGTGCTTTTTTGGAACCACTTTTATTATTGGTTTATGGCAAGTATCTCTTTTGATTCTTTTATTTTATGCCCTCTTTGGGTAGTCCTTGTCTTTTCTATGGGAAGCCTTTTATATTTTATGTCCCTTTATTTCATAATATTGCTCAATTTCCTTTTTAGTATGCACATACTAGCCTTTGCTGATGTCTTCTATTTTTCTCTTCTTGTTGGGGTATGCTTCCAACCCTAGGTGAAGGACATGGAGGACATGGCACAAAGTTATGGACTTAGCTTAAGGAGTTTAAAGCTTGGAGACAAAGTTGCTATGGTTTGGACTTCCCTCTATTTTGGATCCTTATGTTGTATCATACATGTAAACCCTTTGTGGGATATTATGATGTTCTGTTGTAATCTTATGAGAAATTAAATATAGTCAATTCTTTACTTCCGCTGCTACACTTTGGTTGATTTGAATACCATTAATAAGATTTGAAAATTTTACACCCACTCCATCATACCTTTTGGAGTGTGTTTGTACTGGAGGTTTTATTCTTCAAAATTTTAGTAGGGAGTGGATCCCCTCTAGGTCCCACTCCTTACAACATGATATCAGAGCCCATGGTAGTCGGAATCTGACTATTTCAATTTTTTCTCCCTTATAGAACCCTTGAATTTGCTAAGTTACCTCTAAATGAGATGTTCACATTAGAATACAATAACGGTTGATTTGAGGATGAGACTGGGACATGAGGAAGTAGTAGTTTAAGGTGGTCTTAATATGGGAAAAAATTGTGACTTGGTTTCTATAATTGATTTTGGATCCATATTTTATTTTATCTCGAATAGATTTCATCGCCAAATATATATTTTCAATTATACTACTATATGTACAAAACAATTTCTGGATTTTATTGAAGTTTTCTTGAACTGAGTCACAATAAAGATTTTGAGAAGTTTTGGTAGTGAAACCCTAAAACTAATGCTAACCCTAAATTGGCTTTGTGATGTGACTAGGAATATGTGGAATGATATTAAGGTGTAGTTGACCTACCTTTGTACCCTATACCTTTTTGGTTGTTTGTTAGGGTTGATAGGTTAGAGACGCAAGGACCTAAATCTCAACCCTAGTTGGTTCTGACTTTTAGATGGATACATGGATAACATAAATCTCTAAAACATTCACAACTAAAAGATATGTGGGTAACCCAAAATGTTGTTTAGTTTGACTTGTTGGGTAAACCTTTAAAGGGGTGGAGAGTAGTTGGTTGTCGATGTTTGTATCTAAAGATTTCAAAGAAGAAATCCTTTTAAGGGGTGAAGTGTAGTAACATACTGGATCTTGAACCCTACAGTAGAAGTTTGTTCTCTTAGACTTAGCCAAACGAGGTTGGGGTTAGATCTAGTAGATGCTTAGTTCAACCCTAATGAGATAATGCATGTATAAATCACCGTAATGTAACCTAATGCTCTCACATTAGTCTTAGACCAATAATGGACACATAAAATATGTGACATGAGGTAAATAATGAATTATATAAAATTCCATGCAAATAATCACACATAATTCTTTTGGTGATAATATTAAGTTTTTGAATCAATAATATTGATAATAATGAATTAATATGACTGAATGGACACAAATATTAATGGTGACATAACTCATTAAAAGAAAACCCAAAATATAAATCTAAGTTAAAAATCATGTTCCTTGGGTCCCAATTGCCTTGGGAGTCAAGTTTCACATTATGCATATAATAATAATTCATTTAATATATTTTGGAAAGAAAAGATCTAAGTTTTCCTAAAAATATAAAATAAAATAATAAATGACTCCAAAAGAGGAAAATAATCTTAGATTCGTAATATACATAATAAATATAGCCTATGGGGTGAATTTTCATCCAATTTGAAAGATGTTTGATTGAAAGATGAAATCAATAGAAAGAAAGTGTGTAGAACCTTCAAAATATTAAATAAAGACACAAACAACTCCAACATGTAAAATTGATGTCAAATTTGTATCCAACACATTAAATATGACTTATGGGGGAAGTTTCATAAATTTTAGAGAATCTTAATGTCCTTAATAAAGGAGGAAAGAGAAAATAGGATTTGAATTATTTAACATATCAAAAGTTCTTAAAAGGAAAATCTAATTGCATATTCAGATTCCTCATATCCAAAATAGGTTGGGTGCACAATTTGACTTAATTTTAGACTTGTTTGCACCCTCAAACGAGGAAAGAGAAAATAAAAATAATTTCATTTACACTTTAGTCGAATTGGTTTGGGAATTGATTTATTTTTCACACAACTGATTTTATTTTGTTTATTGCGTGAGATTTTCTGGCCATTGGATATTTGATCGAACGACTGATGTAGTTTCCCCTACCTCCGTTCTTTCTCCATTCAAACTGGGAAACCAGGTTTCCCTTGTGATTTCCTACTCTGATTTCTCCCTTCCTCTCCACCTTTTCCTCCATTTTCCTCACCTCCACCTTCCTTGCTTTCTCCCAAATTTGATGACCCTATAAAACCTAGGGCTCAGGGCATAGTTGCCAGTTCTGCATCTCGCTGCTCTTTTCCCCTATTTATCCATTGTTTTGGAATTCTCTCCTTGTTCTTCGCGAACCAGTATCGTCAGACCACTAGGTAACCGGTCACAGAGGTTCTGTAGGTTCCCTAATTTACCTCGCTAGCCTTAGTTCTATCTACATCATTCTCAGGAAGTGCTTCCCTGATCCCAACCTGCCGTTGGTAGAACCTCAATGACGGTGTGAGGATACATGCCTTCTCTGAGTCAATTGGAGACTGGAATAGGTTCTATATTATGTCTTGATGGTTCAAGGTTTCTTAATTTGATTTGCAAGGTAGGTATTCCTTTTCCCCCCTTTTTGTTCTTCTTCACCGCAACTCTATGAATCAACTTAGGGTGTCTCCGGCTAACACCTGACCTAAGTCCAGGGTCGATGAGAGCGCCTGGTCGAGCTGGTCATTTTGGCCATACAAGTTTCTTGATTTTCTTGGAAAAGGTCTGGTTCTAGATTTGGGATTGAAAGCTTGAGTTGTAGGCTATTGTTTGTGATTTTTGAACAATGAAGAAGACGAGCTATGGTTAATTTACTTCTCTGTCCTCGCACAGCTTCTTTCTTTCCTTTTTTCTCTCAAGGGCATTTCTGTCTTTTCATTCTTGTTAATTTTGTTTTGGTTTTGGGGTGATCTTCCAGGTTGTGGGTGGGGCCGACTGAGTTGGCTAGCACTGGTTGGGCCAACTCAGTGTGCACGCTCTCACTCTTCCTCTCTCAACGTTTGTGCTGACGTGGATTTTTCTTATTGGCCGATTTTCAAAAATTGATAACTAATTACTTACTGATTAGAAAAATACAAATGAATACTCCTTGGATTCAGAAAAATAAGGGATTTCTATTGGTGTGTGTTTTGTTGCCTAATCCAATGATTAATAATAAGTAATTTTAATGGATTAATCTAAATAAGTAATAACTTATAAAATTCATAACTATATATATATATATATATATATATATATATATATATATATATATATATATATATATATGAGAAACATATAATAAAATATTTTTTGAACTCAGAATAACATATACAAAATGATGGTATGGTTCTCATAACCTAATTCACACAAAAGGAAAAAGGTGGTTTTTAGGGTTTGAATAATCAATGTGAAATTGACTCTAATCTACGTATATTCTTAATAGGTTCTTTGAAAGCCTAGGCTTGGACCTAGATTGGACCTTAGACATATGTAGATCTCTTATGAGGTATGTTGTATCCCCTATTACTCCATGTTGAGAAATTAACCTATATTATACTTTCACTTGGTCCTATGGACAATAGAATATACACATTTCTCTTATATTTTGATATCATGGTTCTTGTAAACTATCTTGTTTGTGGTAATCTTGGATATTCTATTGACTCTTATCTTGTACCTTGGTGCATTATGGACTTTTGATGATATGTGCCCACTATGATGTGGATGTTTATTTGTGTATATGTGGTACCTTGTTCCCACTTGCATGTGGATGTATGTGTTGTCCATTGTATGATATGGCAACATTATATAATTCTGACCATACTTTTTTACTTGCCTCTACATTTTACATGCTATGTGATTAATTAGCACTATATTAGTCTAATTGCATTGGTTTTTGTTTATGGCAGTTGTGTAATTTCCCACTGAGTAGATTTGTAATTTCCTGCTCTTTTGGAATGGAGAGGTTACCCCATACCTGGGCAATATGTATGATTCTTGGCCCATGTTTTATATATTTGGGAGTTTGGTTATGTGCCATTCTCTATCAGGTTTCAAGTTTATGAGGCTTGGCCGCCATTACTATTTATATTGTTCTAGGGCTATGTTTATCTCACATGCACTAATGATGATGATTATTGATGATGGGTTATGTGGCCTGATTCATTATATGTGCTTTTGTGGCACCACTTTTATTATTAGTTTATATTAAGTATCTCTTTTCATTCTTTTCTTTTATGCCCTCTTTGGGTAGTCCTTGTCTTTTATATGGGAAGCCTTTTATATTTGATGTCTCTTTATTTCATAATATTGCTCAATTTCTTTTTTACTATGCACATACCAGCCTTTGCTGATGTCTTCTATTTTTCTCTTCTTGCTGGGGTATGCTTCCAACCCTAGGTGAAGGACATGGAGGACATGGCATAAAGTTATGGACTTATCTTAAGGAGTTTAAAGTTTGGAGACAAAGTTGCTATGGTTTAGACATCCCTCTGTCTTGGATCATTAGTTTGTATCATACATGTAAACCCTTTATTGGAGATTATGATGTTCTATTGTAATCTTATGAGAAATAAATATATTTAATTCTTTACTTCCAGTGCTACACTTTGGTTGATTTGAATACCATTAATAAGATTTGAAAATTTTACACCCACTCCATCACACCTTTTGGGGTGTGTTTGGACTGGAGGTTCTATTCTTCAAATTTTAGTAGGAAGTGGATACCCTCTGGGTCCCACTCCTTACAACATGGTATCGGAGCCCATGGTAGTCAAAATCTGACTATTTCAATTTTGTCTCCCTAATAGAACCCTTGACTTTTTTAAGTTACCTCTAAATGTGATGTTCACCTTAAATTGATATCAGTTGCTTAAAGGTATATCTATAATTATATCTGTGCTTTAGACTATTTCTTTGAAGTACTCATTCACTGAGCGAGTAGGCTCACCCCTCTACTCAAATTTTTAGGGAAACCACATGGACTTGAAGAAGGTCAAAGAATCATAGTAGATCTACCACATGAGTTGAGTATGAGATTAGTTCAGTTCAGTCAGTCCTTGTCACTCTAGGTCCTAGTATAGATGTGAGAGAGTTATAAATGATGTTTTGTATCTTTGTTTCCTTGATAAGAGAGAATGTATCTGATTATCATTTCGTTTGTACATGGAAGTGTGAGAAATAGAATGAATGTATGGATGTGTATCATGAATGTTGAGATCATATTAGAATAATAAAAGTTTAATTCTCTTGTAAAGTTTGTTTATGTGATTGAATGTGAGAAAACAAAGAGTTTGAAAATAGAAGAAAAGTTGGGAGTGAACTTTGTATTAAGTGTAATCCCCATAGTCATGTCCTAATCTCATAATTAGTGGAAATCATGGGATGTGGGTGTGACAATGGATCTTTAAGAAGAAGACCAACATAGATGGTAATGTATAGACTTAGAAAGTTCGATTGGTTGCAAATGGTTTCAAACAAGTTCAAGGTGTTCACTATGATGAAACCTTTTCTCTAGTTGCCATGGTTAAGTCCATCAGGATCATGCTTTCCATTGCAACTTATCATGACTATGAGATTTGGTAGATGGATGTTAAAACCGCATTCCTTAAAGGGAATATTCTTGAGTATAGGTAAATGATACAACCTAAGGGTTTTATAAATTCAAAGGATGAAAATAAAGTCTATAACCTACAAAGGTCAATCTAGGGAGTTAGCAAGCATCTCAGACCTACAATCTTAAATTTGATAAAATCATCAAATAGTTTGGATTTAGTCAAAATGAAGATGAACTGTGTGTTTACAAGAAGGTTAGTGGGAGTGTGACTGTATTCCTCATATTTTATGTGGATGACATACTATTCATGGGGAATGACATCCCTACTTTACAAATGGTAAAGTCATAGATATACATTCTCAATGAAAGACTTAGGAGAAGCATTCTACATTCTAGGAATCAACTTCAATAGAGATAGATTTAGAAGGCTTCTTGGACCGAGTCAGAGCACATACATTGACAAAGTGTTAAAGAGGCTCGGCATGGAGAACTCGAAGAGAGACAACCTGCCCATGTCTCATGGTGTTACCATCTCTAGAGCTCAATGTCCCAATTCTTATGAAGCAAGGGAGCGCATGAGTAAGATTCCATATGTTTCTGCAATTTGACCTATCATGTATGCAATGTTATGTACTCATCCAGATGTCTTGTATTCTTTCCACATCATGAGAAGATATTAGTTACACACCGGTGAAGGTCACCGGACTGCCATGAAGAAAATCCTTAAGTACTTGAGAATAACTAATGATCAGTTCCATGTCTATGGTGAAGAGGAAGAGCTGGTGGTAAAAGGTTACATCGATGCAAGCTGCCAAACTGACAAAGATGACTATAGACCACAATCTAGATTTGTTTTCTGCCTCAACAACATAGCTGTCAGTTGGAATACTTCCAAGCAAAAGATAGTTGTAGATTCTACAACAGAGGTCGAGTATATAACTGCTTTCAATGCATCAAAGGAGGTTGTTTGGATCAAGAAGTTTGTCTCAAAACTTTGGGTGGCTCCAAGCATCATCAAGGTAATCAAGCCATATTGTGACAAAAATGTAGCTATTGAGCAAGATAAGGAACCTAGATCGCATCAGCGTTCTAAGCATATACAAAGCCAATTCCATATCTCTTCTTGCAATAGCATAATAACTTATCATTTCATGACAAGTATTTGAATTAGAGAATACGAATCTCATAAACAAATCATACATGCATATAAGATAATATTCAGCTAAAAACCCACAATATCACATTAATCATCTCAATCAACCATTTAATAGTAAATTAGATATGCATACTTTTAAAAGAATACTAGATTAGGTTTCCATCCTTGATCACTTGCTATTCACAGGATATGTATTATGAAAATAAGAAACTCTATTGTCTATATATCAAATCAAAGAGATCAAACATGTAGAATTGAATGCACTAGGAACATAAGTAAAATCAATTAAGGTTAACTCTAAGTTTTAGCTATAATGTTGTTCGAGCACTCGAATAACTTAATAATTCAGATCTTCAGAAGATTCTCAATCAACTTATAAATTCTCTATTATTCAACATACATGGATATCTATATCCATGTCATCATATAAAATTTTTTAGATCATAGTTAGAACATGGTTTGAGGTATACTATAAACTGAATTCAAAAACAATTCTTTCCATTTATTGTCACCTAGGCAGAAATCGAAAATATCAACTAAATCATCTAATTGAGTAAAATTGATTAAATAAAGTCTATTATGTCAATAAAATCCCTTCAAATGGATTTCACGATATCTACTCGTAAATATTCAACTTTCCTCGCATCTAGGGTTTCACCCTAGTTAATGAGATATCAAACAAACACTATTCACCTTAAATATAATCCAAGATAGTATCTGATACATATGTACTATGAATTCAGATAAAGAATCATTCATAACCAAGGGGATCTAGATAAACAAATTTCTCTATTTAATTATACAACACTTTTAATCATAGACAAATTCCTTATATTTTAGTTTACTCTTATAACCTCTGTGAATACTTAGGGAATTCTCATTAGGATGTATTGTATACATTTCAAATATGATTTTATCATATGAAATTCATCCAAACAAAAGAAGATTCCATTTCATATCATTTTGCAACGACTTAGATCAAACAGACAATTCAGGGTTTGTAGTTGCATACTAAGCAATTAAGGATTATGGATGATTTAACCAATTTTCGTGCAATATACTATTTAAAGGAAGTTCCCACTCACCCTATGGTGTGAAAACACCTTAAAAACGCATCTCATCCCTGGAAATCTTGATCTCATATCAAATCCCTAGCAATTCACCCAATTCTTCTTCCTTTCAACTCGGAAACCCTAAAAATGGGGGATTATGAAGAAAGAGTGAGAAAAGGGGAAGTTTTGATACCATTTTGGATCAAATCAGAGGAGGGACGGAATCTTGACATGTGATAGAAGATTCACCATGAAAGGCTATGCAAAGAATCTAAACTTACATGATTTCATCATTCGTCGTACTGCAAAACCCTAGGTTAGCATCTCCATCACTTTCTCCTCTTAAACCCTAACTCTCCCTCTCTCTCTAGGATTTCATTTCTCTGGATTGAATCATGAATTATGGGAGCTCCTTGTGTGTTAGGTTGACCATATAGGGCAATTGACTTGCTTGGGTCAATTGCACATTAACCCCTCACTAAACTTTCTCTTATTTCAACTGAATTTTCTGTCATACAAATGTTACTGTAATTTGTCTACTAAATAGCTAACAGATCCTTCAAAAATTAAGAAAATTTTATATGTTGTTTATGATTGAGTTTCAGATCTACAGTAAAATAATTCATATAATTTGGAGTTACCAATAAAAAAATAAAAATCGAATAGCGCACTGCTATCTGGAATTCTATAGAAATGTCAGTTGAAGCAAAAATCCCCCAGAACGCTCATGCAAGGTGCCACGGCCGTACCAAGATGGAAACAACATGGCCATTCTTCCTACCACAGGCGTGGTGCATTGGTTTCATCAGATTTGAGTACAAAAGTTAGTTAATAGTTCAATTCATTCAAAATGGTTGTGTGGCCAAGCATGCCCGTGCCACCAATGACCTAGCACGGCCGTGCTACCCACGACAACCATGCTATCTAAGGTTATATTTCTCAAACCCTATTTTTTCAATTAAAAGCACACTTAAAGTTCTTATTAGGTTTAAAACATCATAATTGAATTATCATCATTAATTAGATTAAAGCAATGATCAATCCAATTAAGCATGTAATCATCCAGGTAAACCCTAGTTTACCAATTAAGCTCAGATGTGGTCATAATAATTCTTCCCCCCTTAAAAAGGTTTTGCCCCCACAACATAAATATGCAAGCAAAGTAATTCCAAGGTTTATTTTAAACTTCTGATATCTTACATGTCATTATATTCTTGTATTTCATACTCGAATGCAATTTTCAACATTAAGTCATTTATTTCTTTTCTAATCACAACATGTCCAAAATAGTTCCTAATGATATCCAACAAATTCTCTATGCCACAATCAATCATAGGATAGAGAGAGAAACAACCATTTCAATATTTTCATATTCTTGAGGTGTTACCTCAACATTGATAACCTGATCCAACTATCTCAATTCATTCAGCA
Source organism: Alisma plantago-aquatica (assembly GCA_963693085.1). Taxonomy (NCBI): domain Eukaryota; kingdom Viridiplantae; phylum Streptophyta; class Magnoliopsida; order Alismatales; family Alismataceae; genus Alisma; species Alisma plantago-aquatica. Next base: position 828,125,280 of record OY856412.1, read on the forward strand.
TGATATGTACTATAGTTCTCTACTACCTCTGAGTCACAAAAGAGAGTTCACCTTGTTGTTTTGAATTTTACTATTGTGCTACTCAAATAGCAAAACAGTCTTGAGTTGAAAGACTAGATTCAACAACAATTGTACAATATTACTCATGACATCCCCATTGGATCATGGATGCATAAGATGAAGCATTACCATCACATTCCATACTATTCTCAAGTATGAATCCATACATAATTCAAGGTGTAACCATCAGGTTATAGCATACTAGGGTTTCATCAACAGTAACAGAGTACTCCATGATTGTATTAGTCATTCAAGGACTATTCATACCCAATTACCATCACTTAGTTATATTAAAGCTAGGTATAACAAGCTATACCTCATTAGGGTTACATATCAGTACAATATGGTTATCATCCATTCTATTCATATGAGTGAATAGGTAAGACTACCTTATTTAGGGTAACCCTCCATTTGTTCCATCATCATTCAACCCATATCACCATACCACAATTGTACAATACTAAGATGGATTACTGGTATGAATGACTACAACTATCAGAAACCTTTAATTAACATATTGCTTGCACATGTACACTGAAATCATCCGTAGAACCAATTGACATCCCTTAATATACCTTTAACAAATTATACTTCTAAAAACAAATTCACATATTACTAAAAGCCATTGTTTTCTCTTATCTCTATCTTCATTTATTACTACTTACTTTTTGTTGATTATCCTTCTCATTTTAATCATGTATATTAAATATCCTTAAAATTGAAACATACAAGGTACAAATAGATTATTCATCATTCTTGCTATCACTGCAAGAATTTATTTCACATCACACTTCACTCATATTTTATTTCTCCTTTTGTTCAAAACACGCTTCTTATATTTCAAATCTATTTCTTATCCTTTACTCTGAATTATTTCCATATTGTTTATCTACCTTTCATATTAACTACCATTAAAACCTGGATTACTACCAATGCTAGTTTACTTCTCATAGTGCAAATTTCATGATTTTATTTTATAGAGATGCTAGTATTCAAGGTCAAATCACTAGTGACAACCCTTGAACTACTACAACTCTAAACATTCTAGGGTTTGGTCTTTATCAGTAGCATGATGTTATTGTGATGTGACTTTATTCTCTTAATTTGAAATTCAAACTTTTGATCTCACAAGTTTTACTAAAGTCTTCCTTATCTTATCAATTGAATTTCATTTCTCTTACTTGGCCATTCAAATAGATTACATTCTCAATTTACCCTACTAGGGTTTAATCATCATATTGTGTGTCACTATTACATTCACTAGATGTCCCTACCATGGTGGTTATGCATCATATATGATTCATTTTCTTATGACTTCATTCCTAGTTTGCTCTCATTAAGGAAGATATGAAAAAGAAGATGATTATGAGACTTAGAATTCTTATATTCAAACATTCCCTTAATACATTTCTCGTATGTAGGTTTAATTAGTTATCAACAGGGATACTTGACTAATTAGCACTTGCTTGAATCTCACAACCTCTTTCTTTTATAATCTATATTACTACATCATGTTTCAAACCCTTCCTTACTTTTCATAATCCTCTTACCATATACTGCTCTTCCACCTGTCATCTTTAACTTCTAATTTCTCTTATGACCATGTTTCTTATTCATGTGTATGATCATGTATACCATGTTGCACATATTTCTTTTTATCCTTCTACTAATGTGAAGTTAAAATTCTAAATCAATATTCTCTCTACTAGTTTCACCTCATGTTTAATACATTAGATATTCTTCATTTGAAATCAAACGGATCATGCATGGGTGAAGCATAGTTTCTCTTTCAATTAAGTTTTCTCCTTCTTGAATATAGTCTACCTTTGTATGACTTATTCATTTGTTAAATACACTTTTGTTCTTCTTTTAGAAACTAGTTTGTTGTTCTAGTCTTACGATTTACATGTTCATCCAATTCTCTTTACTTTAACTCTTCTGAAGACTCTTCACTTCTATGTACTTATGTATACTCAACTCTTTTCTTCTATTTTGCCTTTGCATTGGAGTACATAAAAGCATTATACTCAATTATATGATCCATTCCTCATGATTTATTCTTACTAGCTTGTCCCTTACATACTTTTCTCATATCTTTCCCATATTTCATATTTAGAGTTCATATAATACTTATCATTTAACTTAATCAGAACCTTATGTTGTGTTCCATTATTCCCAATTAAGGGTTTTTCATATGAGGCCCCAAAGTTGAATCTCAGATATCAGTTCTAATTGATTCTTAGCTATTCTAATCTTTCCCATATGTTTCAACATCTTAGTGTATGTACATTCTCACTATGATGTGGGTCTAATTTATCCAGAGTCTACTCTTATTATACTATTAATAGGAGTCATTATATCCCACTAACGCATCCTGCCAGCCGGACCAGGCCGAACCTGTAGTCCTAAAGCCAAGAGCTACTCAGGATTAACCAACTCATATTAATCTCAAACATGTGGAAAGAATATGTACTTAGGGCAAACTCATTTAAACATAACTTCTTGTCTACTTAATACAAAGAATAAAAACAATGACTGAATCACTTCATGATACACAAGAATATAAAATAACCATATATGTTCCACAAACTGATAATTTGAATTCATATATAAGAGCATTTCTATTGCTCTCCAATCAAAGAAGCAATATAATGCAAGAGTTGTATCACATTCCATGTTTAATCTCTTACTCCTTTATTACCTTCGGTCTCCTAACCCTAATATTTCTAGGGTTTCTCTCTAGCCTATTCTCCCACTGCATGCCTGACCAGGGCATCCAGAGAAGAATAGATAGAGTATCTTGATACTGGTCAATCTAAGTATTCAGATATCGGGCCAGGCTATCCAAATACCCAGACATCCCAGAGCTATAGACACATCACCTCCTATGTTCCACACTTTTAACTTTAACTTTCTATCCTAATGGTCCCTGACAATGCAGCCTAAGCTCTGATACCAAGATGTCACACTCACATCCCATGATTTCCACTAATCATGAGATTAGGGCATGACTATGAGTATTACACTTAATACAAAGTTCACTCCCGACTTTTCTTCTATTTTCAAACTCTTTGTTTTCTCACATTCAATCACATAAACAAACTTTACAAGAGAATTAAACTTTTATTATTCTAATATGATCTCAACACTAATGATACACATCCATACATTCATTCTATTTCTTACACTTCCATGTACATACAACATGATAATCAGATACATTCTCTCTTATCAAGGAAAAAAAGATACAAAACATCATTTGTAACTCTCTCACATCTATACTAGAACCTAGAGTGACAGGGACCGACTGAACTTAACTAATCTCATACTCAACTCATGTGGTAGATCTACTATGATGCTTTGACCTTCTTCAAGTCCACATGGTTTCCCTAAACATTTTGAGTAGAGGGGTGAGCCTACTCGCTCAGTGAATGAGTACTTAAAAAAAATAGTCTAAAGCACTGATATAATTACAGATATACCTTTGAGCAATTGATATCAATTATAACAATAGTAATTACTACACTGAGCAGATATAAAACAATACAGTTAAAATAATAGAGAATGTAAATATTGCATTTAAAGAACAACTACTACAAAACTATACTCAAATCTTTCTTAACTCTTTTTATTTATAAGAAACTCTATAAACCTGTATGATCATATTTTAGCTTATGCCCTGATCATATGCAGTGTACTCTACATATGAAGAGTTGTAGTGCACTACGATCACACCGTACAAGAATTAGCTGACACACCTGGGAATGCTAAGTCTGACTACGTCACTGGTCTACAATAGTGTAATGGCACTCTGGCCTCTGGACTCCTTCTCTAACCCGAGCACACAGGAGAGGATCAAGCCACCTATTGACTTTTCTGTACTCTAGTGCCACCAAGATCTCTGGTTGATGTTGGATACTACATATTGTATTTTTAGGAGACTTCCACTAGGGATTCGTTCCCCGTACCACCTATTAGTACGTTTTGACCCCCTTATACTGGACACTACTAGGGTTAGGTAATTTCATCCCTAAGGCGCAAACCTCTCATAGAGATTCTACAGTGTTCAGGGCTCCTAAGTCTATTATAGCTTGATTATATCTTTCTCTTAGACTGATTTCTTTAAACTCTGTATCTTACTGACTACTCAGACTACTGAACTGAATTCACTGATAATACTAAACTGAATGCTTAACATATTCTTTACCCTTTTCTTAGGGTTTCTCCTTACTCATGCACATATTGCATTTCTCATGTATTCAAACATATATCATGTCTACTAAACAAGTATTTTCATTCAACATTTCACACATATATGCATGGCATAAATAACATCCCAATCTAGGGCATGTCATATCTCTCTGCTTGCAATAGCATAATAACTTATCGTTTCATGACAAGTATTTGAATTAGAGAATCCAAATCTCATAAAAAATCATACATGCATATAAGATAATATTCAGCTAAAAACCCACAATATCACATTAATCATCTCAATCAACCATTTAATACTAAATTAGATATGCATACTTTTAAAAGCATACTAGATTGGGTTTCCATCCTTGATCACTTGCTATTCACGTGATATGTATTATGTAAATCAGAAACTCTATTGTCTATATATCAAATCAAAGAGATCAAACATGTAGAATTGAATGCACTAGGAACATAAGTAAAATCAATTAAGCTTAAATCTGAATTTCAGCTATAATGTTGCTCAAGCACCCGAATAACTTAATAATTCAGATCTTCAGAAGATTCTCAATCAACTTATAAATTCTCTATTATTCAAGATACATGGATATCTATATCCATGTCATCATATAAACAATTTCATATCATAGTTAGAAGATGGTTTGAGGTATACTATAAACTGAATTAAAAAAAAATTCTTTCCATTTATTGTCATCTAGGTAGAAATTAAAAATATCAACTAAATCATCTGATTGAGTAAAATTGATTAAATAAAGTCTATTATGTCAAGAAAATCCCTTCAAATGGATTTCACGATATCTACTCATAAATATCCAACTTTCCTCGCATCTAGGGTTTCACTCTCTTTACTTAGATATCAAACAAACACTATTCACCTTAAATGTAATCCAAGATAGTATCTAACATATATGTACTATGAATTCAGATAAACAATCATTCATAACTAAGGGGATCCAGATAAACAAATTTCTCTATTTAATTATACAACACTTTCAGTCATAGACAAATTCCCTATATTTCAGTTTACTCTTATAACCTCTACGAATACTTACGGAATTCTCATTAGGATGTATTGTATACATTTCTAATATTATTGTATCATCTGAAATTCATCCAAATAGAGGAAGATTCCATTTCATATCATTTTGCAACAACTTAGATCAAACAGACAATTTAGGGTTTTTAGTCGCATACTTAGAAATTAAGGATTATGGATGATTTAACCAATTTTCGTACAATATACTATTTAAAGGAAGTTCCCACTCACCCTAAGGTGTGAAAAAACCTTAAAAATGTAGCTCGTACCTGAAAATATCGATCTCATATCAAATCCCTAGAAATTCACCCAATTCTTCTTCCTTTCATCTCGGAAACCCTAAAAATGAGGGATTATGAAGAAAGAGTGAGAAAAGGGGAAGTTTTGATACCATTTCAGATCAAATCAGAGCAGGGATGGAATCTTGACATGTGAGAGAAGATTCACTATGAAAGGCTATGCAAAGAAGCTAAACTTACATGATTTCATCATTCCTCAGACCGTAAAACCCTAGGTCAGCGTCTCCATCACTTTCTCCTCTCAAACCCTAACTCTCCCTCTCTATCTAGGATTTCATTTCTTTGGATTGAATCATGAATTATGAGAGCTCCTTGTGTGTTAGGTTGACCATATAGAGCAATTGAGCTTCTTCGGTCAATTGCACATTGACCCCTCACTATACTTTCTCCTATTTCAGCTGAATTTTCTGTCATACAAATGTTACTATAATTCATCTACTTAATAGCAAACATATCCTCCAAAATTATGAAAATTTTATATGTTGTTTCTGATTGAGTTTAGATCTGTAGTAAAATTTCAAACCATTTGGAGTTACCGATAAATAATTAAAAATCAAATAGCGCACTGCTACCCAGAATTATACAGAAATGTCAGTTGAAGCAAAAATGCCCCAGAACGCCCGTGCAAGGTGCCACGACTGTGCTAACATTGACACAACATGACCGTGCTGACTACCATGACTGTGGAGCATTGGTTTCATCAGATTTGAGTATAAAAGTTGGTTAATATTTTAATTCTTTCAAGACGGTCGTGTGGCCTAGCATGCCCGTGCCACCAATGAGCTAGCACGACCGTGCTACCCATGACAACCATGCAATCCAAGGCTAGATACTATTTTCATTTTCCTTTTCTTACTTCTCTCATTCCTCTCCAACATTTGCTTGTTGGGTAAAAACCCTAATTTCAGCCGACTAGGTTTCTATTTATCAAACCCTAAATTTTCAAGTAAAAGCACACTTAAAGTTCTTATTAGGTTTAAAACATCATAATTGAATGATCATCATTAATTAGATTTAAGCAATGATCAATCCAATTAAGCATGTAATCATCCAGGTAAACCCTAGTTTACTAATTAAGCTTAGATGCGGTCATAACATCTACTTTCACCCTATGGGTTTTACCCCTTTAGGTGGATCCATCAAGGTCCATACCTTGTTGGTGTACTTGGATTCCATCTCAGATCTCATTGCCTCAAGCCATTACTTAGACTCCGATCCCTTAATAGCTTATAGATAGGTAGTTGGCTCATCATCCATGACCAACTCTTCTCCTTCTTGACTTAGTAGATAACCAAATCTATCTAGCTCAAGGTGTGTCCTACTAGATTTGTGAGGTTCCTATGTCACATGAGAAAATTTGAGATTCCACAATAGTTTGTGGTTATCTATGTTCCTCTTGTGCCTCTTCAGGTTCAATGTTTTATTGTTGGTCTCAAACTTCTTTGAGTTCTATCTTGCTCCAATTGATTCCTTTGGAAATGAATTCATTGTCTAGGAATGTAACATCCCTAGCAACAAACACTTTGTTGTCATTTGGGTTATATAAGTAATATCCCTTGGTTTCTTTGGGATAACCAACAAAATAACATTTATCTAATCTAGGGCCAAGATTTTTAGGAAACATTTTCTTGACATAAGCTTCACATCCCAAATCCTCACAAAAGACATTTTGGGATGCTTCCCAGTCCATATCTCATATGGTGTCTTAGAAGGTACATGGTTAAGCAGAAATGTTGTGGTTTCAAGAGCAGATACCCTGAACAAAGTTTGAAGATTGAAAAAACTCATCACTGATCATACCATATCTAGTAATGTATGAGTCCTTCTTTCTGATACACCATTATGTTGTGGCGTTCTAGGTGGAGTCCATTGTGATACGGTACCACAGGCCTGTAGAATGTCCTCAAAATCATGGCTTAAGTATTTCCCACCTAGATCATAATGAAGTGCCTTAATACTTTTATCAAGTTGGTTCTCTACTTCATTCATGAAATCCTTGAACTTTTCAAAAGTTTTTGACTTATGTTTTTTCATGTTAACATAACCATACCTATTGAAGTCATCAATAAAGGCAATGAAGTACTGATAACCACCTCTAGCATTGTTCTGAAAGGTCCGCATGCATCAATATGTATGAGTCCTAATAGATCACTAGCCCTCTCACTATTGCCACTAAAGGGAGTCCTGGTCATCTTTACCAATAAATAAGACTCACATGTCTTTATTAATTTTAAATCAAAAGAGACAATATAACCATCTTTATGGAGTCTAGATTTGTGTTTCTCATTGATGTGCCCTATGTAAGGACCCTGACCTGCGTTTAGGGTTTACCCTGTTTGTTTTGCTTAACCTTAGTGGTTTGATGCTTGCTAATCACCCTAAGTGGTGATTAGGGTTTTGTTGAGCTTTGTTGAGAGTTCGAGGGGCTACTTGCAAATAACCCAAGTGCAGGGTTTTGTATGCAAGTTTGCCATCTTTTGAGATGTTTTCCCCTCTTTGCTTCCTCTAGGGCTGAGAGGAAGGCTTGGGCTTGTTGTTTGGGTCCTTTGGGCCTGAGTTGAGCTTGTTTGGGCCTTGGAGTTCCTTGTTTGGGCTTGCTTGAGCCTTGTGTCGGCCAAGACCTGCTTTGTGTCGCCCAGCAGGCTGGTGTGTCGCCCAGCAGAGCTGCTGCCTGTGTCGCCCAAGATGCTTGGTCTGGTGTGGTGGACCCTTGGTGCATGTTTTGGACAAGTATCCCATGCCTTGCTAGTGTGTTGGCTGGAACCCTAGGACAAGTGTCCCTTGGGTGGGCGACACATAGCATGGATGTACCTTGGTTTCTCCTCCCCTTCTTCCTATATAGGCAGTTTTTCTTCTTGCCTTAGTCTCCTTTGGTCTTTTGGTCTCTCTTCCACCTTGAGTGCACGATATCCCTCTCCATCTTGCTTGTGTTGGCCGATACACCCCCTTGGAGCTGAAGTGGTGGCCGATACACCCTCCTGGGGCAGCTTGGTGGACGATAGCTTTGGACCCTGGAGTGCTTTAGAGCTTGGAGCTTAAGGCGGGTTGCATAGATTCTAACCCTACTCCTTTACCTCTTGCTTGATCTTATGCATGTATTAGTTTAGCTTAGCTCCTTGCTTTTGTACCTTGCTAGTGTACCTTGGTGGTCGACATCTCCCTTAGGGTTTAGGGTTCCTTTGTGTACCTTGCTTTCTAGGGTTTGGGGCTTCCTTGAGTTGGAGGTTGAAGGTGACCTAGGGTTGGGCGATACCCCCCCTTCCTTGTGAGTGTGTTGGGCGACACACTTGCCCCTAAGTTGAACGATATGAGTGTCCTTGGGTTGAGCAACACCTTTGTTCTTTGTGTTGGCCGATATGATGCTTTAGGGTTTGAGTTCTTTGAGTTGGAAGTCGATAGGTTGACCTAGCTTGAGTGTTGGCCGACATGGTGACCATGTTGGGTGACATGGTGCTCTCTTTGGTGGCCGACATGACACCTTGGTGGACGACATATTGAGCCCTTAAAGTTGGCCGATACCTTTGCCCATGAATGGGCGATAGAGTGAGCTAGGGTTTGGTTGGCCGTTATGATGGGAAACATAGTGATGTCCCTTGTGTTTGGTTAGTGCTCTTGGAGTTGGACGATACCCTTTCTCATGTTGGGCGATATGGTCTCATGGTGTTGGGTGTCATGGATATCTTTGAGTTGGACGATAGGCTATGTGCCCTTTGGCCGATAGCCCTATGGCCTATAGCCATGTTGGGCGATACCTCTCTCTTGTGTTGGCCGATAGGGTTAGTAGTATGTTGGCCGATAGGGTTAGTAGTGTGTTGGCCGATAGGGTTAGTAGTTTGGTGACCGATAGGGTTAGTAGTGTGTTGGTCGATAGGGTTGGTGTGGTGGCCGATACCATGTTGGATGATAGGTCTTGATAAGTGTTATGTGAGGGTTGTGAAGCTTTAGTGAGGGAATGAGGTTCCTTTGGTGACGGTCTCATATGTGAGGGAAATAAACAATGGTAGCGTTTGTGATATCATCAATATATATATATATATATATATATATATATATATATATATATATATATATATATATGTTGCCTCTCAAATAAATAGGATGCTAATGATAGTAACAATGATGTTAGCCCTAATGTATTAGGTGCATGATGTGACCTTTATGCTTAATTAGTAATGTTTGTGGGGATGATGATAGTTACACTAGTAGTTTGTTTTATTATAATAATGATTGTCATAAAGATGCTAAGTGACAGTTACGTTAAAAAGTTGCTTCATGATAAAGATGACAATAGTTGATGACATAGTAATGAACTTGTTAATAACAGTGTTGGTTCTGTATACTCAACATGATCTCCATATGCCTTGATTGTTTGTAAGATCCTGAGATTTAGGGTAAGCATCAGTATGGTTGATAATGATGTTTATAATATATATATATACTTGGTTACCGAATAAGTGTAATATTGGTAATTTGATTATCTCGAATGTTGAACCTACCATTATTGCATACCTTAACCTTGCAGGTGATGACTTAGCCATAAAAGGGCTATGTGACATATGTAATGAGTATCATTGCTTTGATAATTGCCCTATAAGATTGTGTATGTGATGTGCTGGTCCCATGATGATGATGTGAGCCTTAAGAAGCAGTGACAGTACATGATGAGGGGATTGAGACCCCGTGGTATGTGATGATCCTTGAGATGTATCTGGATGGTTGGAAAGAGGCCAAGTGATAACATGTGATGTTGGATCCTTAAGATGGATCAGGTTGATATGAATAGATCATAATATAATGTTCTTTACTTTCTATTATATCTTGCATGTTATACAACTTGGTTGAATCCTGCAATCCATCTAAAAGATACTAATTAATCACAGTGAAATATATCATGTAGTTTGCCCTGGCCATAGATCCATCATCGTCAGGACTTGGTGATGGTGAAACAGGTTTTCCTACGGGTTAACCTGGAAGTGCATATTGTTGAATATGTGTAGGTTGCTCCTAGCCTAAAAATGAGGAGGTAAGAGTGTAACTTCGGTTGCAGACTCAGATATGTGTTTAGAGCATGGTGAACAGGCCCATGGCTCAGGATATGTGATGTATGGAGAATGAATGCGTTCATGGCTCAGAGCACGATGAACAGGCCCGTGGCTCAGTTTTACTAGCGCCGTGACCTGTACCAAGGTGGGCTAGAGAATGGGTAGCCTATGGAGCTAACCCTGTGGTTTAGACCACTTCAGCATGTGACTGCGGTCCTGCTTGTATTGTATTCATGTACTGACCACGAAGTGGGAGGTCGTGGAGTCCGGCTCTTCCATTGACCTTGTATGGCACCGGCTTGGGCTTCGTAACTGAAGGTTGGATTTGAACGGTACAGTTCAAATCCTCAGGGCATAATAAAACGTAAAACAGCCGTTTAGTAATTACTGATCAAATTAAACACGAAACATTGGTTGAGGCCTTGTTTGTTATACCTTGCAGGTTATGTGGTGATCTATCTTATCTTGATAATCAGGTTATGTGACATCATATTCTGTTCTAATAATCCTGTTACATGTTGATATATCTTACCTTGATAATCATGTTTCTTTGAAGGACATCTGGTTATATACTTTAGTACAGCTGGAATGCTTGCCGGTATGAATAGTTTTGTTTTATACATACTGCTAATGTTATATCTGTTTTGAATAGTTTGTTGTTATAGTTATTTTGCTGAGGTTCTGTAGTTGTGGTGGGGAGCTATGTTTCCCGCTGGGACAATTGTTCAATTGTCTCACTCCGCTGGTTTACACCCTTTTTAGGTGGTCGAGGTAGACGTGGTCGTGGTTGTGGTGTTGCAGACGAGCAGCTTGAGGAGCAGTAGAAGGCAAGCTTTGGAGATGCTGCTGTTATGATGTTTTGTAGTAGAGTCTAGAGTCATCCCTGTACTCTCAGGTCCTTGGCAGTGTTTTGACGATGTTTCACGAAGATCGTTCGATGATAGTTTTATATCCTGTTGTTGGCCTGATGTGGGCCTTTATGTATATATGAACAGGTGGTGAACTCATGTGATGGATGGACAGCTGTTCCTGAGCTGTGGACACGTGTCAGATCTTGTGTATGTACATATTTATATGACATGTTTCTGTGCAGGATGAGGACTGGAAAGTAATAGTTTCACAGTTTATCAGTTTTCCGCAATCGGTTTTAATTAACCCGTGTTTTTGATAATCTGTGGTTATGGTGTTTTCCGCACGTTTTCGCGTAACACCTCGTTATCTGTGTGATAATGGGATGTGTTTCCACACCCTAGACGACAATGCTAAAGATATGTTTTGTTTGAGTTGTCAAGTTTTAACCTTTTGGTATTTAAATTATAAACATTTGTCTCAAGATGCAATAAATAAATACCATAGGACATTGAGGCACTACCATAAAAAATCTCATCTTTTGAAATAGAACATTGACCATTCTTTATATGAAATTGTTATCCTTGTCCATACAAGACATAGAGATAATGTTCCTATTTATGGATGGTACATAATATAATTTCTTTAACTCTATTACAAGTCCCATGGGAAGAGATAAATTATAGGTTCCAACTATAGTGGCAACAACTCTTGCTCTATTTGCAATGCATAGTTCAACCTCACCCTTTCGTAAAGGCCTACTTCTTTTCAGATCCTACATATTCAAGCATATGCGAGATCCACATCCGGTATCTAGTACCCAAGATGAAGAAGTAGACAAATTTATCTCTATAATATATACACTTGAATTGAATATGTCTATCGCCTCCTTCTTCTTCCTTAGTTCCTCTAGGTAGAGAGGGAAATTCCTTTTTCAATGTCCAGGCGGGTGATAGTGGTGACAATTGCCTCCCTTATTCACCCCTCCCTTTCCTTTGAGTGTAGAAGACTTGGGTTCCTAGCTAGCTTTTGAACTCTTCTTAGATTTGACTTTTCTCTTTGACTTTCCTTTTCAGTTGATCATCATCACAAAGTTGGTCTTTGGTGCGTCCCCGCTAGTGGTGCTTTTACACCCCACAAGGTCGGAGCGCACAGGATATGGGATCTTATGCTTTCGAAAATTATGTTATCCCTAACCGAGTTGATCACTAAGACTAAAACAGGTCGCCCGCAAACATACAGGGTACTGTTGTAGTATAGGTGATTGGCAAGATAAGGGGTCAAATCACAGAGATAGAGGGGGCACTAGAGTTAGACAGAGTGGGATTTGTTCCTTTTGCGGAGCTTAGGGTTTTAGGGTTTTAAAAGGTTGGGTTGTTTGATTACGCTAATGAGCAAGTAAGAAATGAAAGATGGAAACTAAATTATGGAAGAGCAAGAAAATTAGTAAACTAAGTTAACAAACTAACTAAGTAAGAGCAAGAAGAGATACACTCATTTGTATGAGGAGGGATGTGTATGTAGGAAAAAAGGGGCTAGCTAGGGATCCACTAATTGGACCTAGGAGCCATTCCTAAGATTGCCACATACACCCCAACTCCTCCTAGAAACTAAGTGTCATCAAAAACCTCAAAACAAGCAATTCATACAAGAAGCACAAACCATATGAAATAAGATAGGAAAAGAGATAAAAGCAAGAAGAAATCATCATAGATATGAATTAAGTTCATTACAAGAAATTATCCCTCAACATGGTATCAAAGTTACATTTAAATCCCAAACAACCCACCACAAAGGGGCTTAGCTAGACATGATCAAGAAAACAAGAAAAGAAAGGGGTAGAAGAAGGGAAAATGCCATGAAGCTCGATGTAGAAGTCTCCTCCTTCACTCCAGGCTGCTATGGATGTCCTTCCTCCTCCAAGGGTGCAGGGGTGCATGAAGATGTGGGGGTTTATGGATGGAAACCTAGGAAACTAGGATTCCATGGTGGAATGAGGGTGGAAATGGTGGATGGTGAGCCAAAATGCAAAGGGTTTGCACTCAAAGCTCAAGGAAGGAGAATGGAGCTTGGAGCAGCTATAGGGGCATCTAACCTATGTGCCCTAGCCACCACCTATGTATATATAGGTGGTGGGGAGGCACTAGGGTAAGTGGGGGTAGTTTAGGAAAATCAGTGTAAAGTAGGGTAGGGTTGGTGGATCACCGCGGCCGTCTTGGTGTGCCACGACCATGGTGAGTGTGGTAGGGAACGGTTGTGGGGTGGTAGAACAGTCGTGGTATGGATGGGAGTTGTGAAAAGCCAAGTATGGTGGTGGCCACGGCCGTGGTGGAGTGCCACAGTTGTGGTGGGTGAGAGGCACCACGGCCGTGTTGGGTAACACAACCGTTTTGGAGGAGGGAGTGGTGATCGTGGAAGAGCATCATGGGCATTTTATTCTTCATCAGCCACGGTCATCGCAGAGTGCCACGGTCGTGGCGATTTGGGGTGACAACCCATTGAAAACTGGAACTCCAGTCATTAATTCCCACGACCGTGGCGGTTGCCCACAGTCGTTTTCTCTTCTTTTGACCACGACTGTGCTGACTGCCACGACCGTGGTGTCTTCAATGGCCACGGTCGTGGCAGGAGGCCACGACCATGCGATTCTTTGGGAAAACCCTATTGAAGAGGGCACTTCTTTTATTAAAAACACATGACCGTGGTGTTGTGGCCACGACCGTGGTGAGGCTTGCATTACTTCATTTCACTTCAAACTTCATTATTCTTGGATGTCTTTGCTTGGGGACGACTCTTGGCCATTGGAGGTAGGTTGAGGGAGACTTTGGGGCCTTCTTTGGGTCCCTCCATGAGTGGAGGAACCCTAGAACTCCTTCTTTCTCTCTCGTCCATTTAAGCATGGTCCAAGTATCTAAAAGCAGTGCAAAGAACATCCATAAGCGTATTTGCAATGATAAGCATATTAGGGGTAAAAGTTTGTAATATAACATGTTTAGATGTGATTTAAATACAAAAATGGCACATGATGGAGCCCTAAAATAGGGCTACATCACCACCGCAAACTTAAAACATACTTGTCCTCAAGTATGCTCCAACTCAATCTCCCTACAAAACTTCCACAAAAAGAAATGACATATGCAATGTAAAAGATGATTATTGCTAAATGGGATCAAAGATGACTGAGTGCATGCATTTCACCTCTCTCCTCTCCTCCTTTCACAATCCAATCATGAAAAAAGCACAAAGCACATGAACTTCAAATATAGCACATAGAATACACAAGTTATCCATACTTCTTCCATAAAGTTCTGGGTAAACCGTTTCATGATAGTGTTAATCAAGGATGAGTAGGAGTGTTGTTTCACATTTGTGCATTCAGTCTTATATTTCAAATCATACCAACTAACCCACATGGCTACGGAAAAAGGAAAAATGAGCTAAGTTTGATGCTTCTTAGTTCAATGGGTATGAAAGTTGAAGAAAGGGTTGCGGTAAGATTTTTGGAGTGTTTTTATACACTCATCTTTTCTTTATTTGAATGCTCTTAAACTGGAGCATCCTTTTATTTTGTTTTTGCTTTTCTTTTTTTTTTTCTTTTTTTTCTTGCCCTTGGTGTAGATAGGGCATATGGTGGATAGAGTGAAGTGAGGGGATAAAGATATGGCCACCCCAAACTTTTGGAGGTGGCCAAGACTGATCATGTGCATTAGGGCATCTTTTTATGAGGCGGAGGGGTATGAAGATGGTGGAAGAAGAGTCGGGTCAAAGAGGGGTCATTGGTATGATTTTCCACATAAGACATCCTACATGAAATTTAATCCAATACTTCATCCTAGATATCACACCACATGAATGAACAAGATGAAATTGATATATCAAACAAGTGATTCCACAAACACTAAGCGTTCAAAGCATGCTCAAGTTCACAATTCAACCAAATCTATCACAATCATGAGAGAGATGATGCACATGTAAAAAGTCAAACATTGATACCACTTAGCAATAAAGCATAACATTTCACTTGCACTAGTCAAAGGTCATCATTTTTACTCAAAACAGTAGAGATTGGGTTAAACCATACTTTTCAGACAAGAAATCTCAAATTTGGGCAAAATTGGCTAAAATGGTGCCAATTTGCACTAAATCAAATGTAAACCTACTTTAGGGGAATTGAAAGCATAAAGTATCAAATCCTACTTAAAATTCACAAGAAACTACAAAAACTACATGAAGATTCAATGCATGGTATGGAAAAGAAAAAATTTTGAAAAATTATACAAAAATGCAAGAAGTCAACTACATGCCTTGCAAAGATGCAATGAAAAGAACAATAACAATAAAACTAAACTCAATGGCAGAGGTGATAACAAAGTGACAAAATGAGAGAGATAGGGTGGTGCAGACCGCCCTACCCACCCCAAACTTTAGAATCATGCTGTCCTCAGCATGAAACTATAGCTTAGGGGAGATAGCGGAAGTGTCATGGCTGCGGTGGCTGGTCTGGCATCTGCGGAGGATCTGGAGGAGGAGCTGAGGATGGGACTGAGCCTGATGGGGGATGCTGGTAATAATGCCCCCAGTAGTTGTCATGGGGTGGAGGGTACGTCTCTGGATATCCATCCAAACCACCCCAAAAATCTACACCCCATTCGGGGTTTCCCGCTGCTTGGGTGTGGTTGTAGTGATACAAGTGGTTGATCTGATGGTGCATCTGTTGTTGATCTTGCCACATGTACTGCTGGATAAGTTGCATGTCACCTTGGGTCTTCTGAATACTCTCAAGGTGTGCTTAGATGGTTGCCATGTCATAGGCATTCCCTGAGGGTGGCTACAACTGGGATGTCCCCTCATCCCTCCTTCTTGTTCTTCGGGGCTGCCTTTGTTCTGCATCTTCTTGCTCCTACCCTTGCACATTCGATTCAGAAATGTCTTCATGTACGACAATGGCTCCCCTGGTATATGTCTCTCTTGGGTGTTCTTGTTGCCATTTCAAAAGTTTGATCTTTCAATCTAAAGAGAACTCCCAACGCGGATAGAAAAGGCGCCGCGTGGTATGGCAGCTCAAGCTCAAAGTTCGGCACACTAGTAGTAAGATACATCATCTTTTTGTCCTTCACCTTAATAGTGTGCGAGCGCACCAGGTAATTGAGGTCAACAAATTCTGCCTCAATTCTGTCTTGTAACCCATAGAGATCATACCCTAATGCTAGTGCAATTGAAGTCACAAACCCCCCCATAACAAAGGGTTTTGAGCTCTTGTAGGGTATGGACTTCATATGATTAATCAATAGAACGCCAAGGTATTGGTACTTCTTGAGGTGCATCATTATCAAGAAAAACATATCTTTTTGTAAAATGGAGCCATGATTATCATACATCCCCATAATTGTGTTTGGCAATACCTTTTGCACATAGCAGATCATCGGGTTTCTTATGGAGGCTGTTTTTGATATTCCTACATTGTACACACCGCTGCTTGTGATTGACTTCCAAAAATAGGCATAATCCAGATCTTCCTCCTTCTCTAACAAGTCGTGATCCATTTTCATAGCTTCTTCAGGGTTTGCAGCGAATATCCCATTCAGCTCAGTGGATGTGAGGGTGTGCACATTGCCCATTATGGCAAACTTGATTGCATCACAACCTCTCACTTTCATCCTTTCGAGAGTGGCGAAGAATTCTCGGGTCAAGGCAACGTAGGCTGGTTGGGGTGTGAAAAGGATATCCCACAACCCTATTCTCTTTAAGTTTTCTTCCACTGCCTCCTTGATCCCTAGATCATCAATCACTTTCTGAGACTCGTACTTTGTGGTGATGACTTGCCTTGTCATGCACTCGGGGTAGATAAGATCAACCTTCTTTTGCCTGTGTCCTCTACCATAGGACACCCCTGCCGGTGCTTTGCCCAGGGTCTTTGCTCTGTCTACCTCCAGCTGTGCCAGAACATCATCTCCTTCAGGCTCAAGCTCTACCTCATCCTCCTCACTGTCACCATCTTCTTCCTCCATCATGTAAGACTGAGACCCTGAGCTAGTATCCAAGTTATACTAGTGGGCCGACTACTCCTCATCTTGTTGTAGTTGCCGCGAGGGTTGTGATTGCACACCACGCCTCGCCGTCACCTGGGACGTCGAGTGGCGGGTTGGTGTAGGCTTCGATGGTATTCAGAATGAGGACGGTGCCACTTTAGATCTATGGCTTCTTTTTGTAGCCGCCGGCTCGATCTCATCAATAAGGTGGTCCAAATCGACCCCCATTGATTCCTTGTCTTCATCATCTTCACCCTCGTAGGTGGCGTCAATGATGTGGTGCCTATCGAATGAGCGGGAGTGTGATCTGCTCACCGATTGTGAACGACAGAGGGAATGGTGGGCGGAGGTGGTAGGCGAAGGTGTGTGGGATGGCACAGATACATCGGAGGAGGCGTTTTTGGAATGCCGCCTCCCTCCGGTGAGGATGTTGGTCCCCTTGCTTATGGCTTTCCCAATCTTTTTCATTGTGATTGTGGAGGTGGAGGTGATGATTTTCGGATTTTGGTGGGGAAGGTGATGTGGATGTAATTTTGGGTATAGAATGGAAGTATGGTGATGTATAGATGGTGGAAATATGATTTTTGGTGGATTTATGCAAAAAGTGAAGGGCTTTTGTGGGTCTTTGGTGGAGGTGGCTGTTGGGCGGATGTGGAGTTGGAGGAGTGATTGGAGAAGAATAGGCAGTGGACGTGGTAGAGGGATGGCTGGGGATCAATTTGGTATTGATTGGAGGCCAAACAGGGGTGTTTTTGGGGTTAGAGGTGGAGATTGGGGAAGCCCGTGGTCGCACTCTGCTGCCACGGTCGTTTTCTCAAGGTGGAGGACGAAGGAATGAGGGTGGGGGTCGGTTTTGGATATTTAAAACATATTTTTTTTGGCTGAATCGGGCTCGGCCACGGTCGTGGCAGGTGGCCACGGTCATATCTAGGGTTGGGTAGCACGGCTATGGCGGGTGCCACGGTCATGTTGTTGATGGAGAACTCCTCAAGCTGACATCACCACAGTCGTGGCATGGTGCCATGGTCGTGGTCGTTTATCTTCAACACGGTCGTGGAGATTCTTGCAAACAACCTGTAACTTCGACCAACTTGATGCAAAAATTCCCACGACCGTGGTGAGCGACCACGCTCGTGGCCAATCTTCTTCAACACGGCCATGGTAGTTTGCCACAGTCGTGGCCAAACTTCAAAAAACCCTGTAACTTGGGCTACTTTGATGCAATAATTCCCACGGCCGTGACCGTTGGCCACGGTCATGTTTGGCCACATACACCACGGTCGTGGTCGAGCTCCACGACCATGTTGGGGTTGTCTCCTCAATTTTCTAATTTTCAAAACTTGAACTTCATTTTTATTTGTTCTTTGGCCACAAATCTGACTGAATGACCACGATTCACTTCTGTATCCTCTCTCTCTAATGTCTATCACCTGCCATAGCATCAAAACTCAAAAGAAAACTATCAAGCACAAGTGTGCGTGTGTGTTTGTGTAAATAAAAACAAAAGTATAAAAAAGGAGAAGGTTCAAGAACCTCAAACCACGTGGGTTACCTCCCACTAGCGCTAAATTTTATGCCTTCAGCCGAGATTATTGATTATAGATCTCTATCACTTCTTTGGAACCTTCAATAGATCCTTGTAGTAGATTCCTTTCTCATCCTCATCCAAGCACTCTTCTTCATCAGATTCTTCCTCTACAAGCATAACAATATCAAAATCTTGATTGGCCTTGTCCGGGCAGACTTCAACAACAGATTTCAACCTTTGCCCATTGACGGCAAATTCCTTTGCACCTTCTTTCTCACAAATGACTACAACCCCTGATGGGTATTCTTTCTTGATAAGATAGGTTCCTTCCCATCTAGACCGGATTTTTCTGGGAAAGAACTTCATTCTCGAGTTGTATAGCCATACCCATTTTCCGGGCACAAAGTCCTTCTTCCTAATCATCTTGTCATGGAGGAACCTTGTTCTCTCCTTGTAACTCTTTGACAACTCATACGCCTTGTGGCGCATTTCCTCTAGCTCATTGAGTTGGAATTTCCTTTTCATTGCTGCATTTTCACCATCAAGGTTCATATTCTTCAAGGCCCACAATGCCTTATGTTGCATCTCTACCGGTAAGTGGCATATTTTCCCGTAAACTAAGTTGAATGGTGTGGTGCCAATCGGGGCTTTGAATGTCGTCCGCTATGCCCATAAAGCCTCATTTATACGGAGAGACCAATCCTTGCGGTCTGGTCTTACTGTTTTCTCTAAAATGAGCTTTATTTCCCGATTGGCCAACTCAACCTGGCCACTTGTTTGAAGATGATATAGAGTGGCTACTCTATGGTTCACTCCATGTTTCTTGAGCAATCCCTCAAAGGTGCGGTGGATGAAGTGACTTCCCCCGTCACTTATCATGGCTCTTGGAAGTCCAAAATGACTGAAGATGTTTGATTTTACAAAATCGCAAACCACCTTGTGGTCATTCGTCTGAGTCGGAATAGCTTCTATCCATTTCGACACATAGTCAACAGAAACTAAGATGTAGATATACCCAAATGAAGGAGGGAAAGGATCCATGAAATCAATTCCCCATACATCAAATACCTCCACCACAAGAATGGGTGATAGAGGCATCATGTCTCTTTTGGAGATATTTCCCACCTTTTGGCATTTCAAGCAGCTCTTGCTGAATTTGTGTGAATCCTTAAACAACGAGGGCCAAGAAAAACCACACTGAAGTACCTTGGCAGTTGTGCGCTTTCCTTCAAAGTGTCCTCCACATATCCCGGAATGTCACATGGAGAGGATGTCTTGTTGTTCCACTTCCGACACGCATCTTCTTACAAGCTGATCGGGGCAATACTTGAAAAGGTGAGGGTCATCCCATGCATAATTCTTCACCATGGCAAACAATCTTTTGCCATCCTCCTTTGTCCACGTGCTAGGTATCCTCCCACTAGCCAAGAAATTAGCTATGTGTTGGTAACATGGCCCTTGAGAAGATGAGAGGAGGAAGAGTTGTTCATGCGGCATGGTTTCCTTGATTAGCCTTGTCTCATCAAAGGGGTGATTAATCCAGGAGAGATGATCAGCTGTGCCATTTTCTAATCCCTTCTTGTCCACTATCTCTATATCAAACTCTTGCAGCAAAAGAATCCATCTTATCAACCTCGAATTTGAATCCTTCTTAGACATGAGATATTTGAGTGTGGCATGATCCGTATAGATCACAACTTTGTTTTGCAGAAGATAGGAGAGGAATTTGTCCAGAGAAAAGATGACGGCGAGCAAGTCTTTTTCGGTAGTTGTGTAATTTCTTTGTGCTTCATCAAGAGTCTTGCTCACTTAGTAGATGGCATGAGGAACCCGGCCAATCCTTTGGCCCAGCACAACCCCCACTGCCACATCGGATGCGTTAGTCATGATCTCAAATGGAAAAGAAAAGTTGGGGGGCTGCATGATCGGAGCAGAAATGAGTCTTTCTTTCAAATGATTGAAGGCTTCAATGCACTTTTTGTCAAAACTAAACTCAACATCCTTTACGAGTAAGTGGCACAAAGGTCTTGAGATCTTGCTGAAATCTTTTATGAAGCAGTAATAGAAACTAGCATGTCCTAAGAAAGACCAGACATGTCTTACGGTGGAAGGAACGATGAGGGTAGAAATAAGGCCCACTTTGGCCTTGTCAACTTCAATTCCATCTTTAGAAACCGATGGCCTAGAACAATGCCTTCGAGCACCATGAAGTGGCTTTTCTCCCAAGATAAAACTAGTCGGACTTTCACACATCGTTCAAGGACAGCAGCTAAGTGTAACAGGCACTCATCAAATGTTTTGCCAAAAACCGAGAAGTCATCCATGAATACTTCCAAGTACGAATCAAGCATATCTGCAAAGATCGAGGTCACACACCTCTGAAAAGTAGAGCATTAAATAACCCAAACGAAATTCTTTGGTAAGCAAAGGTGCCACTCGGGAAAGTGAATGTCATCTTCTCTTGATCTGCAGGTTGCACGACAATTTGGAAATACCCAGAATATCCATCAAGGAAACAATAGAAGCTATGTCCTGCTAGTCTCTCCAGAATTTGATCAACAAATGGGCGGGGGTAGTGATCCTTCTTTGTCTTATCATTGAGTTTTCGATAATCCACACACATCCTCCACTTGGATTTCTCTCTAACTGGCATTAGTTCTCCATCTGCGTTCTCAGCAACAGTAATTCTGCCCTTCTTGGGCCCAACTTGTATGGGGCTCACCCATGTGCTGTCAGAAATAGGATAGATGATTCCAGCATCAAGCAATTTTACTACTTCTTGAGTCACCACCTCTTTCAACCTTGGGTTCAACTGCCTTTGCATTTGGCGGGTTGGTCTTGCATCTTCCTCAAGATATATTCAATGCACACAAATGGAGGGATTGATACCTCTCAAATCGGCTATGGACCATCTAATTGCTTGGATGTTCTTCTTCAAAACCTTCATTAAAGACTCCTCTTGTTCGGGTGAGAGTATGGATGATATGATCACCGAGAGGGTGTCATTCTCCCCTAGAAAAGCATATTACAAACCTTCAAGAAGTGGTTTCAGCTCAAGAGTCGGGGGTTCTTCAAGAGAGTTCTTCAATGGCTTGGAGATGCAAGGTATATCCTCACTCGCAGCCACTAAGGCTAGCTCATTCTCTTCATCACCTTCCTCATCATCGTCAGGAAACTCAACTATCGGTTCCAGTCCTCTACCTTGAGTGGCAATTTGGATCCACGAGGGTAGGCATTCCTCCACAATCTCATCTAGATACTCGACGAGATAGAAATCTTCTTCTTTCACCCCTATCACTTCAGTTGTGGCTGACAATTTGAAGATGTTCAACCGGATCTTCATGTGCATGAATGTCACATACATCGTACTGATTCTCACATGGATGACCAAATCAGCTGTGGCCAGGAAGGGTCTCCCCAAGATGATAGGAACCCTCCTTGTGTCTTTCTCCATATCCAAGACGATAAAATCAGCAGGAAAGAAAGTAGATGTCTCATCATCTAGTCTCACGAGCACATCATCAACGCACCCTCTAGGCATCTTTACTGACCTGTCAGCTAACTACAAAGTGGAATGGGCCGGACCCAACTGTCCCATCTGTAATTCTGCAAAAACGTCATACGGCATGAGGTTCACGCTCGATCCCAAGTCTAGGAGAGCTTGGTCTATGCAGTGCGCCCCAATGTAGCATGATATGATAGGAGCACCGGGATCCTTCCTCTTTCTTGGAATGGTGTGTTGTAGAATCGAGCTCACTTGCTCGGTCAGTTTCACTTTCTTCAGGGTTCTTCCTGTAGTTCTTCTTTTGAAAGTACAAAGATCCTTCAAGAACTTAGCATATGAGGGTATTTGCTTGACTGCATCAAGCAATGGGATGTTGATCTTCACTTGCTTAAAGGTTTCAAGAACGTCCTCAGTGTGCTTCTTTCTTCTTTTCTCAGCAGAAGGCTCCTTAAGAGCCTCAGGAAACGGAGGGAGTTGGGACCCCATACGGTCCATATCAATAGTATCATCAATTGGAATCACAAGAATCACAGTATAAACACTCGGTATCATGGTATCAACACTACCTCTTGTCACGGTATTAGCACTTCCTCTTGTCACGTTATCCTCAACCTGTTTCTCAGTATCAACCTACTCAGTCCCGGTATCACCTCTATCAACAACAAATGCATCACGGGGGTGCTCCAAAGTCCGACCACTCCTCAATGTAGTCACCGCCTTCACATGCTCATGGGTAGTAAAGGAAGAGGCTTGTGGAGGTGGTTGTGGATGTTGAGTTGTTGGAGGTCTTTGATGAGGAGAATTGAGATTTTAGAGAATGAATTGGGGTTGCGGTTGTGGTGGTGGCTGTTGTTGTTGTGGATGGGGGTGATATTACGGAGGTGGTTGTTGGTATGTATGTGGTGGAGGTGGAGCATATTGATAGTTGAGAGGTGCTTGAGGAGGTGGTGGAGCATAGAGGTTTGTTGGTGCTTGGTATTGTGGCGGAGCATTTGTACTTGAAGTGCTCCCTTGGAAGGCACCGTCTTTGTTTAGATTGGGCATAAGTTGAGAAGGTAGTCTTCCTTCCTCCCTCCTTGTAGGGGAGAGGGAAATATGATCCAACCTTTGATCAAGGCGGTGAATGGACTGCCCATGCGAGTTCACATCCTTTTTCACTTCATCTAGGCTTCTTAGCTTTCCCAGCACTTCATCTTCAAACTTTAAACTGTAACGTGGCTTTTATTGCCCTTGTCCCGGTCCATCCTCATTCTTCTATTTCCAAGAGAAGTTCGGATGGTTTCTCCACTCGGGAGTGTAGGAGTTGGACATAGGGCCTTGGTTGTTGCGGCCACCAAAAGAGTGTATAGCATTTACTTCCTCATCTAAAGTGTCAACTTCCATTGTGGGTTGGCTAGAAGAGCCACCAGCTTGATTTTGCATCATCTTCATCATTTCAGCCATCATCTTCATCATGTCTGGGTCAGTAGAATTGTGATTCGGAGCTGCGGAGGAAGATGGAGGAGTGTAGCTTCGGCCGACATGCCCCCCTTTAGTAGAAGCACGGTGGCAAGAATTTTCAGCAAGGTGTTCAAACAATGACCATGATTCTTCGGGCGGCTTTTCCATGAAAGTGCCCCCGCAAGAAGAGTCCACGTTGTTCTGGCTTTGCTCTTCAAGCCTGGTGTAGAATGCTTACATGAGCTGCCATAGCGGTACCTCATGGTGAGGGAAGTCATAGAGCAACTTCTGGAACCTCTCCCACGCCTCATGGAAGGGCTCGTTTTCCTTCTGAGCAAATGACGTGATGCACCTTCGCATGTAAGATAGCTTGGCGATGGGGAAGAACTTATTGAGGAACTCATTTTTGACATCATTCCACGAGACCAACTCCAGATTGGACACATACCAATATTTGGCTTTCTCTTTGAGGGAGAAAGGAAATAGGGTCCTTCTAATGGAATCGTCAGTGGATGCGGGAGTGCAGAAGGTTAAACACGTCTCAAGGAACGCGTCA
Source organism: Alisma plantago-aquatica (assembly GCA_963693085.1). Lineage (NCBI taxonomy): Eukaryota > Viridiplantae > Streptophyta > Magnoliopsida > Alismatales > Alismataceae > Alisma > Alisma plantago-aquatica. The sequence goes on from OY856412.1 coordinate 828,149,839, forward strand.
ATGTGGTGGTAGGGGTTTTCATTCTCCGTCCCGAAGTAGGTAGGGAGGAGTCCCAGAAGTGCAGACGGAATGGTGAATTGTTGATCGGGCATCTGATCAACCAAGGTGGTGATGGGGGAGTTGTAGTTCCCTGGCGTAAAGTACTCGTAGAGCGGGTGATGTGGCGGTGGAGGTTGAGCATCCGGTTGCGGGTCATTTTCAGCCATTTCAGCCTCTCGGTGTAGGTTGCGACGAGATTGACGCCTCCTTCTACCAATCTCGGGGTCGTATACCACCAAGTCGGTGCAAGTAGAACGCGTGCTACACATGCATAGTTGTCACCTGCGCAAGACACAAACAAACAACAAGAAACCAAGTTAGCAAACCAAGATGCAAAAGTAACACAAAGAATAAATAATAGCAATGGTGAGGGCAAAAGCAAAGGCTAAGCTACACTATCTAACTAGGCCGAGCACCTCTCTCCCCAAAAATAATGCCAGAAAGCTTGGTGCATCCCCTCTAGTGGTGCTTTTACACCCCACGAGGTCAGAGCGCATGGGATATGGGATCTTATGCTTTCGAAAATTATGTTATCCCTAACCGAGTCGATCACTAAGACTAAAATAGGTCACCCGCAAGCGTACAGGGTACTGTTGTAGTATAGGTGATTGGCAAGATAAGGGGTCAAACCACAGAGATAGAGGGGGCACTAGAGTTAGACAGAGTGGGCTTTGTTCCTTTTGCGGAGCTTAGGGTTTTAGGGTTTTAAAAGGTTTAGTTGTTTGATTACACTAATGAGCAAGTAAGAAACGCAAGATGGAAACTAAATTATGGAAGAACAAAAAAATTAGTAAACAAAGTTAACAAACTAACTAAGCAAGAGAAAGAAGAGATACACTACTCTAGCAAGGCAAGAAGCAATTAAGAACTAAACTAACCACTAGCAAGAGCAAGAGCCTAAGTTAACACTAAAGAGAAAAACTAAGCAATAGACTAAGTTAGAATAAAACAATTGGACTAAACTAGCATTAACAAGAAAATTAAGCAATTAGGGTTTTAAGCAAGGTGATTAAGGTGGATGGGCTGTTTGGGGAATGTAACTTTGATATTAGTTGGGGGAAGATCATTAAACATGCATGGTTCTCAATTCATATCTAGATTACCAAACCAAACATTAAGGTTAATGCCATTAGAACATACCCTATACTACTAGTAGAAGACTTGGGTTAGGTGTAATTCTAATGAGATTTAATCAAATCTAGGTTTCTAGGGTAAGTGATAGTGAGTAATTGAGGGTTGAGGGTAGAAATGGGAGTAGCGATGAGGGTATTTAACCTCGTGCCACTAGCCACTCTAGCCTTTATAAGGCCCTAGATAATTACATCAATCTCACTTACACTAGCTACTTAGATCTCACACTCATTTGTAGGAGGAGGGATGTGTATGTAGGAACAAAGGGGGCTAGCTAGGGATCCACTAATTGGACCTAGGAGCCATTCCTAAGATTGCCACATACACCCCAACTCCTCCTAGAAACTAAGTGTCATCAAAAACCTCAAAACAAGCAATTCATACAATAAGCACAAACCACATGCAATAAGATAGGAAAAGAGATAGAAGCAAGAAGTAATCATCATAGATATGAATTAAGTTCATTACAAGAAATTATCCCCCAACATGGTATCAAAGTTACATTTAAATCCCAAACAGCCCACCACAAGGGGCTTAGCTAGACATGATCAAGAAAACAAGAAAACAAAGGGGTAGAAGAAGGGGAAACGCCATGAAGCTCGATGTAGAAGTCTCCTCCTTCACCTCCGGGCTTTTGTGGACGTCCTACCTCCTCCAAGGGTGCAGGGCACATGAAGATGTGGGGGTTTATGGATGGAAACCTAGGAAACTAGGATTCCATGGTGGAATGAGGGTGGAAATGGTGGATGGTGAGCCGAAATGCAAATGGTTTGCACTCAAAGCTCAAGGAAGGAGAATAGAGCTTGGAGCAGCTGTAGGGGCGTCTAACCTCCGTGCCCTAGCGGCCACCTATGTATATATAGGTGGTGGGGAGGCACTAGGGTAAGTGGGGGTAGTTTAGGAAAATCAGTGTAAAGTAGGGTGGGGTTGGTGGATCACCACGGCCGTGTTGGTGTGCCACGGCCGTGGTGAGGGTGGTAGGGAATGGTCTTGGGGTGGTAGAATGGTCGTGATATGTATGGGAGTTGTGAAAATCCAAGTATGGTGGTGGCCACGGTCGTGGCTGAGTGCCATGGTCGTGGTGGGTGAGAGGCACCATGGCCGTGTTGGGTAACACAGCCGTTTTGGAGGAGGGAGTGGTGATCGTGGTGTAGCAACACGGGCATTTTATTCTTCATCGGCCACAGTCGTGGCAGGGGGCCACAGTCATGGCAATTTGGGGTGACAACCCATTGAGAACTGGAACTCCAGTCATTAATTCCCACGACCGTGGCGGTTGCCCACGGTCATTTTCTCTTCTTCTGACCATGGCCATGCTGATTGCCACGGTCGTGGTGTCTTCAATGGCCATGGTCGTGGAAGGAGGCCACAACCTGGGATTCTTTGGGAAAACCCTGTTGAAGAGGGCACTTCTTTGTGAAAAAACGCACGACCGTGGAGTTGTGGCCACGACCGTGGTGAGGCTTGCATTACTTCATTTCACTTCAAACTTCATTATTATTGGATGTCTTTGCTTGGGGACAACTCTTGGCCATTGGAGGTAGGTTGAGGGAGAGTTTGGGGCCTTCTTTGGGTCCCACCATGAGTGGAGAACCCTATAACTCCTTCTTTCTCTCTCGTCTATCTTAGCATGGTCCAAGTACCTAAAAACGGTGCAAAGAACATCCATAAGCATATTTGCAATGATAAGCATATTAGGGGTAAAAGTTTGTAATCTAACATCTTTAGATGTGATTTAAATACAAAAATGGCACAGGATGGAGCCCTAAAATAGGGCTACATCAGTCTTGTCTTTCTTCATCTTTGCTTCAGTTGTTCTCAACATGCCAAGCAACTCTAACATGGATAGTCGAAATTGTTCATGTTGTAGTTCATCACAAATTGGCTGTATGATTCTAGAAGGGACATCAAAATCACATTTATGGCCAACTCTTAAACCAAAGGAAATCCTAGTCTAGAAGTTTCTCCACATATCCAATATGCTTGAGCACTTGGGGACCAAGTGGATCTCCTTCAGCCATCTTGCACTTGAACAACACCATGGAGACATCATATCTCCCATATCTTTCTTGATCCTGGCATATGTTCTTAAGATGTGTTACCATCTTAATCACATCTATGTATTCATGTTGTCTCTACAACTCATAGTTCATTGAGAAAAAATTAGGCACTTGACATCTGGTGCATCTGCCATAGGTGCACACACTAACCGATTAGATTTGACTAGATGTGCCCCATGAGTTCGGAACACACTTGGGATCTTTCGATATTTATCAAAATCCTAAAAAGACCCAGTTACAATACTAAATAGGTCACCCACAAGAACATGGGGAACTATTGTAGTAAAGTTAAGAGGAAAATATAGGGATCGATCCTCAGGGATAGAGGGGGCACTAGAGCGGAGACTAGGGTTGAAGGGTTGATTGGTTGTTTTGATTGTTAAACTAAGTGAATAGACAAGTAAAGGCAATATCAAATCTAAGTTATCGCAAACCCTAAATTATCCTAAGAAAGCAAGTCTAAGGAACTAGATTAAGCAATTAGCTAAACAAGATAAAAGTTCAACTACACTACACTAGTAGAACAATTAGCAACTAAGAGCTAAGTTAACCACTAGAGAGAGAAAGAACCTAAGTTTATCCTAAAGAATAAGACTAAGCAATTAACTAGAAGAAACAAAGACAATTAAGTTACACTAGCATTAACAAGCAAGAAGATTAAGATGGGTTTCAAGCAATGGATTAGGTAGGTGGGCCTTTTGGGAATGTGATTTGATATTAGTTGGGGGTGTCAACATGGCATGCAATTATCACAATTCAATCTAGATTACCAAACCAAACAACAAGGCAAGTACAATTAGAATGTACCCTATACTGCTAGTTAGAGAACTAGGGTTAGGTGTAATTCTAGTAGGACTTGTCAATTCTAGATCTCTAAGGTAAGTGGAATTAGGGTAATTGAGATCCAAGGGTAGGAATGGGAGTAGAGATGAGGGTTTTTCACCTCATGCTACTAGCCATCTACTCTTTAGAAAGATCTAGGAAATTGCACTAATCACACTTACACTAGTCACTTAGATCTCACACTGACTTATAGAAGCAGGGATATGTATGTAAGAACAAAGGGGGCTAGCTAAGGTGTTGTGTGAATTATATATCATCTTTTCACATGCTTTCACACACAAATTTTATTCATTTTGACAAGATTTAGTCTCTTTTCATATTACTTTTTCCATCAATTCATTAAAACACTTTGCCATATCTTGCCTTGCCATTTTACCATGAAAATCACTCACTTCAATGTTTATTTGTGCAGAAACAGTAAAGTGCACGGCGTTCAAGGTTGTTGTACGGCGTGAAACATTCCAGAAAGACTACTGCTTACCCTGTTGCACTGTTGCACGGTGTGCAAATGCGTTGCACGGTATTCACATGGAGCGCAGAAGTCCAGATTATGCTTCTGGAAAGTTGTACGGCGTGCACACCCATGGTGCATGGCGCACAACTTTCCTGTAGAATTCACAAAAGAATGAACGGCGTGCAAAGGCGATGCACGACGTTCACGTGGAGCGCAGAAGAGCAGGAAATGTTTCTGGAAACTCGTACGGCGTACACTGCACAGTTATCTGTCGTCATTTTGTTAAGTGCACGGCGTGCGTACACTTTGCACGCCATTCAGCCGGCAGTTTTAGAAATTCGAAAATCGAGAATTTGAATCTAAAACGAGGAGGGAAGCATTGGGACGGTTATCACTGGTCATTTGAGACTCTTTGCTCGTTCCATAAGCAGAGGAGACGATAGAGAAGGTGATTTTGAAGAGATCCAAAGTTTTTCTTGAGAAAGGAGGCCATTTCTCTTCTTCTTCTTTCTCGATTGCAGTTCCAAGGTGCATCAAACTTCCCCGACTCTGAGGAGCTTCCTTGGCGAGAAGCTAGTACGTTTTGGAGGAGTTTTAGAAGAGGAATTTCATCCTTCAACCAGAATTCCCTCTTCTCTTGGTTACATCTTGGTTCTGTTTGTCTTTTCTTCTCTTACTCATGTTGAGAACTTCATTTTCTGCTAAAATTGTGCAAGGTGTAGCTATGAACGAGTAGTTTTCTCCTTCTTGGGCATGGGAGAGTAGCTCCCATGCCGTAGCATGTGTGGAACTATGTGATCTCATACTAAATACCTATGTTTCTTGTCTCTATTTATGAAAATACCGGTTTCTTTCTTCTTGCATATGATGTTGGCCGCTTTATGTGTATGTTTTCTGCATTTGTGCTTGATTTGAGAAAATAAGTATGAATGTATGGAGGTATCTTTCATAACAACTCTTTCTAATCCACGAGAGTAGTTGGAAATGAGTTGAAGGTTTGCTTGTGATCTAAAACGAAATTCAGACATGAGAATGTTGTTTTAAGTTGAGATCATTGCACGTATATCGAGAGATGAAATGCAACACATCAATCCTTTGAGATAAGAACTTGTGTATGTTTAGATTGCTTAGTTCTCTAAATGCTATGGTATGAGAATGAAATCCCTACTGTCCAAGATCGTAAATCAATTGACTAGAACCCTTTTGTTGATCTCTTCTACTTGTATAATTTTAGCTTTTATACATTTCTTTGTCTTAGAAATTAAACAACCAACTTCTTTTAAAACCAATCTAGATTGCTGAAAATTAGGACTGTTGCGTTCATTTGTTTACTAAAGCTCCTTGTGTTCGATACTGACTATACTACCTCTGTATACTTGCGGAGTTTGGTTGAATCGGGTAAAAGATCATTAATTTGATTGAAACGTGTTGCTAAAATAGCCAACAAATTTTTGGCGCCGTTGTCGGGGAGCTACGGTAAATTAATTGGAGTAATAAGTGCTAATTAGTATCCGAGACTAGATCATCATTTTCATTTTCAAAATTTCCACATACCTTTTAGTTGTGTTCTCAAAATTTTCTTGTTATTTTCAGGTTTCATGCGTCGCTCGCAACGAGGTCTTCAAACAACCCCGTTGTTAGACCTTGAAATAGAGTGAAGTATTTCAAGCTTGAGGAGATCAAGGAGAAAGGAACAATTACTTCTAGAGGGTACTCCATCACCATCATCACCCTCTTCATCATCCGTTGAAGGAGCTTCACCAAGCACTTCAACCATGGAGGATGATCGTCCATTGAAGGATTTTGCTATGCCGGTTGCCACCAACATATGTGGAGCCATTGACTTGCCAGCCGTAGAAGCGAACAATTTTTCTATTGTTCCTTCTATGATGCAGATGATTCAACAGAACCGTTTCAAGGGTACCGCCAATGAGGATCCAGGTATTCATATTGCAGAATTCTTGGAGTACTTAAACACTTTCAAAATTAACGGTGTATCTGTTGATGTGATAAGACGTATGCTATTTCCCTTTACTCTAAGAGATAAAGCCAAGGTTTGGCTTTTGTCTTTACCAAAGAAGTCTATTAAAACCTGGGATCAGCTTCTTAGTTTCTTTCTTACAAAGTATTTTCCACCCAACAAAACTGCTCACTTGAGGAACCAACTTACAAACTTTTCTCAAAATGATGGTGAGACTCTCTATGACACATGGGAGAGGTTTAAGGACCTTCAACGTCTTTGCCCACACCATGGTCTTACAAATTGGTTACTTCTTCAGACCTTCTATAACGGACTGTTCTACAACACCCAGTTGACTCTAGATGCTGCAGCCGGTGGTGCTCTTATGACTAAGTCCTATAGGGAGGCCTATGACCTCATTGAAGACATATCACTCAACCATTGCCGTTGATATAAATCATCATCGTCTACTGCGAGTTCTTCAACCCCAAAACAAGGAGGAAAATACACAGTTGATGACGTTGATCTCATAGCTGCAAAACTAGATGTTCTTACTAAAAAGTTTGAGAAGCTGACTACATTGCCGGTCCAATCTGCTGAAGCCACATGTGAAGCTTGTGGTAATCCAGGGCATACTTCTTCACAATGTTTTGCTCCAAACACTATGGGGGGAGATCTTGAACAGGTTAATTCTATTGAGATGCAGAGGAACAAGCAATATAATCCTTATTCAAATCAATATAATCCAGGGTGGAGGGATCACCCAAACTTCTCTTACAAGAATACTAGCAATGCTCAAAATTTTCAGCAAGGGCAACAACAACCTCCGCAGCAATCACAGTTCAACTGCCAAGGTAATCAACAGGGTTACAACAACAGAGGTTATCAACAGCAGCAACAACAACCTCAAAATTCCTCTCTTGAAGCCATGATGGAGAAATTCATAAACACACAAACTCAGCAAAATGAAGAGCTTAGGGGGAATGAAAAGCTACTTAAGGATGCTATTCTTCAACTCTCCGCCAAAGTGGATAGCATATCCACTCACACAAAGATTCTAGATAATCAAATAGCTCAACAAGCTCTTTCTCAACAAGGACAACAGTCTGGTTCTCTCCCTAGTGTGCCGGAAGTAAATCCGAGACAGCAGGCCAATGCTATCATTCTAAGGAGTGGGACTGAGATTGAAAGATCTTCGCCATCTAAGGAAAAGGACATAAAGATACTTGATGAAGAAGAGCCTAGTATTCCTATTTGCAGCAAGGAGAAAGGTAAAATTGAAGAGCCACCATCTTTTAAAGCTACTGCACCTTTCCCTCATAGGCTTGTCAACAATAAGGATGATGTCAAGTTCAAGAAATTTATGGACATTCTTAACAAGTTGCAAGTTAATCTTTCCTTCACTTATGTTATTACTGAAATGCCTTCCTATGCCAAGTTCCTTAAAGATATCTTGTCTAAAAGAAGAAGGGTTGATCAAGTAGAAACAGTTAAGCTTTCTGAACGTGTGAGTTCTATCATTCAAAACCGCACTCCAACTGTTCCGGAAAAGCTAGATGATATGGGACCTTTCACATTGCCATGCAAAATCAACAATGTCATGTTTGATAGAGGTCTAGTGGATTTGGGGGCTAGCATTAGTCTCATTCCAACCACTCTATGGCAGGAGTTAGACCTAGGTGATCTAAAGCCAACCAAGATGGTTATAGAGTTAGCCGATCATTCTCTTAAGCACCCAAAAGGCGTTTTAGAAGACATACTTGTACAAATTGGCAAATTCTATATACCATGTGACTTTATAGTTCTTGATATGGTGGAGACTCCCCGCAATCCAATTCTTTTTGGAAGACCTTTCTTGCGGACTGTTGGTTGCCTCATAGACATTAGAGAAGGAAAGCTAACTCTCCGTGTGGGTGAAGAAGAGATAGAGTTCTCTATTTCGGATGCCATGAAAGCACCAGCACAGGTCAAAGAAATCTGTTTGTTTGACACCGTTGATCCCATAGAAGAGTTTGTTGATAACATGATTGAATTTATGAATAACTATTGTGATGATATTACTGCTGAAAATCACGTTCCTGAAAATTTTGAAGCTATTCCTATTTACAAAGCTCAAGCAAATAATGTGGAAGCTCTACATGATGAAGAAAAGGTTGATGAAGGAGCAACAAAGAATAAGGTAGAACTAAAGGCCCTTCCACCGGGGCTGAGGTATGCTTTTCTTGATCCAAACTCCTCATCTCCTGTTATCATAAATGATAAATTAACCAATGAATAAGAGAATACATTGCTTGATGAACTGCGGTTATATGAAGATGTCATTGGTTATTCTATTGATGATTTGAAAGGTATTCATCCTAAAATCTTTATGCATAGAATAAACATGGAGGATGATACCAAACCAACTGTTGAACCACCTAGGCGTTTAAATCAAAACATGCTTGATGTGGTTAAGAAAGAAATCTTTAAATAATTAATGGATGCCGGAATCATTTATCCCATCAGTGACAGCCCCTGGGTTAGTGCTATTCATGTAGTACCTAAGAAGGGGGGTACAACTGTCATAAAAGGAGATAATGATGAGTTGATACAGACACGCATGGTCACAGACTGGCATATGTGTATTGACTACCGGTGTTTAAACAAGGCAACCCACAAGGATCATTTCCCATTGCCTTTCATTGATTTAATGTTAGAACGCCTTGCAAAGCATTCATACTTTTGTTACTTGGACGGGTATTCCGAATTTTTTAAGATTCCTATCTATCCGCCCGATCAAGAAAAGACCACTTTTACTTGCACATATGGTACCTATGCTTATCGCCGCATGCCTTTCGGTCTTTGCAACGCTCCCGCTACTTTTTAGCGGTGTATGATGGCGATTTTCTCGGATTTCATTGAAAACATAATGGAAATTTTCATGGATGATTTTAGTGTGTATGGTGATTCATTTAATCAATGCTTGTCAAATTTGTCTTTAGTCTTAGCCAGATGCAAAAAGTTTAACCTAGTGCTAAACTGGGAGAAGTGCCATTTTATGGTACAATCCGGGGTAGTGCTAGGACATGTGGTATCTAATAAGGGTATTGACGTTGACAGGGCAAAAGTTGAAGCTATTGAGAAAATGTCTACCCCAGCTTCAGTCAAAGACATCCGAAGTTTCCTTGGACATGCAGGTTTTTATAGAAGATTTATCAAGGACTTCTCAAAAATGGCAAAGCCATTATGTTCTCTTCTTGCAAAGGATGCCGAATTTGTGTTTGATGATGAATGCCAAAAAGCTTTTTCTACACTCAAGGAGGCTCTCATTTCTGCCCCTATCATTCAACCTCCGGATTGGGACGCTCCATTTGAGTTGATGTGTGATGCAAGTGATTATGCTGTAGGAGCAGTGCTAGGACAGCGGAAATACAAGAAACTTCATGTTGTCTATTATGCAAGCAAGACCCTTAATGATGCACAAATCAATTATACAACTACGGAGAAGGAGATGCTGGCCATTGTGTATGCTTTTGAAAAATTCCGACAATACTTAGTGGGATCTAAAGTGATAGTGTACATCGATCATGCTGCAATCAAATACTTGCTGAGTAAAAAAGATGCCAAGCCACACCTCATCCGATGGGTATTGCTTCTACAAGAATATGATCTTGAAATCCGTGATAAAAAGGGGACTGAAAACAATGTTTCCGACCACCTTTCTAGACTGTCCGCAAAGGCTGAAGACTCATTACCTATTGATGATCATCTGCCAATTGAACGACTCTATGTGTTGTCATCCATTCAAGCGCCGTGGTTTGCCGACATAGCTAATTTCCTTGCTACAGGACAACTTCCACCGGGTTTGACGTTTCAACAAAAGAAGAAGTTCTTTCATGATGTCAAATTTTACTATTGGGATGATCCCTTCTTGTTCAAACATGGGAGTGATGGGTTAATTTTCCGTTGTGTGATTGAAGAGTAAATTCCTACTATTATTTCTAAATGCCATGATTCATCTTATGGAGGCCACTTTGGAGGAGAGAAAACTACAGCAAAGATACTTCAAGCCAGTTTCTATTGGCCTACACTGTTCAAAGACGTGAATCTATTTGTCAAGTCTTGTGATAAATGTCAAAGAACTGGAGGTATATCCCGCCGTGATGACATGCCACTCAACTCTATCTTAGAGGTTGAGGTGTTTGATATATGGGGTGTAGACTATATGGGACCATTCCCATCTTCATGTGGTTATCAATATATTCTTGTTGCAGTTGACTATGTGTCCAAATGGGTTGAGGCCATTCCAACCCAAGCACCGGATGCCAAATCCGTAATTAAGCTCTTTCAGAAGATCATTTTCCCCCAGTTTGGAGTCCCACGTGCTATTATTTCTGATGGAGGGACACACTTTGCTGAAAGACAATTCAACAATCTTCTCTCCAAATATGGCGTCACTCATAAAATCTCTACGCCTTACCATCCTCAAACATCTGGGCAAGTGGAGATCTCCCACAGGAAATTGAAGAACATTCTTGAGAAGACTGTTTCTAGTTCAAGGAAAGATTGGGCATTGAAGCTGGATGATGCATTGTGGGCATACCGCACAGCCTACAAAACTGTCATAGGGACAACTCCTTTCAAGTTGATCTATGGAAAGTCTTGCCATCTTCCGCTGGATCTAGAGCACCGTGCTTTATGGGCAATCCAACTCTTGAACTTTGATATGAAGAAAGCAGGGGAGAAACGTCTTTTACAATTGCAGGAATTCGAAGAACTTCGTCTTGATGCTTATGAGAATGCGAAGCTATACAAAGAGAGGACAAAAGCATTGCATGATAAGAGAATCAGAAGGAAGGACTTCCAAGAAGGAGACCAAGTGTTATTGTTCAACTCAAGGTTGAAATTGTTTCCAGAAAAGCTAAAGTCGAAATGGTCCGGTCCATTTCTTGTATTGAAGATCTTCCCGTATGGAGTTGTGGAACTACAAGGAAAGGATGGAAGTTTCAAAGTGAATGGATAGAGATGCAAACTTTATTCTTCTTCTGAAGTGTTAGACAAGGGAGCCTCTTGCCCCCTCCAAGATGCATGAGATGATTGAAGAGTCTTACTCCGGAGTCTAAACGGAGGACCTTGTGGGAGTTGACCCCACATTAGGATAGATTTGTTTTAAGTTTTTGAGTCAAGAACTTTCTTTAAGTTTACTTAATAAGTTGTCATGGATGAATGTAATAATGAAGACTTAATCTACACTCAATTCGTTGCAAATTGTGCTTACTACTGCAATTTTTCTGCAGGAAATTCCACTTTGAACGGCGTGCAAAACCATTGCACGGCATGCATTACAGGGAAAAATAAGACAGCAAAGTTCTGGAAACTTTCTGGAATCTTGAACGGCGTGCAATATCGCCTTGTACGCCGTGCAATCTGAACAAACGATTGCAGAATGCCTAACTGAAGGAATTGCACGGCGTGTAATTCATCTGAACGGCGTGCAACGTTTCTGCAGATTTCAGCAGAGTTTTCTGGAAAAGTGAACGGCGTGCAAAATGGACTTGTACGGCGTGCACCTGTGTGCTGTAGAAAACCAAGTTTCAGGACTTTTGCACGGCGTACAACTTTTTGCACGACGTGCACTTGTTCGAAAAATTTGAACAAAAGTGGGCTGTGTGTGCGCCCTAACCGCCAACCCTAATTTTGTCTCTCAGCTACCCAACTGTGCAGCCGCCTCTCCAACCGTGCGTTCTTCTTCTCCGCCGCCCGTGCAAGATCATCTGTCGTGCAAGAGAGCCATGCAACCTCCGTCCGCCGTGCATCAATCCTTCTTCTCCGCCGAGCAAGAGGAAACCTTGCACCTCCGCACGTTCTTCTTCTTCTCCGCGCAGTCCTCCATCCAAGCTGCACCGCCGCTCTTGCAAATCCGGCATTCGTGCATCTTCTTCTCTCCACGCCGCCGCACAGCAGCTCCGCCCGTGCGTCGACAGTAGTCGTGCACATCAGCTTCCTCGCTCAACCACCGTCCAGCATCACCACCATGACGCCGCTGCTCCAAGGCACCGTTGCAACACCCCCAATCGTGCAACAGCACGCCACCAAGCCGCCCGTGCACCGACTGCAGCAGCTCCACGAGACAACAGCCATGCACTGGATCTTCTTCCCACTGTCCGTCGTGCACGATTCAGCCGTGCAGACTTCTCCTGATTTGCATCTGGAACATCTACCGGAATGCGCGCCGTTCAACCGAATTGAACACCGTGCAAAGTGCTGCTGCAGGAATCTGTCCCGATTTTCTGCACGCCGTTCAAGCATCTGCACCCCGTGCAAAATTCCTGCAAACTCCAATGGCACATATTAAGCGAGCAACAAAGCGCCCAGCTAGAAGACCTTCTTCAGGAACTCAGGGTGAGGGTTCTCAATCTGCTCCAGTCAACTTCATACCTTCTACCCAGTTCAGGGTAACTCCAGAAGAAGACGTCGCTTACCAGTACCTGATAGCTAGGTGGGTTCTCCCCACCCGCTACATTTGTGAGGACACCCTCGACAGGCTGCAATGCAAGAACAAGGTATACAACCATTTGACTCTTACTGGTCTTCATACCCTTTGCACAAGAGTATGCAAGACTTATCCTCGTCTAGTATATGAATTTCTGACTACTTTTAAAGCACGACAAGATCCTGAGCGCCGTCTGACACAGTATCCGCACATTAGTTTTCGGCTTTTGGACAAGCCCTACACCATGGATCTTCGCCTTTTTTCTGAGTTACTTAACTGCAACTATGGTGGCTACACTGATTTCCCTCCGGCTTTCCAAAGAGACCGTTTTTGGACTAAAATTTCTTCAAAAACGCATCACCATGCCAATAAGGCACGTGCTACTTCCATCCACAACCCCGTTTTCAGACTCTTGCATCGTATTCTTAGTGTGGGTCCGTTCGCTAAGAATGAAACACAAGGGGTTGTGGGTAAGACCGACCTCTTCTTCCTATGGTGTATGGCGCATGACAAGGAAATATCTACTGGCTTCTACATTGTGCAAAAACTCTTAAACACCATCAAGAAGAGGGAGGGAAAAGAAGGAGGTGACATCATGTGTGGCGGCATGATTACTCTGCTTGCAATGAACCTTAATCTTGATCTTACACATTTAGAGACAACTCCTGGAAAGAACCTCTTGGACATGTCTTATCTTATCTCTTGTGGTGTTCTGCATCGATATGGTAATAATGATGAAAAGTTCAAGTTTCATATCACCAAGAAGCAGTTTCTCATTCTTCCCAACACATCAAAGAATGACATCAAGAACAAGGCAAATTGGAAATGGGTTGGACCGGATCCAGATGAGGCGCCTGCTACTCATGGTGCTAGCTCTTCTACGCCAGCACCTGCTCCTACAGACGCACCGCCACTTCCTCCTTCTACCGGCACTCAGACTGGATACTCTTGGGCGAACACGGACATGCAACATCTTTATGGGTATGTTCAGTGGAGGTTTGATCACATTGAGACGCGCTTTGATCAGATGAGCGCCCACTTCGACACCCGGTATGACAGCTTGGCCACACAGTACACAGCTACATATGATATGGTCAGCCGGATGGACAGTTGGCACATCTCTCAGGGCCACTATCCTCCACCTCAGCCGTTCCAGCAGCCCTTTGAGTAGCAACACGAGTTCTACAAGCAGCCCCAGCCACAGCCTGATTTCCCAGAGCAGCCACACCAGTCTCCGCAGCAGCAGCATGATCCATCCACACAACCGATGGACGTTCCGGATATTGTCAGCTAGTTCTTCCCCGACCAAGGGGGCGACGGATCTTTTCTCTGATTCATCCACGATGATAGGTACCCGGTTGTGTACCTCTTGAGTTTTGAATGAAGCAGTGAGGCCACTGCTGATTTCAAGCTTAGGGGGAACACAACCGGCCGGTATTTGTATTTTGTTATCTTCATTTTAGTGTTATCTTTGTTTCAGTTTTCTTTCTTTATGTCTGTTGTGTCAGTCTTTTCCTTTTCATGTCTTATTTTTCGATGGCAAAATTCATATGATCAGAGATTATCTTGTTGAGATGAACCCCCTTTCCTTTTATTTCCTCTATGTATCCATTGGCTATATTTAAGAGAAAAATTTGGAATATGTTTGAATGAAATGAAAGCTGAAATTTATTCATGTACATTGATGAGAAGTGTGTTTGTAATTGATATCTCATTTTTCTACATCATAGACTGCTCAAAACATGTAATGGTTCAAAAATTTTCACAAATCACCCAGCTTGCAGCACTAGTTAGAATACGGGATACTTTTACCAAATGTTTAGTGCATCTGAAAACAACATTTTACAGTGAAAATTTTGAAAAGAATGATTCAGATCTTGCTAGCCTTGACCTTCTTAATTGACTCTTTGTTTGTATTACACATTCATTACCCAGCAAAAGATGGCCCAATGGCCCACATATTATGCTAGCCTAGTGTAAGTCTGATCTGGCAACGATGGTCAGGTGATATGAGAAATGAAAAGAGGGTAACAGAAATGCCCCAACCAGCATTCCACGCGAGCATTAGCCTAAATTAGTAGCTGAATGCTGGAAACCCAAAATCCTTATCGCTATATCCTTTGGAAAAGAGTTCAATTAAGTTGGTTAAAGATAGCAGTCATTTGATAATCTAAAATCCTTATAGCTGAAAATTTTTTGTTATGTAGATGCACTAACCTTTGGTTTGAGTATCCAAATTCTCATTAATGTTGTTAGTTGGGTATTCGCTTGATTTTTGGATCAACCTCAATGAACTAATTCTTTGTATTTTGATGTTGAGAATTTGAAGATATATTCTACAAACACAAACTCAATGCACATATGTTTATGAGCTTAAGGCACATCTGCTTCTCTTTTCATCCATACATGATTTAAAATTTTCTTCTTTCATATATAGCCCTGTTTCTTTTTGCTTGAGGACAAGCAATAATTCAAGCTTAGGGGGATTTGTTGTGTGAATTATATATCATCTTTTCACATGCTTTCACACACAAATTTTATTCATTTTGACAAGATTTAGTCTCTTTTCATATTACTTTTGCCATCAATTCATTAAAACACTTTGCCATATCTTGCCTTGCCATTTTACCATGAAAATCACTCACTTCAATGTTTATTTGTGCAGAAACAGTAAAGTGCACGACGTTCAAGGTTGTTGTACGGCGTGCAACATTCCAGAAAGACTACTGCTTA
Organism: Alisma plantago-aquatica; assembly: GCA_963693085.1. NCBI lineage: Eukaryota > Viridiplantae > Streptophyta > Magnoliopsida > Alismatales > Alismataceae > Alisma > Alisma plantago-aquatica. Next base: position 828,165,531 of record OY856412.1, read on the forward strand.
CCCTGTCGCACTAATGCACGACGTGCAACATTCCAGAAAGACTACTGCTTACCCTGTCGCACTAATGCACGGCGTGCAAATGCATTTCACGGTGTTCACATGGAGCGCAGAAGTCCAGATTATGTTTCTGGAAAGTTGTACGGCGTGCACACCCATGGTGCACGATGCATAACTTTCCTGTAGAATTCACAAAAGAATGAACGGCGTGCAAAGGCATTGCACGGCGTTCACGTGGAGCGCAGAAGAGCAGGAAATGTTTCTGGAAACTCGTACGGCATGCACATGCTCCATGCACGGCGTACACTGCACAGTTATCTGCCGTCATTTTGTTAAGTGCACGGCGTGCAGACACTTTGCACGTCGTTTAGGCGGCAGTTTCAGAAATTCGAAAATCGAGAATTCGAATCTAAAACGAGGAGGGAAGCGTTGGGACGGTTATCACTGGTCATTTGAGACTCTTTGCTCATTCCAGAAGCAGAGGAGACGACAGAGAAGGTGATTTTGAAGAGATCCAAGGTTTTTCTTGAGAAAGGAGGCCATTTGTCTTCTTCTTCTTTCTCGATTGCAGTTCCAAGGTGCAGCAAACTTCCCCGACTCCGAGGAGCTTCCTTGGCGAGAAACTAGTACGTTTTGGAGGAGTTTTAGAAGAGGAATTTCGTCCTTCAACCGGAATTCCCTCTTCTCGTGGTTACATGTTGGTTATGTTTGTCTTTTCTTCTCTTACTCATGTTGAGAACTTCATTTTCTGCTGAAATTGTGCAAGGTGTAGCTATGGACGAGTAGTTTTCTCCTTCTTGGGCATGGGAGAGTAGCTCCCATGCCGTAGCATGTGTGGAACTATGTGATCTCGTACTAAATACCTATGTTTCTTGTCTCTATTTATGAAAATACCAGTTTCTTTCTTCTTGCATATGATGTTGGCCGCTTTATGTGTATGTTTTCTGCATTTGTGCTTGATTTGAGAAAATAAGTATGAATGTATGGAGGTATCTTTCATAACAACTCTTTCTAATCCACGAGAGTAGTTGGAAATGAGTTGAAGGTTTGCTTGTGATCTAAAACGAAATTCAGACATGAGAATGTTGTTTTAAGTTGAGATCGTTGCATGTATATCGAGAGATGAAATGCAACACATCAATCCTTTGAGATAAGAACTTGTGTATGTTTAGATTGCTTAGTTCTCTAAATGCTATGGTATGAGAATGAAATCCCTACTGTCCAAGATCGTAAATCAATTGACTAGAACCCTTTTGTTGATCTCTTCTACTTGTATAATTTTAGCTTTTATACATTTCTTTGTCTTAGAAATTAAACAACCAACTTATTTTAAAACCGATCTAGATTGCTGAAAACTAGGACTGTTGCGTTCATTTGTTTACTAAAGCTCCTTGTATTCGATCCTGACTATACTACCTCTGTATACTTGCGGAGTTTGGTTGAATCGGGTAAAAGATCATTAATTTGATTGAAACTCGTTGCTAAAATAGCCAACATAAGGATCCACTAATTGGACCTAGGAGCCATTCCTAAGATTTCTACATACACTCCAATTCCTCAGAGAAGCTAAGTGCCATCAAACATCACAAAGCAAGCAATTCAAGATTAAGAGCAATAATCACATTCAAGATAATGGGAAATGAGATAGAATCAAAGGAAATCATCATAGAATGAAATTATGTTCATTTCACCATTTTCATGTGTTAGAAGTGATTTCCTAATTAGAAGTGATTTCCTGGAATGATACAAAAATGGTTAGAAGTGTGTTTTAGAAACAAAGTAGAATCCACTTTGCCCATGATATAACCATGATCTAACAAAAAGTTCTTTAATTTCTCCTACCAAGCCCTTGGTTCTTGTTTGAGTCCATAGAGAGCTTTTTGCAACAAATAAACATGGTTAGGTAGACTATCATGTTCAAAGACCATAGGTTGTGTAACATACAATCCCTCCCCAATTGTACCATTAAAAAACACACTTTTAACATACATTTGATACAAAAGAAAGTTTTTATAACTAGAAAAGGCAAGCAACATACGAATGGACTCAAGTCTATCTACAAGTACATATGTTTCATCAAAATCTATACCTTTTGGTTGATTGTATCCTTGAGACACTAACCTTGCTTTGTTCCTTACCACTTTTCCACTTTCATCAAGCTTGTTGTGGTAGACCCATTTGGTGTGAATGATCTTTTAATCACTTGGTTTTGGCACACAAGGGTCCAAACTTTGTTCTTTACAGATTTATCCAGCTCCTCTTGCATAGATAGGATCCATTCTTCATCCATAAGAGATTCTTTGACATCTTTAGGCATGAGTTGTGAGATGAAGGTGTTGTTGGCTTGTTCTTTGTTGAATGTTGTCTGCGTCTTCACTCTTTCAAATGGATCACCTAAAATCATCTCCTTTGGATGATTCCTTGCAAACTGGGGAGTTGGATACTTCTTTTCATCATCTTTGTCTTCTTCTTGAGTAACCACCTATTTTCTCTTTTGGGTGATGTTGATCTCTTTAAGAATATGAATCACTTCACCTGCGACAACATCATTTGGAACAATATCTTTGGGAATAGGGGGGTCAGTCTCAATAAACTTTACATTAATGGATTCTTCTACCTTAGCAATATCAACATTAAAAACTCTATAAGCCTTGCTAGTAGCTCTATAGCCAAGAAAGAAAACCTTATAAGATTTTGGATCAAACTTGTCGAGAGAATCTTTCATATTCAAAACAAAATAAGGACATTCAAAAACATGGAAATACTCGATAGAAGGCTTCCTACCATGCCATAGCTCATAGGGGGTTTTCTTAAGCGAAGGATGAGTGAAAACCCAATTTTGCACAAAACATGAGGTATTGACAACTTCAGCCCAAAACTTCTTAGGAGTATCATACTCTAGAAGCATGGTCCTAGACATCTCCTATAAAGACCTATTCTTCCTCTCTACAACCCCATTTTGTTGAGGTGTTTGAGGTGAAGAGAAGTTGTGTGCATAACCCAATTCTTGACAAAAATGCTCAAAAACCTCATTTTCAAATTCTCCCCCATGGTCACTACAGATGGAAACAATCCATCAAGAAGCTTCATTCTCAACTCATTTACAAAATCTTGAGAAAAAATCAAGCGTGTCACTTTTAGAAATGAGAAAGAAGGTCCAAGTATATCTATAGAAATCATCGACAATAACAAGGCAATACTTGGAACCAGGAAGCGATTGAGTTCTCATTGCTCCAAATAGATCAATGTGAAGAAGCTCAAGGGTTCTCTTAGTGCTAAGGACTCCTTTGGATTTGAAGGAGGACTTGGTTTGCTTTCCTTGGGTACAAAGTTGAAAATCCAATTTAGGAAGTCCCTTAACCAAGTCCTTTTTGCTCATCTTCTTCAACTGATGCATGTTTACATGACCAAGCCGGCAGTGCGAAAGAGAAATATCATTTGAGTTGACTACTAGGCATATACCAACAACAGGCTTAATAGAGTCAAGAATAATAACATAAAGATTAGCACTTCTAGTTCCCTTATATATAACTTGGTAGATGAGGGATTCTAGAATCAAGCATTCTTTAGAAGTAAATAGTACAAGGTAACCATTATCACAAAGTCGACTAACACTAATTAAATTGTGATGTAGGCCATCCACAAAGAGGACATTTTTGATACACAAGGATTCACCTACATCACCCTCACCTTTGACTTTACCTTTCTTGTTGTCCCCAAAAGTGACCTATCCTCCTTTCTTTTTGGTGAAATTGTTGAAATGCCTTATGTCACCGGTCATGTGCTTTGTGCAACCACTATCAACAATCCATCTACATTTTTCCTACAAGAAAGGAGAATGTCAGTTCCCAACTCAAACTTTGGGATCCTGAGTTAGCTTGGGGACCATTTCATCTTTGAGTTGGTTCCCTTAGGCTTGTAAGGACAATAAGTAGAGTAATGATCATCACATTTGCAATAAGAACAAACCATAAGATTATTAGTACCGAAAGACTCACCTACAAAGAAAGAGGTCTCCTTTCTATTTTTCTTACCTTTGGCTTTGCTCTTACCCTTGATGCTCCCCCTACAAATATCAAACCACTAGTACCACTTTGTTTGGTATAATGGTCAAGGATTTCATTTAGGAAATTCTTCCCTTTGAAATTTTTTTGTATGGATGTTTTCAATCTATGGTTATAATCATTTAAAGAAACAATAGTAGAAGATAAACTAGATATGTCATCCCTAGCATGCACAATATCAGAATCAAGACATAGAGCTTTAGTTAAATATGAATCTTTTTCAAGAGAGATAGAAGCAACATTAACACTAGGAAACAAGGGTCTAGAAGATAGATCATTTACTTGACTAAGAAACCTAGCATTTTCAAATTTAAGCATTTGAATCTCTTAAAGATAGACATCTCTCTCTTCTCTATGAGCATCAATAAGGAGCTTAAATTCAACATTTTTAGTTTTAAGAAATTCAAGCTCTTTAAGGCAATTTTGGTTTTCTTCCTTAAGATTCTCAATGTTCTTAATGTAGATACCATTCTCAAATTCCACCCCATTGTATTGGAGTTCAAGATCAATATATTACCCTTGCAAATTATCAATACTCTCAAGATTGGTTTTCTCATTCAATTTAAGAGTTTCAAGCTTAGCATAAAGATCATCAATAATCTTTCCTTACCATTTTCTTTTAGATTTACATTTAGAAAATGATGAACAGGTAGCAATAAGCATGTCAATGACAACATCCTTGGATAATTCATGCAATCTTACCTCACTTACCTTACTTAACTCACTAAAATCTTCACTAGTAGAAGCCATGAGAGCAAGGTGGCACTCTCCATCATCTTCAGATCGTGAGCTACTTGAACATGAAGCTTCCCAAGCCGCATGAGCTGCATTCTTGTGTCTCTTCTCCTTCTTGTCCTTCCTCTTGTATTTTCTCTCCTTCTTGTATTCCTCTGCCTTGTTTGAGCTGCCCTTGTGGTGTGACTTTCTTGACTTTGGGCATTCACTCTTGTAGTACCCCTTTTGACCACACTTGTAGCATCTCGAAGTAGAAGAGGAGGAGGCTTTCTTTCCCTTGAAGTGTTTGCCCTTGATGTAGTTGGCTTCATGCTCACTAGGGCCTTCATATTCACTAGAGGAGGAGGGAGAAGTCCGACAAACAAGATGTTGTTGAAGGATGACAACCTCTACTTGTGCTTTGAAAGCACTGTCTTTGATCTTCTTGGCTTACTTCTCTTCTTGCTTGGCTTCTTCTTCTTGCTTGTCAAGTCTAGGCTCATGGGCTTGAAGGTTTCCAGTGAGTTCTTCAGTTGGGATATCACCAAGGCTCCTCACTTCTTCAATGGAGGTGACCTTTAGCTCTCATCTCTTTGGAAGTCCTAAAGATCTTGGAGTTGATTACACCTCTATCCAAAGTGTTTCTCAATGCAGCCAGCCCATTGATGATGACATTGTGTCTTGAGTACATCTATGTAATTCCTTCTTTCTTACCCATCTTAAAGTTCTCTAGAAAGATGTTTCGACATGTAGATCTTTGCCTCCTTGACTTTCTTTGTGCCTTCATAGGTGATGCATAGCTTGTCCCAATTCATATAGGTGGTGTCCTAAGACGAGATCCGGTTGAACTCCGTAGGGGTGAGGGCTGCGTAGGGGATGCTTATGTCTTTGGCAGTGAGTTGGGTTTCTTTGAGTGCAACTTCACTCCATGTTGCTACATCTCCAGTTGGCTCCTAGTAAGGTGTGACCATCACCTTCCACATGTCAAAGTTTATCCCTTGAATGTAGAAATTCATATGCCTCTTCCAATAGAAGAAGTTGGTGTCATAAAAGACCATAGGATGCATGGAGAAGCCTCCCTCTAGGTTGAGAGAACCAAGTACGTTGTCGCCCATTGTCTTGTCTCATGGGAGATTGTTGGAGAAGATCCGTAGACCTGATACTACTTGTTGGATCTAAGGGATCTAGAGGGGGGGTGGTGAATAGAGCTATAAAATTTCTCACAAAATAGATTAGGCCTTCAAATTATATCAAGTTTAGAGCAATAGCTTAAGTGCAGTTTGAAGTCCTATATAATAAGCATAGCAAGGATGAGAGAGATTGATTGCAAGCACTTGACAAAGGGATGTAGAGTGGTTCCATACTTCAAACTAGAAGTGAGTCAATCCACTACCTTGAGAGGTCAACCTCTAGGACTTTGCAAATGCTTTTCTCTATATTATCACCAATATGAGTTACAACACAAGACCACTAAAGGACTTACCAATCCAACCACAAGGAGATCTCCACCTTACCAAAGGGCTTACCCACTTAGCTTGAGTCTTCAACCTTCACCAAGGTCTTACCCACTCAAGCTCAAGTCTTCTTCCTTGAAAGACTTTTCTTCTCCTCTTAGATCCTCAACCTTTTCCTTCTCCTTCTCCTGGAGAAGATCAGCACCTCTTCTTCAACCTTGAATAGGACCATCTACAACTCCTTCTTCACTCGATGGATCTTCCTTCACCTTTTCTTCATGTAGGAAGGGGATAGGGAAGTAGTGGAAGATTGAGAGATTTACATGCACAAGGGTGAAGCTCTCTTACAATATGCCTAACTCAATCACAAATCATGTAATGAAGTGTAAACTAGAGAGAGAAAGGGGATCAAGGAGTAGTAGCACACTCAACTATAGAAAGGACCTTGAATATCTTGAATGAGTAAACTTAGAATGAACCCCAAGGGGTCCTATTTATAGTTGAGGGTGCTCCCTAAGTTGGGGAACACTTAGGGCCAAAATATAGCCATTTTCCTCAAGGCAACAAATCTATTTTAACCCAAAAAAAGTCACCAATGGTTATAATCTCTTTATCTGCATTTTCCATATAGTGCATTCAGTCGAGTTTCAATAAAGGTAACCCTACGAATTAAATTAAAAGAATCCAATTTTCAAACTATTGGTTGAGTTTGTTCTGGGGAACTCGACAAATGAGATAAAATTGAATTTTTTAAGTGAGTCAGTCGGTAGAGTTCTATGAATGCACGACTTGACCGGTGAGCCATCTTCAAAAAATCAATCATAGGATCGGTCAAGTTTCCAACTCGACCGATGAACAGCCTGTGATCAATTTTCTAAAATGACTTTTGGGTTATTAAACCTTGGTATAAAGTGTCCCACATATTTTTCTCATCTTAGTTACAAGTCATATCATCATTACAAGTGATTACAAAATTCTTCTAAGGTCATTTGAAGTGATTTCCTAAATAGCACACTTGCATTGCATTTGACTTGAACTTGGACAAGCTAGTGCTTGTGTAATTTGATCCTTTTCAAGTACCTAATGCCTGAAATCAATCTTTAACAAATATATTTGATACATATGAATGGAATGGTTAAGTCATTATCAAAATATGGACAATGTATAACCTTTAGGTCAACATTCTACTATTTTTTGATAATGATAAACCATTCCTCATTCATATTGAAAAGGATATTAAAATTATACCTTTGACTTGTGATTTGTAAGAGGGTTCAAGATTTGAACAATGTGAATTACTCCCCCTCAATCTATGCTTACTTTAACCAGCATAGTTAGTGTGACTACACAAAGCAATATAACATACATGTACTATATGGTCCTTTAGCAAGTCACATGATAAAGCATATAATGACCAAGAAAAGGATCACATAGGAAATAAAAGAAATATGGTTGAGCTTCAAAACATTGAATTTCTCTCCCACTTTTGACATTATCAAAAAGGAAGGGGTAGAAGAGAATAAAAGCAGGTCTTCTCCAAGCACAACCAAGCATATCTCCAAACATGCAATCTCAAAACATACATCAAACAGAGACAAGAGAGCCAAACATGCTAAGTCATAATAAAAATATGGTGAAACATGGTACCAACTCATACAACAATTACATGTCAAAAGCGATGAAAACTAAAGATAAAATAGTACTGCTCAGATCATCTGCCCATATTTTTGTAATACAAAATAGCCTAGAAAGATATATATGATTAGCAAACTAGACTAAAAAACTAATAACATCTACACATCTAAGCTATCTATATCAACAACATCATCATCCTTAGCATCAGGCTCGTAGTCATCATCTCCGTCTAAGGTGCAACAACATTGTCTTCATCACCGGAGTCACTAGAAAAACCATCAGAGCCATCACCCAGTGCATCACCATCATCCTCATCATCACCGACATCCTCATCAATATCAGTAGCCTCCTCATTAGGTTGGTCCGTTCATCAATAGAAGTTCCAAAGCGATGACCAGGCCAACGAGCATTCTTCTCATCCCAAGACATACCAAGAGCATAGAGTTCATTGGCCAATGGGAAGAAAGGAGTAGAATTGCCAAGACGGGCAAGTAGGGTGGCCAAGGGGCTAGGAGGTAGAGGTAGGATGATGGGAGCAGGTCCACCAGTAGTAGAGGGTGTGGGAGCAGTAGAAAAAGGTGTAGGTGGAGGGGCAGAGTAAAAGTGATTATATGCATAGGATGCATAATCACTTCCTCAGTAGGGCTAGTAGGCTGGGTAGGGATGTGCAAAGAACATGTTCATGTTTGACATGATTGAACATAAGTCCTGGTGTAGGTGCTCTTGCACCTAGAGGTTGTATGACTGTTGATGTATCATATAACCCATGAGGGCTTCATTTGACACATGAAACGAGGCACAGGGAGGTTGGGTAGGCTAAGGAGGTGGAGGTGCTTGGGTAGAGGTAGAGGCAGGTGCAGCAGAGGCATAAGAAGAGGGTGAGGCACTAGGTGTGGTGGAGGAAAGGATTGGCACATACTTCTGGATAGTGGTCTCATTGATACATATTCCCTTCTGAGCAGGTCTGTAGTGAAAGTCATGGAAGAGAGATTTCTTAGTGACGAACTGAAAAGACCACATATCAAGGCATGGCAGGGAGGGTGGGTGCCATGGGTATTCTTGCCTAAGTCAAAGAAATTCATATGGTGGAGGATGTATCTAGACCACTTGACTCTGACATTCTCTAAGAGGTACTACATGATCACCATAGTGTTCTCTGCAATATCCATTTGATTTTTCTTCGGATGGATGTTGCAGTTGACCACTAGGGCAAGGATACACTTCTTGAGATCCAAGGCAGAGGAGGGTAGGGTGCTCTTCTTCTTATAGGGGAACGGAGGTTTTTTCTAGTAATGATGGATGTCAGGGAGAGTGATATCGTATTGCTTGTAGAAAGCCTCAGGGTTAAGAAGGTCCAAATACTTGTCATAATCCTTACGCCATGTGTCAGTCTCATTGGAACCTGAGAAGAATATATTCAGGATATCCACCGATACTTGGAATTTCTTCCCGGCTATCATATATGTTAGGATAACTTGAGTATTAGGAGTGGGTACAAGGGTGTAGTAATTCCAACTCAAGTTCACATAGAATTCGTGAACAATTTTTGTGTTGGTCATGGAATTGTTGAAGAATGCACGTTCAACACCCAAGGCGGAAAATGGTTAACGTGTAACAATATTTCCACTTGATCGATGGCCCCTTGGTGTATAGGGCTATGCTCGAAGAGGGTTAGAAAAGGGAAAGGACTCCATGGAAGAAGGTCCTTATACCTATTAACAACCTTGTTTGAGACAAAGAGAGTCTCATCAAAGGGAATCAAGCAGGAAGATGAGAAGGAGGATGGTGCATTGCTAGGGGAGGATCTCTTCCTTCTATTTGAAGTCATTGAGACGGAATAGAGAGGAAGGAGAGATCAAAAGCACAAAACACACTGCCAAAAACGTTCACACACCTTGGTTTAGCAAGGGGAAAGGTCAATGAAGGTCTACCTAGGTCGTATTAGGGCTAGGTTGAGGAAGGGGAGGCCAAGGGTTGAGAGCTTAGGGCTAAGGGAGGTGGAATTATTTGACTTTTCTCTAGTTGAGAGGGAGAATAGTCAGTTGAATCCAACTTAAGTGTGCTCCAACCCGACCATCAGTTGAGTTCTGTGAACTCAGAAACTTGACTGATTGGCTTTCTAGAAAAAGCTCTCGGCCATCGATCTGTCGAGTTTGTCCTGGGGTAACTCGACCAATGGTCAACCTGACCTAAAACCATCAAACTTATTTTCTAGCCAGTTGAGTGCTAATTCAATTTATTTTTCAAGTCCATTATGTATACTAAACATACTGAGGCACATATCACTCATCATTGGGTACTATTTTGTGATAAAACATGTGTTTGTGAAAAATAACCAAAAATAAGAGAAAAACAAGGTAAAAAGAACATGAAAAACTGATTTAAAGCATATTAGCAAGCAAAAAATGGTCAAATTGAAAGCAAGACATATAGGATAGAAGACAACTAGCTAGAAGGCATATCGGATTCATTCAAAGTAGTTATAAGTAATTTTTCTCTAATAAAGTTAAATTTCTCTCTAGCTAGAGGTTTAATGAAAATGTCGGCCAATTGATTTTCTGTGTCCACATGTGTGATATAGATATCCTTCTTGGCAATGTGATCACAAAGAAAGTGATGGCGAACCTCTATATGTTTAGCTCTACTATGCAATATAGGATTGTAAGACAAGTTAATTCCACTAGTATTATCACAACAAATAGGAGAAGCATCAAAATGAATGTTAAAGTCTTGGAGCATTTGCTTCATCCATAGGACCTGGGCACAACAACTCCTGACTGCAATGTACTCATCCTCAGTGGTTGATAATGCCACTGTGCTCTATTTCTTGGAGAACCAAGACACCATGCATGGTCCTAGGATGAAACAAGTGCCACTTTGCACTTTCTATCAATCAAGCACCCTGCATAATCGACATATTATAAGTAGTAAGAGTAAAGTCCCTTGACTTGGGATACTATAGTCCAAAATTTGGAGTTTTGTCTAAGTATCTTAAAATCCTCTTAACAGCTATAAAATGAGATTTCTTAGGATTTGATTAAATCGAGCACACAAGCCAACACTAAACATTATATCAGGTCTAGAGGAAGTTACATAAAGTAAACATCCAATCATACCTCTATAGAGCTTGTCATCTACCTACTCACCTTCTTCATCTTTATCAAGTTTGGCGGTGTTTGATGTGGGTGTGTCCATCGGCTTCATGTTCTCCATCCCAAAGCACTTAAGTAGTTCACTTGTGTACTTGCCTTGGTTGATGAAGTTCTCATCTTTTGTTTGCTTGATTTGAATGCCAAGGAAGAGTGTGAGTTCATCCATCATACTCATCTCAAATTCACTCTGCATAAGATCACTAAATTCTTTGCAAAGATCAAGGTTAGTTCCATCAAAAATTATATCATCAAAATATATTTGAATAATAAGAAAATTGTTAGAAGTGTGTTTTAGAAACAAAGTAGAATCCACTTTGCCCATGATATAATCATGATCTAACAAAAAGTTCTTAATTTCTCATACCCAGTCCTTGGTGCTTGTTTGAGTCCATAGAGAGCTTTTTGCAACAAATAAACATGGTTAGGTAGACTATCATGTTTAAAGCCCAGAGGTTGTGCAACGTATACTTCCTCCTCAATTGTACCATTCAAGAACACACTTTTAACATCCATTTGATACAAAAGAAAGTTTTTCTAACTACCAAAGGCTATATGATTCGAATGGACTCAATTTTTAGCTATAGGTGCATATGTTCCATCAAAATTTATACCTTCATGTTAATTGTATCCTTGATCCACTAACATTGCTTTGTTCCTTACCACTTTGCCGCTTTCATCAACCTTGTTGTGGTGGATCCATTTGGTGTCAATGATCTTTCTATCACTTGGTCTTGGCACAAGGGTTCAAACTTTATTCTTTTCAAATTGCTCTAGCTCCTCTTGTACAGGTAGAATCCATTCTTAATCCCCAAGAGCTTCCTTAACATCTTTAGGTTCCAATTGTTAGATGAAGGTGTTGTTGGCTTGTTCTTTGTTGAATGCAGCCTGTGTCTTCACTCTTTCAAATGGATCACCTAAAATCAGCTCCTTTGGATGATTCTTTGCAAACTGAGGAATTGGATCCTTCTTTTCATCATCTTTGTCTTCTTCTTGAGTAACCACCTCTTTTCCCTTTTGGTAATGTTTATCTCTTTAAGTATTGGAATTACTTCACTTGCAACATCATCATTTGGAACAATATCTTTGGGAATAGAGGGGTTAGTCTCAATAAACTTTACATTATTGGATTTGTCTACCTTAGCAAGATCAACATTAAAAACTCTATAAGACTTACTAGTATTGTTATATCCAAGAAAGAAAGCCTTATAAGATTTCAGATCAAACTTGTTAAGAGAATCTTTCAAATTCAAAACAAAACTCAATAGAAGGCTTCCTACCACACCATAGATCATAGGGGGTTTTCTTAAGCAAAGGATGAGTAAAAACTCGATTTTGCACAAAACATGAGGTACTGACAGCTTCAGCCCAAAAGTTTTTTGGAGTATCATACTCTAGAAGCATGATCATAGCCATCTCCTGTAAAGACCTATTCTTCCTCTCTACAACCCCATTTAGTTGAGGTGTTCGAGGTGAAGAGAATTTGTGTGCATAACCCGATTCTTGACAAAAATGCTCAAAAAGCTCATTTTCAAATTCTACCCCCTGGTCACTACGGATGGAAACAATCTGACAAGAAGCTTCATTCTCAAGTCGTTTACAAAAGCTTGAGAAAACATCAAGTGTGTTACTTTTAGAAACAAGAAAGAAGGTCCAAGTATATCTAGAGAAATCAATAATAAGGCAATACTTGGAACGACGAAGCGATTGAGTTCTCATTGGTCCAAATAGATCAATGTGAAGAAGCTCAAGAGCTCTCTTAGTTCTAAGGACTCCTTTGGATTTGAAGTAGGACTTGGTTTTCTTTCCTTGGGTACAAGGTTGGCATTCCTCATCCTTTTTAAAATCCAATTTAGGAAGTCCCTTGACCAAGTCCTTTTTTCTCAACTTCTTCAACTGATGCATATTTACATGACCAAGCCGGTGGTGCCAAAGAGAAATATCATTCGAGTTGACTACAAGGCATCTACCAACAATAGGCTTAATAGAGTCAAGAGTAATAACATAAAGATCACCACTTCTAGTTCCCTTATGTATAACTTGGTAAGTGAGGGAATCTAATAACAAGCACTCAAAAGAAGTAAATAGCACAAGGTAACCATTATCACAAAGTTGACTAACACGAGTTAAATTGTGATGTAGGCCATCCACAAAGAGGACATTTTTGATACACAAGGATTCACCTACGTCACCCTCACCTTTCACTTTAACTTTCTTGTTGTCCCCAAAAGTGACCGATCCTCCTTTCTTTTTGGTGAAATTGTTGAAATGGCTTATGTCACTGGTCATGTGCTTTATCCAGCCACTATCAACAATCCATCTACCTTTTTCCTGCAAGAAAATAAAATGTATGTTCCCAACTCAAACTTTGGGACTCAGAATAGCTTGGGGGGCCATTCATCTTTGGGTTGGTCCCCTTAGGCTTGTAAGGATAATAAGTAGAGTAATGATCATCACTTTTACAATAAGTACAAACCATATGATTCTTAGTGCCAGAAGACTCTCCTACAAAGAAAGAGGTTTCCTTACTCTTTTTCTTACATTTGTCTTTGCTCTTGCCCTCTGATGCTCCCCCTACAAATCCCAAACCACTAGTACTACTTTGTTTGGTAGAATGGTCAAGGATTTCATTTAGGGAATTCTTCCCTTTGAGGAATTTCTATAGGGATGCTCTCAATATATGGTTATCATCATTTAAAGAAACAATAGTAGAAGATAAACTAGATATGTCATCCGTAGCATGCACAAGTTCAGCCTCAAGACATTAAGCTTTAGTTAAATATGAATCTTTTTTAAGAGAGATAGAAGCAACATTAAGACTAGGAAACAAGGGTCTAGAAGATATATCATTTACTTGACTAAGAAATCTAGCATTTTTCGATTTAAGAACTTGAATCTCTTTAAGATAGACATCTATATCTTCTCTACAAGCATCAATAAGGGCTTAAATTCAACATTTTCAGTTTTAAGCAATATAAGCTCTTTAAGGCAACTTTGGTTTTCTTCCTTATGATTCTCAATGTTCTTAAGGTAGATACCATTCTAAACTTCAATCCCATTGTATTGGAGTTCAAGATCAAGGTATTACCCTTGCAAATTATCAATACTCTCAAGATTGATTTTATCATTCAATTCAAGAGTTTCAAGCTTAGCATAAAGATCATCAATAAATTTTCCTAACCATTTTCTTTTAGATTTACATTTAGCAAAAGTTGAACGGGTAGCAATAAGCATGTTGATAATAGCTTCCTTAGATAATTCATGCAAGCTTACCTTTCTTACCTCACCAATATCTTCACTAGTAGAGGCCATGAGAGCAAGGTGGTACACTCCATCTTCTTCGAAGCTTGAGTTGCTCGAAGATGAAGCTTCCCAGACTGCATGATATGCATTCTTGTGTCTCTTCTCCTTCTTGTCCTTCCTCTTGTATTTTCTCTCCTTCTTGTATTCCTCTTCCTTCTTTGAGTTGCCCTTGTGGTGTGACTTTCTTGACTTTGGGCATTCACTCTTGTAATGCCCCTTTTGACCACACTTATAGCATTTCAGAGTAGAAGAGGAGGAGGCTTGCTTTCCCTTGAAGTGTTTTCCCTTGATGTATTTTACTTCATGCTCACTAGGGCCTTCATCTTCACTAGAGGAGGAGGGAGAAGTCTGGCAAACAAGTAGTTGTTGAGGGTTGACATCCTCCACTTGTTCTTTGAAAGCAGTATCTTTGATCTTCTTGGCTTCCTTCTTTTCTTGCTTGGTTTCTTCTTCTTGCTTGTCAACTCTAGGCTCATGGGCTTGAAGGTTGCCAATGAGTTCTTCAGTTGGGATGTCACCAAGGCTCCTCACTTCTTCAATGGAGGTGACCTTTGACTCCCATCTCTTTGGAAGAGTCCTAAAGATCTTGACATCGATTACACCTCTATCCAAAGTGTTTCCCAATGCAACCAGGCCATTGATGATGACATTGAGTCTGGAGTACATCTCTACAATCCCTTCTTTCTTACCCATCTTGAATTTCTCTAGAAGGCTTTTCAACATGTACATCTTTGCCTCCTTGACTTACTTCATGCCTTCGTAGGTGATGCACAACTTGTCCCAAATCTCATAGGCAGTCTAACAAGATGAGATCTGGTTGAACTACGTAGGGGTGAGGATGCTTATGGATTTGGCATTGAGTTGGGCTTCTTTGAGTGTAGCTTCACTCATGTTGCTACAACTCCAATTGGCTCCTTGTCAGGTGTGACCATCACCTTCCACATGTCAAAGTTCATCCATTGAATGTAGAGCTGCGTATGCCTCTTCTAATAGAGGAAGTTGGTGCCATCAAAGACCAGAGGACACATGGAGAAGCCTCCCTCTAGGTTGAGAGAACCAATTAGGTTGTGGCCCATCTTCTCATCTCATGGAGATTTTTGGAGAAGATCCTTAGCTCTGATACCACTTGTTTGATCTAAGGGCTCTAGAGGGGGGTGAATAGAGCTACAAAATTTCTCACAAACTAGATTAGACCTTCCAATTATATCAAGTTTAGAGCAATATCTTAAGTGCAATTTGAAGTTCTATCTAACAAGCATAGCAAGGATGAGAGAGATTGATAGCAAGCACTTCACCAAGGGATGTAGAATGGCTCCACACTTCAAACTAAAAGTTAGTCAGTCCACTACCTAGAGAGGTCAACCTCTAGGGCTTTGCAAGTGCTTTTCTCTATATTATCACCAATATGAGTTACAACACAAGGCCACTAAAGGACTTACCCATACAACCACAAGGAGATCTCCACCTTACCAAAGGGCTTACCCACTTATCTTGAGTCTTCAGCCTTCACCAAGGTCTTACCCACTCAAGCTCAAGTCTTCTTCCTTGAAGGACTTTTCTTCTTGTAACATACTCAAATATAAGTATATAGTGAATTTTGTTTCTATTCTTAGGTCCACTTTTACTTAAGTATTAACCCTTTTTCTCCTGAAATTAGATTAAATATGAGTAAGTGAAGTATATATATGACAATGAATCAGAACCTATTATATAGTCTTAATAACTTATAAATAATAAATTATGGGTTTATTATATAAATTCACTAATTAATTGACCCTAACTTATCAATATAAATTCACCATAGGTTTTATTGATAAAATGGGCATCAATTACCCCTCAATTAATTGAATTGAATTCATAAGACTTAAGGCATATTACTACATTTAATATTTCAATATAATACATCGTAAGGCGTTATTTTTCCCATTGTAATGCCTCCTACCTCCTAGTCATGACCTCTTTCCTTCTCTATCTCTTTCCTTCACGCACGACCATTTTGTGCTCCTTGCGCTGGCCTAGCTGTTGCAACGGCTGCAGACCAACGACCGTTTCTTATTCCCCCTCTTGCTCACAGCTTCCTCCCTCCCCTATTTCTCCCCTGTTACAATTCTCTCTTCTACCTTGCGCCAGTCAAACCCCAGTCGCCTCCTTGCTTTCTTCTTCTCGCTCCTATCCTTTCTCTCCCACGATCTGCATCCATAGCCGCCACATTCTACAAGTGTCGCAGAGAAGCAATGGCACCCAAAAGTGGTGTCGTCGACTCCAATCTCTTCAACTCCACATCGATAGATACACACACTAAGGAGTTTTCCTCCTATAGTCTTCTATCATCCTCTCCTTCCTCTGGGTTGCGTCAAGCTTCATTACTCCAGAGACCTGCCACTGCCTGGATTCGTTGTTGTATCTGCCGCCACCCATAAGGTGATACATGAAGGCTACTCGACACCCTATTTGTACACCTTGCCCTCAACTCTGTAGAAACTAATGCAGATCTCATCTCCAGGAACGAAGATCTCTCCCCTCTGGAAAATAGTAGTGTTGTAGATGCACCCTCTCCCTATCTTCTCTTCCTCGATCGGCTACACCACCGCAGCCTAGGTTGGGCCTCACTAGCCACCACGATACCATTGCCATGACCTAGAGAAGCATCGATCAACAACCACAACCACCACATCCATCTTATTCCTCTTGTCTTGCTGGACTCAATGCTCTGTGTGGGACTTCAATCACCAAGTGCAAGACTCACCCACACCTTCAGCCTTCCCTGACGCTCACAGCGGATTAGGCAACCGCAAGACACAGTCACCAATGAGTAACACGGCCCAAGGTCCTCATCTTCAAGGCTAGTGAGGATCTCCAACCTGCCAATTCCCTTCGCCAGCCGTGCTCCTTCCCCTGATCTCAACTACTACAGAACTGGCTTCACATTAGCAATGAACGCCTACAAGTATCAATGGCAAACAGTAGGTGCACTTGATACCCTCGAATCATTCAACTCCATGACCATTCCAAGGTTGTCTTAGAAATGTGGTACGGCGAGAAGGATATGACCCTCAGACATGGTGGTAGTTTGAGATCATCGAAGGGAACCTCCTTCTTCATTTGTCTTCCACCCATGTGAACCTGCTATTCGAGTTTGCATGACCTGCAATTTTGGATGGGTAGTAATCTAAATACAATACGACATCCACAACAGTAATGATCCAAAGCCCATACGCCAGACTACGTTCATCAAGGACTAGCCAATGTAGATCAGGCTTTTGGGTACCCTCAACAGTGAGTCTCAAATACTTAAACTTGATTCATAGGATGAACAACAATGAATCTTCATAGTAAGGTAAATCTAAATAATACTTAATTTGGGAAATACTTATATGTGTACATGTTGTATTAGTCATAAAAATATTCTAGGAATTTCAGGTACTAATTTCATATGTCTATTACATATGGTAAAAGAGAATAATCTATATGTAGTTTAAAGTAGGGCGTTGTCGATGTTAAATTATTTTCTCAATCAATTTGGACTGAGTATACACCTAAGTAATATATCTATATTGGTAGATATCATGTTTTGATAACTCACATGATTTTATTGGAAATATCATAGATACCTCTGTTGTTATTCGTTTAGTAGACATCAAAACCCTAGATACATATAAAAGAACTAGACGATAATTGTGTATGTATATGTGTAGGGCATAGATCTATTGATCAATTTCACATAAAAATGGAACATGAAATATTGTACAAGTACGTATCCTTATAAACACAACTTTGGGTGACATGATGGTGAAGTCTACATCAAAATAAACTTTCAATTGTGGATACATTAATTCATAGCATACTGTAGAATCATATAATATAATGTGCATACACACCAATATGGATGCTAACAATTATGTTAGGAATAATATGGAAACACATGGTTCTAGAGAGAGAATGACATTGCAAGACCTAAATTGGAAAAATGAATACTCCTAACTACATAATATGCCTAGGATTAACTTGACTTATATACCTAGGAGGGATCTATTAAACAAAATATATGTAAAATGTATTACGTGTTCACTTAAAAAGATTATCAACCCTAATATGACATTAAGTGATCAACTTTAGGGAAAGAACTATATACATATAGATAATTTGAGTATGATACACATGTTTGATTTATTTTGATTGACATAAGATAAAATACTTCTAGGAAGAAGAAGTGACATAGTTGATCAAGTGACTTATTAGAGTTAACTTTTGTGATGCATAAGGTATGTACTCCTCCCTATTTATTAACTGGGCATTTATATGACAAATTTTCCCATAATGAGGCAATTATTGAAATGCTTACTCTTTTGTTCCACTTTGACATATCCTATTCTTTTGAAATTATTATTACAGGTTGAATTGGGTCAATGACCCTACATGCTATTGTTCATGTATTATGACACGCATGAATGATGAATAATGTACTTTGCCACTCTATATTATTCATGGTAGATAATTTGACTAGCTAACTATTGTAGACGCCTATGTGTAACCATTAGGGTGTGCTACTTCTACCCAGGGTGTGCTACTTCTACCCTTATATATATAGAGGTGTGCTAATTTCACCTATGGGTGTGTTACTTCTACCCAAAATTTATATATAGGCCAATGACTCAGTGGTGTCTTGGCCCTACTTTAGTTAATGTAGTCCAATATGTCTGCATGCAAATAAATGTTGTAATTTGATGATTGACTGACTATGGCAAAGTTCGTTGTTTATTGATTTATTTAAAATGCCTCATTATTTTGGAAATTCTTTCTCTTGTTATTTCTCTTTGAAACTTACCTAATTTTATGGCCCCTTTTGATTGGAACATCCACTTACTTATGTATCAAATAATGCCTAGTTAAATCTCTAATTTACCTACTCAACTTTTGCTGATACATATCTTGTTTTCCTATTCTTTTGGGTGTTCCCTCCACCCAGGTGTAGGTGCTTGACAAGAAAAAGACTCAAGATGATTGGGAGCTAATTGATGGACATAAGGACAACTTGAGATAGCCTTGTTACCCTCTGCATAAGGGCATGTGTAAATAGGTGTAATCTTTTCATTTTATGTACCACCCTTAGGGTGAGAAAGTTATGTACATGAGAACATTTGTAACTTCGTAAATAGTTATGTTTTCCGCTACTTAAATATTTCATGGCTCATGTTTTACCATTGAGTGGGCCCGCTATCAGGTCCCACTCCTTACAGAATGGTATCAGAGCCTAAGCAGTCGGTAACTTAACTATTTCAAGTTATTCTAGGTTGTTCCTTAGTAGGTAGGTAACCCTTCAGAGGTTGTTGTTATACCTAAACCATAATAATGTTTACCAATTAGGATTTCACCCCAATCCGTTTTGGGTGATATATATGTATTCTAAACAAAGTATGTGGATGACCTAGTTTTGGGTAAACTCTTATCAATCATACCCTATCATTATAGGTATAACTTTCTATACATAAATGTTGACTCTCCTAAGATGTAACCTCTACCTCCCACCTTAGAGGAGGATAAATCATCTACTATAGGATTAGGTTGACTTGAGCTCACGTTATTGTGTGTAACCTTAGTACAAGTCGTAAAACTTTTTCTTTTGTTGTCTATGACACACACATTATGTAGACTGAGCATGCGTAGACACAAACTTAGAATATTGGCATGCGTTTTAGATTTTGAGATGTTCTATGATAGTATGTGATGATATGAACTAGATCCTCAAGGTTAAGCTTGTATTACCTATGGCATGGAGTTATTCAACATAGATTTGCTTTAGACTCGCCATCCATGACTAAACACTATTCTAACGAAACATGAGATATCTCATAAACAAGAGTTTGTTGAAGGAAGATATATGTTTCAAGTAACTATCCTTAGGTTTTAATCCCCCACATACCCATAAAGTAGGAATAATGCTTATATCCCTTGTCCTATAAAGGAGTGATCATGTAGTTGGAGCACATAATGAAATTTTTTGCTATATTATTTTCCCCCAAAGTACATATGGAGGCACAATCATCTTTAGAAGCTATAATGGATATTCTTTTTATTGAAACTCTAGGTGTACATCGACATTAAGGTTAGGTGATGTAAGTGTGTTTGAGGTTGTACCTTAAAGAGCTGACCACTCTCTCAGTTCCACCTTGTAATTAGTTATCCGATGAGTGAGATGAAGAATAATTTGACTATCTGGTTCACCTGGGCTTGTAGTGACACTGAGGAAGTAAATCAACTAGGGAGATAGAGACCCTAATCCCTTCTTATTATGGTTTTATGATCTTATAAATAAATAATGTTTTGGTATGTGATGGTCCAAGTCATGATTAAGAGAATAGTGGAATTTTTGAGGTTGTTCCTAGTAGGACTTACTAGAGGCTAACTGTGTGCTAGAAGGAACATTTATTCGCCCATCTAGACATTGGATATGCTTGTTGTATTCCTTGGTGATGTGCGTAGAGAAGACTCTTTTGCAAAGCTGGAGTGATGTTACAGTGATAGTATAAGTTGTAAGTAGTAGAAAATGGTTGACTTGGTTCTTGGATTGATTTTGGCGCCATTTTGATTTCCATCATAAGGTTTCCATCATCAAACTTATTTTCATTATTTAATTATATAACTGCACACAAAAAATACTTTTCATATTTGGTCGATGGTTTTTGAACCAAGTCACCACCACAAGGAAGTTATAGTAGTAGATAAGCATTAGTGTAGAAATATTTGATTTGCATGTTGAACCCTCTGACCCTAGGCATAAAAAACAGATACATTAGCTATAGACTAGTTGGCTATCCGTCTTGAATCACTGTATGGTTAGATAGGTCCTTTTAAGGGTGGATCTTTATACACGTGGGTTTATAACTTAATATGATGAGTAGTTGGAATCAATGGTTATTAGCTTTGGGAACTGATAATGGAAGGGATACCAAACATCAAATAGTAGGATGGGAAAACCTCCTTAACTATGTAGATAACCATAACAAACTAAAAGTGTTAATATTATCCTCAACCTCATTGTAATTTTCCTAAACCAATTCATAATATGAGAAGATAATAAGACATGATGCATATAGTAATATAAGTTCATGTTGGGTTCTGCATACAAATGTGATGTAGGTACGCTATGCTAGGACTCACTACATTAACTTTGGCTAGTAAATTGAAAATTTATAATTGGTTAGAAAGTTATAAATTAGTTGTGTTATAGCTTGGTGGATTTCGGGGTCGAAATCCTCTTTAAGGGGTGGAGTGTTGTAACATACTCAAATCTAAGTATATAGTGATTTTTTTTTCTATTCTTAGGTCCACTTTTACATAAGTATTAACATGTTCGCTCTTGAAATTAGATTAATTATGAGTAACTGAAGTATATATATGTCAATGAATCATAACCTATTATATAGTCTTTTTTTGGTCAACTACCTATTATATAGTCTTAATAACTTATAAGTAATAAATTATGGGTTTATTATATATATTCACTAATTAATTGACCCTAACTTATCAATATAAAATCACCATAGGTTTTATTGATAAAATGGGCATCAATTACCCCTCAATTAATTGAATTGAATTCATAAGACTTAAGGCATATTACTACATTTAATATTTCAATATATTACATAGTAAGGCATTATTTTCCCATTGTAATGCCTCCTACCTCCCAGTCATGACCTCTTTCCTTCTCTGTCTCTTTCCTTCACACACGGCCGTTTTTCGCTCCTTGCGCTGGCCTGGCTGTTGCAACGGCTGTAGACCAGCGGCCGTTTCTTCTTCCCCCTCTTACTCGCAACTTCCTCCCTCCCCTATTTCTCCCCCGTTACAATTCTCTCTTCTACCTTGCGCCAGTTATACCCCAGTCGCCTCCTTGCTTTCTTCTTCTCCCTCCTATCCTTTCTCTCCCACAATCTGCATCCTTAGCCGCCACATTCTACAAGTGCCGTAGAGAAGCAATGGCACCCAAAAGTGACGTCGTCGCCTCCAATCTCTTCGAATCCACAGTGACAGACACACACACTAAGGAGTTTTCCTCCTCCAATCTTCTATCATCCTCTCCTTCCTCTGGGTTGCGTTGAGCTTCATTGCTCTAGAGACCTGCCGCTGCCTGGCTTTGTTGATGTATGCACCGCTACCCTCAAGGCGATACATGAAGGCTACTCAACGCCCTATTCATACACCTTGCCCCCAACTCTGTAGATACTAATGCATATCTCATCTCCAGCTGCATGCTCAAACTCTTAACCATGAATCAAACATGTCCAAGGTATGTCATGTAATCCCATGATCCTTTTATATGAGCAATACCTCAGAGTCGAGTCCTCCTCAAGGACATTCAACTAGGTATAAAACCTCACAACATGTTATTTAAACCTCCTCAGGGTCTAAGGCAATCTTTATCTCATCCAGCAAGTATTTACTTATACCATAGGTACCAGAAGCATCATCCTCTCTCTAGGGTTCAGTTCCTCTAAAGGCCACGAAGATATCATCAGCCTCCAGGGATCAAGCATAAGGAAACCACTATCATCCACTTAGATCGCATAATCCTCAACTCCCCAATGTTCCTCCTATCTCGGGGTTTTAGGCTTCCAACCTCCATGTTGGTTTCTTGCTTTCTCTCTCTAGAGCTAACTCCACATCCAACCCTACTACTAGAGGTCCTCTCTCCATGAAGGCTCATGCTCACAAGCATACCCCTATGTGGGTGAAGCCTATGCTCAACTCATGTTTGGCTCTAGATTATCCATATGCTTATCTCATAAGCCATCCATCATGCCCTTTTGGCCAGGGTTTCAACCTACTACTGTACCACTGACGTACTATGGGTGCATGCTATCCCCTACTTGGATAAGCCATAGGGTTTCTATAGGTTCCTCTCTAACCTCATCCATGAAGGAGCTATCCTTCGCTCTAACATGCATGACCCTCTCTAGGGTTGGGTCTCCAGAGGTACCAGGTTATCCAACGTCTCATGGCTCGTATGGCATCTAAGGCATGTTTATCCAAACACCTGGTCAACCATTACATCTAACTCATCATGTCATCTCTTTCTCTAACCTTCACTTAGGGTTAGGGTTAACATCATCCTCAAAGGATGTGCTAGGTATCTACTTTTAATGGAGGTGTCTACCTCCAACACTAACTCTCTCTACTCATCCTCCTGCCAAGGAGGTCTATCCTCAGGTTTCTCCTGAGGGCAATGACAACTCGTGTCATACGACCTAAGCATGTATCTATTCCTTTACACTTTCTCTATTAAGCTTATGTATGTGACATCTTATTTACATGCTTTTTATTACTTTGGTGGAGGATTCCTTAATCCTTATCAACCTTACCCATACCTTAAGAGGGTGAGGAAAAGAGAGAAAACCATAATCCTTAAGGTCCTTAACAGAATTTGGGTTGAGAAGGGATGAACAAGATGAGAGGGTCCTAAAGGTATCTTATTTTGATTCATACCCTAAGACTTTGGCCAGGCAGTCACATAGATCCGGGAGTCCTCGTATTCCGACTAGTGGTGCGGAGGAAAATATTTCCAACCCCCGGTCGTGATCCTTTTCTAGACACCTCTGTCTTTCGGATAATCCTCTAATAACTCCCTTGGGTTATACAGAATTTGTAAAATTTAATAATTATTAAAGATTAAGCGAGGAACCTACGCTCTGATACCAAACGGTAATGACCCCGCCTCCCGGTAATCCCCAATTAAGGGAGACCCAAAGGTCAGAGTCGTTATTCAATTAACAGGATCAAAGGTTCGACAAATAATCAATAATAATTATGAAATTCTACTAAATAACTGGAATTTGGTATAAAATTAAAACTTTACTTACCTTTGAAAACTTTGGAAATCTATCTATCCAGAGCTTGAATTATTCTATCTAATCCTCCTTGCATTTTATTTCTTATTTCCACAATGTGTCACTTTACTGTTTGTTCTTTCGATTGTTGTTCCTAAAACGCCGACAAACAAAACGTCGGTCAGTATATCGAAATGTACTGGTATGTGGGAACAACCAAAAACTTGCAAATATGGCTAACAATTTAATAATCACAATCAAATTAATTAACAAGCCAAATTACACTTTTCAGTATGACATGCTCCACCGCTTTTGCCCTAACCCTGGCATACCCACCTTAGGGTTCCCTTTGCCAATGACTTAATGCCACCTTCTCAATGCCGATCTTGGTGCCTGGGGGTCACCCCTCATGGTTCCCACTAGTCATGCAATATCATAGGCCACTGTCTCATTCCCGAGCTTGGTGCCTGGGGTCACCACTCAAGGTGTCCATTGGTCTACCCATCTGGGCCTGACCTTTGGCATCATCCATCAGGGTGGCACGTCGGTGCAAGAATACATACTTCTATTTTTAATGTGATAATCATAGTGACTTTATGATTTGCAAGTATGAACATCCAACAGATAATTTGCATTCAATGCGATTAACCATCTGGAAAATCCTCGGGAAACTAAGGTGGTTATTCATAATTAACCACATACTTGATCTGACAATTTGAACAGAAATATCCATGCAAATAAGAATCCAAGCAAGCAAGCATTTTCAACAAGATCCTGAAATAATTATACAATTTCCTTTTATTACTCATGTCATTAAGATCTATTAAATCTAGATCACTTCCTAGGGTTTCTAGTCCACTTTTAGGGTTTCTATTGCAATTAGGGTTTCCCTTCATCTTTTACTATTTTAAACCCTAATTTAATGTAATTGATCACCAACCCTAATTATTTCCACATATAATCCTTAATTCCGGATTAAAGGCATAATTAACCATTAATTAAGCTCATTAAGCCTCTTTTACATTAGAGCTACTATTTTTATCATTTTAATCCATGACAAGATCATTATGCTCATTTACCATTTAACTCAAAGTTCATTATGGTCCAAATCACATATGAACTCGATTTACCATTAATTCCACCTTTTATTCATGGGAAAACCCTAATTACTACATTTAGGGTATTTATCCACAAATTAGGAACTTTAATGCTCAAAATAGCTTAGATTCGGCATATTCCAACTTTAATCATGAAATTAATCAATTAAAGCCATTAATAGTCGAATTAGTCAGCATTAGGGTTTCAAGGCCCATTAAAGTATATTCACACGTATGAAACTCTAAATTAACTAATTATATGTAAAGTTCATCCTTTTTCTTCCTAATGTTCCTTTTTATCATTAACAGGCTAATATCCACTTTAATCATCTATTAAACCCTACTAATCACTTTAATCATATCAAAATAGGGTTCTTTAAACATTATTACATCTAAAGCTAATAACTTCCATTACTTTTCGAATTACAAAAGGAATCAGACTTCAATTTTATTTTTATTAGATTCCCCTCGTTTTTCTGAGCAATTTTCATATTTTGTATGTTCTTATCAGAGCTACCAATATTTATATATGAATTTTGCATTAAAACACTTACTTGGCCAATAGGGAAGCGCCACATCATCAACCCATGCAATCGTTGGCGCAGCTTCAGTTTATAACCAAGTTACGTTTTTTCCCCCATTTGAGTTGATCATCTCTTTAGCCGCAAAGGGGCAAACCGGTCTGATGAGTGGGGGGTCGTCTTCCTCCCTGGATCCCTACGCGGCCGTCGTCCTATAGCCCGGTGCGAGGTCAACTGCCTCACCTCCACGGCATGAAGTTCGCCGAAATCACACCCCCCGTCTCCGACGTCCCTTTCCACTCCCAACAGAGCCTCGAACCACGGCCAAGTCGGCCCATATCAGTAGTGCCAAGCCCCCGATCTGCATCTAGGTTTTAGACCACTTGCGGGTATTTGCGCCAGGGTTAGAGCAAGAAGACGATACAAGAGTCTCCTTAGGTCAAAGTGGAAGCATCATGCCCCATTGCGTCCCCCTTCACGGCTCCCTGTTTCTCCCGGGATAGAGCTTCTCTGAGTTTAGGGTTTGGACGGAAAACATGGAAGAAGAAGGAGGAGAAGAGTGGGAGACAAGGAAAAGCTCGAGTCTGTGGATCCGATCCTTTTATAGGGATGGGTAGCAGCATCCTAGCATGCCTACCCATGAGGAGAGAAAGTCCCATAGTCAATTGGAAAACTCCTTTCCTTGTTTAAAAAGAAATCTTCTCTTTTCTAATTATTCATATCCCTTAGTTATTAGGAAAATCCGAATTTTATCTTATTGATATTTCTTTATGCTCTAGATCTCAAGATTTCGAAAATAACTTCTTTTATCCTCTTAGTACTTGCCCCTTATTCTAAAGGCAAGAAATTCTATTTTCATTTAGTGGAAAATACTTCTTTCTTTACAATACATAATCCATTAATTATGTATGCACATTATCTTCTTAATTAACAATTTTGGTATTTTATCTTTCCTTCCTCTTCATTGGGATTCCTTGGATCCCAAGAAACTCAAAGAATTCGAAATTCCTTTTTAAGGAATACTCATTATCCTTAAATGCATCAATATGCATTATTTCACATTATCTTGTTTTATTCTTATTAAAATATCTCTCTTTGAGGATTTCTCTTTATTTCTCTTTCATTTTCCTCATTGTTTTTCCTTTTTACATTAGGAATCCTTGGAATATGAAATTCCACCAAAGATTATTCCATTATACCTCTTTTCACTTATTTTCCATATTTCATCAATGTTTTTAATTTCTTTATTAACAAGCAAATACTTTATTGGTCTTTTCTTTTCTTGTTGCTTTATCTTTGCAACTTTGGACTCTTTGGAACCCAAGGAACCCAAGAGGCACTAAAT
Source organism: Alisma plantago-aquatica (assembly GCA_963693085.1). Classification (NCBI taxonomy): domain Eukaryota; kingdom Viridiplantae; phylum Streptophyta; class Magnoliopsida; order Alismatales; family Alismataceae; genus Alisma; species Alisma plantago-aquatica. The sequence goes on from OY856412.1 coordinate 828,192,631, forward strand.
TCATTCTTGGATTACATTCCTTTGCCTTCTAGAGGTTTCTACCCCATCTCTCTTTTCTCAACAACTCAATTATTCATTAATTAATTGAATTTCCTTGTTATTGGGCCCAATAGCCAATAAAGCCCACAAATCAAACAATAAGGCTATTTTAAACGAAATCCATTTATTCACAACAAATTATATCATTATTTGTCCAAATATCTTTAATGTGAAAAATTACATTTCTCACCAAAGGAACCCAAAATTTGGGGTTGTAACATGACATGTAATAATGAGATATCATAATGACCAAGATAAACCCTAGAATGGACATAATTACGGTTTAAACGAGGTATGAAGTAATGAAGAATCTAATGATAGTATATGATCTTGTGTTAATCAGGTATGTCAAGGATATAGACGACTCAGGAATATGGGGTTTAGAATATCTCTTTTTAAGGTACGCCATTACCTCTTACTTGGCTTATTTTACAATATGCTTGTATTATATGTGTAACATCCCTGACCTGGGTTATGTTTTAACCCTAGGTGTTTTCCTTAATAAAAGTGATTACATACTTGCTATTATCATTTTAAAAGTAATTAAGGCTCAAGAGGAACTTATATTGCAATTTTTGTCCTTTTTGGATATTGTTGAAATCAATGTGTTGCTTGTTTTGGACTAAAGTGCAAATTACCCAAGTTGAGGGGTTTATTTGCAAATTGTGCATGATAATATGTTCCTCATGTGTTGAAGCATCATGAGAGTGAAGATGATGCATAGTTATGGCATGTGATAGCCTAAATACCAAGAAAGAGCTGATAAAACAATGTTTATGCATTAAAACCTAGTTTTGGTGTAATGTGCAATTTACCCAAAACCTAGGAATCAATATGCAAATTACCACTTCAAAATGGTACCCATTGTTTCTTGGGATCATTTGGATCAAAGAAAATGAGAGGGGCGTCTCATTGGTGTCTCATTGAAGGAGAGAGAATCTTGATATTAAAATAATAACGATTTAAGCATAATTGAAACCTTAGTTCAAATTAATGCAAAAACAAATAAAATAATTGAAGGAACTTCAACCAAAATTGAAATGGTTGAATTAAGATATGTGTGGAAGTCCTTGTGCTTTGCAAGGGCCACGAAATATCTCAAGGAGGTGAAAAACCCACTCTCATTATTATAAGAAAAAGAAATATCCACTCACTTATTGATATTACTATTAAATGGATTAAGGTGCTTAGTTTGCTTTTATTTAAATTGTGGATAATTGAGAGGAATAAGAGGCAAGGAGGATAGCCTCGTATCTAAGGCAGAGAAGGGGGCTAGTGGCAAAGGAATTGGGGAGATAATTCCTACTTTCTCTCTCTTAATTGAAATTTTAATAAAATTCACATATAAGCTCCTTTATCCATAGAATGAAAGGATAATTTCGAATTCACTTCCACCCTTTGCTTGCAAAACGACCACAAAAGCTTTGAAGGACCAGGAGGACGACCCTAAACCTGTTGGTAAGCTTCTTGACCTTCTTTCATCTTGATTTCATGGTGGAAATCATAAATCAATGCATAATTTCTTCTTTTCTTCACTCCATCTTCAACCCTAGCCAATCTTTTCACTCCAAAGCTTGAGGACGAGCCTTGGGGGAGTTGCAAAAGTTTCTTCCACCATTTTTTACGTGAAGCTCCAAGCTTTGAAGCTCAATTGAAGGCGGGTTATATAACTTGAACACTTAATCATTGTTATTGAACTCAATTTCTCAATTCAATTGATTCAATTGTTCTTTTTGCAATACCTTTGATTTATTGATGGAATCACCATGATAAGGGCAGTATATTTCGATGGACTAAGGATTGATGATTATGACATCATCTTAGGCACATTTTCCAACAAGTTTGAGTTGCAAACGATTTTGGACCTTTGGTCCAAATGGTTTGCAAACCGTTTGGTGAGTTGAGTCCCAAACTGCATGAGAGTTTTGACCGTTTGGATGGGTTGAATGTTTGAGGTCTGAACCCTAGTACATGTTGTATGATTAAAAAATGGATCCAATTCATTGATTAAATGTATGGACCATCCACCAATTACAACTCTAATCGATTTGTTGGATATTCCATTAATTGATCCATCCGATTTCAAGACTTTTTGGGTCAAACGGTCTTGAGACCGTTTGAGCCCAAATGGTCTTGAAACCGTTTGGGATCAAATGGTTTCAAAACCGTTTGGTGATCCAATGGTTGAGATTTGAGGATTGGAGATCCAAGAGCCAATAATAGTTGAAATTCAATAACTCAATTGATTGAAGGTTTCAATGTAGCAAATCATGTTCAACCAATTGATGAATGTACCTAATGAACCCTTGTGGTTTTGAGACTGATTTGGCCCAAACGGTCGTGAGACCGTTTGAGTCCAAACAGTCTTGAAACTGTTTGGGGTCAAACGGTTTCAAAATCATTTGGAGACCAAACAGTTACAAAACTATTTGGTGATGAAACTTCAAAACTGAATGAAGGCCAATTGTGGTTCAATCAATTGGAAATTGAAGGTGATGATTGTTCTAATGATCCAATGATTGATAGTAATGAAAATCAATGATAGGTAAAAATGTTGAATTCCTAAAGTACCTAAATGATTAGTACCTTTAAAGAGATAAACCCTTATTGCTTATAAAAGAAATAATTTGGTACACTATGTTAATCATAGTTGTATGTACTTGAATGAAGGGTTGATATAACCTAATCAAGTTGAAAAGATAATTTGAGATGAATTCATACATGAGTATGATTCATGTCATGATTAAGGGTATGATCCTTAGTAAAGGGAACATGAAACCCTAATTGGGATGAATTGTAAACCCTAAGTATGGGTAATGGAACATGGAACCCTAATTGGGACGAATTGTAAACCCTAAGTATGGGTAATGAAACATGAAACCCTAATTGCGATGTATAGTAAACCCTAATTGTGGGATTATTGAATGTAGACCCTATTCTGGGGTGAAATTTATGTGAAACCCTAATATAGGGTGATTTTATGAGAAACCCTGATGGTTGATGTGATATGAAGGGAATAGTGGTGTTACCTTTGAATAGTGAATCCATATTTGTTTTACATGGTATTGATATGCAATTGATATCACTGTTATCATTTGTGCTAACCAAGCAGGTATTTTGAAATGATGATAATAGCCATGTATGAGATATGATATTTAATTCACTATTGTGATTGGGCCTTGTGTGCCATAATATACCTTGCTTCCTGGTAAGAGATAACAAGAGAGTTAATGGGCCTCAAGTACCATGAGTTATGCTTGTAATAGCAAGTATCATGTTTACCTTGGTCAGATGACCTGAAGGTGATAGTTACCTGGAAAAGTGGTAACAATGCTTAATGATGAGCTAAGGATATTAATACCCAGAACCATATGATTATGGTAATGAGATTGTGAAGGGATGAGAATCCATTATTAAAACGAGGGACTGAGTTCCCAATGTCTTTTAAAGATTGATTAGTGATTGATTCTTTATAACATTGTCATAATAAGTTATGTTTAAGAACTTGGATGATGCTAAAAGAATATGATAATGTACTTAATTAATCAAGTGAAATCTATTCATGTAGTGCTCTGACCATAGACCCATCATCGTCAATAGTTGGTGATGGTGAAACAGGTTTTCCTATGGGATTTCTTGGAATTTGCATATTTTGAATATGGGGGGTAAAAGGGGCAAAAATATCCTTACGTCCTAGTGAAGAGATTGATGGAAGGTAAACATTAAACCTCTCAATCCTTCATGTGTCGGGATGGATGTATCACAAATATCTCAATGGTTGGGATGGATGTATAATTAATCTCCCAATGATATTTAATGTCAGGTCGATGGAGATAAACATTCATTCTCTCGATTGCTGATGAGAGTGTAGTTGACGCTGTAACTCTATAGAGAAGTTGCCAGTATACCCTGGAAAGCTATATTGAGCAGTTGACATAGTCCTGCTTGTGGTCCCGTACTGATCGGGATGTGGGAGGTCATGGGAATCTGGCTCTTCCATTGACCTATGTATGGTACCGATTTCAATTTAGCAATGATGGGTTGGAGTATGAGCGGTATACCTCATCTCCTCAGAGCTAAAGTATGTTTGTAAAATGTAATCAGTCGTGTAGCGTATTTGCATAAGATTGAAATATGAGAATCACAGGTTGATGATTATCTTGCTTAACATATCCTAGAAGGATAAATGTTATACATGTCCTTTAATTCTTTATTGAATATTAGACATGCTGCTTAATCAAGTTACAACTGATAAGCTCAAGTGGGAATGTTGCTCTAATCTTCTTAAATAAGTGAATTATCTACTGTTGATTATTTTGATTCCACTACTTAGTTTATTTCTATTAAACTGCAATAATATTGTTTTCGGCGAAGAGTTATATCTCTCGCTAGGACAATTTTTATAATTGTCTCACCCCCGTGGGATCCAACATTTTAGGTAAACGCAGACAAAAAGGCAAACACCCTACTACAGGGAAAGAGCAACAACAACAACAACAAGGACAGTAGTGATCCATCAGGTGGAGATACTGGCTGTCTAGTTTTGTACAGTTTGTCCTACAAGTCATCTTTGTACTCTCAGGTCCTAGGAGTCAGTAGTTAAGGTTTTTATAATCGATCTGAGATTTTGGCTTGAATGCCTAGAGGATTTTGTTACTTGTGCCCTTAACAAGGCAGTTGATGTATATATAATTCCTTGAGGAAAGATGTAACATGTCTTGTACATCATGAACTAGGGTGTATATTTAATACATTGGTTCTTGTTGAAAGAGTTTCTTTGGTAATGGATCTCTCTGCAAATGGTTTTAATTTTTGGTGATTTTCAGTAATTTCACTGCTAACGATCGCTTCTGCATTAGTTAATCTCATTTTTATGAGTTGGAGCCCACATGATTAGCGGTATCAGAGCTCTAGGTTCACTGAGTCTACAGAGACATAGGATTAAGGTTGTTGAGTCTGTTCTAGTGTCTTCCAGTCTATCTGATAGCGTCTTCTGCTCATATAGGAGGAGAAGAAGAACTAGAGATGTCTAGATCACACGATGAACATGCTGCTGAGAGCAGCATTGCTGCACCAGGATGAGGTGCAAGAGACCAGGATCAGGAGGAACCAGAGCCTGAACAACCCCAGTTCAATCAAGATGATATGGGAAACCCAGCTTTCCAAGCCATGTTTGGACAGTTTATGGCAGCCATGACACATATGACAGATAGGATGCCATTACCTGCACCTAGGGCACCAGCCCACGATGAAAGACATGGAACCTGCAAGACTTTTAAACAGCTTAGGAGGGTAGAAGCCATAGAGTATGTTGGTACAGCCGACCCAACAGATGTTGACCTATGGTTGACTAAACTAGAGAAAGCCTTCAGAATCCTCGTGATTCTTGATGATGAGAAGACGAGGCATGCGGTATATCTCCTGAAAGGGAGTGTTGGACACTGGTGGACCATTAAGGAAGGTAAAAGACCTGGTGTTGTGATCGGATGGGATGAATTCCAGCATGAATTCATCGCTAGATACTTTCCCAAGATGTATCTAGATGAGAAAATCTCTCAATTTGAGAGGTTGAGGCAAGGACAAATGAACATTAGCAAATATGAAGCTAGGTTCATGGAACTTTTGTAGTTTTGTCCGCATATGGCATCTACAGATGAGGAGAGAATTCGGCAATTCGAGAAGGGGTTGAATGCTGAATTGACCACTCTAGTGTCTGCTCTGGAGAACCGGGAGAGGTTTGCCACTTTTGTGGAGTCTGTAAGATGAATAGAGAGGTTTGTAATTGAGAAGTGACAGACCAAGGGTAGGAAAGAGTACCCACAGTTCCAAGGACAGAGTTCTGGAAGTTTTAAGAAACCAAGGTATTATGTGCCTACACCACCACCAAGGTTCAATACCCAGACGCAATGGACGTCAAGTAAGGGTAGAGGTCATAGTTTACCACCGAAGGGTGCTCACAACTCAGCCTCAATGTCAGTAAAAGGACCACCCAGACCACAGTGGGGAAATGTAACCTATTATAGATGTGGGAGAGAAGGTATTGTGGTGAGGGATTTTCCTAAAAAGTCAGGAATGTGACCTAGCAACCGAGGCAGATTCAGCAAGGCTTTTAGAGGCAGCAGTCTGGCAGTGATGATAGAGGACGTGAACAAACATCCCAAGCCAGTTTGTCTACATCCAACAACCGAGCACAGGGTCAACAACAAGCAACGGCTAGATTCTATGCTATGAATTAGCCCGAAGCAGTAGTAAACCCTCGGGTTGTGATAGGTCAGATGGAATTACTTTATTCTGATATGTCTTCATCCTACTTCGTTTCTGTGTTAATTGATCTGGGTGCTACACATTCTTTTATCACTCGAGAAGTGATTCATGACTGCAACATGATTGTAAGTCATAGAGCAGATAGTTTGTTGCTAGAAACACCTTTGCTAGGATCTGTAGTATTACGTGAAGTGTGTTCTCCCTGTAATCTTTCCTTTTCTAATCACCGCATTCAGGTAGATCTTATACCACTTGAAATGCATGGGTTTGATATAATTCTTGGGATGGACACCTTAGAGAAGTATAAAGTTGTCTTGGATTGTGGTTCCAAGTAGGCTGTGTTCACAGACAATGGAGACACATAGATCTTTCAGGGAGATAGAAAGATTCTTCCAACTTGTCTTGTGTCAGCTATGGTAGCTGAGAAGTTGATGAGACAAGGATTCTTTGCATTCTTAGCCCATGTAGTTCATACCACAATGAAGAGCCCTCATCCTTCTAAAGTTTCGATAGTCAGGGAATTTGAAGATGTATTTGCCAAAGAACTTCCAGGTGTTCCACCGCCCCGAGAGATTGAATTTGAGATTAATCTAATCCCGGGAACGCAACCAATAGCACAAATTCCGTATAGAATGGCACCTGTTGAGATGGCAGAACTCGAGAAACCACTGCAAGAGTTGCTTGAGAAGGGTTTTGTCTGACCAAGTACTTCACCATGGGGTGCTCCGGTCCTCTTTGTTAAGAAGAAAGATGGGTCTATGTGATTGTGCATCGAATATAGGCAACTGAATAAAGTAACTATAAAGAACAAGTATCCTTTACCAAGGATTGATGACTTGTTTGATTAGTTGTGTGGTATAACTATCTTTTCTAAGATAGATTTGAGGTCGGGATACCATCAGTTGTGTATCAAGGAAAGTTACATACCTAAGTCTACTTTTAGGACAAGGTATGGTCACTATGAGTTCATAGTTATGACGTTTGGACTAACTAATGCACCAATTGCATTCATGGAACTCATGAATCAAATCTTTCGACATTTTCTTGATCAATGTGTAGTTGTCTTCATAGATGACATCCTGATATATAGTAGAGATGCTCAACAGCATGAGCAGCATCTTCATCAGGCTTTGACTTTGCTAAGAAAGCATAAGTTGTATGCTAAGTTTAGCAAATGTGAGTTCTGGTTACCAGAAGTTTCTTTTCTTGGACACATTATATCTATTTCAGGTATTCGTATTGATCCTAAGAAGTTAGAATCTGTCATGCAATGGGAACAGCCAAAGACACCAACGGAGATACGTAGTTTCCTAGGATTGGCAAGCTATTACAGGAGGTTCATTAAGAACTTCAGTTTAATAGCTTTACCCCTAACCAAGTTGACCAGGAAGGAGATTCCTTCTGTCTGGAATGACAAGTGTCAACAATCTTCCCAATTGCTGAAGGAAAGTTTAACAAGTACACCTGTGTTAGTGCTACCTGAGCAAGGGAAGGGATATATAGTCTTTTGTGATGCATCTAAGAATGGCTTAGGATGTGTGTTGATGCAGGATAAACAAGTGATTTCTTTTGCTTCTCGACAGCTTAAGAAACACGAGGAGAATTATCCGACACACGATTTAGAGTTAGTTGTTGTGGTCCATGCCTTGAAGATCTGGAGACATTATCTCTATGGAGAAACATTCTAGATTTTCACAGACCACAAGAATCTAAAGTATATCTTCTCACAGCATGAGCTAAACATGAGGCAAAGCCGCTGGATGGAGTTAATCAAGGACTATGATTGTACAATTGATTATCATCTAGGGAAAGCCAATGTGGTTGTTGATGCGCTAAGCAGAAAATCAGCAACACCAGCCTTAGATAAGGCATAGTTAAACTCGTTAGTGTGCTCTAAGAGAGATGTTTATCTCCTTGAGGCAAAATAATGTACAACTTAAGGTATCATTGTTAGCCGGGTTGTTAGCCGAGATGCAAGTGAAACCTACTCTAAGACAATAGATTAAAGAAGCAAAGAAAGATGATACTGTGATTCAACGGATCAGGTCATAGTATGGTAGTGAGAAACGAGATGATTTCCATGATTCTGATGATTAGATAGTTTGTTACAATGGTAGGATGGTAGTACTTGATGCTGATAACTTAAGGAAGTTAGTCCTAGAAGAAGCTCATTCTTCAATGTATGTTATGCATCCAGGAAGCACCAAGATGTATCATAACTTAAAAAATATGTATTGGTGGCCTGGATAGAAGAAGGATGTTGTTGAGTTTGTTATGTGGTGTCCAGTGTGTCAGTAGGTTAAAGATGAACATCAGAAGCCCGTAGGAACAATGCAACCTCTTCCAATACCACAGTGGAAACGAGATCATGTAACCATGGACTTTGTGGTTGGTTTTCCTAGAAGAGCCAAAAGTCATGATTCCATTTGGGTGATAGTTGATAGGTTGACAAAGACAGTACATTTCTTACCTATCAAAACAACCTACACTATTGAGAAGCTGGCACAGATATACATAGATGAGATAGTGCATTTGCACGGGGTTCTAGCTACTATCATTTCTGATATAGGTCCCCAATTTACGAGTCATTTTTGGGAATGACTGTATAATGCTTTGGGTACACAATTAAGGTTTAGTACAGCCTTTCATCCTCAGACAGATGGAAAGTCTGAGAGGTCTATACAAACTTTGGAGGACTTGCTTAGAGCATGTGTCCTTCAATTTGTAGGAAGTTGGGATCTGCACCTGAGCTTGATAGAATTTGCTTATAATAATAGATATCAGCACAGTATTGAGATGGCACCATATGAGGCTTTATATAGTTGACATTGTAGATCTCCTTTATGTTGGTATGAAGCAGGAGAGTACCAACTTTTGGGTCCTGAGCTTGTTCAGCAGATAACTGAGAAGATTAAAGTAATACAACAAAAGTTGAAGGATGCCCAGGATAGGCAGAAATCTTATGCTGATAAGCATCATATACCGTTAGAATTCCAAGTTGGAGATAGAGTGTATTTCAAGGTCTCGCCTTGGAAAGGTATCCTTAGATTTGGAAAGAAGGGAAAGTTTGCTCCTAGATTTATGGGACCTTATCCAATCATTAAGAGGATGGGAAAGGTAGCCTATAAGCTGGAGTTACCACCTGAGTTGAATAGATTGCATCTGGTGTTCCATATTTCCATGCTGAGGAAGTGTCATCCTGACACTAAGTTAGTTCTGTAACCTGTGGAAGTAGAACTAAATGATGATATATCATATATTGAAGGACCAGTGTTGATTCTTGACAGAAGAATCCAGAAGTTGAAAAAGAAAGACATTAGTCTTGTACAAGTTCTCTGGCATCACTGTGGCATTGAAGAAGCTACATGGGAGCTAGAGGAAGAGATGAGAAGGAAATATCCTCCTCTTTTCTCTTGATGTTTTTGTTGATGATTTTAGGGACGAAATCCTTATATGGGGTGGATAACTTGTAACATCCCTGACCTGGGTTATGTTTTAACCCTAGGTGTTTTGCTTAATAAAAGTTATTATATACTTTCTCTTATCTTTTGAAAAGTAATTAAGGCTCAAGAGGAACTTATATTGCAATTTTAGTCCTTTTTGAATATTGTTGAAATCAATGATTTGCTTGTTTTGGACTAAAGTGCAAATTACACAAGTTGAGGGGTTTATTTGCAAATTGTGCATAATAATATGTTCCTCATGTGTTGAATAATCATGAGAGTGAAAATGATGTAGAGGTATGGCTTGTGATAGCCTGAATACCAAGAAAGAGCTGATAAAGCAATGTTTATGCATTAAAACCTAGTTTTGGTGTAATGTGTAATTTACCCAAAAACTAGGGTTCAATATGCAAATTACCACTTCAAAATGGTCCCTATTGTTTCTTGGGATCATGTGGTGCAAAGAAAATGAGAGGGTCTGATGAATGCATATTCATCTAAGTCTTATCGCCTCGTTTGGCCCAATTTTGGTTGCATCCGTGCATTTATTGGCTTTATCTTCTAATATGTGCATTGACTTGGCTTCCTTGCTTTAATGCGCATTTATTGGCTTTATCGCCTAATATTCGCATTGCGTTGGCTTAATGGAATTGGTTTTAATTCAATTTTTACACCTATTTGCAGGTTTAATTAAGTCCAAGAAGTCAAGCTTGGAACACAAACTTCTCGGCCCACATCACTTTTTGCACCCCTTTTCTTCTTTATTCAAGTCAGCAGCGTCGAGGCCTTGTCCCTTTCTTATGCCCCAACCGGGCCCTCCAATAAGCCATTGGGTCCCTCCTTCCTTCTCACAAGCGCGACTTGTGCCTTTCATCTTCTCAGATCGCGATCCCTCTGCTACCCTAAACGCGATCACGGTTGTTGTAGCTTGGTCGCGATCTTACTTTAGCCACCTGGCCGTGGATCTCCCCTGCTCACGATCATGCTAATTGCGACCCAGCTCGTGATCTCTCCCGCAACCTAGACTCCCAAAGAACTTTGCACACATGTCCGCAGCGATATCCGCGATCGAGCGCATGCCCACGACCAAGCAACACCCGCGACCAGATAGACTCCCGCGACCGCGGCAAAGTGAAGACTGCGATCCTCCCTCCTCCCGCAGTCTCTCCTATCCAGAGCCACGACCTACAACTAGTCGCGCCCGCGGAAATACCCACGGTCTACCTCCGATCACCAGCAGCCTAGCCTCCTACCGTGACCTGCTACACTCATGGTCCCTTCACCCCTCATGCCCGCGGATTACCAAAGCAGCAGCAGAGATCACGACCTACCTTAGCTGCAACTGCGGGTCTATTAGTCGCGACCTGATCCCTCCTTCTGCATCCGCCTTCACCTTGCCCCATGCCACCCTCCTCTTCCTACAGTAGCAGCAACCTTCCACTTCCAGAGATCATGACTCATCCCTCCTCCACCTGCACCTTCCCTCCTCATCCCGACCGCGAGCAGCTCCTCCTACCTTATCACCTATAGACCTGGTCGAGGTGCAGCACCAAGCAGCGACCCCACACAACTGCCCACGACCCAACTACCTTCAACGTTCTGCCCTCACTCCTTCACCTATGCCAGGTCATGTCTCTTCCTCACACATAGTAGCACAAAGGCCGCGACCATGACAAAGGCCGCGACCATGACATTTGCCGCGACCACAACATTTGCCGCGACCACGACAAAGGCCGCGACCCCAACAAAGGCCACAACCACGACATTTGCCGCGACCACGACAAAGGCCACGACCACGACCACGACCATGACAAAGGCCGCGACCACGACAAAGGCCGCAACAACGACAAAGGACGTGACCACGACATTCGCCGTGACCACGACAAAGGCCGCGACCATGACAAAAGTTGCGACCCACTGCAGAAATGACAAGGTCACGGTTTTAAGTCGGTGCCCAGCCTGCCTATAAATAGAACTCGACTCCAGTCAGTCAAATGATCATCTCCATACGTCGTTAGGCTGCAGGACTGTCCTAGGCCTAAGGAGACGATCTCCATAGCCAAGAACCTGCCCCCGTGGTGGTTTCGCAGCCTGTTCACCCAGATCTGGAGTGAAGACTCAGATCTGCAAGCCACCTCATTTAGATCTGGATCTAGATCTAGATCTGGGTCTAGATCTGCTGCGTCTACACCACTTCTATGCCGCCATCTCATCCACGAGCTGCTCCTCCTGCTGCGAGTGAGGACAACAAGAAGAAGAAGGTGGAGAGAGAAGATCTGCCCCGTCTGCCGTGGTGTTCTTCCCTCCTCATCCAGATCTGCCCCGACATCGTGTAGAAGACCATTTCTCCACCGAGAGGTGATCATCTTCTTCACCATGCTCATGGCGGAAACTTCTCTCTCTCTTGTTATTCTTGTTTCTCTCACCATGAGCGAGTAGTTTACTTTTGCTGGGGTGCGGGGACTAACCCCGCTGCCCATGCTTTCATATCTCACTGTTAAACATTCCATGGCACGTATATAATCTTTCATTTTCTTGTTAATCGTCGATGAGTGCTTGTGGATTGATCACCTTCTTGCATATATCTTGTTCGTTTCCTATGTTGCGAGAACTTCAATGCGTAGGTTTTGAATGTCGATTAACGCGGTTGACTCCCAAACTAGAAATAGAATGGGATTCCTTGAGGTCGTAAGTGTATGATCTGTGTGGTGACGAGCCATCTAGCCCACAGTGACACTTCTATGTGTGTGACGCCTATATAGGGGGCCCACAACTTCATTTGGATTTATGTATCTTCGGAGCTGTAAGTATGTGATCTGGATGGTGACGAGACATCTGATACTTAAGGTGATGCTTACACGAACCTGGCGCCCGTATGGGGGGTTATGCAGCAGCTCTATTTAAATGGTTATATCTTTCCTGGATGTTTGATGTTTGGATGTGATTGCATGCATAGTGGTGGTGAAACACGACACCATCCCAGCGATTTCCATCATTAATCTTTAATCAACCTTTAATCCTGCTCTATTACTTTCCTTGCTTTTAGCTTAATTAAACTCATTTCAACCAACCTTGTTCTAAATATTAGTCTTGATTCAACTAGATTCAACTAGAGATAGATTCTTAAAAATGTTGTCCCTTGGGATTCGATCCTCAACTATACTGCGATAAGACCCGTCCGCTTACGGGTGGCATTATTGCACGTTGTTTTGGTTAAAAACTTAGGGATTTAAACCCTAAGTGAGTTTGTTAGTGCGAAAATATAAGCCACGTCAAATTCTGGCACCGTTGTCAGGGACAACAGAATCATCTAGTTAGATCTAGTTCTTTTGAGGCTAATTTAGGTTTTCCTTTTTCTTTCGATACTATCGATCATATATACTTAAATTTGTTTATACTTCGTCATCTTACCAGCAAAAGATCTTTCCATCCTAGGTACCCACAAAGTCTAGTGTATGCGCCGCTTGGACAGTCCCGCACTCTCTGCTAGCTTTGACCCTGAGATAGACAGAACCTTTCTCCGTCAGTACAGAGAGAACCAGGCAAGAATGGCTCAAGAGGAGGAAATTGCTCAAAGGGTAGCTCAAGCCCTTAATGCACAAAGAGATAGGCTTATGCAAGAAGCCCGAGCCGCAGTTCAAGAAGAAATCTAAGAAGCCCAAGTAGCAGCTCAACAAGCAGAGTTACAAAAGGACCTTAGGGAGTTCTCAATCCCTAAAGCTACTGACGTTCATCACCCAGTGCAACCTCCTCCCATCAATGCTCTGAATTTTGAGATAAGAGCACATTGGGTTACATTGCTTCAAAATAGTCCTTTCTATAGTAAGCAAGGAGAAGATAGTCAAGAACATCTTCTGAGATTCATAGACTTATGCACCATGACAAAGAAAAATGGAGTCACAGATGATGCCATCAGACTCTGCCTCTTCAAGTACTCTCTTGCTGATAGAGCAATGAGTTGGTATAACTCTTTGCAATGCAAACCCATCACCACTTGGGAACAACTTCAAAATATTTTTCTGGAAAAGTTTTATCCACCTTCTCTCACCTATGAAATTAGGGGCTGAATAACGCAATTCACCCAGGCCCCTGGAGAATCCCTAGCCGAAGCATGGGAAAGATACAAAGAGCTTCTACGCAAGTGCCCACATCATTGCATTCCAAAGAATCAACTCATTGAAATCTTTTATAGAGGTGTGGACGATGATATCAAGAGGTTTTTGGATTCCTCGTCTGGAGGAAACTTCATGCGTCAGAGTTATGATAGCGCATGGAAGGTTGTCACCCTTGGAGCTAAAAACCAAGCCAACTGTGGAAGACCTATGGGAAAAGGAGTCTTGAAGGTAGCTATGGCTGAAGCAACACCCGAGTACAAGTCTATCGCTGAATCTCTCAAACTCCTAGTTGCAAAGCAAGACCATCTAGAATCGTCTCTCGCAGCTTATGAAAGAAGACGTTCGCCCCCTCGACAACAAGAGCAAGTTAAGTAAGCCTCACTCTTCTGCAAAGCATGCAAAGGAACTGATCATTCTACTCTAGCTTGTAACATTCTCTATGATGTTGTTTTGAGTAATACATGTGCCCAAGGAGATAATGGTCAAATGGAAAATCTGAATGTTGTCAACACTATCCCTGGTCAAGGGTACTATAATCCGAATCAGAATAGGAACCATCCAGGTTTTCAATAAGGGAATCCTTCTGGAGCGGAGAACTCGCAACAACTTGGTTCAAATACTCAACAACGAGGCCCGCCAGGATTCCAGTATAACCAACAACAGAATTTTGGGAATCAAGGGAACTTCAGAGTTAACTTCCAGAATAGAAACTACAACAATTATCAGAACAATTCTCAATTTCAAAACCCCAACCAAGCCCCCTATCAACAGCAACAACAAGGGCAACAAGCCGGTCCCATCTCTCCTGATGACAAATTGTCAGCTATTGAGAAGATGTTGCAGTCGTAGCAGACTATGATAGCTAACCAGCAAGCCCATCAGAAGGCTATTGAATCTCAACTAGCTCAACTTGCGGCTAGCATGAAGCCACCTGCTGGAACCTTTGCTGGACTACCCAAAAACAATCCTGAACATCCTGAGCAATTGAAGGCTGTCACCACCAGGTCTGCAAAAGACTATTCTGACTCCCCTGCTAAGATACCAATAGCGGAAACAAATGATGATAACTTTGCAAATGACCAAGACTCTACAACACCTGAGTCCCAACCGAAGGAACAACCAACCGCTAATAATACAGACAAAGCAAGATTGGAGGAACCATTGGCTGCGGAGGCTGAAGACACACCTGAGTCGGATGTGCCAGTATACAAGCCTCATCCTCCTTTCCCAGCCCATTTAAAGCAGACAAAGCTCGATACTCGATTCAACAAGTTTAAAGAAGCTATGAAGAAGCTTCATGTAGATATACCCTTTGTAGATGCACTGGACGAGATACCAGCCTGGACTAAGTATTTAAAGTCTCTCCTCACAAGGAAGTACATAACTGAAGAATACGAGACTGTTAATCTAGCAACAATCACTTCCGATATCATCCAGAGAAAGATGCCCAAGAAGCAGAAAGACCCGGGATCCTTTGGGATTTCATGCCATATCGGTGACTCTTCATGTAATAAGGGATTAGCCGATCTCGGTGCTAGCATTTCTATCATGCCACTTAGCCTTTACAAGAGGCTAGGGTTTGCAGAATTACTCCCAACTGGAATGACCATTCAACTTGCAGATAACTCTATGACTCTTCCTTTGGGAATCATCAAAGATGTCCATGTCAAGGTTGGAAAAGACCCTTATGTCCCTTATGACTTTGTCATCATGGACATAAAAGAAGACGCCAGATACCCTCTTATCTTTGGCCATCCGTTCCTCGCCACTACAAGAGCTTTGATTGACGTTGAAGCAGGGACCTTGTTGCTCATACTAGGGAAAGAAACCCTCGAGTTCAAAGTTTTTGAAAGCATGCGAAGACCGAGCATGCAGGAAGAAGTCTATTTGATTGATTGCATTGAGCAAATGTCTCTCCTCACACAAGAGGAATATGAACATGATGATCCTTTAGAAGTGGCACTAACAAACCCATCTGCCGAAATTTTCATCAAAAAACAAGTTAAGGATTGTATCCTTCACCTCGACTCTGTAGAAGAAGACCCTAAAGCTATGTTCGAGGAACTTAATGTTGTGAATGTAACTGAAGAGCCATGCGAGAATCCAGAAGCCCCTTCCTGAGGGACTTAAGTACGTGTTTCTGGATGATCTCAAGGTTTGTCCAGTTATTATAAATTTTGATCGAATGAAAGAACAAGAAGATAGACTCCTGAAAGAATTAAAGGAAATAAAGAAAGGTATCAGCTACAAGATGAGTGATCTCACCGGGGTTAGTCAAGCACTTTGCATGCACAAAATCCCTACGGTGGAAGACCACAAGCCGACTGTTGAGCATCAATGAAAATTGAATCCTAATATGAAGGAAGTGGTCCGCCATGAAGTTATCAAGTTGCTCACTTCCTGAATCATCTATCTGATATCTGACTCACCATGGGTGAACCCTGTGCATGTCGTTCCAAAGAAAGGTGGCACTACTGTGATACATAATGAAGAAAATGAACTCATCCCCACTCGAACAGTAACTGGGTGGAGGATGTGCATCGATTATAGAAAATTGAACAATGCCACACGCAAGGATCATTTCCCGATGCCCTTTTTAGATCAAGTCATAGAGCGATTGGCTCACCAGGAATATTTTTGCTATCTCGATGGTAACTCTGGATTTTATCAAATCCCTATACATCCATATGACCAAGAGAAAACTACATTTACCTACCCCTTTGGAAGATAAGCCTTTAGAAGGATGCTATTTGGACTCTTTAATGCGCCTGCAACCTTCCAACGCTGCATGGCGGCCATATTTGCTGGTTTAACCGAAACCATTATGGAAATTTTTATGAATGATTTCTCTGTATATGGGGATTCTTATGATTCATGCCTACGGAACCTCTCCCTTGTCCTCAAACGATGTGAAGAAACACATCTGGTTCTTAATTGGGAGAAATGTCATTTTATGGTAAAAGATGGCATTGTCCTTGGCCATAGAGTTAGTAATTGAGGAATTGAAGTGGACAAGGCCAAGATCGAGGTGATCTCCAAACTATCTATCCCTACCAATGTAAGAGAAGTCTGCGCATTCCTTGGTCATGCGGGTTTCTACAGAAGGTTTATTAAGGATTTCTCCAAGATAACCAAGCCCATGACAAACCTATTGTTGAAGGATGCTGATTTCCATTTTGATGATGAGTGTATCAAGAGTTTCAACAACCTAAAGCATGCCCTTGCAACAACACCCATCATTCGTGCCCCGGATTGGGACAACCCATTCGAAATTATGTGTGATGCCAGTGATTACGCTGTGGGTTCCGTTCTGGGTCAATGTATAGAGAAGAAACATCATGTCATCTATTATGCATCAAAGACCCTTGACGAGGCTCAGAGGAACTACACAACTACCGAGAAGGAACTCCTAGCAGTCGTATATGCCTTTGATAAGTTTAGATCCTACCTCATTGGTTCAAAGGTGTTTGTCTACACCGATCACGCAGCTATTCATTATCTTCTAAAAAAGAAAGATGCAAAACCAAGGTTGATAAGATGGATTCTCCTATTGCAAGAATTCGATCTTGAGATTAGAGATAAGAGAGGCACAGAAAATGTTGTAGCAAACCACTTAAGTCGTATCCACGCTCTGGAAAATGAGAAGGTCCCAATCAACGACTCTCTTCCAGATGACCAGATCATGAAAGTATCAGAAGCTACTCCTTGGTACTCGGACTATGTGAACTACCTTGCCGCTGGTGTCATCCACCCTGAGTGTACTGGAAATGCTCTAAAGAAATTCATGCATGATGTGAGGCAATATCACTGGGATGAACCGTACCTCTTCAAGCTCTGTGTTGATGGTCTCTACAGATGTTGTATCACTGAGGAAGAAGCCCAACTTATTTTAGAGAAATGCCACGCAGGCCCAGTCGGAGGCCATATGAGTTCAAAGAAAACCTCTTTGAAGGTTCTGCAATGCGGGTTCTTTTGGCCAACCATATCCAGAGATGCTTACAATTTTGTTCTGTCATGTGACAAGTGTCAGAGAACGGGAAACATTACAAAAAGAGATGAGATGCCACTTAAGATATGGCAAGAAGTTGAGATTTTTGATGTTTGGGGAGTGGACTACATGGGTCCATTCCCATCCTCACATGGATTTTCCTACATCCTAGTCGCGGTTGATTATGTCTCCAAATGGGTGGAGGCAATACCAACGGTTACTAGCGATTCAAAACCCGTCATTAAAATGTTCAAAGATATCATTTTCCCCGTTTTGGAGTTCCACGCACTGTGATCTCCGATGGAGGTTCTCATTTTCTGGAAAGAAGCTTTGAAGCATTGTTGATAAGATATGGTGTAACGCACAAGGTAGCTTCCCCCTACCACCCACAAACGAGTGGGCAAGTAGAGGTTTCGAACTGTCAACTCAAAGCTATCCTGGAAAAGACAGTAGGACGCAACCGGAAGGATTGGTCAGTGAAAATCAATGAAGCTTTATGGGCCTACCGAACTGCGTTCAAAACTCCTCTTGGGACAACACCCTTCAGACTCATCTATGGAAAATCATGTCACCTTCCCGTGGAACTAGAACATAAAGCATGGTGGGCAATCAAACAGCTGAATTTCGACATGAAGAAAGCAGGCGAAGACAAGATTCTACAACTTCAAGAGTTGGATGAACTCCGAATGACAGCTTATGAGAATGCACGAATCTACAAGGAACGCATGAAACTTTGGCATGATGGTCATCTAAAAAGAAAGGACATTCAAGTGGGAGACCAAGTTCTGTTGTTCAACTCGAGACTGAGGTTATTCCCAGGGAAACTCTGCTCTCAATGGTATGGACCGTACATTGTCAAGAGCATCTACCCACATGGTGCATTTACCTTATGGAGTGAGAAGTCAGGTGATTTTGTGGCAAATGGCCAACGCTTGAAGAGATATTTCACCAAAACTGATACTAGCACTGATAAATTGATGAATCTGTCCAAACTGACATACCTACCAGAAAACTGAAGAAATCACGTCGAGCCATCGACGTAATACAAAGGCGCTTGTCAGGAGGTAACCTGATCTTTAACTTAGCTTTTACTTTTAATTTTGTCTTTAGAAAATTTTGCACCTGATAGAAAATGCATCGCAAGATGCAGTCTTAAGTTTTGATAGATTCCATTTTTGAGATTTCAGATGGAGGATGCGTCGCCGAAAGGAATGCAACCACATCTGGTGGACCAACCGGCACGAGTTTTCCCCTCCATCTCGGATTTAGAGTTTTCTCGGGACGAGCAAATTTCTAAGTTCGGGGTGGAGGGTGGGTGGTATGTACTTTACTTTCCACCCTCCCCTATCTGTTTCTGACTTAAGATTTCATTGTTGAAATTTTGTCGCAATTTTGAGCAAATTTTTCAAAAATTTCAAAAGTTTCAAAAGTTTAATAGCAATTTGTATAGAAACTTGATGAAGTTGTGACACTTTTGTTTCAATCAAATCCATTACCTAGCCGGCTATCCTGTTTTCCCATGCAGTTTTGAATCATTATACCCTCCTTATCCGAAGTGAAGCCTCAAGTAGAAAAATTTCTTAAACTAGCCTATGATTAGAAATCACCGTGTGAAGCTTATGAATCCTAACATCATGATTAGTAGATATGGCAAGTATCTGTCAAACTAAGAGGGATCAAGCATGTTGTGCTTCCTATCTGACTAGTGGAACAATAGCATGGAATCTCCACCGGATCCTCATCAAGTCATTATTTGAGCAGAGTATGATAAGGAGAACAACCCAGTGCACTGAATTGTAAATCAAGTTGCATTCTGATCTGAACTCTTTTCTACACTTCTTATATCATCTTCTTACCCCTTCGTTCATAAAAAACAAACAAAAATAGCCAATATAGTGCCAAACCCAAACTTCGGGGTGGCACACCCTCTCTCTCTTTCCGCTTCTTCCATACCCCTCACTACGAAATAGGGGCGTATCACCAAGAAAAGATGCCTAAGCACACACAAAAAGAAATGCAATCTCGAGTCAAATAGAGGAGAGATTCGCACAAAAAAAATGCAATCAATGAAATTGCAAATCATATAATAAAAATCTTGAGTCGAATAGAGGAGAGATTTATTTCTTCCTTCCATACCACTCTTCACTCCCTTTTCCACCTAAAGGCACAATGAATGCCTCCCTGATCCTAAAAACACCAGTGTCAGATCAGGTGCATACTTGTTGTTCTGCGGGTATCTCTGGACTCTTACGAAACTCTTTGACATGCTTGATTTTGGAAAAAGTAGAGAGGAAGTGATACTGGGAAGCGAACTTGGGAACGAAGATATGGTAAAATGTGTTCTGTGATCTCGGGATATTGAGACACTTAGTCATACCGAGCGGAAAAGTAATAATCGTGATGTGAAGATGAGGCAATCACACGAGTTGAAAGTATGCGCTTGGAGATTGTTTCAGATTTTGTGTTACTTGAGGGCGAGCAACGTTTAAGTTCGGGGTATTTTGATGAATGCATATTCATCTAAGTCTAATCGCCTCATTTGGCCCAATTTTGGTTGCATTCGTGCATTTATTGGCTTTATCCTCTAATATGTGCATTCACTTGGCTTCCTTGCTTTAATGCACATTTATTGGATTTATCATCTAATATGTGCATTGCCTTGGCTTAATCGAAGTGGTTTTAATTCAATTTTTACACCTATTTGCAGGTTTAATTAAGTCCAAGAAGTCAAGCTTGGAACACAAACTTCTCGGCCCACATCACTTTTTGCACCCCTTTTCTTCTTTATTCAAGTCAGCAGCGTCGAGGCCTTGTCCCTTTCTTATGCCCCAAACAAGCCCTCCACTAAGCCGTTGAGTCCCTCCTTCCCTCTCACAAGTGCGACTTGTGCCTCTCATCTTCTCAGATCACGATCCCTCTGCTACCCTAAACGTGATCGCGGTTGTTGTACCCTGGTCACAATCTTACTTTAGCCACCTGGCCGCCGATCTCCCCCGCTCGCGATCTTGCTAATCGCGACCTAGCTCGCGATCTCTCCCGCGACATAGACTCCCAAAGAACTTTGGACACCTGTCCGCAGAGATACCCGCGATCGAGTGCATGCCCACGACCAAGCAACGCCCGCGACCAGGCAGACTCCCGCGACCGTGGCAAAGTGAAGACCGCGATCCTCCCTCCTCCCACGGTCTCTCCTATCCAGAGTCACGACCTGCAACTAGCCGTGTCTGCGGCAATACCCACGGTCTACCTCCGATCACCAGTAGCCTATCCTCCTACCGTGACCTGCTGCACTCATGGTCCCTTCACCCCTCATGCCAGCGGATTACCGAAGCAGCCACAGAGATCACGACCTACCTTAGCTGTGATCGCGGGTCTATTAGTCGCGACCTGATCCCTCCTTCCGCATCTACCTTCACCCTACCCCTTGCCGCCCTCCTCTTCCTACAGCACTGGTAACCTTCCACTTCCAGAGATCATGACTCATCCCTCCTCCACCTGCACCTTCTCTCCTCATCCCGATCACGAGAAACTCCTCCTACCTCATCACATGCATACCTGGTCGAGGTGCAACACCAAGCAGTGACCTCGCACAGCTGCCCATGACCCAGCTACCTTCCACGTTCCACCCTCACTCCTTCACCTATGCCAGGTCGTTGCTCTTCCTCACACAGAGCAGCACAAAGGTCGCGACCACGACAAAGGCTACGACCACGACATTTGTTGTGACCACGGCAAAGGCCGCGACCCCGACAAAGGTCGCGACCACGACATTTGCCGTGACCACGACAAAGGTCGCGACTACGACATTTGTCGCGACCACGAAAAAGGCCGCAACCATGACAAAGGCCGCGACCATGACATTTTCCGTGACAAAGACAAAGGCCGCGACCACGACAAAGGCCATGACCATGACAAAGGCCACGACCACAACATTCGCCGCGACCACGACAAAGGCCGCGACCACGACAAAAGTCACGACCCGCTGTAGAAATGAAAAGGTCGCGATTTTAAGTCGTTGCCCATCCTACCTATAAATAGAACTCGACTCCAGTCAGTCAAATGATCATCTCCAGACGCCGTTAGGCTGCAGGACTATCCTGGGCCTAAGGAGACGATCTCCATAGCCAAGAACCTGCCCCCGTGGTGGTTTCACGACCTGTTCACCCAGATCTAGAGTGAAGACTCAGATCTGCAAGCCACCTCATTCAGATCCGGATCTAGATCTATATCTGGGTCTAGATCTACTGCATCTACGCCACTTCTACGCCGCCATCTCGTCCATGAGTTGCTCCTCCTGATGCGAGCGAGGATAATAAGAAGAAGAAGGTGGAGAGAGAAGATCTACCATGTCTGTCGTGGTGTTCTTCCCTCCTCGTCCAGATATGCCCCGACATCGTGTAGAAGACCATTTCTCCACCGAGCGGTGATCATATTCTTCACCATGCTCATGGCGGAAACTTCTCTCTCTCTTGTTATTCTTGTTTCTCTCACCATGAGCGAGTAGTTTACTTTTGCTCGGGTGCGGGGACTAACCCCACTTCCCATGCTTTCATATCTCACTGTTAAACATTCCATGGCATGTATATAATCTTTCATTTCATTTTTAATCGTCGATGAGTGCTTGTGGATTGATCACCTGCTTGCATATATCTTGTTCGTTTCCTATGTTGTGAGAACTTCAATACGTAGGTTTTGAATGTCGATTTACGCGGTTGACTCCCAAACTAGAAATAGAATGGGATTCCTTGAGGTCGTAAGTGTATGATCTGTGTGGTGATGATCCTTCTAACCCACGGTGATTCTTCTATGTGCCTGATGCCTGTATAGGGGGCCCACAACTTCATTTGGATTTCGGTATCTTCGGAGCCGTAAGTATGTGATCTGGATGGTGACAAGACATCTGATACCTAAGGTGATGCTTATGCAAACCTGACTCCCGTATGGGGGGTTCTGCAACAGCTCTATTTGAATGGTTATATCTTGCATGGATTTTTGATGTTTGGATGTGATTCCATGTGTAGTGTTGGTAAAACCCGGGACCATCCCAGCGATTTCCATCATTAATGTTTAATCAACCTTTAATCCTGCTCTATTACTTTCCTTGCTTTTAGCTTAATTAAACTCATTTCAACCAACCTTGTTCTAAATATTAGTCTTGATTCAACTAGATTCGACTAGAGAAAGATTATTAAAAATGTTGTCCCTTGGGATTCGATCCTCAACTATACTGTGATAAGACTCGTCCGCTTGCGGGTGGCATTATTGCATGTTGTTTTGGTTAAAAACTTAGGGATTTCAACCCTAAGTGAGTTTGTTAGTGTGATAATATAAGCCACGTCAGGGTCATCTCATTTGTGTCTCTTTGAAGGAGAGAGAATCTTGATATTAAAATAATCAAGATTTAAACATAATGGAAACCTTAGATCAAATTAATGCAAAAATAAATAAAATAATTGAAGGACCTTCAACCAAAATTGAAATGGTGGAATTTAGATATGTATGGATGTCCTTGTGCTTTGCAAGGGCCACGAAATATCTCAAGGAGGTGAAAAATCCACTCACATTATTATAAGAAAAAGAAATATCCACTCACTTATGGATATTACTATTAAATGGATTAAGGTGCTTAGTTTGCTTTTCTTTAAATTGTGGATAATTGAGAGGAATAATAGGCAAGGAGGATAGCCTCGTATCTAAGGAAGAGAAGGGGGTAAGAGGCAAGGGAATTGGGGAGATAATTCCTACTTTCTCTCTCTTAATTGATTTTTTAATAAAAATCACATATAAGCTCCTTTATCCATAGAATGAAAGGATAATTTCGAATTCACTTCCACCCTTTGCTTGCAAAACGACCAAGGAAGCTTTAAAGGACCAGGAGGATGACCCCAAACCTTTTGGTAAGCTTCTTGACCTTCTTTCATCTTGATTTCATGGTGGAAATCATAACTCAATGCATAATTTCTTCTTTTCTTCACTCCATCTTCAACCCTAGCCAATCTTTTCACTCCAAAGCTTGAGGATGAGACTTGGGGGAGTTGTAAAAGTTTCTTCCACCATTGTTGACGTGAAGCTCCAAGCTTTGAAGCTCAATTGAAGGCATGTTATATAACTTGAACCCTTGTCATTGTTATTGAACTCAATTTCTAAATTCAATTGATTCAATTGTTCTTTTTGCAATACCTTTGATTTATTGATGGAATCACCATGATAATGGTAGTAGTTTTTGATGGACTAAGGCTTGATGATGATGACATCATCTTAGGTACACTTTCCAACAAGTTTGAGTTGCAAACGGTTTTGGACCTTTGGTCCAAACAGTTTCACCAAACTGTTTGGAGACCAAACCGTTTGCAAATCGTTTGGTGAGTTGAGTCCCAAACCACATGAGAGTGTTGACCATTTTGATGGGTTGACCGTTTGAGGTCTGAACCCTAGTACATGTTGGATGATGATCCAATGGATCCAATTCATTGATGAAATGTATGGACCATCCACCAATTACAACTCTAATCGATTTGTTGGAGATTCCATTAATTGATCCCTCCGATTTCAAGACTTTTTGGGTCAAACGGTCTTGAGACCGTTTGAGCCCAAACGGTCTTGAAACCATTTGGGATTAAACGATTTCAAAACCATTTGGTGATCCAATGGTTGATATTTGAGGATTGGAGATCCAAGAGCCAATAATTTTTGAACTTCAATAACTCAATTGATTGAAGGTTTCAATGTAGCAAATCATGTTCAACCAATTGATGAATGTACCTAATTAACCCTTGTGGTTTTGAGACTGATTTGGCCCAAATGGTCTTGAGACCGTTTGAGTCCAAACGGTCTTGAAACCGTTTAGTGTCAAACGGTTTCAAAACCGTTTGGTGATGAAACTTCAAAACCGAATGAAGGTCAATTGTGGTTCAATCAATTGGAAATTGAAGGTGATGATTGTTCCAATGATCCAATGATTGATAGTAATGACAATCAATGATAGGTACAAAGGTTGAATTCCTAAAGTACCTAAATGATTAGTACCTTTAAAGAGATAAACCATAATTGCTTATAAAAGCAATAATTTGGTACACTATGTTAATCATAGTTGTATGTACTTGAATGAAGGGTTGATATAACCTAATCAAGTTGAGAAGATAATTTGAGATGAATTCGTACATGAGTATGATTCATGTGGTGATTAAGGGTGTGATCCTTATTAAAGGGAACATGAAACCCTAATTGGGATGAATTGTAAACCCTAAGTATGGGTAATGGAACATGAAACCCTAATTGTGATGAATTGTAAACCCTAAGTATGGGTAATGAAACATGAAACCCTAATTGGGATGTATAGTAAACCCCAATTGTGGGATTATTGAATGTAGACCCTATTCTGGGGTGAAATTTATATGAAACCCTAATATAGGGTTATTTTATGAGAAACCCTGATGGTTAATTTGATGTGAAGGGAATAGTGGTGTTACCCTTGAATAGTGAATCCATATTTGTTTTACATGGTACTGATATGCAATTAATATCACTGTTATCATCTGTGCTAACCATGCATGTATTTTGAAATGATGATCATAGCCAGGTATGAGCTATGATTTTAATTCACTATTGTGATTGGGCCTTATGTGCCATAATATACCTTGCTTCCTGGTAAGAGGTAACAAGAGAGTTAATGGGCCTCAAGTACCATGAGTGATACTTGTAATAGCAAGTATCATGTTTACCTTGGTCAGATGACCTGAAGGTGATAGTTACCTGGAAAAGTGGTAACAATGCTCAATGATGAGCTAAGGATTTGAATACCCAGAACCATATGATTATGGTAATGAGATTGTGAAGGGATGATAATTCCCAGTATTAAAATGAGGGACTGAGTTCCCAATGTCTTTTAAAGATTGATAAGTGATTGATTCTTTATAGCATTGTCATAATAAGATATGTTTAAGAACTTGGTTGATGCTAAAAGAATATGATAATGTACTTAATTAATCAAGTGAAATCTATTCATGTAGTGCTCTGGCCATAGATCCATCATCGTTAGTAATTGGTGATTGTGAAACAAGTTTTCCTATGGGATTTCCTAGAATTCGCATATTTTGAATATGCGGGGGTAAATGGGCGAAAATATCCTTATGTCTTGGTAAAGAGATTGATGGAAGGTAAACATTAAACATCTCAATCCTTCATGTGTCGAGATGGATGTATCACAAATCTCCCGATGGTTGGGGTGGATGTATCATTAATCTCCCAATGATATTTAATGTCAGGTCGATAGAGATAAACATTTATTCTCTCGATTGTCGATGAGAGTGCAGTTGACATTGTAACTCTATAGTGAAGTTGCCAGTATACCCTGGAAAGCTATATTGAGTAGTTGACATAGTCCTGCTTGTGGTCCTATACTGATCGGGATGTGGGAGGTCATGGAGATCCGACTCTTCCATTGACCTATGTATGGTATCGATTTCAATTTAGCAATGATCGGTTGAAGTATGAGCGGTATACGACATCTCCTGAAAGCTAAAGTATGTTTGTAAAATGTAATCAGTTGTGTAGTGTATTTGCATAAGATTGAAATACGAGAATCACTAGTTGATGATTATCTTGCTTAACATATCCTAGAAGGATAAATGTTATACATGTCCTTTAATTCTTTATTGAATATTAGACATGCTGCTTAATCAAGTTACAATTGATAAGCTCAAGTGGGAATGTTGCTCTAATCTGCTTAAATAAGTGAATAATCTACTGTTGATTATTTTGATTCCACTGCTAAGTTTATTTCTATTAAACTGCAATAATAATATTTTTAGCGAAGAGTTATATCTCTCACTGGGGCAATTTTTATAATTGTCTCACCCCCGTGGGATCCAACATTTTAGGTAAACGCAGACAAAAAGGCAAAAACCCTACTACAAGGGAAGAGCAGCAACAACAACAACAAGGACAATAGTGATCCATCCGGTGGAGATACTGGTTGTCTAGTTTTGTATAGTTAGTCCTATGAGTCATCTATGTACTCTCAGGTCCTAGGAGTCAGTAGTTAAGGTTTTTATAATCGATCTGAGATTTTGGCTTGAATGTCTCGAGGATTTTGTTACTTGTGCCCTTAACAAGGCAATTGATGTATAAATAATTCCTTGAGGAAAGATGTAACATGTCTTGTACATGATGAACCAGGGTGTATATGTAATACATTGGTTCTTGTTGAAAGAGTTTCTTTGAAAATGGATCTCTCTACAAATGGTTTTAATTTTTAGTGATTTTCAGTAATTCTACTGCTAACGATTGCTTCCTCATTAGTTAATCTCATTTTTATGAGTTGGAGCCCACACTATGTGTAGTAAAACACTTGGCATATGATACTGGATGAAATGACTGTTCTTGTATATTAATTGCTAGATTTTTCATACATATAGTAATGAACACATGAAACATATATATATATATATATTAATGTTCCATTGTATGAAAGCACTATATCTGTTTGGTAAGCATAGTGCTAGTGAGTGATCTATCTCATTGGTAAGAATATCACATGTACAATGATCTATCTCTTTGGTAACCATGTCATAAGGCCTTAATGCATCTATCTCATTGGTAGGCAGATGCACGAACATATAATGGAAAATGTGCCTAAAATATGTCTTATCTTTTGTTAATAAACATCTTTGTTCAAGTATATGCTCTTTCTTATATATGTTTATTACTGCCAAGTACTAGTTTTATCTTATTTCCAAGCTTAGTAATAAGAGTTATATAAAAAGTACATACTCAGTACAATATTATTGAATATTGTGTTGATGTGTACCACATGTAATCTTTTGTATAGGTTGTGGACATATGATCTTGAAGATCCAGGATAGTTGAATTGTGTAGCGAGCTGATGTATAGGTGAACCTATTGTCTTAAGATCTTGTTGTTTAGTGATAGTACTTGCATATATAAAAGTTTGATGTTCAATATATAATATCAAATGTTGTAACAATTCATTATGTAATTATATGTTGAATAATGAACATATCTTGTATGGTTTTATTATTGTTCATGTGCATGAGCTATTGTTGTTTCCTTCTGACTTCCACTAATTTTCTTCTGCTTACCCTAGTGTCATGTGTTTAAATTGGGATCCTCTCTAAGGTGAGGTTTCAATTTGGACGTCACACATCAGTTTACGTTTTTGAAAATTTGGGGACATCACGTCATATTAGAGCATGAACAATGGCAAAGCCTGACATTTGGTTCTTATGCAACTCAAAAGTAAAGAACCTTGAACTATAAAAATCTATTAGGGTTAGATTAGTTGTCTTTTAGAGATTAGATATGACCTAGCCTCTATGTTAGCACCTAGATGTCCAAGAACAATTTCTAGACTAGTGCTTTTTTTATAACAAGTCCTAAGATGTCATTAATTTCTTATGATATGGTTGTATGGGACGTTACATTATTTGGGGATTATGTGCATCAAGGAAAGAGAAACCCTAGACATATGGCACTCATTTCTAGAGTAGATACACTAGTCTACACCAAGTTTTTACCCTTTTCACTAGTTTTCATGGCACTGTACTCTCTACTATGTGTTGGACACTCATTTTTTGGATTTGGCTTTTGATTCCAATGGGATCGAGAGTCAATCATTTTCTCTAACGCTTGATTTATCAGAAAAAAATATTTCATACTTTATTATATATGTAATTATTACAAAAATGTGTCCCCACATGTACGAGTAGGAGGTGGTCCTACAGCCTAAATGAAAGTGAGTGACATCAGTCTAGAAGAGAGAATAGTTCTAGATTAGATGTTTATTTCCTTGTTAGAATATGTGATAGATGAAATGAGATCAGGTGATGATCTAAGCATCTAAGACTTATATAGATGATATAAGATGTTTTGCGATGATATATGTTGTCTTTGAGGACCTAAGTTCAGATTTGAGGATTAGAGATAAGTTTGATTATGCAAGTATATGTTCTTTTCTGAGTTAGGATAAGCTAAGACAAGATCAGGTTGTGATTCAGCATGAGCCTCAATCTCTTTTATGAAGGAGGATCTCTAGTGTTATGACCAGTTTTAGGGTCAACTCCGGAGAGGGTGAGATCCATTGGTAGAAGGCCAGAGAACCTAAACTCCATGATATGAGAATGATGGAAAACCTAGAGATGGTTTGATAGTTGTGCACATATACATGGTTAACCATATACACGAATAGTTATCATAATATGATATAGTTGGTTAATCAAGTGAAGAATCCACAAAAAAAGTTGGTAACCAATTATTAAAGTGATATGAAATCATATTAATGACATGATAGATGAGGTGTTAATATTAGTGCTTAATATATATAATGAAATATGTTGTATGGTGCTAATATTAGTTCTTAAACATTAAATGATGATGACACCTTGATATCGTCTGAATAGAAAAGTTGGTATAATTAACACTTTCATAAAATGAAAACCCTAATGCTTGGATGAAATAAGGATGTAAATCCTAAAATATGAAAGATGTAATGAGCTAACCTAAGCCCTAAAACCCTTGTTTCAACCTTGTATGGAGTGATGGTTCACCCAAGATGCTTGAAAACCTCATAGGAGTTGTTAAACAAGTTTTATACCTCTTCTTTGTGAAGATGTTGCACCTCAAGTGGTGCCCTAAATATGAATATCTTCTGCTTCTATTAAAGTAAGAGATGGCTTAATTTTGAGGACAAAATTTCTTAAAAGATGTATATGATGTGATGAACTAGATTTTGATTTATTTCAAGGATGAAATTTCTTTTAAGGTGTGTAGGATGTGATGGAGTGAACTTTTATAGCTTCCAATGTCTAATGACCTATTTGAATTCATATATTTTTGATGAAGTTGGGAGGTCATATGACATTGGAATAAAATTTAATGTTCCTAATTATCTACCTCTTTAAATGAGTTGTGCAATCAGTCATATGGTGGTTTTTACACCAAAGTTGGACAATGTATGTTGAGTTAATACGAGCCTATGGTCCGATTTCAAGGATATTTGGATGTCCCTATAAGAGGATATCTAAGTTTGAATGTTGAGGAGATCATAGCTAAACTCAAGATAATGGACCATAGTTTGTAATGATTAGATGGCTTGTGATACTTATCTGTCACACAACTTGATTTCAAGACAAGGCTACACTTCTTTAGTTAGACGTGGGATGGTGTGGTCTACTCTCCATGCCACGATTGTCAAGTACCTGGGTTGCAAAGACAAACCAACCAAGCAGTTAAAGCAGCGGTTTGACACCTCTGTTGTGTCATTTGAGCTTCATATTAGAAAGGACGGTCTTCCCTTCTCCTTGCTGCTCCATTGTGGAGAGAAGCATGAGTGTTAGAGAATGAAATAGATATAGAGATGAATGAGAGAACAAGAGAGAGAAACTCGCACACCCTATTTACTCCATCAAGGTAGCATTGATGGTGGTGGACTCGACGAGTAAGGGTTGAAGCCGCAAGTAAGACCTGGTCATGTCATGGGGACTGGAAGGGAGCCTTGTATCTCCAAGTATTAGAAACATCTGGTGAGATGGAGCCATAGAGGTCTATCGCAAGTTCAAGGAGAGGAGGGTTGCAAGATGAGGGCGAGCAGAGCAGCGCCAAGCTCTGACCAGACCCATTGGCGGCTGCTACTTACATGCGTTACACAGAAACCACAGATGGGCCGTAGGATGTGAAGAACATGTAAGAAAAGAGACGATGGAGGCACGTATGTATATCTTCTATGAAGCCGTTGGAGATGATGACGATACCATGGACCTGGAGCTTCAAATCTGTGACATTATAGTAGTGAACCGCTGGAGATCTCTTCAATACACTGAGGTCAATGGATCTTGTGGTAGTAGGCCAAGACGTCCATGTAGTGCTTGTGTTCTCACCCGATACCAGGCTCACGGTGGCGGCCATTCAGTAGTCGTGCATGACTCCCACGGAAGAGAAGAAGGCAAGAATAGAAGGAGGGAAGAAGATCCAGAGGCAGCGGGTTTTCTCAACATCCCTCCCGCCTTGGAGGCACCATGAAGAGGGAGCCGCGTAGCAGAAGACTTGCATTCTCACAAGGAGGAGGATCGGGAAGATGGCAGTGTATTGCACCCAGGAGAACAGACCCTCGCGGACGCCAAAACAGTCATGAGAGAGAAAGAATGAAGAGAGGGCAGAACCGGGTCTGGTCCAGCTAGACCAGATCCTGAACCGGTTGCCCAAAGCATAGAAGGAGCCACACCCTCATAGGTCCACGTGGCGGATCGGGGTTGGCCAAAAAAGGTAACAACTTTAGTAAAAATCTTAGATATTGGATAATTTACATTTATTAACTCATTATTCTGAAAAATACAAATAAGGTACCATTTTTCTTAGAAAAAGGCATAAAACAACATGGAACCATAATATCATCCTTTTGATGCTTAAAACGCAGTGATATAATGTAAGATGTTATGCACTTGTTTTATGTGTAATAAATATCAAATGATGATCTAAAATTATGAGAATGCATCACTAACTATAAACTATGATATATAATCCATATGATGTCAGAGATTGTAATTTTGATGCATAAAATCATATAATTTGCTTAGTGTTGCTAATTAGGGCTACTAAGCCTAGTTAATGTGCAATAATTGCAAAGATGCTCTAAAAATCCTAAAAATTGTAGGGTATTCTTATCTCAGTAACGAGTAGCTAAGATATAATTATGAGATCATAATTATGCATATAAATAAGGTTACAAGTTTAAGTATCCTATAATGATAAGAAAACCCTAATTGGATTAATGTAACTAGTCTAGGGTTAATACATGCAAACAATGATATGGAAACTAATGTTGAAATGATGCACCACAATATGTAATATGACATTAGCAATATAATTACACAATGACAAGACAAATAATAATGAGATATCATTATGACCATGATAAACCCTAGAATGGACATAATTAGGGTTTATACAAGGTATAAAGTAATGGAGAATCTAATGATAGTATATGATCTTGTCTTAATCAGGTTTAACAAGAATATAGATGACTCAGGAATATGTGGTTTAGAATATCTCTTTTCAATGTATGCCATTACCTCTTACTTGTCTTGTTATATAGTATGCTTGTATTATATGCGTAGTAAAACACTTGGCTATGATATTGGATGAAATGATTTTATTTGTATATAATCTTACTTGATTTTCCATAAATATAGTTTTGAACACATGAAGCATAATATATTTGTTCCATTATATGAAAGCACTATATCTATTTAGTAATCATAGTGCTAGTGAGTGATCTATCTCTTTGGTAAGAAGATCACATGTACAATGATCTATCTCTTTGGTAAGAACATCATAAGGCCTTAATGCATATATCCCATTGGTAGGCAGATGCATGATCATATAATGGCAAATGTGACTAAAATATGTGTTATCTTTTGTGAATAAAAATCTTTGTTCAAGTATATGCTCTTTCTTATATATGTTTATTACTTCCAAGTACTTGTTTTATCTTATTTCCAAGCTTAGTAGTGAGAGGTATATAAACATACATGTAGGCATACTCTATACAATATTTTTGAATATTGTGACATGTACCACAAGTAATCTTTTGTTTATGTTGTGGACATATGATCTCGAAGATCTAAGATAGTTGAGTTGTGTAGCAAGCTGATGTATAGGTGGACATGTTGTCTTAAGATCCTGTTGTTTATTGATAGTACATGCATATGTAAAATTTTTTGTTCAATGTGAAATATCAAATGTTGTAACAATTCATTATGTAATTATATGTTGAATGGTGAACATGTGTTGTATGGTATTATTATTGTTCATGTACATGTGCTATTGTTGTTTCCTTCTGACTTCCTCTGATTTTCTTCTTCTTAGCCTAGTGTGTGGTGTTTAAATTGGGATTTTCACTGAGCTGAGGTTTCAATTTGGATGTCATATAAAAGATTAAGTTTTAGAAAATCCAGAGACGTCACAGGTGGTATCAGAGTATGAACAATAGCAAATCCTGACATGTGCTCATTATGCAACTAAAAACTAAAGAACCTTAAACTATACAAATCTATCTAGATTAACTTCATCAACTTTTAGAGACTAGATCTGACCTAGCCTCTAGGTTAGCACCTATATGTCTGAGAAATAGGTCTAGACTAGTGTTTGTTTTATAGCAAGTCCTAAGATGTCATTATTTTCTTATGATGTGGTCGTATGGGATGTTACATTATTTGGAGATTATGTGCATCAAGGAAAGATAAACCCTAGATATATGGAACTCGTTGACTAGAGTATCTACACTAGTCTACACCATGTTCTCACCCTTTTCACTAGTTTTCATGGCACTGTACTCTCTACTATGTGTGGGACACTCATTTTCCAGATTTAGTTTTTGATTCCAATGGGATCGAGACTCGATAGTTTTCTCTAACACTTGATTTATCAGAGAAAATCTATTTCATATTTTATTATATATGAAAGTATTATAAAAATGTGTCCCCACACATGTACGAGTAGGTTGTGGTCGTGCAACCTAAGTGAAATTGAGTGAAATCAGTCTAGAAGAGAGAATAGTTCTATATTAGATGTCTAGAGCCTTGTTAGAATATGTGATAGATGAAATGAGATCAGGTGATGATCTAAGCCTTATATAGATGATATAAGATGGTTTGGGATGATATATGTGGTCTTTGAGGACCTAAGTTCTTATTTGAGGATTAGAGATAACTGTTGAATATGCATGTATATGTGATTTTTTGACTTAGGATAAGCTTAGATAAGATGAGGTTGTGAGTCAGCATGAGCCTTAATCTCTTTTACAAAGGTGGACCTCTAGTGTTAGGATGAATTTAGGGTTAACTCCATAGAAGGTGAGACCCATTGGGAGAAGGTCAGAAAACCTAAGCTCTAAGATATGAGAGTGATAGAAAATCTAGAGATGGTTTGATAGTAGTATATGTATACATGGTTAACCATATACACGAATAGTGATCATAATATGATATAGTTGGTTAATCAAGTGATGAAGTCACTAACAAAGCTTGTAACCAAATATTAAAGTGATATGAAATCATATTAATGACATGATAGATGAGGTGTTAATATTAGTGTTTAATGTATATAACGAAATATGTCATCCGGTGCTAATCTTAGATCTTAATAAAAATGGTGAATATAGTTATCAAATCAGCATGAAATGATGATGACACCTTGGTACGGTCTGAATAGAAATGTTGGATTAATTATAATTAACACCTTCATAAAATGAAAACTCTAATGCTTGGGTAAAATAAGGATGTAAACCCTAAAATATGAAAGATGTAATGACCTAACCTAATCTCCTAAACCCTTGTTTCAACCTTTTATGGAGTGATGGTGCACCCAAGATGCTTCAAAACCTCATAGGAGTGGTTAAACAAGTTATATACCTCTTCTTTGTGAAGATGTTGCACCTCAAGTGATGGAATAAATATGAATATATTAAACTTCTTTTAAAGTAAGAGATAGCTTAATTTTGACGAAAAAATTTCTTTTAAAATATATATGATGTGATGGACTGGATTTTGATTTATTTTGAGGATGAAATTTCTTTTAAGGTGTGTAGGATGTGATGGAGTGAACTTTTATAGCTTTCAATGTATAATGACCTATTTGAATTCATATGTTTGAGTTTTATAATGAATCCCAAGCTTTTTGATGATGTTGGGAGGTCATATGACATTGGTATTACCTTTAATGTTCCTAGTTATCTGCTTGTTTAAATAGGTTGTGCGATCGGTCATATGGTAGTTTTGACACCAAAATTGGAGAATGTATATTAAGTTACTACGAGCCTATGGTCCGATTTTAAGAATATTTGAATTTCCCTACAAGAAGATATATAGATTTGAATGTTGAGGAGATCATAGCTAAAGTCAAGATAATGGACCATAGTTTGTAATGATTAGATGGCTTGTGATACTTATGTATCACAGAATTTGATTTCATGACAAGGATAAACTCCTTTAGTTAGACATGGGATGGCTTGGTCCAACCTCCATGCCATGATTGTCGAGTATGTGCGAGTAGCAAAGACAAACCAACCAAGCAGTTACCTTCGTTGATGAAAAAGTAGTAGTTTGACACACTATTGTGTCATTTGAGCACCCTATGAGAAATGACGGTCTTCCCTTCCCCTTTCTACTCCATTGTGGAGAGCAACATGAGTGTTAGAGAATGAAACAGATATAAGGATGAGCGAGTGAGAGAGAGAAACTCCCACACCCTATTTATTTCGTCAAGGTAGCATTTGCGGTGGTGGACTCGACGAGTCAGGGTTTCAGTCCCAAGAAAGACCTTGTTATGACCCACTCCGAGCTTAACAAGTAAGTACATCGATTAGTGCACCATCATGTTGATTAAGTTAAGATAAGTGTTCACAGATGCAATCAGTGCTTTGATTAGTTGATACAAGCTAGTTAGTATGCTTTCATGCCTTGAGGTTGTAGTGGATCTTGTGCTTGAAATTTTGCAAAAGAAATCATTCGAATCGGACCTTCGAGGCAAAAGTTATGATATTTTTAAGATCTTTGCACTTGGATGTAATTTTTCCATTTATTTGATCTTTTTACCCCTTTAGTGGGTCAGATACCCCTTCCCTTATCTCCTTCCCCGATCCGCTTGAGCGGCACTCAAGCTGCACCTGACTTGCCAAGGGAGAGAGGAGCTGAGGGGGTGAAATTGGGCTCCTCACCATTGTTTCAGCGGCGCCTTGCTTTCGTCTTCTTCCTCCATCCATTCCCCTCTTCTTCCTCGCCTCTACCTGTGCCCCAACCTGCTAGGGTGGTGCCTCGAGCAACAGCGGTCGCACAGCAGCTAGCCAGGAGCCCGATTGTCATGCGAAATACCTCGAAACGCCACCCTTGTCTTCGGCCGTGAGTCTAGAAAAAGAATCCACAGCTCCCAGCCACAATTTAGCACTCAACCGAGCCCTTTCCTCAACATGTGCATGAAGAAGCGGCTACTTCTTGTAGCAGGTTTGAAACTAGGGAAGAACTGAGGTTGAAGACGACCCCGCGGATGCCCAGATGCAAGCTTTGGGAGGATTTCGGTTGAATTTCGGCCACATCGATCCTTTATGAGTAGAATCTCACTCACCAAGCATGGTTTAACTCCAATAATTGGGCATTTTCGTTTAAAACTATGTTTATGTGGGTAACAACGTTTACCTAGGTGTCGTGCAGTGTCGACATCACTTCATTTCACTTTTTGCACATTTTTCTTCGTTACGTTTGCGCAACCCTAATTATTTAATTGTTCTTTGTGATTTGGATTTACTATAACTACATCATTGATTAAATCCTAATTACTCATTTTAAAAGTTGAAAACAATAGCACATGACCAATAGCTGTATGGTTTGGGTAGAAAACCCAGGCTTTATGATTTTAGTAACTTAGTAGATGCACGATTTCAAAGAAATGACGATGACAGGAAAATGTTCAATGGAAACCTATATGTACGCTCACTATTATAATTAATGTGTGTGGTTTAATATTAATATGAATTGGCACGTTTCTCAAGGACATTATTAGAAATTCTCAATTATTAATATTTGGTCTTGCCATGACAAGAAATTAACCTTTATTTATGTTATGAGATGCATAACTCAAGATTAGGGTTGAGGTGCACGTTTTTCAAGAAAATATAGATAAATTATAGGTGAATTAACTCTTATCAGTGTAATAAGAAGTACAATTGCATGATTCTAGTGTATAAGTGCCAAGTTGACATATATTCTATTTATTCAAGAATTTTAATCTGCCTGCAAGTACAATATGTTGATTATTCAGTAATTTACACTGAGTTGAATAAATTGCTCTGTCAAATTTAGTATGATATTCATGTTGCGTTATAAAGTTCAAGTAAATAGACACGGTACCATAGAGATACCAGAGTTGAGTATAAGTAAGAGAAATGTACAATATAGTAAGAGTCTTCCAAGAATAGTAAAATAAGAGACTTAAGGGACCCTGACATCGTAGAATCCCTATGTGAGGTCTGTGTCGTAGGGATGAATGACCTAACCCTAGAAGTGTCCAGTATACGAGGGTCGAATCGTACTAACAGGTGGTACGAGGGACGAAGCCCTAGTGGAAGTCTCCTTAAATTACAGAATGTAGTGTCCAACATCAACCAGAGGGCCTGGTGGCTAGCCAAAAGGTGGCTTGACTCTCCACCTATGTGCTCAGGTTAGAGGAGGAGTCCAGTTTTACGGCATAATAGGTGTGTCGAGGACAGAGAGCCTTTTTTCCTATTGCAGACCAGAGAGTAGTCAGACTTAGCTATCTCGGGGTGTCAGCTATGTCTTATACAGTGAGATCATAGCTTTCTATGAGTCTTCATATGTAGAGTACACTGCATATGATCAGGGCATAAGTTAAAATATGATAATATAGGTTTACAGAGTTTCTTAAGTAGAAGAGTTAAGTAAGATTTGAGTATAGTTTCATAGCAGTTGTTCTTTTAATGTAATTTTGGCATTTTCCTGTATTTTAATCGAAATTTTTAGATATGTAAAGTGTAGTAATTCCTACATTTTATTTCAGTTTAACAAACATAAATGAGTTATCTGTGATGGTTGGGTGAAATTCTATTCACTGAGCCAGTAGCTCACTAACCTATTGAAATATTTTTCAGGTCAGCGTCAGCACGAGGAAGCTGAAGGATCTTATCACCCAGGCTCTTAGAAGGTAGTTCATAGTTAGATAGAGGTCTCTTAGTCCTTTCCCCTCGGTCCTTGGGCATGTGGTGTGGTAGAGAGAGAATGTAATGTAATATGTAGTTTAGTATTAAGTTAACTATTGTGCTTTATATTCCGCATGAAAAAATGTAATATGTCATGTAACTCTGTTTTGTCTTCCTAGTAAGGTAAATGATAAGTTGCTTCCACAATTTGATATGATTCAGTGTTAATCGAATTATAATATTTTCCTTTAGGTTAATTCTAAGTGATAAAGAAAAGAAAAAGTTAAGGGTGATCTTTGTATTACGTTAAATCCTCAATTTATGCCCTAATCTCATGATTAGTAGAAATTATGAGATCGGGGTGTAACAACATTGGTATCAGAGTGTAGGTTGAGTACGTAGTTACTCTAAGTCAAGGTCAAGGGATGACAAGTGACCAATAGGATTAGGACTTAGGTGTCTTCCTTCTAACTGTAGTTTTCTAACAGGAAATGTTCCTTTATACT
Source organism: Alisma plantago-aquatica (assembly GCA_963693085.1). Classification (NCBI taxonomy): domain Eukaryota; kingdom Viridiplantae; phylum Streptophyta; class Magnoliopsida; order Alismatales; family Alismataceae; genus Alisma; species Alisma plantago-aquatica. Next base: position 828,230,706 of record OY856412.1, read on the forward strand.
ATTGCAGATGGCAGGAAGAGGACGTGGTCATGAGGACCAAGCTGAGAGCCACATTGGACCTGATCCTCAAGAGATTGGCCCATGTGGTGGAGGTGATGTGGACGAGGCATCAAGGATGTACAGGATGTTTCATGAGACTAAGGAAAAGTATAAGATGGAGAAGTGAGCTTCTACCTCGAGCAGTAAGGATCAAATGAGATCCTATGAACTGGTTAAGAATCTTGGAGGTACCAAGTTCATTGGAACTACTGACCCTATAGTGGCAGATGAATGGTTGAAATAGTTAGAGAAAGTGTTCCATCTGATGGAGTTGTCTGAGGAAAGATAAATCAATCACACAGTTTATTTGCTTAAAGGTGATGCAGAGCTCTGGTGGCATGGAGTGGAAGATAAAAGGAGGAACATTGTATTGACTTGGAAGGATTTTGTTGATGAATTCCATCTTAAGTACTACCCACCTACCTTTCTGAGTGAGAAGATAAAACAACTGCAAAACATCAAACAAGGGAATATGTCAGTGGGAGAGTATGAGGCATTTTTCACCAGGTTGGTAAACTTCTTCCCGCAGCTCGTCCCTGATGATTTGGAAAAGTGTAGAAGATTCTAGGATGGATTGAGGCCCAAAATCCGTCATACTATATCTGCAATTAGCTGAAGAGAAAGAGAGAATTTTGGTGAGTTTCTTGAGGCTGCAAGACGTGTAGAGGAGCCTGTGAACGCTGATAAGCACTATGAGAATAGAAAGAGACCCAGAGACTTTAGAAGAGGACAAGCTAGTAGTGGACATCGATGAGGTGGTGGTGGTTTCTTCTCGAAGCTTGGATGAGGATTTGGCTATTTCAGTAAATAAGGATCTGAAGATGTGATATCTTCTCAAAGTAGGGGAAGATCCAGTCCAGGGAGATGGAGCAACGCATCTAGAGGAAGTTCTTTGGGACCATCAATTTCAATGACAGGTCCACCGAGGCGAGAGACACGAGCATGTGATATCTGTGGAAAGTCACCCTCTAGTCAGTGTTGGGGTGCAGATTTTCAAGGATGTCACAACTGCGGATAGGTGGGATACTTTAGAAGGTAATGTCCTCAGCTTCAGCAAGCAGCAACACAAGGTTCCCAGTTACAGCATCAAAATGTTCCGAGACGTGCTCTAGTTGGAGGACGGATTTCTTTAGTGGCTTCCGGTTCCCGAGGGGGAGTAGCACCTAGTGGAAGGACAAGAGGACATCGTGGGAGAGGAAGAGCTTCTGGGATATTCTTCTCTTTGACACAACAAGAAGGTATTGTTTCTTCCTGAGTAGTTATAGGGGAAATGCTTCTTTTGAATAGCATTTCAGTTTCAATTTTGATAGATCGGGGTGTTGCTCACTCATTTATAGAATGTTCTTTAGCTTGTAAGCTTAACCTGTTAACCCAGGAGTTACCATTTGAGTTGTTGTTGAGGGTTCCGTTAGATGAACCGACAGTGTTGACAGAGTATTATCCTAGATGTTTGTTGACTTTTGGTGGTTACACCATTGCGGTTAACCTTATACCCCTAGATGTTAACTCTTTTCAAATTATCTTGGGTATAGATTGCCTAGAGATGTATCGAGTTCAAATCGACTGTTAGAAGAAGGAAACTATCTTTCAACAAGGCATATTTTCTTGTGTCTTTTCTGGAGATAGGAAAGTTTTGCCTACATGTATCATATCAGTCGATGTAGCTGATAAGATGTTGCAGAGAGGTTGTGAGGCGTTCTTGTCACATGTAGTAGATACTATAGAAGAAAAGAACACAGTCAACCTATGGGATGTGGCAGTGGTCAATGAGTTCCCAGATGTTTTCCCAGATGAGTTGCCAAGTCTACCTCCTAGAGATAGACTTTAAGATCTAGGTGTTGGTAGTTAGTCACCCGGTAGTGCTGCTAGCCTACAGAATGGCACCTACAGAGTTAAAGGAACTAAAGATCCAGTTATAGGAGTTACTGGATAAGGGTTTCATTCGACCTAGTTCTTTTCCATGGGGAGCTCTAGTCTTATTTGTGAAAAAGAAAGATGGTACTTTGAGGTTATGAATAGACTACATATAGTTGAATAAGATTACCATCAAGAATAAGTACCCATTGCCAAGGATAGATTATGTTTGATCAGTTGTGTGGAGCGAAGATCTTTTCTAAGATAGACTTGAGATCTAGATATCATCAGTTGAAGATAAAGGCTTTTGATATTCCTAAGTTGGCTTTCAAAACAAGATACAAGCATTATGGAGATCATGTAAAGTACCAAAAAAAGTATTTTTACATAAAATGAATCATAATACCAGACTTAATAGTGAGCATACACTATCATATGATTAATATACTCAGTAAGACTTTCATTTCAAGTCTTTTTTATAACCTCTTCTTGAGGACTAGGAGTTTTCTGGTCATGTCATTTGGACTGACTAATGCCCCAACAACTTTCATGGATATGATGAATTGGATTTTCAAACCATTCTTGGATCAGTTCATAGTGGTTTTCATAGATGACATTCTGATCCATTCCAGAGATGATGAACAACATGAGAAACATTATAGGATAGCATTACAATTGTTGAGACAACACTAGTAATATGCCAAGTTCAGTAAGTGTGAGTTCTGGTTAGCTGAGGTGTCTTTTCTTGGACATTCATCTCAGGAGATGGCGTAAGTGTTGACCCTAAGAAAGTCAAATCTATTCTACAATGGGACCAGCCTAAGACTCCTACTGAGATCAGAAGTTTCTTAGGATTGGCAGGTTACTACAGGAGGTTCATCCAGATTTTCAGTGTTATAGCGTCACCTCTGACTCACTTAACGAGGAAGGGTGCACCGTTTTTCTGGTCAGACAACTATGAGAAGAGTTTTTAGATCTTGAAGAAGAAGTTGACTACAACACCAGTGTTGATCGTACCCAAGGCAGATAAAGGCTACACAGTGTTTTGTGATGCTTCAAGGAGAGGTTTTGGTTGTGTGTTGATGTAGGAAGGCAAAGTAGTAGCTTATGCATCTAAACAGCTTAAGAAGAATGAGGAGAATTACCCGACACATGATCTGGAGTTAGCTGTAGTAGTTCATCCTCTTAAGACATGGCATCACTATCTTTATGGTGAGGCTTGCTAGGTGTTTACAGATCATAAGAGTTTGAATATATCTTCACCCAGAAGGATCTGAATCTTAGACAACAGAGATGGTTAGAATTGATCAAAGATTATGTAGTGACGATAGATTATCATCATGGAATGGTGAATGTGGTAGCAGATGCCCTGAGTAGAAAGTAAAGTTCAACAAATGATGTATTCTCTATGGCATGTTTCAAGAGAGACCTGCTAGTAGAGATGCGGAAGTTGAACTTAGACTTAGGGGTGACAGAACAGAGTGGTTTGATTGCACAGATGCAAGTCAAGCCTAATTTTTATGATCAAATCAAGGAACTATAGTAGAGTGACAGTGAGTTACAGTAGATCATGCAGGGCATGACAGAGGGAAAATGACCAGAGTTCAGGTTTTCAGATGATGGTTTGTTGTATCAGCATGACATGTTATGTGTACCTGGAAATAGTGATTTGAAAGAACATATTCTTGAGGAAGCGCATGCATCAATGTACACTATGCATCCAAGTAACACTAATATGTACAAGAATCTTAAGGAGTCATACTGGTGGTCATGCATGAAGAAAGATGTAGCTAAGTATGTGGTTAGATGTAGTGTGTGCCAGTAGGTTAAGGATGAGCATCAGAAACCTACAGGTACTTTGCAATCTCTTCCTATACCAGAGTGGAAGTGGGAACATATCACAATGGATTTTGTGGTAGGGTTGCCCAGGACACCTAAAGGTTGTGACTCTATATGGGTGATTGTGGATAGAATGACTAAGTCTGCTCACTTTCTTCCTGTTAAGTCAAGCTTTGATGCCCCAAAGTTGGCTAAGATATACATGGATGAGATAGTCAGGTTGCATGGTATCCCAGTTTCAATTATATCAGATAGAGATCCTAAGTTCACATCCAGGTTTTGGAATCAGTTGCATCGTGCTTTAGGCAAAAAATTTAGGTTCAGTACAGCTTTTCACCCGTAGACGGATAGTCAGTCAGAGAGGACCATTCAGACACTTGAGGACATGCTGAGAGCATGTGTCTTACATTTCAGTGGAAGTTGGGAAGAACACTTGAGCCTTATAGAGTTTTCATACAACAATAGTCACCATTGAAGTCTTAGTATGGCCTCGTATGAAGAACGATTTGGCAGAATGTGTAGATCACCCATAAGTTGGTACGAGGTGGGTGAAAAAGAGATTCTTGGACCAGATATAGTTGATTTGACTACAGAAAAGATTACAGTGATCAGAGAGAAGTTAAAATATGCACATGATAGGTAGAAGAGTTACACTGAGAAGAGACGTAGACCTCTTGAGTTTGAGGTTGGTGATGAAGTGTATCTAAAAGTTTCACCATGGAAAGGAGTGTTGAGGTTTGACAAGAGAGGCAAACTGACTCCTAGGTTTATGGGCCCATATTCTGTAATTGAGAGGGTTGGACCTATATCCTATAGGTTGGATTTTCCATCCTAGTTGGCTAATCTACATGATGTATTTCATGTATCGATGATGAAGAAGTGTTACCTTGGTATATAGTAGATAGTGGACTTAGAACCTGCACATCTCAAAACATATGTGTCCTATGTTGAAGGACCAATACAAATAGTTGATTTGAGGATCAAGAAGCTCAAGAATCGAGAGATTTTGTTAGTAAAAATTCTATGGAGGAACCATAACCTAGAGGAAGCCACGTGGGATCTTGAGTCTGAGATGCGTAACAACTTTCCTTTTCTCATTTAGGAATTTTAGGACGAAATTCTTATAAGGGAGGGAGATTGTTATCACCCACTTCGAGCTTAACTAGTAAGTGCTGCGATTAGTGCATCATCATGTTGATTAAGTTAAGATAAGTGTTCACAGATGAGATCAATGGTTTGTTTAGTTGAGACAAGCTGGTTAGTTTGTTTTCATGCCTTGAGGTTGTAGTGGCTCTCGTGCTTGAAAGTTTACACAAGAAATCATCCGAATCGGACCTTCGAGGCAAAAGTTATGATATTTTTAAGATCTTTGGACTTGGCTGTAATTTTTCCATTTATTTGATCTTTTTACCCCTTTAGTGGGTTGGCTACCCCTTCCCTTATCTCCTTCCCCGATCTGCTTGAGTGGCGCTCAAGCTACGCCCGACCTACCTAGGGAGAGAGGAGCGGAGGGGGTGAAATTGGGCTCCTCACCATCGTTTCAGTGGTGCCTTGCTTTCTTCTTCTTCCTCCATCCATTCCCCTCTTCTTCCTCACCTCTACATGCACCCCAACCTACTAGGTTGGCACCCCAAGTAGCAGCGGCCACATAGCAGCTGCAGCGGCCGGACAAGAGCCTGATTGGTGTGGGAAATACCTTGAAATGCCACCCTTGTCTTTGGTCGTGAGTCTAGAGAAAGAATCCATAGCTCCTAGCCAAGATTTAGCACTCAACCATGCCCTTTCCTCAACCTGTGCACGAAGAAGAGGCTGCTGCTTGTAGCAGGTTCGAAACCAGGGCCGAATCGAGATTGAAGACGACCCCGCAGACGCCCAGAAGCAAGCCGTGGGTAGATTTTAGTTGAATTTCATCCACCTCGATCCTTTGTGAGTAGAATATCACTCACCAAGCATGATTTAACTCCAATAATCAGGCATTTTCATTTAGAACTGTGCTTTACATGGGTAACAACGTTTACCCAGGCCCCATGTAGTGTCGACATCACTTGATTTCAAATTGCACATTTTTCTTTGTTACATCTGTGCAACCCTAATTATTTAATTGTTCTTTGTGATTTGGAATTACTAGAACTGCATGATTGATTAAATCCTAATTACTTAGTTTAAAGTTGAAAACAATAGAACACGACCATTAGCTGTACAGTTTGGGTATAAACCCAGGCTTTATGATTTTAGTAATTTACTAGTTGCATGATTTCAAAGAAATGACGATGACATGAAAATGTTCAATGGATCCATGTATGCATGCTCATTGTTATAATTATTGTGTGTGGTTTAATATTAATAATAATTGGCACATTTCTCAAGGACATTATTAGAAATTCTCAATTATTAATATTTGGTCTTGCCATGAAAAGAAATTGACCTTTATTTATGTTATGAGATGTATAACTCCAGATTAGGGTTGAAGTGCATGTTTTCCAAGAAAATACAGATAAATTACAGGTGCTAATGATGATTACTCTTATGTCGAGTAATTAACTCTTATCAATGAAATAAGAAGTACAATTGCATGATTCTAGTGTAAAAGTGCCAAGTTGACATATATTCTATTTATTCAAGAATTTTAATCTGCATGCAAGTACAATATGTTGATTATTCAGTAATTTACACTGAGTTGAATAAACTGCTGTGTCAAATTTAGTATGATAATCATGTTGTGTTATAAAGTTCAAGTAAATAGACATGGTACCATACAGATACCAGAGTTGAGTATAAGTAAGAGAAATGTACAATATAGTAAGAGTCTTCTAAGAATAGTAAAATAAGAGACTTAAGGGCCCTGACATCATAGAATCCTTATGTTAGGTCTGTATTGTAGGGATGAAACAACCTAACCCTGGTAGTGTCCAGTATACAGGGGTCGGATCATACTAACATGTGGTATGGGGGACGAAGCCCTAGTGGAAGTATCCTTAAATTATAGAATGTAGTGTCCAACATCAACCAGAGGACATGGTGGCACTAGAGTACATAAAAGCCAATAGGTGGCTAGCCAAAAGGTGGATTGACTCTCCGCCTATGTGCTCAGGTGAGAGGAGGAGTCCAATTTTACGGCATAATAGGTGTGGCGAGGCTAGAGAGCCATTTTTCCTATTGCAGACCAGAGAGTAGTCAGACTTAGCTATCTCGGGTTGTCAGCTACATCTTATACAGTGATATCGTAGCTCGCTACGAGTCTTTATTTGTAGAGTACAGTGCATATGATCAGGGAATAAGTTAAAATATGATAATCTAGGTTTATAGAGTTTCTAAAGTAAAAGAGTTAAGTTAGATTTGAGTATAGTTTCATAGAAGTTGTTCTTTTAATGTAATTTTGGTATTTTCCTATTATTTAAATTGAAATTTTTAGATCTGTACATTGTAGTAATTCTTGCATTTTATTTCAGTTTAATAAACATAAATGAGTTATCTGCGATGGTTGGGTGAAATTCTATTCACTGATCCAGTAGCTCACCAACCTACTGAAACATTTTTCAGGTCAGCGTCAACACGAGGAAGCTGAAGGATCTTATCACCCAAGCTCTTAGAAGGTAGTTCATAGTTAGATAGAGGTCTCTTAGTCCTTTCCCCTTGGTCCTTGGGCATGTGGTGTGGTAGAGAGAGAATGTAATGTAATATGTAGTTTAGTATTAAGTTATCTGTTGTGCTTTATATTCCACATGAAAAAATGTAATATGTCGTGTAACTCTATTTTATCTTCCTAGTAAGGTAAATGATAAGTTGCTTCCGTAGTTTAATATGATTCAGTGTTAATCAAATTATAAGATTTTCCTTTATGTTAATTCTAAGAGATTAAGACAAGAAAAAGTTAACGGTGATATTTGTATTACGTTAAATCCTCAATTTATGCCCTAATCTCATAATTAGTGGAAATTGTGAGATCGGGGTGTAACAAACCTAGTCATGTCGTGCAGATAGGAAGGGATTTGTGAATCTCTAGGTATTAGAAACATCTGGTGAGATGGAGCCATGGAGGTCTATCGCCAGTGCTAGGAGTTGAGGGTTTCTAAGTGAGGGTGAGTAGAGTGGTGCCAAGCTCTGACCAGACCCTTCAGCGGCTGCAACTTACTCGCGACACACATAGAAACCACAGATGGCCCGCAAGAAATGAAGAATGTGGGAGAAAAGAGATGATGGAGGTACATATGTAGATCTTCTATGAAGCCGTTGGAGACAATGATGAGACCATGGACCTGGAGCTTCATAGCCGCGACGATATAGCAGTGAGCCGTTGGAGATCTTTTCAATACTCTGAGGTCCTTCTTGTGTTCTTGCCCAATACCAGGCTAACGGCGACGGCCAGTCAATAGTCGTGTAGGGTTCCCATGGAAGAGTAGAAGGCAAGAATAGAAGCAGGAAAGAAGATCCAGAGGTGTAGGGTTTTCTCAGTGTCCCTCCAGCTTTGGTGGCGCCAAGATGAGGCAGCCACACAGCGGAAGACTCACATTCACGCAAGGAGGATCGGGGAGATGACGTCGGATTGTGCCCAAGAGAATAGACCCTCACGGATTCAAGAATAATCACGAGAGAGAAAGAAGGAAGAGAGGGATGAACCAGGTCCAGTCCAGCTAGACCAGGTCCTGAATCTGTGACCCATAGCATAGAAGAGTCATGCCCTCGTAGGGCCACGTGGTGGATTGGGGTTGGCCACAAAAGGTAACAAATTTCAATAAAATCTTAGATCTTGGATAATTCATAGTAATTAACTTATTTATCCAAAAAATACAAATAAGGTACCCTTTTTCTCAAAAACATTGCACAGAACAACATGGAACCATAATATCAACCTTGTGATGCTTAAAACATAGTGATATAATGTAAGATGTTATGCACTTGTTTCATGTGTAATAAATATCAAATAATGATCCAAAATTATGAGAATGCATCACTAACTACAAAATATGATATATAATTTGTATGATGTTAGAGTTTGTAATTTTGATGCATAAAATCATATAATTTGCTTAGTATGTATAATTATGGCTAATAACCCTAGTTAATGTGAAATAATTGCAACAATGCTCTAGAAATCCTAAAAATTGTAGTGAAATCTTATCTCAGTAATGGGAAGCTAAAATATAATTATGAGATCATAATTATGCATATAGATAAGGTTACATGTTTGAGGATCCTATAATGATGAAAACTCCCTAATTGGATTAATTTAACTAATCTAGGGTTAAAACATGCAAACAATGATATGGAAACTAATGTTCAAATGTTGCACCACAATATGGAATATGACATCAGTAAGATAATTACATGACGAAAAGACAAGTAATAATGAGATATCATAATGACCAGGATAAACCTTACAATGGACATAATTAGGGTTTAGATGAGGTATAAAGTAATGGAGAATCTAATGATATTATATGATCTTGTCTTAATTAGGTTTAACAAGGAGATAGATGACTCAAAAATATGTGGTTTACAATAACTCTTTTCAAGGTACGCAATTACCTATTACTTGGCTTATCATACAATATGCTTATATTATATTCGTAGTAAAACACTTGGCATATGATATTTGATGAAATGATTGTTATTGTATATTATCTTGCTTGATTTTCCATACATATAGTTATGAATACATGAAACATAATATATTTGTTCCATTATATGAAATCACTATATATCTTTGGTAAGCATAGTGTTAGTGAGTGATCTATCTCTCTGGTAAGTAGATCACATGTACAATGATCTATCTCTTTGATAAGCATATCATAAGGCCTTAGTGCATCTATCCCATTGGTAGAAAGATGCACGAGCATATACTAGAAAATGTGCCTAAAATATGTGTTATCTTTTGTTAAGAAACATCTTTGTTCAAGTATATGCTCTTTCTTATATCTGTTTGTTACTGCCAAGTACTAGTTTTATCTTATTGCCAAGCTTAGTAATGAGAGGTATATAAAAAGACACGTAGGCTTAATCAGTACAATATTCTTGAATACTGTGCTAACGTGTACCACATGTAATCTGTTGTTTAGGATGTGGACATATGATCATGAAGATACAATATAATTGAGTTGTATAGCGAGCTGATGTACAGGTGGACCTGTTGTCTTAAGATCCAGTTGTTTAGTGATAGTACATGCAAATGAAAATGTTTGTTGTTAAATATGTAATATCAAATGTTGTAACTATTCATTATGTAATTATATGTTGAATGGTGAACATGTGTTGTATGGTTTTATAATTGTTCATGTGCATGTGCTACTATTGTTTCCTTCTGACTTCCTCTAATTTTATTCTTATTAGCCTAGTATATGATGTTTAAATTGGAATTCTCACTGAGGTGAGGTTTCAATTTGTATGTCACACATCAGACTAAGTTTTAGAAAATCCAGGAACATCATTGTTGGTATGTCCTTCTTCATTCCAGGCCACTAGAAATACCACTGTAAGTCCTTAAAAATTTTGGTAGTGCTAGGGTGTACAATATACTTAGAGCCATGAGCTTCTTGTAGGATATGAGCCTTCATAGGTGACTCCTCAGGAACCCAAATATGATTCTTTTTTTGTATCCCTCCATCCACACCCAAGGACAAGTGTGTCAGAGGTTTCTCCAGCAAACCTCTCATCTACTCAAGCTCTGGGGTCTCTAGCTGGGAAGCTACTAACTCAGTCAGCAAGCCAGGTTTTATCTGAATGTTATCCAAACAAATACGATCTTCTAATAGTTGTGAGGCCCATCTAGAATACTCCTTCCACTGAGTGGACAAGATAGCTGCACATCTAAGTTGTTTTTAGCTAAGGGCATGTGCCACCACATTGGCCTTTCTTGGGTGATATGCAATGGTGAAATCTTAGTCTTTCATATATTCTATTCATCATCTCTGTCTTAGGTTGGGGTCCTTCTGAGTCAGGAGATACTTCAAGCTCTTGTGATCTGTGAGGATTTCAACGGTCGCACCATACAAGTAGGGCCGCTAGAACTTCAGGGCATGTATTATCACAACCAACTCTAGATCATGTGTCGGATAGTTCACTTCATTTTCCTTGAGCTGTCAGGATGCATAAGCAAAAACATGCTTATTTTTCCCTGGAACACATCCAAGCCCCATTTTAGATGCATCGGTGAAGATAACAATACCTTCATTGCCAAACAACAGAGTCAATTTCTCCTTCCAACTCTTGGAAATGGGCTTCAAACAACTGATACCATATGAAATTCTCATCCTTTTGTGCGAGTCTGGAAAAGCACAAAATTCATAATTCAAGACAATTTAGCAAAGCAACCCAAGTTGTAAAACAATGCACACAAATTACCAAGAAAACCCCCTTTTGTTAAATAATTGCATAATAATACAACCAAAATTGGAGTTATAACAGATCCACAATCTATCTAGTGTAATTGTGGAGCTTAATTGCCTAATTTCATCTTTCATCAAATAAAAATGTATTTTGTGCCTTTGTAATGAAGTTTTACAAAAAAATAAATAATCATATGTTTTTAAGCTTATTTTGCAAAGTCTAAGACAACATCAACTAGCGGAAGTGTATGGCTTCGTCAGCTTGAGGACATTTAACATGAATGAAAATATTAAATTATTCAAGATTTGTGGACGATGATGAGGTTTGAGCCCAATCCAACCAAACAAGTAACAAGACCTTTAATGGGATGTTTAGGAAAAACCCTAAGCTTACCATGTATAGAGGTTGATAACAGAGGAAGATATCATAGTGTGACAAAGTGCATGTTTGCATAAGTATGAAATAATTTCAATTTTGTCCTCATTATGTTCACTCTTGACCCCAATTAATTTTTCTAATCTAATTGATCACTAGACACTCAAATTTGAAACATGGTGATCAATGTGAATTTTATACACTTTGTGACACCACATATTTGATTAATTTGTTACTTGATCCAAAGAAGTAATATTGTCCATAAAACTTCATATTCTTGATCTCAAAATTTTTCTAAGTGTTCTACACATTTTTTGAACATACAATACAAATTTCACTTCAATTGGACTTTACTACTATTTTCTATGATTTCTTGAAATTATTGCATTGAAAACCACTTTATTTGCCATTTTTATTGTCTTTTCCACGTCATCGATCCTTGGCATGTGTAGGGGGTGAGTCACAACCCTTGGATCTACCTCTCACATATCCATTCCTGATCTGATGGCCATTGGGATATTTCTTACCTCTCGCAATCAGTGGGGAGGTGTAATGGCAGCCGAAACTTGCAATCACCCGCCTACGACTCTGATTCAAAAAACCGAGCGAGGAAAAAGCTTCTCCTTATGATTTTGAACTCACCCATACCCAATCTGACCACCATTAAGGCCTTGAATCACCATTAAAACCTTTCCCTCTTTCCTCCTTCTCACTCGGGTGACCTTGGTTTGCAACCAAGGTTCGTCTCAGTGTAAACCCTAGCCCTGATGCTCGCGACCACCCCCACAATATGAGCAAACTTGCTCTCTCCCTCCATCAATCATGCCCATTATTCTTCCCTGAAGTAGCTCTGCTAGTTGGCAACTAAAGTGGAATATTATTGCACTTCAAAATCACTAGGAATATAATTCCTAGAGTTTACCAAAATCGATGAGCAATAATGCCACCCACAAGCGGATGAATCTTTTCATAGTTTAGTAGAGAATCAAATCCTAAGAGACAACGTGTTTAATATCTAACTAATCAAAGTAACTTAGCAAGAAGTAGTATTTATCAAAAAAGTTGAGATCGGTTTGTTTAATCTAAGGTTGCAAGAATACAAAGAGTTGGATTAAAGTTCATGGAAACACTAGGGTGGAACTGGGTTTCATGGAAACACTAGGGTGGAACTGGGTTTCACCACCACTACTGAAATATATGCAATCATTAAAATCGAAACATATATGAAGATATAATTTGAGTTAGGCAAGTTTCCCCTTTTGGCATCAAAAACTTGCATGAGTAGATATCCCTGTAATCTTGATGTCTCATTACTTATAGGTCCTCTATCCACTTCTCTGGAGACTTTCCATCGAAAGTTCTCATCGGGATGTCAACCAAAACTAATCGGAATTCCAATATTAAACATTAAAGTTCTCATAGTTAAAGATTATAATGAATCATGTAAAGAGGATGATCAATCCACAAAATATGCAATAAATGATTGGAAATGAATTGTATGAGTTCATACAAGAATTGGAATATGAATGAAATTGTAAGAAATGGGTAGCAAGGCTAGTCCTCACACCCTAGTCAAAAGACTACTCCCTCTACATGGTGAGGTTAATATCACAAGAAGAGGTAGAGGATGCCATCATGGTCATGATGGTGGAGGAAGAGACTTAGCGTGGTGTACAATGACAAACTTCCTTCCTTCTTTCCCATTCAGGTATTAACCCTGACTTGCAGAAGAAGCAGGTGGATGAATAGTAGCTCAGGGAAGAGATCAATATCCCATAGAGAGAGATCGATGGCTTGGAGTTGCGGATGAAGGAGATCTGTCAATCTATGCTTGGGGTCGATAGGTGTCGTCCAACTAGGTTGATAAATCTAGCTTGGTTGATAGGTCTCGTCCTTGCTCTGATCTCAGCAACAATGTTTTGGCATTTTTGTCTCCAAAAAATCTAATATGATTTGTACAGCAACGTTGGGAGTCTATTTATAAGGTTGTGGCTATCGACCTAATGTGTTCCCTATCAGTGTAGACCAAATTCCATCGATGTTGATCAATGGGTCCATCGGTCACCAGTTCTGTCAGTCGATGGCTTTTGAACTTCCTATCATCGATTCTTGGAGGTCGACGGGACTATTGACCTTGAGGGTCGACAAGTTTGTTGGGCAGTTGTGGTCGTCGATAAGCATGTCGTCAGGATTTTCAACCGATTGGCTGAATTCTTGTCAGTAGTTGGTCAATTATGTTGTTGAGTTGGTGGGTCGACAGAGGTTTCGACCTTGATCATTGGTGAGTTGTATGTTGAGTTCTTGAGTGTCGACCTTCTGAGTGTCAATCAATGTATCGATGGGTCACCGACCTGGAAGGTTGACAAGGATGTTGAGCACTGAGTTGATGGTTTGACTAAGGATTTTGAAGGTCAATTGTCATGTCTATCGACAAGTCAATTTTTGTCTTGGACACAATTTTTGTGTATTGATCTGCCTTCTGAAAGTGCTCAGGACCCCCTAGACAAACTTGTTGCAGAGTGATAAAATTCAAAACATGCAAGGGTAGTCAAGAGAAGTATCAAATTCCTTCAAATTAACATAAAATCATGAGTAGATCAAAACAAAGTTATTCTAATAAAAAATAATCTATATGAATGCTAAACTAGACTGAAAATCCAACTAAAAATGGGATGAATATGCATTTTCTGCTGCCTAATTAGTTTAGGGCATCGTGCCCTTGAACCTCAAGCATGCAAAGTGTGTCCTGTATCACCTTCATGGGGTAATGACGAGTCTAAGCGACACTGTCTTTGGTAACCCAGGAGCCTCCTGCTCCCTTTTTCCCTTACACTGGTGAGCCCCTCTCTTCCGTGTTTCCTGTCTCCTACAGGAGCCTACATGAGAGAAAAAAGGGCTCAAACTGGCCAGTCCAGGGATGAAGTCCACTTATTCAATAGAACCAAGTAAATTGTTGTTGAACCAATCAATCAAAGAATTGAACCGTGAATCCAGGGTTGAAACATACCGCTAAGTGAGAAAGCCACATCGCCTATATGGCTCTGTCTCAACCATCCATGGGTCATCGAACTACCATCCTTCTTCTGAATTTAGGTTTTTTTACCTCATCTCTACTCGAAAAATCCAGTAAATAACCAAATCTTGCAAAAATGATAACTTTTAATTCCTTGCTCTAAAAATTATGAATAAATAGCCAATCTTGATCAAGAAAATCCAATGAATCATTTAAAAATACTTTTGATACCTGAATATAAAATTTATCTCTATACTATCCATGAAACTTGATCTTTGATTATCCAAAATTATCAAATGACTGTACTTTTTTATTAACCTTTGAAAACCCTAGTATTTTGATCTCTGATGATTATTTGAAAACACTAAAGTCATGACTTGACAATGGATGGGCTAGCCCTAATCTTTTTGACTAGTTCATATCTTGAATGTGGTTTCATGCTATAAAGTGATGATTAAGCTTGATGATGGGTTCTAACCCTAGAATTGTGATATTGATATCATGATTGTGCTAAATCTTGTGAAGTCCCAGATCATTATTGAACTTCTCCCTTTATGAATATCTAGAAACTTTAAATATGGCTTGGATAATGATCATGAAATTAGGGTTAGCATATGTTCCTAAAACACCTAGGTAGGTCATTCATACTAGTAATAATCTTGACACTTGTATAATGTTTGACATATTGAAATATTATTGATTATTAGTGGATGGCCTAACCCTAAGGCTGACATAGGAAAGTGTAACTCTAATCTCAAATATTGAAACATGATCTTATAAACATCATGATCTTGACCCTTGATCCGATATTATTGATTTAGGATCTAACTCGAAGGGATGACCTATTACTTTTTTAGATATGTACTTTAAGTCTTTAGTGAAAGGTATGCTATTATATCTCCTCCTTCATTTTATTGATGATACAGTTTATGTATCTCTTGATTGTATGCTTGGCTATATACTTGGTTGAGGTAATGTTCCCTATTGATTAGTTTTCCATTTTTCCTATATTATATTTTAAGACAAACTTGAAAATATAAATGACATCACCCACTATGACTGCATGTATTATGATGATGATAATGTTGATAATGTTGATATTAAGTACAAGTGACGTCCTCATTCGAAGGGTGGAACTTTTGCATTGACCTCCTACCTCATGTGGAGAGCAGGAGCCTGGTGACCTCCCCCATCTTGTTGGGGCGATGGAGCTAAATAAAATATAAGCATGCTTCTCGATATATGCATAATGGGAAATTTGTAATAAAATTCTTGTCAAACAAATATTAGTTTTTGAAAATTGCTAGTGATGCCTTTGGAAAATCGCTAGTGTGCTATTTTTCTATAAATTGTTTTACTTGTTTTTTATAGTGTACCGTGCAATTGCATTGATTGTGTCATGATTTTCTTGATTTTAGGAAAACCAAATGGACCCCTGGAAGATCACTTCTGCACTTGATAAACTTTGATGACAAGGATAAATCTACAAAATCTCCTTTTTTTGTTAGTTTGTTATTTAAATCTCCTATTTTATGAGTTATTATTTCTTATTGTATATGCCAATGTGTGAGATCCTATTGGGCCACTCGGGGTAGGGTGCTTGAATCCTTTTCCCACTATCTAGCCAGTGGGATTGGGATTGGGGTAAGAATTGTTCCATGACACATAGTTAAGACAAGCATTGTCCCTTAATCATGTGTTTCCACCCAGCTTTTATGACATTTCATCCACCACCCTAAGATGATCCAATGGACAAACAATTTTAATCTAAATCATGCATAATAATATAAAAGTGTCACAATGCACCCAACAATATTTGTATGAAAGTCCTTAATCTAAGGCCCCTAACCCTGCATAATCTTTAAACATTATTTGTTTGGCATAGTTGGCATAGTTATATGATTAATCTTGAAAGTTATTTTTGGTTTTTGATGATAGGAACACACAACATCATCATCATAACTTATTAGGTTGACTTAACCTCTCACTAAGTACATACACCTATGCTTATCATTGTATATTACATTTATCACTTTCATTGGCATCAACTGGTGGTAACTCTAATTATACTAATCACCTAAGTACTTGGAGGTACTTTCATTGAAAACAACCTTGAGATACTCATCAACCACTTATAGGGTTATTGATATTTACATAGTTTGAATCAATTAGACCTTCAAACGGTCTTGGACCTTCAAACGGTCTTAGACCTATTGCACCTCCAAACGGTCTGAAGGCTGTTAGACCTTAAACGGTCTTGGTTCGATTGAATCTCCAAACGGTCCTGAACCTTTTGTACCTCCGAACAGTCTTGAGGTGCTTAACCTCCAAATGGTCTTGAGGTGCTAGACCTCCTAACGGTCTTGAGGTGCTTGACCTCCAAATGGTCTTGAGGTGCTTGACCTCTAAACGGTCATGAGGTGCTTGACCTTCAAACAGTCTTGAGGTGCTTGACCTCCAAACGGTCTTGAGGTGCTTGACCTCCAAACGGTCTTGAATCAATTGACCTTCAAACGGTCTTGATCACTTACTCATCAAACGGTTTTGAAACTGTTTGATCAATTCAATTTTTTTGAAAACGTTTAACCCTAAAAGGTTTGAGATCATTTGATTTGAATATTAATTAACCCCAAATGGTTTGAGACCATTCAGTCCTAAAACTGTGTGAGACTATATGATCAAATCAACTTGAAAATTGTTTAACCCTAAACTCGGGTTTTGTCCTCAATTGATGTAGGATTTGGAAACCAATTGAGCTAGGATCATGAAATCAGTTGAATTTGATTTGTTTGAAGTTATTAGGTCATGAGACCAATCAATCCTTGAACCTATTGAAACCATTTAGTTTCTAACAGTATGAAACTGTTTTCCCTCCAATCGATTTTCAAACCATTTGGTCACCAAACGGTTTGAAACTGTTTGGTCTAAAACGGTTTGAAACGGTTTGACCAACACAATGAAATTGGTTGCTTATAATTTTCTTGAGGTGTGTGCTAAGATGATGTCATCATAATAAAGCTTCAGACCTCCAATTACAACTGTAATATATATGAAAAATTCATCAATTGTTTAAGAATAAATAAAGGATCAACATATGATGAGGAATTGAAATCAATAATAACATTGATGGGTTCAAGTTCTATAACCCACCTTCAAAGTAGCTTCAAAGCTTCAAGATTCACATCTCTAATGGTGAAAGAAGCTCCTTCAATTATCCAAGGGTCGTTTCCAACTCTTTAGATGCAAAAGATAGCCAAGGTTGAGCATTGGATGGAAGAGAGAAGAAAACAAGTGTTGAAATTCGATTTCAACCATCAATTCAACGTTGAAGATGATCATGGAGCTTACCTTCATCTTGGGGAACGTTTTCCTCCTGCTCCTAAACTCCTTGGTCATCGGCGAAAGAAAATAAAGAAAGTGGTTTGCAAAATGGTCTTTCAAGTAAGGAGAAAATCGAATATATGTAATTGATTTTCTAGGAGAGAGAAAGTAGAAGCAATTTCATCCATTTTCTTGCCACATGCCCCCCTCCACTTCCTTGCCTTCGAAGACATATTCCTTTTCCTCAAAATCCTTTCATTTATACTTGAATTAAAAGCAACCTCTTAAGCACCTTAATCATATAATACTATTCTCCATTTTTAGTGGACATTACTTTTTAATTAACAAATGTGAGTGGGTTTCTTCACCTACTTGGAATATTTTGGTGCAACTCCAAGAATTTGGACATCCTTGCACTATAGGATTTCAACCACAGACTTTTTAGTTGGTGGGCACTTCAATTAATATATTTATATTTGCCACAAAATAATTTAGGGTTTTAATTATGCTTAAATCTTGATTATTTTATTATCAAGATTATCTCTCCTCAAAATTAGTACAAACAAGACGCCCCTTTGTTTTTTTTCTCTAAATGATACCAAGAAACAGTAGGGACATTCTTGAAGTGGTATTTTACATGTTCAACCCTAGATTTTGGGTAATTTGCAAATTACACCAAAATTAGTTATTTAATACACAAACATTATTCAAACAAGCTCCTTCTTGGAACTTAGGCTTGTGGAAGCCATACCTCAACATCATTCTCATTCTTATGATGCTAAAACACATGAGGCATGTTCAACATGTGACATATTACAATATAACCCCTCAACTTGGGTAAATTGCACTTTGGTCCAAAACAAGCAAATATTGCTCAAACAGCACTCAATCAGGACCAAACTTAGAACTTAAGTGTGTCACATGATAACAAAACACCTTAGAGGATTATATTAAAGTTCTAAGCAACTTATTTAGCCAAAAAAATAGGGTTACTCATAACCCAGGTTAGGGTCGTTACAGGTATAGTCCAATGTCTAGCTGAACTCTGTGAAATTATCTTAGAGATATTTCTAGATGTTATGTATATGTTACCTCAATAGATCTAGATAGGGGTGTTCTAAAGAATTATTTTTAGCTTGATAAGCTTTTCCCACAATGATTTTACAATTGCTCCTTCAATTAGTACATTCTTATCGATGTTATGTTTGTGCAGAGCATAAACCCCTAACATGTGATGTCCATACTATTTTATGTAATTAGACTGATTTCATAGTTGACCATTCCAGGTAACCAACATTGATCATCTTAGTAAGTAGTTATGTTTTTACTTTGCCATATCACCTGATACTTCTTAGATACCAGAATTTCTTACCTTGGTATCCATTACATGTGTTGAAAACACATCACATTCTCATCATTCCCATTTCTCTGTTGTTTTTACCAGAGCCACACATATAAAAGGATCTTTCTTTCATCTTTGGGACATTATATATTACACATATCTTTGTTTTGGAACCAAAGTCCAAGACAAACTGGTACTCTTCTAAGTATTCATCAATGGATTATTTCTAATCCATGCACATCAAGTTTCATAATACTCACTTGATTGCCATGTCCCTAAAAGGAGAGAACACAAAGAACCATATTCCTCTTATCACCCTATCATCACCCAGGGTTGTTTATCAAAGAGAAGGGATTATCATTTCCTCTAATTATAGCATGAACTTTCAACTATTCATGAGTCATTTACTCTTGTTTCATCATAGTTTCCTTGCCATTAGCATATGAATTATTTGATTACATGTCATCACTCCTTTCTTTGTTATTGTCTAACATGTTCATGAACATTTTATGATTTTATCACATTTCCCATGTCTACATCATGGGAAAAGATATTTACTATTCACAAAGGCTTTATTAGACAAGGATCGTCTCCCTTGTTCTTATTCTCTTATCATGAGGATTATACCTTTCATTTCCTCATACATACAGATTGATCTGAGATCATCTCAGATTTCATTTAATGCACTTAGTATGTGATGCAATTGTCCATACCATTTTTCTAGTTTCATTATACTCACTAGATTGTCTCAAAATGACTACTTGATTAGAGTAATAAAAAAGATATCAATCTTAGAGTTCCATACTTACCCTATCTCCAATAATTATATACCTAGCCAGTGTATACAAATATTGAGATTAGGTAGCATGCACTTTGTTTACTATCATGTTCCTTACTTTTGATATCATTATAAACACAGGATTTAACATTCTTGGATTTTCTCCAGGCATTACTTCTATATCTCATCCTCTTTCACACAGATAAGAGAAATTATAAAGCATTTAAATAAATACTGAGTAAAATATAAGTCATCAACTTCCTTGTGTCCTCATATGACTAGTCAAAGGAAGCTCAAAAACAACTACTTTCTTATATTTAACACATAGAATCATGATATGATGTATCAGAATGAAACTATTTCATCTGACCTGTCTCATCTCACAGTATCTTACTGCCTTAGGCTAATTCTTTTCATAGAATCTTTTTGTTGCCTGATTCCAACATCGTGCTCTACAGCTTGGTGCAGATGGATCTTCTCGGGATATCTATCTACATCCTGGAATGCCACTACTAGACCACTACCTTTGAGGGTTTTGCTGACTCTTCCTCAACGGTTGGGTCATTTCCTCCTTCATTTTGGGACAAGAGGATCTAATGTGCTCAATCTGTCTACATTTATAACACATCTTATAAGCATTCCCCGACTTTGTTGGCCTTTCAATCGATGTAATGGCCAAACTAAGAGTTCTAGATGGTGGAACATTAGGTCCTTTACCCTTTCTAGGTAGCTGTTTCCCTTGTACACTAGACACTAGTTGTATCGGGGGTACCAAAAACTTCCACTTTTTGAAGTCACTAGGCCTCTGTTTCCAAGTTTGGATAGGCCTTTTCTTAATTCTTTCCTCATTATCCTTTTCTGGACAATCTCTTCTGATATGCCCAGGCTGCCTACACCTGTAGCAAACCCTGATTTTGGGTTGTAACCTATTTCTTTTAACATTTTCTATTGCTTTGACATGCTAATTTTGATCAAGAATCCTATTGGAGTCCAAAACTTCATCATTGGGGGCTGGTCATCTAGGTTGTATTACTAATACGCAGTCCACTATATGCATCATTGCTATCCTAACTTTCCCAATAGTGATATAAAAAGAAGGATTCGTTATCATAGTTGGATCATCTTGGGGATTCTCAGGCAGACGTTCTTCTCTCGCCTGGTCCCTTGCACCTTCTGTCGATGTAGCAACATTGCTTTTAGCAATGTACTGATTCGGTAGTCCAGACATCTTTAAGCTTTACTCTATCTTCTGCATACGCAGAAGTCACTATAAGATATACTGGAGGATACTAACACAGACTCAACACCTTAATCCTATGTCTCTATAGACTCAGCGAACCTTAATCTCTAATACCAAAACTTGTCACGATAGTCGACAAAACTGTTACTGATTAAGCGGAATTAAACATTAGCAGCAAATTAACAAAAATCACTAAAAATTAAAACTATTTGCACAGATATCCGTTTCCAGGAATCTCTTATAACAAGAACCAAAATATTATATATATACATTCTGTTCCACAAAGTACATACCATGTGCCTTCTCTTCTCGAGGATTACATACAACAGTTTCTCTATTAAATCTACTTAGAAGCAACATAAAACCTCGAGGCATTCAATGCCAAAATCTCAGATCAATCATAACACCACTAACTACTGACTCCAAGGACCTGAGATTACAGAGATAACTCATAGGACTCATATTTACAAGAGTCAACAGTCAGTATCTCCACCTAAGATGTTACTGTTGTCCGTGATGCTGCTGTCCTTCCCCTATTGTAGGGTTTCTACCTCCTCGTCCTCGTTCACCTAAAAAGGTTGGATCCCACGGGGGTGAGACAATTGAAATTGTCCCAACGAGAGATATAACTCTCCGCCAGAAACATTATTATTGTAGATAAATAGTGATAAACTGAGCAGAGGATTCTTAATTATTTATAAGCAGGATAAATCTCTATTTAATCAGAATAGAGCAATATCATCTTTTTAAAGCATTTCAGCTATAAATGATAAGACAGTAATCATCTATTTAATAAGGAATATGAAGAACATGTACAACATTTATCCATTTTAGGATACGTTAAGCAATGTAACATCAACCAATGATTTCTGTATTTCATTTTTAAGAAAATATGCTACACAGCTGATTACATTTTACAATCACACTTATGCCCTGAGGAGATGAGATATACCGCTCATACTCCAACCGACCACGACGGCGTAAAGTATCGGTTCCATACCTAGGTCAATGGAAGAGCCGGACTCCATGACCTCGTCTGTCCCGGTCAGTGCGAGACTACATGCAGGACATCTTATGTCTCTTGCTAAAATAGCTTTCTAGGGTATACTGGCAACTTCGCTATAGAGTTATAGCCCATAGCATATACTCTCTTCAGGATATGGCCTGTAGCCAATGCCCGGTATTGTGGAGTCATGGCCCATAGCCATACTCTCATTGGGATATGGTCCATAACTATTCCTATGCATAAGATATGGCTCGCAGTCATTCCTATGAGGCGTAAGGATATATTCGTGCATTACCCCCACATACTCAAAAATATGCATTCTGAGTTATGCCACGGAGCAACCCATTTCACCATTCATCAAATCCTGACGTTGATGGATCTATGGTTAGGGATCTACATGATAAGATTCCACTTGATTAATTAAGTGGATTACCATATCTTTTAGCATCAATCAAGTTTTAAACAAGAATTATTATAACAGATGCTACAAAGAAAGGTGTAATACATCTATCAAGTACTCTCAAATCTTTAAAACGCATGATACTTGGGATCTTAGTCTCTTATCACATTATTGGGAATTCTCATTCCTTCATATCATCATTATCATAATTACTGGATCTGGGTATTCAAACCCTTAGTTCATCACAGAACATTGTTACCACTTATCAGGTAACTATTATCTCTAGGTCCTCACACCAAGGTATTCATGATACTTGTTACACAAGCATCTCACATAGTTCACTAGGCATATTCAACTTCTTGTCACCTCTCACTAGGCAACAAATAACATAATGGCTCACAAGGCCCATTAACATCATGACTCATACCTGGTTGTGCTCATCATCTCACGATACCTGCATGGTTAGTATACTTGATAAAAACCATACCAATTACATATCAACAATGTGCAATACAATGATAACATCACTATTTCCTCATTAGAGTTAGGGTTTCCCATCTTTATCAATTAGGGTTTCACATCACATCACCATTTATTAGGATTTCACATAACATCACCCTATATTAGGGTTTCACTTAACATCATTATCAATTAGGGTTTCACATATCACCCTATATTATGGTTTCACACAACACCACCATTTATTAGGGTTTCACTTAACATCATTACCAAATAGGGTTTCACATAACATCACCCTATATTAGTGTTTCACACAACATCCCCCTTTATTAGGGTTTTACATAACATCACTATATATTAGGGTTTCACATAACATCACCATATATTAGGGTTTCACTTAACATCATTATCAATTAGGGTTTCACATAACATCACCCTATATTAGGGTTTCACACAACATCACCCTTTATTAGGGTTTCACTTAACATCATTATCAATTAGGGTTTCACATAACATCACCTTATATTAGTGTTTCACACAACATCCCCCTTTATTAGGGTTTCACATAACATCACCATTTATTAGGGTTTCACATAACATCACCCTATATTTGGGTTTCACTTAACATCATTATCAATTGGGGTTTCACATGACATCACCCTATATTAGTGTTTCACACAACATCCCCCTTTATTAGGGTTTCACATAACATCACCCTGAATTAGGGTTAGGGTTTCTCATTTTTCTGGATTAGGGTTTCCATTCTCTAATTATTAGGGTTTTTGATTACCTCATTAATCCAAACCCTAAGTCAATGCTTCCACATATCTTGGAGCACATAGCATTATTTAAGTGTTAAATCATACTTATCATTGTTCCATGTACTAAGGAACACACAACATCATCATCATACCTTATTAGGTTGACTTAACCTCTCACTAAGTACATACACCTATGCTTATCATAGTATATTGCATTTATCACTTTCATAGGCATCAAGTGGTAGTAACTCTAATTATACTAATCACCTAAGTACTTGGAGGTACTTTCATTGAAAACAACCTTGAGATACTCTTCAACCACTTATAGGGTTATTGATATTTACATAGTTTGAATCAATTAGACCTTCAAACGGTCTTGGAACTTCAAACGGTCTTGGACTTATTGCACATCCAAATGGTCTGAATATTGTTAGACCTTAAACGGTCTTGGTTCAATTGAATCTCCAAACGGTCTTGAACCTTTTATACCTCCAAATAGTCTTGAGGTGCTTGACCTCCAAACGGTCTTGAGGTGCTTGACCTCCAAATGGTCTTGAGGTGCTTCACCTCCAAACGGTCTTGAGGTGCTTGACCTCCAAACGGTCTTGAGGTGCTTGACCTCCAAACGGTATTGAGGTGCTTGACCTCCAAACAGTCTTTAGGTGCTTGACCTCCTAACGGTCTTGAATCAATTGACCTTCAAATGGTCTTGATCACTTACTCATCAAACGGTTTTGAAATCGTCTGATCAATTCAATTTTTTTTGAAAACGTTTAACCCTAAATGGTTTGAGATCGTTTGATTTGAATATTAATTAACCCCAAATGGTTTGAGACCGTTCATTCCTCAAATGTTCTGAGACTGTTTGATCAAATCAACTTGAAAACTGTTTAACCCTAAACTCGGGTTTTGTCCTCAATTGATCTAGGATTTTGAAACCAATTGAGCTAGGATCATGAAATCAATTGAATTTGATTTGTTTGAAGTTATTAGGTCATGATACCAATCAATCCTTGAAGCTATTGAAACCATTTAGTTTCGAACAGTTTGAAACTGTTTTCCCTCCAATCGGTTTTGAAACCGTTTGGTCTAACATGGTTTGAAACTGTTTGACGAACACAATGAAATTGGTTGCTTCTAATTTTCTTGAGGTGTGTGCTAAGATGATGTCATCATCATCAAGCTTCATACCTCCGATTACTACTATAATATATATGAAAAATTCTTCAATTGTTCAAGAATAAACAAAAGATCAACATATGATGAGGAATTGAAATCAATAATAACATTGATGGGTTCAAGTTATATAACCCACCTTCAAAGTAGCTTCAAAGCTTCAAGATTCACATCTCTAATGGTGAAAGAAGCTCCTTCAATTATCCAAGGGTCGTTTCCAACTCTTTGGATGCAAAAGATAGTCAAGGTTGAGCATTGGATGGAAGAGAGAAGAAAACAAGTGTTGAAATTCGATTTCAACCATCAATTCAAGGTTGAAGATGATCATGGAGCTTACCTTCAGCTTGGGGAACGTTTTCCTCCTGCTCCTAAGCTCCTTGGTCATCATCCAAACCAAATAAAGAAAGTGGTTTGCAAAATGGTCTTTCAAGTAAGGAGAAAATTGAATATATGTAATTGATTTTCTAGGAGAGAGAAAGTAGAAGGAATTTCATCCATTTTCTTGCCACATGCCCCCCTCCACTTCCTTGAATTCAAAGCCATATTCCATTTCCTCAAAATCCTTTCATTTATACTTGAATTAAAAGCAACCTCTTAAGCACCTTAATCATATAATACTATTCTCCATTTTTAGTGGACATTACTTTTTAATTAACAAATGTGAGTGGGTTTCTTCACCTACTTGGAATATTTTGGTGCAACTCCAAGAATTTGGACGTCCTTGCACTATAGGATTTCAACCACAGCCTTTTTAGTCGGTGGGCACTTCAATTAATATATTTATTTTTGCCACAAAATAAATTAGGGTTTCAATTATGCTTAAATCTTGATTATTTTATTATCAATATTATCTCTCCTCAAAAGTAGTTCTAACAAGACGCCCTTTTCTTTTTATTTTATCTAAATGATACCAACAAACAGTAGGGACATTCTTGAAGTGGTATTTTACATGTTCAACCCTAGATTTTGGGTAATTTGCAAATTACACCAAAATTAGTTATTTAATGCACAAACATTATTCAAACAAGCTCCTTCTTGGAACTTAGGCTTGTGGAAGCCATACCTCAGCATCATTCTCATTCTTATGATTCTAAAACACATGAGGCATGTTCAACATGTGACATATTACAATATAACCCCTCAACTTGGGTAAATTGCACTCTGGTCCAAAACAAGCAAATCTTGCTCAAACAACATTCAATCAGGACCAAACTTAGAACTTAAGTGTGTCACATGATAACAAAACACCTTAGAGGATTATATTAAAGTTCTAAGCAACTTATTTAGCCAAAACAAATAGGGTTACCTCATAACCCAGGTCAGGGTCGTTACAGGTATAGTCCAATGTCTGGCTGAACTCTGTGATTTTATCTTAGAGATATTTCAAGATGTTATGTATATGTTATCTCAAAAGATCTAGATAGGGGTGTTCTAAAGAATTATCTTTAGCTTGATAAGCTTTTCCCACAATGATTTTACAATTGTTCCTTCAATTAGTACATTCTTATCGATGTTTTGTTTATGTAGAGCATAAACCCCTAACATGCGATGTCCATACTATTTTATGTAATTAGACTGATTTCACAGTTGACCATTCCAGGTAACCAACATTGATCATCTTAGTTAGGAGTTATGTTTTTACTTTGCCATATCACCTGATACTTCTTAGATACCCGAATTTCTTACCTTGGTATCCATCACATGTGATGAAAACACATCACATTCTCATCATTCCCATTTCTCTGTTGTTTTTACCAGAGCCACACATATAAAAGGATCTTTCTTTCATCTTTGGGACATTATTTATTACACATATCTTTGTTTTGGAACCAAAGTCCAAGACAAACTGATACTCTTCTAAGTATTCATCAATGGATTATTTTTAATCCATGCACATCAAGTGTCATAATACTCACTTGATTGTCATGTCCCTAAAAGGAGAGAACACAAAGAAACATATTCCTCTTATCACCCTATCGTCACCCAGGGTTGTTTATCAAAGAGAAGGGATTATCATCTCCTCTAATTATAGCATGAACTTTCAACTGTTCATGAGTCATTTACTCTTGTTTCGTCATAGTTTCCTTGCCATTAGCATAGAAATTATTTGATTACATGTCATCACTCCTTTCTTTGTTATTGTCTAACATGTTCATGAACATTTTATGATTTTATCACATTTCCCATTTCTACATCATGGGAAAAGATCTTTACTATTCACACAGGCTTTATTAGACAAGGATCGTCTCCCTTGTTCTTATTCTCTTATCATGAGGATTATACCTTTAATTTCCTCATACATATAGATTGATCTAAGATCATCTCAGATTTCATTTAATGCACTTAGTATGTGATGCAATTGTCCATACCATTTTTCTAGTTTCATTATACTCACTAGATTGTCTCAGAATGACTACTTGATCAGAGTAATCAAAAAGATATCAATCTAAGAGTTCCATACTTTCCCTATCTCCAATAATTATATACCTGGCCAGGGTATACAAATATTGAGATTAGGTAGCATGCACTTTATTTACTATCATGTTCCTTACTTTTCATATCATTATAAACACATGATTTAACATTCTTGGATTTTCTCCAGACATTACTTCTATATCTCATCCTCTTTCACATAGATAAGAGAAATTATAAAGCATTTAAAGAAATACTGAGTAAAATATAAGTCCTCGTCTTCCTTGTGTCCTCATATGACTAGACAAAGGAAGCTCAAAAACAACTACTTTCTTATATTTAACACATAGAATCATGATATGATGTATCAGAATGAAACAGTTTCATCTGACCTGTCTCATCTCACAGTTTTCTTACTGCCTCAGGCTGATTCTTTTCATAGAATCTTTTTGTTGCCTGATTCCAACGACGTGCTCTATTTCTTGGTGCAGATGAATCTGCTCGTGATATCTGTCTACATCCTCGAATGCCACTACTAGACCACTGCCTTTGAGGGTTTTGTTGACTCTGCCTCAGTGGTTGGGTCATTTCCTCCTTCATTTTGGGATAAGAGGATCTAATGTGCTCAGTCTGTCTACATTTATAACACATCTTATAAGAATTCCCCGGCTTTGTTGGCCTTTCAATCGATGTAATGGCCAAACTAAGAGTTCTAGCTGGTGGAACATTAGGTCCTTTACCCTTTCTGGGTAGCCATTTTCCCTTGTGCACTAGACACTGGTTGTATCGGGGGTACCGAAAACTTCCCCTTTTTGAAACCACTAGGCCTCTGTTCCTAAGTTTGTATAGGCCTTTTCTTAATTCTTTCCTCATTATCATTTTCTGGGGAATCTCTTCTGATATGCCTAGGCTGCCTACACCTGTAGCAAACCCTGATTTTGGGTTGTAACCTATTTCTTTTATCATTTTCTATTGCTTCGACATGCTAATGTTGATCAAGAATCTTATTGGAGTCCAAAACTTCATCATTGGGGGCTGGTAATCTGGGTTGTATTGCTAATACACGGTCCACTATATGCATCATTGCTATCCTAACTTGCCCAGCAGTGATATCAAAAGAAGGATTCCTTATTATAGTTGGATCATTTTGGGGATTCTTAGGTAGTCGTTCTTCTCTCGCCTGGTCCCTTGCACCTTCTGTCGGTGCAGCAACATTGCTTTCAGCAATGTACTCCTTCAGTAGTCCAGACATCTTTAAGCTTTACTCTATCTTCTACATATGCAGAATTCACTATAAGATATACTAGAGGATACTAACACAGACTCAACACCTTAATCCTATGTTTCTATAGACTCAGTGAACCTTAAGCTCTAATACCAAAACTTGTCACGACAGTCGACAAAACCGTTACTGATTAAGCGGAATTAAACATTAGCAGCATATTAACAAAAATCACTAAAAATTAAAACTATTTGCACAGAGATCCGTTTCCAAGAATATCTTATAACAAGAACCAAAATATTATATATATACATTCTGGTCCACAAAGTACATACCATGTGCCTTCTCTTCTCGAGGATTACATACAATAGTTTCTCTATTAAATCTACACAGAAGCAACATAAAACCTCGAGGCATTCAATGCCAAAATCTCAGATCGATCATAACATCACTAACTACTGACTCCAAGGACCTGAGAGTACAGAGATGACTCATAGGACTCATATTTACAAGACTCAACAGTTAGTATCTCCACTTGAGATGTTACTGTTGTCCCTGATGTTGTTGTCCTGCCCCTATTGTAGGCTACCTCCTCGTCCTCGTTCACCTAAAAAGGTTGGATCCCACGGGGGTGAGACAATTGAAATTGTCCCAACGAGAGATATAACTCTCCGCTAGAAACATTATTATTGCAGATAAATAGTGATAAACTGAGCAGAGGATTCTTAATTATTAATAAGCAGGATAAATCTCTATTTAATCAGAATAGAGAAATATCATCTTTTTAAATCATTTCAGCTATATATGATAAGATAGTAAATCATCTATTTAATAAGGAATATGAAGAACATGTACAACATTTATCCATTTTAGGATACATTAAGCAATGTAACATCAACCAATGATTTTCGTACTTCATTTTTAAGCAAATATGCTACACGGATGATTACATTTTACAATCACACTTATGCCCTGAGGAGATGAGGTATACCGCTCATACTCCAACCGACCACGATGGTGTAAAGTATCGGTTCCATACCTAGGTCAATGGAGGAGCCGAACTCCATGACCTCGTCTGTCTCGGTCAGTGCGAGACTACATGCAGGACATCTTATGTCTCTTGCTAAAATAGCTTTCTAGGGTATACTGGAAACTTTGCTATAGAGTTATAGCCCATAGCATATACTCTCTTCAGGATATGGCCCATATCCAATGCCCGGTATTGTGGATTCATGGCCCATAGACATACTCTCATTGGGATATGGTCCATAACCATTCATGTGCATAAGATATGACCCGTAGTCATTCCTATGAGGCGTAAGGATATATTCGCCCATTACCCCCACATACTAAAAAATATGCATTTCGGGTTATGTCGCGGAGCAACCCGTTTCACCATTCAGCAAATCCTAACGCTGATGGATCTATGGTCAGGGATCTACGTGATAAGATTCCACTTGATTAATTAAGTGAATTACCATATCTTTTAGCATCAATCAAGTTTTAAACAAGAATTATTATAATAGATGCTATAAAGAAATGTGTAATGCATCTATCAAGTACTCTCAAATCTTTAAAATGCATGATACTTGGGATCTCAGTCCCTTATCACATTATTGGGAATTCTCATTCCTTCTTATCTTCATTATCATAATTACTGGATCTGGGTATTCAAACCCTTAGTTCATCACAGAACACTATTACCACTTATCGGGTAACTATTATCTCTAGGTCCTCAGACCAAGGTATTCATGATACTTGTTACACAAGCATCTGACACGATACCGTGCGTATAATGCAAGTGCATGCGTCAGAGTAATATAGGCCTTTGTGAGGCCCGATTCGAACACAGGGACACTGAACTATCGGTAGTCTACTTACTAACTACTCGCGATCAGCTAGACCGATTAAAAAGTTCTGAGAGTTGATTGAAAAATAAAAGAAAAATAAAAGAAAACAAAGCAATCGATTAAATGTTGAGTTTAATCAATTTAAATGGGAATCTTTAGGATTGTGGTTTCATCGCGGGTTCTCGTTGTATTTATTCCTACATAGTTAATCAAATTCAGCTCTTATTCCGGGTAGTGGCCTGTAGTCAGAATTGTTCACTGTCGTGATACAATTCACTACCTAATTCAAGGTCAGTTCCATGGTCATAGTAACCTATACCCTAAATTAGGTGCATGAAGACCAAACTCTGGGTTTCTACCATTAACCGTACATCACCTTGTTCAAGGGATTTATTAATTAATGTGAATTTCGTCTCTTTTCAACCGTTAATTCTTCTTTCAAAGTAATTTAAGGCATTAGATTATCATTAGGGTGATCAATCATAATGATATAATAGAGAAAACGAAATCATACCATGGATTTAAGAGATGAAATATGAATTACTATGATAAAAACGTCATACAACGATTACCAGGGCTACTCTCGGTCCTAAAGATAAAGGGGATTAGCCCTGCATGGTTGACAATAGAAAATACATAGGAGTAGAGAAGAAAAACATGGGAAACATGGAGCAAACTCATGTAACCCCTGATACAAAGGTGTTCCTGGAGATCATCCTCAAGAAACGTGCATTTTGCAGTCTTCCGACAGTAAAATTGCCCGTCGGAGGATCCCAGATCACTCAATTGATGGCCTTCGTCTCTCGTATCCTCTCTCTCTCCTTCTTGGATGTTGTGCAACACAATATAAGATCTCCCCTAGGGTCGGACGTGCTCTTCTTATGTCATAGGACCACTTTACGGCTCCGAAAAAGCTCAACCATCCGATTAAAATGCTCCGTTTTAGTGCAGAAAATTGTGAGATCTCGACGCTGTCGATAGTACCGACCCCCAGGTCGATGGTATCGACCATGATACAGGTATTTCCTTCCAAAATCACATTTTGGGGTTGCTTTCTGATGAAATGTCGATACTATCGACACCAGGGTCGATAGTATCGATCTGGACAATGCAAAAGTACCTGAAAAAGTGTCGAAACATCATGTATAAGTCCGAGGATTATATAAAATCATATAAATATGATAAAAGAAGTATAATTTGATGCAAAAAGAGTTTAAATGCCAACTATAGTGAATTATGCAAATATAATCAAGAAAATGACAAATGCATGCATAAAACAGATATAAAATAAGCTTATAAAAGTGACTCAAAATCCATGCATCAACATCTCACATAGTTCACCAGGCATATTCAATTTCTTGTCACCTCTCACTAGGCAACAAATAAAATAATGGCTCACAAGGCCCATTAACATCATGACTCATATCTGGTTGTGCTCATCATCTCATGATACCTGCATGGTTAGTATACTTGATAAAAACCATATCAATTACATATCAACAATGTGCAATACAATGATAACATCACTATTTCCTCATTAGAGTTAGGGTTTCCCATCTTTATCAATTAGGGTTTCACATCACATCACCATTTATTAGGGTTTCACATAACATCACCCTATATTAAGGTTTCACTTAACATCATTATCAATTAGGGTTTCACATAACATCACCCTATATTAGGGTTTCACACAACATCACCCTTTATTAGGGTTTCACTTAACATCATTATCAATTAGGGTTTCACATAACATCACCCTATATTAGTGTTTCACACAACATCCCCCTTTATTAGGGTGTCACATAACATCACCATTTATTAGGGTTTCACATAACATCACCCTATATTAGGGTTTCACTTAACATCATTATCAATTAGGGTTTCACATAACATCACCCTATATTAGGGTTTCACACAACATCACCCTTTATTAGGGTTTCACTTAACATCATTATCAATTAGGGTTTCACATAACATCACCC
Organism: Alisma plantago-aquatica; assembly: GCA_963693085.1. NCBI lineage: Eukaryota > Viridiplantae > Streptophyta > Magnoliopsida > Alismatales > Alismataceae > Alisma > Alisma plantago-aquatica. The sequence continues at coordinate 828,263,098 of OY856412.1, forward strand.
TATATTAGTGTTTCACACAACATCCCCCAATCAATGAAACACTATCAATTAAAGTAGTTAATATGATAAACTCATCTGGTCCATACTTGATGCATCTTGTGATCTCCTATCTATGTTTCTCATTTCCTAACTACCATCTAAATGGAAGCAGATCTTCTGATACTAATGATTGAGGAGAATATCATGGGTGGCCTACCGATTAGAGCAATAGGTGGATGGGATAGTGGTTGTGGAAGAGATGGAAGCACATAACAGTCAATCATGCAATATACAAATTAATGACCTATCATGATGCAAAATGCAAGTGAAAATGTCCTAATGCTACATTTTTGGTGGAATGATGCATGCACTATCATTCCGTCTCAAGGTGAGCTAGAATATCTAAGAAAACTACACCATGTGCTTATTCTTCTTAGTATGTAAGTGAGAACAAGTTCCTTTCTCCCTCTCATTCCTACTTACTTCTCAATTCTTTTTTTTTCTCTTTTTTTCTTCTCTTTTTTTCAATTTTTTTTCAATTTTTTTTCAAGCCCTTATTTTCATAGATGACAATGAATTATTTTTCGGGCTCACTTCTTGTTACATAACTTATACATTTGAAGCATTCATAAGATATGGAACAAGTTCACCACCTTTAATGTTTCAGAAGACATAAGATGCATGATGTACTATGTGCACAAAAGATGTGAATGCAGCTACAAAATGATAGTTATGCAATTAAATGACATGCACCTAAGGATAATGTGTATGTATAACTACTCTATCTTTTTTTATTTTCATTTTCATTCAAAAATATGTCAAAAATAGTTGTAATGCAAGACCTATCTACATGGGATGCAATCAAAGAGTGAAAGACAGTAATGTGCTCCCATTTCTTATGGTGGAGTGTGAATGAAATTGCGGTGGATCAGATCACAAGACTAATTGACAGAACCTTCCGAAAATATCATATGTCCCTCTCAACAGACCTGTGTATAGGGTAACTGAAGGATTTATCTCTTAAACTTTAGTCTAAGGTCACGTTAGAATTTGGCCGGTTTGGGCTCAAACATCCTTGTCAATCACTTTTCCTTGGATAATAAAGATAGTCATTCGTGTCCCCATGTCCTGAAATTGACTCACCCAAGCACTTCCTCAGTTATGCAACTCAATTACTCACAATAATAAGCTCAAAAAGTTTACAATATGCTTATTTTTTTATGTTCACACAACCCAAGAATAATACTCCCAATTGAAACCATGCATTTATTACTCCACAGATTACACTAGATAGATGTGGATCCTACAAAAGTAGTAAACCTAGAAATAAAAACAACTAATATTTAAAAAATAAAAGCAACATGAATAAGTAAGTAAAAACTAAGATAGAGGGTTGTTCCAACACCCCCCCAAGCTTGAATATGAATATGGCCTCATAGTCAACATTCTCACTTAAGAGGTGGAACAGCGGTACCATTCACTTTGAAGTGTGGTGAAGAAGGATGGTTAGATGCTCAAGTGGACCAAGTGATGCTTGCTATCTCCCTCCTTTTTGTGGCCCACTTTTTTGTCTTAGTGGTTATAAGACGTGACTTGCTTCATCCATCTTTCCTTTGCAAAAAACGGTTCGAAAAAATCTCATTTCAATACCTTTTACGGCCTATTTTACATAGTTGTCCTGCAGCCATCGACACTAAGGTCGATGGTATCGACACAGACTCAGCAATTTTGCTGAATCGACGCATCTAAAAGCTTGGGAACTCAAAAGTGTAGATATTATCGACCCTACGGTCGATGGTATCGACTTTACTGTCACCAATATTTCTGAAAATCTTCAGGAATCTTGATACTATCGACACTAAGGTCGATGGTATCAACTTTTCTTAAGTGTTTACTGATCCAAACTCAATAGTGTTGACATGGGTGTCAATAGTATCGACCTTAAAATTCTGCACACTTCAAAACACGAGTTAGGGTACCATTTTTACAAAAATTATCAAAACCTAAGCAAAAACTAAGTACATAAACATAAAAGAACATAACCCAACATAAAATGAACCTAAAGTTGGGTTGCCTCCCAACAAGCACCCTTGTTTAATGTCCTAGGCTTGACATAAAGATACCTTTAACCTGGGTTGTCAAGGGATGTATCCAATGATTCATTTGGCAAATTGAAATTAACTCTATCATCACCGATCCCAAGTGTCAAGTAACCTCACCCAATGGCAGCGATTACATCAGTCGTAGCTTGGAACAGCCTTCCCAATAGCATCTCACCTCCTTCCAACTCATGCATGTCCATGACCACAAAGTCAACAAGGAAGATGAATTTGTCGACCTTGACTAGCACATCCTCGCATAATCCTTGGGGCTTCACAATGGATCCATCTGCCAACTCAATTTTCATAGAAGTTTGTGTTGGCTTCTTCAATCCCAACTTTTGAAAAGTGGCAAGTGGCATAAGATTAATGCTTGCCCCTGAGTCACATTGTGCTTGTGGAAAATGTTGGCCATCTATGGAACATGGGATGTAGAAACATCTTGGATCTTTCCTCTTCCTTGGTAGCCGTCCTTGGATTATAGAAGTCACTTTTCATCAATACACACAACATTTGTATCTTTGATCCATCGTTTCTTGTTGATGATGTCTTTCATGAATCTTCCATATGAAGGAATTTTCTCTATCGCCTCCACTAGTGGAATGTTAATGTGGAGCTTCCGAAACATCTCCAAGAACTTCTTGTAGTGCCTATGCTCTTTCTTCGGCCTCAGACTATCCGGGAAAGGCACGTTTGGGTCCTTCGCTCGCTTGTGTGGTGGCACATATGGAACTTTTAGGGTCTCCTCCCCTTAGCTTGCTTCAACGCCACCTTCTAGGATAGGATTTGACACATCATCTGTGGATGGAATGACTTGTGGCTGCTTCTCCTTATTGATAGTGGCTGCTCCACTATGAAGTAAAGCTTTCACCTGCTCTTCTGACATAAGAGTCTTTTCAGAAGTCTGAGATGTGGGCACGGTAGTAGTGGAAACTTGGTGGGATTTTCTGAACGGGAAATATCCGCATGGTAGTCCATATAAGCTACGGGGGTATGGCACCCTAGGCTTAGCCTCCGTTTCAAAATGCATTTTACCCTTTTTTTATGGACCTCCTCCACCGGTGGCTCTGTCTCCTTAATCACATATATATATTTCACTTGATGATGTACTTGAGCAGGCTCTGCATTACCAGCTAGTCTTTGTTGATTTGCATGCTTCATGGCCGCCACTTCATTGATGATTTGAGTCACTGTCATCTCTAGTGTCCTCATCTGCGCTCCATGACTTTGAAATGTCTGCCCAAATTTAGTCAAAATCTCACCCTGGGACTGTAACTGCTTACTGAACATATTCATCATCTCTTGATTTTGTTTCACTACCTGGCTGATCAATTTGGTGCTTTTGTCCTCCACAGCAACCTATGGTTTTACATCCGGATCTTGCAGGAAGTTGTTTGGATCCTTCCATGAGAATTTTCTGTCCTTCCTCCACGCGTAATCATTGTTCCTAAAGCCCTGTTGTTGCATAAATTTGACTTGGGACTCCTCATCAGATTCTTCTCCTTTCTCCACAAGCTTCTTGGCTATGAGATCTAATTTGTCATTTAGCTCCTTGATGGCTTTTGACTCACCTACAACTCGAACCTATTTGGGTGCATCTCTATCACCCCAGGACTGCTTTTTGGCCATATTCTTCAAAATCTCCCAACATCTAGTACCAGTGTTGTTCAAGAAGAACCCTGAACCTACTAAATCCAGGTTGCTTCTATCATGCTCAGAAAGAGAAAAATAGAAAATCTTGACCTGTTTCTCCTTGTCCATCCCATGATGTAGGCACCTCCTCAGCATTATTTGAAAGCGCTCCCAAGTCTTAGACTATGTTTCACCTGCTTTCTGACTGAAATTGTGGATCTTTCGTACAAGATCATTAGTCTTCTCAGGCGGAAAGAATCTCTCGAAGAACACTTTGACCATATGATCCCATGATTCCACATACGTGTCGTCCAAGTTATGCAGCCATTCTCGAGCATTTCCCGCTAGAGAGCTCGGAAATAATTTCAAATAGAGTGTCTCTTACGGGAACATATCTATCTTAATCATATCACAGTTCTCCACGAATTGGCTTATATGAGTCACCGGATCTTCATTTTTGAACCCGTGAAATGCATTGGATTCGACTAAATTGATTAGGCCAGGGTCAATTTTATAATTGGGGATGTTGATAGCCTGCCTCTTGATCGGCCCTTTTGATGCAGAAGTAGAAGACGCCTTAATCTTCTCCCAGATTGTCTGTTCCTCATCCATAGCTTCTGGTTCAGAGTCTGAATCTAAATCTTCAGGATGGTTTTGAATGTTGTTCTCCTCGTCGTCTAGTCCCAATAGTGGAACCTCTGGTGATGACTGTCTGTAGTCTATGCTACGTGTCCTCACCATGCACTAGTACCTGCAAAATAATAATTTAGGTTCAGTACCGTGCTAGACGATTGCTAGATATGACGGATAAACAATGAATTTAAAAAAAATGATAATAAAAAATGTGGCCTAGAGTGGCCGCTTGCAGCACTCATAGTGCCGACAATTGTTGTGTCCCTGGGAACGGTGCCAAAAACTTTACACGATTTTACCGTGTGTATAATGCAAGTGCACACATCAGAGTAATATAGGCCTTTGTGAGGCCCGAGTCGAACACAGGGACATTGAACTATCGGTAGACTACTTACTAACTACTCGTGATCAGCTAGACCGATTAAAAAGTTCTGAGAGTTGATTGAAAAATAAAAGAAAACAAAGCAATCAATTAAATGTTGAGTTTAATCAATTTAAATGGGAATCTTTAGGATTGCGGTTTCATCGCGGGTTCTCGTTGTATTTATTCCTACATAGTTAATCAAATTCGGCTCTTATTCCGGGTAGTGGCATGTAGTCAGAATTGTTCACTGTCGTGATACAATTTACTACCTAAATCTAGGTCAGTTCCACGGTCATAGTAACCTATACCCTAAACTAGGTGCGTGAAGACCAACTTTGGGTTTCCACCATTAACCGTACATCACCTTGTTCAAGGGATTTATTAATTAATGTGAATTTCATCTCTTTTCAACCGTTAATTCTTCTTTCAAAGTAATTTAAGGCATTGGATTATCATTAGGGTGATCAATCATAATGATATAATGTAGAAAACAAAATCATACCATGGATTTAAGAGATGAAATATGAATTACTATGATAAAACGTCATACAACAATTACCCGGGCTACTCCCGGTCCTAAAGACAAAGGGGATTAGCCCCGCATGGTTGACAATGGAAAATACATAGGAGTAGAGAAGAAAAACAAGGGAAACATGGAGAAAACTTGTGTAACCCCTGATACAAAGGTGTTCATGGAGATCCTCCTCGAGAAACGTGCGTTTTGCAGTCTTCCGGCAGCAAAATCGCCCGTCGGAGGTGCCCAGATCGCTCGGTTGACGACCTTCATCTCTCGTCTCCTCTCTCTCTCCTTCTTGGATGTTGTGCAACACAATATGAGATCTCCCCTAGGGTCGGCCGTGCTCTTCTTAGGTCATAGGACCACTTTATGGCTCCGAAAAAGCTCAACCGTCCGATTAAAACGCTCCATTTTAGTGCAGAAAATCGCCAGATCCCAACGTTGTCGATAGTATCGACCCCCAGGTCGATGGTATCGGCCATGATACAGGTATTTCCTTCCAAAATCGCATTTTGGGTTTTCTTTCTGATGAAATGTCGATACTATCGACACCAGGGTCAATAATATCGATTCTGGACAATGCAAAAGTACCTGAAAAAGTGCTGAAACATGTATATAAGTCTGGGGATTATATAAAATCATATAAATATGATAAAAGAAGTATAATTTGATGCAAAAATAGTTTGAAGGCCAACTATAGTGAATTATGCAAATATAATCAAGAAAATGACAAATACATGCATAAAACAGATATAAAATAAGCTTATAAAAGTGACTCAAAATCCATGCATCAGCATCTCACATAGTTCACCAGGCATATTCAACTTCTTGTCACCTCTCACTAGGCAACAAATAAAATAATGGCTCACAAGGCCCATTAACATCATGACTCATACTTGGTTGTGCTCATCATCTCATGATACATGCATGGTTAGTATACTTGATAAAAACCATATCAATTACATATCAACAATGTGCAATACAATGATAACATCACTATTTCCGCATTAGAGTTAGGGTTTCCCATCTTTATCAATTAGGGTTTCACATCACATCACCATTTATTAGGGTTTCACATAACATCACCCTATATTAGGGTTTCACTTAACATCATTATCAATTAGGGTTTCACATAACATCACCCTATATTAGGGTTTCACACAACATCACCCTTTATTAGGGTTTCACTTAACATCATTATCAATTAGGGTTTCACATAACATCACCCTATATTAGTGTTTCACACAACATCCCCCTTTATTAGGGTTTCACATAACATCACCATTTATTAGGGTTTCACATAACATCACCCTATATTAGGGTTTCACTTAACATCATTATCAATTAGGGTTTCACATAACATCACCCTATATTAGGGTTTTACACAACATCACCCTTTATTAGGGTTTCACTTAAAATCATTATCAATTAGGGTTTCACATAACATCACCCTATATTAGTGTTTCACACAACATCCCCCTTTATTAGGGTTTCACATAACATCACCATTTATTAGGGTTTCACATAACATCACCCTATATTACGATTTCACTTAACATCATTATCAATTAGGGTTTCACATAACATCACCCTATATTAGTGTTTCACACAACATCCCCCTTTATTAGGGTTTCACATAACATCACCCTAAATTAGGGTTAGGGTTTCTCACTTTTCTAGATTAGGGTTTCCATTCTCTATTGATTAGGGTTTTATGATTACCTTATTAATCCAAACCCTAAGTCAGTGCTTCCACATATCTTGGAGCACATAGCATTATTTGAGTGTTAAATCATACTTATCATTGTTCCATGTACTTAGGAACACACAACATCATCATCATACCTTATTAGGTTGACTTAACCTCTCACTAAGTACATACAGCTATGCTTATCATAGTATATTGCATTTATCACTTTTATAGGCATCAAGTGGTAGTAACTCTAATTATACTAATCACCTAAGTACTTGGAGGTACTTTCATCAAAAACAACCTTGAGATACTCTTCAACCACTTATAGGGTTATTGATATTTACATAGTTTGAATCAATTAGACCTTCAAATGGTCTTGAACCAATTGACCCTGCAAATGGTCTTGCACCTTCAAACGATCTTGGACCTATTGCACCTCCAAACGGTCTGAAGACCGTTAGACCTTAAATGGTCTTGGTTCAATTCAATCTCCAAACAGTCTTGAACCTTTTGTACCTCTAAACGGTCATGAGGTGCTTGACCTCCAAACGGTCTTGAGGTGCTTGACCTCCAAATGGTCTTGAGGTGCTTTACCTCCAAACGGTCTTGGGGTGCTTGACCTCCAAACGGTCTTGAGGTGCTTGACCTCCAAACGGTCTTGAGGTGCTTGACCTCCAAACGGTCTTGAATCAATTGACCTTCAAACGGTCTTGAATCAATTGACCTTCAAACGGTTTTGAAACTGTTTGATCAATTCAATTTTTTTGAAAACGTTTAACCCTAAATGGTTTGAAACCATTTGATTTGAATATTAATTAACCCCAAATGGTTTGAGACCATTTAGTCCTCAAATGGTCTGAGACCATTTGATCAAATCAACTTGAAAACCGTTTAACCCTAAACTAAGGTTTTGTCCTCAATTGATCTAGGGTTTTGAAACCAATTGAGCAAGGATCATGAAATCAATTGAATTTGATTTGTTTGAAGTTATTATGTCATGAGGCCAATCAATCCTTGAACCTATTGAAACCATTTAGTCTCTAACGGTTTGAAACCGTTTGCCCTCCAATCAGTTTTGAAACCGTTTGGTCACCTAACGGTTTGAAACTGTTTGGTCTAAAACGGTTTGGTCTAAAATGGTTTGAAACTGTTTGACCAACACAATGAAACATTTTGCTTCTAATTTTCCTGAGGTGTGTGCTAAGATGATGTCATCATCATCAAGCTTCAGACCTCTGATTACTACTGTAATATATATTAAAAATTCATCAATTGTTCAAGAATAAAACAAAGGATCAACATATGATGAGGAATTGAAATCAATAATAACATTGATGGGTTAAAGTTATATAACCCACCTTCAAAGTAGATTCAAAGATTCAAGATTCACGTATCTAATGGTGAAAGAAGCTCCTTCAATTATCCAAGGGTCATTTCCATCTCTGTGGATGCAAAAGATAGCCAAGGTTGAGCATTGGATGGAAGAGAGAAGAAAACAAGTGTTGAAATTCTATTTCAACCATCAATTCAAGGTTGAAGATGATCATGGAGCTTACCTTCAGCTTGGGGAACGTTTTCCTACTGCTCTTAAGCTCCTTGGTTGTCATCCAAAGCAAAGAAAGAAAGTGGTTTGCAAAATGGTCTTTCAAGTAAGGAGAAAATCGAATATATGTAATTGATTTTCTAGGAGAGAGAAAGTAGAAGGAATTTCATCGATTTTCTTGCCACATGCCCCCCTCCACTTCCTTGCCTTCGAAGCCATCTTCCTTTTCCTAAAAATCCTTTCATTTATCCTTGAATTAAATGCAACCTCTTAAGCACTTTAATCATATAATACTATTATCCATTTTTAGTGGACATTACTTTTAATTAACAAATGTGAGTGGGTTTCTTCACCTACTTGGGATATTTTGGTGAAATCCAATCATTTGGAAGTCCTTGCACTATAGGATTTCAACCAAAGCCTTTTTAGTTGGTGGGAACTTCAATTAATATATTTATTTTTGCCACAAAATAAATTAGGGTTTCAATTATGCTTAAATCTTGATTATTTTATTATCAAGATTATCTCTCCTCAAAAGTAGTTCAAACAAGACGCCCCTTTCTTTTTATTTTCTCTAAATGATACCAAGAAATAGTAGGGACATTCTTGAAGTGGTATTTTACATGTTCAACCCTATATTTTGGGTCATTTGCAAATTACACCAAAATTAGTTATTTAATGCACAAACATTATTCAAACAAGCTCCTTCTTGGAACTTAGGCATGTGGAAGCCATACCTCAACATCATTCTCATTCTTATGATGCTAAAACACATGAGGCATGTTCAACATGTGACATATTACAATATAACCCCTCAACTTGGGTAAATTGCACTTTGGTCCAAAACTAGCAAATATTGCTCAAACAGCATTCAATCAGGACCAAACTTAGAACTTAAGTATGTCACATGATAACAAAACACCTTAGAGGATTATATTAAATTTCTAAGCAACTTATTTAGCCAAAACAAAAAGGGTTACCTCATAACCCAGGTCAGGGCGTTACAGGTATAGTCCAATGTCTGGATGAACTCTGTGATCTCAGGATTGGTATAGTCCAATGCCTGGCTGAACTCTATGATCTCAGGATTGGTATGGTCCAATACTTGGTTGAACATAATGATGTATATTCACATGATTGGTACAATTTAATACCTGGTTAGCAGATTGGCTGAGGCCGACGGATAGAAATGAGAATGATTCATGGGTGTCATACCATGATAATATTATCACATGATAAGCTTGAGATGTGATATAATATGATGGGTAAATGATACACATGTTTTTCATATTCCTTATAAAGTGAACAGATGATTTACTGCTCTATCCTAGACAGTTACAATGCTTTAAAAGATGAGAAATGCTCTAATCTACTTATCCATAGTGATTAACCTTGCTTATTAATATAAAAGAATCTTTGTTCAGTTTTATACTGCTTAACTGTGATAATAACATTATTGGTGGAGAGTTATATCTCTCACTGGGACAATTGTCTCACTCCGTGGGATCCACATTTTTTTAGGTGGACGTGCACAAAGGGGTTGAGACCATACAACAGAGGGAGAACATCAGCAGCAGGGACAGTAGTGACAGCTCAGGTTGAGTGTACTGTCTGTTGTGTCTTGTAGATAGAAGTCCTATGTGTCGTCTCTGTACTCTCAGGTCCTTAGATTTAGTACGTGTTTATTTTATGAACAATATGAGATTTTGGTTTGTATGCCTCAAGGTTTGATGTTTCTTTAAGTATATTTTTTGAGAAAGCAACTATTATATGTTATCCTTGAGAAGAGATGGTATAGTGTATGTACAATATGATCAATGATGAATATTAGGTTTTGGTTCTTCCTTTAAGAGTTTTCCTGGAAATGGATCTCTTTGCAAAAATAGTTTTAATTTTTAGTGATTTTTGTTAATCTGCTTCTTATGATTATTCCACATCAATAGTAATGATTTGGTTTTCGGTTTGGTGGCGGTCATTACATGGATGTGAGGCATTATTAGCACATGTGGTGGATACCAAGGTAGAAAGTCCTAGTATTCCAGAAGTGCCAATTGTCAGGGAGTTTAAGGATGTGTTTCCTGAGGAATTTCCTGATGTTCCTCCACCTCGAGAGATTGATTTCGAGATCAATATAGTTCATGGTATGCAACTGATAGGTCAAACACCTTATAGAATGGCACCTACTAAGATGGTAGAATTATTGAAACACTTGTAAGAGTTAATTGACAAAGGTTTCATACGGCCAAGTACATCACCGTGGGGTGCTCTGGTACTTTTTGTAAAAAAAGGATGGGTCTATGAGGCTATGTATAGACCATAGATAGTTGAACAAGGTGACAATAAAGAACAAATATCCTCTTCCAAGGATATATGACTTTTTTGACCAGTTGCGAGGTGCAACTGTGTTTTCTAAGATAGACCTGAGGTCTAGATACAATCACTTACGTATTAAGGAGGATGACATACCCAAGTCAGCCTTTAGGACAAGGTATGGTCATTATGAGTTTATAGTTATGTTGTTTGGACTCACTAATGCACCGACAACATTTATGGATCTAATGAATAGAGTGTTTCAACCTTTCCTTAATCACTCCATAGTGGTCTTTATAGATGACATTCTAATATACAATTGAGATAACCAACAACATGAACAACATCTTTGACAAGCATTGACTTTGTTGAGACAATAGAAACTATATGCTAAGTTTAGCAAATGTGAATTATGGATGTCAGAAGTATCTTTTCTAGAACATGTTATATCTCATAAAGGTATTTTTGTTGATCCTAAAAAGGTAGAGTCTGTTCTAGAATGGGAACAACCCAAGACACCAACAGAGATTCATAGTTTCCTAGGTTTGGCAGGTTACTACAGAAGATTCATCAAAGACTTTAGTTATGTATTATTACCCCTAACTAGGTTAACCAGGAAGGATGTTCCTTTTGTTTGGAATGACAAGTGTCAATGCTCTTTTGAGTTGTTAAAGGAAAAGTTGACCAGTGCACCAGTGTTAGTGTTACCTGAGCAAGGGAAAGGATACATTGTCTTTTGCAATGCTTCAAAGAATGGTTTGGGGTGTGTGTTGATGCAAGATAAATGAGTGATTTCTTTTGCATCTTGAGAGATTAAGAAACATGAGGAGAATTATCCTACACACAATTTGGAATTAGCTACAATGATTCATGCTTTGAAAATCTGGAGACATTACTTGTATGGGGAGAAGTGTCAGATTTTCATAGACCATAAGAATTTGAAGTATATCTTTTCACAGCAAGAATTAAACATGAGAACATCATTGGATGGAAATAATCAAAGATTGATTATGATTGTACGATCAATTACCATTCAAGAAAACTTAATGTGGTGGTAGATGCGCTAAGAAGAAAGTCGTCATCTTCAGTCACATGTAAAACACAGTTGAACTCTTTGGTATGTCATAAGAGGGACATGCTAGGTTCCTTAAGACATATGAATGTACAGCTAGAAGTATCTTTGTTAGCTGGATTGTTGGCACAAATGCAAGTTAAACCTACACTAAGAAAACAGATTAAAGAAGCACAACATGCTTATATTATGGTTCAAAAGATTAGATCAAAATATGGTAGTGAAATGGGATGGCTTTCATGAGTTAGAAGATGGAATAGTTTGTTACCATGGTAGAATCATGGTACCTAATATTGATGACTTAAGAAATATGGTTATGGAAGGAGCTCGCTCATGTATGTATGCTATGCATCCACGAAGTACCAAGATGTATCACAATCTGAAGGATATGTCTTGGTGGCCTAGTTTGAAGAAGGATGTAGCTGAGTTCATTATGCGGTGTCCAGTGTGTCAGCAAGTTAAAGATGAGAACCAGAAGCTAGAAGGAACATTACAACCATTACCTATACCATAGTGGAAGTGGGATCACATGACAATGGATTTCATAGTTGATTTGCCTAAAACAGCCAAGGCTACGATTCCATTTGGGTGATTGTTGATAGGTTGACAAAATCAGCACATTTTTGTTCCTATTAGGACAACATACACTGCTCAGAAACTTGTATATGTTTATGTTGATGAGATAGTGTGGTTGCACGGGGTCCCAACAACAATTGTGTCAGACAGAGGTCCTCAATGTACAAGTCACTTTTAGGAGCGATTACATACAACTTTGGGTACGCAGTTGAAGTTTAATAGTGCTTTCCACCCTCAAACAAATGTACAATCTGAAAGGACTATACAGACTTTAGAAGACTTACTTAAGGCATGCACACTTTAGTTTGTAGGTAGTTGGGATATACATTTGAGCTTGATAGAGTTTGCTTATAATAACAGTTATCAGCACAACATTGATATGGCACCATATGAAGCATTATATGGTAGACATTGTAGATCTCTATTATGTTGGTATGAAATAGGAGAATACCAACTTCTTGGTCCTGAACTTGTGCAACAGACAATAGAAAAGATCAAAGTAATACAACAATAGTTAAAAGTTGCACAGGACAGACAGAAATCATATGTTGATAATCGTTGTAGACCTTTACAGTTCCAAGTTGGAGACAGAGTGTATCTCAAGGTCTCTCCTTGAAAAGGTGTTCTCATATTTGGGAGGAAGGGTAATTTGGCTCCTAGATTTATGGAACCTTATCCGGTGATAGCATGTATTGGAAAGGTAGCCTATAAGTTGTAATTTTCATGAGAGTTTCATAGAATACATCCATCGTTTCATGTATCTATGTTGAGAAAATGTCACCCTGATATTGAGCTTATATTACAACATGTAGAAGTAGAATTAGATAAGGATATATCCTACGTGGAAGGTCCAGTGTTGATCTTGACAGGAGAAGCAAGAAGTTGAAAAAGAAAGACATAGTGCTTGTAAAAGTTATTTGGCATCATCGTGGCGTTAAAGAAGTTTCATGGGAGCTGGAGGAAGAGATGAGGAGGAAGTACCCTTCTCTTTTCTCCTGAGATTTTGGGGACCAAATCCTTGTTAGGGGTTGATAATTTTTGACTTGGGTTTTGGGATAACCCTAGAAGCTTTGCTTAAGTAAGTTTCTTATAACCTTATCTTAATCTTTTGAAAAGTAATTAAGACTTGAAAAGAGTTTATTTCTCAATTTTGAACTTATTTGTAAATTGTTTGTGCCTTATATGATATCTTTGGTAAGAATTGCAATTTACCCAATTAAGGGGCTTATATGCAAATTATCATATCTAGAATGTCTCTTCTCTCTCTTAGTATCAACTAGAGGAAAGAGAAAGAAGGGGGTACCTTGTTTGAGTCTTGGTTGAATGCTAACACTCTTTGTGGTGAAAGAACAAAAGAAGTGTTGAGTACCTTGAACCCTAGATGAGGTTGTATCGAGTTTTGAAGTGTATATGGGAGTTCCTATCGGCTTGGAAGCCATAGAGGAGGTCCCATATTAGTTTTTTAACCTTTGAAGGAGATCATGATGGGCTAAGCACCTCAAGTAGGTGAAGCCTATCGGTTTGCAAGTTCCTTGCAAAAGTGGTATGAGTTTGCACATAAAGCAAGATTGGGTGATTATATCTTGTCAATCAAGATACCCAAATGGCCAAGATCTTATCCATGAATTATCCTTAAGAGTTTAGCATGGCAAGATAATTATGGTTGCATGAAGTCACCATGCATGGAAACATGTCACTCAAGTGCACATAGTGATGACACCTTATACACATTCTCTTTCATGAACCTCAACTATATATACCTCTCTTTTCACTTACTAGTAAACCTTTCAATTCCTTTACCATCTCTTACTTAGAGGATGATCCTAGGAGCTCAAGTAACAAAGAGAAGGCTGAGCATCCTGCCTAAGGTGAATCCATTATCGTCTTCAACCTTGGAAAGATTATACTTCTTGGATCATGATTCTTTCCTTCTCTTCTTTCTTCACCAAATTCTTAACTATGGTATCCTCTTTCATAGAGAAGTGTTGTGATCAAATCTTAGACTTTTGACAAGTCATATTCAACCTTGAAATGTGGAGATTTGAAGCTTGGAGCTTTTGAGTTGTTCTTGAGGCGAGTTATATAACTTGAACCTAATTTTATTATTATTCACCTTCTATTATGCAATACTTGGTGATTTCTTTCATACTTCAAAATTCGTGTTTAACTGATGATTCCATGAGTTGTAATGAATGTATAGGGTTGTTGTCCATGAAATAGATTAGTTATGGAAAAGAGCTTGAGCTTGAAGATGATAAAACTGATATGCACAAACTGTTATTGGTTTGTGGGAAACTCTAACCCGATACAAGAATATAAGTATGGAAATCGATACATATGGACTCCTATTCTTTTGGATTCATTTCTTGAGTAGGACTACTATTCTCTTAAGCAGTGTTTCAAAAAGTGCTCAGTGTTGGCGCATAAGCGGCCGCATACTCGGAGCGGTCATGTGTCTTGGTTGTTTAACTTGAAACAGAGTGCAACACAGACCCCGTCCGCTTAGTCATCCGCACAGCCGCTTATGCGGCCGTTTAAGCAGTCTTTTTTCATTAAGATTTTTTTTCAACTAAAACGTTGGGCCCATAAACCCCACTCCCCGAACCAGTCACCCAACACGACTCACCCCCCCAACCCCGACAAGTTGTGACCCCCCTTTCTCGAAGTAGTGATTGGGCAGAGACTAGGGCAAGGCTGCAACGATCTCAGTCCAATCCTCCGACACTCTCTCTCACTCTGGCAGTCAACACTCTCTCTCACTCTAGCATCCAACACTGTCTCTCACTCCAAAGGTGGTGGCAGCAAGTCTACACAGAGCCATCGGTGGCGACATCCTCTCCTCGTGACCGGCGGCGGCTCCTCTGCTCATGACCGACAGCAGGTTCTACCAAAGCCCATAGGTACTTCTTCTTCCTCCTCATATATCCCTCATTACATCTTCATCCTCATTGCATCTTCCTCCTCCTACCGCTGCATTTTTTATTTTATTTTTATTTTGTAATACCCTTTTCTTCCTCTCCCTGGACGCTGTTCCCTCCCTCCCTCCTTGTATATCCCTCATTGCATCTTAATGTTGTTGCTGCAATTTCTTTCCCCATCTCCTCTTCTTCCATTTCCATAGGAATCATTCTCATGATTCCTTTTCTCAATATTTCCTTCTTCACCTCCTCGATTACTAATTTGGTCATGTTTTACTTACTGTAAGCTGCTAGTTTATATTTAGTGAATACAATTAGATCTTTTGCATGTATTAGTTAGATTGCTGTTTTAGTATTTAATTGCTGGCATTTATGCTTAAATGATTTTAGAATGCATTCTAGAAATGTGAACAAATTTCAAGTTTTAGGGTCCTAATATGTAATTGTACAAATTAATATGCAATTGTGTGATTAATTTATAATTATATATAAGAACGAAATTATATTAAAAAAATGCATATACTCCCGCGTATACTCCCACATACTGCATAAACTCTTTAAGGTGACCTCTGTGCACACATAACACATACCGCTTTTTAAAACACTGCTCTTAAGTGTTTTATCTTCCATCTAAATGCTAGAAATATGGCAGGACGATATCTATAAGATATCCAAGTAACACCTATGTTTGCTCCATAACATGGATGGTCGTCATGACTTGAATTGTTCTAAACGATATGTTGCAAATCTGATATGACCAAGAGGTAGCTAGGCTGATATGCTAGACTCTATAAATTGATATGCCTCTAATGATATTGGCTTGTAATGATCTAGAGATTTCTAGTGAAGGAAGTGTATGGAATCATGTTTAATTGGTTGAGCGTGGTGGCCGATATGTCTAACCCTAAACTGATACAACTCAAACCCTAGTTGGTTGAGAGGTTGATACACTAATTGTTAGTGTGGTTGATACCCTAAGTTGAAGGGGTGGGCGATACTTAGATGATGTTGAGTGGCTGATACCCTAAGTTGAATGGGTGGCATATACCTTAGTTGATGATTGAGTGGCTGATACCTAAGTTGATGAAGAGACTGATACCCTAAGTAATGATGGGTGGCTGATGCCCAAGTTGATGTTGGGTGGCCGATACATAAGATGATGGTATGGCCGACACACACAAGTATGTGCTTTAACCGATATACCTTAAGCACCACACAAATGATACCACTCTTAAACATCTCTAAAATGATAGCATTTGATATGATTTGACCGACACAAGTATATGTGTCTAGGACGACACAAGTGATGTGTTTAGGCCGATACACCTTATAGAATGAAGGCCGATACACCTTGTAGAGTGTAGGCCGATACACTTTGTAGAGTGTAGGATGATACACCTTGAAAAGTGTAGTCCTATACAACTTGAATATAATCAATGATCGCATCATGAATGTAATGAGATGCATACACTTTAATAAGTGTAGGTTGATAACCCTAGAGAAGTGTAAATCAATGTAATAAGTATGTTGAAATCAATATCCTAGTAAGGATGAGAGAGAAACTAGTAATACTCACATAAGAAGGGTAATATCTCATGTTGATAATCAATTGATGATATTTGATGAAGTATGCTTAAACATTTATGGCAATCAAGAAGCTCTTATAATGTGATTAAGGGTTTTGATTGATAAGTATGCACTTGGAAACCCTAATTCAGTTACAAAGGAAACCCTAACCCTAATCATGAGAGGGTTGCAACTTGAATGATTCTTCTTATGGCATGGTCGTGATATTTGCTTGATATTGCATTTGCTATGAAATCCTAACCATGCAAGTGTTATGAGATGATGAACATAGCCAGGTATGATCTATGATGATTTAGTATAATACAAATTATATAAGACCTTATGATCCATGTGATATACTTGTACAACAAGTATGCTTTGTATATGGGTCTGATGACCTAGAGTTGGTTATTGCCTAATGAGAGGTGATATTGTTCAACAATAAACTAAGGGTTTGATACCCAAGCATATGATCATGATAATGATAATGATGAACGATGAGATTCCCAATAAAGTATTCAGGGGATTGAGATCCCAAGATGGGTATAACCAGATATGTATCAATTGATACAAGATCTCTTGAAAATATGTTACACCTTTTTGTATAACATGTATCTATAATTCATGTTTGTAACTTGATTGATGCTAAAAGATGTTGTAATGAACTTAATCTATCAAGTGAACTAAAAATGTAGTTGCCCTGACCATAGAATCATTCAATGTCAGGATCTGCTGAATGATGAAATGAGTTTTACTTGGAGTGTATATTTTTGAATATGCGAGGGTGCAAGATGTGTATTACCTTGCTTCCTTCAAACCCCAAGATTTGGCCTTGAGCCATTTTCCTAAGAAAGAGTGCGGTTGTAGGCTGTAGCTCTATTGCAACATCGGGATTGGCGGTAAAGCCATACCCCCAGAATAGTATGGCTGCAGGCCATGACTCAAGATATACAAGCAGGATTGACTGTAGGTCATACCCTAGACAAAGAACATGCTACACGTTGTGTCTCTATAGCACAGAGCCTCTATATGCTAGGTTAGCTAAAATGTAGATTGACTCATAATGTCATTGTCACTCCCGTACTAATCCAAAAAGGAGAGGTTGTGGATTTTGGCTCTTCCAAAGACCTATACGGTACTGATGCTAGCTTCATAGTGGTCAGTTGGAGATGGAAGGTATATTCCCATCTCCGTAGGGCATAATAATATGGAATGTTTAAAGATGTAATCAGTCGTGTAGCATATTTGTTTAAGGACCAAATAAAGAAACATTGGTCAATGCCTTGCTTTGATTTTATACTATTTAGTTTATAACAGTTATACATGTCCTTCATATTCCTTTTAGAGGTGATTTAATGATCCATTGCTCAGTTTTAGATATTGGAACTAATAAGACGATAAGACTGCTCTACTCTACATATAATCAGTAGTTGTATGTATTGAATTTAGTATAGATTTCTTCTACTCTCTTCTATAAAAGTTGAACGGTGATTATAATATTGTTGGTGGAGAATTATATCTCTCGTTGGGACAAGTTGTCTCACCCCATGGGTTCCACAACGTTTTAGGTGAATATGCATAAGGAGGTAGAGACCGTGCAACAGAGAGCGGACAGCAGCAATAAGGACAGCAGTAACAGCTCAAGTTTAGTGGGCTACTATGTGTCTTGTAGATATAGAGTCCTATGTGTCGTCCTTGTACTCTCAAGTCCTTTGGGAGATAGTGTGTAAACAATTTTATAATCGGTCTGAGATTTTGGCTGGTACGCCTCAATACATGATGTTGCTTTTGTGTATGTTTCGATAAAGCGACTTTTATCTCAAATCCTTGCGAGGTGATGGGACATTGTATGTATAAGTAAATCATGATGTATATATATGATTTGGTTCTTTCTAAAAAGAGTTTCCTAGTGATGGATCTCTTGGCAAAAATGTTTTAATTTTTTAGTGATTTTCAGTAATCCGTTGTTAATGATTAATTCCACATAGTTTTCTATGATTAAGCTATCAGTGTGATAGCGGTCTTCACAAGAGGCATTTATGATGATGGAGCCTTGACCTTCTCTGATATCCACCACGGTGTTCTGAAAGCTTGATTCCTCCTCTCTTGGCCTTGACCTCAATGCCGAAGGTGGCTTGGGGTAGTGGCACTACAAAAAACATTCACATTAGTGACCTTTTAAAAATGCCATTGAAAAAAATAAACACCACTAAACATATTTAGTGGCGTTTTTTGACATAAAAATGCCTCTAGTATCAATGCCACTGTAAAGATAGTGGCATAATTTGTAAATGCCACTAAATGTTTGGCTTTAGTGGCTTCCAATAAATGCCAAATAAATGCCCCTAAATGTCATTTGGCATTTATAAAAATGCCACTATCCATCAATTGGCTTTTATATGAATGTGACTATTTTGTATTGTGTTGTTGTATGAAAATGTTCTTATTGAGTTTAATGGTGTATAAGAAAAGCCAATAATGACATACTAATTTTGTATTACTACATTTTCATGGCTTTTAGTCATTCAGTTTTCAATTCATTACACTACAAGAAACACATGTATTAGCGTCAAGACTCGCGACGAGCTAGATCTTCCATCGTAATCGATCAACTGATAACGACAACTGTGTCGTTTCGCCATTGTTGTTATACTCAATAATGGCCAAAACATGTCTTTGTCGTAAATAATGTAAATAGTTCATCGTTAAAACTATGTCCCGCAACGACGCTCATGGGCCTCCCTTCTTTAATCCTTTGGCTCCTGCCTTTATTTTCAACCCTTCCCAAATAAATTCACCTCTCCCTCTCTTTTTTTCCTTTTTTTCTCATTCTTCACGCCATCTTCCAAAAAGTAAAAACACATGTTGTCCTCCCAATTCGACTTCCCCCATTATCCCCAACCTCCAAACCCTACAGAGACCCTCTCCAATAATCTTTCGCAAAATTCTTTATCCCTATCCCAAATCACAGATTCATAGGTGCCAACACGAGTGGCAGATGACGAATTGTGTCACCAGAAGAATCCCTAGAGGTCATGGTGGGATATGAATGCACATGTTCCACCTCTTTCCAGGCGGCATAGAATACTTCCACTGCCTTTTACAGACCAATCAAGTATGAGGCATTCCATCAACGGGTGATGCAAGCATCGTGACAGTGTAGAAGAGCAAGGTGAAATCGAGGAGCTTGTGGACGAGCAACCAATAGGGAGCCATTGATCGACGTGGATCAGTTGGGTAGGAGTTTCCGGAGCCACCGATCATTGGTACTATCCTCCCCTCTTGTCTTTTCTAGGATACAAACCACACCATGCTTTAAGATCAGAGCTGTGTGTTGCCCTTGTTTTGGTTTATAGTTGCTGCTTAAAAAAAATTTTCTTCTTCTTAATGTTTATACATATCATTCTCATTTGTTATTTCATACGTTCGTTAATAATGTTCTGGGAGGGCAGCCCTCTTTTATTCAAGTTTTTGAGTCGGTAGTATATGGATGCTCCCCAAAACTTGACGCTGTATTGTTGTGGGTCCTCAATGTTTCTCCCTACTCGTTGAAAATTATTCTTAAATCATAATAAACAATTGTGGGGTTTTAGAGATTCTAATTTATAGGTTTTTCCTTTCTCATTAGTTCTATCATCACCCCCTCTATCAATGACCGATGAACACATCATTCCAGCACAACATCTGTGGAGGACGCAGACATGGCGGATACAGAGTAGACATCTCTAGCCAGGACCAGGGGCAACAACCATGTTTTAGCAGGTGTTGACTGGGGAAAAAGGGAGACAACCCCACAGGTTCTTGTGGTGTCAAATTGGTGACGGTTCAGACTAGACTTCCCATCAATCTCAGTTTGGGCAACAAATAAGGTATGCAATGAGATCCACATATTGTGATTAAGCAGTAGTGCTATTGAATTTTACTTGTAGTTTCTGCTCGTCTATATATCGTGATTTGACTTGGTGTTATATTGTAATAGGATGACACGACCTCCTTATCTTCATCTTATTATTATGATTTTAAAGTTCATCTTTATTTCTGTACTGATGATTTCATGGGTGGTGTGAAACTTATTAATTTTATATTGTTAAAGTGCCCCCACAAATGAATAATTTTAATCCTCAAGATCGACTCTTCTCCACATATAGTGATTAACAATTCTCTAACTTTATTAATTGTAAGATTGTAGCCACGTGAGTTGTGTCTTTTGCATACTAACTCGCTGGACAAATAAGTTAAATTGTTAGATTTTATTCATCTTGCATACAACAACAATGTACACTCGATGCACGAGAATTTAGTATCAGCTGAGTAGATAATTTAGGTTGTTTAATACGACAAATAATACTTTGTTGAGGCTTTCAATGAGTTAAAACAAGACAACATGTCAAGGGGAATATCTATAAGGATCAAACCTAATGTTTTTTGGACTGTTTATTTATAGAATATCTCGTGGTGTACAATTTTGCTGCAAATTATAATCTAATCACGGTAACTATGCTTAGTTCCATACATACTATCCTTTATCTCTGAATATATGTGGACTTACTAATTAAATGTATAATTAATTTCATTTATGTAATTGTTGAACCTTTTTTTTGGATAAGCTAAAATATTACTATCATCAAAAGAAGTATAGGAGCCCTATATATACAGGGGTCGTTAACTACAAAAGCCCCACTGTCTTCTAACTCGTAGGTCTAAACATTCATAAAGCTTAGGTTTAGCCTTGCAAACAAGCAGGAGTCTGTTAGTAAGGACATCAAAACAATTGTATTTGTCCATCTCCCTACCACCATGTACTCTCGAATTTCTTTCCTGCCAAACCAGGAAAGAGAGGGCCGCAAGGCCCAAGCCCACAAAACATCCCAAAAAAGGTCCTTAGCCATCCTGGTTCAGATCCAATCGACAACCCCCATAAGGTTACATGGAGGTGTTCCTCCCCACCAGCACTTTAGGACCATCCGGATCCAGAGGTATTTCATATAGTTACACTCGAAGAACAGATGATCATGAGATTCACCTTTCGTCTTGCATAGCTTACAGGTCGTATCAGCCCCCAAACCCCATCCTTCCATTCTATCCACAGTGGGGAGTCATCTTAGGATATATAGGTTGCAACTTCATTTTGGTGTATGCACTCTGTTCCACACCACGCCGGCCCAAGGGACCGGAGGGCCAAACCACCGTTGTTCGCCCACACTCTTTACCAGGCATGTCCAGTTGATATCATTAACCTATACAAAGTCCGATTTAACAGATTCCCATAGGGCCACCATTCTTCTCTACACCGTCATACATCCTCGAGTAGGTAACACCCCCAAACTGGTCCCATATCACCTTCTCATCCAGACTGTCCACGACGATTCCGGGTGGGTTGAGAACCTCCTAATCCTGTCACCTGTAGCGTTGTCTTCCAACCGTTGGACATCCTTGATCCCCGACCCTCCATGCTCCTTTGGTTTAGCAATTGTATCCCAGACGACACCTATTCCCTTACCACCCCACAGAAACCCGCTCATAATGCTCCGGGCCTTATCGATGATGAAGGTGGGGAGTTCAACCATCCTTGTCCAAAAATTGACCTTCGCTATGAGGACCAATTTAATCAGCACTAGCCATCCCGCCATCGAAATGTTGTTGCTTGCCCACTTGTCGATGGTTACCCTCAAGTCATCAATAACAGAACTGTAATCCTTCCCACTGCACCTGCCACTGGAGATGGGGATGCTTAGGTATTTCGTCGGAAACTCGCCCATATTGATCCCCACCGCTCTTCTCAGTCGACCCCTTCTTGCATCACAGGAGAGAGAGACAAATATTTTGGACTTAATTTCATTGATGTACAGGCCCGTCAGTTTACCAAAACTGATCAGGATTTTCTTCACCCTATTGAGATACTTAGCATGTCCAGCAGTGAACATCATCACATCATCCGCGAAGAGGATGTGAGTCCATACCGGGACACCCGCCACCTTGAACACCTTCACTCTCCCCTTCTCCTTTTCCTATTGGATAATGAACGAGAGGTTCTCCATGACAATCACAAAAAGTAAGGGGGAGAGGGGATCCCCTTGCCTTATCACATTAGACGCCGCAAATAAACCATGAGGGATCCCATTCACCATAACCAAGAAGGACGTGGTTTCCATGCACTGCCTCATCAGATCAATTCACCTTCTTGAGAACCCCAAAGCCTCCATGGTTCCCCACATGGCAGTCCAGTCCACATGGTCATAGGCCTTTGTGATGTCCACTTTAATGCACGCTTTCTTTGTTGTATTATTGAAATTGAAATCAGCAAGGATTCCTTTTCCAGCATAGTGCCATTCGCCATCACTCTTCCTTGTATAAAGGCAAGTTGTTCTGGTGAAATGATGTTGGGCAGAACCCTCTTTAATCTCCCCGTAAGAAGCTTGGCCAACACCTTATAAAGGACAGAGCAACACGCAATTGGCCGGTAATCGGCCATCGACGTCGGCAAGCTATTCTTTGGGATGAGGCATATGAAAGCATGATTCACCTTCTTTACCATGGATCCCCCCACCATAAACCACCTCGCCGCATAAGCCACATCCTCGCTTATGATATCCCAGCAAGCATGGAAGAACTTGGCATTGAAGCCATCATGCCCCGATGCTTTAGCCGCCCCAATGCTGAACACAGCCTCCCTAATTTCTTTATCTATAACCGGCCCACACAACTCTTTATTCATATCTGCAGTTAACTTCCTTCCCGACATCTCCCTACTCACGCTGCTGGTTTGCTTATTATATAGGTTCTTGAAGAAGCGGACAACCTCCTCAGCCACCTCGGCAGTGCCCCTAACCTCTGTGCCATCTTCTTTTATCAAGCCGTGTATGCACTCCCTCATATGGTTCTTCTTAGTCGCATTGTGGTATATTTTGGTGTTCCTGTCACCGTCGTTGATCCACTGCAATCTATTCCACTGCCAGTGATACATCTCCTCTTCTTTCTTGAGTTGTATTAGCCTCTTCGCTTTCCCCTCTTCGCATCTCATCATCTCGGGGTTATTTGGGTTACATTTGATATTTTCAGCACTCTTTTGATATTCCTCTTTTGCCTTCCGGACCAGCATAGCTAGGTTGGAACTCTCGGTCGCCCACTCCTTCAGTGTCACTTTAGTCCTTCTCGCCTTCTTAGCCACCCTAAAGAGCGGAATGCCCATCATTGTGCCTGCCCATGCCTTCTTCACCACGTCCTTGAATCCTGGCCACTCCACCCAATAGTTCAAGAATCTAAACGGTCTATTCCTCATCTGGGTATTAGCCAAGGGCATACTCAGCCACGCGTGGTCACTGTTGGGGTGACCCCCCAGGATGATCCTCGCCTCCGGGAGAGCGTCAAGTCAGGTCGCGTTAACCAGCCCTCTGTCTAGGTTGCTCGAGATTTTGTGCTCCGGTGATCTCTTATTATGCCATGTGATCATGCCTCCTACCATATTCAACTCGATCAGGCTCGCAACATCCACCATCTCATTAAATCTGCCCAAGATCGCATCAGGTATCGTCTTGCCTCCCACTTTCTCTCCAGCCCTCCTCACATTGTTGAAGTCCTCGATTATCAGGTGAGGCACCTGTTGTTGGGTGGAGCTGATAATGTCTTCCCAGCAACATCTTCTTCTACCTTCATCATTGTGACCATACACCCCTGTGATAACACAGTGGAATCCCCCAACATTAATACAACTTGTGACCACCATTTGATCAGTGGCATGGATTATCAGAACATCCTAGACATCCCTACCCCAACCCACTGCAATATGACCACCATCGCACTGTCCCAGGTTGGACTGTGCACCCCATCTGTTGGGAAAAATACCGCTCATCTTCTCTGCCACGACTCTCTTAACCCTGGTCTCAAGGATGAACACTAGATAATTTGACATTATGCAATCACTATCCTGACCCTCCTATGCTTCCTAGGGCGGGATGCCCCCCTCACATTCCATGTGAGGATGGACATCCTAAGTTCCCTTTTGACCCCCCTTCTGGAGGAGTTCATCCTAGATGATTCTCTTCTTCCCTTTATGCTGGTCACCTGCACTCTGTCACCTTACGTCCTCCCTATACCTGTCAATCTGTCGAGTAGCTCATTTGTGTCCAGATTCTCCAGCACCGAGAACTGGTTAGCTCCCAATGAGATGGCTCTTATCTTGTTGGCGACTTCATCATCGCCTTGCCTCCCAATAGCATTGTCTGCTGCCTCGATCTCCACAGCATCATATGTCATAGCCTTATCTGCAACCCTATCTCCACGGGGCCCTTCCAACCCCTTCATGTTCTCCTTTTTCTTTGGCATGTTAGCAGCAGCCTCCCCTACCATCTCCTAATTATTCTGTTCCTCATTCACCTTCAGATCTCCTTTATCTGCCACTGTCGATATCGACCTGGAAACTCTCCCTGACTTCCTCCTTGTGTTCCGGTTCCTGGACCTTTCTATCATGCTCCTTTCAGTGATCAGTAGAGCCGGGATGTCCGTCATAGCAGCCCTTTCCCCAGGACAGCAACCCGACTCATGGTCGAACACCTTGTAAGCACTGCATTTCTCAGGCAATGCGTCATAGATGACTCTGACCTCAATCTCTTTCCCGTTTGGCATCTCCAGCATCACCACCGGGGGTGTCGCCCTATCCGCAGCCAACTCTACGCATATATGCGTCGCCCCCTCAAACCTCCCATAGCCCCAGAAGTCAACCACCTTTGGGGTGCCAATGGCGTTGGCGATGATAGTGATCGCTCTACTCGACCATTGTTGCCCAATGTCCGGTAAGGTGATCCGGATCGGTGCCGTCGTCAGTGCCACTCTTCTGATATCATCTTCTGGAGTCCATTTCCTCGTCAAAACGAGCTTGTGGTCAAAGAACCATGAGCCCCTTTCTAGAGCCACTCCCATGTCTTCCTCCAGCGGGAACTTTGCTAGGAACAGCCCACCCAGGAGCGGGACGCACTGTAGTTCACCTTTGGGTTTCCGCGATCTCAGCATCGAGCCTAGCAACTGCTCGTGGATGCATTTCCTTCCCAAAATCTGGACGATCACTGAGTTCTTATGAAACTCCTCCATAGCCTCAACGACCGGCCCCGAGATCTTCATTCAGGGTCGATTATCCTCCGCCCTAAAATCTGAATCTTTCGGATCGCCCTCCACCACCATAGGTTTCGGGCTCTTCTTGACCACTAGATTCGTAGATACCATGGACGCCCAAGACCTTCCCACCATCACATCCACCCTGGGGTCAGACCATGGCAAGCATCCATCTCCGGGTGTGGAGGGCATAACGGAGGAGCCCGTCCCACCCCTGCCAGCCACCGGCATTGTACGGCTAGCACTCTAGAGATGGAAGAGAGTCATGTGTAGAGAGAGAGAGAGAAAGCACGTCTTCTTTCTTGAATGTTTTAACTCAGAATAAGTCTGTTGAACTTTATTTTTCCTTCACAACTTTACTTATATGAATACCTTCACCTCTAAGGCTTGACATTCACATTTTTTTAGCATGGTACAGATGACTGATATGTCCCCCAATGTGGTGATTGTACTCAAATGATTTGGCATATTAAAATACAAAAGCCTTGCCTACTTGAGGTAAATTGCAACCTCTTCGTTGACTGTATGATGACCAAACCCTTGGGTGGACTACAATTTCAGAGCTAGTGCTATGACAATACATTAATTGAAGCCACCATGTTAATGGAAACTTCTTCCTTGACTAGTTCTTGATACTATAAAATTGGATTCTAACATAAAATACTAACGACTTTTTATTCTTGGTGTAAAAGATTCACTACAACTTACCACCTTTTCTATTATTAGTATAGTAAACCAACATGGATAAAACTTTTTATGTAATTGAGATAATATTTGTCATTAAGATAAAATCTAGATATTAACATAAAAAGTTATTACAATTGAAACTTTCAGTTGTAATAGATACACTGAAACAAAAAGTTTCTAGTTGTTAGTAAAGTTCATTGGCATGATCTTATTTGTTTGTCTCTACTATTGTAATTTTTCTATGGTTGAAATTCTTCACTTGTTTGCATCCTTCTAAGACAACAACATTACTATTGTTTCATAGTAGAATATACACTTTACCATGAAAAATCCACACTCCTTGTCATCCCAAAAGTTTTCTATTTGTAAACAAACTGACTCTACTCCATCCTCTATCTATTTGGCCATAGTACATGTTCAATCCTTAATTATTTCCATCAACAGCAAACCTTGTTTTGGATTCCTAGTTGTGCCCTAAGTGAGACCTCATTTCCACCCTCGTCCCATCAATATTAGAAGGATCCCTAGCTCCATTGACCACAGTAATATGTTGGTTGGTTGTTGGGACATATCATTCATGTCATTGTTGTTGTGTGAGATGTGTCCTCACTCAAGCCTTGACCACCTTGGAAGGGACACTCTTGTTGAAGCCAGGAGTGATTGCGACCTCTTCTTTTGCAATGGATTCGTCCTTGTTAAAGCATTCCCCCATTTTTAGGTCACCTCTGTTTTCCATCACCTCTTGCCTTCTACTCAATCGTATCAATATCGGACCGTTCATCGAATGAGTGTGGCTACTAGTTCTCGGTTAACTAGTTGGACTGGTGATGTTAGTAATGAAGTCATATATAAATTTGATATACTAAAAATATATCCAAGATACAAAGATATGAAAAATATTGACTAGTAGGTATTGAGGTAATTAAGGATATGAATAGATAACAAAAAGACACATAGGGGAGCAAGAAATCTACACAACATGAAGAAAACTTAAACAAAAAACAAACAAAACTATGGTTGATGCAAACATCAGTTGGAGGGAAGAAAAACATAAATAATAGAAGAAGTAACTATGAATGCAACAGATGGAGGGAAATGAAATGTAAAAAAGAAAAAGAATGATGTATGCAACATATGAAACATAAAATAAATGAGTAGGAGAAACATAGAGAAATTCACATGTTGCATGCCACACACACATGCCTCACACATGGAAATGATATTGTCAGTATATATTATATGAGGCGGTCTGGTACAATTTGAGACTTATGCCTCAACTTGTTAAGACAAAAGCACCTCAATACACCTCACATATTTTAATACATTGCCTCCACTTTGGAATTCATCTTTGTCACCCTCCGCTATTCGGTTGTTCCTTTCCTATTTCACTGGAGGATCCCTCACTATAGACAATTGAATCTAGTACCTTACTTCTACCTATTTGGATGTTGACTAGGTTGGATTTGTCCCTCCTTTCCCACTATAGGACTATATTGTGGCCCTCTTCCCTTCATAAAATGCCAATAAAATTACAAAGAAGAAATTATGGGAAGCAAAATTAAACCTCCACTGCCATAGGCTATCATATGAAAATGGAATCCAACCTCCAATGTATGTTTAGCTAAAGGAAGACATATGATAGTGTGTCTGCTTTTATACAACCTTCTCTGTGTTGTGTGCATAGTCACAAATTTGGTATTTGGGATACGTTCGGTCGAGCTGAAAATTTTGGGATTAGGGAACTATGCTAGAAATTTGGGTAAAAAGAGGTCAACATAGGGTAAAAATACGGTCAACGATTTGGGAAAAAGTCGGAAAAAGATTGGAGGATTCATATATATATTTCACATATATAGCACAAACACATAAATATGTATACATCTAGTACACAATATATAAGTACATATCTATACATCTATTGCATACATATAACACACATACATGCATACATGATACATACACATATATGTGTGTGTATTTACATATACACGGTCACAACACACTTATATACACACTTAAATTAAGTTAGTCTTCAATAGTATAAACTGAGAAAGTACATGAAAAAAGTATAAAATGGGAAGAAAACTTCAAGCGTGAATAATACGAGAATAAAACGTAATATATTGTGACTATGCTCAAGTTGGGAATTATTCGTTTGTTTAATACGTCTAGGGGAAAATCCGCATTTTAAATGCAATTTATTGAAGAAATCAGAGTATATTGTGACTATGGTTGTGTGTCGTGGAGCCTCTGCTACCTAATAATCCAATGTCACGAGTAATTTTGGGTGCATAATTAAGGAAAATGTATGCTGCAAATAAACTCAAGTTCAAAGATTGGATTGTATCTTGTCTACCCAATCTTAGGATCAGCTTCATTCACTGTTTGGACTTTGTTCCAGGTCAGATTATGTAACAAGATTCAAATTGGAGTTCAGATGTATCCATGGTTTTTGAGGCACATGCTAGGTACATAATATGTGGCTAGGATCTTAGGGCCACAACTTAACAAGAATATGTAAGGGCATTGGGGCGACTGTCCTGCGACACCTAGACAATTCTTTCTTTTTATAATTTTCAATTCTACATCTCATTTAATATCATAATTGATTTGCACTAAATTCAATAAATACATCTCATATCCTAGCACTACACTTAATAGATGCATCTCATTTGTTTTCCCGAGACATTTAGTTATTATGTATGGGACCAAACATCAAAAAGGTATCTAGGTTAAGTTGTGATGCCTTTTGGGCAGGTTGGATATCCAAGTGCATAGTAGAAACAACCATCGAATCCTTCTCACATTTTCAAGGAGGAAATGATCGTGAGATCCCTTATAATATGGGCGTTCTGAGTTAACCACACCCATGGCAATTGTGTCATCTCTCCCAACAACTAATCAACATTCCCAAAAACTTACTGTATGCATCTTTATTTGCATAAGCAATCCATAACTCAGTAACTATACAAATTAACCAATGGAAGGTGTTTTGCTTCCACATTCATGCATGTATAGGTGATATTAAATTGTATTGTTGCCCGTACCATCATTTCAAGTTCACAATCTAATTTGTTTTTTTGCCCCGTCTTCTACTTTTTTCTTCTCATTTGTATTATCTAGATTGGTGGGACCAATTTGGTTTTGACGGTTGAGAGAACATTAAGCATCCCATTGATCAATAAGATCCCTTGCCAGAACAATGTAGCTTAAAACAAAATTTTAGAGCAACATAGACCAGATAAAGTTAAATTGATAATAGCTATCTTGTTGTGAAGATAGGGAAAACTCTACAATATATTCTATGCATGGTCGTTTTCTTTTAACACCATGATTACAATATAGGGATGGAGTTGGAACATTGAATTGGATTAGATAATCAAGGTTAGTTCTAGTTTATGATTGGGAGGTTGTAATTCATCACCAATTCACCTCGTATTCATCCTACTTCCATTTTCTCTCATGCTAGGCCATTGCGCATTTGGGTGTCAATTTCTTATGCCAGTCAGGATGATAATTGCATCGAAGAAAAATCACACTAAATTGTTCCTAACAGATTTTACTAAAAGCGTCCTAGCATATTCGAGAAACAACATGATCACGCACAAGTTTTCCTCACTCATGTATTTGATCATGTGTTGTCACATGTCCCAATCAAGCCCAAAGTGAGCCCATGTCATTAATTTTTTGTGTAATTAGAGGAACTATGGTAGATACTAAAGTTGTTCACCCCAAAATCTATGACTTGTATATGTGTGCTCATGATGGAATGATTGTAAGTATCCATGATGATCGTAAGTATCCACATCTTTTATGAATGCCTCGAATATAGCTCATATTTTAAGCTACCAGCCACATCAATGTTTATATTAAGTTCTTAACCATGTCTCTTTTTGGAGAAAATCATGTATCCCTGCTACATCTACTGCTACCACTGCTACTGTGGTTGACTTTATCTACACAAGACTAATAATTCTCTTACCATTTGTGAGTAGCCTCTCATCTAAGTTCTTCATGTAGTGACATTTGTTACAATTTTCATTTCTACATTCCTAGGACATAAACACGACCATACAAATATCATCATGGTCTTGTTTTAGAGCAAGTAGTTATTAACAAGGTGAATGTCTTGCTGATTACCCTCTGGAGCTGACAGATAAGGTGAATGCCTTGCTAATGTTCAAAGCTGTCAGATAAGTTTACTTTGTTACATGTAGATCTTACATTTTTGAAATCTAATGCATGGCATCTTCAAAAAGTTTATATTGTAATGGATTCCATCTCTATCTATTAGTGTCTTCTTAAAAAAATTTAATTGCATTATGCATTTTTGAACTCTGCTTTCTACTGCAATTTCTTAATAAACACATCTTCCCCTCTACTATTCTACAATTTTTCTCTGTAATATTTATTGTTAGGCCATTTAGATAAGAGAAAATTAGTAGTAGCTGAGGGTGAAATTAAGGGATCCTGATGTTGGTTGGTTGTGTACCTCATAGATGGATATGGATACAGAGACTAGGGCACCATCAAGAGACCCAACAAATATAGGAGACTAGAAAATCCCACAACATCAACACTATATACGTGAACCAGTAAATCCCAGATTCTTAAAGGTACTTTATTACTGCTAATCTGAGGTGAGTTGGTTGACACGGACCTAACAATCCATGTTCCCCTTGTTTTGATGTGTCTCTAAGATTTTCTAATGATCTACTGGTTGGTGAGAATCTTTTGTACTAAATTGTTAATCAACTACTCATCTTCACACTATGTTTGTTGCTTAAATGTAGCATGTCATGCACTTTGTGTCACACATGGGAGTAAAGTCTGACCCCAAAATGGAAGATAACTACTCCATTCCTTATCCGAGTGATGTGCTCTCCAACGTGCAAGCTTACAAATCCACATATGAAATCACCCTCATTGTAGCAGTAGGCAAATGGTGCCAATATCTATTGGGCGCCTCCTTCTTATTTTGCGCACACCCTTGTAGCTTGAAATATCTCCTCGGATAGGAGATTTCATTAACTATCAACAAGGATAAGTGATCAAATTGCTAAGTTCTACTATCAAAGTGTAATACAAGCTTGGAGCTACCAATCAAGCATCGAATGCATATCCCAATACAATTAGAAATAAATATGTTGGTCATTACCTCCATTTGATCTAGATATAAGAAGATAGGATATTTATTTCATCTTAACCTTTTTCTCATGGGATAGTAGGGAGTCACCTCACAACACAACCGCTTAATATATTGCATCTGATTGTTATAGACTTGGAAATGGTGAACGTAGGAAGGCTAAGAAATATCTATAAATCATAATAGAATGATGCTTACTGAAAAATTTAAATGTTTTAGTTGGATTCCTATATTTTATTCCTATGATTTTGCTAGTATATTAGTGGAATTACACCAATTTTGATGTTTAGAATTTACCATAATCTTCAAACTATCTCTGAATTCATGTTGTCAGAACATAATATCTCAAAGATTGTGATTCAAGTCTGAATTTGAATACATAAACTATGGAACATATGCCTACTATTAGCATTCTTATCATCTCTACATTTTCTAGATCACTGGTAAACTCTTTCATCAGGTTTATGGGGAACACTGGCATCCTTTTAATTCTGGTATACCAGATGAACTGGAAGCATTGAAACAATCAGATGAATAAAAACATCATGTATAATACCAAGGACGTTCAATTATTATTCTGTATTTGAGTAGAGGACACAAATTACAAAAGTTAGTCATCAATGAAAGACCATGCAATAATCCTGATTGTTATATAGTACTCCTTTTTCCACACAATACTATATAGTTAGATTTTATTCTACTTTTTAGTTTATGAAAACTGGATAGTGAACTAAATTTTGTGATTTCCTGTGGCTCAAAATTCTAATTGATGTCAGGTTAATACTTTTGATCCATGTGTAGGTGGCTTCTCCATCCTATGTTCTCTGAACGTACATACTAATGTGTCTATTTTAGGGATATGAATTCCAGATTCATATTTGACCTATCCTAGTGATATAATTCTCAAGTTTTGATTGGTGTTGAGTCTACTAATCTGATCTTCATTGCCCTATAATTTTTTGTTCTTATTTTTAATGCAATGCACATGAGTTAGATGAATTGTCAAAAGGTCACATCAAAGTAAGTCAATACACACTAAGATGTATGATTAGTTTGTTTCACTTATACGTGGATACACATAAGGGGTTCTCTATCTTTTTACTTGTTCATTTAGTTGAATGGGTTTCTGTATAAAGGATTAAAGACAATTGGTTAGAACATGTTATTTTATGAAAGTAAGATATGCTTCATTCAATTGGAAAAAGATGGCTTGCCCTATATATCATTTCCTATTTGTATTTGCAATGCATATTGACAATCACCTATTCCTTTATTTTAGGTCACCAAATACCAATACCAAATGTAAATAAAAGTAAAGACAATTGTGTGAAGATATGACCACAAAGTTGTGGCAACATGATATTAGACCGCTTGAACTTTACCCCTTGTTTCTAGTTCAAGCAATCCAGATCATTTGGACAAGTCACCACCAATCACATGTTGGAGAGGGTAAGAATGGTGAGTTTGCTCCAAGTAGAGATTCTAATTCAGCCTCATAGTGGTGTTAGGAAAGAGAACTTCAGGTATTTACTTCTATTCTAACTAAGCATACTTTTTTATACTTTTATGTCTCTGTATGAAGACACAACTGACCTATGCATGCAACCAACTTTTTATTCTTTTAGCTTTATGTCATCATTGTATAGTTTTGAATCTGAATGGTGTGGTATAAGCCTAATATATACTGAACACATGAGATTCAATTTTCGTTAACATCATGATATAAGAGCGGTCTATCTGATCAAGATGAATGATGAGAATAGACGTATATTATGAAATGGGAGTGTCCCATTCTCATGGTCAATATTCCAAGGTAAAATGTTATGTTGTAATTATTTGCAGTTTATTCATTATCGATGGCATCAATGGGTGACATTGGGTTAGCGTGTAGAGGTAATTTAAACATGTAATGATAACTCTTATTCATGAAAATTATGTTACAACCTCACCTCTTTCTTACAATCAGATTCCTATCCAGGCAGTCACGTAGTTTTTCCATTAAAGTTCATCTCATTACGATTCTTCCAACCATGTAATTTATCGTCTTTATCGAGATGGGGCTCTACATAGTTTTTTAACTCTTTTATCTCATACACATATGTTGATTTTGATTCTTTTCAAACATCTTGTGGATTTTTGGGTATAGCTCAATCTGTATGTCTTTGTTGTCATTGTCCATTCCTATGTTGTATTTTGTTGTTACGCATATTACTCACTCTTTGAGCTTGTTGCTCTTTCTTATTTGAGCATTGTGCCTATTTTGGTTCTTACAAAGACATGTACTTTCTGAATTTCTGCTGGTCCTCAATAATCGTGGAGTTGTTATTTTCAATACACATGTTTTTAGTCTAAGTCTAGTCTCTGCTTGAAGGCTTCTTCCCATTTAAGCATTGTTTGAACAAGCTATCTATCTTCTTTTGCTGATTTAGTAAATGTTGGAGGTTTCTATTTTGTGTAGATGACAGAAGGGAATATAGGCTCGATCCAAGAATTTCTGAGACTATGCAGTTGATGCCACCTTTCTTCTTTAGTTTCTGTGACTGAACTTGGCTCAAGTGAAGGCCTTTGTTGGCTGAAATTCTGCTATAGATCTCTTTCTTTCTGTTTCTGACAAAGTCAATCTTTTTAGTGTTTGGTTTTAACTATCATCCTAGCTATGAGCTTAGTGTTATTCTGTTTGCTGATGAAGTATTCTTCCTTAATGAAAAGTTTTTTTCGCTTATACACTAAGTAGTAAGTAGCCTCTGGAAGTAGTTAGCCATATAGCTGAAGTTACAGTATATCTAAGAATACTATAAGGTGTTGCACATTTCCTTTTATTATATTGTTGTAATATCATGCTAGTGTGCAATTATGAATGTATTACCGGCGATGCACATTCCGTTTTATATTTACTACTTTTATTCTTCATGTTATCCTATAACTATCATATGAAATTTCAGATTTTTTTTATTTCAGGTTGCAGGACAAAATTGTAGAGAATTATTGCAACACAAATGATGTACCACTCTTTCTATCCTTGTCTAGCTAATGATCGTCAACTCAGTTTCTTGGAGTCATCAAAAACCAACAGGAAACAATGGAAACAAAAAGGGATATTGTACAAAAGAAGATGAACTATGTGGTTGAACGTGATATTGTACATCTTGTCCCTGCATTCTGATTGCTTCCGGATCTTGAAATCAAGTATAATGACGATGAATACTTCCGTAGCTCTTGGTGGAAAGTAAATTGGCTGGGAGCTTAGTTGATGCTAGGATATGTATTTTTTAATGTTAATTCTCAGTATTGTCATGATATACGAAAATAATAGACGTCCTTGCACATGTGAACGTTGCATATTGTTGAAGAAAACATATGTATGAACCATGTTGTTACTTTTTTAAGATAAGGGGAAAGGTCAAATGTCCTCTCCATGTAATGAACTTCTGATGTAATTCACTTTATTTATTAATGAAATAAGAATTTTTTCTATACCAATTTGTATTAATTTTGAAAGTCAAGTACATCTTCACAAAGATAATTAACATAGAATGTTTAATGCGTTAAAATTATATATTTTTTGGCTGTTATAGCTATTTACGGCCATAAAAGACATCTCTATTATCAATAGCTATCAAATTGATAAATTTGTCATTGTTAGTATATGCGGCGGAATTGTGTGATCACGAATACCATTAATGACTGATAATTTATGTTTTCATTATTAGTATATGCGACAGAATAATGTGATCTCTAATACTATCAATGACGAACAATTTATTTTGTTGTTATTATCAATAAAGACAACATACTCAACTCGTCGTAATTACTAATAATGATGGAATGAAATTAATTGTCGCAAATTTCATTTACGGCAAGACCAATAACGACAACATGCGATGACTTATTTTTCTTGTCGTTAGTAGTTATAACGACAAACTTTTCCACATCTACGACAACTATATTCTGTCGTTGATGTAAAATTTTCCTGTAGTGTTATCAGGATTTTAAATGAATGTCAATTGTAGACGAACTCACTTTTCCAAAAGTATATATATTTTTTATTTATAATCAAATGAGAATTACATGGGAGGACATGTTACCTATCCCCTTTATATTGAATAACACAAATGATATACTTTCATACCATTTCTCTATTCTATACAATTAACTTCTATATCATTGGATCTGTCTCTTCCTTGATATGACTATCCATTTTTCATCATGCCGACTTCAAAGCTCCTTCAGGATATAGCTTTATGTTCTTGTGGGATCCCTGAACCACTTCCCAGAATCATTGGATAACAGTTGATGCATTGCTATAGCCGGAGTATTATGTGTTTGCCCTCAAGTCTTCCACTACAATAACCCATAAGATAAATAAGAAATTAATATAACCACACAACTGCAGAGTGTGGATATCAAATAGCAAATACTTACAATCAATATCTAGAAGTCCACTAATGAGAAACTACAGTTCCTTGTCGTTAAATATACAAATCAAATCCTTGGGTACCATGTCATTTAAGCCCTCCATAAATGCATTGATTTGTCATCGATAGCAGTTGTAAGGTGGTTTGGCCACTAGATCACCATATTCAAGCTTGTTTGCATTGGTTACTCTAATATTGCGACCATCGAGAATCAATTCATAGTCGGTCACCTAAGATAATAAAAAAGTAAGTAAAATATGGAGAAGATGAATATAGAATTTAAGCAGATAATACAATCAAGCATTGACAAGAAAATATGATTCTAAATAATGAATGTAAACACCCTATATCATAGGAGTTGCCTTCAATACAGCTAGCTCCAACATTGTCTGAATCCCTTCAAGCATCAAACTTCAAGTCTGAACCAATAGAGATCCACCTAAAGAATCATCCAAGTGTTGTATAACTACATATTTAAGTGTGCATGTGCATGCATGCATGTCCTTGTGCATGAAAACCTGTCAAAAGTATCACATGCCAGGTAAGTATAAACATACATAATCAAATGCACACAAACTAAACAGAACACACTACTCAGATGATTGCAGTGTGATAAGTATCTTTTTTTTAAACCTACATTGAACTTAGTCTTCTTCACAGTAAAAAATCTACAACACACACACAACTTGATCACTCTCTCCAATTAACATATAAGATGATCACATCAGAAAAACTTCAATTCCCAACATTCTCAAAATTGAAACCTTAACAGAAAATTAAGGATTCTAACCAGAATTATTTATGGAGGTGGGCTGGATTCAAAGAAGGCATTGATGGCTTTTATTCCTAATCAATCTTAACAAATGAGCTTGAAAGCAACATGATGTACCTGAAGTTTCTACTCATGTTAGAAAAATGTAGATATAAGCTCTAGCTAAGTAGCATAATTGCAATGGAGAACCATATTTTCATCAAACTAAGGTAAAAGGGGTAGGTATGTGTGGCTTATCCATTCATTGGTGGCCCAAGGAACAATTCTTATCCAAGAAAAGGGTACCATGCAAGGTTTAGCTTACCAAAAGCCATAAATATGATTGTAAGTAGAACAACATTGATTGTGAACATATACATTGAAGTTACAGATAAGAACAAAGCTAGAAGATGTATAGATCTACAAGAAAATAAAGAATAAAACAAAGATAGAAGATGTATAGATCTACAAGAAAATAAAGAGTAAAAGGAATCAATATTCATATGAACCACTACAATGTCGATAAGCATTGCAATGTTATTTATGTCGCTTGCAAACATATATTTGTTTCTGTAATGAGAAGCATACAAAATTGAAGATTAGATACAGAATGATGAATGCATGAGTTAAAGAAACAAGAATCAAATCCATCAAGAAGTCACTATAGGGTCTATTATAAGTATTTTGCACAATCTTTTGATTGAGAGAAGGATATTGAAATCAATAGGTGCATTGCAAGAAGTTTCCTCTACAACTGAGGTAGAGGGATTAATTACAGAAAAGGTGAATTAGGCTTGGAACCATCTCATCAGTGAGAAGGCTTTAACTCTCCTATAATCATATGAAATGTGAGTCACCCTTGAAGGTAGATGCTCTCATAGTATGTAATAGGAATTGTACAACCACGAGCATAACCATAACATACCTGGAAGAGTTGAGACCTAACGGATTTGTATCATCAGCCAAAAAAATTGTCCTTGTTCACCTTCACAGTAGAATGCATGGCAGGAGCAGATGAAACAAGAATTGACCGCTGAAAACCTGTCAATTTGTGTAGAATAGAAAGGTAGTAGAAGCATTACTTTTTCTAGAATATTATTTATGTAGACTTTCATAATAACTTGTGTGTGGAATATAGACTGAAATTTGGTTTTTTAGAAAAAAGAAAATTAGAAATTAGGGTTTTACCTGTTTATCTTGAATAACATCGAATTAGGTTAATTGGGAGCCTAAAGCGTGTACAGTATAGGTGGAGGAAATATTGGTCAAACCAATGATCTATATCTTGGTCAGGCAGTTGTTTAGATCTAAGTCCACCTTCATCCCATGAATGTCACACGAATTTCTCTTGGAACTATAGTTTCTAAAGAAAGACTGCTCAAACCAATGATCTATATTTTGGCCAGGAACTCATGCAGATTTGAGCTCACCTTCATCCGTGAATGACACAAGACATTCTATTGAAACTTAGTCTCATATGTGAAGATATTTTTGTACGTGGTCTTGTAACATACCTGATATCAACAACCAATATAATATCATCGCAACAATATATAAGCAATATTCTACAACATACATCTAGGTAAATCTATAATACTAACTCATTCATTGCATCTGGGTAGTGCGACCCGAGTGCAAGGATAAGGAAATGATAAGGAACTTGTATCATCAACCAAAAAAAATTCCATATATCTGATAGTGCAATGATAAGGAAATGGCATTTCAATTAAAATTTCAGCCTTCAGAAGTGCCACCACTATATCTGACCTCTTTGCTTGGGGTAGGTATTTTAGGGAAGGAGAAACGTGTAGGTTGTTTGTATAATCTAGGGATGCATGGTGTGGGTGTCATATTGTATGTAATCTAGAGGGGAAGGAGAGAAAGGACATTGTATGGAGAAATGTCCTTGTTTATAACAAGCAAAGTAGATTTTAGGCTTTTGGTAATTGTAGTATTTGTTTCCTAGAAGCTTATGTATTGGACATCAAAATAGATGATTTTCATAATGTTTATGTTATAATGACAATTTTAGTCCATGGTATTTTATCAAAAATTCTTGTTATATCATGGTTGATATAAAATGAATAATCAAGGTTTGTATTGTTCTTAGAAGGTGAGTTGAGGGAGGGGTACATGTGGTTGTAGTTGTCTATCACATAATTGAGATGGAAATTTTTAGTATTTTGCTAGGATCATGAGGTGGGGATCACTTGGGGTTGTATGTCTCTGCATTAGGATGTTAGGAGGCCTCATCTATGTTGTTTGAAACATCTCCATACTTAAGTGAGGATGCTGGTAAGAATTATTAGCAAAGCCAGCCACAGTAATTGAGGAGGATCCGCGTCTTCAAGTTGCGGAGTTGATGATAGATATGTTTGTGGTTCCAACCTGCATTCATCATGACTATACTCTATGTTTTTAGGTCCTCTGTGAATATGAATGGAAGAGCAAGGGGGTGATGCATCCCTACAAGGGACGGTAAAGGAGAGGCAAAAGGGGGACGTCGGTGCAGATAAGCCAGACTCAGGGAGTACTACATTTTGGTAAAATAGGGTTTTCTGCTGGTAATTCTCATATCCACTGTATGGCCTTAACCAGAAATGTTGTTAGGGTACTGGTTGGGAATAACCATAACATTCATAACCATGCCCACTATATCCTTCATATGAGTCATCATTAACATCTAGGTATGACTCCCAGCATGACAGATCAGCTACATTGATCAAATTTTCCCAATTCAGCTCTATTTTGAGGATGTAATAACTCAGAAATAAAGAAAATATCTAGTGTCACTCAAACACACATGAAAAAAAATATAGCTATATATATTATATTCATATATAGTACATTAGTAAGAATCTTGCAAAGCCATAATGGTTAACATTATTGAAACATACCTCAGCAGATTTGAAAATGATGAACACCTCATTTCAGCAAACATAAAAATTGTGTTTGTATTAGACCATCCATGGATGATACACAGTGTACTATATATTTCTCTTTAAAAAATGTTAGGGTCGCCTAATATATTAACCACTAAGAGTGTGATAAGGACCTAGACACCCATTTCAAAGAAGGTTACCCATAAAGAGTACTCAAAAGTCATGTGCCGAACATTGAGTTAGCTTGTTTTTATATTGTCTTGACAACATTCATAAGTCACGGACCTAGACATAAAGAATACTCTAAAGTAATCTTCACTTTGATACCTACTACCAAGCTTATCTTTAACTTCTTAGATTACCAATGACTACAATCATTTAGCGTCCTTTCTTTCGATACGCAATGATTCATATTTCTCTTCTATTCGTCAATAGTATGTCCTATATTAAACCATACGAGAAAACGAATGTATAACTATATTAGAATTCGGGTTTAACACTACTTGGTAATTTTATGTTCTATTATGGTCCTCATTTGAACTACTAGGTTGCAATTCATGATGATTTTGGATAAGTATATGAATTTTACTTTAAAATATCTTATGTATTAGTTACAATCATCAGCATAAGATTTTCATCAAAGCTATGTTTTAATCTCAATATGACATCAACATAGTGGTCAAACAAAAGAAAAAAACACAAATATTCAATATAGTTTTTCCTTTAATAATCATAACAGTAATTACATACCAAAATATTAGGCTTTACTAATAGATGAAAAGAACATGAGTTGTTTAATATCTGAATCGCTAGGGTCTAATCATCTCCACGTGAATTACCATAATAATAAAGTGACGCTATTCAAAGTAATGAACACCAAACCACACGCCAAGTTCTCGTAAAAAATGGTTAATACAAAAAAATAGTTCACTGTAATATTGTGATGTATGGCAAAACTTTCATATGCAAACAAAATCAATTGTACGCACCGCAATCTTTCTAAACAGTCCACTCTGGGGTTTCCGTTCTGGCGATAGGGTGGGTGATCTAGGGCTCGCGGTTGGCGGCTTTGGGGGAGGGGGAGGGGGCCTCGGCGGCCGGAGGACGCCACCCTACTCCCCCAGGACCTTGGCTCGGCTCGATCTCCTTCGTTTCTGTCTTAGGCGGGAGACCGCCATTCTCTCCTCCACTCTCTCCTCTTCTGTTGCGGCGGTGATGGGCTTCAGGCTTTGGTTTCGGCTTATGCTACGTCGGGCGGCG
This sequence comes from Alisma plantago-aquatica, assembly GCA_963693085.1. NCBI lineage: Eukaryota > Viridiplantae > Streptophyta > Magnoliopsida > Alismatales > Alismataceae > Alisma > Alisma plantago-aquatica. Next base: position 828,304,246 of record OY856412.1, read on the forward strand.
GGTTGGGAGGGGCGGCTTCGGCTCCGTTCTCCCACCGGGCCTCTGGCCGGATTGAGGGTGGAGTGGAGCCGGTGGTTCCGTCTTCCTCATAGATCCGGTGGGATCGAGCTCCCCCACCCCCTTTCAGTAGTTTGTGTCATTTGAATAAGGGTTTCAGTCCTTCCGTTGTGAAGGTTTCTGAGCTCTGGGTTCCACCCAGTGTTTCGGCCCCTTTTTTTCGTTTTGTGTTGGCTTGTTTAGCCAGTGGTTCTGGCAGTTTATCTGTCTGGTTTTTGTCGCCGCTAGTTGGCGTTTTATCTGTCGTACTTTTTTACGACCTCTCTTTGGGAGAGTGATGAGATCTCTAGCTACGGGTAGATCTCATCTGTGCTTTGGATTGATCTTATTACGGAGTTGTATGGCTTCGTTGGAGTTGATATACAAGCAGAATACCGTCTTGTTTCAGCCCCTCTACCACTACTCAATGCTCAGATTGAAGGAATTTTTCATGAAAAGTTGCTTAAGACAACCTCAAGGAAGAAGAATCAATGCAGAAATGTCTCTCTCTCGTTCCAATATGAGGTGTAGTGCCCTTGGGTTACTAAATGTGATGTTTGTATGTTCTGTTTGTATTTTTCTTCCCAATTGTAGATGTTGTATGGCTAACAAGTAATGAAACGATCCATTTATTCTCAAAAAAAATTGTACGCATCGCATGCAGCAGTGAATTATTCTTTTATATAGAATAACCATATACAACCATTTGAAAGATACGACTTGACTTTTGAACAAAAGGAAAACAAAATTGTGATGATATATTGTAAGAAAGTGGATTTCATCTTAGAACCTTAGATAACAACAACAATTATATTCTGAACCATAATTTACATAGGGATAGTTTAGACTTAGTAGCAGATATGGGATACAAATTAGTAAGAAAATGTTTGTGGAATCATGCGAATCTGTCTGATTTCATAAAACACAAATTTGTTAAACAAAGGACTGTCCAATGTTTGTCCAACGAAAACATGCTTGATATCTTTTAAAGTATTTTGGTTTCATTTATATATAAAACTTGGAAACAATCGTCTAACTAGTCATATCCAAAGCTGTTCTTGTATTGAAATTTGCTGAAAGTTTATATTGTATGGAACATTAACCTCTACATTCACATATATCACAACTAATTGTCTCAGTGTATAGTTATTGAGGAATACATGTATAAGTCTGTTTCATGTTCAATGCACGCTACTGGTTTGGAACAACACAAAGCAGCGGGTAGTTCTGAAGTCATAGCCTAATTTTCTATGAGAAGAGGATGAAGTGGAAAGTCAATCTGACGATTTCTACTTATGGGTTTTATAATATTGAAAAATGAAGGTGTTGCAATTCATCTTCACGAGGTTGATGCCAGTTTCATTGATGTTGGCGCTACTTAGTTTCATGAGAACAAAAGACAATGACAACTAACGTGTTCATGCAAAAAAAAGGAACATGCACGGTACACGCTCAATGAATAGTATCATCTTCTGTATAACAAAAATAGATGACTTATTGATCATTCAGAAATTCTTTTATTGGGTTCATTGGAACACAAGCCATGAACCGACCACATACACCCTGATACATGATAGGTGGACTAGATTCATACCATTGACCTTGTCCTGCCATAGATGTAGCTACATGAGAGCATGTGAGATGATGTAAATGGGGCTAATAAAGATTGAAAAGAATGCAAAAGATGCATGTAAAGAAGAGTAGAAAAGAAACAAAATCATAAATCAAACCAGAAGATGGACAATAGAGATCTTCAGACAACCGATAAACGCCAAACAGAATGATTCGTAGTAGTATTATCATAGTCAAATTCAATTGACCTATATGCTCCATGCTGCTACTTCTGGAGGATGCAAAATACCCACTTGCACCTACCTTGACTATGTGCAGCTGTCGTGCACGATTGGGAATCGGAGGTTGATGCAAAAAGAAGATATAAGAAGACACAATGAGTTCACCTATGATCGTAATATCTAATGAGATACAATATAAGAGATCAAATCTTAGGAGCTTTAGGTTTTCATCAAACCAGATCATCAAGCTGTGCACTGCAGGTCAGGTTTAACATGAGTGGGATTTGGTGGCAGAGGGCCCAAATAGGAGAAGATCCGGATCGATGAGTGTTTGGTAGGAAGAGGCAAAGATCGTGGTGGTTGTCCTTGTACAAAGGAAAATTGGGGCTCTCTGTGCCTTGCACAACGCAACTCCGCATCATACATGATTTGGGAATCGATGGTGGCGGCTAGGGCAGGAGGAATTCTCGATGCTCGACACAGAGGATGGCGAGCTATGCACAGGTTTTCCTTGGGGAGGGAGGGTGTGCGGGTTTAGTCTCCAGGGAATTTTTATTTTCCATCAAACAACGAAAAATAGGAAGTGAGCAAACATAGCCTGGTGCATATAATATGTTGAAAAAAATAAGTACACAAACAATGAAATTGTAATAAATTTTGAGATTCCGGTACAATATGTACTAAACGCCAGTATTACCATTTTACTTAGATAACACCTAATGGAAGATATTTAGCGGCTTTCATATAAAAAATGCCAATTGCACTTGATATATAATGGCATTTTTTTTATAAATGTAACTACACAAAATGCCACTAATGAGTATTTTTGTTGTGGCGTGGTGGGGTGTGGCCGTAGGAAAGGGGCATCGACGCTAGAGGTGTTCCCTTTGCTACTCGATGAAGCATAACCACATGCATCATCATAGGAGCTCATGGGAAGCATTTCTCCATTGTGGGGTGCTCTTGGTTTCTTCTCCCAATCTCCAGTTCCCCTGCCACCATAACACAGATCGCCCAACCACACATGGTCGTTCTTCAAGCATCACATGCTTCAAAATAGTCACTATGGGTTCAAGGAAGCTCCCAGATACACTGTCAATCATCTTTGAGGCACCTACTTGCCTTCCTCTGCTTCGGTCACCCCTTAGCTCTCACTACTGATAGCGATGGAGAAGGAAAGGGATGGTTGGGTTTTGGATCTCGTCGAATTTTTGGGCCTCTAGGAAACAAATGAGAGGTTGTTGGGTAGTCCCTGGTCTTGTGGATCTAGTGGAGCAATTCAAAATCCCAGAAAATATCTCCATGAATCAAATGCATGTCGGGTCTTTGATGTCAGCACATGTTCCTGATTTCTCAAAGCTAGGTGATGAATCACTGAAGAAACTAGGTCCAAGGGAAGTCATTTTCTTGATCATCGAATTTGGCCTAACCTACATCGTATTTGGCTGGTTGTTCTCGTGTGGCAAAAATGTAGCAAAATCTTAGCTCTGAATTTTGTCAAAATTTCTTTATTATCGTCTCTCCAACGGCTAAACCAAAAGTCATTAATCATCAACCTCACATCATATAACTGACTTTTAGCCAAATTTGATATTAAAAATCCATTATCTGGTCTATCTGATAATTCCCTTTGAATAACAACATATCTAGTGATAGCATGATCAAAGTTAATCTCCATTTGATCTATAATTATAGCCAAACAACTCCAACTCACTTAATATGATCATGATAGAGCCTTAGTATTGGTCATCAACCATTTGGATTCATGTATATCACCACAACATGTTTAACCATATAAATACCAAATTTGGTTAACTTGAACCATTCATCTTAATTGATATAGTAGTCGGCATAATCCTTGGTTGTTTAGCCAATCACACTTTTAGGTGGTAAGAACCTGTAATCAAGTATTGAATCCTCAATATTGGGTCACAATGTACAAATAATGCATAGTCGTCGGTTATTACATTGTATCTAAACCCAAAATCAAGGTCATCACAATCACCCCACCTTATATGGAATTTTGTCCTTGAAATTCAATTAATCTTACACTCAAGGTGTATCATGGGATCAAACTTCATACAATCATTGCTCCTAGGTGTCAAGGCTATCAAAATTAGGGACGTACCCTGAGTAGTCATCTTGGGATTTTAAAGTATCTTGGGTGTAACCACCCCACCTTATAAAGGTGAAGCATCATTTATCAACTTAGTCATGACATGACATTCCTTTTAGGTTAATATTTACATACACATCTCCCTAATAAATAGGGTTTTATTCATACATATGAAGGTTAGAATGTATTATTCAAGGTTTCATCTTTCACCCTACTCACCTATGATTGTGATATCAATATCTCATGTCATTTAATAATGGAATTTCTACACTTAACATCATTATTGTGATTTATGATCAACATCATATTAGGATTTCATTACATTAGAGAAAGGGCTTGATTTTTTTGTATATACCTATTAGGGTTTCACCCTATTGTGTGAGAGTTATGATGAAACTTAGAAGCATAGAATGAGAAGGATCAATGTTAAGAATTGTATTTTGTGATCATGTAAGCTATGATCCAAAGATATCTCTCTATTTTTTTTTTGTTCATGATTTCAAACTTATATCTTTCATGCATGATATAGAAGGAAAGAGAATATACTAAGCCAATCTTATCATGATTTCAAACTTGGATATTACATGTAAGATATAGAAAGGGAATATAGAATAGGTCAAGCTTATATGAGTGACTCCTCATATATAAATCATCTATACAGCTCAAGTGAGGTTTCTAGTATCATATATCAAGAAAGAGAAGTGAAGGGAACATCATTTATGAGTATCTTATGCATAAGGCTTTTTACTCTCAGAACCAGAGTTCATATATCACCTCACTTGCAGCTAATGATGAGATTCTCAAATATATGTCACTCAAGCTAGGACCTAACATAGTCAAAGTATTGACTTTCTCATCATGAGTCGTCTACCCATCATTTTTTACCCAACTCTGACATATAGGTTTAATCATGCAAGCGAACTCAACTCATCTACTCAGGACTAACCTAGCTTAGGGCACACCATTTCACATATATCTCATATTTTTCATATATTGGGGGTTAGGTCCTAACACTGGAGGTCCTCCTTTGTAAAAGAGCTTGAAGCTCATGCATATACAACCTTATCCTAACTAGCTCATCTTAAGTAAGAAAAGAAAATGTATTTTCATCATCAAGACTTAGCTTAGATTCTCCAAAATTAGATTCAGCTCATATACAACTTAACTCTTCATAAGGAACTTATACCGTTAGAGATCAATCTTAGATAAGATTACACATGCTTATTTTGTGTATAAATCAATCTTCTACTCTATTTGTCACATATCCAATAAGGCTTTAGACATGTAATCTAGATCTACTCTCTCTCTCTTCTGGACTGATGTCACTCCCTTTCACTTAGGTTGCATGAACACCTCCTACTCTCCTCTGCAAGGAACACATTTTGATATTTACGTATATATAATAAAATATTATATAGTTTTTCTCTAGGAAAGAAGATGTCAAAGAAAAAAATTTAGGCTCGAGCCGATTGGAAAACAAAACCAAATCAGCAAAATGAGTGTCCCACACACAGTAGATAGTCCAGCGCCAAGTAACCTAGTGAAATGGAGAGAACAAGGTGTAGACTAGTATAGCTACCCAATACATATGAGCTCTATATGAAAAGGGTTTCACACACTTGTATAAACCTAGTTCTCGAACATCTAGGTTCTAACCTAGAGGCTAAGTCAGACATTATTCCTACAAAATATATTGCTAGATTTCTAGGGTTTAAAGTGAAAGGTAAAATTTAATTTTATGTTAATGGTGAGCAATTATTAGGTGTAGCTATTATTCATGATATGATACCAACTATAACGTCCCTGGATTCTGCCATCTCGAGACTTAGAAGGCCTAAGAGGACAAATATGAAAATATGAGGAATTGTATCAGAGTGCGATGCGGAAGAGACATGTGCATACATGAACAAACAACTATAGAAGCATACACCATAAATAATCTCAACATTCAACATGTATAGTTACAACATGAAATGTTACAACTTACATTTGCATAATTTAAAAGGAAGTTTTTACAAGTCTACGAACATGTATGCTAACAGGATCTAATCACAATAGGTAAACTTATACAACTGCTCACTTTCTATCTTTTCTCTCATGCTAGCTCTGAACCTAGAAAATATGTGAAATAGACGAATCCACATAAGTTGGTACGTAGTTGAAAAGATATAGACATTGTGTTGGCATACTTAAAATAATTGAAGAAAGAAGAAATAAAAGGGAAACATTATTTAAGGTGAACAATCAAGTAAATCTAAGTTATTAGTCATATTCCAATGATCATGCATTACTACGGTGGACTTAGCACAACATCACATATATTATTGAGTTCATTCCCCGCGTACATGTACCATTAGGGATCTTCATGTATACCATATACCATTAGGGAGGTGCCAGTCAACATTAATACTTTTCCTCTCTAATAGGAAGATTAATGAACACCACCAGTAGCTACATTTTCTTTTTTATAATGTTCTTAGTGTTTAAGGTTAAGGAGTATCATAATATACATACATCCAAGCAATGTTTATGCAAGTAGTGCAAGCAAGTATTCATACTTATATCATCCAAAAAAAGTAATCATATAATTATATCCACGTACTTGAGTTCATAGATTCTTTATACATCTATGATTATGTACATAATCTGTTCATCACATGATTAACAACAAATATTCATCATTAATACAAGTTCACCATTATTAATGGTATTTAGGTTTAGTTTAGAGTTTATGTCAAATTTAGGTGTCACTGATCTAAAATATATCTCTAGTATTTTTATATTGATCAGGATGTTATTTTTAAGGCCTACTCTGAATTTTATTTTTTTCTAATGATTTATCTATTTTCTATAATTAATATGAGATTCAAAGCATCTAATTATATTTTAGCCAAAAAGGCCTAACATTGGGCAATATAATCATATCTGAGTCTACATATGGTTTCTAAGTAATTTTGGGGTTTAAATATAGTTCTCTGAGAATTTATATCATTTAGATAGTATTTGTTCTAATTATATGATGCACATAAAGGAACTTTATAAATTAAATAAATATTACCCACAAATATGTCTTATAAATCTTATATGAGGATCCTATAACAAAGTATACATTTTTGTGATTCCATTGATATTTTTGCGTCATTATTTGGATTGATAAGTATGCTTAAACATTTATGGCAATCAAGAAGCTCTTATAATGTGAATAAGGGTTTTGATTGATAAGTATGCACTTGGAAACCCTAACTCAATTACAAAGGAAACCCTAACCCTAATCATGGGAGGGTTGCAACTTGAATGATTCTTCTTATGGCATGGTCATGATATTTGCTTGATATTGCATTTGCTATGAAATCCTAACCATGCAGGTGTTATGAGAGGATGAACATAGCTAGGTATGACCTATGATGATTTAGTATAATACATATTATATAAGACCTTATTATCCATGTGATATAGTTGTACAACAAGTATGATTTGTATATGGGTCCGATGACCTAGAGTTGGTTATTGCCTAATGAGAGGTGACACTGTTCAACAATGAACTAAGGGTTTGATAACCAAGCATATGATCATGATAATGATAATGATGAACGATGAGATTCCCAATAAAGTATTCAGGAGACTGAGATCCCAAGATGGGTATAACAGATACATATCAATTGATACAAGATCTCTTGAAAATATGTTACACATTTCTGTATATCCTGTATCTATAATTCAAGTTTGTAACTTGATTGATGCTAAAAGATGTTGTAATGCACCTAATCTATCAAGTGAACTAAAAATATAGTTTCCCTGACCATAGAATCATTCAGTGTAAGGATCTGCTGAATGATGAAATGAATTTTACTCATAGCGCATATTTTTTAATATGCGAGGGTGTAGACGAGTATTACCTTGCTTCCTTCAAACCCCAAGATTTGGGCTTGAGCCATTTTCCTAAGAAAGAGTGTGGTTGTATGTTGTAGCTCTATTGCAACATCAGGATTGGCAGTAAAGACATGCCCCCAGAAGAGTATGGTTGCAGGCCATGACTTAAGATATACAAGCAGGATTGACTATAAGTCATACCCTAGATAGAGAACATGTTGTACATTGTGTCTCTATAGCGAATAGCCTCTATATGCCAGGCTATCTAAAATGTAGATTGACTAATAATGTCACTACCACTCTCCTACTGACTGAGAAAGGAGAGATTGTGGATTCCGAATCTTCCAAAGACCTATATTGTATTGATGCTAGATTCACAGTGGTCAGTTGGATATGGAAGGTATATTCCCATCTCTATAGGGAAAAATAAGATGGAATGTTTAAAGATGTAATCAGCCGTGTAGCATATTTGTTTAAGGACCAAATACAGAAATATTGGTCGATTCCTTGCTTTGATTTTATACTGTTTAGTTTATAACAGTTATACATATTCTTCATATTCCTTTCATAGGTGATTTAATGATCTATTTCTCAGTTGTAGATATATGAACTAATAAGATGATAAGACTGCTCTACTCTGCATATAATCAATAGTTGTATTTATTTAATTCAGTATAGATTTCTTCTACTCTATTTTATAAAAGTTGAACTGTGATAATAATATTGTTGGCGGAGAGTTATATCTCTCACTGGGACAAGTTGTCTCACCTTTTGGGTTCCATAACTTTTTAGGTGAACATGCACAAGGTAGAGACCGTGTAACAGAGAGCGGACAATAGCAATAAGGATAGCAGTAACAGCTCAGGTTGAGTGTGTTGCTATGTGTCTTGTAGATATAGAGTCCTATGTGTCATCCCTGTACTCTCAGGTCCTTTGGGAGATAGTGTGTAAATGATTTTATATTCGATCTAAGATTTTGGCTAGTACGCTTCGATACATGATGTTGCTTTTGTGTATGTTTTTATAAAGCAACTATTATCTCAAATCCTTGCGAGGTAATGGGACATTGTATGTACAAGTAAACCGTGATGTATATATATGATTTGGTTCTTTCTGAAAAGAGTTTCCTGGTGATGGATCTCTTGGCAAATTTCTTTTTGGTGATTTTTAGTAATCTGTTGTTAATGATTAATTCCACATATTTTTGTGCGATTAAGTTTTCGGTGTGATAGTGGTCTTCACAAGAGGCATTTATGATGATGGAGCCTTGACCTTCTCTAATATCCTCCACAGTGTTCTGAAAGCTTGGCTCCTCCTCTCATGGCCCCGACCTCAGCGCTGACGGTGGTTTGGGGTAGTGGCGGAGTGTGGCCATAGAAAAGGGGCATCAACAATAGAGGTGTTCCCTTTGCTACTCGATGAAGAACAACCACTTGCATCATCATAGGACCTTATGGGAAGCATTTCTCCATTCTGGGGTGTTCTTGGTTCTTCTCCCAATCTCCAATTCCTCCTGCCACCATAACACAGATTGCCCAACCACACATGATTGTTCTTCAAGTATCACATGCTTCAAAATAGTCACCTTGGGTTCATGGAAGCTCCTTGATACACTATCAATCATCTTTGAGGCACCTACTTGCCTTCCTATGCTTCGGTCACCCCCTAGCTCTCACTACCGGTAGCGATGGAGAAGGAAAGGGATGGTTGGGTTTTGGATCTCATCGAATTTTTGGGCCTCTAGGCAACAAATGAGAAGTTGTTGGGTAGTCCCCGATCTTGTGGATCTAGTGGAGAAATTCAAAATCCCAGAAAATATCTCCATGAATCAAATGCATACCAGGTCTCTGATGTCACCACATGCTCCTGATTTCTCAGAGCTAGGTGACGAATCACGAAAGAAACTAGGTCCAAGGGAAGTCATTTGCATGATCATTGAATTTCGCCTAACCTACACCGTATTTGGCTGGTTGTTCTCGTGTGACAAAAATGTAACTAAATCTTAGCTCTGAATCATTGAAACCATGTTCCTTTAATCAAAATTATTTTATGATCGTCTCTCCAATGGCTAAACCAAAAGTCATTAATCATCAACCTCACAACATATAACTGACTTTTAGCCAAATTTGATATTAAAAATCCATTATTTGGTCTATTCGATAATTCCCTTTAAATAACAACATATCTAGTGATAGAATGAGCAAAGTTAATCATCATTTGATCTATAATTATAGCCAAACAACTCCAACTCACTTAGTACGATCATGATAGAGCCTTAGTATTGGTCATCAACCATTTGGATTCATGTATATCACCACAACATGTTTAACCATATAAATACCAAATTCGGTTAACATGAACCATTCATCTTAAGTGATCTAGCAATCAACATAGTCCTTGGTTGTTTAGCCAGTCACACTTTTAGGTGGTAAGAATCTATAGTCAAGTATTGAATCCTCAATGTAGGGTCACAATGTACAAAGAATGCATAGTCGTCGGTTACTACATTGTATCTAAACCCCAAAATCAAGGTCATCACGATCACCCCACCTTATATGAAATTTCGTCCTTGAAATTCATCAAACTTCATGTAGTCATTGTTCCTAGGTGTCAAGGCTATCAAAATTAGGGACGTACCCTGAGTAGTCATCTTGGTATTTTAAAGTATCTTAGGTGTAACCACCCCACCTTATAAAGGTGAAGCATCATTTATCAACTTAGTCATGACATGACATTCCTTTTAGGTTAAGATTTACATACGCATCTCCCTAAGAAATAGGGTTTTATTCATACATATGAAGTTGAGAATGTACTATTCAAGGTTTTATCTTTCACCCTACTCACCTATGATTGTGATATCAATATCTCATGTCATTTAATAATGGAATTTCTACACTTAACATCATTATTGTGATTTATGATCAACATCATATTAGAATTTCATTACATTAGAGAAAGGACTTGATTTTTGTTGTATATACCTATTAGGGTTTCACCCTATTGCGTGAGAGTTATGCTCAAACTTAGAAGCATAGAATGAGAAGGATCAATGTTAAGAATTGTATTTTGTGATCATGTAAGCTATGATCCAAATATCTCTCTATTTTTTCACTCACGATTTCAAACTTATATCTTTCATGCATGATATAGAAGGAAAGAGAATATACAAGCCAATCTTATCATGATTTCAAACTTGGATATTACATGTAAGATATAGAAAGGGAATATAGAATATGTCAAGCTTATATGAGTGACTCCTCATATATAAATCATTTATATAGCTCAAGTGAGGTTTCTAGTATCATATATCAAGAAGGAGAAGTGAAGGGAACATTATTTATGAGTATCTTAAGCATAAGACTTTTTACTCTCAGAACTAGAGTTCATATATCACCTCACTTGCAGCTAATGATGATATTCTCAAATATATGTCACTCAAGCTAGGACCTAACACAGTCAAAGGATTTACTTTCTCATCATGAGTCGTCTACCCATCATTTTTTTACCCAACTCTCACATATAGGTTTTAATCATGCAAGTGAACTCAACTCATCTTCTCAGGACTAACCTAGCTTGGGACACACCATTTCACATATATCTTATGTTTTTCATACATTGGGGGTTAGGTCCTAACATTAAAGGTCCTCCTTTATAAAAGAGCTTGTGGCTCATGCACATACAACCTTATCCTAACTTAGCTCATCCTAAGTAAGAATAGAGAAAGTACTTTCATCATCAAAACTTAGCTTAGATTCTCCAAAATTAGATTCATCTCATATACAACTTAACTCTTTATAAGGAACTTATACCATCAGAGATCAAGCTTAGATAAGATTACACATGCTTATTTTGTGTATAAATCAATCTTCTACTTGATCTGTCACATATCCAATAAGGCTTTAGACATATAATCTAGATATACTCTCTCTCTTCTTGACTGATGTCATTCCCTTTCACTTAGGTTGCATGAACACCTCCTACTCTCCTGTGCAAGGGACATATTTTGATATTTACATATATATAATAAAATATTATATAATTTTTCTCTGAGAAAGAAGATGTCAGAGAAAACTGTTGAGGCTCAAGCTGATTGGGAAACAAAACCAAATCAACAAAATGAGTGCCCCACACATAGTAGACAGTCCAGTGCCATGTAACCTAGTGAAATGGTGAGAACAAGGTGTAGATAGTCTAGTGCCATGTAGTGAGAACAAGGTGTAGACTAGTATAGCTACACAATACATATGAGCTCTATATGAAAAGGGTTTCACATACTTGTATAAACTTAGTTCTCAAACATCTAGGTTCTAACCTAGATGCTAAGTCAAACCTTATTCCTACAAAATAATTTGCTAGATTTCTAGGGTTTAAAGTGAAAGGTAAAATTTAATTTTATGTTAATGGTGATAATTTTCAGGTGTAGCTATTGTTCATGATATGATACCAACTATAACGTCCCCAGATTCTGTCATTTCGAGACTTAGAAGGCCCAAGAGGACAAATCTAAAAACGTTTGGAATTGTATCAGAGAATGATGCGAAAGAGACATGCACATACATGAACAAACACTATAGAAGCATACACCATAAACAATCTCAACATTTAACATGTATACTTACAACATGAATTGTTACAACTTACATTTACATAATTTAAAATGAAGTTTTTACAAGTCTACGTACATGTATGAGAGCATGGATCTAATCACAATAGGTAAACTTGTACAACTGCTCACTTTCTATCTTTTCTCCCATACTAGATCTGAACCTAGAAAATACTCAAAACAGACGAATCAACATAAAGTTGGTACACAATTGAAAAGATATAGATACTATGTTGGCATACTTAAAATAATTGAAGAAAGAAGAAAGAAAAGGAAAACATTATTTAAGGTGAGAAATCATGTAAATCCAAGTTATTAATCATATTTCAATGATCATGTATTACTATGGTGGACTTAGCACAACATCACATATATTATTGAGCTCATTCCCTACGTACATGTACTATTAGGGATCTCCTTGTATACCATGTACCATTAGGGAGGTGCTAGTCAACATTAATATTTTTTCTCTCTAATAGGGAGATTAATGAACACCACCATTAACTACATTTTCTTTTCTATAATGTTCTTAGTGTTTAAGGCGAAAGAGTACCGTAATATACATACATCCAAGCAATGTTTATGCAAGTAGTGCAAGCGAGTATTCATACTTATATCATCCAGCAAAACTAGTCATATAATTATATCCACATATCTGAGTTCATAGATTCTTTATACATCTATGGTCATGTAGATAATTTGGTCATCACATGAATAATAACAAATATTCATCATTAATACAAGGTTCGCCATTATTAATGATATTTAGGTTTAGTTTAGAGTTTAGGTCAAATTTAGGTGTTACTTATCTAAAATATGTCTCTAATATTTTTACATTGATCATGATGCTATTTTTAAGGTCTGGTCCGAATTTCATATATTTCTAATGATTTATCTATTTTCTATAATTAATATGAGATTCAAAGCATCTAAATTGTATTTTAGCCCAAAAAGGCCTAACATCGAGCAATCTAATCATATCTGAGTCTACATATGGTTTTTAAGTGATTCTGGAGTTTAAATATAGTTCTCTGATAATTTATATAATTGAACAATATTTGTTCTAATTATATGATGCCCATAAAGGAACATTATAAACTAACTAAATATTACCAACAAATATGTCTAAAAATCTTATATGAGGATCCTATAACAAAGTATACATTTTTCTGATTCCATTTATATTTTTGGGTCATTATTTGGAAAGCTAGAGCTATTTATAACTAAATATCTAAGATAAAGTATATTTATGGCAATATGTAAAGGATATACCTTATTGGAAAAATTCACCAGCTGTCGGATCGCGTCCTTGTGGTCTACATCTCGGCCACGTTGCCCTGAAGGTGGGGAGGCGCATAGCTCCTCACGTGGCTTGCTCTGGACCATGTGAACCGACCAGTCTAGCATTGGTTTAGTCTGGGTCGGGATAGTGGTCCTAGTCTGGTTCCGGCTGGGTAACACAACACTCCTCTGATGCATTGACGCCGCCGCCGAGGACTTCTCTGGGCGCCACCGTGAAGTCTGCTACTGGTGAGAAGTCATGTGTCGCATGGACTTTCTCATCATGATGGTGCCGCAGGACCCTTAGATGTGGGCGTGCCTCGATGGCAAGTCCCAAAACTTGGAGAGGGATCCAAGGCTCAACGAGGAGCCCCGCTTGGGTCGCGGCGGATAGCTCTGAGGAGGGCAGGAAGAGTCTTGGGGACAGATGACGGAGCCTTGACCTTCTCCGATATCCTCCCCGGAGTTCTAAAATCTTGGCTCCTCCTCTAGTGGCCCCGACCTCAGCGGCGGCGGTGGTTTGGGGTACTGGTAGAGCGTGGCAGTAGGAAAGGGGCATCGGCGCTAGAGGTGTTCCCTTTGCTACCCGATGAAGCACAATTACCTACAGCATCACAGGAGCTCGTGGGAGGCATTTCTCCATTGTGGGGTGTTCTTGGTTTCTTCTCCCAATCTCCAGCTCCTCCTTCCGCCATAACGCAGTTCGCCCAACCACACATGGTCGTTCTTCAAGCATCACAGGCTTCAAAATAGTCACCCTGGGTTCAGGGATGCTCCCTGATACATCGTCAATCATCTTTGAGGCACCTACTTGCCTTCCTCTGCCCCGGTCACCCCCTAGCTCTCACTGTCGGCAGCGATGGAAAAGGAAAGGGATGGTTGGGTTCTAGATCTCGTCGAATTTTTGGGCCTCTAGGCAACAGATGAGAGGTTGTTGGATCTAGTGGAGCAATTCAAATTCCCAGAAAATATCTCCATGAATCAAATGCATACCAGGTCTCCGATGTCAGTACCTGCTCCTGATTTCTCGGAGCTAGGTGACAAATCAAGGCAGAAACCAGGTCCAAGGGAAGCAATTTGTCTGATCATCGAATTTGGCCCAGCCTACACCGTATTTGGCTGGCTATTCTCATGTGACAAAAATGTAACTAAATATTAGCTCTGATGCATTGAAACCATGTTCCTTTAATCAAAATTATGTTTATTAACGTCTCTCAAATGGCTATAACAAAAGTCATTAATCATCAACCTCACAGCATGTAACTGACTTGTAGCCAAATTTGATATTAAAAATCCATTATCCGGTCTATCAAATAATTCCCTTTGAATAACGACATATCTAAGGATATCATGATCAAAGTTAATCATCATTTGATCTATAATTATAACCAAACAATTCCAACTCACTTAGTACGATAATGATAGAGCCTTAGAACTGGCCTTCAACCATTTGGATTCATGTATATCACCACAACCTGTTTAACCATATAAATACCAAATTCGATTAACATGAGACAATCATCTTAAGTAATCTAGCAGTCGACATAATCCTTGGTTGATTAGCCAATCACACTTTTTAGGTGGTAAGTGTTGGATCCTCGATGGGTGATTAGATGCTCTACAGGGGTGAATAGAGCTGAATGCACTTAAACAAAATTCATTAGACATTCAAGATATATCACAAGATAATGTTGCTAAATAAGAAATTTGAGTGCAACTAAAGCATACATAGTAAGGGAGAGATAGATTGAACATACACCAATTGACAAGCTGTTTAGAGTGGTTCCACACTTCAAACTAGAAGTGAGTCAGTCCACTACCTAGAGAGGGCAACCTCTAGGGTTTTTTAATCTTACACCTTCATTATATTCATTATAAGAGATATATACATGACCACCAAAGAACTTACTTATCCAATACAAAGAGTCTTCAACCTTACCATGGACTTACCCACTTTGTGAGGAGTCTTCTGCCTTCTTCCAAGGAGTTATCTACT
The DNA here is from genome assembly GCA_963693085.1 of Alisma plantago-aquatica. Classification (NCBI taxonomy): domain Eukaryota; kingdom Viridiplantae; phylum Streptophyta; class Magnoliopsida; order Alismatales; family Alismataceae; genus Alisma; species Alisma plantago-aquatica. The sequence continues at coordinate 828,319,941 of OY856412.1, forward strand.
CTTGCACAAGTCTTCAGCCTTGAAGGGATTACCCACTCTTCTTGGATCTTCCGCCTTTGACTTCACCTTCGCTCGAAGAAGCTTCCACCAAAGACTTACCCACTTGAGCAAGGAGTCTTCTGCCTTCACCAAGGGCTTACCCATTCTTGCTCCAAGTCTTCAGCCTTGATCTTCACTAAGGGACACCTTCCCTTGTTCTTCTTCACCTCTCTTAGCCAAGAGAGAGGACCTTCATCTTTATGGTTGAAATGAGAGTTAGGGAGGTGGGAAGTGAGAGCCTCACAAGATATATATGTAGGATGAGCTCTCTTACAGATTTCCTACTCACTCTAACAAATGTAGCAAGTGATTAAGCTTAGAGAGAGAGGAGGCTGTAGGAAGCACTCAACTATAGAATAGGAACCTCACATAGAGTTTTGCATTGAATGCTCAACCTTGGAATGAAGCCCAAGGGGTCCTATTTATAGCTGGGGATGCCTCTTAGCCTTTGGGAACACTTGAGAATGAAAACTAGTCGTTTTGTGGCTTGTAACAGATATATTTTCACTTATTGCAACTCCACAATGGCTAGAAGCACTTTTCTGCACTTTTTCATACAGTGCAATCGGTCGAGTTACTATAAAGGTAACTCGACCGATAGAGTAAAAGACAAAGCCGATATTCAGACCATCGGTCGAGTTTGTCCTGGGGAAACTTGTCCGACCAATGAAAATCAAATTAGTCAGGTACTCCATCGGTCGAGTTCTGTGAAATGTAAACTCGACTAATCAAAAGTCATTTTCAAGATCCAATCAAGATTGGCCGAGTTCTGTGTATTGACAACTCGACCGATGAATAGCCTGATGTGAATTTTGGAAAATGGTTTTTGAGTGCTTAAACATTCGATCTAAGTGCTCTAGATTTTTTTTAAGCTTAATTACAAGTCATTCAATCATTACAAGTGATTTACAACATGATTCTAATGGATTTACATCATATTACAAAAACGTACACTTGTATTGACTTTGACTTGTCTTTTCTCCAATTTCATATACGCAAGTTAGGGCATTTGGAGCGTGTCTATACCTAATCTGAAAACACTCAATTAGAAGCATTAGACACCAATTTGTGGAATGGTTAGTCATCATGAAAACATGAGTTTAGTCAATTTAGACATGAGTCAACATTGATTTAATTGACCTTGAGTCAACAGTAAGAACATGTAATCAAGTATTAAATCCTCAATATAGGGTCACGGTGTACAAAGAATGCATAGTCTTCGATCATTACATTGTATCTAAACCCCAAAATCAAGGTCATCACAAAGACATGCGTCATTGAGTAATATTATTCTCCAGACATTTATTATGTTACTTCATTATCTTATAACTGAATAAAATAGAATGAATTAGAAGCATGTCTTTATTATTAATCAAATCATTTACAAGTTATTCCATCAAAATCATCATATGATTGGTTCTCTAGGCATACACACCAACATACTCCCACTTGCACTTAGTGCCTCGATGGCAAGTCCCAAAACTTGGAGAGGGATCCAAGGCTCAACGAGGAGCCCCGCTTGGGTCGCGGCGGATAGCTCTGAGGAGAGCAGGAAGAGTCTTGGGCACAGAGGCATTTCCCATGATAGAGCCTTGACCTTCTCCGATATCCTCCGTGGAGTTCTAAAATCTTGGCTCCTCCTCCAGTGGCCCCGAACTCAGCGCCGGCGGTGGTTTGGGGTACTGGTAGAGCGTGGCAGTAGGATAGGGGCATCGGCGCTAGAGGTGTTCTCTTTTCTACCCGATGAAGCACAACCACCAACAGCATCACAGGTGCTCGTGGGAGGCATTTCTCCATTATGGGGTGTTCTTGGTTTCTTCTCCCAATCTGCAGCTCCTCCTTCCGCCATAATGCAGATCGCCCAACCACACATGGTCGTTCTTCAAGCATCACAGGATTCAAAATAGTCACCCTGGGTTCAGGGAAGCTCCCTGATACATCGTCAATCATCTTTGAGGCACCTACTTGCCTTCCTCTGCTCCGGTCACCCCCTAGCTCTCACTGCCGGCAGCGATGGAAAAGGAAAGGGACGGTTGGGTTCTAGATCTCGTCGAATTTTTGGGCCTCTAGGCAACAGATGATAGGTTGTTGGGTAGTTCTTGGTCTTGTGGATCTAGTGGAGCAATTCAAAATACCAGAAAATATCTCCATGAATCAAATGCATACCAGGTCTCCGATGTCAGTACCTGCTCCTGATTTCTCAGAGCTAGGTGATAAATAAGGCAGAAACCAGGTCCAAGGGAAGCCATTTGTCTGATCATCGAATTTGGCCCAGCCTACACCGTATTTGGCTGGCTATTCTCATGCGACAAAAATGTAACTAAATATTTTATCTGAATCATTGAAGCCATGTTCCTTTAATCAAAATTATGTTTATTAACGTCTCTCAAATGGCTAAAACAAAAGTCATTGCCAAATTTGATATTAAGCCTGCGTTTGGCACAGGATTGGGATTTTGGAATCTGGACTGGGTTAGTCTGGATTCTGGTGATGGGTAGTCACGATGCAGTCAGATTTTGTTTGACAACACAGTCTGATTTTAGTCAGCTGGTCTGATTTGAGTCTATGTGCAGTTTGAATCTGTTTGGCTGCAAGTTTGATTCTATTTGGCAGTGTAGTCAGGATCTGCTTATTCTGTCTTGTTCTTGTAGAATTGTTTGAACAAGTACGCAGAATGTGTATTTGTGATGCCACTTCAACCTAAGTTTAGAATATATTAAAAAAATATTTTATTTGTGTTGTGTGGGTGTCATTTTATATATTTAGAAAAGTGCAAATAAGATATGATAATGCTAATTTTTACGTGGTGATTAAAAATTAATGAAACGCTACTGTCGTCTGGAATGAAATTTGCATGTGGTATATATGTAATGTTGAACATATTCGACGCAGTAATTGTCAAACAACATAAAATATGAAATAGGCCTAATATATTTTGTTCATAACATAAACAAATAACATTATCGTCACTAACAACAACTGATAATTATGATATTGTCGTCATTTGTTAAACATAAACTGTCACTAATAATAAAATAATTATTTACGGGTGAACTACGTCAGGGGAGACGGACAAAAAAGGGGACGTGGTTGGATGTGGATCTTGATTCAAATTGGCCAACGTTATGGCCTGATCGTACTCGTCCCATAACACTGGGCATAGTTTCTGCACCGACTGCTTGTTTTGTTGTTTGATGTCGTCTTCTGGCCAATCAAACAACAACGGAAAATGAGGACCATGCTGAATGACCCGGCCCTTGACTTGTTCATCGGTCCCAATTTTGCCCTCCTCCTTTGTGTGATTGCAACATGGTTTTTTGCATAAAAGGTTATCTTTAACATATTTTTGAATGTTTTCCGGAGACATTAATAGTTTTTCGAATTTTTCCCTTGCCCTTGTCTTTGCTCGCGGTGTCGACATCTAAAATTAATAAAAACAAAGGTATGAACAAATAACAGAAATCGTAAAGTAACTGTGCCAATAAGTTTTACAAATAAATAATGCAACCTAACTTAGCTGATACTAAGTTTGAAGGTGATGCAATTTTTGTAAACATAATAATGAAGTAGGAAATTTGATCACATTATGGTAGCAACATATAATATTATAACACATAAGTAGAGCATGTAAAATGTTGCGATGTAAACACAAACAACTACAACATTTAGCACATATGTTACAAGTTTGGTTATTTATTTCAATTGTCAGTGGTAAAGAATGCAGAAATCTCTGGTGGGTAAGTGTGACGCGCCGTCAAAAAGTTGTGTTTAATGCCTTGTTGCGCGACCAGTGTGGAGGGAGGCAATAAATCTCCCACTATGAAAAGATTGTCTCTTACAAACTCTCTCTTGATGTATTGCCATCGCATTTGCAACTCAGCCAATGAAATGTAAGGGCCTCCTGTTATGTATAGGAACCGGTGCCATGCCTCCATCCAAGCTTGTATAGAGTATACTCCATTTACACATCTACTCACGTGATATTGGGTTCTCATCAAACCCTTGAGAACCATATCAAGCTTGGTAGACCGGATAAAAGACGGTGTCGGCGGTTGGTCATCCATATAAAAGATTTTGTAAGTAACATATTTCAAAAGTAAGGGTGTGTATCACAATTAATTGTATTATTTGGTTTTACATAACTTTAAGAAAAATTTCGATTAATAACATACATCACTAATAAAACATTCACCAACATGAAGAAAAAATTCATAACACTTATAATGTAATATGACGTTTATAAAAGTGCCTAAATTAAACAAGTGTATGATGTTCATAACATCCATTGATAGTCATTCTAAATAGAGAAGACAATGTAAATGTATTTGCCATTCAACATTATGGAGTCATTTGAGGTGAAGGGATGTCCACAAGCAGATGACAATCTTCCTCCAGACTGGCAATGTTGCATTCTAAAACCTCATGCTCATACTTTTTATTAGTTTATAATTCATCATAGTTGTGATGAATATCAATGAAGTCCTTCATGTTCATCGCTTGACCCCACACTGACTTGCACTCAACAGTTAGTAACACAATCTCTGCTTTCAATGAATCAGTTGTTGGGGGGAGATCGACTGCCCAATGGAAGTATCTGCATCGGTCTTTTCCCTAAAATGTAGTACCAAGTTCAAGTTAATGGCAAAGAATGCAGAGCCTCAATATGGGCAGTCTATTATTTATTGTTGTACTATCGCACCTCACGAGTAGAGCATATGTAATACATTTCGCCCGGCCTTTGAATCAGAATGGCAAAGTCATATAACCCTGCATCCTCTGTGTTAAGCCGTAAGGCTGCATGTATCCCACAATCACACCTTGGAACCTCAGATGGAGTCACCGACATCTAATAAAACAAAATTGACGATTAATACAAAAATGTCGGGTTCATGACATAGTTTTCAAAGATAATATGAAGAACATTTGTTCAGGAGTAGCTAATTGTTGCAACAAACAAGTGCAGTTCATTTGGACAGATCATAATATAGTATATCTATGATGTATTGTATCCATCTTCCTCTGTTGAAGAGTCATTATCGCTCGTTATTTGAAGTTGGTGGCGAAGATATCGACACCTCTCCCGCATACTTGAATTTTCTTCTTGTAGCCTATCGGTGTCTGCTCTTGTTAAACAGACAAAGTCACAGTGTTCTAACCAGAACTTGTGTTTGCTACGTGTATATGTGAGTTGTGATACCATTGCATCCCTAATTGCAGTCAGCGTGGCCACTGTAGGTTGTACTTGCTGCGCGGGCAACCTCATATGGCATCTGGTTGATACAAGACCCCTACCACATGTAAAATATGGTCTGTGGGGATTTTTGTTTTCAAACTGTCCATTTGATGCATCTGTGGCACCCATGTATACTCGTACGGTGCACTGCAGACCACATGGGCACGACGGCATGTCATTGTCCATTTCTAGACAAAAAACCTAATGAGACATAATTTGACATTGTTTATAAGTAGGCAAAATTGTAGTCAACAATAGAGTTTGAGAACAAAAGTTGGCCATTAAGTTACAAAATTAAATTGGAAAAGCGAGTAAGTGAAACATGTTGTAGAACATGTTTCAATGTCTGCAAGTTAGAAAACATATGCATAAATCACTTATTTGCCCACATAGAATTGGCAACAGTTTCGCGCAAAACATCTCCCTCCCTAGCATCGTTCTGGCTTGTTTGTTGGAGAGAACTCAATCTGTTCAAGATGTCAATGGTAGTATAAGGCCCATCCAAGTTTTTGTCCATCATAGGATCACCATCATTTTGGTGCCGGATAAAATTGTGAATGATAAAACAAGCCATTACAATCCGAGACTGAGACTGCACGGGAAAAGTCACTCCTTTACGAAAGTAGGAAAACCTCTTCTTCAACACACCAAAGGCTCGCTCAAAAACATTATGTAGTTGAGCATGTCGATGGTTGAACATTTCCTTTTTGCTGGTGTATGAGCTTCTATTACCCCGATACTCTCCTATATGGTAAGCAACGTTTTGATATGGTGCAAGAAATTGGCTGGTGTTGGCGTACCCTGCTTCAACAAGATAGTAATTCCCAGCGGGTACTTTGAACCCGCCTGTGGTTGTAGCTGTGTGAAGTACCCTTTGGTCAGCAAAAGATCCCTCCCAACCAGTCATGATATATGTAAACTCCATTGAGAAGTATACTACATCCATGACATTCATGAAACATTCCCTTTTCTATTCCTATATCGGTTCTACTTATCCTGCTTCACCAAAATGGGGATGTGTGTCCCATCAATTGCCTTAATGGCATCCTAAGACAAGTATATAAGACATACACAAGTAACTACCAAACTCAACGATGACGATAGTGTTGGATCAATGGGCACTAGAGGGGTGGTAAATAGAGCTACACACACTTCACAAAATCAATTAGACCACCAATTTAAACTTAGTGCAGAAACTAAATCAAGTAGCAATTTGATGTCCTAATTTAGAATTCAAAGCAAGGATAAGAGACAATGAATAGCAATCACTTGGACAGGTGGTTAGAGTGGTTCCATGTCCTAAACTTAGGAGCGATGTCAGTCCACTACCTAGAGTTGGTTAGACTCTAGGATTTGCAACTTGGTTCTATTATATATCACAATAATATTACAAGATACATAAACCACACAACCAAGGACTTCAATTTCTCAAGCTAAGATCTTCTACCTTTTCAAGGACTTACCCACTAAGCAATATTCTTCAGCCTTCTTCAAACGAATTACCCAATCTTACCTTAGTCTTCAGCCTTGTAGGATTTACCTATCTCACTTGAGCTTTGCCTTGCACCTCTCCTTCTCTTGGAGAGCTTCTCCATGTTTCAACTTCACCAAGGGATCTGGAGCAACAAGCTATCTTCACTCTTGAAGATCAGCCATCATCTTCACCTTCACTCGGAGAAGAACATCAACAGCCTCTCTTTCACTTGGAGAAGCAGCTTCAATCATTCTTCAAAGGGAATAGGATGTAGGAAGAGAGAAAGGAGAGTTGTACATCATACAAGGGATAGCTCTCATACATATGGACCTAACTCACTCATAACTCACGAATTTATCTTGAAGGTAGAGAGAGAAAGGGGCTCAAGGGCTTGGAACACTCTCAACTAGGCTAGAACCAAGTTTGCAATAGAAGAGCAGCTTGGAATGAACTCCAAGGGGTTCTATTTATAGTTGAGGGTGGCCCTTTAAGTTGTGGGACACTTGGATGCAAAAATAGTCATTTTTTGTTCAAGAAAATGGCTCTATTTTTTCCCAAAACACTTCACCAATTGTCACATCACTTTTTCTGCAAATTCTGTACAGTGCAATCGGTCGAGTTTTAATGGGGGTAACTCGACTGATCAAGTAAGAGACAAAACCGATATTCAAATGATCGGTCGAGTTTGTCCTGACAAAACTTGACCGACCATTTAAACTGGAAATGGCATGTTACCTGATCGGTCGAGTTCTGTGAGTGCACAACTCGACTGATGCAATCTTCAGAAAATCGACCAAGGATTGATCGGTCGAGTTTCAAGCCAGGGAAACTTGACCGACCAAGTGCCTGTAATCCATTTTCTAATTTGCATTTGAAGTGATTAGCACCTGGTGAATTTTGTCCCAAACATTTTTCTCTTCTAAGTTACAAGTCAATTCATCATTACAAGTGATTACATGGATTTTCTAAGGTCGTTTACTTAGAAATCCCAAAACGCACACTTGTAGCCGTTTTGACTTGAACTTGACCCATTCTAGGGCTTTGGATTTTAGATCCTTTTCATGTACCTAATGCCTGCAAACAATCTTAAACACACATATTAGATACATATGAGTGGAATGGTTAAGTCATTATCAAAATATAGGTAATGTATAACCTCTAGGTCAACATTCTCCCCCTTTTTGACAATGAAAAACCATTCCTCAAACATATTGAAAAGGATAAGAAAGTTATACCTTTGCCTTGTGACTTAGGGGGATTCATAATTAGATCAATTTTGAATTGCTCCCCCTCAAACTATGCTTCCTCTTACCTGCATGTTAGTTTCTCTACACATGGCAATACCTATTTCCATGTGATATGTAATCCATCAACAGTGAATTAACAAGAAAAGGATCACCTAAGAAAGAAAGAAATAGTATAACAACAAGAAACAATATGATTGAGTCTCATCCCACAAGATAATTCTCCCCCTTTTGACATTATCAAAAAGGTAGGGGGGTAGAAGAGAAAAAAACCAGGTCTTCTCCAAAAACTCAACCAAACATAGATGCAAGAGAATAGGCAGTAGTTAAAAATAGAATGCACACAACCACAAAGCAAGTCATGATCAAAATATAGCTCAAACTAGCACCAAGCATAGGATAAAACAGAGTACATAGCTAAAGTGCATATGGATGATATTTCAACATAGAAATATGTCTTCATGAACAACAACTACAACCATAAATCGAGAAAATAGAAATAAGAAAATAGTACAGCTCACAATAATGTGCCAGGATGTTGCTTATACAAAAGAGTCTAGAAAGATGCATATGATAGACATGCTAGACTATAAGCTAAGAAACCACCTAGACATCTAATCTATCTATATCAACTGTATCCTCATCGTCACCAGGGTTTTAGTCCTCATCCCCATTTGAAGGCAGAGCAGCAGTGCCAGCATCAGATCCAACACCATCACCACCATCTTCGTCGGAAGCATCCTCACCATCACCTTCTTCAGCATCAGCACCCTCAGCCTGGTCGAGCATCTCCTCGTCATCAGCAAGACCAAAGGAGCGACCGGGCCAGCGGGAATTCTGCTCGGCCCATGACATACCAAGAGCAAGAAGCTCCTTGACCTGCGGGAAGGACGGAGCAGAGTCACCCAAAGAGGCGAGCAGAGCGGCTAGGGGGCCAGCAGGCAACGACAGGAACTCAGGAGAAGAACTACCAGCAGCGAACGGCGGCGGAGCGGCAGCGGAAGGCTCGGGAGCAGAGAAGTAATGCTCGTATGCATTAGAAGCATAGGAACTACCCCGGTATGGCTGGTAGATGGGGTAGGGTTAAGCACAGGATAGGTTCATAGTGGACATGATTGCACACAAATCCTGATGCAGGTGTTCCTGAACCTGACGGTTGTACGCCTATTCATGCATCATATATCCCAGAAGGGTTTCATTGGATGCACGGAAGGACACACAGCTAGGTCGGGGATGTGACTGCAGAGGTGGAGCACGGGTGGAGGAGGGAGGGACAGCAAAGGCAGAGGCAGAGGCACCTGCAGCAGGGGAAAAGACATGGACAACCTTCTGAAGGGTGATTTCACTAATACAAACTCCTTTTCTAGCAACCGGGTAATGGAAGTCAGAAAAGAGGGATTCATCAGTGGCGAACTAGAAAAGACCACAAATCAGAGCTGGGTAGGGGGGGTGGGTGCCCTTGGTGTTCTTGCCGGTGTCGAAACAGGTCATGTGGTGCAAGATATATCTAGCCCATTTGACACGTATATTGTTTAGAAAACAATACATAATGACCGTAGTGTTTTCCGCAATGTCCGTTTGATTTCTCTTAGGATGGACATTACAGTTAATCACCAGGGCCAATATGTTCCTCTGAAGGTCAAGAGAGGATGAGGGCAGGGTTGACCGCTTCTTGTAGGCCACGTCGGGTTTCTTTAAAAACCGATGAATGTCCGGGAGCGTCAATTCATGGTGTTTATAAATACCTTCCGGGTCAAGAAGATCGAAATACTCTCCATAGTCCTTATGCCAAGTGTTGTTTTCCTCGTCTCCGGTAAGATAGAAGTTGAAAGTTTCCTCAGAGATTTGAAAACGTTGACCGACGATCATAGAAGTAAGAACTATTTCGGTAATCTGTGGGGGAATGAGCGAATCGTAGTTCCAACGCAGGTTTGCGTAGAACTCGTGTACTGCTTTTGTGCTAGACAACTGATTGTTGAAGCAGTCACGTTCGATCGCAAGAGCGGACAAGTGGTGGCTGGCGAGAAGCTTTGAAACAGAGGTAATAATCACTTGAAAGTGATTTGCGTCAACCAAGGGGTGAAACAGAAAAGGAGATCGGAGAAGAAGATCCTTATACTGATTTACCGCCTCAATAGACACAAAGGAGGTGTTATCGAACGGAATCAAGTGATTAGTCGAGGAGGAGGCTGGAGCATTGCCAGGAGCAACACATTTTCGTCTATGGGAAGCCATGGAAACGAAAACAAGGAGAAAAACGTGCACACAAGCAAGATCAAACCTCAGACGCCAAAGAAAACCCACCACGAGTGCCCGGGAAGGTCAAGAACGGGGTTGCTAGGTCACCCTAGGGTTAGGAACAGGAGGTTTAGGGCTGGGGGTGAGAGCTCGGGGCTTAGAGACAAGGAATCGGTCTACTATTTTCTAGTTGCAAGGGAAAATTGTCGGTCGATCCTAACTTTTAAGTTGGCGCAGCCCGTCGATCGGTCGAGTTCTGAGGGTGGCAAACTCGATCGAACGTCCACTGAAGAACTACTCTCGGCTCCTGATCGGTCGAGTTTTCCAGGGTGGAAACTCGACCGAAGGTCAACCTGACCTAACAGTCTCATTCATAGATTCTAGCCATATACATGCCAATTAAATTCATTTTTCCATTCTATTATGCATAATTAACATACCTAGGCACATTTAGCTCATCATTGGACACTATTTAGCGATAAAACACAAATTTCGATAAAAACCCAAAAACAAGCAAAAACTAAGCATGTTGACAGGCAATTTAAGCACAAACAAGCATATATAGGCAAAACAAAGTGAAGATAGACATGAGCAAGCATATAAGAAAGAGACTACTAGCTAGATCACATGGCAAGATCATTCAAATCAACAATAAGCAATTTAGATCGAATAAAATTAAATTTATCTCTAGCTAGAGGTTTTGTAAAAATGTCCGCCAACTGATTTTCCGTGTCCACATGTGTGATATAGATATCTTTCTTCGCAATGTGGTCACGAAGAAAATGATGGCGAACCTCTATATGCTTGGCTCTACTATGCAATATAGGATTGTAAGATAGATTAATTGCACTAGTATTGTCACAAAAGATAGGAGAAGCATCAAAAAATATGTTAAAGTCTTGGAGCATTTGCTTCATCCATAGGACCTGTGCACAACAACTCCCGGCTGCAATGTATTCAGCTTCGGTAGTTGATAATGCCACTGTACTTTGTTTCTTGGAGAACCAAGACACTAAGCATGGTCCTAGAAGGAAGCAAGTAGCACTTGTGCACTTTTTATCAACCAAACACCCTGCATAATCTGCATCACTATATGCTCTAAGAGTAAAATCCCTTGATTTAGGATACCATAGTCCAGATTTTTGAGTTTTGGCTAAGTACCTAAAAATCCTCTTGACAGCAATAAGATGCGACTTCTTAGGGCAAGATTGAAAGCGAGCGCATAAGCCAACACTAAACATAATATCAGGTCTAGAGGCAGTTAAATAAAGTAAACTTCCAATCATACCTCTATAGAGCTTGTCATCTACCTTTTCACCTTCTTCATATTTGTCAAGTTTGGTGGTGTTTGATATGGGTGTATCCATCGGCTTCATGTTCTCCATCCCAAAGTGCTTGAGTAGTTCACTTGTGTACTTGCCTTGGTTGATGAAGTTTCCTTCTTTTGTTTGCTTGATTTGAAAGTTGAGGAAGAAGGTCAACTCACCCATCATGCTCATGTCAAACTCACTCTGCATAAGAGAACTAAACTCCTTGCAAAGATCAAGATCAGTCTCGCCAAAAATGATATCATCAACATATATTTGAATTATAAGAAATTGGTTAGAAGTGTGTTTTAGAAACAAGGTAGAATCAACTTTTCCCATGACATACCCTTTGTCTAACAAAAAGTTCTTTAGTTTCTCATACCAAGCTCGAGGTGCTTGTTTGAGTCCATAGAGAGCTTTTTGCAACAAATAAACATGATTGGGTAACTTGTCATTTTCAAAGCCTGGAGGTTGAGAAACAAATACTTCCTCCTCGATTGTACCATTCAAAAATGCACTTTTAACATCCATTTGATATAAAAAGAAATTTTTATAGCTAGCAAAGGCAAGTAGCATACGAATAGATTCTAATCTAGCAACATGAGCACAAGTTTCATCAAAATCAATACCATCCTGTTGGTTGTATCCTTGTGCTACTAACCTTGCCTTATTTCTTACCACTTTTCCATGCTCATCTAGCTTGTTGCGGTAGACCCATTTGGTGCCAATGATTTTTCTATCACTTGGTCTTGGCACTAAGGTCCACACACGATTCTTCTCGAATTGCTCTAGCTCTTCTGGCATGGCAAGGATCCACTCATCATCACCAAGGGCTTCTTTGATGTTCTTTGGCTATAGTTGGGAGATGAAGGCACTATTTTCTTGTTCTTTGTTGTGAGCAGCGCATGTCCTCACTCTCTCAAATGGGTTGCCAATGATCAACTCCTTGGGGTGATTCTTTGCAAAGCGGGGAGTGGGATCCTTCTTTTCTTCATCTTTTTCTTCTTCTATCACCTTCTTACCTTTGTTTTGGATGTTGAGGTCTTTTAGGACAGGAATTAATTCATCTGCAACATCATCATCACCAACATGCTTGCCAACAATAGGGTTAGTTTCAATAAACTTAACATTGATAGATTCTTCAATTTTAGACAATTCAATGTTGAATACTCTATATGCCCTGCTAGTAGTGCTATAGCCTAGGAAGAAAGCCTTGTAGGATTTTGGATCAAACTTGTTGAGAGAATCCTTCGTGTTTAAAACAAAACAAGGACATCTGAAAACATGAAAGAAATCAATAGACGGCTTCCTACTGTGCCATAGTTCATAGGGGGTTTTCTTGAAAGAAGGATGTGTGAAAACTCGGTTTTGCACAAAGCATGACGTGCTAACAGCTTCAGCCCAAAACTTCTTAGGAGTTTCATACTCAAGAAGCATGGTCCTAGCCATCTCTTGTAGCGACCTGTTCTTCCTCTCAACAACCCCATTTTGTTGAGGCATGCGAGGAGAAGAGAAATTGTGCGAATAACCAGATTTATCACAAAAACGCTCAAAAAGATCATTTTCAAACTCTCCCCCATGATCACTACAGATAGAAATAATTCGGCAAGAAGCTTCATTTTCAACCCGTTTACAAAAGCTCGAAAAAACATCAAGAGAATCACTTTTAGAAATGAGAAAGAAGGTCCAAGTATATCGAGAGAAATCATCGACAATAATAAGACAATACTTGCAACCACGAAGCGTTTCAGTTCTCATTGGTCCGAATAGATCAATATGAAGGAGTTCAAGAACTCTCTTGGTACTCATGACTCCTTTGGATTTGAAGGAGGATTTGATTTGTTTCCCTTGTGTACAAGGTTGGCATTCCTCATCCTTATTAAAATCCAATTTAGGAAGTCCTCGAACCCAATCCTTTTTGTTCAACTTCTTCATTTGATGCAAATTCACATGACCCAAACGACGATGCCAAAGAGAAAGATCGTTTTTATCCACAACCAAGCATCTATTTAGTATGGGCTTAAGAGCATCAAGAACAATAACATAAAGATTACCATTTCTAGTTCCCTTATATATGACATTGTAGGAGAGGGAATCTAGAAGCAAGCATTCTAAAGAAGTAAATAACACAAGATATCCATTATCACAAAGTTGACTAACACTAATTAAATTATGATGTAGGCCATAAATAAGCAACACATTTTTAATACATAGTTCATTTCCTACATCGCCCTCACCTATAACCTTACCCTTCTTGTTGTCCCCGAAGGTTACCGATCCTCCTTTCTTTTTCTCGAACTTGTTGAAATGGCTGATTTCTCCAGTCATATGCTTAGAGAAGCCACTATTAACAATCCATTTCTTTTTAACCTGCAATAAAAGAGGATGTCGGAACCCAACTCAAACTTTGGGATCCGGGGTTAGCTTGGTGACCCATTTCATCTTCGGGTTGGTCCCCTTGGGCTTGTAAGGACAATAAGTAGAATAGTGATCATCACATTTGCAATGCACACAAACCATAAGGTTCTTAGAGTCAGAAGTCTCTCCATGGAAAATGGGAGGTTCCACACTCTTCTTCTTACCCTTGTTCTTACTCTTTTTCTTACCTTTGGGAGAAGTCCCATCATATCCCAAACCACTAGTACCAACCTGTTTGGTAGAGTGTTCTAGGACATCATTGAGGGATTTCTTTCCCGAGAGAAACCTTTGCAAAGTAGATCTTAACTTAGCATTATCATCACTAATATTTATAACAGTAGTAGAAAGACTAGCAAGATCTTCTCTAGCATGCAAAAGGTCGGCCTCAAGACAGAGGGCTTTAGTAAGAAGGGAATCTTTTTCTAAATTTAAGCTAGCAACTTCATTTCTTGGCAAAACAGGCCTAAAAGATAAATCACTAACTTGAGCAAGCAACTTTACATTTTCAGATTTAAGAACAACAATCTCTCTTTGATAAGCATAGACTTCATCTCTCCTAGCATCATCAATAAGCTTGAGTTCTACATTTTCAGTTTTAAGAGTATCAAGCTCATCTAGGCACTTTTGGTTTTCTATCTTAAGATCTTCAATATTTTTAAGATAAACACCATTCTCAACCTCTACTCCATTGTATTGAAGTTCAAGGTCAAGAAATTGCCCTTGTAAGGAATCTATGCTATCAAGATGCAATTTTTCATTTTTATCAAGAATATCAATCTTGGCATAAAGATCATCAACTATTTTGCCTAATCTCTTCCTCTTAGACTTACATTTAGCAAAAGATGATTGACATTCATTAAGCATATCAATGATAGATTCTTTAGGCAGCTCTAGCAAATTAACTTCACTTACCTTGCTTACCTCACTTACCTCACATACATCTTCACTAGTGGAGGCCATGAGAGCTAAGTGGCATTCTCCGTCTCCGGAACTTGAGGATCTTGAGGACGACTCCTCCCATGCCGCATGAGCTGCATCTTTGAATCTTCTTTCCTTCTTATCTTTCCTCTTGTACTTAGCTTCTCTCTTGTACTTGTCATCTTTCTTGTACTTGTCATCTTTCTTGTGGCTGCTCTTGTGATGACTCTTCTTAGTCTTTGGGCAGTCACTCTTGTAGTGGCCTTTTTGACCACACTCATATCATCTTGGAGTTGAGGAGGAGGGCTTGCTCTTGAAGTGCTTCCCTTTTGAGAATTTTGCTTCATGCTCATTGGAACCTTCATCTTCACTTGAGGAAGGGCTGGGAGACTTCAAGGCAAGTTGTTGTTGTCGGACCATTTCTTCAACGTGTGCTTTGAAGGTTGTGTCCTTTATCTTCTTTGACTCTTTTTCTTCTCTTTTCTCTTCCTCTTCTTGCTTGTCAAGCCTAGGTTCATGGGCTTGGAGGTTACCAACCAGCTCCTCGATTGACAACTCACTTAGCTTGTAGACTTCTTCAATTGAAGTAACCTTAGGCTCCAATCTCTTAGGAAGAGATCTCAAGATCTTGGCATTGATAGTACCTCTATCCATAACACTCCCAAGAGCTTCCAAGCTATTCAAGATGACATTTAGCCTAGTGTACATATCTGCCACTCTCTCATTCTTACCCATCTTGAAGTTCTCTAAAAGACCACCAAGCATGTAGACTTTGGCCTCCTTCACTTGCTCGGTTCCTTCATAGGTGACACACAATTTGTGCCATATCTCATGCGCCGTGTCCCAAGAAGAGATCCGGTTGAACTCGGATGGAGTAAGAGCGGCGTAGATGATGCTCACAGCTTTGGCGTTGAGTTGAGCACGCTTCATCTCCACTTCCGTCCATGTGGTGATGTCCCCTTTTGGATCTTCATATTTGAGGTGGACAATCTTCCGGATTTCGTAGCTCACACCTTGGAGGTAGAATTGCATTCTCCTCTTCCAATATAGAAAGTTTATGTTGTCGAAGACCGGGGGTCTCATGGAGAAGCTTCCTTCAAGGTTGTGTGACCCAAGAGCTGAATCACCCATCTTCTCCTACTTGTTGAAGTATCTTGGAGAAGACGCGCTCTGATACCACTTGTTGGATCAATGGGCTCTAGAGGGGGGGGGTGAATAGAGCTACACACACTTCGCAAAATCAATTAGACCACTAATTTAAACTTAGTGCATAAACTAAATCAAGTAGCAATTTGATGTCCTAATCTAGCATTCAAAGCAAGGATAAGAGACAATGAATAACAATCACTTGGACATGTGGTTAGAGTGGTTCCACGTCCTAAACTTAGGAGCGATGTCAGTCCACTACCTAGAGTTGGTTAGACTCTAGGATTTGCAACTTGGTACTCTTATATATCACAATAAGATTACAAGATACATAAACCACACAACCAAGGACTTAAATTTCTCAAGCTAAGATCTTCTACCTTTCCAAAGACTTACCCACTAAGCAAGATTCTTCAACCTTCTTCAAAGGACTTACCCAATCTTACCTTAGTCTTCAGCCTTACAGGATTTACCTATCTCACTTGAGCTTTGCCTTACACCTCTCCTTCTCTTGGAGAGCTTCTCCACGTTTCACCTTCACCAAGGGATCTGGAGTAGAAAGCTATCTTCACTCTTGAAGATCAGCCATCATCTTCACCTTCACTCGGAGAAGAACAACAGTAGCCTCTCTTTCACTTGGAGAAGCAGCTTCAATCAATCTTCAAAGGGAATAGGAGGTAGGAAGAGAGAAAGGAGAGTTGTACATCATACAAGGGATAACTCTCATACATATGGACCTAACTCACTCATAACTCACGAATTTATCTTGAAGGTAGAGAGAGAAAGGGGCTCAAGGGCTTGGAACACTCTCAACTAGGCTAGAACCAAGTTTGCAATGGAAGAGAAGCTTGGAATGAACTCCAAGGGGTTCTATTTATAGTTGAGGGTGGCCCTTTAAGTTGTGGGACACTTGGATGCAAAAATAGTCATTTTTTGTTCAAGAAAATGACTCTATTTTTTCCCAAAACACTTCACCAATGGTCACATCACTTTTTCTGCAAATTCCGTACAGTGCAATCGGTCGAGTTTCAATGGGGGTAACTTGACCGATCAAGTAAGAGACAAAACCGATATTCAAATGATCGGTCGAGTTTGTCCTGACAAAACTCGACCGACTATTTAAACTGGAAATGGCATGTTACCTGATCGGTCGAATTCTGTGAGTGCACAACTCGACTGATGCAATCTTCAGAAAATTGACCAAGGATTGATCGGTCGAGTTTCAAGCCAGGGAAACTCGACCGACCAAGTGCCTGTAATCCATTTTCTAATTTGCATTTAAAGTGATTAGCACTTGGTGAATTTTGTCCCAAACATTTTTCTCTTCTAAGTTACAAGTCAATTCATCATTACAAGTGATTACATGGATTTTCTAAGATCGTTTACATAGAAATCCCAAAACGCACACTTGTAGCCATTTTGACTTGAACTTGACCCATTCTAGGGCTTTGGATTTTAGATCCTTTTCATGTACCTAATGCCTGCAAACAATCTTAAACACACATATTAGATACATATGAGTGGAATGGTTAAGTCATTATCAAACTATAGGTAATGTATAACCTCTAGGTCAACATATAGTGGTTATATTAACAAAGGAATGGACAATGGTCAACTAAGTGATGGTCATGCCTTGAAGTAAGGGTAAAATCTTAAACTCTCAGCGATGCGACGGTGTGGAGTTGTGGATGCAGTTGTCATGACAATATATTCATTGCACAAAGCACACACTACACCCAACACCTCATTAAAATTTATGCTTATGGTCTCACCGCTGTGAATGTAGTCCTAAGCCAGAACATGGTTGGTATGTCCATGGCCAACCATTTGAAGGAAGTAGCAAACTGCCTCCACTGATGGCACACCTCTTGTACTTTTCAACAAACCTCGGTCCTCAAGTTTGTCAATAAAGGCTAAAACCGTGTTGGGTAGCATACGGTACAGATCGTACACCCTCCTTTCATGGTCGGTTATTATTTCTAAAACCTTTTTATGGCTACTCCTAATACTAACCGATCTCGGTAATTGTTGGTGTGTGGTTGTGGCGTCTGAATTTTGCATGATATTGTGGGATATTTGTTCAGGTATTTGGTAGGATATTACGTTAGCAATGTCATTATCCGGACCAGACATAAGATCCAGTAGTTGTAGAATGTCATCATTTGTTTCATATGGATGAATACCGACCATCACGTCTACAATTAAAAGTGACTACCCACATAAGAAAAATATCGAGATAATGCAGAAATGAAATTAGGGCTATAACGATAAAATAGCAAATATTGACCAAATAGCAAATAACAAGATAAAACATTATATAGTACCATAGTTCATAGATTGTTCCCAACAGAATTAAATAGTACAATAACAACTTTTGAGAAAGTTCATAAAATAAAAGGCACGATACTGATATAGTTCTTAAATTAGACAACCTCAGAAGTACGGCGGCGGGGCACAACATCTACTATTGTAACCACTTGTGCTAGCAAACAAGGACGGTGGAGATTGTGGATATGGTGGTGGCGTGAAGGGTGATTGTGATGCATAAGCTCCAGAAGCCGTGTTCTTTATTTCCCACAAGTCTTGCAACCAAATGGGAATTTTTTGTGGGGTGTCCATAAGGCTTAGGTAAATGATACGGTTAGCTGGATCTTTTATGGTGTGCACAAGCGTAGTAAAAACTGGGACAGGGGTGTCAGGGTAGATTGCATGAAAGTGGTGTAAAATGGTTTGGTATTCGTCTTTGTCATTAGACCTAGCAGCAATTATGCTGCCCATCTCATGTATCTTAGAAAACACCTTTGTGAATTTGGAAACGACATCATTAGACAGGACATAACTGTCCTTTGAGCTTGATGCTCGCTTCCTGCATCTGATCGTGGTGGGAGTCCTTGCACCAACACCTTGGTTGTGTGATCCATCGTTGGTGTCCTCACTTTGCATCCTAGAATTACCCATGTCTTCAGTGAAACCGGCTGGACCGGTTGGACCGGTCGGTTCTGGGATGATAAATGAATCAGATGCATCTAGGTCAACAACAACATCATCTTCAGATGCAACATCAGAAGGAGACTGTCTATCGGTTGAGGACATTGCATGATGTCCCCTAGATATGTTCCTCCCCCCATCAAATCGATGTCGTAGTAGTGGTAGAATGGTCTGTTGATCAATCTCGCTAGTTCCCAGTTTTCCTAAAATAGGGGACAACTACTAATTAGGTTAATATTAACAATTTTAATTTAATATATAATACTCAGGGGAGTGTATGTTATTAGACATACCGTAAGTGCCTCCCTCCACTCCGGGGTGTCAGGCAATATTGGCTTGTGCCTGCTGTCATCCCATCCAACACCACTTTTGTTGGTCACCAGTTTTATCTTTGCGTAGTCTCTCTTGAGGTTCTTCCACTGAGTTTTCAACTGATCCAATGTACCCTCATTCCTCCCCATCCTGATATGCCAATCGTGTAGTGTCTCCCTCCATGCGTCCCTAGTAAATATTCCATCTACACACCTACCCATGTCATATTGTCTCCTCAATGCCATAACCAGAGCTTCATCCAACTCTTTCGACCATACAATACGGAATCTCAGGTCTGGTGCAGCCATAGTAGTAATGACACTACAATATATCACTTTAGTCAGGGTGTTTAAATGAAACTGTTATCAACACCTAGTATGAGTCTGCATAGTTGAAAGTGATAACTTGTATTAAAGTAGTCTAATATAAGGTCGATGTTTAAACTACTGATCGAATGGTGACAGGAGCAGCAGAATATTGTGCTCTACATCGAATGGTGGTGTATTGAAGTTTATAAGATGATTAACAACATCATAAATTAGGTGATGTACAACACAGTAGCTACATGACCAAACAATATGCAAAAACAATCATGTCTAAATATAAACATGTCCTCGTATATGAGATTACACATAAATATATAGGTACTTGTAACAGAACATCCAATATGTTTTTAGCAAACGCATCATCTAATATGTTCATTATTGGAAAAGTACATCAATAGCAAGCATTCAGCATGGAATTCACAGAAACCATATTCGTATTTCTCAGGAGATATACCTGGTCAGCCAAAATCAAGGTTGAAGAGAAGAGCCCGGCCAGTGATAGTGTCAGGGATGGTACATACAATAAATGCAGAGGGAATACAGATTAGCCAAAATGGTTGGATTATTTGAAATAAGTAATGAACAAATTGTTAGATGGTCAAATAATATTCTGGAACCAAAGCAGACTAAGTCGGCATCCCAAAATGATGACAGGAGCAGCAGAATCTTGTGCTCTACATAGAATGGTGGTGTATTGATGTTTATAACATGATTAACAACACCATAATTTAGGTGATCTACAACACAATAGTCGGCATTCAGATATATGTTTCAACTTAAATACAAATAAAGATAATGGTGGTGTATTGATTATAAAAATAAAGATAATATTGTGTTGTACATCGAATGGTGGTGTATTGATTATAGCACATACTTGTTCCAACTTAAACACCATAATTTGCATGTATACAAAGCATAAGCAGTCAAGGCGCACAATCATAACACAAATAAGAAGAAGTTGAATAATCAAAATTAGGGTGTCCCAGTTCTAGTTTTGAAAAGTTGACACATAAAAAAAACCTACATGAATGATTCAGACCTCAATGTAGGGCTTATAGCACATACTTGTTCCAACTTAAACAAATATATTACATAAGATATCTGTACCTGAACAAATAATGACCTATCAAACATAATACATGATACATATTAACATGAAAACACACCTAAAACACACTGACACATATTACATAAATATACTTCTCAGGTTCCTTCCATGACCAAACAATATGCTAAAACAATCATCACTAAATATAAACCTATCCTTGTAAATGAGGTTACTAGTGGGGATAATAGGGGGTGATGGCACGATCGCAGAAAGGGCGAGATGAAAATGGACTCAGAGCGCAGAAACCGGGTTATGAACCGAAATCCCGCCCCTCATGGGACTGCGAGAACCCGAGTTAGGGGGTTCCGTTATCCCAAAACGGGGGTTTTTCAGGGTTGTGAACCAAACAAAAATCAACCTCAAACCGGCACTTGTTTGGCGGGGTTGGCACATAAAGACAAGGCCAAACCAGGTTTCGGTCTCGTGCCAAACACAGGCTAAAAATCCATTATCCGGTCTATCAAATAATTCCCTTTGAATAACAACATATCTAGGGATATCATGATCAAAGTTAATCATCATTTGATCTATAATTATAACCAAACAACTCCAACTCACTTAGTACGATCATGATAGAGCCTTAGAATTGGCCTTCAACCATTTGGATTCATGTATATCACCACAACATGTTAACCATATAAATACCAAATTCAGTTAACATGAGACAATCATCTTAAGTAATCTAGCAGTCGGCATAATCCTTGGTTGTTTAGCCAATCACACTTTTTAGGTGGTAAGAACATGTAATCAAGTATTGAATCCTCAATATAGGGTCACAGTGTACAAAGAATGCATAGTCTTCGATTATTACATTGTATCTAAACCCCAAAATCAAGGTCATCACAAAGACACACATCATTGAGTAATATCATTCTCTAGACATTTATTATGTTACTTCAATATTTCATAACTGAATAAAACATAATGAATTGGAAGCATGCCTTTACTATTAATCAAATCATTTACAAGTTATGTCATCACAATCATCATATGAGTGGCTCTCTGGGCATACATACCAAAATACTCCCACTTGTACTTAGATCCAATCACCCATGAATCTTATTCCAAGTAGTCTGACATGACCATCATGGTTCCGCTGCAAAAGTGCTTTAGTCAAGGGGTCAACAACATTATTCTTAGTTGGTACCCTACAAATATTCACATCTCCTCACTGTACGATCTCTCGTATGAGATGGAAACACATTTGTATATGTTTAAAATGGTGACGCGATCTAGGTTTCTTAGCTCGTGCAATTGCTCCATTGTTGTCACAATATAGCTCAATTGCATCGTTGATGCTTGGAACCACTCCTAGTTATGAGATGAACTTCCTGATCCAGACAACCTCATTTGTTGCATTCAGTGCAGCAATATACTCAACCTCTATTGTAGAATCGACATTTGTATATTGCTTGGAACTCTTCCAGCTAACACATATGTTGTTTCGGCAAAACAAAAATCTTGATTGTAATTTTTAATCATCTTTGTCAGTTTGGAAGCTTGCACTGGTGTAACTCTTTACCACTAACTCTTCCTCTCTACCATAGACAAGGAATTGATCCTTAGTTCTTCTCAAGTACTTAAGGATGTTCTTCACGGCTATCCAATGAGCATCTCTTAGATCTGACTGATATCTGCTCGTCATGCTCAAGGCATATGAGACATTAGGATGGGTACATAACATTACATACATGATTGATCCAATTGATGATGCATATGGAATCAAACTCATGTGTCCCCTCTCTTCACAAGAGTTGGGACATTGAGATTTAGAGATGACAACTCCATGTACCATGGGTAGGTTTCCTCTCTTTGATCTCTCTATGTTGAACCTCTTCAACACTTTATCAATGTATGTGCTTTGAATTAGTCCAAGAAGTCTTTTGGATCTATCTCTATAGATCTTTATTCCCAAGATGTAGGATACTTATCCCAAGTCTTTCATAGAAAACATATTTCCTAGCCATTTTTTACCTTTTGTTAAGTAAGGATGTCATTCCTCATCAATAGTATGTCATCTATATACAATATGAGGAATACAATCATGCTCCCACTATCGTTCTTGTACACACATGGTTCATCTACATTTGGAGTAAAGCCAAACTCTTTGATTGTCTCGTCAAAATGAATATTCTAGCTCTGAGATGCTTGCTTCAATCCATAGATTTACCTTTGTAGCTTAAAAACTTTGTTTGCATCATCTGGATTTATAAAACCCTCAAGTTGTGTCATGTAGACATCCTTGAGAAGATTCTCATTAAGGAATGCAGTTTTAACACCCATCTGCCAAATCTCATAGTCATAATAAGATGTAATAGCAAGCATGATCCTGATGGACTTAACCATGGCTAATGGAGAAAAGGTTTCATCATAGTCAACACCTTGAAATTGTATGAAACCCTTTGCAACCAATGTTCCCTTATAGGTTTATACTTTACAATCCATGTCATTCTTTTTCTTGAAGATCCATTTGCACCCTATGGGTTTTACCCCTTCAGGTAGATCCACCAAGGTCCATACCTTGTTGGCATACATGGATTCCATCTCAGATCTCATGGACTCAAGCCATTTCTCAATCTCTGGTCCCTTAGTAGCTCCTATATAGGTTGTTGGCTCATCATCTATAACCAACTCACCACCTTCCTGAGTTACAAGATATCCAAATCTTTTAGGTCCAAGGTGTGTCCTACTAGATCTATGAGGTCCTTGTGTTACTTGGGGAATTTGAGATTCCACAACACTTTGTAATTTTCTTTGTTCCTCTAGTATATTTACTAGTTCAATGCTTTCTTGTTGGTCTCAAACTTCTTCGAGTTCCACTTTCCTCCCACTAATTCCTTTTCTAGGAATGCAACATCTTTAGCAACAAATACTTTTTTGTCAGATAGGGAATAAAAGTAATATCCTCTAGTCTCCTTAGGATATCCAACAAAATAACATTATCAGACTTAGGGTCTAGCTTTTCAAAAACATTTTCCTTACATACATAAGTTTCACATCCCCAAATACTCATAAAAGACATATTGTGATGCTTCCTAGTTCATATCTCATATGGTGCCTTTTGAACCAATTTAGATGGTACTTGGTTTAGTGTAAATGTGGCAGTTTCAAGAGCATAACTCCAGAAGATAGTCAGAAGTTCAACTAAACTCATCATTGATTGCACCATATATAGAAATGGGCAGTTACTTCTCTCTAACACACCATTATGTTGTGGTGTTCCAAGTAGAGTCCACTATGATACGATACCACGAGCTCTCAGAAGGTCCTCAAACTCATGGCTTAAGTATTCTTCACCTCGATCAGAATGAAGTGTTTTAATACTTTTTCTAAGTTGGTCATGTACTTTGTTCATAAACTCCTTGAACTTCTCAAGAGTTTCTGACTTATGTTTCATCTGGTAAACATAAGTATAACTATTGAAGTCATCAGTAAAGGTAATGAAGTACTAATACTCACCTTTAGCAATTGATTTAAAAGGCCCACATACATAAGTATGTATGAGTCCTAATAGATCTCTAGTCCTCTCATTGTTACCAATGAAAGGATTCTTGGTCATATTGCCCAACAAACAAGATTCACATGTCTCTATTGATTCAAAAACAAAAGAGTCCAGATAACCATCTATAAAGACTCTAGATATGTGATTCATGTGCCCTAGACAAAAATGCCAAAGATATGTTTTGTTTGAGTTGTTGAGTTTTAGTTTTTGGTATTTACATTATAAACACTTGCCTTTAGATCTAGCAAAAAAGACCATAAGACATTGGGGTATTGCCATAAAAGATCCCATCTTTTGAAATTAAACATTGACCATTCTTAATATGAAATTCATGTGCATCCCTATCCATACAAAATATAGAAATGATGTTTCTATTTATGGTAGGTACATAATAGTAGTTCGCTAACTCTATTAGAAGGCATGTGGGTAGAGATAAACTATAGGTTCCAACTTCAGTAGCAGCAACTATTCCTCCATTTGTGACTCGTAGTTCAACCTCGCCCTTTAGTTAATGCCTACTTCTTTTCATATCCTTCGTATTTGAGCATATGTGAGATCCACATCCGGTATCTAATACCCATGATGAAGAAGTAGATAAGTTTATCTCTATAACATATATACATGAAGTGGAGATCACCATCCCCATCTACTTCTTCCTAAATGCATTCAAGTAAAAAGGATAAATTCATCTTGTACTTTTCTTTCTCCTCATCTTGAGTGTTGGAGATTTGGATTTGGGATTAGCCTTGTAACTCTTCATGGCCTTGCTTTCATCCTTGGAATTCACTCCACTAATCACCATCATGGATTTGTCCTTCTTCTTTCTTTCTTCAGCATTAGTCAGCATGCCAAGAAAAATTGACAACACTTTAGCCATTTTATTCAAGCAATAACACTCAATAAAGTGGCTATATGATTTGAGTAATGATTTTAGAATCATATATGTGGCCAACTCTTGGCTCAAGGAGAGTCCCAATTCTTCTAGATGATCCACATGTCCAATCGTATTGAGCACATGGGTCTCTACCGAGTCTTCCTCTATCATCTTACACTCAAAGAGTGCCTTTATAACATTGTGCCTTTGTTTCTTTGTGAGATTATGGTTCACATTCTTGAGATGTTTTACCATCTCAAGAATCCCCATGTCCTTTCATTGCTCATTCAACTCACAGTTCATGCAGCTTAGCATAAGGTACTTTATGTCTAAGGCATTGCTGGCATGCTTCCAGTAGCATCAACCTTTGCCCTAGGCGCCTCAAGAAAAGGTATTTTTGACACTTGTTTGTCTAGGACATAGAGCATATGCTCATCAATGAGAACCCTTCTCAAAGTCCAAAGCCACTTGTAGAAATTTGTCTCGTCAAGTTTGTCCTTCCTAAGGACCAATCGCAATAACAATTTGATTGTCATTTGATTCTACAAGAGAAGATTACATTTTTATCAAAACCTTTTTGATTTGATTTGATTTAAAAAATATTTGATGATATTTAATTAGCCTCCAACTATTTTATTCAAATTGATAGCCCTCCATATCTATTCAGAAGATTGTAGCATACAACCTTCTAGTGAGCCAAGATCTAAAATATGTCAACTATTACCTGGCCAATGCCAACACCCATAGTCAATTATTATGATAGGTAATTTTTTCCAACTACATCATATGCAATTCTTAGATAGATGATATGCACAACTCCTTGCCATAGTCATTTGTATGCCTTTGGTGCTTAATCCCATTAAGGACACCAGTTAAGCCTAACCTAAAAGCCAACACGATATATATGCACCCTGCTTGGGTAGAACCTACATATCTACCAACACACTTTCACGAGATGGAAAACACACCACCCTTGGGCGTAACCTATGATTTTTTGATCAAGCTTTTCATGTGTGTTTCTAATGGAAAGCATCTTAGACTTAATATGTTATTTGATGGAGTTTGTATTTATAAATATATGTACTTTATCCAATCACCTCATATATAGTACATATCATATACATGTTGTATCCCATAATGAAAATATGCAATACATGAGAAGTGGTGGTTATGGACATTGTAATGTATCCTTGGGGCCACAAGGAATTACCACAACCTAGGCTCTACATCACATGTAAAAAATCTATTGTTGGTGAAGATTTATGCTTGCCAATCTAGGTTGATCGGTTCAACCCTTGAACCGATTGGCTCGCCTCCTGGCCAGTTAGTTGGTGGTCTCACCGGTCATCTGGTTTGTGATCCACCATTTTCTGGGTCCTCCAGTTGATTAGTCGGGTCCACCAACCGATCAGTTTGGCTCATTCTCCTTGGTCCTCCTCAGTGCTCATGCTGATGGGATCGTCTTCGACACGGTCGATTGGCCTGGTCTAAGTGTCTTCTTCTTCATCATAACATGAAATTAAACTACACTAATATTACATGATTATATAAAAACCTCAAGTTATATTCGAGGGGATAAAATCTAGGAGAGAATAATACTTTTACAATTGGAAGATAAGATAGAGGATTGATATGCAAACCAAGATAGAACATGAAATAAACACACAACCACCATGCACATAAAATTAGGGTTATTGGCCATAACCACGCTACACATTCACCATAAAAACTCACCTTTAGGACAATTCATGTATGTTGCATATATATATATATATATATATATATATATATATATATATATAATAACATGTCTTCATATTAACCATCTAATTAGGGCTTACTTGATTGATTGCATACTTAAGCATGTTGATCATTGTTTAAAGCTTGATTTATGATGATAGTTTAATTTTAATGTTTTGAATCTAATGAGAAACTTTAATCATACTTTGATTCACATAATTAGGGTTTAAGAAATGAAAACCCCAATCGGCCACAATTAGGTTTTGATGACATATGAAGACAAAATTTGATAAGTATAATGGCTCACTAAATGATTTTTAATATTTTATATATAAATCTAATTTATTTGAAATTTGGATATGATTTGGAAATATTAAATGTGAACTCTCTTGAAAAATATCAGAAAATTTTCATAATTCTCTGACCTATTTGTCGGTCGAGTTTCCCCAATAAAAACTCAGCTGATCATGTATTCAGATTGAAATATAACAGTCTGGTATTTTTTTATCTTTTTATTTGTAAAGCCAATTGATCTCAAATTTTAATTGTAGTTGGAAAACTCCATTATAAATATATTATTAAATTGGGATAATTTTTTTTATGATGTTTGATCTCTACAGAAAGGGGTGTCGGTCAAGTTCGGCCCAAGATAAACTCGACCGCCCATGCTACATACTATAATATAGCAGTCTAGTATTTGAGTTTTATTTATTTAAAGGTACCTCCAGTTGATCTACAATTTTAACTATATCTTAAAAACTCAATTTAATACATTGTGTTAAATTTTCATAATTTTTGGATGATGTTCGAGTTTAGAAGGGTGTGGTGTCGGTCGAGTTTATAACTCATATAATCAACCAGTCTGAGAAAAATAAAAATATAATGGAGGGCTTGTTTGCAATTGTTCTAAGCACCTCAATTCAACTATATGACTTACCTAACACACAAGGAGCTCTCATAACTCGTCATTCCTGTCTAAGAAATGAAATTCTAGAGAGAGAGAGAGGGGAGCTAGGGTTTTGAGAAGAGAAAGTGGTGGAGATGTTGACCTAGGGTTTCTCTATCCGAGATATGATGAAATCAAGTAAGTTTAGTTTCTTTCAATAGCATTTCATGGTAAATGTTCTCTCACATGTCAATATTCCTCCCCTCTTGTGATTTTATTTGAAATCTCATCAAATCATCCCCTTTTCTCACTCTTCCTCTCCTAATCTCCATTTCTAGGGTTTCTGAGTTGAGAAGGAAGAAATTGATTCATTTGCTAGAGTTTGATTGGGTTTCCAAAAAATTCAGAGTTTGACCTACGAATTTAAGGTGCTTGGCACATGAGGTGAGTTTTTTATCCCTCATAAGATATGTATTCATGTTTAAATCCTAATTCTATTCGCCTAAAATAATCAAAAACCTTATTTGTATATGTATGTGAGTGGATATTGATTTGGGAAAGATATTCAGGGATGAAATCTACAGGTTTTCATTATTTCTCATTGTTTGGAACTTGATTATCTCATGATATACTGTTTGAGGATCCATGGAGAATCCTACGGATAGATGGATATGCTATTTCATGTGAATTTTTCCTAAAAATCATCCCAATGGCCAATATGCTTGGAAATGAATTGACATGTATAGAACAATATTTGAGTCATTCTAGAATGTATTATATAAGTGTATTGTTGAATGTTAATGGAATTGAATATGATATACACATAAGGATCTATATGAGGTGACCATTTTTCCTGATTAGGGTTTGTGTTGAGGAAGTGAATCAAATGATTTGATTAATCAATGTATACTTATGATAGATGAATGAAATATGTGAAAATGGAAACTAGGGTTTCCAAGTGTGTGAATAGCCCTAATGAACCTTTACAAATCATGATAAAATTACTTAGTGATATGATTCCTATGATGTGTTGAAATAAGGATGACTTCTTGAAAACCCATGATGTTTAGTATTAAGACGAGTATGAGTGATAAAGCTAGAACTTGTATATAATGTTGAAAATGTGATGAAATGTTGAAGTTGTATGTATTAATACTTCAATTTAATATGATGAGTCTTACTAATATGATCTAAGTCTAATGCATTGTATTTAGTATAACTTATGAAATGATGAGTAATCCCTCACATGAATGTGGGTCCTTTTATAAAAGCTACATAAAATGAATCGTGAAGGATGATTAGAGATTATAGTGTAAGAAGATGTGACCTAAACCATTATTTTAAGCTAAAGTGAGTTGTATAATAAAGAACGATCATTGTTGATTATGGGAATGAAATTAGAAGTCACTGACATGGTACACTTATCTAAATATAAGAAGCAATATGAAGAAATATGTGTAGATTGGTGATGGCAAGTTAAAGATGACATTAATGAAGTTATTCTGATAAAGTCTTTAATCTTATATTTTAATTACATGTGGTTAATCTAGATTGAATAAAATATACGAATTTGGGTTTTGATGGATATTAATAAGAAGAGAAGAATTGTATATCAAGTGAATTAAAAATTATTGTTCCAATAATGTAATGAGCATGACATGAAATAAGTTGAGACTCATGAATATGAAATGAATGAAAAAGATGAGAATTTGTAGGTGAATCTGAGAACCAAACTCTAACCCTAAAATGATGAGCTAGATGATGCCAATGAATAATGATCTCATATGAGGAATTAAGAAATGTACATAACTATAGTTGAATTCAATTAAAAGATAAGGTTTAAACATTTGAATTGATATACAAGAATGTGTTCTTGTATTGTGATTGTTTGATAGAATACTTGTAATATGAGAATGCACTCTCTTGATGGGATTCAAATGATAATCAACATGTGTTGATCAGTAACCCTAACTGAAGAATGTGAAATAAAATAAGAAGAGAACTAAGTGTGTTATGCACGTTTATGCATGAAATATATTTGTATCTACTGAAATTGGATGGAATACATATACTAAGTGTGTTATGCACGTTTATGCATGAAATATATTTGTATCTATTGAAATTGGATGGAATAAGCATATATTGTATGATAAATCTATTATGAGTATGAAACAAATGATACAAGATACCTATATGCTTTTACTGATGGTAGATATAATGTCTCTATGAATATTTTTTGAGAATTGTGACATAGAATGAACTAATAAGAAATATGTTGAGATTGAATTTAGCATGCACTCCTTACATTTGAGAAACCTTGATGAGGGTAAATATTGCATAATGAGATGATGACTAGGGCTAACAGCCCACTGATGATGATAAACCCTGATGGGGTAAATGATGGACAATAAGATTATGTCTCGGGTTGAAGGACCACCTTTGATAATTGTTATGAGATGATGTAGAAGATAGAAATAATCATATGTGTTGCAATTCACATATTTATTGTGCTTCTTGCTTTAATCATTGTCTTGCTTGATAAGCTTAATGTGTTTCATGTTATTCTAGTTACGCGAGAATACACAAATATGATATATGATGTTTTGAATTCTCTTAACATGAGTAAAAGAGGTTTCTAACAAGTGAAATGATGAAACATCTAGTTAGGTGCCCTGAACACCATGAACTTTCCTTGAGGACCACACTGAGGAAACAAAATAGATCTCCTTATAGTAATCGATGAATTATGAGAAGGATTTCTAGAGTGTGGATCAAGACCTTAAAGGTTAGACCACCAAGATTTAGGAGTTAGTCATCTGGAGTGGCTCTGGCCCTATCCTTGTTGTGAAATTCTATGTTATGATCGAATAGACTCTGATGAAATGAAATATGTGAAATGATGTGATATGTGATATACTATTTTGTTGATTCCTATCTCATGTACCAAAGATGAGAACGTGAGCCTCTTTAGGAATTCCTGAGGTGGGTAGGGTTTGTTGTTGATATTTTAGAGTGGCCGGCTAAACCCTAAGATAGTGACAGTGAGTCATTGACACGAGAATCAGGCGTGGCGACTTCTACTTGGTGAGGTACAAGCCAAGTAGTTTTAGGGCAAATGAATAAAAGATGATAAGCCATGTAGAACATGACCGGAATGGTTGTTACATTCCTTATACCACTACTTGATGATTTGTAATTGTTGATTATGTTTCTTGTTATGAAAAGTAATCATGTTGTCATAGAGATTATCTATTTCATACCCTGATCTGTCTTGTTGACAAGTAGTAAATGTTGGGATTTATATCCACTCTGAGTATGATTTAGATTGCTTGTTACTTGATAGTATTGTTATCTAGACATGTCTTATATGTACTTCATCTTCAAGACTACATGATATGTTACTGGTCTGGCTAGTGGGGTGTCGCAAAGATGATGTTAATGTTATGTATTGATTCAAAATGCTTAGAACTTGACTTATTACTCATTCAGAAGAATTGTTAATCTGAACTAAGAAGTATATACTGATTTATTCATAGATATGATCTAAAGGATGTTTTAAAAATTATAATTGGTTTAAGTGATTATCTTAATTATATGATTAGATTACAATTGTAAACTATATTTTCCTAATGCCATAATTATCTACTATACTTTTCAATATCTGTAAGTTCCTTTGAGTTCATTATAACGAATATGATGTTGATGCATGTACCTAGCTTGAGTGGGAGGTATCCACTCACTGGGGCTCTATATGAGTTTCATGAGGTTGTTTCAAATGTTTTTAGGTATAATTTTATCCAGCGGAGAGGTCATGACAAAGAAGATATAAATAGCATAATCTCAATAGATTAGAATGTCCATGTACTCTCTCTTTCTTAGGATGGGGTTGTAGACTAAGTTCGTTCATTAATGTGCATGTAACTGATGTAAACTGAACTGCATGTGAGCCGTAAGATTTGATTTTAGACTAGATAATATTGAATATAATTTGTGATATCTGAATGTAATGTCTGTGATGTGGCATTGTTTTAGAAAGTTTTATGAGAAAGAAAAAGGGAAATTTTATGTGTTTTTCTTATATTGTTTAATTTCCTTTTGTCGAGAATTCATTATTTTATTTCATAATCTAGGTCTAGATTTAGGGATTATCTCTAATGATTGGAATTTATGCTAATCAAAAGAGAGGTCCCTACAATGTGGTATCAGAGCCTAGGTTAGATGAGTCTATAGGGACAATAGGATTTAGGATTAAATGATAATGTGGGTGTTGAATATAACATGAATGATGTCCATACTCTGGTCAAGTATTTGGGTATTGAAGTAAGCTAGTATGGATCTACCAATTGTACTTCTTTTGGATGCCCTGACTAAGTGTCCAAATGAAGCAGTTTGGTAGTATAATAAGATGAAAAAAAATGGTGATAAAATGGTGAAAGAGAAAAGAATTATATAATCCAATATGGAACCTATGGCAAGAAGAAAAATTCATATAAGAAATATGAAAGCCTACTAGATTATCAAGAAAATCTGTAATGAGTTTGAATCTGAGCATTAAACATGAAATTGTGAGAAAAAGCTATGAAATAAGAATGATGCACACTAAATGATCTTCCTTGTGAAGAAAATTGATGATTGTGGATAATGATACTGAATGAGTCATAATATTAATCCATGAGATGCATAATCAGATTTTAAAAGAATATGAAAGGTGATGTGAGACACATATTGATAAATGATGTATTACTAATACTTTTGATTTAAGTGTCTGTAATACTAAAGGAGAGATATGATAATGATAAGGGATGAAATATCCAGTAAAAAAGATGTCATGAAAGAAAGATAAAATGAAAGTCTTTCTAACTTGATGCCAAGAGAGATGAAAAACTAGATGATATGAATTCCTTCCAAACCTTTTCTTGGATTTCAGGATGAAATCCTAAAAGGAGCGGAGAAATTTGTAATGACCCATTTTCAGATTAACCATCTAATTAGGGTTTACTTGATTGATTGCATACTTAACCAGGTGGATCATTGTTTAAAGCTTGATTAATGACGGTAGTTTAATTTTGATGTTTTGAATCAAATGATAAACTTTAATCATACTTTGATTCACATAATTAGGATTTAAGAATTGAAAACCTTAATCGGCCGCAATTAGGTTTTGATGACATATAAAGACAAAATTTGATAAGTATAGTGGCTCATTAAATGATTTTAGTACTTTATGTATAACAATGATTTATTTGAAATTTGGATATGATTTGGATATCTCAAATGCGAACACTCTTGAAAAATATCAAAATTTATAAATAATTCTTTGACCTATTTTCCGGTTGAGTTTCCCCAAGAGAAACTCATCCGATCATGTATTCAGATTGAAATATAGCAATTTGGTATTTTAATTTTATTTTTTTATTGGTTCATCCAATTGATCTCAAATTTTAAATGTAGTTGCAAAACTCCATTATAGACATAATTTTATATCAGTGTAATTTTTTTTGATGATTTTTGATCTCTACGGAGAGGGGTGTCAGTCGAGTTCTGCGTGGGACAAACTCGACTAACCATGATGTAGACTACAATATAATAGTGTAGTATTCAATTTTTATTTATTTTTTGGTACCTCCAAATGATCAAAATTTTGAATAAGATGTTCGAGTTCTGAATAATGTGGTGTCTGTTCAGTTTATAACTCAGCCAACCAACCAGTCTGAGCAAAATAAAAATATAATGGAGGGCTTGTTTGCCATTGTTCTAAACACCTCAATTCTTCTATAGGACTAATCTCCCACACAAGGAGCTCTCATAACTCGTCATTCCTATCCAAGAAATGAAATTCTAGAGAGAGAGAGAGGAGATCTTGGGTTTTGAGAATAAAAAATGGTGGAGATGTTGACCTAGGGTTTCTCTACCTGAGATATGATGAAATCAAGTAAGTTTAGCTTCTTTGCATAACATTTCATGGTAAATATTCTCTCACATGTCAAGATTTTGCCCCTCCTCTGATTTTATTTGAAATCACATCAAATCATCTCCTTTTCTCACTCTTTCTCTCCTAATCTCCTTTCTAGGGTTTCTGAGTTGAGAACGAAGAAATGGATTCATCTGCTAGAGTTTGATTGGGTTTCCGAAAATTCAGAGCTTGACCTACAAATTTAAGGTGCTTGGCATATGAGTTTGAGTGTTTTTATCCCTCCTAATCTTTGTATTCATGTTTAAAGGCTATTTCTATCCAGCTAAAATAATCCTAAACTTTTCTTGTATATGTATGTGATTGGAATTTGATTTGGGAAAGATATTGAGGGATCAAATTCTACATATTTTGATTATTTCTCATTGTTTGGAACTTGATTAGTTCCTGATATATTGTTTGAGGATCCATAGAGAATCCTACTGATAGATGATTATGCTATTTCATGTGAATTTTTCCTAAAAATCATCCCAATGGCCGATATGCTTGGAATTGAATTGACATGTATAGAACAATATTTGAGTTGTTCTAGAATGTATTGTATAAGTGTATTGTTGAATGTTAATGGAATTGAATATGATATATGAATAAGGATCAATATGAGGTGACCATTTTTCCTAATTAGGGTTTGTGTTGAGGAAGTGAATCAAATAAGTCAATTAATCAATGTATACTTATGATTGATGAATGAAATATGTTAAAATTGAAACTAGGGTGTCCAAGTGTGTGAATAGCCCTAATGAACCTTTACGAATCATGATAAAATTACTTAGTAATATGATTCCTATGATATGTTGAACTAAGGATGACTTATTGAAAACCCTAGATGTTTAGTATTAAGACAAGTACGAGTGATAAAGCTAGAACTTGTATATAATGTTGAAAATGTAATGAAATGTTGAAGTGTAAGCTCTAATAACTCAGTCAAAGATGATGAGCCTTACTAATATGATCTAATCCTAAACAATCTATCTTAGTATAATTTATGGAATAATGAGTATCTCTCACATGATGTGGGTCCTTTTATACAAGCTACATAAAATGAATTGTGAAAGATGATTAGAGATTATGGTGTAAGAAGATGTAACCTAAACTATTCTTTTAAGCTAAAGTGAGTTGTATAGTCAAGAATGATCATTGTTGAGTATGGGAATGACATTATAAGTCACTGACATGATACACTTATCTAAATATAAGAAACAATATGAAGAAAAATGTATTGAATGGCGATGGCAAGTTAAAGATGACACTAATGAAGTTGTTTCAATGAAGTCTTTAATCTTATATTTTAATTACATGTGGTTAATCTAGATTGAATAAAATATAATAATTTGGGCTTTTATGGATTTTAATGAGAAGAGAAGAATTGTATATCAAGTGAATTAAGAATGATTGTTCCAATAATGTAATGAACGTGACATGAAAGAAGTTGAAACTGATGAATATGAAATGAAGGAAAAAGATGAGAATTTGTAGATGAATCTGAGATAATCCTAAAATGATGATCTAGATGATGCTAATGAATAATGATCTCAAATGAGGAATTAAGGAATGTACATAACTGTAGTTGAATTCAATTAAAAGATGAGGTTTAATCATTTGAATTGATTTACAAGAATGTGTTCTTGTATTGTGATTGTTTGATAGAATACTTGTAATATGAGAATGAACTGTCTTGATGGGCTTCAAATGATAATCAACATGTGTTGATCAGTAACCCTAACTGAAGAATGTGAAATAAAGTAAGAAGAGAACTAAGTGTGTTATGCACGTTTATGCATGTAATATATTTGCATCTACTGAAATTGGATGAATTAAGTATATGATGTATGATAAATATATTATGAGTATGAAATAAATGATACAAGATATATATATATATATATATATATGATTTTACTATTGGTAGCTATAATGTCAATATGAATATTTGTTTAGAATTGTTACATAGAATGAACTAATAAGAAATATGTTGAGATTGAATTTAACATGCACTGCTTACATTTGAGAAACCCTGATGAGGGTAAATATTGCATAATGAGATGATGACTAGGGATGAAATCCCACTAATTATGATAAAACCATGATGTTGTAAGTGTTAGACAATAAGATTATGTCTCGGGTTGAAGGCCCACCGTTGATAATTGTTATGAGATGATGTAGAAGATAGAAACAATCATATGTGTTGCAATTTATAGATTTATTGTTCTTCTTGCTTTAATCATAGTCTTGCTTTATAAGATTAATATGTTTCATGTTATTCTAGTTACACGAGAATACACAGACATGATATATGATGTTTTGAATTCTTTTGAGATGAGTAAATGAGATTAATAACATGTGAAGTGATGAAACATCTAGTTAGGTGCCCTAAACACAGTGAGTTTCCCCTGAGGACCACACTGGGGAAACATAATGCATCTCCTTGTAGTAATCGATGAATTATGAGAAGGATTTTTGAAGTGTGGATCAAGACCTTAAAGGTTAGACCACTAGGATTTAGGAGTGAGTCATTTGGAGTGGCTCTGGCCCTTTCCTTGTTGTGAAAGTCTATGTCCAGATGGAATAGACTCTGATGAAATGAAATATATGAAATGTGAAAATATGCGAAATGATGTGATATATTATTTTGTTGGTTCCTATCTCGTGTACCCGAGATGAGGACGTGAGCCTCTTTAGGCAACCCTGAGGTGGGTAGGGTCTGTTGTTGATATCTTAGGGTGGCCGACTAAACCCTAAGATAGTGACGGTGAATCGTTGACACGAGAATCAGGCGTGGCGACTTATACTTGTGAGGTACAAGCCAAGTAGTTTCAGGGCAAATGAATAAAAGATGATAAGCCGTGTAGAACATGATCTGAATGGTTGTTACATTCCTTATATTGCTACTTGAAGATTTGTCATTGTTGATTATGTTTCTTGTTGTGGAAAGTAATCATGCTGTCATAGAGATCATCTATTTCATACCCTGCTCTGTCTTGTTGACAAGTAGTAAATGTTGGGATTTACATCCAGTCTGAGTATGATTTGGATTGTTTGTCACTGGATAGTATTGTTTTCTAGACATGTCTTATTTGTACTTCAGCTTTAGGACTACAAGATATGTTCCTGGTCTGACTGGTGGGGTTTTGCAAAGATGATGTTAATTGTATGTATTGATTCAAAATGCTTAGAACTTGACTTATTACTCATGCAGAAGAATTGTTAATCTGAACTAAGAAGCATATGTTGATTTATTCATAGACATGCTCTAAAGGATGTTTAAAAATTATAATTTGTTTACGTGATTATTTTAACTATATGATTAGATTACCATTGTAAGATAGATTTTCCTTATGCCAGAATTATCTGCTATACTTTTCAATATTTGCAAGTTCCTTTGAGTTCATTATAACTAATATGATGCTTATGCATGTACCTAGCTTGAGTGGGAGGTATCCACTCACTGGGACTCTATATGAATCTCATGAGGTTGTTTCAAATATTTTTAGGTATAGTTCTATCTAGCGGAGAGGTCATGACAAAGAAGATATAAATAGCATAATCTAGACAGATTAGAATGTCCATGTACTCAATCTTTCCCAGGATGGGTTGTAGACTAAGTTCATTCATTAATGTACATGTAATTGATGTAAACTGAACTGCATGTGAGCAGTAAGATTTGATTTTAGAATAGATAGAATTGAATATAATTTGTGATATATGAATGTGATGTTCGTGATGTGGCATTATTTCAGAAGGTTTTATGAGAAAGAAGAAAGAAAAATTTATGTGTTTTTCGTATATTGTTTAATTGCCTTTATCGAGAATTCATTATTTTATTTTATAATTTGGCTTTAGATTAAGGGATTATCTCTAATGGTTGGCATTTATTCTGATCAAAGAGAGCTCCCTACAATGTGGTATTAGAGCCTAGGTTAGATGAGTCTACAGTGACAATAGGATTTAGGACTAAATGATAATGTGGGTGTTGAATATAACCCGAATGATGTGCATGCTGACTGAACTCAGTATCTAGATACTCTGGTCAAGTATTTGGGTATCGAAGAAAGCTAGTATGGAACTACTGGTTGTACTTCTTTTGGATGCCCTGACCAAGTATCCAAAAGAAGAAGTTTGGTAGTATAATAAGATGAAAAAAATGGTGATAAAATGGTGAAAGAGAAAAGGATTTTATAATTCAATATGGAACCGCTGGAAAGAAGGAAAATTCATATAAGAAATATGAAAGCCTATGGGATTATCAAGACAATCTGTAATGAGTTTTAATCTAAGCATTAAATGTGAAATTGTGAGAAAAAGCTATGAACTAAGAATGATGCACGCTAAATGATCTTCATTGTGAAGAAAATTGATGAATGTGGGTAATAATACTGAATGAGTCATAATCTTAATCCAAGAGATGCATAATAAGATTTTCAAAGAATATGAAATGTGATGTGAGCCACATATTGATAAATGATGTATTACTAATACTTTTGATTTAAGTGTCTATCATACTAAAGGAGATATATGACGATGACAAGGGATGAAATATCCATAAAAAAAGATGTCATGAAAGAAACATAAAATGAAAGTCTTTCTAACTTGATGCCAAGAGAGATGAACAACTAGATGATATGAATTTCTTCCAAATATTTTCTTAGATTTTGGGATAAAATCCTAAAAGGAGGGGAGAAATTTGTAATGACCCATTTTCATATTAACCATCTAATTAGGGTTTACTTGATTGATTGCATACTTAATCAGGTGGATCATTGTTTAAAGCTTGATTAATGATGGTAGTTTAATGTTGATGTTTTGAATCTAATGAGAAAATTTAATCTTACTTTGATTCAAATAATTAAGATTTTAGAATTGAAAACCCTAATCGACCACAATCAGGTTTTGATGACATATGAATACAAAATTTGATAAATATAGTGGCTCACAAAATTATTTTTAGTGTTTTATGTATAACTATTATTTATTTAAATTTAGATATGATTTGTATATCTCAAATATGAACACTCCTGAAAAATATCAGAATTTTTTAATATTTCTCTTGGTTGTTTGTCTGTCGAGTTTCCCCTAAAGAAACTCAGTCGAACATGTATTCAAATTGAAATATAGAAGTTTGGTATTTTAATTTTATATTTTTATTGGTACATCTAATTGATCTCAAATTTTAAATTTATTTGTATAAATCCATTATAGACATAATATTAAATTGGAATAATTTTTTTGATGATGTTTGATCTCTATAGAGAGGGGTGTCGGTCGAGTTCTTCCCAAGACAAACTCGACCGACCATGCTGCAGATTGCAATATAGAAGTCTAGTATTTGATTTTTATGTATTTATTGGTATGTACAAATGATATGAAATATTAATTGTCTCTTAAAAGATCAATTTCAGACATTGTGTAAAATTTTCATAATTTTTGGACAATGTTTGAGTTTTGAAGAGTGTGGTGTCGGTCGAGTTTATAACTCAGTCGACCAACCGGTCTGAGCAAAATAAAAATATAATGGAGGGTGTGTTTGCAATTGTTCAAAGCACCTCAATTCATCCATATGACTAACCTAACACACAAGGAGATCTCATAACTCGTCATTCCTATCAAAGAAACGAAATTCTAGAGAGATAGGAGAGCTAGGGTTTTGAGAAGAGAAAGTGGTGGAGATGTTGACCTAGGGTTTCTCTATATGAGATATGATGAAATCAATTAAATTTAACTTCTTTGCATAGCATTTCTATGTAAATCTTCTCTCACATGTCAAGATTCCTCCCCTCCTCTGATTTGATTCGAAATCACATCAAATCATCCCCTTTTCTCACTCTTTCTCTCCTAATCTCCATTTCTAGGATTTTCGAGTTGAGAAGGAAGAAATGGATTCATTTGCTAGAGCTTGTTTGAGTTTCCAAAAATTCAGAGTTTGACCTACGAATTTAAGGTTCTTGGAATATGAGTTTGAGTGTTTTTCTCCCTAATAATCTTTTTACTCATATTTAAAGCCTAATTCTATTTGGCTAAAATAATCCTAAACCTTGGTAGTATATGTATGTAATTGGATATCGATTTGGGAAAGATATTGAGGGATCTTATATAGATTTTGATTATTTATCATTGTTTGGAACTTGATTAGTTCCTGATATATTGTTTGAGGATCCATGGAGAATCCTAGAGATAGATGACTATGCTATTTCATGTGAGTTTTTCCTAAAAATCATCCCAATGGCCAATATGCTTGGAGTTGAATTGACATGTATAGAACAATATTTGAGTTGTTCTAGAATGTATTATATAAGTGTATTGTTGAATGTTAATGGAATTGAATATGATATACACATAAGGATCAATATGAGGTGACCATTTTTCCTGAGTAGGGTTTGTGTTGAGGAAGTGAATCAAATGAGTCAATTAATCAATGTATACTTATGATTGATGAATGAAATATGTGAAAATGGAAACTAGGGTTTCCAAGTGTGTGAATAGCCCTAATGAACCCTTATGAATCATGATGAAATTACTTAGTGATATGATTCTTATGATGTGTTGATGTCAGGATGAATTCTTGTAAACCCTAGATGTTTAGTATTAAGACGAGTATGAGTGATAAAGCTAGAACTTGTATATAATGTTGAAAATGTAATGAAATGCTGAGATGTAAGCTCTAATAATTTAGTTGAATATGATGACCCTTACTAATATGATCTAATCCTAAACAAACTATTTTAGTATAATATGGAATAATGAGTAGCTCTCACATGAATGTGGTTCCTTTTATACAAGCTACATGAAGTGAATCATGAAGGATGATTAGAGATTGTGGTGTCAGAAGATGTAACCTAGACCATTATTTTAAGCTAAAGTGATTTGTATAATAAAGAATTATCATTGTTGATTATGGGAATCAAATTATAAGTCACTGAAATGGTACACTTATCTAGATACAAAAGTAATATGAAGATAATTGTATTGAATGGTGATGGCAAGTTAAAGATGACAGTATTGAGGTTATTCTGATGAAGTCTTTAATCTTATATTTTACTTGCATGTGGCTAATCTAGATTGAATAAAATATACTAATTTGGGATTTGATGGATGTTAATGAGAAGAGAAGAATTGTATATCAAGTGAATTTAGAATGATTGTTCCAATAGTGTAATGAACATGACATGAAACAAGTTGAGAGTGATGAATATGAAATGAAGGAAAAAGATGAGAATTTGTAGATGAATATGAGAACCACACTCTAACCCTAAAATGATGAGCTAGATGATGCTAATGAATAATGATCTCAAATGAGGAATTAAGGAATGTACATAACTATTGTTGAATTCAATTAAAAGATGAGGTTTAAGCATTTGAATTAATTTACAAGAATGTGTTTTTGTATTGTGATTATTTGATGGAATACTTGTACTATGAGAATGAACTGTCTTGATGGGCTTCAAATGAAAATCAACATGTGTTGATCAATAATGTAATGACCCATTTTCAAATTAGTCATCTAATTAGGGTTTACTTAGATGATTGTATGCTTAACTAAGTTGATCATTATTTAAAGCTTGATTGGTGATGGTAGTTAAGTTTTGATATTTTAAATATAATGATAAGGTTTAATCATACTTTGATTCACATAATTATGGTTAATATTTGGAAACCCTAATTGGCCTAAATTAGGGTTTTGATGACATATGAAAAAAGAATTTGATAAGTATAGTGTCTCACTAAATGACTTTTAGTATTTTATGTGTAACTCTTATTTAATTCAAATTTGTATATGATTTGTACATGTCAAATATGAACACTCTTGAAAAATATTAGAATTTTTTAAGAATGTTCTGACCTATTTGTCAGTCGGGTTTCAAACTCGACTGACCATATTTTTAGATTGAAATAGCAGTGTGGTAATTGAATTTTATCTTTTTATTGGTAAATCCAATTGATCTAAAATTTTAACTGTAGTTGTTAAAATCCATTATAGACACCCTATTGAATTTTATTATTTTTTGGATGATATTTGGTTCCTACAGGGAGGGGTGTCGTTCGAGTTCTGTGAAGGACAAACTCGACCGACCATGTTGCAGACTGCAATATAGCTATGTAGTATTTGATTTTTAATTATTTACTCATAACTCAAAATGATATAAAATTTTTAATTTTGCTTATAATCTCAATTTGAGACATTTGGTTGAAGTTTCATAATTTTTGGATGAGGTTTGAGTTCTAAAACGTGTGGTTTCAGTCGAGTTTATAACTCAGCCGACCAACCAGTCTGAGCAAAATAAAAATATATTGAGGGGCTTGTTTGCAAATGTTCTAAGCACCTCAATTCATCTATATCACTAACCTAACACACAAGGAGATCTCATAACTCGTCCTTCCTGTCAAGGAAATGTAATTCTTGAGAGAGAGGAGAGCTAGGGTTTTGAGAAGAGAAAGTGGTGGAGATGTTGACCTAGGGTTTCTCTATCCAATATATGATGAAATCAAGTAAGATTAGCTTCTTTACATAGCATTTCATGGTGAATCTTCTGTCACATGTCAAGATTCCGTCCCTCCACTGATTTGATTCAAAATCACTTCAAATATCCCCATTTTCTCACTCTTTCTCTTCTAATCCCCATTTCTAGGGTTTCTGAGTTGAGAGGAGAAAGAATTGGATTCTTTTGTGAGAGTTTGATTGGGTTTCCAAAAATTAAGAGGTTGACCTACGAATTTAAGATGCTTGTCACCTGAGGTGATTGTTTTTCTCCCTCCTAAGCTTTGTATTCATGTTGAAAGTCTAATTCTATCCTGTTAAAACAATCAGAAACCTTGTTTGTATATTTATGTGATTGGATTTGATTTGGGAAAGATGTTGGGGGATCCAATTCTACTAATTTTGATAATTTCACATTGATTGGAACTTGATTAGTTCCTGATATATTGATTGAGGATCCATGGATAACCTTATGGGTAGATGAATATGCTACTTCATGTGAATTTTTCCTAAAAATTTGGCCGATATGCTTGGAATTGAATTGACATGTATACAATCAAATTTGAATTGTACTAGATTGTATTATACATGTGTATTATTGAATGTTAATGGAATTGAATGACTACATATCCTGATTAGTGTTTGTGTTGAGGAAGTGAATCAAATGAGTCAATTAATCAATATATACTTATGATTAATGAATGGAATAGGTTGAAATGAAAACTAGGGTTTCCATGTGTGTGAATAGCCCTAATGAACCTTTATGCATCATTATGAAATTACTTAGTGATAT
This sequence comes from Alisma plantago-aquatica, assembly GCA_963693085.1. Taxonomy (NCBI): domain Eukaryota; kingdom Viridiplantae; phylum Streptophyta; class Magnoliopsida; order Alismatales; family Alismataceae; genus Alisma; species Alisma plantago-aquatica. Next base: position 828,362,928 of record OY856412.1, read on the forward strand.
GGCTCTTCTGTTGTGTTGAACTAAGGATGAATTTTTGAAAACCATAGATGTTTAGTATTAAGATGAGTATGAGTAATGAAGCTAGAACTTGTATATGATGTTGTAAATGTGATGAAATGTTGAATGTAACTACTAATACTTCAATTGAATATGATAGGTCTTACTAATATCATTGAAGTCTAATGCATTTGTTTAAGTATAATAAATAATGATCATTGTTGATTATTGGAATGACATTACAAGTCAATGACATGGTATACCTGTCTAAATATAAGAAATGATATGAAGAAAAAATGTATTGATGGTGATGGCAAGTTAAAGATGAAACTAATGAAGTCATTATGATGAAGTCTTTAATCCTTTGTTTTAATTACATGTGGCTTGATAGTTTAGACAAAGTGAATGAAACATATTAAAACTAGACTTTGATGGATATCAATGAAAAGAGAAGTATTGCATATCAAGTGAGTTAAAAATGATTGGTTCCAGTAATTTAATGAACATGACATGTGAGAAGTTGAGATTAATGAATATGAATTGAAGGAAAAAGATGAGAATTAGTAGACGAATTTAAGAAACAAACTCTAACCCTAAAATGTTGAGCTAGATGGTGCTAATGAATGACAATCTCAAATGAGGGATTAAGGAATGTACATAATTGTAGTTTAATTCAAGTAAAAGATGTGGTTCAAGCATTTGAATTGATTTACAAGAATGTGTTCTTGTATTGTGATTGTTTGATATAATACTTGTACTATAAGAATGAACTATTTTGAGGGAATTCAAATGATAATCAACATGTGTTGATTAGTAACCCCATATGAAGAATGTGAATAAAAAGAAGAAGAGAACTAATTCTGGCATGCATGTATATGCATGAAATTTATTGGCATCTATTCAGATTGGATGGAACAAGCATATGTTGTACGATAAATCTATTCTGAGTATGAGGAATGATACCTGATATCTATATGCTTTTACTATTTCTAGTTCTAATGCCTCTGCTAATATTTGTTCAAAACTATGATATACAATGAACTGATAAGATTTATGTTGAAATTGAATTTAATATGCACTCATTACATTGAGAAACACTGATAAGGGTAAATGTTGCATAATGAGATTATGTCTAGGGCTGAAAGCCCACTGATGATGATAAAACCCTTATGGGGTAAATGATGGACAATAAGATTATGTCTTGGGCTGAAGGCCCACTATTGATGATTGCTATGAGTTGATGTAGAAGATAGAAATAATCATATTTGTTGCAATCTATAGACTTATTGTGCTTCTTGCTTTGATCATTGACCTTATTCATAAACTTAATATGTTTCATGTTATTCTAGTTATGTGAGAATACACATATATGATATATGATGTTTTGAATTCTTGTAAGATGAGTAAAAGAGATTAATAACAAGTAAAATGATGGAACATCTGGGTAGGTGCCCTAAACACTGTGAGTTTCCCCCGAGGACCACATTGGGGAAACAAAATGGATCTCCTTATAGTAATCGATGAATTATGAGAAGGATTTCCAAAGTGTGGATCGAGACCTTAAAGGTTAAACCACCAGGATTTAGGAGTGAGTCATATGGAGTGGCTATGGCCCTAAATCCTTGCTGTGAAAGTCTATGTCCAGATGGAATAGACTCTGTTGAAATGAAATATGTGAAATGTGAAATGAAAAATATGTGAAATATTGTGATATGTGATGTACTATTTTGTTGGTTCCAATCTCATGTACCCGAGATGAGGACGTGAGCCTCTTTAGGCAACCTTGAGGTGGCCAGGGTCTGTTGTTGATATCTTAGGGTGGCCGGCTAAGCCCTAAGATAGTGACGGCGAGTCGTTGACACGAGAATCATGTGTGGTGACTTCTACTTGGTGAGGTACAAGCCAAGTAGTTTCAGGGCAAATGATTAAAAGATGATAAGCCGTGTATAACATGATTGGAATGGTTGTTACATTCCTTATACTGGTACTTGATGATTTGTTATCATGGATTATACTTCTTGTTGTGGAAAGTAATCATGTTGCTATGGACATTTCTTATTTCATATTATGATCTATCATGCTGACAAGTTATAAATGTTGGGATTTATATCCATTCTAAATATGAGATGGATTGCTTGGTATTTGATAGTATTGTTTGGTAGATATGTATTATGTGTACTTCAGCTTCAGGACTGCAGGATGTGTTCCTGGTCCAGCTGGTGGAGTGTCACAAATATAAAGTTATTGTTATGTATTGATTCAAAATGTTTAGAACTTGACTTATTACTCATGTAGTATGATTATTAATATGAACCAAGAAGTATCTTTTGATTTGTTCATAGACATGCTTTAAAAGATGTTTCAAAGTTATAACTGGTTTAAGTGATTACCTTATTTGGTGTATTAGATTACCATTGTAAGTTAGAAATGACTTATGATAGAACTATCTACTAGACTTTTCAATATATGCATGTTTTTGTTAAGTTTATTATACTTAATCTGATGTTCATGCATGTACCAAACTTGAGGGGGAGGTATCCACTCACTGGGGCTCTATATGAGTCTCATGAGGTTGTTTCAAATGTTTTTAGGTATAATGCTATCCAGCAGAAAGGTCACGACAAGGAAGATATAAATAGCATAATCTAGATAGATTAGAATGTCCATGTACTCTCTCTTTCATGGGATGGGCTGTAGACTATGTTTGTTCATCAATGTACATGTATCTAATGTAAACTGAACTGCATATGAGAATAAGATTTGATTCTGGTTTTAATGGAGTTGAATAAGATTTGTTATATCTGAATGTGATGTCCTTGATGTGACATTGATTTATAAATTTGTGAGGAAAGAAAAAGGAAAAATTTATCTTTGTTTTTTGTATATTGTTTAATCGCCTTTATCGAGAATTCATTATTTTATTTCATAATCTGGGTTTAGGTTCTGGGATTTTCTCTAACTAAATAAAATAGAATAAATTGGAAGCATGCATTTACTATTAATCAAATCATTTACACGTTATGCCATTACAATCATCATATGATTGGCTCTCTGGGCATACATACCAACACTTAGGACCCAAGACTAGCTCATTTATGTATTGTCATTGGCTTTTATGAGTTAATATAGTCAACTCTTTTGATTCTTGACTTAAATCTATGATTGCCTAATGAACTACTTATGCTTGATCACCCTATTTAATTGTTTAGTCTATTAATTGTTTTGGGAGAGGGATTATGGGTTGGAAAGGTTGTGATTTCCATAGACTATATAGTGCATTAGGAGAGGGCTACCAAATGTGAAGGGAATAACCCAGAGGTTTCATTAAAGTGCCTAGATAATATTTAAATCACTAAATGAGTGGGATTTGTATTAGCATAAGTAGTGTACTATGCTGCGGGAGCTAGGAATACTTGCTATCAGTCTCTTAGTCTAGGGTTGAGGGCAAATTCTTATTATTGAAATGGAGATAATTGTAATGTGATCATGGTGAAACTATAATCCTAAGAAATCCATCCAATCTTTGATCACAATATGCTTAATTTAGATTTCAATTCTGGCAATTAGTTTTAATCAAACTACCAAACACTTTTTCCTTAAGCCTAGCATATTATGTTACAATTAGTAGTAGTTTCTGAATTGATGTTTCCCTAAGATTGAAATTCATGCCTCATGGGCCTATACTACTTGAAGCGTACACTTGTGTTTTGCACGCATAGTCTAGGTGTGTCACAATGACGCCACCATTGTTTGCCTCTGTTGAAAAATGTTGCTTGGTATTGCTCGTTCTACTGCTAATGCTACTATCAGAGTTGTTGCTCATGTTGTTGTCAAAGTTGCTACTTGTGCAGATGTTGGATTCTGTTGTCAGAATGTGCTTCTTCCTTTGCCTTCTTCCCATTAGGTATAGGTTTAATTATATATCTGGTTTTAAATTATATGCCTATAGAATGGACTTTAAGTATATTCCTAGAGCAATATATGCATGACCAAATCAATCAACAAACATGCATGAATGAATGAATTAACTCAAGGGTGTCTACAAGTCTAATTGACTATTTGGTTTTACTAAACACTGATCTACTAAGATTTTTCTTAGCTATAGTCTATTATTAAATATTTTCTTTTCTTTATGTGTTTTGCACTATATTTTACTATTGCAAACTATACTGAACAATTCTATATATTTTTGGCCTCTGAAAAAGAATAGAACGAAATTGCATATTCTCATTAGTGTGTTTCACTTAAAATTAATAATATGAACATATATGAATATATAAATTGATCTATACTATTGAATTTTTATTAGTCTTTCATACTGATAAGATTTAACTAAATTGCATTCAACTTCTAGTATTCATTTTTTTTAATAGCTTGAACTAGATGAACTGATCGTCAAATAAATATAATTGGAAGGGCTATGGAATTTATCACTCAGATTCATAATTGAATGGAAACAAGCTATCTAGTGGCACACTCAATCATGTGTTTCACTACTAATGATTTAGGGGAAGCCCAGATAAATCATTGCCTCTATAATATACTATTTTTGAAAGTCAAACAGATCATGCACATGCAATATAGAATTGAAATCATTGACCTTCAATCACTTTTTCTAGTTGTCTACATCATAAACACCCTAAAATTCCAAACTTGGGATGACTAAGCCAAAAATAGATAAACTAGAAGAAGATACAATCATGTTTTTTATAATTTGGATTAGATATGTGAAAACAATGGATAAAGGGTAATTTCCACTAACTCTGAGTCCATTCCACAAAAATCTTGGAAAAATAGCCTAAACAATTGATTTTTGTTAACAAAGAAAGTGATTTCAGAATTATAGATCTAAACTAAAATAAAAAACAATTACTTTCTATCATACAAGTCATTTTAGACCAGTGTATAAAATTCATATGTAAATATGAAGTTTTGAGCCATTTTCACACTAAATTGGCAACCTGTCAAAATATAGTGAAAACTATAAAATATGAGATTTCATAAAAACTGATTCCTTAACAAAAAAGTTATGTCCATACAAGTTTCATATCAATTGATTTTTGTAAACAAATATGAATATCAAATTTCATAATAAGATTCCCATTTTACCACAAAATTAGCCAAAACTTCTAACATCAACAATATCAAACAACTCAACCCAGATTATTGTATGCTTAAATATCTAAATGGGTGTAAATCCACTCACTCTTATTGAAATAATAAGGCCAAATACCTCCTCCATTACTCCAAGAAGGTGAATTTTAGAATTCTACAAATTGTTCCACCAAACTTCTTTAAAGTTTGAATTTGTCTCAAAATCCCTAGCATATGATCCTTCCTAGATGAAAGCATGAGAAAAGAGAGAGAAGATGTAGTTATTAGGGTATTTGCTACAATTTTAGAAATATTTTAGTCACACCAACAAAATGAATTAAACTTGAAAAAAGGAAGAAGAGAAGCAACTTACTTACTAGATTCAACTTGAATATGGGGAAGAATTTTAGCTAGGTCAACATCCATCCAAATCCACTCGAAATCACCTCTCTACCTCCAAACACAAAAATTCAGAAAAAAACGATGGGTTTTGAGGTGTTTTGTGTGGGATTAATCTTATAAGACCATTTGAGGTACATGTGTATTTTGTAAAGAGGTCCACAAATGAAGTTTTCCTTTAAATACAATTTTTAAGAATAATGATGAACATATCTTGAGGATTTGATATTCAAATCAATATTTGTAAAATGTTGTAGATTCTAATTTCATTATGGAGTTCATTATTAATCTAATATCACTTACTAGCAGTGAAAATTGATTTATTAACTTTATTTATCATAATTCCATTGCAACGAACCAAAATCCATAATCCTACCCTATCCCATGATTAGAAAGCTGGTTAGGTTTGTTCTTTAGATGTGATCAAATAAGGATAAAACTAAAAAATATTTACACAATAAATTAAATATATGCTAACGTGAAAGTTAATTCATGAAATACATTCCCTTTTCTATCTAATGCTCACTTAATTGAGGAAAATATCATTAATACACGTGTAAAAAATGACGGTTTGGATTTTTCATGTGCAATCATATAAATTAAAAAGGAATATGTAAATCAAATATGTTAATTGAGCAAAAAGGTGGATATTCATGCATAATAAGAATATATGTCTTTTTGTAACAATATAAAATTACTAGGACTCCATTAAGTTAGCGTTGATAGTAAAGATATAATATTTTTATTAAAACAATGATAATATGTCAAAATTACTAACGATACTATAATTCATAAAAAAATATTAAAATAAAAATATATTAGTGAAACTATTTTCTTTGGGTCCCAATTGCCTTGGGAGCCAAGTTTCACATTGTTAGCATAATAATAACTATCTGAATTCTATTTGGAAAGAAAATAGGATAAGAGCCAAAAGAATTAAATAAATTACTAAAGTATCCAAAGTTGGAGTTAACACTCAACTTTGAAATCCACATATTAAGATTATCCTATGTGTGAATTTTCATCTTATTTGGACAAACTTTCCTATCCTAGTGTAGTTTAGGAGGGAGAGTGTACATTAAAGCCCAAAATATTAAATAATATGTTAAATAACCCTAAGAGGAAAAATTAATTGTAGAATCGTGTTCCTCATGTTTAGGTTTTCTGGTAGACTAAGTTTCATAACTTCTGAGATTTTCTAGATGCCTCAAGTTCATAAAAGAAAGAGAATATATATTATAATATGAAATAATTAAACAAAATTTGAAATCTCTTCAAAAGTGAAATCTAAGTCCAAAACTGGAATCTACATGTCGTAGTTAGCCTAGGTGCAACATTTAAATTTATTTGGATTGTGTTTTTTTCACCCAATTTGATTGGGAAAAAAGAGAATTTCCTAACACCTCACTTTAGGAAAAAATCAGATTTGGAATCGCATTAAACGTCACATTGTCACACAGTTTTAGACTTCAGCCGATATGCAAATTTTTTTGTCCACCTTTGGATCTTGATCTGATGATTAGGAGATCATGTCCTACCCCACACCCAAGTTGGAAACTATAATTAAAATCGTGTCTCTTTATTATGCACTTTTCTCTTGCATCGATTGATCTCTTCTTGAGATTCTTTCTCCAATGTATTCCTTGTCCATTTCTGCACAAGACCATACCTTACTTGTACCTCCATTCTAAAGAATTGAGAAATGCCCAAATATATCTCGAATCACTCATAACCTCTAGCCCTAAATACCCTAATATCCAACCGTTTAACTAGATATCCCTCTCCCTAGTTCTGCACTATCCCAAGCAATCGTTCTCTATCCTTAATTTCTCCTAGCACCACCATTTTGCCTGCTACCAATCTGAGTTTCTGATATGAGCTTGTGGCTACCTTTCTCGGCACTCAATCCCATTATGACTCAATTTCTCTCATGGTAAGTATCCAAGACCTTTATTATGTTGGTATGTATGTCCAGAGAGCCAATCATGGGATGATTGGTAGGATACATTAAGATTGATTTGATAAACATCAAAGGCAAGCTTCCAATTCTTTCTGGTTTGGTCATATGAGATAATGATAGAATAGATTGAATGTCTAGAGAATGACAGTACTTAATGATGTATGCCTTCACGTTCAAGTCCTGAACGATGAGATCATACGAATGTTAAGAGTTTGTACATTCTTATTATGTACCTAGTCGGATGTCATTGTGGAAGGTAGATAGACAACAATGACACACAAGACTAGATTGTGGTGTTGGTTGATGACAAAATCTCATTAATCGTGATATTGAGATATCAAACCAAACACATAGGTACTTGTTGGAGAACAAGCATACCGGACAGACCCACCGTGAGTTTGACAAATGGAACCATGACATGGTAGTCACAGTCGGTTCTCACAGTGATGGTGGTGAGTGTGATTCTTTGACCTGAAATCACTACACTCAACACATGTCGTTGGGTACACTTTGACGTCATCAAACACAGTCTTGAAACATGGGTTGTTATAAAGGTGATGATTGGGTGGCTTTGAAAAATGGGATTTTTGAGGGGTGACTGATAGATATGGGATTTGTCCCTCCTGAGGGATTTTGATATCCATGGCCACTTGATGAGTAGGATTGAGATAGGTGTGCACACATGTGTGAATCAATATGTGATCTTGATGTCATACATATCTCCTCCAATCTACTCTGAGATCAAGAAAATGAATGAACGTTGAAAGGATGACTGTTCCATTCCTTGAGTTCATTCGGGATATCAGTGACAAAGGAATTATACATTCACTGTAAAACCATTCACAGATTGTAGGATTGAAAGTTGTTCTCCAACTTTCCTTTTCACTTGGGTAACACTGATGTGTGACTAGGCACCGCTCTTTGCTTGTGAAGTCATACATGTTATGGACTTTCACTACCAACGTGAAATGGACCTGTACGGTCACACATATAGGATTTAACCTGGAAGAGGAATTTATCCACAAAAAATGTTTAGATTGATTACTAAAGGAGTTTAGTATTTCAATTAAACACTAAATCAATTGATAGCTCAGTATCATAGTGTTCAAGGTGTTGGACCGACTGATTATAGTATCGGATAGATCGGAACTCCGATTGACTGATTTTGCATAGTATGCTTCCCCAACCGATCAGATCATGAGATGAACTGATCGGCTCAGGTTGGTGAACCGATCGGCTCAACTGGTGAGACGATCAACTCATTTGTCATGAAACGATCGGCTCAATTGTTGAACCAGTTGATTCATGGGACCAACTGAGATCATTTGGAAAGTCATAAGACTATTTTGCAAATACAATTTGTTTCACTTGTACAAATTCAATTTGGACAAGGATTAATATTAGATTAATCGGAAACAAATATGAAAGTCAATTTGAGTAGGACCATGACCACGAATCGATCGACTCAGAAGTGAACCGATCGGCTCAGGTGGTCCAACCAATTGGTTAAGGTCTAAACCGATCGACTCAGCTCCCCAACTGACTGTTTCATGGTTGAAACGATCGGTTCATGTCGCGCATTTGGTTGTTTTGTGGAAAATCTCAAACCCTTCTACTCATGTTTAATCCTACATTGCCCGGGGTAGAGAACCATGTCCCATGACCCTCTTATATATATAGGGGTAGTGGGAGCTTCTCAAAAACAACAACTCAGAACACAAGTTGCTCTGCAAAGTTGTCATTCTCTCTAGTTTTGGTAACCGAGAGAGAGCCTGAGCAAGTGCTAGCTGATAAGGGAGACACAACAAGGGAAAGACAACTGTAGAAAAGCAACTAGTTGTAGGAGAGTGTGTCGGTGACTAGTACATCAATAGGAGGGTGTGACTCCTTCCGATTCCTTGTGGGATAAGGAGATCGGAGTTCCAGGTGGTCTGTGTGGACTACTTTAGAGGTGGGAGACTTCTGCCGCTCGGAGGACAACTGTCAATCCTAACAGTCCCAGTGAGACCAGGAGCTGCACAGACACCATCCAAGACTGGAGGTGAAGACCGCGCAAGCCGTGAGGTAACGTCGCCAAGCAAGCCTCAGGACAAGGTACGCCTCTACAAACCATCCTTCCAATTGTATAGACATTGACGTGATTCCTTTATTCTGGGTTTGGGAGGAGAATTTTTTTTGTTTCTTCTACCTTCTCTGTCTCCCCTAAAACCCAATAGTGGTATCAGAGCCACATCAACTGCTCTATACTTTAGGATTATTAATGTGATTGATTTTGATTTGTCGCCTTTATTTATTACATACGATGCGAATAAAATTGTCTTTATGCATGTACAATCCTAAATCCACAAATCCAAATAACATATATGATATGTAATATGAATGCACTCGATACACGTCACCCTTAAATGAGTTTTTTTGTGGATGTATAGCGTGGTTATGGCCAATAAACCCTATGTTTGTGTGCTTGGTTGAATGTGGTTGCTTGCATCTCGGTCTGCGCACCAATTTCCTATCTCTTATTCCTGATGTAACTCGAGATAACTCGAGATTTCCTTCCTACCTTTGCTCTCCCCAAATGTAACTCGGGGTTTCCCAATTAAAATGTAAAATAGGATAGATCTTTATTTCCTATTATGTCAAAGAACGGCAGACAACCTAATGACGACTCAAACGATCGGTTCAAGGCGTGAACCGATCGGTTGGCGTTCAGACGACCGGTTCGAGGAACGAAATGAGCGGGTGGAAGCCATGAGTAGATGCATGATGACCAGATGAACCGATCGATTGGAGGAGCCAACCGATCGGCTGGTGGCACCCAACCGACCGGCCTGATGGCGAGCCGATCAATCATGGAGATGAGTAGATCAAAACCCAGAATGGCAAAGCACAGAGTTCATCTTGTACATGTTGCGTATGATGTGGACCTATATGACCATGATTCCTCTTGGCTCAAGGAATCACTTAGTATGGCCATAATCATCACTTTTATCGTTTCACATGTTTTCTGTGGGATATAGTATGTATATGATACAAACTATGTATTGTGGTGATTGGATATGTATATGTACCTATAAAACCAAATTCCTCATCTAAATATTAAGTGTTTTACATGTTCCATTAGCGGCACACATGAAAAACTTGATCGACCAAGCATAGGTTACGCCAAAGCGTGGTGTGTCTTCTATCTCATGGAAGTGTGAAGGGTAAACATGTAGGTTCTGCCAAAGCAGGGTGCATGTTTACCATGTCAGCTTTTGGGTTAGATTAACTGGTGATTCTTAGAGTGTCTAAGCCTAGAGGAACAGAATGTTCATGGCAAGGTGTTGCACATGTTCATTCATCAAGAGTTGCATATGATGCAATTGGCATGATGACCTACCTAAATAGTCAAGGTTGTGGGTGATCAGCCAAAGCTGACTCGTGACTTGATGAAATATGGATATTGACCCACTAGAAGATTGTACGTTGCAATCTTCTGAATTGATGGTGAGGGCTATCAATTTGAACAAAAATAGTGGGAGCGATAATTAATTAAAGTCCTAATTATATCATCAACCTTTCAAAACAATAAAATAAGTCAAAATTGAGTTTTGGACTAAACTGCATATATTTCCTTTTATAGTACAAATGACAACAAACAACAATCACTTTTCGTTGTGATCGGTCCTTGAAAAGGACAAGCTGAATGGGCTAACTTCCACAACTGGTTTAGGACATTGAGAATTTTTCTCACTCAAGAGCGAAAGCTCTATGTCCTGGATACTCCAATTCCAGAGGAACCTGCTCCTACCGCACCAAAGGCAGAAAGGGATGCTTACAAGAAGCATTCTGATGATGCCATTGATGCAAAGTGCTTGATGTTGTTCTCCATGAACCACGAAATGCAGAGACAGCATGAGAACATGGGTGTCATTGAGATGATTCAGCATCTCAAGAACATGTATGAAGATCAAGCACGGCAAGAGAGATATGATGTCTCTAGGGCATTGTTCAAGTGCATCATGACAGAAGGAGATCCAGTTGGTCCTCACACGCTCAAGATGATTGGGTATGTGGAGAACCTGACAAGACTGGGATTTCCCCTGAGCCAAGAGTTGGCTACTAACGTGATACTACAATCGTTGCCAGAATCCTACAGTCAGTTTGTGATGAACTACAACATGAACAACTTTGACAAGCCATTGACAGAGTTGTTAGGCATGTCGAGGACAGCCGAGGCACATATGAAGAAGGACAAGCCTAAGTCTGTGATGATGATCAGTAGCAAGAAAGGCAAGTCCAAGCGCAAGGTCAAGGGCAAAGCTAAGAAAGGTTATGATGCTAGCCAGCAGCCCAAGTCATCTTCAACTCTCAAGGCCAAGGGAGGCGTGACCAAGAGAGGCAATTGCCACCATTGTCAAAAGCCAGGACATTGGAAAAGGAATTGTCTACTCTATCTGGAAGAACTAAAGAAGAAGGAGACGACAGACGTCTCCACCTGAAGGTGTCATGAAATAAACTTGTAACACTTTTTGAGGTATATGATACCAAGATATAAAGTGATAAGCATTCAATAAATGGGGAAAGTGTTGCCTCCATAGATAGGAGTACTTTAGTTTATTTTCAGCCTTGAAGGCATGTAATAGAGTTATGAACTGCTATTTCATATTTGCCCATGAATAGAAACACATTATTTTTACATATTGTATGACAATGATAGCAATTAATAATATTGATATCTCAATTTCAAAGATATGATCTTTATGGAAATGCCTTGTTTATCTTGTGATACTTGGTATGCATAAGATAAAATGATACCTGAAAGTTATTGATAACTCAAACTATCAAATTAGCATAAATCATAAGAAATTCATTTCTAGTTTCCATATGATGGATAAATCTAGACTCTTTTTGTTAGAGAACCAGTAAGAGACATGAATATCTTAGACATGATTAATCAATCTTCACTAGTGGTAGTGGGAGAATGATTATCCTATTGGGTATAATACATGTGATGTATTTACATACTTATTGGAGCAAATGCTAATACTTCAAGCGGTGTTTAGAAAAATACCAATATGAATATCTTAAAGTGTTCAAGAATATCATAGAGGAAGTACGGATTTGGTAAAGTGTTAATTCTTGATGAGATCAATGAATGAAATACTTAGACCAAATGTTTGAGAACCTTGTGAGTGATTATGATAGTGTATCATAGTGAGCTTGTGATTAAGGCATGATGATGTCTAAATCAACAAGGAGTCATACTCTAAGGAGTTAGAGGATGAATAAAAAATAACTAAGTTCTTCTTAAAAAAAGAATACCCCACACTAATAAAGGGCAATAAGAATCACAAGGAGTTATGAGTTCTTATATCCTTGACAGATACACCTCAAATATCTATGTGATGAGTCAGTCATGTGATGAGTCAACTATCTAGATGAATATGAGGAACCAGATTTTGAGTTATGGTTTATGACCATTACATCCTAAATGACTTCCATGTGAACCATAAGGTATGACCTTGATGGTAGCACCCATTGGGATGAAATCCGTAAGTGCAAATGAGTCTTAAGCATTAAGACACATGGATGATGTTTTGAGAAGATGATGTTTGTTGATTGCAACTTAATGACTAAGAAGTTTGGCATACAAATACTAAAACCGCATTCCTATGAGGAATAAAACAAGGATGTGTACATGACACAACCTATAAGGTTTATGAATCCATTAATGCAAATGAAGTCTATAAGTTACAATGAACTAATCAATATGATTGATTGAGTACAAGAAACTCAGAACTGTGATCTTTACTTTGATAATATAGTCAAAGGGTTTGACTGATATGACAAAGATAAAGAAAGGGATCTGTGATTTAGTGGGAACGTATTCACATTCCACATGTTGATGCGAAATGGAGATGTTCTATAATGGAAATCAAAAGTGGAAATTATCTTTAAGGAAGATAGAGACGTTTCCTATGTGATAGGTATAGTGATCTGTAGAGATAGTCTTTGAAAACCTCTTGACCTAAAAAGAGAAACCATACATTGGCAATCAATACTAAAGGGTTCAGTGTGCATAGATTCAGTGGGAGAAAACTTGTCCATGTTACATGGAGTTAGTATCCCAAGGCCAAGTGTCCAATTCTTATGAAGAATGGGAACACTAAGAATAGATATGGATCTATCATGTATGTAATCATCCCATCATCTTGCATGTATGGACATAGCAAGCATAAAATGCATTCATCATCTTGTATGTAGGACATGACAATGTGATGTGCTCATCCTGATAACTCGTATGTGGGACATGACAAGTGGATGTCTGTCTCGTTCTAGCAAGGGTTACTGGAATACCATTAGAACTTGATAAGTACTTGAGAAGTACTAGTTCTATAGAAATAAGGAAGGGTTCACTGTAAAGAATTACACTGATGCGAACTTCCAAAAATGACAGAAAATTAATCGCAAAATATATGTGGGATATATAAAAGTAAAAGTTTGTTGATAAATGGAAACATACCATTAAAGTCATTTTATAAGGAAATGTGGAGTATCTGTGTGTTAGAGAATAGTAGTGGATACTATATGGATCCAGGAGTTCATAGAGATGAACATATAGACATTCCGGTCATTGATGACAAATAAAGAGTGTTTAGTCATGCAATATGGCTAAATGTTAGCAAAGGAATACTAGATCGCATATTATGACAACTCCATCTCATACGTATGACGTACAATGAAAAGATGAGATACATGCAATTAATACTGACTTTGGCAAGGTGTTGCCATAATTCACTATGCTAGCACTAGAGCACAGTAGCATGTGTGACATGTTTGAAGATCACTATGAATATGATTCAAGGGTGATTGGCTCGCAATGCAAGTGGGAGTTTCTTGGTATGTATGCCCTAAGAGCCAATCATGGGATGATTGGTGGGATACATTAAGATTGATTTGATAAACATCAAAGGCAAGCTTCCAATTCTTTCTAGTTTAGTCATATGAGATAATGATAGAACAGATTGAATGTCTACAGAATGACAGTACTCAATGACGTATGCCTTCAGGTTTAGGACCTAAATGATGAGATCATACGGATGTTAAGAGTTTGTACATTCTTATTATGTCCCTAGTCGGATGTCATTATGGAAGGTAGATAGACAACAATGACACACAAGACTAGATTATGGTGTTGGTTGATGATAGAATCTCATTAGTCATGACATGGAGATATCAAACCAAACACATAGGTACTTGTTGGAGAACAAGCATACCAGACAGACCCACCATGAGTTTGACTCCTGGAACCATGACATGGTAGTCACAGTCAGTTCTCACAGTGATGGTGGTGAGTGTGATTCTTTGACCTGAAATCACTACACTCAACACATGTCGTTGGGTTCACTTTGACATCATCAAACGCAGTACTAAAACATGGGTTGTTATAAAGGTGATGATTGGGTGGCTTTGACACATGGGGCTTTTGAAGGGTGAGTGATAGATATGGGATTTGTCTCTCCTGAGGGAGTTTGATATCCATGGCCACTTGATGAGTAGGATTGAGATAGGCATGCACACATGTGTGAATCATTATGTGATATTGATGTCATACATATCTCCTCCAATCTACTCGAAGATCAATAAAGTGAATGAACGTTGAAAGGATGACTGTTCCATGCCTTGAGTTCATTCGGGATATCAGTGACAAAGGAATTATACATTCACTGTAACACCATTCATAGATTGTAGGATTGAAAGTTGTTCTCCAACTTTCCTTTTCACTTGGGTAGCACTGATGTGCGACTAGGCACTTCTCTTTTGCTTGTGAAGTCATAAGTGTTATGGACTTTCACTGCCAATTGAAATGGACCTACAGGGTCACACACATAGGATTTAACCTGGAAGAGGAGTTTTACTAAAGGAGTTTAGTAGTTCAATTAAACACTCAATCAATTGATAGCTCAGTATCATAGTATTCAAGGTGTTGGACCTATTGATTAGAGTATAGGATTGATTGGAACTACGATTGACTGATTTTGCATAGTCTGCTGCCCCAACCGATCAACTCATGAGATGAATCGACCAGCTCAGGTTGGTGAACCGATCAGCTCAACTGGTGAGACGATCAACTCATGTGTTATGAAACGATCAGCTCAATTGTTGAACCGGTTGATTCATGTGACCAACCGAGATCATTTGGAAAGTCAGAAGACTATTTTGCAAATACGATTTGTTTCACTTGTACAAATTCGATTTGGACAAGGATTAATATTAGATTAATCGGAAACAAATATGAAAGTCAATTTGAGTTGGACCAGGACCACAAACCGATCGGCTCAGAAGTGAACTGATCAGCTCAGGTGGTCCAACCGATCGATTGAGGTCTGAACCGGTCGACTTAGCTCCCCAACCGACCATTTCATGCTTGAAACGATCGGTTCAGGTGGCATAGTTGGTTGATTTGTGGAAAATCTCAAACCCTTCTACTCCTCTTTAATCCCGCATTGCCCAGGGTAGAGAACCATGTCCCATGACCCTCCTATATATATAGGGGTAGTGGGGGCTTCTAAAAAGCAACAACTCAGAACACCAGTTGCTCTGCAAAGTTGTCGTTCTCTCTGGTTTTGGTAACCGAGAGAGAGCTCGAGCAAGTGCTACCCGATAAGGGAGGCACAAAAAGGGAAAGACAACTATAGAAAAGCAATTGGTTGCAGGAGAGTGTGTCGGTGACTAGTACGCCGATAGGAGGGTGCGACTCCTTCTGATTCCTTGTGGGACAAGGAGATCGGAGTTCCAAGTGGTCTGTGTGGACTACTTCAGAGGCGGGAGACTTCTGCCGCTCGGAGGACAACTGTCAATCCTGACAGTCCTAGTGAGACCAGGAGCTGCACAGACACCGTCCAAGACTGGAGGTGAAGACCGCGCAAGCCGCGAGGTAACGTCGTCGAGCAAGCCTCGGGACAAGGTACTCCTCTACAAACCATCCTTCATATTGTATAGACGTTAAAGTGATTCCTTTGTTCTAGGTTTGGGAGGAGAATTTTTTTGTTTCCGCTGCCTTCTCTGTCTCCCCTAAAACCCAACATATTCTTCGTGTTTGTCATGTTGTTTTGGCGAGCAATTGACAAATGAATTTTCCCCCAATTTTGGCTCTGACTAGAAAAACTACTTGCTGGAAGACATGGCGTGAGTAGAATAGGAAGATGACACACCACAAGATTACTATTTTGCCCATGTTTCCATCTTTTTGGGTATCTTGACCCTAGGGCTATTTTGGTCATTTTTGCCTCATTTCCCTTACCGACGCAAGGACTTAGTCGCTTGATGAGTTGATGATTGTGATCTTGTGACAACATAAGAGATTTAATCACATGTGAGGGTATTTTTTGTCCATTCATAATATAATTTCTTTTATAAATTAGTAATGTCATTTATCTTCTATATTGCCTTTTGTAGAAGTATTAGAAAATTATTAAAAAAATGTTTTAGATTCCCTAGAATATTGTCTATCTTTTGATTCAACTTTCATCACATGATTTCAAAGTTTTAAAATTATGATTTGTTGGGTTTAATAATCCATATTCATTTAACAATAATTGAAGAAAGATTTTAATGGGTAAAAATTGGATCTTGGATCAAATCCATGATCAGTGCCATGTATCCACTTATAGACTAGAATCATGAGTTAGCCTAGGGTTTTGCTGAAGTTTTGGAATTCTATGATTTCACCAAATGTCATTAAACCCTTATTGATGGATCAAATATTATGTATAGGTTTGATTTGACTCTAGACTTGGAAGATTAGGACTTGATCTCTGACTTGACACTGAAGTTAAGGTATGCTTGCATCTCATATTACTCTCTTTGAACAATAAACCTAGATTCTCACTCACTTGACATACTAGCCTAGATAATCTCTCTCTTCTGAGAATTTATTCCATGTGAAACATTCTACTTGGTTATTGTCTAATGATATCCCGATTTTGTTGGACTTTCTTTTGACTCTAACTTGTACCTTTATTCTTGTTGAAACCCTAATTTTGCCACTTATGTGGTTAATGCTTATTTTGTACACTTTTTTGATGATAGCTTTATTTATCCTATAAAAGACTAAACTATATACTTGCCTCTACATTATGCATGTTATGTGATTCAGTAGCCTAGAGTAGTGTAATTACTTTGGTTTCAGGGTTGTGTGCCCAGGTTATATTTTTGGGATGGCGGTTGAGTGCCCCATACCTGGGTTTTGTGCCCACTTTTACATATAATGGGGAGGTGGTTGTGTGCCATTGTCTATGAGGTTTTAAGGTTGTCAGCCTTGGATGCCATTGTTATTTACATTGTTCTAGTGCTATGTTTATCTCACATGCATGTAGGTTGATGTTATGTCGATCGATTTTGTGCCCAAAGATTTATATGTTCTTTTGTGGCACAATTTTATATTTGTTTAATGGCAAGTATTTCTCATGTTTAACATATATTGAAATGCATATGATTTTATGTCTAGTTGGGTAGTCCTTTCCTTTTTCCATGGGATTCCATACTTATTTGACGTCCTTTATTTCATAACATTGCTCGTATCCAAGTTGGACTAGGACCTCATCAAGTATAGTTGAAACCTTCTAAGAGACTTGCTCAAGGTTGTTAGATGACATTTTGTTTATCCTTTAGTTTAGTTAGTTTTCATATGTATCACCTTATGTGGTGAAGTTTTGAGACAATATGAAGTTATCTAATAGTTAGATATTTTGTTTCCGATGCTACTTTTGGTTACTTGATTCATATTTTTGAATAAAATGGATTATCATCCCTTTACAAAAAATCTATAGTGGTGTTTGTTATATGGGACATTTCCTTTTTTATTTGATTTAGTGGGGAGTGGATCCCCTCTCGGGTTCCACTTCTTACATACATTATTTTAACCTATTTTAGAGAAAATTCATTACATAATCCTTAATTTTATCCTATCTAGGGTTTTGAGTACTCGATTCATGTCTAGTAAAAAGATTGGTATATGCCTTGTTAATAAATTAAAAAAAATATGAATTTTACACTAATCTTGAAAAAGAACATTGTTATGAAAAAAATGTAGGGTTCTAAATGGGTACGGTATTGCCCGTTTACCCACCATCCATATCCTGGAGGGTAGGGTAAGGATAAGAAATTTTTCCCCACCACCTGTTTACCCTTTACCCACTTTATCTGCATCTAAAGAGGTTAGGGTAAGGGAGAAGCTTTACCCTACCCACTTTTACCCATTTACCCATTAATATAAGTTTGAACTAATTATTTTAGAATCTAATATATGTATTAATGCATATAAAACCCCAACAAGAAACACCACTATATAATTCAAAACTTTAATAAATGATAGGTAACATGTCACACCTTTTATAGTCATTGATTAGAGAGAAAACTGAATTCATTGATAAAAAATAATGTATTTAAAACATTAGACCTTTTTTTTATAAAAATGTTGGGTTAAATATTACTATTTTTGTTGTATATCACCAAAAACATAATTATTACCATTGAAAATTAGTTTTAAGAGTGTCTTGTGTTTGATGCAGGATATGCCATATGAGGTTGTTGTTGAAAATATCATATACCTATCTTCATGTTACTTTACCCATTTCACTTGTGACCCTACCCATTTACCCTATGGGTAAA
Source organism: Alisma plantago-aquatica (assembly GCA_963693085.1). Taxonomy (NCBI): domain Eukaryota; kingdom Viridiplantae; phylum Streptophyta; class Magnoliopsida; order Alismatales; family Alismataceae; genus Alisma; species Alisma plantago-aquatica. Next base: position 828,382,033 of record OY856412.1, read on the forward strand.
AGGGTATAGGTAAGGGTAGGGTAAAGGTTTTTAGGAGAAGGTTAATTACCCTACCCGCTATCCGCATCTTTTGATGCGGTTAAGGGTAAGGGTAAACCTTTACCCTACCCTACCCATTTACAACCCTAAAAATGTAGACTAAATGTTCCCCGACCAAAAAAAAAGGTTTGACATGTTCTATTTTTAAGTATATTTAGATAGAATTCCCATGCACTTCTCCAAGTACACTGATCTAGATAGGAAAATACCCACATAAATATGTACTCTGAAAATAAACGGGAAAATGACTATCAAAATATTTTGAAAGCTAAACACACATTATACACTCACATCTTAAGTGAGATTAAGTGTTTAAGAATAGTATCAGGATGAAGATTATACAAATGTACTCCTATGAGCAAATTTTGAATGGATTTCTAGGCCCACACACACACACACACACAAACATATATATATATATATATATATATATATATATATATATACATATATATATATAACATATATATTGATGAATGTGTACCATCTATTCTAATCTTAGATACTTGATCTCACTAGTAAGTGTATAATGTGTGTTCAAATTTTAAAAATACTTCAGCATCATTTTCTAGTATTTCTCCAAATATACCAACATATATGGGAAAATACCAACCTAGATATCTACTTATAAAATATATGGGGACAACACTATCAAAATATCTTAAAAACCAAATACACATTATAAACACATATCCCAAGTGAGATGAAATCTTCAAGAACAGTCTCAAACAAAAGAATATACAAAATTTACTCATAATGGGTAAATTTTAAATGTGGTCTTGGCCAAGAAATACATGTATTTCAAAACATATATTGATGAATGTGTACAACCGATCCCATTCTTAAACACTTAATCTAACTAGTAAGTGTATATTGTGTATTCTATTTTTTAGAATATCTTCATAATATTTTCCTATAGTTATCCAAGTGCACTGGTGTAGGTGGAATATGACCACTCATATATACTCATATAAATATAGGAAAAAACTATTAAAAAATCTTAAACCAAATACACATTATACACTTACATCTTAAGCGAGATTCAATGTTCAAAACAATCTCAAACTGAGGACTATTCAAAAATTACTCCTAATTAGTAGATTTTGGATCGATTTTTAGGCCAACAGAATACACATATTTATAATACATATTGATGAATGTGTACCACCTATTCTATTTTTTAACATTTAATTTACTAGTAAGTTTATAACATGTGTTCAGTTTTTAAGAATATTTTGGCATCATTTCCACACATTTATGCAAGTACATCATTATAGATGGGAAAATTCCCACATACATACCTCAGAGTAAAAACAATGAGAAAACAATAATCGACATATCCTAAAAACCAAACATACAATATACACTCACATATTAAGTGAAAGAAGTGTTCAAGAACGATCCCAAATCGGGGAATATTCAAGATTTACATCAAATGGGTAAATTTTTGACGGATTTCTAAGGCAGTCGAATACATATATTTGGAAAATGTATTGATAGAAGTATAAAAACTATCTCATACTTAGACACTTAACCTCACTAAAAAGTATATGATATTAGTTCATCTATGAGAATATTTCATCATCATTTCCCTGCATTTTTCAAATTATAAAGATGTAGATGAACAAATAGACACATGCATATGCACATAGTAAACTAATAGAGAATTGACTGTTAAAATATTTTATAGAACTAAGCATACATGATAGACTCAACATCTGTTAAATTGGGTGGTATCTAGAACTAAGCATACTAATAGAGAATTGACTGTTAAATAATTGAGATTAAATGGTCAACATCTATTTTGAATTGGGTGGTATCTAGAATTTTCTATTAATTACTAAATTTTAGAAGACTTCTCCAGACCAAAAAATACATATATTTTTATATTAAAATACTATGATCTAATTAGTTAGTCTGACTTCATAATTTATGTTAATTTATTCATGCATGTATCCTTATACAAGTTATATAGTTCGATATCATAACTAGGTTAATGCGTTGATCCATCATGGATTAATTCATTAAGTCATGAATGTCTATTAATTGATTCAGTTATGCATATATTTCTCTAGGCATATGCGTATAGTCCATCCTATAGGCATATAATTAAAAACTAAATATAAACATAAACCTATACCTAATGGGAAGAAGGAAAATGAAGAAGAATGGTCCAAAAATAGACTCCAACAGCTGGACGAGTAGCAACCTTGACAACAACATGAACAACAACTCTGATAGTAGCATTAGTGGTAAAATGAGCAATGACAAGCAACATGTTTCAACAAAGACGAGCAATGGAAGCGTCATTGTGACACACCCAGACTATGTGTGCAAAATGCAAGTGTACGTGTCAAGTAGTATAGTCTTATGAGGCTAGAATGTCGAACTTAGGAAAATGTTAATCCAAAAACTACTACTAACTATAACCGAATCAGTTAAGACTAAGGACAAAGTGTTTGGTTGTTTGAATAAATATCATTGCAAGAATTGGAATCTAATTCAGTGGATTGTGACAACATATAGGATGGATTTATAGTTCACCATGATGTACATTGCAATTAACTCCATTTCATTAATAAGAATTTTCTCTCAATCCTGGACTAAGAGACATGTAGCAAGTATTACTAGCTCCTGCAGCATAATACACTCACTATGGTGAGACAAATCTCACTCATGTATTGATTTATAAATTAGCTAGGATCTTTAACAAAACATCTGGGTTATTCCCTTCATAGTTGTAATCCCTCTATCCTAAGGCACAATATAGGCTATGTAAAAGTATGACCTCTACAAACCTTAATGCCTCCCTTGAAGTAATTCACAGTCAAAACCATTAACTATGGTGATCAAGCATAGGTTATTCATTAGGCAGTCGAATATTTAAGTCTAGAATCAAAAGAATTGACTATATTAACTCATAAAAGTCAATTACAATGCATAACTGGGGTACTACCGTGTCCTAATGAATAAGGATATCAACCCCACATCATTGGTATAGTTTTATACATAGAGGAGAAAAGAGCAACACATGGTAAAAATGAGAAAACCAATGCAAACCTCTGGATAAACTAGTATGGAAGATCCCTTCTGGCGAGCATCTCAATTTGCAGCGTTCGAGCTATAAATCTGCTCACCGAAGATGCCCAAATTGTCCAAGACATGGTTGTCTTCTTCGTCTCCTCCTCTCTTAGCTCTGTGCTCCATTGCAATAGAAAGGAGCATGATCCTCCCTTATAAACAAACTCCCCTTAGGTCATAAGTGGGAGTCAATCCATCATTAGGTCCCAGCCGTCAGATCTATCATGATCTCCAATTTGCACAAATCGCGTCAAGTCGGTACCACTATTGGAAGTCGGTGGCACCAAGTCTTTTGCTGACTTGAAATTCTTCTTCAGTGTCGGTACTACCGATAGGTTGGTCGGTAGCACCAAGTTGCTATTTGTGGTTTTTGAATTACCTTGTTGATGAAAGTTGGTACCATCGACTAGCAGGTCAGTAGCACTGACTTTTCATTTTGGTGGCCTCAAATAATAACTCAATAGCACTGAGTAGACTCTCGATAGCACTAAGATTTCTTCAATCAACTATTGGATTTTCACATTAAGTCGGTAGCACCAACTCTGTGGTCAGTAGCACCGAGCTACCTTATAAGTGCTCCAATTACCTGAAATATGGAAAAACTAAACATAAGTGGGAATAGAGTATGAGAAATTGACATAATTTAGGGAAAATACTTATTATCTAATGCAATAGTGTTTCACTGGATAATAATGATAAGCACTTCATAATTAACATCAAAGTGAACAACAATGCCTGAAATACATAGCAAAATAGTCTGTGAAAAATGAATAAAACTCAATGCATCAAAATCCCCTAAGCTTAAATGTTACTCACCCTCAAGAAACACTACATTTGGATCCGTTTGAGACAAGTATGCAAGAGGACAAACAATATGAACTATATTTCTCAAATACTTCCACCTGACAGTCCCAAACCGGACCTTATCGACCACTAAAAAAATATGTGACACTCCATCACGCTAAAATAAATTACTCAAAACAAAATTTGTCATCGATCACTAATACCTTACATCAAAAAAGAGGGTAAATTAAAATAGATTTAAAGATTACCATCATGTTCAAGAATATTTCCATACGGGTCCAACAACTTTCATATCAACACATACCATATCATGTATTTACATGTGTGTCCAGTGGACTCAGCTACAACTTGTCTACAAAAGCATTTGTTCCACATATAAATGCTATATACAAACATCGACATATTTCCAAAAACTTGAGTCAATATATATATCATCTACAAAACATTCTCTAACTGAACCTGAGAGTACAAGGATGACTCTAGGACATACTAACTACTAGAAAACCTTCTGATCCTACTGCTCTTCAGGCTATTCTTTCTCACCACCACGATCTTGAAGATGTTGTTGATGACCACATAAAAAATGTGGTGACCCACGATGTGAGACCAATGTCCCAATGAGAGATATAACTCTCAACAAAGATTATTGATCACATCAGGTTATATAGTTAAGTAGATTAAGCATGTTAAGTAGATTAAGCAGGTTAAATAGATTGAGCAGGTTAAACAAGTAGGCATAACAACATGTATGATTAATAAGTATATAAAAAAACTGGATAAGACTATCATTTACTAAACAATTGACTTATCTCACTGCACTGTATAACAACTAAGCAATATAAGAAACAAAGCAAGGGTTATCAACCAATGTGATTCGTGTTTAACCCTAAATAGATAAAGTACACAACTAGATTACGTCTTTTATTAATCCCTAAGGAGTTTGAGGTATACCACTCAAACTCCAACTGACCACTACTAAGTCAAAATCAGTTCTGTACAAGATCTAGGAGAGCCGAAATCATAAGAACTATCTGCCCTCAATCAGTCTCAGCAACATATATAGTCAAGCTACAAAATAGCCCACTCTACCCTTGGTATATACGTCATGACACTAGTAACCAGGGTATACAAACCCTAACATCAGAGGTACATCCATAGTTGTCCTCAGGCACATCATATATACTAAATCATATTCATCTGAGATACATCTTGAACTGTTCTCCTGTCGAGGTATGACTACAAGCATCCTTAAAAACATGCTATACTCGACATTATTCCATTGGAGGAATACTCATTTCACCATCCAGTAAATCCTGACACTAGAATGGATCTACAACACGTGGAACTACTTAATTAGAGTTTCACTTGAATCTTTAATGCCAATTGGGTGAGTGAAGGCTGCATCAATCAAGTTACATACAAACCCTAAAAGAGTTCTACAAAAACATGGTATGTTGCAACTTTAGAAGATATAAATTGTATAAAATATAGTTATTATCACATAATCAAAGGATACCAATCCTTGTCACATTATGAAGAGGATAACACCTCAATATGGGCATAAAAGTATGTACATAGGTCATAATACCATTCACATTGTTCCCTATAAGAACATCATTATTTTTCCCTACCTTACCAAGGCTCATCAACCATCACCATACATGTGACAAGAAGTTTGACATAACATTTGTATTTAAGAGTTTATGTTGTTCATATGGAAACATATTAGAGTTACAAAAACATTGAGATAGATCATTCCATCATCATATAAATCATACAAGGGAGCTAAGTATGATTAACCATCAACATTTACATTAGGGTTAGGTTCAACAAGATAATGTCGAATTGGGGTTACAAAAACAACACTCAAGGATAAACCCTAATTATTAGCATTTTCATCAGATCATGAATACATTAGATCAAACATAATCATCTGATTCCATACAAACAAAGCCATGTAATCACACTCATAGGATTAGAAAACCCATCGATTATATAGTTAGAAAGCTCGTCGACCATGTAGTCAGAACCCTTGGTGACCATAGAGTCAAAACTCTTGGTGATCACTAGGGTTAGGAACACCTTGGAGACCATTAAGGTTAGGTTCCTTGACAACCAGTAGGGTTAGGAACACCTTGGTAACCACTAGGGTTAGCTGCCTCACCAACTACTAGGGTTAGGAACACCTTGGCGACCAACCATGGAATCAAAACTTTGGCAACCAACATTGGATCATAGATTTAGAGACCACATACAATCAAAACTCATCGACCAACATATCTCAAAATCTTGGTGGTTCTATTACACAAGTTCTTAGCCGGAGTAGGGAGAACGTAGAGGGGTTCTCCGGTGGCGGTAGAAGAAGAACAAAGAGGGTAAAAGTGGGTGATGGTGGAGAAATTTAAGACAAGCAGAGAAACAATTCGGTATCACGGAGACCCTCGAACAAAAAAACTGGTCTCAAAGGGGATCATTACCCCTATATATAGCCAGACCATGGGGATGTTCAGTGGCTTCCTATTCAATTGGGAAAACACACTATATCTTACCAAAGGCGGTGAAACTAGGGATGGCGAGGTACGGATTTGCCTCCTGGACTCAATGGTTAAATTTTTATCCTTACACATGATCTGGAGAGAGAGAAATGTGAAAACAAATAGGAATCCAGTATTCCTGGTTTCCTTTCTTGTGTGAGCTGGAAGACAATCTCTTCATCGTCAGATACAGATCGAGTGGCTGAGATTCCACGTGACATGTGCATGAGTCGGGCCCTTGCTTTCCAGTTCTGAAATGTAATTGGGACAATTAATTTATTTTCGTGTACCCTTCTCACTTTAGAAAAACTTATTAAATTCATATCTCCTTCTTAATTCTGATTGGTCCCAAATTTTAAAAGAAAGTTTATAATATCTAAATCTATATGTGGGCAAGATTTGGGGTCAAAATACAAAAGTTAAATATCCTTTTCTTGCCCCTTAAGCAAAAGACTTATTTGATTTATTTAAGGCATTAATTAATGTATGTTTTTATCCAAACTTGGCAAGAAATTCTATTTGGGTATATTAATTCTTTTGGGTACATATTAGGATCGAATTATACTCATTGGTTACTCTCATCCTACATTTTTTTAGAAATTTCCACATAATTCCTTATTAGTCAATTAACTTTAACATGAACACATTAATTGATTAGATATTGTAAAAATGACTTTCCTTTGTGAAACTTGGATCCAAAATTCGAGATAATAACTCATTATCCATGTCATATATATTCTTTACCCTTTTAAACAACTATCATGGAAGGAGAGCGAAAAATCAAGTAATTGTACCTTTCCCTTATATTAGAACTATATAAAGGAAAAAGGACAACATTATGTGCAAGAAATCTATTTCACATTTATATATTTTGGATTCCAATTCTTTCTATTTCTTTTAAACATTTTCAAGGACAGGGGGAGAGAGAGAAAATCAATATTTTATATCTTTGAGTTAAATGTCACACATAATACACATACAAAAGAGAACATATTTTGGGCCTCATTTTGTTCTTTTCACTCTATTATCATTAAAAATTTCATTTCATGGTCATTTTGCATTAAGACCCTCAACTAATTCTATTTAAGACAAAAATCACATTCTAAGGTTCAAATTATTCTTGAAATTTTGGGATTTTACAATTCTACCCACCTTAAATAAATTTATTCCTCAAAATTTTCCTTAGATTACTACCCACCTTAGGTTTTTTCTTACCTCTTAACAAAGTTTCATAGTTTTCCACATAAAATCTAGGTTTTTGACATCATATTGACTTCAACTCACCTATCTATGTCAAATTATGTACACTATAATGCATGTTTGGTTTTACCACGTATATGAGTAAGTTTAGGTGACTATATGTCTCAAACGTTTAATGCCAACTCATAATTTCTTGTCTCCTTTAGATACATGTCGGTCGCTCATGTATGCAGAGGGGACAATTTTATCACACCTATCTTATCACCTTCCTCATACACATGTCCCATACCACATGCACTTGAAAGGACAAGACAACCATGCTCCTTGGACATAATATTCTCTCTATAAAATCCCACAAGCCTATGTCCCATACCACAAACACATGGGAAGAAGAGAGAGAATGCTACATACAATTTTAGATTTAACATAAAAATCCAAAACATATAGGCACATAACCCTAATCATTATCTAAACTTATGTCTCCTAACTTAGACTTCTACTTTGATTTCTAATATCTCTCTATACCTAGGGTTAGAACATATGAATCATACCTTGCCTAGTGGCCATTTACCAAATTGCTCTGATACCATATTGTAACACCCCACTTTTCATCACATGTATAAATCACTGAGTGGAAGCACTTTACTCAAGGGGGTGTCACAAACAAGATATTCATTTGCAATTTGAATAAATGAAACACTTCGCATTATGTAAATCTGATTCATACATAGCTTTTTGGAAAAAGGAAACTACATCAAATACACTTAATCTACTTTGGTAGCAAGACCATACATGATGTAATGCTATCTAAACTTTGGATCATCTTGGTAAATGGAACCCCACTAGATCTTTACTTCTTGAAGATTCCTTGAGCTATCCCTTGTACTTCTTGCTCCTAAGCTTTCTCCTTACGTGTGCGCATCACGCCCCCAACCATGCATAAAACCAATGGTAAGTGGAATTGAACATATTATAACATAAAGAAAACTTGTAAACTGAAAATAGACTTTGAACATTAAAAATTAAACATTAAACATTGAAAAGACATACAATTACTTTTAAACATCTTTTATCTTGACCTATATAAGGATCCTCGGGTTGCACATATGTGCCTCTTCTCTTATGCACCGAAGTGACTCTTGGGTTGCACCTAAGTGCCTCTTCTCTTATGCACCGAAGTGCCTCTTCTCTTATGCACCGAAGTGCCTCTTAAATTTTTCTCCGAGGAGCCTCTTAATGAGGACCTTATATAAGCTATCTTTTACATTATCTTTCTCTTGAAAACTCTTGCTTTGCTCTTAAAACTTAACTTTAACTTTACTCTTAATATTCATTAAGATGATACCATAATATAAATAGTAAAACATTACATTCCATTCATCACAAGTTCATTGACTTTAAGCAATTAAAATAGATAGCACATTCAAAACATTCATTACATACATACATACATAAAATCAACCATTAGCTATGTTCAATTAGCATGGACCACTTACCTTGCACTTAGAGGAGATCTGATCTTCCATCTTAGGTTCAGTAGATCCTAATCATGTCCTTGGGGTTGAAAACCCTATACATCCTATTCATAACATTCAACATGTCACTTTGTATTCCATCGTCACCCAAAACCCTAATTTTGGTAACATATGAATTATTAATCTTGAATTAGATCCAAGATGAAATTTTTATCCAAAAAGGTCAATGTTTGATTATTAAGAGCCATTGAGCATATTAAGATCATCAAAACCTAGAAATTAGGGTTCTAATATAGTAATCATATTAAAGTTAGTATCTTTAGGCACTTTTTAAATCAGAGATAGAATTAGATCTTAACAATAATTTATTTGGATTCTTTGTATTCTTCTGATCCAAATACACTATTTATATACCATATTCTGATAATCCTATGACTTTCTAGCATTTTCAGAAATTTAAACCTTTCTAGCCAATAGGAGCGTGCCACACAGGCGACTTTCTAGACTAGAGTGCTCCAATTGGCTCTTGCCATGCTGGTGAGTCGTGCTCATGCGACTAGGAAGAAAAAGGATCCAAGGACCGTTTTATCCTTACCAGTTCTGTAGAGGAGGTGGGGGTGGTTCAGTCTCTTCACTGGGACTCATCTTCAACCTTGGTCTGACGCTACCTCACGAACAGGCTGCTTGGGTGGTCAACACACCGGTTGACTCTAGGCTAACGAGGCTCATAGAGGAAACTAAGGGCAGCGGGGCCTCTGGTTGGACACGTCAGACTCGTTGATGGGTTCTATTGCACAAGTTCTTGGCCGGAGTAGGGAGAACAGAGAGGGGTTCTCCGGTGGCGGTAGAAGAAGAACAAAGAGGGTAAAAGTGGGTGATGGTGGAGAAATTTAAGACAAGCAGAGAAACAATTCGGTATCACGGAGACCCTCGAACAAAAAAACTGGTCTCAAAGGGGATCATTACCCCTATATATAGCCAGACCATGGGGCTGGTCGGAGACTTCCTATTCAATTGGGAAAACACAGTGTAGCTTACCAAAGGCGGTGAAACTAGGGATGGCCAAGTGTGGATTTGCCTCCTGGACTCAATGGTTAAATTTTTATCCTTGCACATGATTTGGAGAGAGAGAAACGTGAAAACAAATAGGAATCCACTGTTCCTGGTTTCCTTTCTTGTGTGAGCTGGAAGACAATCTCTTCATCGTCAGATACAGATCGAGTGGCTGAGATTCCACGTGACATGTGCATGAGCCGGGCCCTTGCTTTCCAGTTCTGAAATGTAATTGGGACAATTAATTTATTTGCTTGTACCCTTCTCACTTTAGAAAAACTTATTAAATTCATATCTCCTCCTTAATTCTGATTGGTCCCAAATTTTAAAAGAAAGTTTATAATATCTAAATCTATATGTGGGCAAGATTTGGGGTCAAAATACAAAAGTTAAATATCCTTTTCTTGCCCCTTAAGAAAAAGACTTATTTGATTTATTTAAGGCATTAATTAATGTATGTTTTTATCCAAACTTGGCAAGAAATTCTATTTGGGTATATTAATTCTTTTAGGTACATATTAGGATCGAATTATACTCATTGGTTACTCTCATCCTACATTTTTCTAGAAATTTCCACACAATTCCTTATTAGTCAATTAACTTTAACATTAACACATTAATTGATTAGATATTGTAAAAATGACTTTCCTTTGTGAAACTTGGATCCAAAATTCGAGATAATAACTCATTATCCATGTCATATATATTCTTTACCCTTTTAAACAACTATCATGGAAGGAGAGCGAAAAATCAAGTAATTGTACCTTTCCCTTATTTTAGAACTATATAAAGGAAAAAGGACAACATTATGTGCAAGAAATCTATTTCACATTTATATATTTCGGATTCCAATTCTTTCTATTTCTTTTAAACATTTTTAAGGACAGGGGGAGAGAGAGAAAATCAACATTTTATATCTTTGAGTTAAATGTCACACATAATACACATACAAAAGAGAACATATTTTGGGCCTCATTTTGTTCTTTTCACTCTTTTATCATTCAAAATTTCATTTCATGGTCATTTTGCATTAAGACCCTCAACTAATTCTATTTAAGAAAAAAAATCACATTCTCAGGTTCAAATTATTCTTGAAATTTTGGGATGTTACAATTCTACCCACCTTAAATAAATTTCTTCCTCAAAAATTTCCTTAGGTTACTACCCACCTGAGGATTTTTCTTACCTCTTAACAAAGTTTTGTAATTTTCCACATAAAATCTAGGTTCTTGACATCATATTGATTTCAACTCACCTGTCTATGTCAAATTATCTACACTAGTATGCATGTTTGGTTTTACCACGTATATGAGTAAGTTTAGGTGACTATATGTCTCAAACTTTTAATGACAACTCATAATTTCTTGTCTCCTTTGGATACATGCCGGCCGCTCATGTATGCAGAGGGGATACTTGTATCACACCTATCTTAGCACCTTCCTCGTACACATGTTCCATACCACATGCACTTGAAAGGACAAGACAACCATGATTCTTGCACATAATATTCTCTCTACAAAATTCCACAAGCCTATGTCCCATACCACAAACACATGGGAAGAAGAGAGAGAATGCTACATACAATTTTAGAGTTAACATAAAAATCCAAAACATCTAGGCACATAACCCTAATCATTATCTAAACTTATGTCTCTTAACTTAGACTTCTACTTTGATTTCTAATATCTCTCTATACCTAGGGTTAGAACATATGAATCATACCTTGCCTAGTGGCCATTTACCAAATTGCTCTGATACCATATTGTAACACCCCACTTTTCATCACATGTATAAATCACTGAGCAGAGGCACTTTGCTCAAGTGGGTGTCACAAACAGGATATTCATTTGCAATTTGAATAAATGAAACACTTTGCATTATGTAAATCTGATTCATACATAGCTTTTTGATCAAAATGAAACTACATCAAATACACTTAATCTACTTTGGTAACAAGACCATACATGATGTAATGCTATCTAAACTTTGGATCATCTTGGTAAATGGCACCCCACTAGGTCTTTTCTTCTTGAAGATTCCTTGATCTATCCCTTGCACTTCTTGTTCCTAAGCTTTCTCCTTACATGCGGGCATCACGCCCCCATCCATGCATAAAACCAATGGTAAGTGGAATTGAACATATTATAACATAAAGAAAACTTATAAACTGAAAATAGACTTTGAACATTAAACATTAAACATTAAACATTGAAAAGACATACAATTACTTTTAACCATCTTTTATCTTGACCTATATAAGGATCCTCGGGTTGCACATATGTGGCTCTTCTCTTATGCACCGAAGTACCTCTTGGGTTGCTCCAAAGTACCTCTTCTCTTATGCACTGAAGTGCCTCTTAAATTTTACTCTGAGGAGCCTCTTAATGAGGACCTTATACAAGCTATCTTTTACATTATCTTTCTCTTGAAAACTCTTGCTTTGCTCTTAAAACTTAACTTTAACTTTACTCTTAATATTCATGAAGATGATACCATAATATAAATAGTAAAACATTACATTCCATTCATCACAAGTTCATTGACTTTAAGCAATTAAAATAGGTAGCACATTCAAAAAATTCATTGCATACATAGATACATAAAATCAACCATTAACTATGTTCAATTAGCATGGACCACTTACCTTGCACTTAGAGGAGATCTGATCTTCCATCTTAGGTTCAATAGATCCTAATCATGTCCTTGGGGTTGAAAATGCTAAACATCCTATTCATAACATTCAACATGTCACTTTGTATTCCATCGTCACCCAAAACCCTAATTTTTGTAACATATGAATTATTAATCTTGAATTAGATCCAAGATGAATTTTTTATCCAAAAAGGTAAATCCTTGATTATTAAGAGCCATTGAGCATATGAAGATCATCAAAATCATTAGGGTTCTAATACAGTAATCATATTAAAGTTAGAAAATTTAGGCACTTTTTAAATCAGAGACAGAATTAGATGTTGACAATAATATATTTGGATTCCTTGTATTCTTCTGATCAAAATACACTATTTATATACCATATTCTGATAACCCTACAATTTTCTAGCAGTTTCAGAAATTTAAACCTTTCTGGCCAATACGAGTGCACCACATAGGTGGCTTTCTGTACTAGAGCGCTCCAATCGGCTCTCGCCATGCTGGCGAGTCATGCTCGCACGACTAGGAAAAAAAGGATCCAAGGACCATTTTGTCCTTACCAGTCCTGTAGAGGAGGCGGGGGTGGTGCAGTCTTTTCACTGGGACTCATCTTCAACCTTGGTCTGACGCTACCTCGCGAATAGGCTGCCTGGGTAGTCAACACACTAGTTGACTCTGGGCTATCGAGGCTCAGAGAGGAAACTGAGGGCACTGTGGCCTCCACCTGGACACGTCAGACTCGTTGATGGGTTCGATTGCACATGTTCTTGGCCGGAGTAGGGAGAACAGAGAGGGGTTCTCCAGTGGAGGTAGTAGAAGAACAAAGATGGGAAAAGTGGGTGATGGTGGAGAAATTGAAGACAAGAAGAGAAATAGTTCGGTATCGTGGAGACCCTCAAACAAAAAAATTGGTCTCAAAGGGGATCATTACCCCCTACATATAGCCCAGACCATGGGGCTGGTCGGCGGCTTCCTATTCAATTGGGAAAACACACTGTAGCTTACCAAAGGTGGTGAAACTAGGGATGGCTAGGTGTGGATTTGCCTCCTGGACTCAATGGTTAAATTTGTATCCTTGCACATGATCTGGAGAGAGAGAAACACAAAAACAAATAGGAATCCACTATTCCTGGTTTCCTTTCTTGTGTGAGTTGGAAGACGATCTCTTCATCGTCAGATACAGAGCGAGCGGCTGAGATTCCAAGTGACATGTACATGGGTTGGGCCCTTGCTTTCCAGTTCTGAAATGTAATTGTGACAATTAATTTATTTCCTTGTACCCTTCTCACTTTAGAAAAACTTATTAAATTCATATCTCCTTCTCCTTAATTCTGATTGGTCCCAAATTTTAAAAGAATGTTTATAATATCTAAATCTATATGTGGGCAAGATTTGGGGTCAAAATATGAAAGTTAAATATCCTTTTCTTGACCCTTAAGCAAAAGACTTATTTGATTTATTTAAGGCATGAATTAATGTATGTTTTTATCCAAACTTGGCAAGAAATCCTATTTGGGTGTATTAATTCTTTTGGGTACATATTAGGATCGAATTATACTCATTGGTTACTCTCATCCTACATTTTTCTAGAAATTTCCACACAATTCTTTATTAGTCAATTAACTTTAACATTAATACATTAATTGATTAGATATTGTGAAAATGACTTTCCTTTGTGAAACTTGGATCCAAAATTCGAGATAATAACTCATTATCCATGTCATATATATTCTTTACCCTTTTAAACAACTATCATGGAAGGAGAGAGAAAAATAGAGTAATTGTACCTTTCCCTTATATTAGGACTATATAAAGAAAAAAGGACAACATTATGTGCAAGAAATCTATTTCACATTTATATATTTCAGATTCCAATTCTTTCCTATTTCTTTTAAATGTTTTCAAGGATAGGGGAGAGAGAGAAAATCAACATTTTATATCTTTGAGTTAAATGTGACACATAATACACATACAAAAGAGAAAACATATTTTGGGCCTCATTTTGTTCTTTTCACTCTATTATCATTAAAAATTTCATTTCATGGTCATTTTGCATTAAGACCCTCAACTAATTCTATTTAAGAAAAAAAAATCACATTCTAAGGTTCAAATTATTCTTGAAATTTTGGGATGTTATAGTAGTACCACTCTTGTTGAGCACACTTAATAACATTGTTCTTAGTGATGCGCTCCTTGAAAAGGAGGTGAACCTTGGTGATATGGATAGTCAAATCATTCTTTTGAAGTTCATTTTATCTGATGCCTCAATTCCTTGGACATTACAATCTCTCCCCTTAGACTCTTGGCATCCTCATCAAGGCTCAACTATATAGCCTCATAATATTTCTCTATTTTAGTACAGACCCAAAGTGGTCCATGTACACCCAACTCCCTTTCACGACTATGAGCGTAAGGATGACTACATCACCATGGATAACATTTTCCAACATGTCTAGATTGCACGACTCAAGATTCACACGCCACACATCCTTTTGGGCCCACCTACTAGAGGTTATTTCTTGGTTTTGATACCATTTGTAAGGCCCATTCCCACCGCCCAAGACTCTAATAGAGTTTCAAGAATGATGAATGGCCCCAGACCACCACTTGGCCTTGGTTGCATGCTTTGTCCATAATCACACAATATCTAAATCAACTTTGTGATAGATCACTCATCCTAGCACTAGTTTGAGCTGAGAGCACTTAACCACATAGTTATTAGCGATGGGATCCCTAAGAAAAGGTGCACCCTGGTGATATGGATAATAAAATCATTCCTTTTAAGATCATTATATCCAAGGCTTCAAATATTTGAATGTTAATAAGGAATGTCCTTTGGGGAATATTTTCACATTGTGGAACTACGATTCTTCATTTTCTAATGGACCTGCTTCAACATGCATGAAGTAAGATAGTTGAGGTAGTATCCCAACTTTGACTATAGAGTTTTTTGTATCTTGAATGTCAGCCTAGGAGGCTAGAGTCATCTATATGTCAACATATGTGTTCTTGTCTCTCTTGTAGTGAGTAAATATGATCTCATCAAACTCAACTAGTTTCCTAAGAACATCTTGGTATGGAATATGATGCGTAGAGAGTCACCAATTGCATTATTATTTTAAATGTCCATAATCTTGTATACTTGTAGGCTTCATACTCTATGACATTATTGACATATTTGAAGTGAAGTTAGTGGGAGATAGGGATGTATCGTCCTATTTTATTGTTGAGTACTAACCTTAATCTATTGTCAAGTTGGTTTGAGGCATCATTGACAAACATGATCCATGTGTCATTAGTATTGTACATACTAGCCACCATGGAGTTGATCATATTGATGTCACCAACGGGGAAAGCAAATTCATTATCTGTTGGAGAAGACTTGGGATTATTTTTCCAGTTGATTAGCTAATACATGGACTTTACTTGCCTCCATGGGGACATATGTGATGTTGAATTTAGAGAGTAGAACCTTCCATTTGGTGCATCAATTGATCCAGGCCAGACAACAACATAGGAAGCATAATGGATCATGGCACACTGTTATGAGCAATGGATAAGACATTAGGTAATGTTCTAGTTTCTTGGTAGCATGAACCAAAGAAAGTCAATCTTTATCAACTGGAGTGTTTCTTCCTTCTATCTTCTTGAACTTCTTGGATATGTAATATATGACATGTTCATCATCATTGTCTTTCTATATTTGGAATGATCCACTGATTCTTCCATGAATGAGAAATTCAATCTTAGTGGGTGATCTTGCACTAGTGGCCAGAGCATAGGTTGATTGTATATGTATTGTTTCTACTTGTAAATCAACTTGACATTAATCATTCCACCTACAATTGGAATTCTCACACAAAAACATGAAGATCAATTGGCAAATTGATTTCAACTTTGCAATGAATTACTTGATGTTTTGAAGACTTTTGAGTAGGCCTATAATCTCTTCCTTCATACAATGAGTGGGTAACTTGATGGTCACTTAAAATTTTCTTGCATTGACCTCTTTACTTTATTTCTAACTATATAGCCTAGTAGGTTGCACATGTGACGTTAAAGGTACACTTCACTGAATTAGTTGATGGTGGAGAAGTTGTAGTCTACAAAAATAATATTTTCAAACATAACATAGGGTTTTCTACTTTCTTTTCATTTCCAACCATTTCATCTACATGGAATGTGAATTCAATATGAATAAGGTAATGGAAGAGAGATATAATGACCAACCGATAAGTTGCACTTGTATTCTTGAGTCTGAATATCATAAATCTGTAGTAAATTACACCCAATTATGTGGTAATGGTGGTTTTATCCATGTTTGATGACAACATATTAATTTTATTGTATCTTGAGAATTTATCTCCATCAAGCTAAGAAGTCTGTGTCTGAATGTATTGTCCATAAGAACATCAATCAGTGGTAGTGGGAAGTCATCTTTTGTTTTGTATTTATTGACAACCCAATAAATATATGAAGACATACCTATTTATTAAGGCCCAACATGATTTTGCCTATTCATATTGGATATGCCACATGACATATGAAGCCTACATTGTATTACTTATAGAATTCTTTATGTATTTTCAATCCCCATTTTGGTCTGGCACTTCTGGCCTTCTACTTGATGGGACACATGCCTGACATGGTTGGGAGTCAATGTACATTGAAGGACTCATAAAGAGTTAGCATGTCCTCATTCCTTGAGGGGAAGACATCAATGTACTGATGGAATATCTTGATCAATGTTGATTTCACTAATGGTCATATGGTGGATCCTACTTCCACTTGATGAGGGAGTGACCCCATGCTGATGTTGACAATCTCTGATTCATCTATGATGTGGAAATATTGACATTTGATAGTCATGTATTCTAGGATGATTATATCTTCTAGAGGTTTGTAAGAAATGAAAATCACAATATCTTTAAACTGCTCCTCCTGCACTATGTTCATATGATGGAAGATTTCCAACTTTGTCTTGTTGGGTTTTAGATCAAGGTGTTTACAATCATGAAGACATTCCTTTCTAAGGATTAGATGACAAGTCTAGTGGATGATTTATAATAAGGTACATCATCATTGTTCATTGTGCAACTATCAACAATCAAGTTTTCAAAGAGATAATGATGACGCTCACTTATGTGTAGTAGCCATTGAGTATCTCACCATCTTGCATCTTGTTGATGTTTGATGTACCAGATCTCGGCCTTGTTTTGGTGATTGAGACTTATTGTAGCCTTTGTGCTTCTTGGTGACTGTTTGGGGTTAACTCTAATCATACCGTTGGCCATACTGTGGCTGGATTCTAGTATTGAGTTTAGTAATTAAGGTAATTTCCCTTTTGACCTAGTAGTTCCATGTAGCCTAGTCCTATCATTTCATGCTTCTTCAAGACATATACACATTTAACATTGCATTGACATAGCTTTTCTAGTCACTGGCCCAATTCTAGGACCATGTGCTTTAGGGCTTTAATGTAACAATCATGATCATGCTAGATTAGAGTGATAATTTGGAATTTCTTGAGTATAAAATGAATCATTTTAGACATCCATGAATGGAAGCACATGCCCATAACTGCAGAACTAATGGGAGGCACTATTTTTGGTAGGAGGTTTATAGTCACAGTTATGATTGTGTTTCCATGTGTGAATTTGAAGCATGAATACGTAGAGGAAGGTACAACCTTATTATTGTGTATTCACATACATCCCAATGAATATTCAAGGAGGAATTGATTTCCATGACAATGAACATCTCTTGTATAGATTCAGGCCCACTTGTATCTGTAGTTGAAACTACCAATAACTTCCATATGGGATCCATCATAATCTACATATCTAGTGTTGGTAGCTTGAATTTCTCTTGACTCCATTCCAAACGTGATGAAGTCTTTACCAAGAAAAAATAGAGACTAGAATTAGTATCAACAAACACAAAGGTCACCTTCATGTCACCATGTTTGATCATGATATACAATGGATGATTTGAATCAAGAACTATCATGATCTCCTCTATGATGAAAGTTATGATCTTTGGCTTGGCAATCAAAGAGCCAGTATTCAACAAATTCTTAGGCTGGTTATCTTTTGGTACAAATGTTCCCTCTAGGATCTTAATGACTATTGGCCATTGTGTCATAGAGATTTGTATTAGGTCCCACATGGAGATGTTTGTGTAGGCATTCTTCATGTGTACTACTATGCAAAGATGGATCACTTATGGAAAACCCTGATGATAATATAACTAGTATGATGATGTGCCCTTGGTTGCTCATGAGGGAGCACAAAAAGTGGCATAGGAACGTAGTTTAGCTTGTATATTCTGGATATCTTAATAAGCATGTTAGGAACGACTACCATATCTTGCTCATCATCCGAGTCAAATGTTAGAGTTGAAAACATGTCCACATATATGGTCTCCTTGGTTAGATGAGGATTTTATAACTTTATGACAATGGTATTGGTATAGGATATTCATGTAGAGCCTTGGAAACAGCACAATGTTCTTACTATGTTATAGGAGTTGAGGCAAGCTAAAGGGGCATCATGCCGTGAAGGTCAATCCTTGTTGCAATACATGGCTGGGTGAAGGTCCCATATGAACCTAGAAAGGTGTGAATGGAGAAAGTTTTATAGCTGGGATCTTGATGTGCATGTTGGTGGAAACCTTTGTTGGTGTAGTTAGAGGGGATTGCTAGAATCTTGTTACGTGTCAAAGGTATCACACCTATCAAAAGTGTTATCGAAATATTTTTTGTTGACCTTGTTGATGATGTACTCCTTTGATCAGGTGTTGTGATAGCCCCAATAAATTTAGGGTGTTTCAAAATGATGAATTTTTGTGACCACCTCGAGGTGCATGGATAGTCTTCCCTGCATTATGTGAAAGACCTGTATAGGGCCTTGCATTTGTTTGTGTCATTATCTTTGAGATAGTGAAAAAAGAAGACATGAGGGTCATGATTCATTGCTAGGTGAGGCAGAGGACCCTTTGGTTCTAGATAGTTTAGGATTTCCCATAATTCCATAATTTTTTAGGCGATCACCTTGGTTGAATTTGAAGCCCTCAACTTGTTTTGGTATAGTTACTATTTGAGGAACCTTCAATCGATATTCGGACTTTGGACATGGCATAGGATGCTAACTGTAACATCCCTGACCTGGGTCATGTGTTAACCCTTGATGTTTTACCTAATAAGGTTGAGTAGATGCTTAATCTGATCTTGAGAAAAGTAATTAGTGCTCATGAGAAACTCATGTTTCAATTTTGGTCCTGTTTGAACAATGTTGAAGCAATGTTTGCTTATTTTGGACTAAAGTACAAATTACCCAAGTTGATGTGTTAAATTGAAAATTGTACATGATAATATGTTCCTATGATGTTGAGACATCATAATAATGAATATGATGTAGTGGTATGGTTCTCACAAGCTTAGGCACCAAGATATAGCTTGTAGAGCAATCCTTGTGTTATAAAAACCTAGTTTTGGTGTAAAGTGCAATTTACCCAAAACCTAGGGTCCAACATATAAAATATACCCTCTAGAGGATCTATCATGTTTCTTAGCATCAAGTAGAGCAAAAAGAATGAGAAGGGTGCCTCATTTGAATGATCAAAGAGGAAAGATAATATTGATATCAAAATAATCAATACTTAAGAAAATGGCCCTTATATATATAACTTAATAAGGTAATTGGTTTCTTTTCCTTTAACCTTGGATAAGAGAGAGGTTTTTCATGTGAAAAGGAGGAAGAAATGTGGCCAAGGGTGGAGCAAGCATGAGTGGATGGGTTTAAGAAATAAAAGAAATAACTATCTTTTTCTTTGCCTTGATAATACCCAAAAGTATATAAGCACCCTTTTTCCTCACAACAAAGGATTGTTCCTTTAGTTCTTTCTCCTCATCTTCTTGCTTTGGACCGACCAAGAGGGAGCTCTAGAATAGAGGAATACAACCAAGCTAAGTTGCCATCTTATTCATCCAAAAAGTGGACGAAAGACCTTGGACAACAACTGGAGCTTGAGCCACCATTTAAGCTACGAAGCTTGGAGCTCTAGATCAGATCTAAAGGCAGGTTTTATAGCTCTAAACCTTAAACTTTGTTAATGCTTCCTTCTTTCCTAAAATCGTTGCTTAAATCTTCTTCTTTAGACACATTTGGGTGTTCTTGCAAGTAATTTTGTGAAGAACAGCCCATGTTCTTGAGGTAGAGATGATGACGTTAATACCAATGTTTATCCAAAAAGTTGCTTTAGCAAATGGTCTCCAACTTTTGCAAACGGTTTCCCAAACCGTTTGGGAGCAAACGGTTTCAAACCGTTTGAATGCAAACAGTTTCACTAGACCGCATAGAAGCAAAATGGTCTAAGACCGTTTGGATGTGTTGACCAGGCGTTGACCATTTGGAGGACTATTGTAAACAATGTGGACTAATCACCTACCAAAATCATCAAGTAATTCCAAGTAAATCACCAATTGAAGGCCCATTAGTCACCTAAACCCTAATCGGGTCTATTGCTGATTTCAATAACTCAATCATGTTGAAGTTTGGGTGAGTGACCCAAACGGTTTCAAAACTGTTTGGGGATCACCCAAACGGTCTCAAGACCGTTTGGTGATCACCCAAAACCGGTTGGAGGTCTAGGGTTAAGTAGGTTTGACCAATTGAGGGTCCAATGATATCAAGTTGATGAACAATTAAGTGCTTATTTGGTAACCAAATCTAGGGTTCAACCCTTAAGTGAATGACTTGGTTTATGATGATATAATGGGAAAATGGTCTCAAGACCATTTGGAGGATGTCCAAACGATCCCAAGACCGTTTGGGGGTCACCCAAGACCGTTTGGAGGTCTAGGGTTGACTATGGTTAAGTGGTTGAAGATTGAAAGGCAATAAGTTGAAGTGCAATCAATTATTGACCTAGTGATCAATCTAATGAGCCAAACCCTAAGCGGTTAAGTTAGTTTTTTATGGTGACTTGAGAAAACGGTCTCAAGACCGTTTGGAGGAAGTCCAAATGATCCCAAGACCGTTTGGGGTCAGGTCATGACCAAATTGAATGATGGTTCAATGGTTTCAATGTCAAATAGACTCATGTTGATACATGTTGAAGGGTGATCAATTCCAAACCCTAATCCAATTGAACCAAGCACTAATTGATGATCAATTGAGGGTCAATTGACTGTCAAATCAGTTGAGGGTTGACCTAATTGACTCAATTGATAAGTGGCTAACAAGTGCATGAACGATTGAGGGGTTCAACCTTGGAAACCCTAACTCAATTGAAGTGGTTGAGACACTTTTTGGTCCATGTAGTTTTAAGATGGTTTGGACCAAACGGTCTCAAGACCATTTGGGTCTAAACGGTCTCAAGACCTTTTGGGACCAAACAAACCCAAAATATTTGGTGCTCATGCAGTTTCAAGAACAGTTGTGTCCATGCGGTTTCAAAGTCAAACTTGTTCAAACGGTCTTCATGACCAAACGATCTTCAAGACCAAACGGTCTTCATAACCAAATGGTCTTCAAGACCAAACGGTCTTCATGACCAAACAGTTTTGATTGTGCACTTTACCAAACGGTTTCAAAAGTCAAACTAGACCAAACGGTCAACACCACCAAACAGTTTCAAGGTTTGTTCAAGACCATTTGGGGGTTTAGTGTGCAAGACCGTTTGAGGTCTAAAAAGGTCAAAATCATTTGATGCCTTAGTGGTCAAGATGGTTTAGTAGTTGATTAATCTAAACCTTATATATACCTAAAGTGGTTAAGGAACCAAGTAATTAGTGGATTAATGCATGTTATGATCAATGGTGAACATTACAAAAGTACTCTTGCTGGGATAGAGTAACCAATACCCTTTGATCAAGTAAGCCTTAATGATCACAATAGTGATGACATAACCCATGATGTCAATGTTGAATTGACTTAGCCTAATCAAGGGTGATGTAAACATCATCTAATAGAAAGAGGAGAGAGAAGACTCCTAATATGAATGAGGATCAAGTAATAGACCTCCAATATGTATGAGTATGTCTAATTGGGGTATGATCCTTCATAGTAAGATCATGGAAACCCTAATTATGATGGCTAATGAATCTTAACCCTAATTTGAGGGTATTAGTGGAAGTAATCCTAATAATTGTGAAGGTTAACCCTAGCTATGTGTACTCAAGTGAAGAGTTGATCTAAATTAATCTTGGGATACTTAACATCCTAAAGAGGATGAGAAAGAGAGTGAGAAAGCTGAATGCTTATATAATTAAGCTCTAATTCTCTCTTTATGAGTAAACTATGTGATAAGGGTTTGATCCATAATGAGATCATGAAACCCTAATTAATGATCCCTAACCCTAATTAGAGAAATGCTATGTGTGAAACCCTAATCTAGGGAAAAGATGAGTGTTATCATAAATCCAGGGTGATGATGTAACCCTAGCTTAGTGTAACAATGAAGGAAACCCTAATTTAATGGGAATTGTATATCCTAACCCTAATTTGAGTATGAAGAAAGAGAAACCCCACTTGGATGGGAATGATAAACCCTAATCCCTAAAATGAGATAAAAATATATGAAACCCTAATATAGGGTTGTGCTACTAATTCTATATGAAGTCCTATCACTGGGTGATATGTTGTGAAATCCTAAACTTACATAGTACTAGGTGAATCCTTGATATAGAAGGATGATTATGTAAAACTCTATTGAAGAGTAATATTATGTGAAATTCATAAATGTATGGAATATGCTATGTGAACCCTCAAAATTATAAATATGGAAAATACTATTCCTAATAATGGAATAGTGATTAATGTTTTGACGAATGAAACACATAAAGAGGTTGATGATGGATATCCTTATATCAATAGTTCTTAAACTCAAGGATGTGTCCATAGTATTGACAATGGTTGTATAACCTAAGTGAGTGGCTAATGAGCAATACATTACATAGTAAATATGATGAACTGGTGCATAAAGTATTAGGATGGGTAATACCCTAATACAAGCTAAGTGTATGAACTCAAGTAAGATAAAGGTGTTGAGGGAAGTGATACATCAAGATATGATAGATATCACATCCAACACCCTAATACTGGTATACCTTGATGTGTTATAAGTCCAATATAATTGGATAAATGATACATAAGATGTGTCATGTCAATGGCTATATTGAGATGTAATGTACTTTGTTGAGTGTAGGCTAACATGCCTTACAAAAGGTTAATCCAAACCTATAAACTATGATGTAATGCTATTCTGACAAAGATGAGAGAGAAACTCATGTTGTGTGTTGATAATTCATTGATTGATGAATAATGAGAATAAAGAGTATGACTGAATACTTATGATTATTCATATTTATAATGCTATGTGAAGGTCCAATACAGAGTAATCCTATGTGAAGGTCAAATACAGAATAATGGGTTATAGATGTAAAACGATAACCCTTGTATTGCATAGTACTGATATGTTATGTTATCATGATTACTAGTCATTCAGATATGCTGAGATGATGAGCATAGCCAGGTAGGAGCTATGATGTTCTTTATATTGAAAATGTTCTATAGGCCTTATAAGCCTTCATATGCTTTGTTGCTTAATGAGAGGTAAACTACAATTAATAAATCATGTGTGTTACATGATGTGTTAACTATCTTTGATTATTTATAAGCATGTGAACTATGTGCAATGCTTTGTGTAGCAAGAATTATAATATTCTTGGTCAAATGACCTACATGTCTGAAATTACCCAATAAATGGTAATAAGTGTTCTATGATGAGATGAGGGTTCAAATACCCATATTCTATATTCATGATAGTAAATTTTTTAAGATGTAGAAATATACTTGATGAGTTGAGGGATTAAGATCCCAATACTTTGTGATAATAGTATGGCTATAGGTCATGACTCTCCAATGACAATGCCAGGCATTAGATATATGATCTAAACTTGAAGAGAATTAGTGTGGTGGTAATGATTCTATAGTGAATAAATGATATACATGTTCTTCATATTCCTTAAAGGATAAGTGACATGTTGTTCTATCAAATTATAAGCTATATTGCTTTTGATAAAAATGATGTTCTAATCTGTTAGATATTGAATTAACTGCTACCAAACAAACATAATTTCTTTGTGTGTATTTATCTTCTTAAACTGCAATAATAATGTTTCTAGTGGAGAGTTATATCTCTCGCTGGGGAAATTTATAATTGTCTCACCCCCGTGGGAATCACATTTTTAGGTGGACGCGGATGAGGAGGCAGGAATCCTTCAGTAGGTGAAGGACAGCAGCAGCAGTAGGGACAGCCGTGAAGTCTCACGTGGAGACACTGACTGTTATGCCTTGTATAGATGTAGATAGAGTCCTATGTGTCATCTCTGTACTCTCAGGTCCTCGAAGTAGTAGTTAGTGCTTTTGAGATTTTGGCTCAGTGCCTCGAGATTTTATCCTGCCTGTGTCTAGCTTGATAGGATAGTTAATGTTTGTAACTCTCAGAAAGAGATGATATAAGTTATGTACATTTGAAAAACAGAATGTAAATGTGTTACTTTTGTTCTATGTGAGAAAGTTTTTACTTGATGGATCTTTTGATAAAAAGGTTTTAATTTTTAGTGATTTTTGGTAATCTGCTGCTTAATGAACGCTTTCGCATTAGTTAGTTATGTTTTCATGAGTTGTATGCCACAACTAAGTGGTATCAGAGCTCTAGGTTCGCTGAGTCTACAAAGACATAGGACTAAGGTTGTAGAGTCTGTTCTAAGTGTCTTCCAGTGTGTCTGATAGTATCTTCTGCTCACATAGGAGAAGAAGAACTTGAAGATGTCTGGACCACATGAAGAACATGCTACAGAGGGTAGCACTGCTGCACCAGGAGGAGGTGCAGGAGACCATAATAGAGAGGAGCCCGTACCTGAACAACCCTAGTTCAATCAAGCTGAAATGGGGAATCCAGCCCTCCAAGCCATGTTTGGGCAGTTTATAACTGCCATGACTCACATGACTGATAGCATGCAAATACCTGCACCTAGGGCATCAACTCACCATGAGGGCCATGGAGCCGACAAGACTTTTGAGAGACTTCGCCGGGTTGGAGCCATTCATTATGCTGGTACATCTGATCCAGCAGATGCTGATTTGTGGCTAACAAAACTAGAAAAGGCTTTTAGGATCCTTGATATTCCTGAAGATGAAAAGGTAAGACATGTTGTGTACCTCCTAAAAGGGAGTGCTGGACATTGGTGGATGATAGAAGAAGATAAGAGACCAAGGGAAGAGATTGGATGGGAGGAATTCCGACGAGAATTTGTCAGCAAATACTTTCCTAAGACGTATCTAGATGAGAAGATTTATCAATTTGAGAGGATCAAGCAAGGACAAATGAATGTTAGCGAGTATGAAGCTAAGTTCATGGAGTTGTTGCGGTTTTGTCCGCAAATGGCAGTTAATGATGAGGAAAGAGTTCGACGTTTTGAGAAGGGATTGAACGCTGAACTAACCACTTCTGTGTCTGCTTTAGAGAACAGAGAGAGGTTTTCCAAATTTTTAGAGTCGGTAAGGAGGATAGAAAGGTCTGAAACCGAGAAACGACAAACTAGTGGCAAGAAGGTGTACACCCAGACTAAAAAACAAAGGTCCAAAAGTTTTAAGAAGTTGAGATTTCCTGCATCGGTAACATAATCAAGATTCCATACCCAGACACAATGGATGTCAAGTAGGGATAGGGATCATACTAATGTTCCAAAAAGAGCCTCCAACATAGCATCAATATTGGTTGCTGGACCTCACAAACCCTATATTGCACCTAGGATTTGTTATCAATGTAGACAACCGGGACATCTAGTAAAGGATTGTCTAGGTGGGAATATAATGATGACTCAACCTCAGGGGCAGAGTCAGCAAGGACCACAAAGGAGGCAGTTTTCTATTAACAATAGAGAACGTGGACAGACGTCCTAGACATGTCATATGAAATAAATTCATTCTAATATTTCATTTCCTAATTCTATGTGTTAAAAATATAAAAGTAGTTACTTTTGAACTTCCTTTGACTAGTCCTATGAGGACACAAGGAAGATAAGAATCTACACCTTATTTAGAATTTCTTAAAATGCTTTATTATCTCTCTTATCTTTGTGATACAAGATAAGATATAGAAATGATGCCTAGAGAAAATCTAGGGAAATGGAAAATCTAGTGTATAATGATATGAAAAGTAAGGAATATGATAAAAGAATAAAGTGCATACTACCTAAATCTCAACACTTATATACCCTGGCCAGGTATATGATTATTAAAGATTAGGCAAGTATAAAACTCTTATATTGTTATCTTTTTGATTACTCTGATCAAGTAGTCATTCTGAAACAATCTAGAGAGTATAATGTAATTAAAAAGAAGAGCTATGTGAACATTCTTAATTTAAAAGAAGAGATATGTGAACATTCTTACTTAAAAAGAAGAGCTATGTGAACATTCTTAATTAAAAAGAAGAGCTATGTGAACATTCTTAATTTAAAAGAAGAGCTATGTGGACATTCTTAATTAAAAGAAGAGCTATGTGAACATTCTTAATTAAAAAGAAGAGCTATGTGAACATTCTTAATTAAAAGAAGAGCTATGTTAACCTTCTTAATTAAAAAGAAGAGCTATGTGAACATTCTTAATTAAAAAGAAGAGCTATGTGAACATTCTTAATTAAAAAGAAGAGCTATGTGAACATTCTTAATTAAAAAGAAGAGCTATGTGAACATTCTTAATTAAAAAGAAGAGCTATGTGAACATTCTTAATTAAAAAGAAGAGCTATGTGAACATTCTTAATTAAAAAGAAGAGCTATGTGAACATTCTTAATTAAAAAGAAGAGCTATGTGAACATTCTTAATTAAAAAGAAGAGCTATGTGAACATTCTTAATTAAAAAGAAGAGCTATGTGAACATTCTTAATTAAAAGGAAGATCTATGTGAACATTCTTAATTAAAAGGAAGAGCTATGTGAACATTCTTAATTAAAAAGAAGAGCTATGTGAACATTCTTAATTTAAAAGAAGAGCTATGTGAACATTCTTAATTAAAAGAAGAGCTATGTGAACATTCTTAATTAAAAAGAAGAGCTATGTGAACAATCTTAATTAAAAGAAGAGCTATGTGAACATTCTTAATTATAAAGAAGAGCTATGTGAACATTCTTAATTAAAAAGAAGAGCTATGTGAACATTCTTAATTAAAAAGAAGGGCTATGTGAACATTCTCAACAAAAAGGAAAAGCTAAGTGAACATTCCCGATTACATAGAGTTTGCTAAGTGAATTTTACAAATAAAGGATTACTGAGTGAATTATCTCTGTTAGATCTAAATGTTTTCCCTTTTGATAAATATTCTTGGAATATGATAGAAGTATGCTCTTTTGTGCTTTTTCCTTTCAATGATATGGACATCATATGTTAGGGGTTTATGCCTTGCATAAACATTGATAAGGATGAACTAATGAAAGGAACCTTGTGTGGATTATAGATTCATGGTACCTCCATAACATTAAGACATTATGTTGAGACTTGAGGGTATAATGACTGAATAAATCTATCCCTTCTTTTCTGGGATTTCGGGGACAAAATCCTTGTTAGGGGTTTATAATTTGTAACATCCCTGACCTGGGTCATGTGTTAACCCTTGATGTTTTACCTAATAAGGTTGAGTATATGCTTAATCTGATCTTGAGAAAAGTAACTAGGGCTCATGAGAAACTCATGTTTCAATTTTGGTCATGTTTGAACAATGTTGAAGCAATGTTTGCTTATTTTGGACTAAAGTGCAAATTACCCAAGTTGAGGGGTTAAATTGAAAATTGTACATGATAATATGTTCCTATGATGTTGAGACATCATAAGAATGAATATGATGTAGTGGTATGGTTCTCACATGCTTAGGCACCAAGATATAGCTTGTAGAGCAATCCTTGTGTTATAAAAACCTAGTTTTGGTGTAAAGTGCAATTTACCCAAAACCTAGGGTCCAACATGTAAAATATACCCTCTAGAGGATCTCTCATGTTTCTTAGCATCAAGTAGAGCAAAGAGAATGAGAAGGGCGCCTCATTTGAATGATCAAAGAGGAAAGATAATATTGATATCAAAATAATCAATACTTAAGCAAATGGCCCATATATATATATAACTTAATAAGGTAATTGGTTTCTTTTCCTTTAACCTTGGATAAGAGAGAGGTTTTTCATGTGAAAAGGAGGAAGAAATGTGGCCAAGGGTGGAGCGAGCATGAGTGGATGGGTTTAAGAAATAAAAGTAATAACTATCTTTTTCTTTGCCTTGATAATACCCAATAATATATAAGCACCCTTTTTCCTCAAAGCAAAGGATCATTCCTTTAGTTCTTTCTCCTCATCTTCTTGCTTTGGACCGACCAAGAGGGAGCTCTAGAACAAAGGAAGATGACCAAGCTAAGTTGCCATCTTCTTCATCCAAAAAGTGGATGAAAGACCTTAGACAACTACTGGAGCTCGAGCCACCATTAAAGCTACGAAGCTTGGAGCTCTAGATTAGATCTAAAGGCGGGTTTTATAACTCT
Source organism: Alisma plantago-aquatica (assembly GCA_963693085.1). NCBI lineage: Eukaryota > Viridiplantae > Streptophyta > Magnoliopsida > Alismatales > Alismataceae > Alisma > Alisma plantago-aquatica. Next base: position 828,411,462 of record OY856412.1, read on the forward strand.
AAACCTTAAACTTTGTTAATGCTTCCTTCTTTTCTAAAATCGTTGCTTAAATCTTCTTCTTTAGACACCTTTGGGTGTTCTTGCAAGTAATTCTGTGAAGAACAGCCCCTGTTCTTGAGGTAGAAGATGATGACGTTAATACCAATGTTTATCCAAAACGTTTCTTTAGCAAATGGTCTCCAACTTTTGCAAACGGTTTCCCAAACCATTTGGGAGCAAATGGTTTCAAACCGTTTGAATGCAAACAGTTTCACTAGACCGCATAGAAGCAAATGGTCTAAGACTGTTTGGATGCGTTGACCAGGCGTTGACCATTTGGAGGCCTGTTGTAAATAATGTGGACTAATCACCTACCAAAAATCATCAAGTAATTCCAAGTAAATCACCAATTGAAGGCCCATTAGTCACCTAAACCCTAATCGGGTCAATTGCTGATTTCAATAACTCAATCATGTTGAAGTTTGGGTGAGTGACCCAAACAGTTTCAAAACCGTTTGGGGATCACCCAAACGGTCTCAAGATCGTTTGGTGATCACCCAAGACCGTTTGGAGGTCTAGGGTTAAGTAGGGTTGACCAATTTAGGGTCCAATGATATCAAGTTGATGAGAAATTAAGTGCTGATTTGGTGACCAAACCTAGGGTTCAACCCTTAAGTGAATGACTTGGTTTATGATGATATAATGGGAAAACAGTCTCAAGACCGTTTGGAGGATGTCCAAACGATCCCAAGACCATTTGGGGGTCACCCAATACCATTTGGAGGTCTAGGGTTGACTATGGTTAAGTGGTTAAAGATTGAAAAGCAATAAGTTGAAGTGCAATCATCTATTGACCTAGTGATCAATCTAATGAGCCAAACCCTAAGTGGTTAAGTTAGTTTTTTATGGTGACTTGAGAAAACGGTCTCAAGACCGTTTGGAGGATGTCCAAACGATCCCAAGACCGTTTGGGGTCAGGTCATGACCAAATTGAATGATGGTTCAATGGTTTCAATGTCAAATAGACTCATGTTGATACATGTTGAAGGGTGATCGATTCCAAACCCTAATCCAATTGAACCAAGCACTAATTGATGATCAATTGAGGGTCAATTGACTGTCAAATCAGTTGAGGGTTGACCTAATTGACTCAATTGATAAGTGGCTAACAAGTGCATGAACGATTGAGGGGTTCAACCTTGGAAACCCTAACTCAATTGAAGTGGTTGAGACACTTTTTGGTCCATGCAGTTTTGAGACGGTTTGGACCAAATGGTCTCAAGACCGTTTGGGACCAAATGGTCTCAAGACCGTTTCGGACCAAATGATCCCAAACCGTTTGGTGCTCATGCGGTTTCAAGAACGGTTGTGTCCATGCGGTTTCAAAGTCAAACTTGGCCAAACGGTCTTCAAGACCAAACGGTCTTTATGACCAAACGGTTTTGACTGTGCACTTTACTAAGCGGTTTCAAAAGTTAAACTAGACCAAACAGTCAACACCACCAAATAGTTTCAAGGTTTGTTCAAGACCGTTTGGGGGTTTAGTGTGCAAGACTGTTTGAGGTCTAAAAAGGTCAAAATCGTTTGATGCCTTAGTGGTCAAGATGGTTTAGTAGTTGATTAATCTAAACCTTATAGATACCTAAAGTGATTAAGGAACCAACTAATTAGTGTATTAATGCATGTTATGATCAATGGTGAACATTACAAAAGTACTCTTGATGGGATAGAGTAACCAATACCCTTTGATCAAGTAAGCCTTAATGATCACAATAGTAATGACATAACCCATGATGTCAATGTTGAATTGACTTAGCCTAATCAAGGGTGATGTAAACATCATCTAATATAAAGAGGAGAGAGAAGACTCCTAATATGAATGAGGATCAAGTAATAGACCTCCAATATGTATGAGTATGTCTAATTAGGGTATGATCCTTCATAGTAAGATCATGGAAACCCTAATTATGATGGCTAATGAATCTTAACCCTAATTTGAGGGTATTAGTGGAAGTAATCCTAATAATTGTGAAGGTTAACCCTAGCTATGTGTACTCAAGTGAAGAGTTGATCTAAATTAATCTTGGGATACTTAACATCCTAAAGAGGATGAGAAAGAGAGTGAGAAAGCTGAATGCTTATATAATTAAGCTCTAATTCTCTCTTTATGAGTAAACTATGTGATAAGGGTTTGATCCATAATGAGATCATGAAACCCTAATTAATGAGCCCTAACCCTAATTAGAGCAATTCTATGTGTGAAACCCTAATCTAGGGCAAAGATGAGTGTTATCATAAATCTAGGGTGATGATGTAACCCTAGCTTAGTGTAACAATGAAGGAAACCCTAATTTAATGGGAATTGTATATCCTAACCCTAATTTGAGTATGAAGAAAGAGAAACCCCACTTGGATGGGAATGATAAGCCCTAATCCCTAAAATGAGATAAAGATATATGAAACCCTAATATAGGGTTGTGCTACTAATTCTATATGAAATCCTATCACTGGGTGATATGTTGTGAAATCCTAAACTTACATAGTACTAGGTGAATCCTTGATATACAAGGATGATTATGTTAAACTCTATTGAAGAGTAATATTATGTGAAATTCATAAATGTATGGAATATGCTATGTGAATCCTCAAAATTATAAATATGGAAAATACTATTCCTAATAATGGAATATTGATTAATGTTTTGACGAATGAAACACCTAAAGAGGTTGAAGATGGATATCCTTATATCAATAGTTCTTAAACTCAAGGATGAGTCAATAGTATTGACAATGGTTGTATAACCTAAGTGAGTGACTAATGACCAATACATTACATAGTAAATGTGATGAACTGGTGCATAAAGTATTAGGATGGGTAATACCCTAATACAAGCTAAGTGTATGAACTCAAGTAAGATAAAGGTGTTGAGGGAAGTGATACATCAAGATATGATAGATATCACATCCAACACCCTAATACTGGTATACCTTGATGTTTTATAAGTCCAATATAATTGGATAAATGATACATAAGACATGTGAATGGCTATATTGAGATGTAATGTACTTTGTTGAGTGTAAGCTAACATGCCTTACAAAAGGTTAATCCAAACATATAAACTATGATGTAATCCTATTCTGACAAATATGAGAGAGAAACTCATGTTGTGTGTTGATAATTCATTGATTGATTAATAATGAGAATAAATAGTATGAGTGAAAACTTATGATTATTTATATTGATAATGCCATGTGAAGCTCCAATACAGAGTAATCCTATGTGAAGCTCAAATACAGACTAATGGGTTATAGAGGTAAAAAGATAACCCTTGTATTGCATATTAATGATATGTAATGTTATCATGATTACTAGTCATGCAGATATGTTGAGATGATGAGCATAGCTAGGTAGGAGCTATGATGTTCTGTATACTGAAAATGTTCTATAGGCCTTATAAACCTTCATATGTTTTTTTGCTTAATGAGAGGTAACCTACAATTAATAAATCATGTGTGTTACATGATGTGTTAACTATCTTAGATTATTTATAAGCATGTGAACTATGTGTAATGCTTTGTGTAGCTAGAATTATAATATTCTTGGTCAGATGACCTACAGGTATGAAATTACCCAATAAATGGTAATAAGTGTTCTATGATGAGATGAGGGTTCAAATACCCAAATTCTATATTCATGATAATAAATTTGTTAAGATGTAGAAATATACTTGATGAGTTGAGGGATTAAGATCCCAATACTTTGTGACAATAGTATGGCTATAGGTCATGACTCTCTAATGACAATGCCAGGCATTAGATATATGATCTAAGCTTGAAGAGAATTAGTGTGGTGGTAATGATTCTATAGTAAATAAATGATATACATGTTCTTCATATTCCTTAAAGGATAAGTGACATGTTGTTCTATCAAATTATAAGCTATATTGCTTTTGATAAAAATGATGTTCTAATCTGTTAGATATTGAATTAACTGCTACCAAACAAACATAATTCCTTTGTGTATATTTATCTTCTTAAACTGCAATAATAATGTTTCTGGTGGAGAGTTATATCTCCCGCTGGGGCAATTTATAATTGTCTCACCCCCGTGGGAATCACATTTTTAGGTGGACATGGACGAAGAGGCAGGAATCCTTCAGTAGGTGAAGGACAATAGCAGGAGCAGGCACAACAGTGAAGTCTCAGGTGGAGACAATGGTTGTTATGCCTTATATAGATGTAGATAGAGTCCTATGTGTCGTCTCTGTACTCTTAGGTCCTCGGAGTAGTAGTTAGTGCTTTCGAGATTTTGGCTCAGTGCCTCAAGATTTTATCCTGCCTGTGTCTAGCTTGACAGGACAGTTAATGTTTGTAACTCTCAGAAAGAGATGATACAAGTTATGTACTTTTGAAAAATAGAATGTAAATGTGTTACTTTTGTTCTATGTGAGAAAGTTTTTACTTGATGGATCTTTTGATAAAAAGGTTTTAATTTTTAGTGATTTTTGGTAATCCACTGCTTAGTGAACGCTTCCGCATTAGTTAATTATGTTTTCATGAGTTGTATGCCATACTAACTCACAGGAGGCCATTGCTCAGGGTATGATTATGCAATTGGTCTCTCTTGTTGATGCTCCACATGCTATGTCTTATATTTGTGATGTATAGGCCATAAGATATAATAAGACACTTAATTTTACATTTTGAGAAAGGGAATCATAAGTTTTAGAGTTTCCTTGGGTGATATAGATCTAGTTTGATCATCATATATTGCCCATGTATCTTTAAAAGAGGTTAACACCCATTTTTTCCCAATGATCATGGGGAACGTAGATGCTCCAATTATTTAGGAGAGTTAGAGACCAAGTGATTGGTAATGCATCAGGGATCTCCTCTCGAATCATAGTGATAGTGTGCACCACATTGAGTTTATGAGTCATCTCAAGCATGCCGACAAAATTATGGTCTTCAACCACATGCATGAAGGCTCAAAATCCATCTATGATGTGACCCTACAACCAATGGTAATTCCATATGATAAAAATATGCAATTTGTAACAAAATAACAAAGTAAAAATGAAATCCTTTAGTTCATGATCATTCACCAGAATTATAAAAAATACATGTTTGTGAATAAAAAATCAATTGAATATTTGTGAAGAAAAGGGAATATTTATTTTGGATAATTTAACCATGTCATTTATGAAAAAGGCTTATATAAATGAAATTTGTGAACAAGTTACACTTGAGTCTAGAATAGAATATTTCTATACCAAAAGCCTCAAACTGAGTATAACTAGAAAATATGGAAAAAGATTGAAAAAGGCATAAAATGGAAAAATGTGCAAAGATGTGGAATATACTCCATCATTAGCCAGAATTAACATTAATCTTGAATTTATACTGAATGAAAAGGATTGGATGGAAACAATTTGACCCTCTCAAGGCATGGTTAGAGATAAGAGTGAGAACTATAGGCTTGAGCCAACTCTGAACCCCATTTTTGGTCATTAAAGGACAAAAGGATGAGACTCATTAAAGGTGTTCTAGTAAACCTTGTGAAGGGTGAAAATCATAGGGAATATCTTTTCCTCCTAAGGATGAATTATTGAAATAGTCATTCATAAAAAAATATGATTCAACATAAGTGATATCTCAAGAATAAGGGTAGACCAATCATTCATTCCCATAGAGTGTTGATGGTCTATTCAAGGTTTATCTGTTGGATCCTAGATGGGTGATTAGATGCTCTAGAGGGGGGGTGAATAGAGCTGAAAGCACTTACAAAAAATTCATTAAACCTATCCAATACAAAGAGTCTTCAACCTCACCAAGGACTTACCCACTTTGCAAGAGTCTTCGGCCTTCTCCAAGGACTTACCCACTCTTGCACAAGTCTTCGGCCTTGTAGGAATTACCCACTCTTCTTGGATCTTCTGCCTTTGACTTCACCTTCACTCGGAGAAGCTTTTCCACCAAGGTCTTACCCACTTGAGCTTGAGTCTTCTGCCTTCTCCAAGGACTTACCCACTCGAGCTCCAAGTCTTCGGCCTTGTAGGAATTACCCACTCTTCTTGGATCTTCTTCCTTTGACTTCACCTTCACTCGGAGAAGCTTTTCCACCAAGGTCTTACCCACTTGAGCTTGAGTCTTCTGCCTTCTCCAAGGACTTACCCACTCGAGCTCCAAGTCTTCAGCCTTGATCTTCACCAAGGGACTCCTTCCCTTGTTCTTCTTCACCTCTCTTGGACAAGAGAGAGAACCTTCATCTTCATGATAGGAAGTGAGAGATGGGGAGGTGGTGGAAGTGAGAGCCTCACAAGATATACAAGTAGAAACTAGCTCTCTTACAAATCTCCTACTACTTCTAATGGATGTAGCAAGTGATTAAGCTTAGAGAGAGAGAGGAGGCTGTAGGAAGCACTCAACTATAGAATAGGAACCTCATAAAGAGTTTGCAATGAATGCTCAACCTTGGAATGAAGCCCAAGGGGTCCTATTTATAGTTGGGGATGCCTCTTAGCCTTTGGGAACACTTAGGAACGAAAAATAGCCGTTTTACAAGTTGCACGGATCTATTTTGGGTCCCAACAAAGTCTCCAATGGTTGGATTTGCTTTTTCTGCATTCCAGTACAGTCTGATCGGCCGAGTTTCTATAAAGGCAATTCGGCCAAACCACTAAAAGACAAGGCTGAAAGCTAGACTGTCGACCGAGTTTCCTTTGAGAAACTCGACCGATCGGTCCATTTCCAGACTTGGACCGATCAGTGGATCGGCCGAGTTTCCTAGCTAGAACTCGACCGAACGGTGGATCGGCTGAGTTTGTAACTCGGCCGATTCCAACAAAAATCCCACAATATATGGATCGGCCGAGTTTGGAATTCGGCCGACAAAATCCCTGTTATGGGTATTTTGGAATTTTCGTTTAACCGTACAAATGATGGATTTTTGTGTCCCAATAATTTTTCTAAGCTTAATTACAAGTCATACAATCATTACAAGTGGTTACAAAGCAATTCTAAGGTCATTTACATAGAGATCCCAAATTACACACTTGTAGCTATTTTGACTTGTCTTTTCTCCAATTTGATATGCGCAAGTTAGGGCATTTGGAGTGTGTCTAAACCTAATCTGAAATCACTCAATGTAGAAGCATTAGACACCAATATGTGGAATGGTTAGTCATCATCAAAACAAGGGTTTAGTCAATTTAGACGTGAGTCAACATTGACCTAATTGACCTTGAGTCAACATTCTCCCCCTTTTTGAAGATGACAAACCATTCCATAAATGTATTGAAAGCTTGTACGTAAAATCATACCTTCGGAGAAAGCTAGGGGTTTCAATAGGATTGAGCTCATATGCTCCCCCTCAATTGATGCGCATGGAGTTCTCATACTCCCCCTCAATTGACTCTATTTCTCCTGCATGGTTAGCTTTCATAACATTTATAGAAACTATGTCTTCTACTCATATATGTTCTACACATATATGTCTTCTCCCATTTACCTTCTCCCCTTTACATGGACACGCTTCTTTGCTTCATGTAAGACATGCCTTCTCCCTGTTGTCAAAAGAAGACATATCTTTCTCCCCCTTTGTCATTTCAAAAAGGTGGGGGTATGAAGAAACTAAGAAACACCACTTGTTAAGAGAAAGAAGATAACAAAAGTTATATAAGGAGAGTAGAAGAGCACAGATAGGGGCTTGTCCAAGCATAGAAAGAAAAGCAAGTTAAAGCATATACTTGAACAACCCAAAACATGCAAGATAGGGTGCTGCAGAAAAACAATAAATCGCAATTTTGACCCTCAAGATGATGGAATTTGATCAAAAACCATCAGGGCTCATGGCAAAGCGATGAGCCTTGCTCAGAAGGTAGTTTCTGCATGAAAAACACTATACTTGCAGCAAAAACTGAAACTGGAGCAAAAGCTGCATAAAAATCCACAAAAACTCCAATTTCTACATATCATGTAGATCTATGTACCCTGCATCACAATGTTATGCAAGCAACTCAAGATAGTAGATATGCAATTTAAGGAACAATCTTGAGCATATATGAGATAAGATACAAGCATAACATATAGATGATCAAAGATGGCACTTTGTAAACAAGGTTAGAACTACATGTATATGAACTACTAGTAGATGGTATCACAAGTTAGGACTACTAGTAGGATCTAGATCATAGCAAGAGATACCAAAAGGTACACAAGATAAAGCAAGCTATGAGTAGATGTAGAGATATATTCAAACAAAGAGATATGCACATTTAAGAAGCATGAAAGGATATAACTCACAAGATATGCATCCTTACCATAAGATGATTACCCCTAAGAACCTCAAGGTTGTATCAAAACAAGATATACACCTAGATAGATGTAGCAAGTTAGAGCACAACGGAAGCGATTTTAGACACAACTAAGAGATCCAAAGAGATCATCATCAAAACCTGCAAAACAACTCAAAGCAAGTAATTGCAACATATAGATATACCAATTTAGAGCAATTAGAGAGATAGAGTTGTAAGCAAGATAGGCAATTTAGAACATGGCAATATGCATATAAAGGTACCAAATGGAGTGCCAAAGAATAAGGCTATTGGTTGAGAAAATCTAGTTGAGAGGGAAATTCTCATTCAATAAGCCAACTGTATACTCTGTGAACAGTGTTTTCGGTCGAGTTCTGTGTATTAGCAACTCGGCTGATCGCAGCTGTTGGCAACACCCATTGGTGCCTATCGGTCGAGTTTCAATAGGGCAAACTCGACCGACAGAGCAGCTGTCAAAAGACATATATATATCATAAAAACACATTTAAAGGCAAGCTAAAAATACAAACCATATCCAAACATGTCTAAGCAAGTTAGTAATGCACTATAGAAGCATTAGAAACAGTTTTTGAGCAAGAGTGTGAAGAGAAACATAAAATGCCACTTTTGACTCAAAAACCATATGTATAGTGCACACTACCTTGACTAAAACAAGTTAGGATTGGTTATAAGCAATAAAACATTTACCTTTGTGCTTACCATTTCCTTTTCCACTTGTTGTCACCCTCTACACATCTCACCTTTCTTCTTTCATGTGGATTGAGAAGTCAATTTGCAATTCAATAGCTCAAGTCAATCCATTTGCATGTACCTACAAGAAGAAAGATGAAATGGTCCCCAATCATGTTTTTGGGTCCGAAGGGGTTAGTTTAGCAACCCAAATCCTATTGCTCTTGGGTGCTTTCCTAAAAGGACACCAAGTAGAATAATGACCAAATTCATTGCAATAGTTGCATGTGGCCATAGTCTTGGAACTAGAGGATTCTCCATGGAATATTGGAGGTCCTTTATCTTTGTTGTTCCCTTGACTACTATCATATCCTAAACCATGTCTACCAATTTGTTTAGTAGAATTGAGTAGGATGTCATTAAGACTCTTCTTACCAACTAAGAATCTTTGCAAAGATGATCTCAAACTATCATTATCATGCATAAGAGAGGCAATAGTAGAAGACAAATTATTGATATTATCTCTAGCATGCAAAAGATCATTTTCTAAGCAAAGAGCTTTAGTTAAATAAGAATCTCTATCAATATGAAGAGCAGCAACATCATTCTCTTTATTAATATAAATAGAACAAGATTCATGCCCATTGATTTTAGCAAGCAAGGAGGCATTTTCTATTTCTAATTCATGCAAAACAAAATCTTTTTCCTTGTTTTCAGATTTAAGAACATCAATGTCATGCATGAGAGAATCAATAATTAAAGTATGCTCTTCACTAGAACTAGGCATGAGAGGTTGAGCTTCTAGAAATTTAATCTTATCAAGTAAACTAGCATTTTCAAGTTTAAGAGAGTCTACTTGGCTAAGACAATCATTTTTATCAATAAGCAAGCAAGAATTAGCATATTCAAGATCATCTAGTTCTATATGCAAATTATCAACAATTTTAGCAAGCTTTTTCTTTTTCTTTTTAGAAGACTTATAAGAGGCACAAATATCATGAATAATAGCAATTAAATATTCTTTATCTAAAGAGTCTAGATTTACCTCACTTGAGTCTTCACTTGTAGTAGCTATAAGAGCATAATGGCATTCTCCTTTATTAATAGAGATTGAGCTGCCACTTGACTCTTCACTTGATTCTTCACTTGAGCTTGAGTTGGAGGAGCCGCTTGAGCTTGAGTGCCATTTCTCCTTCTTCTTGTGAGAATGGGTCTTTTTACCTTGTGGGCAATCTTCCTTGTAGTGACCCTTCTTTCCACATGTGAAGCACTGGGTGGAGGAGGACTTGCCTTTGTAGAGCTTACCCTTGGAGTACATGGCATCTTCCTTAGCTAGAGAGGATGGAGAGACTTGTTCCATGATAGCTTCAATTTGAGCCTTCATTTCAGCCTTCTTCATTCTCTTTAGCTCTTTCTTCTCTTGTCTTTCAACTTCCTCCCTCTTGTCAAGTGTGGCTTCATGTTCTTGTAGATTTCCAATGAGCTCTTCAATGGGGATGTCCTTAAGTGACCTTGCTTCTTCAATGGAAGTCACCTTTGATTCCCACCTCTTGGGAAGAGTTCTAAGGATCTTTGAGTTGATCTCTCCACTAGACATAGGATGACCTAGAATAGCAAGACCATTCACAATGGTGTTGATCCTTGAGTACATGTTAGCTATACTTTCCTCGTTTCCCATCTTGAAGTTTTCAAGCAGCCCCTTGAGCATGTAGACTTTGCTTTCCTTCACTTGATCCGTCCCTTCATAAGTGATGCAAAGCTTTCTCCATACCTCATAGGCCGTCTCACAAGAGGAAATCCGGTTGAACTCGGTGGGGTTAATGGAGGCGTATAGGATATGCATGGCTCTAGCATTCAAGGTTGCTTTCATCAAGGTGGCTTCATCCCATTCTTCAATGTTTGTCTTTGGTAGAATGTATGGGCTGTTCACCATTTGCCACATCTCGAGACTTGATCCTTGGATGAAGAATTGAAGTCTTCTTCTCCAATAGAGGAAGTTGCTCCCATCAAAGATTGGAAGGCTGGTCGAGAATCTCCCTCCTTGATAGTCACCCATCTTCTCCTACTTGTTGAAGTATGCTTGGAGAAGACCCGCTCTGATACCACTTGTTGGATCCTAGATGGGTGATTAGATGCTCTAGAGGGGGGGGGTGAATAGAGCTGAAAGCACTTACACAAAATTCATTAAACCTATCCAATACAAAAAGTCTTCAACCTTACCAAGGACTTACCCACTTTGCAAGAGTCTTCGGCCTTCTCCAAAGACTTACCCACTCTTGCACAAGTCTTCAGCCTTGTAGGAATTACCCACTCTTCTTGGATCTTCTGCCTTTGACTTCACCTTCACTCGGAGAAGCTTTTACACCAAGGTCTTACCCACTTGAGCTTGAGTCTTCTGCCTTCTCCAAGGACTTACCCACTCGAGCTCCAAGTCTTCAGCCTTGATCTTCACCAAGGGACTCCTTCCCTTGTTCTTCTTCACCTCTCTTGGACAAGAGAGAGAACCTTCATCTTCATGATAGGAAGTGAGAGATGGGGAGGTGGTGGAAGTGAGAGCCTCACAAGATATACAAGTAGAAACTAGCTCTCTTACAAATCTCCTACTCACTCTAATGGATGTAGCAAGTGATTAAGCTTAGAGAGAGAGAGGAGGCTGTAGGAAGCACTCAACTATAGAATAGGAACCTCATAAAGAGTTTGCAATGAATGCTCAACCTTGGAATGAAGCCCAAGGGGTCCTATTTATAGTTGGGGATGCCTCTTAGCCTTTGGGAACACTTAGGAACGAAAAATAGCCATTTTACAAGTTGCAACGGATCTATTTTGGGTCCCAACAAAGTCTCCAACGGTTGGATTTGCTTTTTCTGCATTCCAGTACAGTCTGATCGTCCGAGTTTCTATAAAGGCAATTCGGCCAAACCACTAAAAGACAAGGCTGAAAGCTAGACTGTCGGCCGAGTTTCCTTTGAGAAACTCGACCGATCGGTCCATTTCCAGACTTGGACCGATCAGTGGATCGGCCGAGTTTCCTAGCTAGAACTCGACCGAACGGTGGATCGGCTGAGTTTGTAACTCGGCCTATTCCAACAAAAATCCAGAATATATGGATCGACCGAGTTTGGAATTCGGCCGACAAAATCCCTGTTATGGGTATTTTGGAATTTTCGTTTAACCGTACAAATGATGGATTTTTGTGTCCCAATAATTTTTCTAAGCTTAATTACAAGTCATACAATCATTACAAGTGGTTACAAAGCAATTCTAAGGTCATTTACATAGAGATCCCAAATTGCACACTTGTAGCTATTTTGACTTGTCTTTTCTCCAATTTGATATGCGCAAGTTAGGGCATTTGGAGTGTGTCTAAACCTAATCTGAAATCACTCAATGTAGAAGCATTAGACACCAATATGTGGAATGGTTAGTCATCATCAAAACAAGGGTTTAGTCAATTTAGACGTGAGTCAACATTGACCTAATTGACCTTGAGTCAACATTCTCCCCCTTTTTGAAGATGACAAACCATTCCATAAATGTATTGAAAGCTTGTACGTAAAATCATACCTTCGGAGAAAGCTAGGGGTTTCAATAGGATTGAGCTCATATGCTCCCCCTCAATTGATGCGCATGGAGTTCTCATACTCCCCCTCAATTGACGCTATTTCTCCTGCATGGTTAGCTTTCATAACATTTATAGAAACTATGTCTTCTACTCATATATGTTCTACACATATATGTCTTCTCCCATTTACCTTCTCCCCTTTACATGGACACGCTTCTTTGCTTCATGTAAGACATGCCTTCTCCCTGTTGTCAAAAGAAGACATATCTTTCTCCCCCTTTGTCATTTCAAAAAGGTGGGGGTATGAAGAAACTAAGAAACACCACTTGTTAAGAGAAAGAAGATAACAAAAGTTATATAAGGAGAGTAGAAGAGCACAGATAGGGGCTTGTCCAAGCATAGAAATAAAAGCAAGTTAAAGCATATACTTGAACAACCCAAAACATGCAAGATAGGGTGCTGCAGAAAAACAATAAATCACAATTTTGACCCTCAAGATGATGGAATTTGATCAAAAACCATCAGGGCACATGGCAAAGCGATGAGCCTTGCTCAGAAGGTAGTTTCTGCATGAAAAACACTATACTTGCAGCAAAAACTGAAACTGGAGCAAAAGCTGCATAAAAATCCACAAAAACTCCAATTTCTACATATCATGTAGATCTATGTACCCTGCATCACAATGTTATGCAAGCAACTCAAGATAGTAGATATGCAATTTAAGGAACAATCTTGAGCATGTATGAGATAAGATACAAGCATAACATATAGATGATCAAAGATGGCACTTTGTAAACAAGGTTAGAACTACATGTATATGAACTACTAGTAGATGGTATCACAAGTTAGGACTACTAGTAGGATCTAGATCATAGCAAGAGATACCAAAAGGTACACAAGATAAAGCAAGCTATGAGTAGATGTAGAGATATATTCAAACAAAGAGATATGCAAATTTAAGAAGCATGAAAGGATATAACTCACTAGATATGCATCCTTACCATAAGATGATTACCCCTAAGAACCTCAAGGTTGTATCAAAACAAGATATACACCTAGATAGATGTAGCAAGTTAGAGCACAACGGAAGCGATTTTAGACACAACTACGAGATCCAAAGAGATCATCATCAAAACCTGCAAAACAACTCAAAGCAAGTAATTGCAACATATAGATATACCAATTTAGAGCAATTAGAGAGATAGAGTTGTAAGCAAGATAGGCAATTTAGAACATGGCAATATGCATATAAAGGTACCAAATGGAGTGCCAAAGAATAAGGCTATTGGTTGAGAAAATCTAGTTGAGAGGGAAATTCTCATTCAACAAGCCAACTGTATACTGTGTGAACAGTGTTTTCGGTCGAGTTCTGTGTATTGGCAACTCGGCTGATCGCAGTTGTTGGCAACACCCATTGGTGCCTATCGGTCGAGTTTCAATAGGGCAAACTCGACCGATAGAGCAGCTGTCAAAAGACATATATATATCATAAAAACACATTTAAAGGCAAGCTAAAAATACAAACCATATCCAAACATGTCTAAGCAAGTTAGTAATGCACTATAGAAGCATTAGAAACAGTTTTTGAGCAAGAGTGTGAAGAGAACCATAAAATGCCACTTTTGACTCAAAAACCATATGTGTAGTGCACACTACCTTGACAAAAACAAGTTAGGATTGGTTATAAGCAATAAAACATTTACCTTTGTGCTTACCATTTCCTTTTCCACTTGTTGTCACCCTCTACACATCTCACCTTTCTTCTTTCATGTGGATTGAGAAGTCAATTTGCAATTCAATAGCTCAAGTCAATCCATTTGCATGTACCTACAAGAAGAAAGATGAAATGGTCCCCAATCATGTTTTTGGGTCCGAAGGGGTTAGTTTAGCAACCCAAATCCTATTGCTCTTGGGTGCTTTCCTAAAAGGACACCAAGTAGAATAATGACCAAATTCATAGCAATAGTTGCATGTGCCCATAGTCTTGGAACTAGAGGATTCTCCATGGAATATTGGAGGTCCTTTATCTTTGTTGTTCCCTTGACTACTATCATATCATAAACCATGTCTACCAATTTGTTTAGTAGAATTGAGTAGGATGTCATTAAGACTCTTCTTACCAACTAAGAATCTTTGCAAAGATGATCTCAAAATATCATTATCATGCATAAGAGAGGCAATAGTAGAAGACAAATTATTGATATTATCTCTAGCATGCAAAAGATCATTTTCTAAGCAAAGAGCTTTAGTTAAATAAGAATCTCTATCAATATGAAGAGCAGCAACATCATTCTCTTTATTAATATAACTAGAACAAGATTCATGCCCATTGATTTTAGCAAGCAAGGAGGCATTTTCTATTTCTAATTCATGCAAAACAAAATCTTTGTCCTTGTTTTCAGATTTAAGAACATCAATGTCATGCATGAGAGAATCAATAATTAAAGTATGCTCTTCACTAGAACTAGGCATGAGAGGTTGAGCTTCTAGAAATTTAATCTTATCAAGTAAACTAGCATTTTCAAGTTTAAGAGAGTCTACTTGGCTAAGACAATCATTTTTATCAATAAGCAAGCAAGAATTAGCATATTCAAGATCATCTAGTTCTATATGCAAATTATCAACAATTTTAGCAAGCTTTTTCTTTTTCTTTTTAGAAGACTTATAAGAGGCACAAATATCATGAATAATAGCAATTAAATATTCTTTATCTAAAGAGTCTAGATTTACCTCACTTGAGTCTTCACTTGTAGTAGCTATAAGAGCATAATGGCATTCTCCTTTATCAATAGAGCTTGAGCTGCCACTTGACTCTTCACTTGATTCTTCACTTGAGCTTGAGTTGGAGGAGCCGCTTGAGCTTGAGTGCCATTTCTCCTTCTTCTTGTGAGAATGGGTCTTTTTACCTTGTGGGCAATCTTCCTTGTAGTGACCCTTCTTTCCACATGTGAAGCACCGGGTGGAGGAGGACTTGCCTTTGTAGAGCTTACCCTTGGAGTACATGGCATCTTCCTTAGCTAGAGAGGATGGAGAGACTTGTTCCATGATAGCTTCAATTTGAGCCTTCATTTCAGCCTTCTTCATTCTCTTTAGCTCTTTCTTCTCTTGTCTTTCAACTTCCTCCCTCTTGTCAAGTGTGGCTTCATGTTCTTGTAGATTTCCAATGAGCTCTTCAATGGGGATGTCCTTAAGTGACCTTGCTTCTTCAATGGAAGTCACCTTTGATTCCCACCTCTTGGGAAGAGTTCTAAGGATCTTTGAGTTGATCTCTCCACTAGACATAGGATGACCTAGAATAGCAAGACCATTCACAATGGTGTTGATCCTTGAGTACATGTTGGCTATACTTTCCTCCTTTCCCATCTTGAAGTTTTCAAGCAGCCCCTTGAGCATGTAGACTTTGCTTTCCTTCACTTGATCCGTCCCTTCATAAGTGATGCAAAGCTTTCTCCATACCTCATAGGCCGTCTCACAAGAGGAAATCCGGTTGAACTCGGTGGGGGTCATGGAGGCATATAGGATATGCATGGCTCTAGCATTCAAGGTTGCTTTCATCAAGGTGGCTTCATCCCATTCTTCAATGTTTGTCTTTGGTAGAATGTATGGGCTGTTCACCATTTGCCACATCTCGAGACTTGATCCTTGGATGAAGAATTGAAGTCTTCTTCTCCAATAGAGGAAGTTGCTCCCATCAAAGATTGGAAGGCTGGTCGAGAATCTCCCTCCTTGATAGTCACCCATCTTCTCCTACTTGTTGAAGTATGCTTGGAGAAGACCTGCTCTGATACCACTTGTTGGATCCTAGATGGGTGATTAGATGCTCTAGAGGGGGGGGTGAATAGAGCTGAAAGCACTTATACAAAATTCATTAAACCTATCCAATACAAAGAGTCTTCAACCTTACCAAGGACTTACCCACTTTGCAAGAGTCTTCGGCCTTCTCCAAGGACTTACCCACTCTTGCACAAGTCTTCGGCCTTGTAGGAATTACCCACTCTTCTTGGATCTTCTGCCTTTGACTTCACCTTCACTCGGAGAAGCTTTTACACCAAGGTCTTACCCACTTGAGCTTGAGTCTTCTGCCTTCTCCAAGGACTTACCCACTCGAGCTCCAAGTCTTCAGCCTTGATCTTCACCAAGGGACTCCTTCCCTTGTTCTTCTTCACCTCTCTTGGACAAGAGAGAGAACCTTCATCTTCATGATAGGAAGTGAGAGATGGGGAGGTGGTGGAAGTGAGAGCCTCATAAGATATACAAGTAGAAACTAGCTCTCTTACAAATCTCCTACTCACTCTAATGGATGTAGCAAGTGATTAAGCTTAGAGAGAGAGAGGAGGTTGTAGGAATCACTCAACTATAGAATAGGAACCTCATAAAGAGTTTGCAATGAATGCTCAACCTTGGAATGAAGCCCAAGGGGTCCTATTTATAGTTGGGGATGCCTCTTAGCCTTTGGGAACACTTAGGAATGAAAAATAGCCGTTTTACAAGTTGCAAAGGATCTATTTTGGGTCCCAACAAAGTCTCCAACGGTTGGATTTGCTTTTTCTGCATTCCAGTACAGTCTGATCGGCCGAGTTTCTATAAAGGCAATTCGGCCGAACCACTAAAAGACAAGGCTGAAAGCTAGACTGTCGGCCGAGTTTCCTTTGAGAAACTCGACCGATCGGTCCATTTCTAGACTTGGACCGATCCGTGGATCGGCCGTGTTTCCTAGCTAGAACTCGACCGAACGGTGGATCAGCTGAGTTTGTAACTCGACCGATTCCAACAAAAATCCCAGAATATATGGATCGGCCGAGTTTGGAATTCGGCCGACAAAATCCCTGTTATGGGTATTTTGGAATTTTCGTTTAACCGTACAAATGATGGATTTTTGTGTCCCAATAATTTTTCTAAGCTTAATTACAAGTCATACAATCATTACAAGTGGTTACAAAGCAATTCTAAGGTCATTTACATAGAGATCCCAAATTGCACACTTGTAGCTATTTTGACTTGTCTTTTCTCCAATTTGATATGCGCAAGTTAGGGCATTTGAAGTGTGTCTAAACCTAATATGAAATCACTCAATGTAGAAGCATTAGACACCAATATGTGGAATGGTTAGTCATCATCAAAACAAGGGTTTAGTCAATTTAGACGTGAGTCAACATTGACCTAATTGACCTTGAGTCAACATTATCGACCGCAAATGTAACTCTCATCATCGCTCTAGTTCTTACATTGTACTTGTCTGATTCTCTCACTAAATCATGCCTAAGTGAGAAAAGGTGGATGTGAGAAAGTGAGTATGATAGAAATTCGTCAGAGATGAATAAATCAAGAGTCTATAATCATCAACTACTCAATTTTGAGAAGATCTTGAAAATTCATCGTCTCTCTTATTCTTCCTACTTTTTTAGTTTTCATTTTACATATTCTTGTTATGTTTTTTGTTTTATGATAAAAAATTGAGTGTTTGGACAGAGTGGACCAGATTTAGGTTAGGACCATGAACATAAAAAGATAAAATATGGTGAGTTTTCCTATATGGGATAGGAATTTGATTCTTAAAATTGAAGATTGGGCATCAGACAAGTTCCTAGTTGTAAGGTGGCCTCTGCGGCCAAGTCACCGTGCTGGTCAACCACCTGCTCCCTAGAGCATGTGTGATCTAGCAGGACAACATTCACGAGGATAATGTCAAAACAAGTTGACACTACTACAGAAAATGCTTTTTACAACGGGAGATCGACAACAGTTCTGATGATTGTGTTGTAGTTAGTATACTTATCACAACAAGCCTATTTTTGTGTTGTATATTGTATATTTTATACAACACAAGTCAATTACAACATGCCAAACATGTTGTAGTATAGGGGGATACTACAACAACTACTAAAGTGTTGTAATAGGTTGTAGTATCACAACATATTCAAACTCATTGTAAAAGATGTTAATTACACAACATATTTTGACCCGTTGTAATACTCATATGTTGTAATAGACCATCATTATACAACACAGACTCACCCGTTGTAGTATGCATTAATTATACAATGTGCCTTTACATGTTGTATTTGGTATATGTTGTAATAGACCACCATAATACAACATATTGAAACTCATTGTTATATCCCGACATGAAACAACAGACTCCAACCTGTTGTTATATATTATAATTACACAACATGTTGTGACATGTTGTAACATCCACACATAACAAATCGTTGCAATAGACCACCATTACACAACATAAACTAAACCATTGTAATATACCATTATTACACAACATGATATCACCTGTTGTACTAGCTACATGTTGTAAAAGACCATTGTCACACAACGCGCTATACCTTGCTGGAAATATGGGTGGATTTTTGTTTGAGTGGTAGGTTGAATAAAATCCTATTTTGTGTGGTCATGTGAATGATAGTTTTTCACTCTGGGTAGATATTTTGACCTGAAACCGACCCAATCCCAATATATGCATATACTAAAATACATATGGAATAATTACCCCCTCACTACAACAAAATCCGCTATAAGTCAGGGCTACCTGGTCAGGAATAAAAGTCCTGACCAAACTGTTCCCAAGGCTAATCCCTTACCAGTGGTGGCGGGAGGGGGGCAAGCAGGGGCAAGTGCCCCCTTCCAATTTTAATTTTTCTTAATATATATATATGTTTTATAAATGTAGCATGGTATCAAAGTTAATTTTTCTTTTTATATTTTATCTGCTTCACACGCTTATTAACCTATTTTCAAATTATGTAAACATTATTTATAAATAACATTATTATCAATATGATTTTAAGTAATAATTAGAAATATAAACACATTAAATTAGGGTAAACAATATAAAATAAGTGACATTTTTTATTTTTATGAATACATCTCATTGTTACATAATTAACATGTAATGTGTTTTTATTAAACATATTAACAACAATACCAAATATACATCCATTAATGTTAATCGGCAAACTATTAGTTTGCATCAATTTTTTAATGATTAAATAAGAAATGGATATCTATGAGTAACAAAATACTTTATGATCTATAATTAATAGTATACGTTGTTACATGTTAAATAATTTTATATAATTTATAAACAATTAATTAAATGTATTATAAATATTACAAGTACATAGTTGTATGGTTATTGAGGAAAAGTAAACCAATATCTATAATTTTTTGTAAACTTTATGGAATACCAAATACTTTATAAAGTATATATAAATAATTAAGTATGTAACAAATATAGCAAGTACATAGGTAATATTAAAATAAAAAACCAATATCTATAATTAATAATATACTCCATGGGATATCAAATAGTATTATATTATGTATAAATAACTAAATGTATAATGTATATATCAACAATATAGTCCATAGATGTATATGTTATGTGTGCGGAATTATACGGATTCTTTTCTATTACTAGTAAACACACACGTGCACCTGCACGTGTCATACTGAATATGTTTAATTTTCATTGGATGAAAAATTAGTCAAATACTTAATATGTTTAAATAATATATATTTTTATCTCAAAATTTTTATATTTTAAAATAATAACCACGTATGTTCTTAGTTAAATAGTACATCAAACACATTATGTAACATATTTTTCCTTCGTAATCTATTTGTAGAGAACTGGGGAGAGGGACCGAAAATATTGGATATATCGTGCAGAGAACCGGGGAGAGGGACTGTGAACATTTTTTGGTGGAAAATGTATCAATAAAAAGAAATGTTTGGCTTACTATTAATCAAGTTGCATGGATCACATAGTCATTGAAAGGTAAAATGGAAAACTTAAATATAAAATTATTTTCCTTATTTATTTATTGGGTGGTTGGGTGATGAAGATAATTGTGGGAGGATTTGTTGGAACGTGGATGGAGATAATTGTGGGAAAATGTGGTTGAATGAGTGAATGATGGAAACAACAATATCATTTGAATTTTTTGAGAGGAAAATAGGAAGTAACGAAGAGAGGTGGTGTGTTTATTGTTTTGAAACGTTTCATTTTTATAAAGAAGTTAGAGAGAATAGAGTTTTAATGAGATATGAAGAGGAGTGAGCGGGTGGAGAGGGGCTTGAAAATGTGGGATTAGTTGAAGAGATGAAGAGTACGGATGATGGGAGAGGGAAATATGGGGATTAGTTAGGGAGAGGGAAACAGACACCGGTGCTCCATCCTTCCCTGCCAGTTTCTTCTCGCACCCGACGACCGTAGGTGCTCCATCCTTCCGGTGGTTTTTTCTCTACAGTCCATCATTCCGTCAACTTTGTCGATTCTGCAGTACGCTGTGCTGTAACCACCGTCCGCAGGCCGAGCACATATGCCCAGGGCTACAACTGGCCTTCCACTAACACAAATCATCACTGTTCTTCGCTCCTCATAAAGCACGGATGGCTGCAGGGGCGGAGCCAGGAATTTAAGGTTGGGGGGGAATAGGCCAATTCATTGTAGTAGAAAAAATTCTTTCTGCATTCTCTATTCAAAGAAGGATCATTACTGATTTTACATGACGTTGATCATCCACTATCTTGCTTTCTGAAGATAAAAAATTGGGTTAAGTGATGGCTGAAAAAAGTTGGACACTGATGCACTTTGCACGGTCTCACCTTGATAAAATAATGAGGATACTACCGCCTTCCAGCAATCACTAGTAGAATTAGAAGAGCGCAAACATTACAGTTCTTTCTTACTAACGCACAGAACTATTTCACAAGACGAGACACGGAGGCAAAATAACATAGTATGAAACTCATCGCTCAGCGAATGACAGATCACAATTTTTTTTTGGTGTGACCTACATCATAGATGTGAATGGTTTTATATCCTCTTACAATCTTATAAAATCAGAGTCAATAACCTATACAAATTAGATATTAGATTAAAAAAGTGAAGTCTTACAAAGAGACAATGTTTCCTTTTTGGGAAAATTTTACGGACTATGCACAATAATAATAAAACGGATGAATATGTTTACAAGTAGGTTCTGAAATTATTGTGTGAGAGAAATACTTCCTCAAACTACTATCTTTCTTGTGAGCAGCGAGACTTTGGTTGTCCCGCGTATGGAAAAAATAAATTTCTAACTCTACGACAAAACAGACTCTTGACTTGCGTATTCAATGGGATCTGAAAAGTCTGGAGAATTACTCGGACAAAATTAACTATTATATACTAATTACTATTTTTTTAGATTTTTGGGGGGGTCGTGGCCCCCGCTGCCCCCCCCTTCCCTCCGCCCCTGGATGGCTGGCTCTCCTGCTGGCCGTCGTCTTCCAGCCGCCAAAGCTTTTGGCCATTCTGGTTCGATTCTGTTCTCATATTTCTTTCTCGAATGTATCTCTCCTTCAACCCTTGTTTTATTTTCTACAATCATCCACGTTATCGGAGGGTTTTTGATTGCTCCCATTATGTATTATCAGGTGTAAAACTTGCTACTTGTTTCTCTGCAAATACCGTATTGGAGTTCCCTTCTAGAGTTATTATCTGATCGTCGTTTCCGGACCTACTGTTCGATCATTTGCTTCTGAACTTGCTGTCCGGTGGTTTAATTAAAGAGTTATTTCGTTCTTGACCTGCTGTGCTAAAGGAAGAAGATCAGACAAGGTATGCATGACCAACGGAATAACTTTTCATCATTTTTATTAGAAATGTAGCATATTTTTTCTGATATAAAATCACTATATAAGAAATTATTTAATTTTTGGTGACCATAGTTGTAGCCCAAACAAGTTCATTCTTGATTACTCACATTAATAAATGAATATATATATGCCAAATTTATGTCATGTGAAGATTAAATCTTTGTTATTTGTGATCAGTTATCCTTGACATGAGAAAGATGGAAGTGAAAGTGGCAATCCTTCAACAAGTCTTGTTTAAGTTCTACTTTTAATTATTTTCCGACGTAATAGAACATAAAGAAAAAATATTGATGTTTGTTTCATTGATTACTTTGGAATTATATGCATATAACAAGCTACAATGTTCCTAGTAATAAAAAATTTCTTATATTTGTAATACTAGTTAGAATGTCGTTATCGTTAAGAAAATGTATAAATATTAGCATCGAGTTCCCTTCTTTATTTATAAAAGTGAATTTGGCAGAATACTTTTTAATCAGTCTTATATTTTTCATCTTTACCGAAATCTTTGTTAATATTTATTCTTTTTAAATTTGTGACGTCTCTCTTTTCTACTATGCTTATGCTATATCAATTTAGTAGAAAACACACTCAAGACTAAAACTATAAAATTGCATATTGTGTTCAAAATTACTATTTTATTCCATCATGTTTATTTAATATTTTTATACAATAGATCAGAATTTTAATAAAAAAAAATAATCTTCATGACAAGTTGCTAGTATAACTGCAAACATTACTTGTTTCTATGAGGGTTTTAGATTTTGTTCAATACTTATCAATTATTTGTGTAGGAAAATTATTTGGATTAATTTTAATGGTTAGGGTGGATTCCATACTCTAGTGCCTTTCTTCTCTCACATACAAACAATTAAACACATTTAACGATGTACCCACTTTTATTGGATTTTTTTCACCTTTGTAAAATTAGAATGAAGAAATGCACATAGTGGTAGGAAACTTTAAAACATTAATATTGCCAGTGGCGGAGCCAGCCCCCTAATTGGGGGGGCACATATAAAAATTATGTTAAGTACATAAGTGGAATTCATATTGAGTGTCAATATGTCTCAATCGACCTATTTACTTGGATCGAGGCAAGAAAATAGATGTATCTTACATAAATAAAAAAAGAAGTTGAAGACATAACTCATTACTTAGTGGAGTACTTAATTTTAGATCTGTGTATATGGATTATTGTATATGTATATTATAATATGCTACATACATTTATGATTTTCTAACATTAAAGATGAGCTTGAAATGGTGACATCTGATATTGAAAAGATTTAATCTTTTTATAAGACCAACTATTCTATTAAATTATTATTTTCATAAATATAGGTCATTTAAAAACACATCAATTTAGTGTTCAATATTGATTGTGTGGGTTATTATAATTTTTAATCAAACAAATAATTTCCTACTTGATGAGCTTGATAACTCAAGTAATTAAAAAGTTACATAAAGCTAAGAAAATTGAATATATAAGTAGTACAATGTGAAAATTACTATTATTATTTAAAAATTAAAAAACAACGCTATAGCAATTTATTTTAAATAAAGATACTTATGATGGTGTTAAACCTATTTATTAATTTTACCTAATAAACTCAATAAATGTAGTGACAATATATTGTTCACTAGATTATTATGATTGTTATTTCTATGTAGCATTGGAAATTTAAATATAAAAATTATGTTATCTTTGACATCATGATGAAAAAAAATGTATAATTTAGAGGAGTAATATCTGCACAACTTGTGAATAGAAGTATAATTTAAAGAATTAATATCATAAGATACATGCAATTACATTATTATAACAAATATTGATTGATGTATAAAAATTCAAAACAATACAAGTATATAAAAATGTTATTAATTAATTTATTGTGAAACCATGTATGTTACAACCCCAAATTTTGGGTTCATTTGACGAGAAATGTAATTTCTCATATTAAAGATATTTGAACAAATAATGAGATAATTTTCTTCAAATAAATGGATTTCATTTACAATAGCCTTGATGATTGTGTTGTGGGCTTTATTGGCTATTGGGCCCAAATAACAATGAAATTCAAATAGTAAATGGATAATTGAATTTTTTTAAAGTATTTCTTTATGAAGAAAGAAATTGGAAAAATAATGATAAAATGTGGCAAATGAGTGGAAAGAGGCATAAATGAGATTTCTTAGGGAAATTTCGTATCCATGAGATTTCTAATGATAAAAGGAATGCCAATGAGGAAATAAAAG
Organism: Alisma plantago-aquatica; assembly: GCA_963693085.1. Classification (NCBI taxonomy): domain Eukaryota; kingdom Viridiplantae; phylum Streptophyta; class Magnoliopsida; order Alismatales; family Alismataceae; genus Alisma; species Alisma plantago-aquatica. The sequence continues at coordinate 828,435,923 of OY856412.1, forward strand.
AAAAATAAAGAGAAATCCTCAAAAAGGAAATATTCTAATAATAAATAATCAAGATAATGTGAAATAATGCATATTGATGCATTTAGAAGGATAATGTATTTCTTAAAAAGGAAATTACGAATTATTTGAGGTTATTGGGATCCAAGGAGTCCCAATGAAGAAAGAGGAAAGAGAAAATACTAAAATTGCAAAATAAGAGGATAATGTAATATATTATTAATGGTTTTTGTGATAAGGAAGGAAAGGAAGTATTTTCTAATAAAAGAGAATATAATTTCGTGCCAATAGAAAGAACCATGAGAATAATAAAGAGGATTTTCGAAATCCTAATACTTAAAGAAAAAGGAATATTAAAAATAAAGAAAGAGAGAAGGTTCTTCTCATGGAAGGTTTTGGTTTCATATTTGTAAAATGATTCTTTGAGTTAAGGATAAGCCTACCTAGGGCTTTGGTTCTCACCCCTATATAAGGGGTAGAGCCCTGGTTCGAAGGGAAGGAGAAACCCCACGTTCCTCTAACCTCTTCTTCTTCTCCCTTCCGTGCTAACCCTAACCAAAAGAGCACAGGGCGGTTTCGGGAGCTTTAACAGACATGGCACGATCTTGGTGGAATCACGAAGCTTCTCCACATATCTAGGGTGGTTTTCCACCTATCCCTGGCCGCCGCCATCGCGCAGCAACCTGTAGCGCGTTGCTAGGTCAGCCGCAGTTGCAGGCCCGACCAATGAAGGCCAGCCGCCCTAACCACAAAAGGAACGCACCTCCAAGTGCGTGGACGTGTGGTGGAGGTCCATGTGAAGAATAGAACCCTCGCCGGAGCCTTTGGGACCAGGGACGGAGGGAGGGAACCCTCCCCCGCGCTGCTACAGCGGCCGCAAGCCGTGGGTCGCGAGGTTGAAGAAGGCCAAGAGGCCTTGGACGAAACTACCCCTCCGCGGGCTGTAGAAGACATTACTTACGCAGGGTTAAATCCGACATTTCGTTATAAATGAAGATGGGGCGCGCGCAAGGTAACGTGCATGGGGTTGGTTGCCTACGTGGCACCTCCCTATTGGTCACTTTATGATTTATTTGCAAAAATTGTATCTCATGATTCGTAACTTGGATTAAAACAAGTTATATATGAAAATTGATCCTCAGAACAAGAGGAACACAAAGAAATTATTTTGGAATACTAATTTTGCATGATATTCGAAAAGTAGTGTAAATTATCATCTTTAATGAATTAAAGATTAAGAAACCCTATTTTGATATGATTAATGTGTTTAATAGGGTTTAATGGATTTTTAGGGTTGATATTAACATGTTAAATGTAAAAAGGTACATTATGTTAAAAAAGGAAGAACTTTGCACGACAGTATTCTTTTTGCTAGAGCTACCACTGCAGAATGCCTGAAGATAGCTGAAATTATCAGCCAATATGAACAGGCATCTGGACAAAAAATTAATTTCTCTAAGACAGAGGTGGTTTTCAGCAAGGGAGTACATAGAGGAAAACGAGAGCATCTGAAGAACTCTTTGGGTGTTAGAGAGGTGGACCGTCATGTAAGGTATCTTGGGTTACCGACAGCCATAGGGAGATCTAAAAAGCACGTTTTCAGCTTCATAAAGGAAAGGATATGGAGGAAGTTCCAAGGGTGGTCGGAAAAGCTCTTATCTAAACCGGGGAGGGAAGTGCTCATTAAAGCGGTGGCACAGGCAATACCAACATACGTAATGAGCATTTTCCAGTTGCCAGCTGGAACCATTGAGGAGATCCAAAGAATCATAGCTAGATTCTGGTGGGGCGCAAAGGACAAAGAGAGGAAAATGTCGTGGATGAGTTGGAACAATCTGTGCAGGCCAAAACGTCAAGGTGGTATGGGATTCAGAGATCTACATGTCTTCAATCAAGCACTCCTAGCAAGACAATTATGGCGGTTAGCAAACAACCCGGACGCATTGGTGACCAAAGTTCTCAAAGCCAGATATTTCCCAAGGTCATCTATATGGGAAGCCAGAAGGGGCTACGATCCAAGCTACACGTGGAGGAGCGTGTGGGGCGCCAAAGCACTGCTTATAGAAGGTACACAGTGGAGAGTGGGCAATGGGGCTGATATCAACCTTTGGGAGGACCACTGGTTACCGGGGGAGGACGAGACACTTGCGCATCTCAAGAATGCAAGGAATGCAGAGCTTAGCCGAGTTAGTGACCTTATGACAGATGATGGGACAGCATGGGACCGGCTACGAATACAAGAGTGCTTTCCAGAGAATTATGCTAGGAAGATGTGTGCTATCCAGCTTAGCATACGCCGACCGTTGGACTCTTTGATGTGGTGGCCAGCAAACAACGGGGATTTCACAGTCCGGTCAGCTTACTGGTTGGGGTTGATGGGGAAAGAGGAGGCCCGAAGGTACAAGGCAACACACGGCGACGAGCTATGGAAAAAGATATGGCAGGAGGGATGGAGTCCAAAGACAGCCCACTTTTTATGGAGGATCTATACGGGGGGATTAGCTACGAGGGGAAGGCTCTACGACAGACACTGCATACCGGATGGTACATGCATGCTGTGCTCAGGTGAGAAGGAGACAATAACGCATATGCTTTTCCGATGCCCGTGTGCTGTAGAGGTGTGGGAAATTCTACCTAGAGAAGTCCAGCAATGGGTAGATGATGTCAAGGACGGGGAGGTGGCTGCAACCATGAAGGAAGCTTTGTCCAGGCCGGCGAGAGAACAAGCTACGTCCATAGTTGCTGCCATGTGGGCAATATGGCACGGCAGATGCTCTCGCGTTTTTAATGATAGCAACGTGAACAGCAGCTACCTGCTGGGATGTGCGTTGACAACGGCTAGAGGCCCAAGGAAGGAGGCACGTTCACAGAGAAATGAGGAAGTGGGCGGACAGCGCACGGGCAGATCAGGCTGGTGCAAGCCTTGTGCTGGCCGAGTAAAGGTGAACGTGGATGGGTCCTGTGGAGAAGACGGAGTGTCCAGCTTGGGAGCAGTAATGAAAGACGCAGCGGGGACAATCAAAGGGATGCTCGGGGAAAAGGTCACTACGGGAAAGGATATTTCTATGACAGAGGCTTTGGCTGTGCGTACGGCGTTGGAATGGGCGAAAAAAGAAGGCCATACACAGGTGGAAGTGGAATCCGATTCCACGGTGGTCGTCCAAGCATGCAACTCTAAAGCTTTACGGAGGGATTACCTGGGTTCTATAGTGGAGGACATTCTGGAGCGGAAGCTTCTTTTTTCTTTCTGCAGCATTAGTTATATTAGCGGTTTAGATAATAGGGCAGCTCATAAAGTTGCCAACTATGTCCGTCGTAGTCAAGTAGATAGTTTTAGCTTATTTCAGCCTTTTTCTTCTAGCAGTTGGAACTTTGTAAATCACGTTTTAGAAAGTTAATAGTAGTGCGGGGAACCCCCATCATAGGGTTTCCCGTCCATTCTCAAAAAAAAAAAAGGAAGAACTTTGCACGTGATTAGTCTAATTTGGAGTTTATGTGCATAAATATGCGTGAGATGTGGAAAATACATAAAGTTATCATTTTTAATGATTTAACTAAGGAAAACCCCTTAGATTTGATGATAGATGGATAATTCAAGCTGATATTAAACTATTGTTAATAAAAGAGAAAATAGGATTTAAAAAGATGATCTTTTTATATAATTGGCTTAATTTAAGGTTTTGTGTATTAATGAGCTTGAAAACCCTAATTTAAGTGAATATGTCTTTTCATTGTTTTAATTTTTCAAAATCTATAAATAAATAGGGATATGATGATCCTAAGTTAATGTGAGTATAAAAGACTCTTAAAATGAATAGTTTGAGCAATTAGGGTTTACATGAGTAGAAAAAAGTATTTTAGGGTTTGTTGATCTAAAAGGGATAAAGTTTGAGAAATTGGTCTAAGAAACCCTAATGAATATTAATGAAACCTTAATGCGGATTAGAAAACCTAGAAAGAGAATCCAAGTCAATAAAGTAGATTCTTGATAAAGTGTGTAATAAATAGAGTACATATTCTTTTCAGGAATTATGTGATGATTGAATTACTTGCTTGGATCTGTTGATTGGCTTGATTATATATACCTGAAGTATATGTTCAATAACCTGCATGACTCATCAAATCAGGTATGTGGTTAATTATGAATAACCGCTTTAGTTTTTCAATGGATTCCCAGATGTTTAATTGCATTGAATGCAACCAACCTGTTTGGATGTTCATATTGCAAACTATAATGTGGCTATGACTATCACAAAGGATATATGCCTACAAACTCAGATCCTGGTTCTCTCTGTGGCATTATAGCTAACCTAGTACATGGCTACCTATTGGGTAGGTCCATCAGGTCTATGGATGACCTAGTACATGGCTGCCTATTGGGTAGGTCCATCAGGTCTATGGATGACTTAGTACATGGCTACCATTGAGGTAGGACCATCAAGTCACATTGAGTTAGATATTGGGATATCTTCGGGTAGTGCCATGTGACTCTATTATCTAAAAGAGAGGTGATATCCATGTCCACTGTAGGGACAACCCAGAGTTCGAGAATATGTATGGATTGAGTTGTATGGCTTAAAATGTAATCTTAATTGTTAAATGACTAATTGAATGATTATATTGTTAACATAGTTGAACATTATCTATTTTCTCCACATACCAGCTTCGGCTAACCGCCGTTTTGTTTGTCGGCGATTTAGGTACAACTCTCAAAAGTACAAATAGTAAAGCGACACATTGTGAATTCAAGAATTAAAGAACAAGGAGGAAATTAGTTAGAATAGTCCAGCTGTGGTTAGAAGTTTAGTTTATTCCAAATTTTTCAAAGGTATGCAAAAAATTTTATTACCGTTTTTCAGTATAGTCTGTTAGAATTTAATAATTTTTTTTGGTTATATGTCGAACCTTTGATCAGGAATTTATGGGTGCGGCTTCAACCTCTTGGTCTCCCTTAATTGGGGGTTACCGAAAGGTGAGGTCATAACAATGTACTACTAAGACTATCATATTTCATTTTAAGTTATTTTTCCTAACATACATTACACTCATAATAGAAAAGAATCAGCATAAAACCGCACACATAACATATACATCTATGGACTATGTTGTTTCTATATACATTATACATTTAGTTATTTATACATAATATAATACTATTTGATATCCCATGGAGTATATTATTAATTATAGATATTGTTTTTTTGTTTTAATATTACCTATGTACTTACTATATTTGTTACATACTTAAATATTTATATATACTTTATAAAGTATTTGGTATTCCATAAGTATACAAAAAATTATAGATACTGGTTTACTTTTCCTCATTAACCATACAACTATGTACATGTTATATTTATAATACATTTAAGTAATTGTTTATAAATTATATAAAATTATTTAGCATGTCACAAAGTATACTATTAATTATAGATCAAATCTTAAAGTGTCTCTTTGGAGACATCCGATAAAATTGGAACGATACAGAGAAGATTAGCATGGCCCCTGTGCAAGGATGACACATACAAATCGAGAAAAAAATAGATCTTAAAGTATTTTGTTACTCATATATATCATTTTCTTATTTAATCATTATAAAATTTGTGTAAACTAATAGTTCACCAATTAACATTAATGGATGTATTTGATATTGTTGTTAATATGTTTAATAAATTATATTCTTAATAGTGCTGCTTGTCAATGTTGTTTCTCTTGTATGATTTAGCATGTTACTCCTCCTTGTATATTCCCCTTTGTCCTCAAGCATTATATCTCTTATATATATATATATATATATATATATATATATATATATCATGCATTAACATCAAGCAACAATTTGCCATTTTTTTATTTTGATTAGAAATTTGCCATTTTTTGAATTTGATTCTGTATACACATACGTTGTATTAATTTTTTTATACTTCCATCCTCTTATTTTCTAACAAGTTCTCACAATTATTTGGATAATAAATTCATATTTTTATACAGTGTCCAAAGCAGCTGAGCAACAAAGATTGTGGGTATTATGTGCTGAAGTACATGAGAGACATCATTGATGCAAGAATTAGAAATATTTCTGAATGTGTAAGCTACTTATCATTATATTTTGTTAGTTCATTCAAATTTCTAAATAAATTGAAAAAGATAATATGTTGATATATTTGTCATATGATTGTAGTATTATTCAAAGTATATTGACAGTTGCTTCAACCAAGAAGAAATCGAAGAGGTCTGAAATGAGTGGGCGACATGTGTTCTTAAGAACACATAAGATTATGTGACATGAGGGGGAGACATTTATTCTTTAGCACAGACCAATGTGAAATTTTGTTTGTTTATTTTCAGTTCGATTCTAGAGTGGATACTCAGTACTTTGTATTATTCAATCTTTGTATGGGTGATAGAATACTTATTAAATTTAGTATGAGTTTCTCTCATGGTTTGATGGAAAATTTGTTCATTGTTTGTGAAATGAAAAAAGTCTAATTTCATATTTATTACAATTTATTAATAATATAGTTAATTTGATTAATAAAATTGGTTAGATATAAGACCTGTCAAATTCTAATCAAAGACAACAATTAATGATATGTTGTAAAATGTATGATACTACAACAAACAACACATGTTGTGTTATCCATACCTATTACAACAGGTGTGTCTCAAAAAAACACACATATTACAATGGTTGAATGTATGGAAAGACAACATGCTTCAACTATTGTATAAACATACCTATTACAACGGGTGCACTGCATGTTGTAATAAACCTACCTCTTACAACAGGTGTGTTTAGTGAAAGACAACATGCTTCAACTATTGTATAATATATATTACAACGGACAAACCACATATTGTAAAAAACACCCATATTACAACATGTGTGTATAGCAAAAGACAATGTGGTTTAATTGTTGTAGTATATATAGTACAATGGGTGCACCACATGTTGTGCAAAATACCCATATTACAACATGAAATTCATCAAAAGACAACATGTTTTAACAGTTGTATAAAATACATCTATTACAACATGTGATCACATGTTGTATAAAGCACCCCCCCCATAAGACCACGCGATCTAATACAACGGTTCACCTGCTGTAAAATGAAAAATGAACTGTTGTAAAAAGCATTTTCTATAGTAGTGTGAGATCAAGCATTAGGTGATCATCTAATGATAAGGTGGTCTCTAGGGCATATTCCTCCACTAGTTGATGATCTGTTCCCTTAGAATTTTGATGAGAAATTGTCCCTAACTTTCAAGATCACATTTGACCTAAGCGCATGTTACTACCAAAACTTCCGAACAGATGTAGGGATAAAAATATATGAAATTAAAGCTTCAAATTGGTTCAAGGCATGATTTGTAAAGTTGAGGTTAGGGTTGGGATAGTTTTAGGTCATAGTTCTTGACCCAAAAAAAGTTATCGTATAAAGAAAAAAGGCATAGAAATAAGAAATGGTTGTTAAAGCAAGGCTTATGGTCTTGTTTAACCCAGAGAGATGTGAAACTTAAAGCTATCCTAGTTTAGAGTCATAATCTGGGTCCATGAAAGAGTTTGACAAAACAAAACTAGTTTGGATATGGAAATTTCCATACATATTGGTTTGGCTTTAGATCATGATCCAGAACTATAAAGACACGATAGTAACAGGGGGAAATGGCCTAGTTTCAGATCATGGTCCATGACTGTTCAGATTTAGAAAAAAGATTATAAATACTAAAACCTGACCTCCTAGACTTGAAAATCCTAATTTTAAGGATTTGATGCCTTTGAGTTTAGTTCAGGAATAAACGCCCCATAGATGGTATGAGTTATACCCATCTAGACCTAAATATGATTAATAAATAAGTGATTGGAATGAAATATGGCTAAATGTTTTAGGTATTTGGAAACATGCTTAAAATAAATAGTATAATCATGTACTGTTCAATATAGATCATCAGTCATTAATAATATATAATACTAAGTAGTTAGTGCTATAAGGTTTAATATCAAATAATAGTAAATAATTTGAGTTTTGTATAATGAATCCTAAATCTTGGATTGTAAACAACTCAAAATCTTAAAAGGAAATGGTAAGGTATAACTCCAAAATCCATAGTAATGATGGGAAAAATCTCCTAATATGCATCAAAAATATGGAATATTGGAAACTTGGTTTGTTTAACTCAAAAGATAATATCACTCAATATATTTAAAAGGAACATTAGATCAAATAAAGGAGGTGATTTCATATGATAAGTAAGGAAAGTAAATTATGTGAAAATAATCTTATAGTAGAACTAATGGCAACACATTATCCAAGAATATATTTTTATATGATGATTAAATATAGAAATAACTTCTCCTAACCCTAATCAATTATATAACATAAACTCTGATGACAAAGGTGGAAATTAATGTGAGAAATAGATTCCTCATACTAAAGTTTTCTTAGGGCCTAAGTTTCACATCAATTGAATAATCCTAGTTGGATTATTTTAATTTAAGAAAGAGAATATAAATTTAAACTCTAAAATATCTAATAATATATTAGATTTCTCCCAAAGTGGAAGTTAACATTAAAATTGGAATCTACATGTCCTAATTAGTTTATCAATCAATTTTCATCTTATTTGGGCATTAGTTACTTCTCCAATTTGATTAGGGACGAAAAGAAATAGTTATTTGATATCACTTTATTCCACATCCTAATTAGCTAAGGTTTCTTGGAATATAAAGAAGGTCATACTATAAGTTCTATTTTCTTGATTTGAGTTTTATGAATGATTTCACACTGCCATCATATCTTGATTGATCACCTCGAGATTGTATCCTACCTTTGGCAGGAGACCTATTTCATCACGACTTCAATACCTCCCATGATCCTATCTGTTCTTTCCCCTCTCACCCCCTAATATCTAAGATCATTTTGTGAGATCTCTTCTTTAGTGAATCCATCTCACATTCTTGAATCCCACCATCCCTATTTCATCTCCTCCCCCCATAAATGATAAAAATCCAAATTGGCAACAAGACTCCTCACTGCTATGTTTTAACACAAATCTTTACATTTTATCACACCTCTATTTAAACTACTAGAAACCACCACCGTGTTACCTAGAACAATGCTCCACTCTCCATTAAGCCTTAGTCTCCCTATGATGCTGATGAGGATCCAATGTTTTGCTCCAGTCACTAGTTTATCTCATTTCTACTCCAACTATTTATTTTAAATTAATCCAAGGTAGGCTTCCTTGAAGCCTATTTTTCATTTTCCTCAACCTAGAGACCCACGAATTTAACCCAATTTCTCTTCCTTCAAGCCACCTTTGCTTCCACCAAAAAACTTTGTCGCTTGACCTTCCTGGTCATTCTTAGGCCATAGAAAGTTTTCATTGGCCTTCGTTTTTCTTTGCCAAACATGTATATGCTCTCAATATATTTGTTTTTCACATGTTTCATCACTTTTCATTTTTTCCTCGATTGCTCTATTTCCTTAGAATTAAGGATTCCATAATGAGGAAATTTTGGTCTACTTGACTTGGTGATTGTTCCCCTAAGTCTGTGGTTACCTTGCAAAGAAGACTCATGATTTTGCTTGATGATATTTCTATGTAACTTGCTTACTCTCTCTGTAGGCTTCCTATCAGCATGAAGGAGGATTCTAACTCTGTGTGGCCACCCTAGGACTCATTTGGGAGTCTTATGAATTTGTTAGGCTTCAAGGAACCTAATAAATTTAGTTACCATGACAATGGAGGTCCAGATTTGAGGTCTGCTCGATATCCTCAAGCTCCCAAATCTCTAGCTTCTGATGTAATGGATGAAGAACAATCTTATGGATGACTTCCCTTGTATACCCTTGCATCCATTTGGTTT